>CM033349.1:27450341-28721298 GCA_019395295.1 Osmanthus fragrans | reverse complement strand
TCTGTCGTCGAGGATGTTAAATTCATCTGACAAAGTGGCATTATTCATCAAACTCATCGACAAGATTAAAGTGATAATGGTGGGCCCAACTGATAATGTAGGCACATCATAATTGGATTAATTTAATTGTTGATCCATGATTAGTGGTATAGTAATTAATAATAATAATTTAATTAATATTTTCTTAGTTATTTAATCATTTATGTTAACAAACATCTATTCTTCGGCATTTTCTAAGATAAAAATAATTAATTACTACAAATACAAACAAAATTAACCATTTTCGCACCCTTTTAACTTTGTACTTTTATCTGAAATGGAGTTAGCATTTGTTAAAATATAACTTCTCAAATATAGTTTTGCACGTTTAAATCGTGTTACTAGTCGAGAGTTTCTATCTAAAGATTGGAGATGGTATCCTATTATATTTTTCCTTTAATTTAGCCGTGTCCTTTAAAATTAGGTGCATATCACTTTATACAAAACTCCTATAATTAAATTATCCCTGACTACAAAATTCCCTCAACAAAGTTAATAGTATGTTTGGCAAAGTTTTAAGTACTTATAATTTGTAAACCTATGTTGTTACATTAATAATTTAAGCTTCGCCAAACATACACTTTGAAGGTATTTGGTGAAGATTAAAAATTAGATTTTTAGTAGATTGTGATAGAGGCTTTTGAAATGTGCGGTTAAAAAATTGTGGGACCCAAAAAATGTGTTGTTGATATTGATTGTTTTTTACTTTGATTCAGATTTTAATCTGAATCAAACAAGCCCTTACTATGATAGCCTCAAAATCTTGGAAGGAAGACAACAAATGATGCCACATTGTATCAACCTATGTTGTTACATTAATAAATGTGTCGTAGTCGTGATCTACAAAATGTATGAATAAAAAGCATAGTTGACAAGCTATTATTTAAGCTTCAACAAACACGCACTTACTATGATGGAAGGAAGACAACAAATGATGCCACATTGTATCAACAATTAGCAAAAAGAAGAAACAATTTACTGAACTGTCTCTGGAAATTTCAACATAACAAGCATTAATAAATCAGTGTATACGTTTCTGAACCAACAAATACTTTCTCCTTATGTTACGTGTCACACAGGGACAATGAGAATTCGGTTAACTAACTACAACTAATTATGTAAAAATATTTTCCAATCATAGATTTCGACATCAAAATCAGAATTTTCTGTAAGTAAATGTCTCAGTTCCTTTGCGGATTCAGCAGTTCTAGCCAACAATAATGCAAATCCCCCGCCGCCAGCACCTACAAGCTTGTATCCGCAGCAATAGCGTTCAGAAAATTCAAAAAGCTTGTCAACAAATTCATTGCTGCAGAAGGGATCGAGTTCTTGATGCAACCTCCAAGCCTCAAGCATTATGTCCCCCAGCTCATCCAGGTCACAATTCATCAAAGCTTCCCTCCCGATCTTTGCCAGTTCAACAAGGCGTCTGATGCTGGAAACAAGTAGATTATCTCTTTGGAGGTATCGAGTCACCACCTTTTGTAGGACTCGGTGTGCAAGTCGGACCTGCACAATTACTTAAGCTTGTCAAACACCTCTTTTAATATCCACACGTTTCATTAGACCTACAAATTACTACCCATTTACCATCTACAAATTCTACAAGACCCAGGACTTATAAGCACTTAAAAGTTAAAATCACTTACTTGACCAGTGAATACAACAAGAAGTCGTTGCTGCAACTCTTTAATAAGTTGGGGTGAAGCTAACAGAGGAATGACTTGAAGTCGCAATGGGGTACCTGGAAAACTTGCAGTAAACTTAATCCCTGGATAGAGACCGCCAATTTGATCCTGCCAGCCACCACCCGTCCCCATAAGCTGTTCCAATACGAGTACAAGTCTGGCGACATTCTCATTACTATCATCTCCACTGGTTATTTGGAGAAGACCTTTCACAACAGCTGCTGATAAGATGCTCGACGTCCCCAGGCCACTTCCCCGCGGAACATTGGCCCAGGTCTTTATCTTCAAGCCTGTCGATTGAAGGATCTTCTCATTGAGAACACCAGTAACAAGTAATGCAGATTTAACTAGTCGAAATGGATCACTGCTATCAAATGGAGGTGCAACGGAGGAAAAATCTTCAACATATAACTCATTTCCTGCATCATCGTGAAATAATAGTCCGGTCGTTTTTGTTGTCTCTATGGTTGTCCCAATGGGAAGTAAACCTTTCAATGTTATTGCCATGTTCAGCACGCAACCAGAACGCTCTAAGCTCCATGGTGGAGTATCACTCCAACCCCCAACAAAATCTACCCGAACTGGTAGTTCAACAGTCACCTTCCTAGTCTCAAAAGATTGTGCCAATGCACTATCAAAACTGTTAACTTGATGCACGGTTGGAGAGGGCCAACTGGAGGATTCCAAAAGATTTTCTGAAAGAACACAAATTATCAACATTTGTATGAGAAAAAGAATAGGGGTTTAATTCTGCTAATGGCGAAGTTAAGAAATAAACACTAAAAAGAATTAATCGCTGAGAAAATGCAAACTATCCAAGCTTTCAGAAAAAAAAAAATGGCTTTGATCTTGAGCGCGTTTGGAGAAAATATTCATGATTTTGTTCCTTTTAGGCACAAATTAAAGTTTTACATCATTAAAATGCAAAATATAGTCTTTACCTTTAAAACCATATCTTACTGCAGAAGCAGTTTCATCAGCAACTGCAGCCCACACTTCATGCTCCATTTCAGATGCCATCCTTTCATCATTGCATGCTCGCAAAAGATCAAGATGCACTTGGTGAGCCCTGCTCTTAGGAAGAATCTGAGAATTTTGAGCTTGAAAGTTGGGACATAGGGATAGAAATTCTTTACATATTTGAACCCCGGTGAATTCTTTCTGCAAAATTTCTTCACACAATTGAGATAAATTGCGCCCAAGCAAGCCAAAATTAAGACATGCTGTAACGATCCCAGCTGCAAGATCTGCTTGATGATTAGTGGTACCTAACCACATTTGCGAGAAGTCAATTGATCTATGCAACTCCTCTAGACTGATACGGTGTGAACCTCTCCATAACAACTGGAGTGTTTCGTCTTCTTGGTTGCTCAAGCCCATTAGCCATGATGCCAGTTCGAGCATCTCAGAGTACCGACGAACGGGAAATAATTTGGCATTCCATAAGCATTTGTCTTTTGCTTCCTTTGAGCCCCAAAGATCAATATCCTGAATTCCTAAATCACCTAAAACCTTTTTCCAGGGTTTCCCGCAAAAGGTCCCATCTTTCGAAAGTGAATTCTTTGGATTATCATGGAGACCACAGTACACTATAATCCTTTCTGTGCATCCTACCAAGGGAACCTCCCAGAGGCAGTGGCGATCTGGTAGCATGAACCTGAATGAATTCATAGCCATCGTGTTTTGGTCTCCGGGCACATTAACACCAACAACTATCGACTGAGAACCAATCTGAACTCTACTGGAGATGGAAGAATCATATATAAGAGAATCTTCACCAATAGAGACACCAGGGGATATTTTGCTACAAATAATTATAGCTGAGGCAGCTATGTCGGATACAGTGGTTGCTGGAATTGAACACAGGTGTCTTCTACCAACCAGTTCAGAACCAGTACCACTAAGGTGATCCAGAACTTCACTAGAGGTCCCAAAGTGCAAGAACAAGAGATCATCTGAACGAAAAATAAATCACATGAATAAACAGATTTGGCAGAGAAAATTAACAAGTAAAATGCATTTGAATGTACAGTCAAGGACATTATAATAAAGAAAAGCAAAAATATCATAAACTAGAGCATCTATTAGTATTTTAGTAACTTCGCCACTGAACCTACAAGCACAATAGCTGGACATCTTTTGTTTTCCCAGTTTCGCCACAAGTTCTTCACCCAAAGGTCGTGATCGTAACCATTCATGCTTTGCAGGCACCCAAGCTGCAACTAGATCTTCGTATAAACTCATCTGCACAAGGTAGAAGATATTCACCTCAAGATTCAAAGAAGCTGAAGGGCTGCAATTCCTAAAACATCAAAGACACGAAAACTTGTAGAAGTAGTATTACAGACAGGCAGAAGCTAGAGGGCATAAAAAATAGTAATGACCAATGACTTGCCTCTTTTTTGCTTTCCAGAAGTCCGGATATCATTGGCTGGCTAGAACAGGACAGGATGACGAGATTCACCCACGCTTTACCCTTGACTGCTATGATTCCTGTATCAAGTAATGTTCTGCCATCGTCTAGTAATGCCTGGTGCTCAACAAGCTCCTCTACACTAGGTTTCTGAAGCAGATTAGCGACTAGACTGACCGAACAATTTTCATCCGTAAACCCAGATTTAGATGCCACCACTACACCATGGTTGGAAGCAATGTCAAGGGTTATTGGAACAGTGACAATACATGCTGAATCCTCTGGAAGTACCATGCGGAAAGCATCAAAACAAGGAAGAACATCCCCAGTCATGATAAACAACCCACCTGAAGAATTAAAAGTTCCATTTAATAAGTATGACACGTTGTTATTAAATAGATCGACGTGTACGACAGACGTTGTGCTAGGATATTTTATGCATTTTAACAATATGAATCGCGTACAAGGTTGCATTACAAAACTTTATTACAGATACATCGCAGATTGTAACTATAAGGGATGATATCACATACAGGGTTGTGTTACAAAATTTATTTCGGCTATCAAGATATAACGAGTAACCTTCATTTTTGAAAGCTTGTCTTGCACAAGAACCAATTGCAAGTATATGATCAAAGAGCAAAGGAACTGCGCCATCGGGTCGTCTGCTGCCAGATATGGTAGTGGCAGGAAAACTTTCCCCATTGGATTGGCCCAAGGAACCCTTTTAGAGTCTCCCCCTGCATGAAGCAGTAATACATGTTTTTTGGCCATCAAGTCAACAAGTGGCCAGAGTGGAATTTCATTGTTAGAGCTTTCATAGGATGTAGAAGTAGAATTGCAGTTGCTTGAATCTGCTACCTGCTGATGAATGATATTTCATCAAACCCAGCAACCAATTATTTTGAAATTTAGTTTTAACTAAAGGAATTTCAGTAAACAATGGTGGGTCATTAAAACCTTGACCCAGTGGAGAAAAGATTATGAAAACCAGAAGATTGAAGTGCCACGACAGCATAGTTGGTTCAGTTTTGGGTATCTTAACGTTCACCTGCTAATGTGCAGGTTTACTTTTAATAGTTATTGTCCCATGGATACTCAGGAATTATCATAAAAAATACGAAGAGTTACACCCATTTTCTCATAGATTAACATATACATAGCATTTGAATGACAAAATGAAAGTCAAATACAACCTAATGTTATAGATGGAAACTTAGCAAAGTGCAAACACACAGATAGTAAGAGAATTGGTGATGTACATAACAATCGAACTTAGAACATTATCAAAGACACAGTCAATTCTCAATTTGTTGAACAATTTTGTTAAATTATATAAATGTTCTCCCAATTTTGAATTTTTCTACTCGACCAACTTCTGCATTGTCCTAATTTAACTAACAGGCAATTTGATAGCCACAAATACAATAGACATAAACATTATCAACAACTACAAATAATACAACAGCATATTATCAAAGATAATTGCAAGTCAGCAATACATTGATGAAGAAAAATTTCTCCAAAAACAATGTTATAATTTTAATACGTACTGGTGAATCAAGGTGGTGGAGGTGTTCGGCAAGGGCAAGAATGGCGTTCAGAGTGGCGGCACCGGAGCCTATGCGCTGGCCATTGGGGTCGGGGACAGCGAAGGTAATAGTGGAAGGAGCAATGCGACCAATGCGCTTGGCGCGGCTGAGCTGCCAGTTGTAAAGCTCGGCCTGTTCAGGACTCGCTGCAGTCAAAACGATGGCGTCCCACGTTGGAACCCGCAGTGGGTCACGCACCGATAGTCTCAAATGATACCAAGCCTTACGTAGTGTCGCTGCCAGGTCTGCCTTAGATCGGGCGGATCTCCGCCGTGATTGGCTTTCCATTTTTTATCCTCCCGGGTCTTAGATTCAATCCCGAAAAGCCGTTCTTGGGTTGGTGCCGACAATTCGAATACAGATGTGTAGATACAAATTTTCTACGCATATATATGGTGTGGAATTGAGGATTTACTGCGAGTTTTAACTGAAATTGGTGGGGGATTGAGATGATGATGGACTGAAACGATGTCGTTTGAATGCTGTTTGCGAAGAGAATAGTAATGGAACAAAAGGAAAAAAAATGGCGTCGCCCGGACTCGAACCGGAGACCTTCAGTGTGTTAGACTGACGTGATAACCAACTACACCACGACACCTTGTTGTCCTCAGTGCTTTGACCTTCTTTTTATTGGATCCGGTCCGGGTTCGACAGTCAGAAAAGACCATCCATGACTGGCTTGTCACCTAGACAGTTTTCCAAACAGGACAAGAAGCGATGTTACCGACTCTGTCTAGGAAGATGTTCCACCACTTACCTGACAGAGAATCAATCAGGAGAATAAAATTTCTTGTACAGAAAATGTTGACATCCACTTACATACGTGTAGATCCCGCTTGAATAAAAAAGTTCAAAAAAAACGTGGGACTCTCCATTATAAGTGGATGTTAACTTCTTCTACCTCTTTGTACGAGTAACAATGTTGATTTTACTTAAATTTCGATTGATGCAGACGAAGTAACGAAAATGAAGTGTCAAACTTCTAGTGATGGACAACTAAAGGGATAGCCTCACAGGGACAACATATATGGACTCACATCACGAAGTCGAGGCAACAACTCTTTAATTTTGACTTTGAGTTACATCTTATGGATTATTGATTTTCCCATATAATTAAATTTCCCCTTGTCTTACCTCTTAAGCCTTTGTATATTAATCTTCTTCATCAATATGTCAAATCTTTCTCAGTTGTTTGCTAGGCAAAATGATTATCCCTATCTTTTTTTCAATAAACTATTCCAGCCATTCTTAGGATTTTTTTTCCTAAAAAGTCCCCTTTTTACGGTCGATGCAAAATTTACATGTGCCGTTTTTTATTAAGGACAAATTCCATGTCAAACTTAGATAGTATCACTGTCTTTGACATTTTCCTGGTGCAAGAGAAGGCCAAAGTGGTTTATATTGGATAATCCAAAGCATTGCTAGCTAAAGCAATTCAATTCATCCATCCAATCTTGCCGTTAAGACCGTAATGGACGGGATTATCTTTAGCCTGGCTTAAGATTTTTTAAGTCCAATCCTAACGATTCTAATGCATTGAACGAAAAAAGTGATAAGCCAGTACTAGGGTTCAGCTTATCTTGCAGGATATTGGGATTATCTCAATGAAAATCATCCAATTCATCTTCATGATTATAAATTTGGGTTATTCCCCTTGTACAAGGGGGTATAGAGATGCTGCCAGGTTGGATTTTATTTTTTATTTTTGCTAATACCCTATTGAAAAATACCAAGTGCCCCTTGTAAATCAATCTGGCAAAATTGCCTATACACATAGCACGGTTCTATAAATTTTACATTGTTAGCTATAACACTTGGAACTATAAGTTCAGATAAAGTGAAAGAAGATTATGTGCTGAAAGAATTATAATCCAATTCACCGAGTTGGATTTATTGTTCCAAATTTATGGTTCTTTGTCCTTTTTTTATACATATCGACACATGCCCTCTCATATTTCCACTTGCTAAAAGAAGATTATGTGAGGATTTGTAAAAATGTAATTACATGACAACAATAATTTTGGAACAACTCATTTGGGCTGAGATACAATGGTGGCTTAACAAGACAACGTTAAATTGAATACTAAAATGATCGTTTGTTCAAACTTTCACAGATCACAACATGACTTATAATGTAAAGATGAAATCGTGTAAACAATTCAACATTAACCACTTAATTTAACAAGAAATTGACAGTTAAAAATAAGTTGATAATTCAACAATTGGTGTTTAAGTTACAAGGGGGAAACTTGCAATTAGATGACACACAAATTATTTATTTGGTCTACTCCCAGCTTTTCCCAAGTCTATCATTATTTGGCGCTGTCAATTTAAGTGTTAATAAAATCTTATCTTCTTCCTTTTTTTCACTTATCTACTGTCTCAATGGATTTATTGGTCAATTCAAGAGATAAATTTTAATATTGCAATGAGTACAACTTTAAAAATTTTACAATTTCCAAAGGAAGTTCATTTGAGATTTAGCCCAGTTTAATATAGATTGAAAAGTTGATAAAAAATTAATTTAAAGTTAACGATTAATTTTAACCAAATTACATAGGACCCATAACTTTTCAACTATATATATTATTAACTTTATCAAAATTTATCAAAAATTTAATTTTTAGCTGTAACAGGAGCTAGTGACTAATGTCCAAGATATCACATTTGAGCACAGAAGTCATTTCATAGGGCGATACGAAATGGGCTCGCATGGTGTAGCATTGTCCCTAAGCGGCATTTTTTTTTCTCTTTCGCCCCACATGACAAGATAGGTTCTAGATATCTATATCTTCTTAGGCGTTCGATAATAAGAATAAAAAACACTATAAATCCTTCTATGGGATGCACTGATGCACACCGCCTTCATTGCTAGAATAAGGACGTGTTGATCTTCCTCATGCAGCCCAATCCCAACACCACCAAAAATCCACACAGTCCTCCCGTGTGTCAAGTCGCAGTTTCACCGCTCATGCTATGCCAAAAAGCGATTTAACATTAGTGTTATCTGTCTTCAACGAACCTTCTCTTTCGTGACATCGAGGCCAACCTCTTGATTTTGTCAGTTGTTGGTTACCCTCGTATTCATCAAGACTTGAGCAATTGCCTATTGACCCCTTGTGGGTTGACCCGTATGCTAGTGTTCAAGCTAATTTATTCTTTTATTATAGTTATTATTTTCGACTAATTGAGGACTCCATGGATTATTCCTCCCCACCCTACACAACAATATAAATAAATAAATAAATTTATTAGCACGGAAAAATTACTGTGTGTGGAGCGGAATTTGAACGTCATATCAGGGTTTCTTAGCCATCGATGTCCACAAAATTGAATAATTCATATATTATTGAATTCAAATATTGTTATGATCAACTACAAAATTATAATAGACGTCTCATGTCTTTTAACAATAAGAAAGGAAAAATTGACTACCATCATAAATTGAATAAATATATAATAGTTTAAACTTTTGAATAAGACAATATCCCGATATTTCAAAGCAATGCCCGAAAAGAACTAGTTCGCTTCAAGCATGCATGCCATGCAGATGTTTGCAAGTTAGGCAAAGAAAGAAAAACCTTGTAAAAGAAGATAAAATTGTGTGTGTTAGTGTATTTCTACGTGTAAGATGCTACATGTTATGCACCACAATTAATTTATACTATAATCCACCCACCTATAAAGTAAATTTGCCACTGTACATTTTGTCAGTATTATAATATTATTACATGTATTGTACGCAGTATTTTACAAGGAATAATTAGCACATAACGTTTTTACCTTTCATTATTATTGTAGAAAACGTCATTTACCTTTCATTTTTTGACATTTTACCCTTATTAATTTCCACATTAAATTGCACAATATGTCATTTTAATCTATTTTCTCAATTAAAAGTTGTGAAATGATGAATATACTATTCTATTTAAATAAAACAAAGAGAAAAAAAATAACTAGTCTCAAATTTTTTTAAAAAGTGCAGATGAGTCTCGAATAAATTATTAAAAGGTTAATTATACATAATATTCTTACCTTTCACTATTATTGTGAAAAAAATGTTCATACATTTCATTTTTGGCATGATAGAAATGAACGGTATATTCGTTATTTCATAGTTTTTAATTGAGAAAATAAATGAAAATGACATTTTGAGCAATAAAATGTAAAAATGTCATAAAATGAAAATGTAATGACGTTTTTCATAATAATAGTGAAGGTAAGAATGTTATGTGTTAATTCCTCATTTTATATCTTTGAATAGTATCATGAACAACATATTAATTTATTTATTTTTCTTTGATAGTGTTTATTATTAAAATTCAATCTTGTCCACCAAACATGTAGTCAGTAAGTTTGATACATATTATCAAATTGTACTGAATTGTATGGTTTTCTTCTTTAATACCTAGGGAGATTGTGAACAATGTCTCGTTCTTGGTTAGACATGGGATAAATTAAACAAAACAAAATGATAGTTGTCATGGGTTTGGTACGAGGGCCATATTTTCCGTCTTTGCATCAAACATTCTGGGTGAGAATGTTGACCGTGACGTAGTAAAAGTGTTGGGCCTTGTTAGAGTATGTAATAGTTTCAAATTGGAGGAAGAGAGAAGTAGAATCGATTGTCACTTGAAGGAAGCCCACATGGTATGGTACTTCGATTGAAGGGAAGGATTGTCATAGTGTGAATAAAATTTCACATCGAAAACAAAAAATAGAGTAAATAATCTGCTTACAAGGAATTGAGTTATTCTACCTATTAGAATTTAACCTTTGTTTGACCTCATTTTCCTAACATATATTTTTTTCATTTTCCTACTTTTAATCACACAATTTTTCATAAAATAATACTACAAGTAAATCGAAAACTTTTATTTCTTTTTCAACCATACATTCTCCAAAAAAATACTATTCCAAATACTATTTTTGAAAAAAAAAAAAAAAAAAAAAAAAAAGGTGGGGTGGGGGGCTCAAATTATCTTACTAAATATATCACAGTGGCATATAGGGATGTCAACGAACCGACTCGCGGGCCGAAATTTGAGGTTCGAGATTGAGGTGCTGGCTTTTTTCGAGTCGAACCAAGCTAAATTTTTGCTCACAAAAAAAAAAGGCTCGATTCGAGCTTTTGGCTCGGGCTATTCCGAGCCGGGCCGGGCCGATTTTTTTTTTTCCCTCTTCCTGTTTTGTTGCCTTTTAAGGCAGCATTTACTGTTGCTCGCAGCTCTAAAATGGGGCTCGGCTCGAGCCGAGACTCAGTTCCTCTGAGCCTCAAGTCGGGCACGTCTCGAGCTTTTTCCTAACTGCTCTAACCGACGAGTCTTTTTGTCATCCCTAGCGGCATATTAGCATGTTTTAAAGAAGAAAAATAACTTTGAATATTGTTCGATAAATTGTTGAATATTATTTACCAAACATGCATTGCAATGCTTTCATGTGTCGTGTAGGATAAGTTTTAATAGTATGTTTGTTATGAATGACATAGCAGTACTATAGATTAAATAAATAAAAAAATTGAAATTTTATTATTAATTGTATTGTACTATTCAATATGATAACATTTAAGAACGAATAAAATCTTATTCAATTTAACGCATAGATATGGTTAGAAATGGAAGGATTAATTATAAGCACACTACGCTTTTATTTGATAGTTGAAGCAGATTTTCAAATATTATAGCTCTGTTCGTTTTTTACTTTTTAAGTGATGTGCGCATTTTATTTTATTTTAACAAATGTCGGTACAATTTGTCCTTAAATTTAATTTTGGTAAACCAATTGGGAAAAGTATGCAAAAAGATTTGTGGACTTCCATTCATGACCTAATTTTCACAAATTAATTATAATGTAAATGCTTTATTTTATAGTGATTGATCTAAAAGATAAATGTGGGATTGTGGGTTGTCATACTAGAATGTGACATTTATTATTATTATTATTATTATTTTGATGATTGTGAATGTTCAAGCCAACTTACGCGTACCTCGACTAATTTTTACGAGGCTCTGAAATTTATAGTCGGATACTTACCTCAATGGTCCTGAGGAGACTCGAACTAGTAATATTGATAGGGATGACAATTTAACCCGCCTCGCTCCTAATGTGACCTAAAAAATTCGTCCCGACGATTGGTGGGGTGGGGTATAAAGGATCGCCCCGTGGCGGGTCGCGGGGCGGGGCCCGTGAAAAAAATAATTAAAAATAGAATTTTAAATAAATAGTTAGTTTTAAAATATTGTTGAATGTATTTACAATTTTTTAACATGTTTCTAATCCAACAATTATATTATACAATTGTTAATTTAAAATTTTACATAACTAACAATTGTTTATATAATTTATAAATTCGGTCATTCAATCTTTTTATTATAATTAAATTATATAATTTGAAACTATGAATCATGATAGTTAAATAAATATTTTTTGCTTAAAAAAGATTTATACCAATTAATCAAAGTAAGTTAATATTTTGATCGAAAATATTAGAAAAAAATTTAAAATATATGGAATGATCTTTAAATTTTGGGTTAAGTGTTAAACTTTAAATAATAACATAACTTGAATTTTTGAAAATGTAAAAAAAAAAAAATATATATATATATATATATATATATATATATATATATATATATATTAAATTAAATGGGACAACAAATGGGACGCCCCGCCCCGCCCAACCCAGCCCAGCCCAGTCCAGTCTAAGACGGAAAGGGACGAAGTTGGAGGGAGCAGGGTGGGGCGGGATGGAGGTGCCCCATCCCGAACCCGCCCCATTGCCATCTCTAATTATTGGAGAACAAATCCAAGAACTGACCAATTGAGATATCCGTTGACATTTATTATTAATTATATGATTTTTTTTTAAAGGGACTTTCCACTTAGGCTAAAGTCACTAGCATTGTAAAGAATTAGGTCGTTTTGTTTTTAATTTGGAGGATAACCTAAATTTAGGCCATTTTACTCTAAACAAGTTTGAATCTTAGGGTCCGTTTGATTGTAAGGGTGAAAAATAGGTGAAAAAAAAATAAATGACAGGGAATTGAATTGTCTAGAATTTGTTTTAAAGGAAATTATAATTAATGATGTTTGATTGATATAATTTTCCACTTAATCCGTTTGGCTTTGTTTTTCATGCAAATTATTACTTTTTGGGAGATTTTTTTTTTCCACTTTAGTCTGATGGTGAATCTTGTTTCATTGACACCGTGAACACATTCGGAAAAACGAGAACCTTGAGATGACAAAATTTTCCGTTTCCCATTCACGCTACATTGCCCCGCCCCATTTGGGGACAAGGGACATGGTCTTCGTCATGCATTCATCGAACGCACCTCGAATCTTTTTTTTTTTCTTTTTTTTTTTTTTTTGAAAATTTAAATGAAATATACAAAATAAATAATTAATAAATGTGATGATAGATGAGGATATTTTATTTTCTGCTCCACCTCTTCAAAATCTCCGAGAGGCACGGGGTGACTAACTTGACCATTGAATCATTCTTGACAGTTTATTAATACTTATCTCTTGTGATGATTTTCGGCCATGAGAAATCTGATTCAAGCAAGAATCACTATGAGCTATCAATCATCAAGAAGGCTACCACCAATGTAGACCGAGACCAATCAGGGACGGATTTAGTGGGGGGCTGGCTGAGCTGTAGCTCCCCCATTTAGGCCCTTTTTTTAAAAAAGTTTTTTAAATATTTTTTTTGAAAAAAATGTTTTTTCATGTCTAAATTTTTTTTTTTTTTTTCGCATAGTAGTTCGGTTTGAAAATTTTGTAGCTCAATCTCGAATTCAATCCTGAATCCGTCCTGAGACCAACCCCTTGTGTAGGGTTCCAAATGATTCCTTGAGCAAAACCTAGCTAGGATATACAATTAAACATTGAAATGTGGAGTGATGTTATACTCGCGAAATTTTTTATTTAATGCTTATAGCTGTCATATAGTTGTCATTTGGCTTATATACTTAAATAAAAACAGAAATAGCTTTATCGAGTGACCGTCCCATCAAATTTCTTAAATACATGGATATGCAGACAATGCTTCCACGAAGTTTGTGGTGTCTCATGATGTTGTAGATAGAGAAAAATATTAATCTTGAATAGTATATGAAATCTTGTGAAAGAGGATATGTATAATAAATCTAAGCCAACAAACTAATGATGTTATGGTTTTAGATTGTGTAGATGTCAATGTTGGAATTTAGGTCATGCGCGTATGCCCTTTTCACATCTCTCTTGTTAAAGACAGTAGTGACATATATAAAAATAATAAAATGCAAAATCTTGATGTCAAGTGAGACCTATGTTTACCTACCAAAAATACTTTCTGTACGATACTACAACCATCCAAACCGTACAATTATTTTGTGAAATCCAAGCAACCTTAGACAGCCATATATATATGTGCTTGACTAAAAACCAATCATATATAACAACCTAACCAAAGACACAAACTTTGATTGTGAAAGTTGAATTCTGCAATAGACAACACATCAACTACATTCAGCTCTTCCTTTCATAACCTACCTAGTATATATAATCCTAGTACTTACAATTTCACCTAGACAAGGTTGTTCTCGAGTTCTTTGATATAGTAAAGATGGTTATGGAAAGTAAACAGTCTGGAGGATTGGAATGGAGGATTAATGTCCCGAATGAAACTACTTCTAAAGTTTTAGTGTCTGAGTCAAAGTCTCAAATTCGAGTTTGCAATGGATTACGAGGTTTAATAGTGGGGTTCGTGTCAAGAATTTGGAAGTTTTTTCAAAAGGCTTGGAGTTTAGCAGTTAGAGAGCCTAAGAAAGCTATTCATGGCGTTAAAGTAGGGATAGCTCTTTCTATCGTCTCGCTCTTCTATTACATGAGGCCTTTGAATGATGGAGTCGGAGGGAATGCTATGTGGGCTGTTATGACTGTTGTCGTGGTATTCGAATACACTGTGGGTAAGTATTCGAAATGTTATGGTTCTTGTGCAAGATTATAATATTCGCAGGACATTTTGGTGCATAATATTAGATAGTACTGAATAAGATGACATACAAGATTTTAACTCATTCTTAATAATGCAGGTGCTACACTCTGTAAATGTGTGAATAGGGCTACTGGAACTTTCTTGGCCGGAGCGCTAGGACTTGGAGTTCACTGGATTGCAAATCAGTCGGGAGAAAAATTCGAACCCATTATTCTTGAAGTCTCGGTTTTCCTCTTAGGTAGGTTGAATTTCTCCTTTTTAGGTCCTTCTCAGAATTTTTTCCTCAGTCAATCTATAGTCAGGTTTAATTCCCACAGGCATCAAAACGCAAAAATCGTTTACGACATTTAACATCTTTATTTTTCTTGCAGCTGCTGCAGCAACCTTCTCTCGATTCATTCCAACAATAAAAGCGCGATTCGACTATGGTGCCATGATCTTCATCCTCACATTTAGCCTTGTGTCAATATCAGGCTATCGTGTGGATGAATTGTTCGAATTGGCTCATTATAGATTATTTACAATTGCCATTGGGACCTCCCTTTGCATCCTTACAACCATGATTTTCTGTCCTGTATGGGCAGGAAATGAACTTCACTATCTTATCACAAACAACATAGAAAAAATTGCTGATTCCTTAAATGGTAAGCCCAAAAAAATCACATATAAACAACGATTATAATACGTTGATTTACTTAATACAGAAATTAATAATACCTTTTGTTCGTGAAAACTCAGGATGTGTCGTAGAATACTTCGGAATCAATGAAAATGTAAATAGCAAGGATGAAGCTTCAGACAAAGTATTACAAGGTTACAAATGTGTGCTTAATTCAAAGGCTACAGAAGAAGCCATGGTATATATATTCTTCGTTAATATGAAAATTTCCTGTCACAACTTCAAAAATTTTACTCTGCCTTTCGAGTATTTTACTTATGTACAAATTCTGCATCTCCACAGGCTAATTTTGCTAGGTGGGAGCCTGCACATGGACGCTTCAACTTTCGACATCCGTGGAATGAGTACCTAAAAGTTGGGGTGCTACTACGTAAATGTGCTTGCTGCATTGACACTCTTAATGTTAGCACAAACTCAGACACAGAGGTAATTAATAATTACTGTCCTGTCCATTGTTGTACAAAACGCCTTACTAAACAAGCCGACACTGCAAACTTTTTCGGTCCATGATATTCATGTTTTCGATGTTTTTTCAGGCACCCGATATCCTAAAGAAGCATTTCAGCAAGTATTGCATAGGATTAAGCTCTAGTTCCTCAGACGTGTTAAAAGAATTGGCAGTTATTATGAATACAATGACAAAATCGACAAAGATTGATCTTATGGTACACAAGATGAACGATGCAGTACAAGAACTTCAAGGTGTGCTTAAGTCCCTATCGAAAAAATCAATTATTAAAGACTCTAAAAATGGCACAGAAGAGGGAAACAAAAGTAGTACTACCATAGTACCTGTCATGGAGATAGTTCCAATAGTTTCCATTTCTACATTGCTGATAGAAATTGCTGCAAGAATAGAAAGGACCGTAGAAGCCGTAAATGAACTTACAAACAAAGCAGAATTTGAAGAAGGTACAAAGTCGAAACAAAGCGAAAACCAACAGAATTCAAATTAGTTGTCCGTGATCGTTTTTTGGATTTGTAACTTCAGATACTGTATAGTACAAATGATAATCTAATTCTGAAGAAACTTCAAGAATATATATGGATCGTAGTAATTAGCATCAAGATAACTGCAGGATGGGGGAACATTGTTCTTTAGAAATCACGAATGTTCCAACTTTTGAATTTTGATGTGGGATTTCTCAACATGCCCCCGCAAGATGGTGGCTCTTTTGAGTAAACGGTCTTGAAATTCGATGCTTATTTTTTGAGTTTTAATCTGATTGAATTGCTCGTTAGAGATTAACTAGCTCTGATATCATGTTAAGATTTGAAATTTCATATTAAAAGGTCAACGTTGTTAAGAGTAGTAGCACAAACTCATATAAATTGATCTATATTTTCATATTTATTCAATGTGATATTATATTCCTTAACACATTCTGCTATTCAATCTCAGTTAAAAAAAAAAAAAAAAAAATTAAAAAAAAAAGGAAAAGACCACAATGAATTAATAAATTTGGATGTTAAAGAATATTAGTAGATTTACTTATAATTAATGGCGGTTTTTTTGTTGTTGTAGATAATGCGCTTCTCCACATTTTGCCTTTTCTTCTTTACCCTTTTGACACATGGGAAATTGTGGGTGTATAATTTAGTGCATGTTTGGTTAAGCTTAAAAGTTTAGTTACGAGTACTTATATAATTAAGTTACTCATGCTAACATTAGTTGAGTGACTCGTATTCAGAAGTTAGACATTGTCTGGACAGTTAACATATATATTTGCAAGAAAATATCCTATAATAAATCGAGTAAAAGTTGATATTTGTTTGAGAATTTACATAAATTGAAGTTTGCGATCAGTTTTGTGTTCATAGTAACCTTTGCTTGCTCATTTGAGTTTACTTATAATAGATATTTAATTACTTATAACAAACAATATAATTGTTCTTTTTTTTTTTTTTTTTGAAACATATAATATTCATTTTGTGTTGAGTGTTATCCAGTTTTATTGGTTACTATAAAGAATATATTCACTAGAACACTATGAGCCAACACTATAAAAGAACGTAAATATTTAGTGTGCTCCTGTAATATTTTATTCACAATTCAAAAAACAAATTGTTTTCTCTCTAAAAGTATTCGGACAACTGACGAATTTAATCGAAGTGGTCTATACCAGATTACATAGCGAAAGGTTTATTCCAACGAATTTTTCATAGAACCAAACCAAATAAATCAAATCGAACTCAGAACCGATATGCAAGCAAAGGAAAAGATCTAATCCTCACGCCAATGATTTCGACAAGTCTCCCTCTTGCATATGTAAAATGTTGTCATTGGTTCATCCGCCGACCGAATCTGAACTTGGTAGAAAGCAGCTTTCCCATAGTTGCATGCAGGACATGTTGCTGCACACAAAATGAACACAGTAACCTCAAAATGGACCAAATCTATCCGAAGCAGGATCAAGAATAATAGTATATTATTTGCTAAATTCCAACTTCAGTAATTTAATGCATCAGCCCGGGAAAGTAGTACACACCATGTCCACTGCTAACTGCTTAGCAAACGAAAAATACTCGTAGATTTTTCTAAATTAGAAACTTAATGAAATTGCTCACCAGTACATCTGTGTTATTATCTTAGCTGTGCGTTCACAACTAGGTCGACCTAGTACTGTGGAATTGCGATTGTGAATATAACATGTGAGACATGAAACCTTAATATTTTGGATAATTAAATCTTCATTGTCTACACTAGTGCATCACATTTAGGTATAGAGAAATGAGCATAAATTTGATGACATCGTGGGTTCAGTACGGAGAGGGTAACGAGCTAGAGGAAGATTCCCAAAATAGCTCAAAAATGTGAACTAAGTAACATATGGGATGAAAACCATATATAGTTTAGACTTGTGTGTCATCTTAGATGTCAAAGACAGCATCTTGATGCATTTGTTAGGCAGAAATGGCCCCTATGTGAGTTTAGCTCTGCAAAACCCACTATCTAAATAAAATGTTAATTTTTCTTGGAGCATGTTTTCATGGGTAAACTTTTTGAAATAATGAACATTTCATGTTTAAACAGTCTATTGGAGATGCTCTAAAAGGTTACCCAATACCAACCCATCTTTCAATTAATTACCTGTACACCATCTGTTAAGAAAACGGTTCCAATTAAAAGGTTACCCAATACTTACTATCAGTTGTGGGTAAATTCTGCTGATCATTTTCGGAAAAGATGGGATCTATTGCTTTCTTAACCAAGCGCATATGTCTATTTATCTTTACCTGTTACAGTAGCACACAATATATGAGTAATTGCAAAAGGAATGAACCACAGACAATTTAGCATAGGATTAATCAAATTACCCTCTTTTCTATCTGACATACATATGGACATGTTGGACAGAAAAATCTGGCAGAGTGCCCGATATTAGGCAGCTCATACAGTAGCATATTCCCACAAGTCCGGCAAAATTCCATTTCCGCTCTAGCTCACAAGCTAATTCAATAATTCCTAGTTAGAAAGAATCCATCAAATGGGGGAAAAAAATCATTTTTTGCAACTTAAATTAATAATTGAGCAATTTTAATAGCATAGAGTAACAAGAATCAAAGCCCATAAAAATATAATCAAACATAAAACAAGCACTTCACAAAGAATATAATTTAACCCACATTTCATTGTTCAATCAGATCGGGACAGTTTGCGAACGTTTGAGACTAATTAGCCAAAACCGGAATTTTAACAAACACCTTGCAGACATAAATTGAAAGCAGGAATTACAAATTTCTTACATTAAAAAAAAAAAAAGAAGAAGAGAGAGACTCTCTCTCTCTCAAATTAGGAAAATGCTACTTGTACATGGGGTTCTTTTAAGTTTGACCCAGTCAAACTATTCAAATTCCATTTTGACTTTAAAAACATGAAATTTTCCACAATGACCTCCAAAGCGTAAAAAGACAAAAAGGACCTTAAATATATAAAACAATTACTAAATATTGATTTGTTCAAAGACAATAATACCCTTTATTTCACAAATAAAAATCAAACACCACGTAAATTTTGAAACTTGTTTGCCTTTTCTTATCTGTCAATTCCAACACAGATAAAAAATGCTCTCAACTTTCATCAGCCTCAACAATAAAATCTGGGAAATCGATGAACGCTGAAGGCCGGAAATTTTTTTATATCAATCACTATAATTTCAGTAAGTACATTTTACTCATATTTAATTTCGTTTTCATCAAATTAGTATACGTTTTTATCGATAAAATTTATTATGATGTATAATGTGTTAGTAGATTAAATTGTTAATAGATCTATAAATTTTTTAAGCATGAAGAAGAAAAAAATTCATCTGTATCTTTCAGAAATTAGTATACGTTTTTTTCGATAAAATTTATTATGATGTGTTAGTAGATTAAATTGTTAATACATCTATAATTTTTGTAAGCATGAAGAAAAAAAATTCATCTAAAGAAATGGATCTGATAGAATTTGGGATAGACGAGATAGACAGTCGGCTGTTTCGTCCAGCTGTTCCAAAAGAAGCCGGCTGTTTCGGCCGGCTGTTTCTTTTTCTTTTTTTTTTTTTTTTTTTTTAAATTCCACTTATTTTATTTCCTATGATTAAATGTAAATTCTATTTCGTCTTACAGATATGAATGTAGTCCCGGTCTGTTACTTTGGTGATTTCGAACGAGATGAAAGAAATCGATGGATATGGAAATATACGAGCGAAATACGTACTATCGCGATTGCCTTATCATCAAGTACATCATATGAAGAATTGTATAGTGATTTACAGAACAAACTGAATGTTGATACCTCTCAGTACGATATGGAATTGAAATTATATTCATCCAGCACGAAGCAATTGTCATGGCACCTATAAGGATTTATTCTGATGCTGAAGTAAATTATTTATTCCTTCTGAACCAAAAGGAGACGACTCCTCTTTGCGTGACTTTAGTGATCAAGGATGTCGTCAAAGGTAATTTGAATGGAGGGGATCACAATGGCAATGATTTTTGGGCTACTGTGGAGATAGCTCGTGATGATAATGTGGTTATTCCAGAGACAGATGCTCCTCAACGTGATATCGTTGTTACGCACAGAATTCCATCTGTAGTTGATGACAACGAAAATCAAAATGAATTTACAAATGAGGATTTGTTTGCTTCTCGTCAGAGACATGAGCGGGATGGGACTTCAACAGTTGGAATGAGTGGACCGTCCTCTAACTCTTCCCGCGTGGTTCCCGATGAAGATGATTTGGCTGTCGGACAACTGTTTCAAACAAAGAAAGATTTGCACGAATCTCTACACCTTCTTGCAATAAAATACAATTTTGAGTTCAAAGTGAAAAAATCATCTCAGTCGTTGTCGATCGCATGCGTCGATGACAATTGCAATTGGCCTTTGCGAGCGGCGAAGATGGATACGAACGCGTGCTTTGTAGTTCGCAAGTATACACGGGAATATACTTGTGAAGTGGGAATTGGTCGAAGTGATCACAGACAAGCCCTTGCTTGGTTGATTGGTCGACAGATAATGCACAGGTATGAGGACCCACGGACAATCCACAGGCCTTCGGACATCATTAACGACTACCGTCGAGATCATGGAGTGATCTTGAGCTACCAGAAGGCCTGGAAGGCCAAAGAATGCGCATTTCAGGATTTAATGGGATCAGCGGAGGAGAGCTATGTTAAATTGGGCAGGTACTGCCACAACATGGAGAAAACTAATCCTGGATCGGCATATTTTATCGAGACGGAGGGCGATAATTGCTTCAAATTTTTCTTCATGGCTCTTGGACAGTCCATTCGGGGATTTCGAAATGCCATGCGACCCATAATTCTAGTCGATGGTACAACTCTGAAATCTAAATACGAAGGCAAGTTGATTATTGCTACATGCCAGGATGCCAATATCCAAATTTACCCTCTTGCATTCGGCATAGTCGATAGTGAGAATGATCAGTCTATGTGTTAGTTCTTCACAAAGCTGAGGGAAGTAATCGGGGAAGTCGAGGACCTTGCATTTGTAACTGATCGGGGACAGTCTTTGATAAATGGTATCGTTGAAGTTTTTCCTGAGGCACATCATGGTTATTGCATGTATCATATACAAGGCAATCTGAAGACTAGGTTTCGGGGCAAAGGTATCGGAAAATTATTTAGAGGAGCGGCCGAAGCATACAGTGTTGAAGAGTGTAACAGGTTCATGGAAGAAATAGGAAGCAAATCATTCCCGGCTTGGGAGTATCTGACAAAAATGGGGATCGAACATTGGGCTCGCTCACACTTTCCAGGCCGTCGGTACAACATGATGACGTCCAACAATGCGGAGTCTCTAAATGCGTTGTAAGGATCGAGAGTTACCTATCATCGCAATGATTGAGAACATTCGTAACAAGCTGCAGCAGTGGTTTCACGATCGGCGTGCGGAATCACGTAATTGTTCAACCATGCTAGCGCCAGCTCAAGAGGAGAAGCTCTGTAAAGCTGCAGCTGTTGCGAGAAAATTTAATGTGGAACCACTAGATGAGTCGCGATTCTTTGTGAAATGTACACGTACTACAGCATACATGGTTGACTTGAGTGATAACACGTGCACTTGTAATCGATTCCAGTTGAAGAGTTTTCCATGTCAGCACGCAGTCGCGGTGGCTATATATCGAGGCTTTGCAGCGAGAACATTATGCTCTCGTTATTACACGGCTGATTCTTGGAGAGCAGCGTATGCAGAGATTATATTTCCTCTACCTAATGAAGTTGAGTGGGAAGTTCCCGACAACATTAACCACCTTAATACTGTTTCACCACCAGAAGTTCAACCGTGTGGTCCAGGACATCCACGTACGTCTAGAATACCATCTACCGGAGAGTTTCATCAACCGCGTAGGTGTGGCAGATGCAGAACCGTAGGCTATACTCGTCAAAATTGTAACAGTCATGTTCCCCTAAGTGAGATGTAAGCGGATGTACGAAATGAATGCTATTTTGAATATTTATGTTATTAAAAATTCAGTATTTAATTTTAGTCATCATCAAATTTGTAATTATTATTTTCGATTTTCGTTAAATAATATATTCTATCGTAATATTAATTAAAAATCAGTAAGTAAATATTAATTCCAAAAGATTTATATTCTTTAATTTATATTTAATTATTTATAAGCTGTAATTGTTAATATATTTATATACTTGCAATAAATTTTTATTTATAAGCTGTAATTGTTAATTTTTTTATACCAAGTTAAAATTTAAATTACAATTGAAAAAAAATTTAATTATATAAAGAATTTCAAAGTAAATTAGTAACATAAAAATACAAAATTACAAATGATTACAATGTACATAAATAACAAAATTTATTATTTGTTAATTATCAATTTAGTACTACATTATTAAAATTTTTAAAGAATAAGTAGATATTATAATTAAATAAAGAGAATATTAATATTATTGAATTAATAAATTAATTAATTAACCAGTATAAATATTATTAACTTAATATTTAATTACAAATTTTTAAATGTAAAAACAATATTTTTTATATTTAATTACATATATTATGTAATATATTATTTTTAATTTTCTTTAAAAAATAAACTTATAACGAATTTACAAACAAATTAAAAATAATTACTAATTTATTATTTGTTAATTATCAATTTAGTACTACATTATTAAAATTTTTTAAAGAATAAGTAAATATTATAATTAAATAAAGAGAATATTAATATTATTGAATTAATAAATAAATTAATTAACCAGTATAAATATTATTAACTTAATATTTAATTACAAATTTTTAAATGTAAAAACAATATTTTTTATATTTAATTACATATATTATGTAATATATTATTTTTAATTTTCTTTAAAAAATAAACTTATAACGAATTTACAAACAAATTAAAAATAATTACTAATTTATTATTTGTTAATTATCAATTTAGTACTACATTATTAAAATTTTTAAAGAACAAGTAAATATTATAATTAAATAAAGAGAATATTAATATTATTGAATTAATAAATAAATTAATTAACCAGTGTAAATATTATTAACTTAATATTTAATTACATATTTTTAAATGTAAAAACAATATTTTTTATATTTAATTACATATATTATGGAATATATTATTTTTAATTTTCTTTAAAAAATAAACTTATAACGAATTTACAAACAAATTAAAAATAATTACTAATTTATTATTTGTTAATTATCAATTTAGTACTACTATTTAATTACATAATTAAAAATTTTAAAGAATAAGTAAATATTATAATTACATGAATAAAATATTTTTTTGTTGAATTAATAAATTAATTATTTCACCATTATAAATATTATTTCATTAATATTTAATTACAATTTTTTAAATTTAAAAACAATATTTTTTATATTTAATTACAAATATTATTAATTCTTTTATTTTTAACAATAACTAAATATTATAATTAATTAAATAAAATATTTCTTATTTAATTATAGTTAGTAAATTTTTAACATTAATAATTTCTTTTAAAATAATATTTAATTTTGGTAAAATTATCAATTATCAAATTTTTAAAAATTAAAATTACAATTTTTTTTTAATTAAACTTTTTTTTTAAAAAACGGACAGAAACAGTCGGCCCAACTGTTTCAAACAGTTGGGCCGACTGTTTTTTTTAAAAACTAAAATTAAGGCCGAAACAGACGGCCCACTTCCAAAACAGACGGCCCAAATTCGATAAAACTATGCCGACCCGAAACAGTCGGGTCTTAAACCCGACTGTTTTCGGGTCGACCCAACCCGAAACAGTCGGGTTGACCCGACTGTCCGTTTCGTCTTCTCTCGCTGATTCGCCGGAAAAACTCCATTTTCGACCATTTCAAGCCCAAAAAATGCCAAATCCACTTAATCTAATCCTATATACTCAATCATCTAACCAAATAATTAACAATAATCCACAAAAAATGTTGAAATATCATGCGATTTTCACGAAATCAAAAGGAAACTCAATATTCAACCACTAACCTTGTTCGATTTCAGTAAATGGTTTAGGGTTTTGTTTTTTTACCACAGTTTCACGATCTCATCGGCGTCGATCGGTCGTTTGCAGTCGGTGCGGTCGATTTTTTTTTTTCGCTTTTTTCCTTTCGTTTTCACGTGGGGTAAAGGAAAGTGAAAGGGAGGGTATTTTTGAACTTTTAACGTCAAACTCATTTTTTTTTTTTTTTTTTTTTTTTTAAATTACATCCGGTCAAAGGTCATAGTGGAAATTCCCACTTTTGTCTTGGTCATTTACACCTATTTCCTCCTTGTACATTGGAGATGACTGCATGGGTGACCGCATGTGAGTGTGCGAGGTCCATGTGAATAAAATATTTTTTTCTCCACACTCACATGCGGTTATCCCCAATGCTCATGTAGCATAGCTCCTGAAATTAACTTCAATTTAGCGAAACGGGCATAAAGGTACTTGCCTGTATAGCAATCCGAGAGTGGAGGTAATGAAATAGGGTTTAGGGGAGGAGTGTTGCTATAGGTACAAGAATTTAAATTCTTGTACCTGTTAAACAACACATAGGGTAGGTGGGTGAGAGGAAGTTTTTTGTATTATTTTAATTATGTGGGATCATCCTCTTGTGAGAGAAAATTTAAATTATTGTACAAAATTCTGTGAGATGATTCTGTACTCATGAAATTTTCCTTAGGGGAGACGTTTACACCTGAAGCCCCAAATTAATATGTTTACGTTAAATCCGTAAAACTCAAAAGATTTAAAGGTTATTACACCATAGGTCCCTAACCTTTTCACTTTATCTCAATTTAATCCCCATTAAAATTAAATAGACAAATCATCTCCAAACATTCACTTAATTCACGCTGATGGTCCTTTTGAAAAAAAAGAAAGGGGGGGGGGGGGGGGGGGGGGGGAGGACCACAATACAAATAAAAATAGTGGATTTATGTAATTATGTTAGTTAGCACGGAATTTGTAAATTACAAATACTTCATTTTATTAATTGTTATTTTCCATATGTAACTATTAGGACGATATTAATTTTCTTTAAATGTTTCATTTACTTATCATCATAAGTTAGATATAGAATTACATAATACGTGAAGAGAAGGGTCACGTACCACACAATAGAGGTTGCAATAGTACTTGAGATATGAGTCACATTCATAATGCAAGCATTACGTGTCACGCTAAAGGTAGGGTTATTTGAATTAAATAATTTTTTAAAGGATAATATATTTTAACTCCAGTTGCATTACAATATTAAATAATATTGAACCATAGAACTAATTAATTATGGTCCATATTTCCTGCAATTATTAGGTCTATCATCTGATGACACATAATCAACTAGCGTTTGAGCACTACTGGTGCTAAATAGCTTTATTCTTCCTTAAAATAACTGATTTTCTAATATAAGTATAACACCACCATTTATACAACCAGAAGGGCTGCATCCTCCTATGCCTATCAGTACATAATATGCTAGCCGACTAATTATACTAATCTAAAGACCTAAGCAAGTTTGCCATCCTGTACAGCCAAATACATAATCCATCATGAGTAAACTTTTGTATATTAGTTGCTTTCAAAGAATCATGACCATTGACTCCTAAAGAATTAGTCGTTGTCCAAGTTTCTCAAAGAAAGCTCATACCATCCCGTGTCTTTATTTTTGAAAAAGACTGCTAATTATTTACTTTCAAATGACACGAGGATGCTATCATCTGTAAAATTACTTCACTAATATAAAACAGCAAATGAATGCAAACAATTTAATAGAACTTAATGACTGACATTTCCTTCTCTGTTTTTCAATTGTCTCATCTTCTTTCACAGGCAGCGCCCATCTGGAGCAATCAAAATGAAAGGTTTGCAGCAGATTAATAAATGTGAATCCGTATTGGAAACTTACACTCATTATGGAAATCTCTTTTTCCAATATCTTTCAAGGGATTATAGTAAGAACCATATAAAGTAGAAGTTGGGTGTAATAATCTCATCTTTCCAAAATCTTGATTAAAAATTAGAAATTGGGTATATTCATCTCAACTTTCCTAAATCGTGATTATGGTAACTATAAATTCATCTCATCTTTCCAAAAAAAATGTCCGCGAAAGAAAGAATTACCGTTATTGCTAACAAGTGAACAAAGACAAAGTATCTGAAATGAAATGAAATTTAAGTTCACGTTTGATTCCCCTTTTTCAAAAATTATTTTTTATTATAAAAGCGTACTTAAAAAAATTAATTTTTAGCTGAACTGATCAATGCATATAAAAGTCCATAAAAAACACTAATCAATCATAAATTAACTAGAAGAAATTTAAGCCACATAGTTTTGATTCGAGGAATCTTGGCTAAAGAGTGATTATCAATTAGTTATAATCCAAATACTATAGACAAAGCAAACTTTAATGAAACATAATAATGTCATCTACATCATCACAAATTATGAGAAACACAATGTGGGGCTACCTTCTTTTCCAATTTTAAAATAAATCAATGTAATATCGGGCGATTATATAAAACAAATTGTGTGTTGAAGGAGAAAAATATATTGAAATTATGAGTCAACAAAATATCGATTGAACCAGTCAGTTCAATTTGTTTCAATTTAGTTCTAAATGATCTCACCGACTAATAAAATCCATAATGAATTCTACTTTTTTAAGGTGTTTGATCCAATCATTTATGAATTAGTTTATAATTCTCATTATGGAACAATACCAGATTTGAATGGTTCAATAATTACAAAAATCACATTGGTTCACCGTTTGGTACGTTTCTTGACGAAATCGAGTTGAACCAAACTGTATTCATCTCTAGTTACGTTTCATCTAAACCATAAATATATTATATTTTCCGAAATATATGGAAAAAGAAAATCATTAAAAATGAAATCTGATAATATTACAGATTATAATAGACTTGAAATAATATAAAGAAAAAGAAAAAACCGTGGGATATCATCACCGTCCAATCATGTCGGAATCATGATCTAACGACTCTGGTCTATTGCAGCTCTTCAGCCGCAGCAGTCCATATAGCTTCCGAAACTCCTTAGGTACGCTGCCCTTCCAGACGGCGCCACCACCATCCTCTGTCGCGGACGAAGGCGCTGGAGATGACTCTGCACTATCCCTCAAACGCATTGCCACCTTTCCGGCGCCACCATTAGCTTGCAACGCCGTGATTACTGACTTCAAAGCCCGGCTGGGAGAGCTCCGATTCACCAGCATTAACTCCCCGATCTCCGCCGGGCTCATGGTGGCGCCGCCCTGAAAAATCTCCTCCACTTGTTGAAACAATTTATGCTCCTTAACCCCTAAATAATTGCTGGCCAAACCCTTGAATGAATTGAAATCACAAAGAGGAAAGTAAATATGAACATCAATCCTCCCAGGCCTCAACAAATCAAAATCAATCCCTTCTTTACTGTTCATCGTAAAAATCATAATCCATGAAATTCAACAGCCCAGATGAAGAAATCCCAGTTCTCGATTTCTCCGAAATGTAACAATCCAAATCTTCAACAACAATTAAAGATTTACCCTTCGTTTGCAATAGTAGCAAATTAAGATTATCATCATCTTCAATTTGTGATAAATCGAAGTTATAAACATCATACGAGAGAAAATTTGCTATGGCTGCAATGAAACTGGATTTTCCGGTGCCGGAGGGGCCGTAAAGAAGATAGCTGCGCCGCCAACACGGCCAAGCTTGTGATAATACTGCTTCGACTTCGCAAAGTTTTCCAAATCGGATTTAATCTTGTTTTTCAAATCCAGGTGAACAACAATTGTGTCGAAATTTGAAGGATGATTGAATTGTACAGATCTCCATTTTCCATTACTGTTCATGTACAGCTTCAATTTCTTCCCTTTCTGTTCAATGTCATCAGAAATTGTATGAATGTGTTGAAGATAAGGCTTCAAAATTCTCCTCTTATCCTTTTTCTTAATCTTCAACACGAAACTTCGATCAATTTTCACCCACATAACTCGTGCTCCAAGAAAAGTGTCCCGGATTATCTGCTCATCCTCAAGTGCCAGAATGATGTCGTTCGACTCCCCGCCGGAGAACAAGTTCGTATAATCAGAATCTTCAACAGAAGCCAATGAATTTACATATAGCTGAACTTTCCGGAATAGCTGATTTTCTTGGCCGTCTTCATTCAACTCCGGGACCCTAAATTGCTGATGAACATGAATTTGATCATCAATCCGTTCAACCCACTTTCTCAAAACATAAATTAAAGCAGTTCGATACAATAATAAGCGAACAACAAATAATAGGCATATAATCAACAAAATTATCAACAAATTAACAACAAACATGGGCACAAACAGAATAAATTCACTGAAACTTTTTGGGTTTTGAATGGAGAAGGAAAATATGAAGGGTTTGAGGAAATTATAATCAGATTTTTCTTTTTAAAATTTTTGCTGTGGAGATTGGCCTGCTATGAATTAATTCTCTGTCACTCTTACTCCACTCATTTCTAAAACTTTCCAGCCAGAAACTTAAATACATATACTCTCTCTCACACACACACACACACACACACAGTGTTATTGTTACAGGTGATAGCTTGATAGGTATAGATATGAGTTGGTAAACTATGGCATGGACGTGGCAGGTTTCTCGTTGAAGACAATTTCTGCAATTTCAAACCTTTAGGCGCTGTTTGATATTATTAATTTTCCATGTAAAATGGAATACATTTACCAATTCACCCTTTTTCGTAATATTAACGTCCGTTTATTATAAGAATGAAAAATAAATAAAAAGAAAATTGTAATTAATGATATTTTATTGGTATAATTTTTCACCTAATCCATTTGACTTTATTTTTCATACAAATTGTTACCTTTTTGAATAAATTTTTTCACAATTTGTATTAAAATTTGTTTGGATTGCAAAAAAGTAAAAAAAAAAAAAAATTAACAAAATACTTTTTGAAATTTTTTGTGTTTATTTGGCTTTATTTTTCATGCAAATAGTCAATTAAATGGATAAAGTTTTTTACCATTGAATTTAGAATGTTTCCATTGCCAATTTTTTTTTTTTTTTTTAAAAGTGATGAAAAATATTTTCTCACCATACCCATAGGAAAATAAAAGATGGAAAATGTGCTTTAAATGGTTGTACCTAAAAAAGAGATAAAAATGAATTTCATGAAAAAGTTATGCAATTAAACACTAAATTTAAGGGTCATTTTCCATCACAATCAAACGGGGCCTTAGATGCAAAGTTTTTCACCCCCACACGCAGCTCTTTTCTTAGGAAATAAGGAAACATTTTTTCCACCGCTTAGGTGGGAAAAATAATTTCTTTTTTTTTTTTTTTGACAATTGGAACCAATTCTAAATTCAAAGGTAGAAAAAAATTATTCATTTAATTCACAATTTGCATGAAAAAAAGGTCAAATGAATATGATATTTTTTTTTAGGCAATTGGAACAAAATTTAGATCTAATGGTAAAAAAATTAGTCTTTTAATTGACAATTTGCATAAAAACAAAGTCAAACGAATAGTATTCGATATGATAATTTTTTTGACAATTGGAACAAATTCTAGACTTGAAGAAAAATTTATCACTTTAATTGACATAAAAGAATAAAGCCAAATGAATACTAAAAGATTTAAAATTTTAAAAAAAATTCGGGTAGAAAATTATACCAATCAAATACAATTAATCGACAATTTCCGATAAAACAAATTATAGGCAATTCAATTATCTGTATTTTTTTTTTTTTTACTCAAATTGCACATTTGTAATCAAACGGACCCGAGTTATTTTCTCACTTTTTTTAATTACAGTTTTAGTTTTAATTTTGTATTAGTTAGCACGTATCTGTTTATGTCGATGGTTTCTTTCCAAATATTATGGTAGCATGCTATCGATGAGGAGGTTGTCGTATCTTTGTATTTGTTATTTATTTAAATATATGAAGGACGAATTAGTCTTTTTATATCATTATAATGGCTTTTTGGATTAAAATCGTCGTTGAAAACAATATATACCATTGATAAAATATTGATAATAAGAATGCAATGAAAAATAATTGAAGACATAAATGCATCAATGAGCTAATGTTAGTAACTTTTAGTACAATTAAAAAGTGTTAGAATAAGAGGAAAATATGGTGGACACTAGGACTGTTTCAGCTATATCTTTAACTTTGTTTCCTCGCATTTTTACCCCAACTCTTCATTAGCTATTAGCACATCTTGTCTTAGCCTATTGAGATCGTGGCTAGACTTGAGTTAGGCTCGGCCTAGGAGTTTACTTGACTCGTTTTGGATCAAATGATAGTTTTAGTCCAAAATTCATTAGAAGAACGCAAAAGACTTATTCATCGTCATATTTTCAAACAAGCAAAAATACATTAAGGTCCCGTTTGATACATATTTTTTGTAAAATGAGAATATAAAATATATAATCATTATGGGTCCCACACAAGAGATGTAAAGTTAAATATGGTGGCTGGATATGATGGATAACAGTTATATTTTTCATTTTTATGGTGAAAAAATGGAAATCAAACGGGGGCTAAGTGTGATATAATTTTTGCCCCTCATTTTGAATCACGCTAACAAAATATTTGGACAAAAATCATCATTGAAGACCAAATGCGCTAATTAATTAATAGAAAGATAGATGATAAAAATGTAACAAAAAGAAAAGGTGAGGACATAAATGTGACTATAACAAACATTAAGACCTTAAGTATAATTAAATAGTAGTAAAAAAAATATAACTCTCATTTAAAAATCCATAAAAACTTATGCATTGAAATTGCAAATGTTTGGCATCTGTTCGTAATTTGTTAATAGTCGGTCAAATAATTTTTTTACTTGAGAGTGTGTTTGATAGAGATTATTTGGGAAAAATGAATTTTGAATATGATGGGAAATGTGTGGTTGAAAAAGAAGAAAAAGTTATTGATGTGATGGAAAATATTATTTTATTGAAGAATGTGTAGTTGAAAATGAGTAGAAGAATGAGAATGAAAATGAAAATGAAAATGAGAATCAAACAGGGCCTAAGTCAAGTACTACTTAGTCCTGTTTGGTGGCTTTAAAATTTAAAAAATATAAAATATAGTTTTGAATAATATTTTTTTTGAAGAATATTTAGTTAAAAAATAAAGAATTTTTTTTAATTTACGTGTAGAAAATTTTATTGTATGAATGTGTGATTGAGAATATGAGCATGAGAAATTAATTAAGGTAAGGTAAAGTAAAGTAAAGGAAATTAAACATGGGCTCACTTATCAAATACTAATTTCTATTGATATATAATTTAAATCGATCATAAACAACTCACAAACATTATTCTTATTTGTCATTATCTGCATTATTCGTTGAGAAATTTCAAAAGGATTTCATCTGATATGGTACTTTATACTTGTTTATTTAGACTTTCAAATTTGTATACTATTGATTTACCAAACGAAATTCTACTTAATTTTTGTACATATTGTGTTTGTAGGTATAACCCCGACTTGAAGATGAAAAAAAAAAAATGATTGGGAACACAAAAAAGGAAAAAATAGGAAATGAGGAACCTACGAATGAACCTTGTGAGAAAATGATAGCATAACGTTTTCTACAGATATATCCTTAGGTCCAATGATATATCAATTGTATAGTTATTGAATTTGGAGTTCAACATGAAGAATGTGTTGCAATTTTGAGATATAAATAAAAGATTATGCGTATTTGAAGCTTGGGGATCAAACTTGCACGTGCACGGAAACAACAGTTGAGGGACTAAAGGTGTACAAAAACTTGGAATAGGACCAACTCGTACATCTTTAGAAGTTAAAGAACTAAAATAGAGGAAGTTAAAGGTTGAGGGACCAACTTCAACATGTTAAAGTTCAAGAGGGTCAAAATTGATTAATATAAAAGTTAGAGGACCAATTTTTTATCATCCAATTGATGCTTTGGCCATTTTACTTTTTTCACTATCAATATACAGATATTTTTAAAGAGTAATACTATTTATAATCTACGACTGTAGTAGTCATCCTATATGTTAATTTATTATTGAGATATTAACTTATTATTTAAGGTAACAAAATTACAGAAAATTAATATATCAAATAATAAGTTTCCACATAAGATATCACATTGGATTACTATTGTAATGGCCGACTATAAATAATATTATTCATTTTTGAAATATTGTTAGAGAAATATGAAATTTATCATCAACATATTTCCGATCTATGTAGGCCAAATTCATTTTTCATAAAATATCTAACATATAGATAGCAACAAGACTCCATTTCAAAAATTTTAATATGTTTCAATTCTACTACCATGTTGAACCGCTCCCTCGATTTTTTTACCGTAAAAAGTAGGAGTGGACATGGTTTCATTTGGTTTTGGTTCCAAGAGAACTGAATCGAACCATAAACCAATGATTTTTTTTGATAATAGAACCACTTGATTTTTTTTTAAGATATGGAACCGAACCGAACCGATCCATTCGATTCTGGTTTGGTTTGGTTCTAGTTCTATTATTTAAATTTGCAGACTTATGTCATATTCATAAGTTAGTAATATATACTTAAATAAAAAATATAAGTATCAAATATTTAACAAGTTCAAATTATCAGTCATCAAGATTTTTTAAAAGTTTGAATTAACAACAAACAAAATATAAACGAATGTTTCTTTGTCAAAAGTTAATAATATCAACTATCAATTAGGGCACCAAGTTCTAAGAATATCAACTAGGGCACCAAGTTCTTCTAATATTGTAATATGTGGACATCAGACGAAGTGTAACGTAAGCTATAGCACCAACTATGCATGCAAGATTATTTATTCTCTGACCTTTATAAAAAAAATAAAAATAGATTCTAGACCCTTCCTCCATTGATTCTTCCAGCATTGTTTATTACTATTGATGGATTACAATATTGTAAATACAGTATATGTCTATATGGAACAAATTCAAACCGATTACAATATTGTTTATTGCTATTAGAAACTAATATACTGTAAGTCTGTAATTCAAATATATTATGTTGTCAAATTCAAACCGATCTATTAATATAGTTTTGTTTATTAGAAAAGAAGAATGTCTAGTAAATTACAAAAATGTACTACCCATGATGGTTTGAAGGAGGAACGATAAATTGGTGATTGCGGAGTCGAAGTTTCAGTCGGAGAAATGCTTCGTTTGAGACTTTAAGAGATCTGCATCGTTTGAGACTCTTGACTTGAGGGTTTGAATTTAAAGTAATACTCTTAATGGTTTCATTTGGCTGTACAAAAATAATCGCTATTGGACTGATTTCAATTAATACAAAATTAGATTCATATATAAATAAATTTATAAATTAAGTTTGGTTCTCGATTCTTAAACTAGAATCAAATTCGAACCAGAACCAAATGGTTCTTGGTACGAAAAATCAAAATCATTCATTTGTTTTCGTAGAACAGAATCGAACCACTCAATTTGATTTGGTTTTGATTTGGTCTGATTTGATTTGGATATTTCGTTCACTCCTAATAAAAAGGGATCAAATGAAGCATCAACAAGTAGGACTCCTTTTGTGTGGACAAAGAAACTAGTCCATATCTACCTTATCTTTTTCCACCAGTACTTGTGTTCCCACACTGTGTAACCTTTCTTCCAAATTCTCCTGCTTTCTGTATGCACCAGGCTAGCCTGTGTTCAGAGGAATAGGGATCCATGGCAGCCACACTCGGCCTTCTAAAACTCCCAATTCTTCCGCCAAAAAACCAACAATTCAGTACTAAACTTTGCATTCCCATCTACAAAGTAAAATTAGAAAAAAAACCCCAAAAAACTCGTTAATGAAACCTTACACCACCTAAAATCAACTTCTCTTCCTCTCGCAGCAATCGCAGTGCCTTTCTTTCTAGACACCGAGGTATGTCCTTCGTTTTGATCGGAATATGTGAACACATTGTCTAAAAGCTAAAACACAAACGTATTATTCAATACGTCCCTTTGCGTGCAAGAAAGATTCATTTTTTCATCAAAGGATTGACTAGTGCACAATTTATGCCAAATGAGTGGCAACAAGGCTTGAATAAAAACAATGAATCTTACTTGCAGTGAGGGGTTTGTTGAAGGAAAAATTTAAAAATGTTCAACTAGAAATTAGTCCCCTTTTGATGTTTCATTGGCTGAGAAATCTCTCTTTTCTATTAAATGGTGTAACAGAATGCACTGGCTGTTGGAGGGGAATTTGGGATTCTTGAAGGAAGATCATTTGCCCTGATTCATCCCATTGTTATGAGTGGCTTGTTCTTGTACACATTGTATGCGGGTTATCTTGGTTGGCAATGGAGGCGAGTTCGCACCACACAGGATGAAATTAATGAGCTCAAGAAGCAAGTGAAGCCAGTTGCAGTCACCCCAGATGGTACCCCTCCTGCTGAACCACCTAAGCCATCACCTGTTGAAGCCAAGATTCAGCAACTCACTGAGGTACCCGTTTAAACCTTAATGCTAATAATGTTGTACATCATGTTTTGTGCCCTACAAGAAGTGTAAACAGTTTTATCTTATATCATGAGAAGAGTGGAGGATGAGGTAAATGAAATGTCAAAAAATGATTCTTCAATCATCTTGAATATGTTGGGTTAAGGTTTTGTTTCTGTTGTTGAGAGAGAGGTTGCCTAGGCATGTGCAATATTTGTTTATACACGAGAAAATTCGATAAGAATCCACGTTCTATAAGCATTAAGGAAGTAGTTATGTTATTCGAATAGGCGATGAACTTGGGATCCACAGTTACAGTGTTAATGGCCTATGATGGCATGTTTGGCATGTCAAAGTGGATGCAACAATGGCCATATGCCTCTCTTCCTTAATCATATCGTATGGCTAATTGTTTAGTGGTTATCCTTGTCTGGAAAGATTTGTGGTCCCCAACAACGAAATTCTTAATGGATTGAACCTGATGAAATTTTTGATGCCTAAACATGTTTAATCACATTCGACTCTGAGTCTAACATAGCTAACAATCCATTACTACAAAAATAAGGTTGAAAGATTTACATTGTAATCCTGAAATAACTTTTGCCCTTTTCTCCATATATTCAGGAAAGAAAGGAGTTGATCAAAGGGTCATTTAGGGATAGACACTTCAATGCTGGCTCCATATTGCTGGGATTTGGGGTTTTTGAAGCCGTATTTGGAGGGGTCAACACATGGTTCAGGGCAGGAAAGCTATTCCCAGGACCTCATTTATTTGCAGGGGCAGGTAATTAGCAGCAGGACAATTTTTGCTTCCATATTATAATACAGTGTGGCTACTTATGGTTCGTATTCTAAGAGCATGTTCATTATACAGTATTGAATATGATTCGATACTAGAATGTATAAGATTTTAACTTATTTTCTTCCTTAATAATGTCTAGTTCTCCACTCTTCACCATACAAAACAAGCCATAAATGGATTTGAGCTTATTTCCGACAATTCAAATAAGCGAAATTTGTCCCCTCAACTTTTAGATGAGATGGTGTAAAGTCTTTTGTACCATTTCCTATTTATGAAATTTGTGTACTTGCCAGACTCTTAGCCCCTTACTGTTTAAGCTTTTAGACGGGGCTTTTGTAACAATTCCAATTATGATTATATGTTTCTGCAACATTTCATAAGTTTGCATTTTTAGGTTAAAAGAGCTGAGTTTTTTTGTTTTACTTCATTAAACAGCTATTACAGTTCTATGGGCAGCAGCTGCAGCACTAGTCCCTTCAATGCAAAAGGGAAATGAAACAGCCAGAAGCCTTCACATTGCATTGAATACCTTAAATGTAATCCTCTTCATTTGGCAGATTCCCACTGGAATTGACATTATCTTCAAAGTATTTGAATTCACTAAATGGCCTTGAAGATTCACAGGTTTTCATAACTTAAACTCTGAGACAACACCCTGCTTTGGATAAGGTCTTTGATATGCAAATTCTTACTGTATCAAAGTACGTTTATGATATGTTTGATAAGGTAAATTAGACAGTATTAGTTAGTATTCAATAAGAAATTTATGATTGTTGTATATTGTATTGTTTAGTCCAACCAATCAAATTCGATGTTGATTATTGGTGTTACTATATATGGATCAACAATGTTAACTCATCAGGAATAAAAAGAACAACCAAAAATGAATAGCTGATTAATCATTCAAATCTTAAACTCGATAGTTTTGAAACTAAAAATCTTGTCAATTAAACGGTCCACTCCGATCTAATAATACGCTATGCATATCATAGACGTAGTAAATTTGAACGAAGAAGAGGGCAAGTTACCTGAATTTGGTGGTACCCCATTGAAGAAGCCATTCCAAAAGCTGAAAATGCCTAAAGGAAAAGAAGAGGCAGAATCACATCTCTACAAGCAAACTCAAGACACAGACAGCAGGGGATAAAAGCCTTTAGCAGATTTCATGTCAGAATCTCAATAAAAAGTAGATTTTTGTGTTTTCTTGGATTCTCATTGTTATGCTTACCAATTGTGTCACAGATTATGCATAATTCAGAGAGAAAATAAGTAATTATTCGCGGTGCAAAATGTGCCATCGAGAAATGGCTTCATGGTGGTTCCAGTATAAGCAGCACTAGCAGCTGCAATTGGCTCATTAATAATGTTGAAAAGAGGCTGACATTTGCAGCACAATTATCAGGCAAGTCCATATTGACAGACAAACTAAAAGGTTATTTATTAACAGTATGATTCATGGTATTCAATGTTGGATTGTCAAAGGACAAATTCCTATATTAAGAACCTAACCGTAGCGAGGATGTTAAATTGGACTGTACCGAGGTCTCCATTTGCACACGAAACGATGATACACAGAAAGTACACACGAAACAATGATACTTTCAGAAGTCGAGCAAAAATTGGTGTTAGTCCAATAAACCATTGGCGATCCAAAGGTTGTGCTCAATACTCATGATGACAGAATTGCGTTCAGTGAAAAAAAGAGAAACGAAAGAAAGATAAAGGTGCAAACAAGGAACTTTCTGATTGTGAAGAGCTCAGAATGAGAGTGATAATGCTTGCTGGTGACAACAAAGGAGCTATAATGGAATTGAATCCTTCCTCAAAAAACCATTACGCAGCAGGCGAATCTCAGAGTCTCCACAAGAATATAAGTATCAAAGGTGGGAGTGATGGTGAGCAGTTGAGCATTGATAGAAATGAAATAGGAAAATATAAGGACAAACTCATTAAAGAAAAGGCACTTCAATCAACACCGGTGACTGCATTCATGAACAGCAATGTTCATGGAGTAAACAACACCGTTCTCTATGATTGTACTTTCACTCACCAAGATCCTGGCATCCACCTCTCTCTCACTGGAAATGGCACTGTGGGTATGGGATTCACCCCATAGACCACTAAAGCTAACAAATTACAAAGAGAGGTGTCGACTTCTTGTGTTTCATTTGTCATAGGAGTACTGATATATGTCATGGAATAATCTTGGCTCATGATGAAAACTGCTACTGAAATAGCACAGATTCCGATTCTCCAACTTGCAATCAAGTTCTAGCAACAAAGCCTATTCTAGAAACTAATAATATTTGTAATGTGTGGACTCAGTAGCTAGAATAAATTACTAGTTTCTTTGTGTTTCAGTAATGCTAAAGCACCTATATCAGCTTTTTGCCTGAATACAAACAAAACGATCGGCTTTGTATATGATCCTTCTAAAAGAAGGTGATTCTAACAATCTCTATGAAAAATACAAATCAGAGTTTGAAGAAGGGGAGGGAGAAGGAGCCCTTGAACCTAGAGGAAGATTTATTCAGTCACATAGTTTGGGCTTCAAGAATATGGCGCTCTTGGAGGATTTCTGGGGGGATCCCTGGTTTCATTCTATATGGGACCAGCAAGTCCTCTTCCGACCTGTGTTACTTGTCATCTAAGTTTCATTGTAAAATATTTCCATATTTTTGTTGTCCAAAGTACATTCGTCGTATTTCTTCTTCTTGAACAAAATAAACAATTTAATCCGTCGCTTATGCAGTAAACTAAAAACATCTCAATGATCTCATATTACTAGTACCTTTCAAGATAAAAATGTATAAATCTGAAAGGATAAAGTAATATGCCAACTTTTTCCTTTCACTTAAATGGTTTGCCAATCACCAATTTTTCTGCAGCCTTGTCAATTCTGTTTCAATCTCCATCTAGGCCTCTTCTTCGAGTAATGCTAGGTAACACCACTGGATTAGACCATCAGTTGGTACCCCCTATCACCTAGACCGATGCTACACAACATTATTTTCTTCAAAACTGTATTGATGTTGATCGAGAAAAATGGTCATAAATACGAAACACCAAAGCATTCAAATCTTGATATGAGTTGCTTAAAAAAACACATTCCAGTAACCAATGAAAGATCAGAATTTGATGTACCAAAAATTCACGCTCAAAAGATTTGAAAACAAAAATGATAAAAAAAAGATTGTGTCTTCTATAGTTGAAGCTTTTACTCAAACATGTTGAGTGCAATTGGGTGGGGTAGTCAAAGGAGTTGTTTGACAAAGGTTTTTTTTTTTTTTTTTTTTTTTTTTTTTAATAAAAGTATTAGTAGATTTTGATAAAAATCTGAAAAGCTGATAAGATCACGAATCTCACTAAATTGGTGAGTGGTAAATTAATTAAAATTATTTATTGACTTTGAGTTCAATTTTTATTTGTTGATTTTGTATACAAATCGAGCTAAGCGAAAAACTTTAGGATTTAAATGTTTCACTTCTCAAAGATTAAGGATCACAATTGTAATTTCCATAATGCCTCGTGATGCATAGAGCTATATAGAGTGTGTTTGATAGGCATTATTTGGGAAAAATGCATTTTGGAATAATGATATGATGGGAAATGTGTGGTTGAAAAAGAAGGAAAAGTTATTGATGTGATAGAAAATATTATTTTATTGAAGAATGTGTGGTTAAAAATGAGTAGAAGAATGAGAATGAGAATTAAAATGAGAATCAAACGGGGTCATAATATTCCTACCTTCGTGTATAAGCTCTAACTTTGTTTAACACGATTCTCATATAATTAATTAATAATTTAATTAATGTCAGGTGTAGGCAACCGTGCACCTGTACGAAAGAAATTTAATTAGCATTAAATTCGACAATTTAAAAGTTTTTAAATCACCGAAATAGTAATGCAACTTGTGATTAATTATTAATATTGATTGTTTAATTTTGACTTAAATTAAAATTAAATTTTAATCGTCCCAAACAGAATCTAGGAAGTGTTTGGAAAAATCTATCAAAAAATACAATTTAGTAACGGACAAAATTTGATGTAATGTATGGTAAAAAAATTGAAATTTTCATAAAATATAAATTAATTATTGAGTTTGAGCTCTATTTTTTAACAAATTTTTGACCTTTTTAAAAAAGCACTTAAAAACAAGAATTTTTTTTTTGCTTAAACAATAAATCTCTCTCACACAATGTAACGTCAACTGTGTGTGAGATAGGCCATGTGATACGAACAACGAACCACATGTCTGACTCTGTCCCTTTCTCACTGTGCTCCCCTCTCAAAATTTGGAGTTTTGTAATAATTTATTCTCGATTTCGATAAAATTTAGATGAGAGGGTCTCCAAAGTCCAAACACGTAAATACGGCTATTATTACCCAGCACCAACTTTTACTTATTTTTCGGAGAAAAAGGCTTTTTGCTTTATCATTTGGGTCATCGAATTCTTGGGTGAGTACCGAGCAGCAAAGAAATGGCACCCAAAGTTCATACCTTTGAGGAGGTAGCTAGTCACAACAAGAAAGATGATTGCTGGCTTATCATCTCTGGCAAGGTCAACTTGTTTTCACTTATTTTTGTGAATTATATGTCCTTTTTTTTGGGTTGTGATTATTTAAAAATTGTTTTTTTTTTCTTTGAAGAATCTTGATGTATGTTTTTTCTTTGGATATAGAAGACTGTTATTTAAAATGTGAATCTAAGTTGGATGGATAGTCTGATTCGGAATAAACAATGAAGTGAAGAGGATAGTTGAACTAGGGTTTTTTTTTTTTTTTTTTTTTGGGATTTAGGAAAGAAATTTTTATAGGCACATGATAGTATCATTTCAGAGCATGAATCCCGTTTGATATATTTCTTGATTGATTAAATCCTTCTATATGATTGTGCGGGATAATTAATGTCGATTCCGTAAAGGAGGAATATATATTTGTAGTTTTTAGGATCCATCTTCCAACTTTTTTTTGCAGGAAAAGTCACTTTTAAGCAATTTTCCTGCAAAAAAATTGTTTTGAGGAATTTTAAAAGTTACTTTTCCTTTTATGTTTACACTTTTTTAAAGCTTATTTCTTCCAGTATACAAGTAGATCCATGGATTGTTTCCTTCACTAACTAGTAACTTGTGAGTGAAACATGTAGGTAAAAGTTGTGAATCTGCCCTATGTGGGTGAAGATCAAAGCAATAAATGGAAATGCTGCAAATCTTTGGCAAAAGCCTATCAATAGAAATTTTTGAAAATTGAAAGATACAAAACCTTTCTCTGTATCAACTCGGCTGATTAGACATGTTTCTATTGTTGTTGAAGATTTGCAATGATTTCATTTATTGATCTACCTCATACTCACATGGGGTGGACCCACCGCAATAGTGGTGTGCTGATGCTTACGAGAATTTATTCAAAGAGCAATGATAGTTTTGTTTCTTTTAATACTACTAACGAATTATTGATGTCTGTACTAAAGAGAGAACCTTGAAACCCAAGTTCATTTATGAGTTATAACATCCTAGCTACTGGATAGACTAAAGCTTGACCAGAGCAATGAGGGTTCTTACACAAATATTACTTAATTTTAGGAATTTATTGGAGAGACTCAAGGTATTTATGGTGAGACTTGAGGCTTATGTTACTCTAAAATCATAAAAAGACTACACTACTCTGAATGAATGAAATAACAAACACATTCTTTTGGAGCCTAAATATAGATTGTAGAAGTGCCTCTTAAGGTTTTGTTTCATTATATAACCCTATAAGCATGGTTTAAAAAGGTGTGGGTGAGGCGCACCTCAAGGTGAGGCGCACGGTCCATGCCTCGAGGCGGAAATTTGAGGCTAAACTATAGCTGGCGCACGCCTCTGAAGATGAGTACAAGTTCTTGGGTGTTTTTTAAAGTCTGAAGATGCTAGTAATCTCAAATTAATGTAAAATGGTGCCTTCATGCAAGGCTTTTTATAGTGTCATTTGAAAGTTACCTACTTCAAATGTCATTTTCTTCCGTCAATGCTACTTAAAGTTGTCGGAGGTTTGATCATGCAAAGATAATTTCGGGCATCTAAAACCCTTCTTAAACTCGAGCTTTCGCACTGGTCCTGTCTCGGCTGAATCTATTCGTGGGAGCACAAAAGATAAAAAAGGAACCTTCCTCTATACAGCCATTTCATTTCAGATTGAGAAGATGTGAACGCTTGTTTATCTCTATAAGAATGAAATGAAATGGGAGAGAAGGGATGTTGTAATTGGGGTTTATGCATATAGTTTAACTAAATCGAAACATAGTAATTGGGTATGCATTTGTTTGGTTGATTCTAATCATGCTATTATTATTTAATATTCTCATTCGAACTTCATGACTCCTTTTGTTAACATTGCATTAGGTCTACGACGTGACGCCATTTCTCGAAGAGCATCCCGGGGGTGATGAAGTGCTGCTAACATCAACTGGTAAGAGCTGATTCTATGTTACGATTCTCAACATTCCCCCTAACACGAGCTCACTTTCTTAGTGTGTTTACAGTACTATTTATCCAATAAAATGTGGGAGCTTATTTAGCATTTGGATATTTCTCGAGATCTAAGAGCCATTCTGTATGAACAAGAAAGTAGATATCAGTATCTTTGGTTCCCTATTTAGGATTTTAACAAGTTTTTGTTATGAATTTCGTAGAGAAAGATGCTACAAATGATTTTGAAGATGTTGGCCACAGTGATGACGCAAAAGTGACAATGCAGCAATTCTACATTGGTGAGATTGATGAATCAACTCTTCCATCAAAGCAGAAATACACCCCACCTCCAAGTGCAACTTCAACTGCAAAACAGGACTCGGGGAGTTCATCCAAGATATTGCTATTTATCCTGCCCTTATTGATATTGGGATTAGCATTTGTTCATCGTCTCTACTCGAAAAAGGAATAGGTTTAGCCAGTCATGTCTAGGAATAAAATAAATGATTGGTACCGTTTATGATACTCCGACATATTTGTTGCTATACCGGATTGGTGGTTTGTCATATCCCTATCTGAAGTTTATGAATTAATGCAATCCTATACTTTATGCTGTGATTTATTGCCGTTTCTTGGTTTTTTTTTTTTTTTTCAGTGGTGAAGATAAATATTTGGACTATTACTGCATTCACTTTCTACGACTAGTTTCTTGCTAACTTTGCATGTGCCCGAGCCATATTCGGTACGTTATACTAGACATTGCACAAGAAGGAAGATAGAGTTTTTAACTTATTTTCTTTTGTAATTTGCTTTCCATTACTAGATGTGATCAATGATCATGATGGTCAAGATTTTGCTTTTGATTAGCATCAAAATCGCTCGACTTCCTGCATAGGAAGGGATATATTTGGTGCGTGTGATGGGATAGAATGATAGAATATTACTGGCATGTCTCTTTGCCTTAATCATACTCGATTTTGATATCTTCGTTGTGTGATAAAATCAATATTAACTGGACGCAATTGTTAATGTTCAGGTTGCCATATACAATCTTTTGAGAGTCATAAAATGTATTCCATGAAAAACAGAGTATTTATTTTCCCACCTCTGAAAAACGTGCAAAAATAAAATTACGGACAAATATATAAATGTTGTTGGAAATGGGTTTAGAGCGAATGGATTTTGATTTGAATAGTTTACCGTATATCATCTTTCACAAAGTCATCAAAATCAAACAGAGCGATTGGTTTGAAATAAAAGTAGAAAATGAAGCTAAAGTGCTAAACGAATAATGGAGCTGAATGACACAGCAGCAGCTGTAAGTTCCAGGTATGCGTAGAAAATTCTCAGCCAGAATATGACCAGCGGTTCCTATCTACTACCTACATTATCAACAAAATCAAAACCCACAAAATCACACTCACCACACACTCTCCTACAAAATTCTCCACACAAAAAAAAAAGAAAAAGGAAAAAGAAAAAAATGAAATGAAATCTGGGCATACACTAAAATTCCAGCACTGACTGAAGATTTGAAAACCAGAGATGGGGCAGAAAGAAGAGAGGAAGGACGGCGGCGTTGTGGTGGTGAAACCGAAGCCAAGTACAGGCATTGCTTCCAAGGCCGTGGACTTTTTGGAATGGGTTTTTGTGAAGCTAATGCATGGTCCCAAAAATCCCCTTCATTATCTTTCTGGTAATTTTGCTCCAGTTGATGAAACTCCTCCTCTTCAGGACCTCCCTGTTAAAGGGCACCTCCCTGTGAGTCTAAATTGTGATTTCAATGTATTTGTGCTAATGACTCATGCATTATAGTTTAGTAAAATCTAAGAATTTGTAAGCTCAATATATGATATTGATAAGCAACAGATTAGGGAATATGAGTATGGATAGTTGCAGTCAAATTATACGAAAGTTAGCTGTGGCAGTGGGACAATTAGACGGTAGCGAATGGTAGGTGTAGACGTTAAAGAAAGTTATAAGATGTGTTGATTCGTATACCTAACGAGACCTAATGAAAATATCCAATTTCCTTAATTATAGTGAAAAAAAGGATTCATTTAGTCAATCCCAAGTTTACAGGGAATAGCTTCTTGTTGTTAAACATGTAACAACCATAAGGGTTCATGAGTGTGTTTTATGTTTGTAGTGGAAGAAGATCTACTTTAATTTTCTTTCAATTGATTATGTTATCATCCTATTTCCCAGCGCTTAAGCTAGAGTGCTTTGTCTCCAACGCTGATTTTGTGAAAAATTTTATCCACCGCAGGAGTGTTTAATGGCGAGTTTGTGAGGGTTGGTCCCAACCCAAAATTTGCTCCAGTTGCTGGATATCATTGGTAAGTCCTTTTTCTTTCTGAAATTAATTTTTGTAGTGTCTTGCATGTTATTTTCTTGTTCCTTCATTTTGAGAAGTCAAAGACATTGTCATGCCTAAAAAACCTATTACACGTCTCAAGCTTTCTTACCTTATAGCTTATCTTATTCCTATTTCTTATTTTGTGGTGGGATTTATTAGTTCTTGTCATTTGGTGACAAACTTTGTCTAACCTCATATTTGTTTGTTCTCTCGCAGGTTTGATGGAGATGGGTGCGTGTTTTTGTTTCTCATTCATTTCTTTGGATGCATAATTTTTCATTTTACCTTTCACAGGGGGCAATGTATACAACTCCTCAAACCATCAAGCTTGTTGAAACTTTGACATGAGATATTGTTGTTTAGGCATTACTGATTGTACTTTACTTGAGAGACATATCTCTTCTTGGTAGGAATAATAATTCTACCACAAAAATCGCCCCATTTTAGTGATGGCAGATTGTTTTCCTAACATGTCTGATTTCTATTCTACGAATCTGCAATAGGGTAGCCTTGTCTGTGATTTCGTTGGATCTAGTATAGTTACATGTTAAGTTTTAGGCCATTAACAAATGATGGATTTGCCTTATGATGAGGAACCATGAAGGCCTTGATTCAGTGATAATAAATTTTTATTCTGGATCCAAACTGCGTTCTTCTAGAGATTAGAACCGATAATGTCATCTTTTTAGTCAAACATTAAAATGAACCTGTTGCTGATTTTGAATATCGAAAACACTGAAACCTTTTGGCTTAGGTCTTCTGGTTTCCTATGTATTCTTAATATTGGGAATTATATCTTATGGTAAGAATTTAATAAGGATTTTGCTATTTGTACATCCGGGATGACATCCCGGATGACATTCCCCTTCACAAGAAGGGAGGGCCCACGCTCCAATAAAATAATCATGGCCCCCTATTGTGAGGGAGAATATCATCCGGGATGTCTGTACGACAAATTTCGTGTATTAAAATACAGAAATTGTTACAAATTGTATTTTAAGAAAATACAGTGAATATTGATCTTCTTGTGTCAGCAAATACTGCTAAATCCTCTGATTAATGATCTGGATTCTTGAAGACGAGGGATCACGTGACTTGGATCTTGGACTTCAAAATCTGTTGCAGACTTGATTTATGGAGAACTTGACTTGTTTGATACTTGAATTTAGAGACTTGAATTTGGACTTGAACTTGAGAACTTGGACTTGAATTTGATTTGAAGAAAACTTGGACCTTCTTGAATTTCTTTGAATTTGAAGAAGATTTTGATCTTCTTGGTGTTTCTGGACTTGGCTTGAGAGAATTTGTTTTCTTCCCCCGGCTTTGGATTTCTTCTGCACTTGAGAAATTTTCTGTAACTTTTTCCACTCCTCATTTTCATGGACCTTTGGTCCTATTTATAGAAAAAATGGTAACCACCCATGATTTATTTTTTTGATTTAATTTAATTTAATTTATTGAATTTTAAAAGTAGGATGGACCTTTTTATGGACTTATTTTATGTGGACTTTAATAGACATTAGTATTAATGGACTTAGATGGGCTAATAATTTGAAATTGACCCAATTCATTAATTAATAATTTTTTTTTTTTTTTAGTGTCTACAAATGCCCCCTCAAGATTTATTTATTTATTATGAAAATAAATAAATAGATAAATCTTGAATTTGATTTTCGAAATTTGATTTCGAAATTTGAACACTCATTAGTAAATACATACTAAATGGAATGTTACAATTTTGATTTAAGATAGAACTCTATCTTTGAAATTTGAAAACAAAAGAGTTTATTTGATTTCGAACAACTCCAATCAATTCAAGAAGAATAGAGCAATTTAAAATTAAAAAATATTTAGAGTTTTATTCAAATTGAAAGTCTTGAGCAAGGACTCCTAATTGAAGTGGACAAAGTGAATTCTTTTGCTTAAATAAATCATTATCATAGGTAACTTGGATTTAAAGAGCAGAAGAATACGAACTCAAGTAAAAAAAAAAATTTAATTTGACTTTACTGCCATACTTTTGAAGAAATCAAGTGAAGAAAGATTTTCAAGGGTGTATTTAATTCTTTCCTTTTTTGACAATCAATTACTGTGGTATGTCAGACGATTTTTTTTTTTATTCAATTCTCTGCTTTTGATTTGAATATGACTTTCTGAGATTTTTTTTTTTTTTTTTTTTTTTTTTTTTACTGTCACCATCGCCTACAGTAAAAAGAAAATTGTTTATACCATCAATTCCAAATTAATTTCTCACGCTGGCAGAAACCAATTCAAATTGGCAGAAACCAATCAAATTGGTATTGAAATTGGTATTGGTTTCTGCAATGCTGCAGAAACCTTTTAGTAGGTGTATATATTTTTTTTTATTTATTTATTTATTTATTTTTTTTACGATTTTGATTCTTTTATTAGAGTATAAGAGCCAAATGGGATAAAGTGTTTGTGGAAACCAACTAGTTATCTTTCTTTTGCTTTTGAAATCTTGTTTTTTTTTTTTAGGTTGAATTTTATTTTTATTATTATTTGTTGTTGTTGTTGTTGTTGTTGTTTTTTTTTTTTTTTAGTATGAGTATCTTATAAAATTGAAACTAACATTCGTCAATTTCAATTTTTTTTTTTTTTTTTTTTTTTTTTTTTTTTTTTTTTAGGGATTCAATTTTTTTAAGCAAGGCAGACATTTTGAGGTTCGAGATTTTCTTGGTGTAGAGGTTAAATTTTCGTACTGCAATTATTTTATGAGTCCAAAAATATATGCTTATGGACAAATTTAAAATTGTAAACCTTTTCGTGCACATTAATGACTGAAGACTGTGATCTTTCACCATCCAAGATACTTTGTGTTCAGGACCAAGGACTGACTCCTTCGACCGTCCTAGGTACTTTGTGTTTGGGACCAAGGACCGACTCCTTCGACCGTCCAAGGCACTTTGTGTTTGGGACCAAGGACCGACTCTTTTAACCGTCCAAGGCACTTTGTGTTTGGGACCAAGGACCGACTCCTTCGACCGTCCAAGGCACTTTGTGTTTGGGACCAAGGACCGACTCCTTTAACCGTCCAAGGCACTTTGTGTTTGGGACCAAGGACCGACTCCTTTAACCGTCCAAGGCACTTTGTGTTTGGGACCAAGGACCGACTCCTTCGACCGTCCAAGGCACTTTGTGTTTGGGGCCAAGGATCGACTCCTTCGACCGTCCAAGGCACTTTCTGTTTGGGACCAAGGATCGACTCCTTCGACCGTCCAAGACACTTTGTATTTGGGACCAAGGACCGATTCCTTCGACCGTCCAAGACACTTTGGGTTAAAGCCATTTATATGTTTGGAAGACTCGTAATTTCAAGCAATAAATGAATTTAAAATATTTGCTGCCCCCTTTTTTTTTTGCTAATTTTTTTTTTTTTTTTTTTTTTTTTAGGGATGGCTGGAACAAGTTCTAATGGTAGAGCGTATTCTGATATACATGAGCTCATTGAGCTTAAAAATCAAGGCAAAAGTTATCTCCGTTTCAAAGATACTGATGTGAAGTACCGTGCCCAGCCTGGCGTAAGAGGTGAACTAAAACTTAGCATCCATAAGCCGATGACAGATCCTTCTCTTGACCCCCTGGAACCTTTGTCAGAGTTGCATATGCCCATCATAAGTGGATGTGACGAGAATTTGGATATTGCTAAGTCAAATAATTCTAGCAGCCATCTTCCTTTTTTGTATCCTCCGCCTCATCATTCCCAAAGCATGGAGTGCATCCCACGGGCTGTAATTTGTGATAGGATCGAAAATAAAGAAATACGATGGGGAGGTGCGCTTGTCAGTCGTGGAGAGGTTTCATTTCTTCCAAAGTTTTGGGAGTGGTCTTCATGGGTCCAAAAACTTCTACTCAAGAGGAATCTTCGCGAGTTAGCTTTTGCAGTCAGCTCTGCTACAAAGGATTATCATCGTCCAAACTCTATCTACAGGGCTCTTTGTGAGGTTTGGTGTCCAGAAACCAACACTTTTGTGACCTCCAGTGGTGAAATTGGCATCTCTCTTTGGGACATTCGTGAGATAAGCGGACTTTCAATCATGGGTCATTACTATGAAGAAGTAGTCCCGAGCCTTTCAGAGTTGACGGACCACCTTCCCAAATCTTGTATGTACCTCTTTAATGTTTTCGCATTGATAGCCAATGCAACTGAATCTGATTGCGTCAGCCACGAAGAATGGATTAATTTTTGGTTTCGCGAGAATAATTGTGCTCAGAATCCTCGACAACACAAAAAAATTATAAGAACGCTATGAATTTAAATCCATTCAAGAGGCGTCATCAAAAGGCTTCAAAGGAAATCCGGAGGCCCGTTGTAACAGACAAGCCAAGAGACATTTCCCGCAGGGATCGAAGTCATTGGAGTGACCTACCGATATCTTTGTCTATGGAAGAAGAAGAGGAATTAGAAATAGCAGCTTATCTCTCCCTGTGGCTTTGTCGTTTTGTTCTTCCGTCTGGGGATGAATATATAAGAGTTGGGACTTTTAAAGCATCTTCTAGGATGGCGGGCAGGTACACTTACAGCTTAGTTCCTTCTGTATTAGCAAGCATTTATAGAGGACTTACACGAACGTCAAACCATCAGTCGAACCCGGACCTTGGCTCAATTTCTCATTCGTTTCCTGGACATTTTCTTTATGCTTGGGCTGCAACTTATTTCGTTCGAGGTATTTATGCTCATGTGGACCAGAGTTACTCTCGTCCTGTAATCCGGAGATACGCTGGCACTTTGAATGCTTTCCAATCTTGGGAGAAAAATGTTTTTGATTGTCGAGACCTTATTCGTGGAATGATGGACGTCAATGACTTTTGTTGGAATCCTTTTCCCTCATCGTCTCATCCCGATAAACGAGTGGATGACCAACCAAGGTCTGTGGAGACTTCAGAATTTATGATGAGTATTCGATCTGGATTTGTTTCTTATCGTCGAGGAAACTCCCCTTTCATTCTTGAGGCATATAACCCTCACCGATTTGCAAGACAACTTGGATTTAGGCAAAAACTCCCCGGTTCACCAAGAAAGTTGGATATTGCTACCAGTGCAGGTGACATATATCGCGTTTGGTTGTCTTTGACTCAGAGGATAAGTGGGTCTACATTTCATATTCCAGAGTATACGAAGGGTATACGCCAACAGGTAGATGCAGAATACCAAAATTGGTGGAATAATCAAGTATTGCCAAACATGACCAAGATTTCAGTACATGTTTTATCTTCTAGTGAGAGTCGTGACTTTATCCTTGACCCAGTTTCGAAGCAGACTAATAGGGACAACCAAAAGGTTAAACCCTCAAAATGTCATTTCTAAAGGGACTTCTCAAAAGAGGGAATTAAATCTTCAAAGTGAAGGAACCATTAAAAAGATTAAATTTATAGTTCCATCAATGAAGCTTGCTGAAGCAATCTCGATTCCAGATGACAGTAGTCCTGGAGATCAAACGTCTCATGTTCCTGGAAAGACTCTAACTCTAGAAGATGAAAGCTCCGGAGATCATGTATGAGTTATATATATATATATATATTTTGGCACTACTTGTATTTGATTTGATGTATCTAACTTCAATTTCAGGCCCCTCTTTCTCAACTACATCGAAGGAAGCGGTCGGTAAGACCAAGGCAGCCTCCAACTGTTTCAAGTCTTCCAGAAGGTGACTTTGAAACTTCCAACGTCAATAATATCAGTCTTCCGAATACGCCTTCAGATGGTGGACTTTTAGACATGTCACCTAGAACACGAAATGCGGGTATGTTCTTCATTGTTCTTGTCTATCCCCTTTTTTTTTTCAAAGAAGAAATCTCCCTTCATTTTTTTTTCTTTTATTTATAGGTTTCCCAAATATTCCCGAAGGACTAGATTTCTCATTGAGTCCAAACTTTTTACGAGATCAGTATGACGAGAATGATGGGAGAATTGATGCACTTCAGGGACTAGATGGTGCTTATAATTTCCAAGACCATCTTTGCAAGGACCCGAGAACTATTAATGGAGACAATTTGTTGCTTAATGGAGATGATTGCAATAATGAAGATGAAGTCAATTCTGAGACCGCAAGAGTTAACCTTTCAGAGGTCAATCAAGAAGCTCCAGCTGTTCCACCTTCATTAGCTTTGATTGTTGCTCCCGCTTTAAGGACAATCAATCATAGGGCTGCACCAATTTGTTCTTTCATGTCAGGTCCTCCTCCTGGGATAACTCAAGAGTCTTCTTACTTAAAGGCTGTTATGCAAGAAGCCATGACTAATTACCTTCAAAAATGTTTCAAAGATGTTTTGAAGTATGGCTTTTCCAATATTCGATCTTGGTGGGAGGAGAATAATCAAATTCTCCAAAACGTGATTACCGAGTCGTTTCGCACAGATCCAACTAATTTGATGAAACGTGTTGATGTATTTCTGAAAGAAGTTGACATTTATTTATCTGAACGAAAGCAACACATGGAGTGTTTAACTGCTGAAGAAAAGGTTAAACAATTGAAAGTTTTAAACATCCAGATGGAAGCAGAGGCGTCAACACATTCTTCATTGGAAGATAAAATCAGTCAGCTATCTTCTGAGTTGGACAGACTTCGCGATGAGCTGCAAGCTAATCAGGAACGAATGAGTAGAATTGGAACTGAGAAAGCCAGATTAGAAGAATCTCATACTAGAGATGTCGCCAGCATCGCATCTATAGATCAGAAGAGGAAGACCCTTGAAGATAGTTTCCTGCAGCTGATAAATGACGATTGATTTTGATAGAGCATAGACTTTTGTGATTTTTTTTTGAACATTCAGCATTCTCCTTTTTTTTTTGCTTATTGGATACTGTTCTTTTTATCGCATCAAATGGACAATTAAATTGAATGAATTTATTGATTTTGTTGACTGAACTTGAATTTATAATTTATCCAAGCTGCCTACGTACCCAAATGAGATCAAGTCGAACGTAGTTCATTATAAGAATACAATTTTTTTTTTGTTTATTTTGGGGTGGGCCGTTCACAGTTTATCCTCTTGCGGGCCAGGAATGTTACATTTTATTACAATGAAAAATTGATAAAATAAAGAACTTCAAGCGTAAAAACGCTTTAGGAATTTTCCATTGATAGGCCCGATTTGCAGTCCATCTTTGTCGATGATCTTGTATGCTCCGTTAGTGAATGCATGAGTAACAAGAAATGGACCATCTCATTTAGGTTGAAACTTGCCCCCTGTTTTTCTTGTGATTATGATTGGCCTGCGTACCGAAAGTACCAAATCTCCAACTTGAAATGATCTTGGTCGCACCTTTTTGTTGAAGGATTTCGCCATCCGAGCTTGATAACATTCCAGGTGCATCTGCGCTTCTAATCTCTTCTCATCTAAAGCTTCTAGCTCTTCGAGTCGAAGACGGGCATTTTCTTCTGTTGTCAAACCTTCTTGGATGGCAATTCGAAGTGACGGAATTTGACACTCCAAAGGAAGTACAGCTTCCACTCCGTACACCAAAGCGTAAGGAGTAGCTTGCGTTGGAGTTCGATAAGTAGTTCGATAAGCCCACAGGGCTTCGCCAATTCTTTCATGCCAATCTCTTTTTGATTTGGAAACAACCTTTTTTAGTAAGCTGCACAAAGTTTTATTGAACGCCTCTGCTAAACCGTTAGCTGCTGCATTGTACATGGACGAGTTGTATTGTTTGAATCCAAACTTTGCACATAAGTCGTTTATGTGGCTATTGCAAAAAGGTTTTCCATTATCAGTGATGATGTGTCGTGGGACCCCATATCGATAAATGATCTGGATACGGATGAAATCTGCAACATTTTCTTTCTTTACTTCCCTCAATGGTATGGCTTCAGCCCACTTTGAGAAGTAGTCAGTCCCGGCGAGGATGTATGAATGTCCAGCTGAAGACTTTGGAGTTATAGGTCCAATTACATCCAGACCCCATGCATCGAATGGCCATGAAGCGATTGTCGGATGTAATGGTTCCGGAGGTTGATGAATGAAATTTGCATGGACTTGGCAAGCTTCACATTTCTTTGCATAATCCATTGAGTCTTGTACCATAGTTGGCCAGTAGTAGCCCATTCTCTTTATTCGAAAATGGAGCTTGGGTCCGGACTGATGAGCACCACAGATTCCAGAGTGGGCTTCTTCCACGACATGTACTGCTTCATCGTTGCTTAAGCATCGAAGGAAAACTCCATCAAATGAACGTCGATAAAGTGTATCCTTATAAAAGACAAAGCGAGATGCACGTCTCCTTATTTCAGTCTTTCGTCGTGGATTATCTGGTAACTTTTGATGTTGAAGGAAATCGATTATTGGCTGTCTCCAATCATCTTTTTCTACATCAATGACTTCAACATTATTGTTTTCCTCCAGATTCTCGGGCAATGATGACGGGAGTACCCATCTTTGAGAAATTGATATAGGATGAGAAAAGTCTTCGTCTGATCTAGCTAAAACAGCAGCTAAATTAGCCAAAGCATCAGCTTCTTTGTTTTCACTTCTAGGCACAAATTTGATTTTCATTGAGTCAAACCGCTCCATGAGCATTGATGCGTATTCATGATATGGCTTCAAGTCTAAATTACGGACTTCGTACTCGCCCAAAAGCTGGTTGATAATCAATTTAGAATCTCCAAACACTTCTAGCTGAAGAACATCCATATCTAACTCTGTCTCCAAACCAAGGATAAGAGCTTGGTATTCCGCTACGTTGTTTGAACATTTCTCTGTCAAGGTAAAAGAGTAAGGCATGACAAGATCATGAGGAGTGACAAAGACTACTCCTGCTCCGGCACCATAACTTCGGGCTGCCCCATCGAAGTATAGCCTCCATGATGGTATAACTTCAGTGAATAAAACTTCTTCATCCGGAAAGTCTTCCTGAAGTTCCCATTCCGCCGGAATTGGATGATCAGCGAGGAAATCTGCAAGAGCTTGTCCTTTAATGGCCTTTTGTGGAATGAATTTGATATCGAACTCGGACAATAGAAGTGCCCATTTTCCAATCCTGCCAGAAAGAATCGGCCTGGACATTATGTACTTCAATGGATCAATCTTTGAAACAAGACTGATCGTGTGTGATAGCATATAATGCCTCAATTTTTTAGCCGCGAAGATCAACGCAAGGCATATTTTTTCAATAGGTGTATACTTCATTTCAGCACCTACCAATGTCCGACTCAAGTAATAGAGCGCATTTTCTTTTCCTTCATTGTTGACTTGGACAAGAAGTGCTCCTAGAGAATATTCTTGTGCTGCGACGTAAAGAGTCAGTGGCTTCCCTGGTGTTGGAGCTGTGAGTACTGGTGGATGTGACAAGTATTGTTTAATACTTTGGAAAGCATTTCGGCAAGCATCATCCCACTTGAATGGTACATCTTTCTTTACCAATTTGTTGAATGGGTGACAACGTCCGGCAAGGTTAGAGATAAATCTTCGAATGTATGCGAGTTTTCCTTGAAGGCTCTTCAACTCGTGTATATTTCTTGGTTCTGGCATGTCAATTATGGCCTCAATTTTTGATTGATCTATTTCGATGCCCCGATGTCGAACGATGAAGCCAAGGAATTTTCCAGAGGTGACGCCAAATGCACACTTCAGCGGATTCATCTTCAGTTGATATCGTCGAAGCCTTTTGAAAACATCCTGCAAGTCTTGTAGATGATCGTCACGTTTCTTTGTTTTAACAACAAGATCATCCACATAACATTCTACATTCTTATGCAGCATGTCATCGAAGATCCTTTGCATTGCCCGCTGGTACGTTGCCCCTGCATTTTTTAATCCAAAAGGCATAACTTTATAACAATATATGCCCTTAGGAGTACGAAATGATGTGAGTTCTTCATCTTTTGGATTCATTCGTATTTGGTTGTATCCAGAAGACCCATCCATGAAAGATAAGACTTCATATCCAGTTGTCGCATCCACCATCAACTCCGTTATTGGAAGTGGAAAATCATCTTTTGGGCATGCTTGATTCAGATCCCGAAAGTCAACACAAACTCGTAATTGCCCATTCTTCTTTTTGACAGGAACAATGTTGGCGATCCAAGTTGGGTACTTGACTTCGCGTATAAATCCAGCTTCAATAAGCTTGTTGACTTCTACTTCAATTTGAGGAACGAGTTCTGGTCGAAATCTTCTTTGGGGTTGCTTAATCGGCCGAACTCCATGTTTTACTGCAAGGTGATGCAATGCGACCTTTGGATCTAACCCCGGCATTTCTTTGTAAGACCATGCAAACACATCTTTGTATTCCTGAAGCAAATTGATGTACTCGGATTCCTCTTTTTGACTGAGAAGAGTACTTACAAACACTGGTCTCGAGTCTTCTTCGGTCCCCAAGTTCAACTGTTTCAAGTCGTCCACAGTAGCTTGTCCCCCTTCTTCGAATGCAGGTGGGGCTGGTTCCAGTTCATCTGTTGTGGCAGAGTTTTCTGATTCAAATTCTGAGTTGGAAGCTTCTTCAAATGCTATGTGATTGACGGAGACTTCTTCCTTATCTTTATTATTCTTTAGGGATGGGTGCATCTTTTGATATTTTTGTCTTCTTCTTGATTGTTGAGGCTTTAGACTTGGATTAGTAGTTTTAATTCCAAGTCGAGAGAATGCAGATTGTCTTCGAGATGACATCGGAGGAACTTGCACCGTTTTATCAATTTGAGCAGATAGAGGGGGATATTCGGTTAACCTCAGGAAGGCAGAAGGTCTACCTTCTATGTTAACTGCTGTGGAAGGTTCTCCTTTTAATCTTTTAAACACCGAAACTCTAGCATTTTCATTTTCGATTCGATCGAACACTGAAGGTTTTGGTTCTTCTGATTTCTCTTCTGTAATTTCATAAATTTGGATCATAATTGGGTTTGAGGAAACTTTCTTAACTTTTATCTTTCTTGGTGGATTTGGATCATATCCTAAACCATACCTAGGCCGCGACATGAAGGATCCATGAGAATCAGAAGGGATACGCCCACCCGAAAGGACAGCATCAAGATCACCCAATTTGCGAGGTTCCCCTTTCCCAAATCCAGCATTTTCAAACAACTTTTTGACTTGGGGATTATAACATCCTTTGAAAGTCTGTTTTGATTCATCAGCTCCTTTAGTACTTGGCTTATCTTGTTCGGATGAGCTAGAAATACAGAGTTTTGATATGTTTGGAATAGATGTCGAAGCTTCCAATGTAGATTTACGTTCTCCTGAGGCTGTCATGAGTTGATGAGGCTGAAACAATTTTGGAATACTAGGTATTGGAAGAGTTAACTCTTTTCTCAATACCTCAATATCAGTTGGTTCCATATGAGGTTTCTTGCCTATAGAGAATCCTTCTGGTGTCAATTTTGCTTTACCTTTGATAAGCTGACGAAGTGGAGTAACACTAGATGTATCATCATCGTCCACATTTCTTTTAATTTGGAATCCGGACATAGTCAATCCTGCAGAATTACATTCTTCGTCTTCTGTGTAAAATTTGGCATCTGCAAAATGAGATTCTTCTTCGATGAACGGTTTGGACTCAGCTACCACGCATTTGACTTCTCCATCCCGGCTATATTTGAAGCATTGGTGCCAAGTCGAAGGTACCACTCCAGTTTCATGCAGCCAAACACGTCCGAGAAGTAACTCATAGGATGTTTTAGCGTCAATAACATGGAAGAGGGCTGAAGAAATCAACTCTCCGATTTGCAGTTTCAGACGAATCATGCCAATGACTCGTTGGCCTTTCTGGTTGAATCCTTGAATCATGATCTTGCTCTTAGATAAATCACCAACATTGATTCCAATCTTTTTCATCGTCTTGACTGGCATAATATTTACGGCAGATCCACAATCAATCATCATACGGCTTATCCTGCATTCTCGAATATAACCACTAACATACAGTGGTCTATTATGTAAACGAGAACCAAGTTGTAGATCTTCATCGTCAAATGTGATGGTGGCCATACAGTCTTGTTTAGTTATTGTCTCAATCTGTGTTAAGACCTTACCTTCATATGCTTCTGGGTCGATCAGTGCTGCAATTAAAGCCATTCGATCGTCGAAAGGAAGACTGAGAGACTCCATCAGGCTTGTATTAGAATGAATGTTGTTGAGTCGTAAAATAGTTTTCTTCTTCTCTGAACTTCCTCTCGATGTACTCTTCATCTCATTTTTCTCCTCTACATGGATGGCATTAGAGGTGAAACATTCTTTGTCAAAGAAATCTTTAGGAAAATAATCTCCCAGGGTTGGCAGTCTGGAATGACCACATAAAGGAGTTTCTACTTTTGTTGATCTAACAGACGTCATTGACGTGAATTTAGACTTTCTCTTTTGGTTGTTTCTTGGCTTCTTTCTTGGTTTCAACTTTTCGTCATGTGTGATGGAATTTGGAAGTCGTAGAGCCTTTCTTTGACGTATTTTCACAAGAGTCCATGCCTCCTGATTTTTTTCTGATGTTTCTTCTTCACTGGGTTGGACTTCCATGTTTAATGCCCCCAGTGTTGGTTCTGCAAGAGTTACAGAAGGTAAAGTTTTACCTGTTTTGCTTGTTTTCTGATATTTCTCCTTTTTGCTTATGAAGGTGGACCAGTCGTCACCGATCTCGTCTTCAGACTCAGAATCAGAATCCCTAATATCCAAGTCATCTGTCATAATTTCGTAAAAGGTCGGACGATTGGTTGAACGTGGTCCTCCCATCCCTGGATAGACGTAGCTGATAGTGATTTCTCCATCTACTTCAAATTCCACTGGGATGGCTCCTTCTGGAAGTTGAGGTCCAAACTCTTCAGTCCAGGACTCACTAACATTACATGTGAGAGGGAATACATGTTCTCTCGTTGTAATGGGAATTGGATCAAATGATCCAAATGAAACCATTGAGCAAGTAACTGTTGGATTTTCTCCGATTTCAAGTTTAATCTTATTTTCTTTGTCCAAACGAACAATAAGATCTTTTAAGACGAAACACCTCTCCACTGGGTGACTAATAATCCTGTGAAATTTACAGTACTTTGGATGATCAGTTTTACCCACCTCTTCTGGTCTTTTTGACACTGGAAGTTCGATTATCTTTTGCTCAAGGAGTTGATCTAAGATCCCTGAGACTTCAGAGTCTAAGAATGGATACTCCTTCTCTTCGAGTTCTTTCAGAGTCAGCCGATCCCTACTTTGGACTTGTCCTCTGTTAGGTTTGAACTCTGGCTTTGGCCTTGGCTTCAAATTTGAGTTCGACGTTTGGAAGGCTATCTTTACAGGAGCAGTAGAGATTGTCATGGCTTCCTTGGACTTACCTATCTTGGTGTCCTTCTTTATTTCCCTCTTGGGTTCTTTATTTTCTCTTGGATCATTCGACAAGTAACTTCCATGCCTTACAATTTGGAGTTCTAAATCATGAGCACGTGTGGCCAACTCTTCAAAAGAATGGGGCATATTTGCTTGGAGATTATAGAGTAATCCCCAATGCATGCCTTGTACACACATGTCGATGGAAGATGCTTCACTAATCCGTTCTTTGCAGTTAAGCACAAGATTTCTCCAGCGTTCGATATACTCTACGACTGGCTCTTCCTTGCTCTGCTTTGTTCGAGCAAGTTCTGGAAGGCTAACCGTTCGCCTGGTGCTGTAGAAACGAGTCAAAAATTCTCGTTCGAGTTGATCCCCAACTATCAATTGTCCCCGCTGGTAAGTCTGTATACCATTCAAATGCAGCGCCTTTGAGAGAGCGCACAAACTGTTTCACCATGGTATCATTGTAAGTGCCAGCATTATTACATGTTTCAATGAAATGAGCGACATGTTGCTTTGGGTTGCCCTTTCCATCAAAACATTGGAACTTTGGAGGTTGGTAGCCGAGCGGCATCCTCATTTCGTCAATTCTACGACTATAAGGTTTTGCATAAACCAATGAAGATTGCGGTGAACCACCATACTGTGCACGGATGGTGTCTGCAATCATATGTTGAAGTTGTTGGACGGATAGAGAGCCAACAGAGAGTTGAGTGCTGTCACGCAACACACTCTGCACCACCGTTCGATCATGCATATCTTGTTTTTGCTGGTGTTCTTGGACCTGAGGGTCTTTAGTTTTTGAAGACCCTGCATTTTCCAAATTGCCTTCTACCAATGGGGTTTGCAACTCTAGTTTGTGCATGAGTGCAACAATCTGTGCATCTTTGTCACTTAGTGAATTTGTTAACTTTTCAATGGTTAAAACCATTTGTTGGATTCGGTCATCAGAACCCGACGTCGCTTCAGTGACCATCACTGGCTCGAATGATTCTTCAGATGAAGTATAGTCTCCCCATCTTCGTGGAGGAGTGGCATGAGAGGATCCGGACACGGATCTACCTTCGGGCACGTAATCAGAATGATAGCTTTTCGTTAGACTCTTAGTCTTTTCTGTCGAACGAGAGCCCGGCTTCTTGAAAGCAATTTTCATTTTGCCCTTTTTGGAGAAGTTTTTTAGTGGTGAAACCAGTTGAGTTTTCCCAATTTTTGTTTGGGCTCTGGTTTGATGGAAGAGTTCAGCAAGTGTTTCTTCAAGACGGTTGACATTGTCCTTTGCTTTTTCACTTGATATCTTTGATGTAGTTGTTCGAAGTTTGAAGATTTTGAGATCAAAAGATGAGAGGACAAGAAGGTCCCACTGGGCGTGCCAAGAAATTTGTACGACAAATTTCGTGTATTAAAATACAGAAATTGTTACAAATTGTATTTTAAGAAAATACAGTGAATATTGATCTTCTTGTGTCAGCAAATACTGCTAAATCCTCTGATTAATGATCTGGATTCTTGAAGACGAGGGATCACGTGACTTGGATCTTGGACTTCAAAATCTGTTGCAGACTTGATTTATGGAGAACTTGACTTGTTTGATACTTGAATTTAGAGACTTGAATTTGGACTTGAACTTGAGAACTTGGACTTGAATTTGATTTGAAGAAAACTTGGACCTTCTTGAATTTCTTTGAATTTGAAGAAGATTTTGATCTTCTTGGTGTTTCTGGACTTGGCTTGAGAGAATTTGTTTTCTTCCCCCGGCTTTGGATTTCTTCTGCACTTGAGAAATTTTCTGTAACTTTTTCCACTCCTCATTTTCATGGACCTTTGGTCCTATTTATAGAAAAAATGGTAACCACCCATGATTTATTTTTTGATTTAATTTAATTTAATTTATTGAATTTTAAAAGTAGGATGGACCTTTTTATGGACTTATTTTATGTGGACTTTAATAGACATTAGTATTAATGGACTTAGATGGGCTAATAATTTGAAATTGACCCAATTCATTAATTAATAATTTTTTTTTTTTTTTAGTGTCTACAATGTCATTCCGGATGTACATGTAGCAAGATCGATTTAATAATTATATCCTCCAAATTCACAAATGTTTCAAGTCCAATATCAGGTTGGATGAAAGTGAACTTCAAATCTTTCTTAAATCCTCATTGTCTATCAATGATATGCCTGTTAAAGATACGTTCTTGAACTTGTGTCATCTGTTAGATGAAGTTATGCTTTACCACCTGTTTTTTTCTTGTCTTAAATAATGAGATATTACATATCTTTTGTTTGCTTTTGGAATTGGTTTTGTTGAATTAGTATCTTATTCTGTGACGAGTTGATAGTCTCTTTTTAATTCTGCTTATTTTATTTCTTTGTGTAAAGTATTTATATGCTGATATTTTCTGTTAAGCCTTTTTGATATTTTGGCTTATTTCCAATGCACAAGATTTTAAACTATTCCGTCATTGTGACATATAATGGAGTTAAAAACAGGGGTGTGCTTATTTTGCAGAATGATTCATGGTATGCGCATAAAAGATGGAAAAGCAACATACGTTTCTCGTTATGTGAGGACATCACACATTAAACAAGAAGAGTATTATGATGGGGCTAAGTTTATTAAGGTATGGATTGGAAATAGCGTATCATCATATATTTTGTTTTTTCATGTTCTCTCTCCCTCCAGCAACATTTTCCAAATGGTGATTATAAAAGTTTCTTAAGTTGAATGCAACACTTTTCTGCTTTTTTTGGATTTTTAATGAAATTTTCTGGTTGATATGTATAATCAGTGAAACTCCTTTGATTGGAACAACAATATTTACCTCTGCCAAGCATGTCAGAACTATAGTATCATGTTTTGACTCGAGGTCCTTTTTTTCTAATTCTTGTGGATATCGTAAATGAGACTATAAAATAAACTAATGAATTTTCTCAATGTTACATTATTCATTACAGGTTTTAGAGTCTAAAGATCTTATTTCATGGATGGAACAATTTTTTTTAATTGTGACTATACCTTATAAATTCCATCATCCATCGGTTTTACATCAAAATACAATCATTTGCAGTTTGGAGATCTGAGAGGGATGTTTGGATTAGTCATGGTAAACATGCAAATGCTTAGAGAAAAACTCAAAGTATTGGATATGTCTTATGGACATGGTACAGGTGGGTCAGTTACATATGCTTTCCCACCATAAAGCTAACTGTGCATCTCTGAACCTGCCTTCACCCACTCTCCTCCCCAATCCCTCTCCCCCTACAGTCATAGGAAAAGGTTCTGAAAATATTTATAGTTTTATGGATAGTAAGTACTTCCTCAGCTAGCACCATATCTGCGAATATATCTATTTCTTCTCATTTTTAAATCATAATCATGAAAATACCTTTTTGGTTTCTACATACTTGTTTATCAACTGCTGATGTGAAGATTGATGCAATTTTTTCCAGCTAATACTGCTCTAGTATATCACCATGGAAAGCTTTTGGCACTCCATGAGGGAGATAAACCATGTAAGCTAGCTTTCTTAGTTTATCTTTATATTAAAAAATGCATGCTTTCTATAAATTAAGACTTCATTTTGCTCCAATCATTTTCTGCGTGTTTGACTTAGTAACTCAAACTAACCAGTAAGCTAAATGCGTGGATAACATAAGAATATACCATTTTTCTTATTTTTAAGTACATAAAAGTGTCCTCTTTTATTTTTTTTTACTGTAAGGTACAATAAGATACAGACTTATTAAAATAACTACCTTCATTACGACTTGTACCAAAAATAAATTTTATAGTCTAAACTCTAACATATACTTAGTTGTTAATAACTTAGATTTTTTAAGCTTAGACTAACACGCTCTTTAAGTGCCTTATTTCGTTTTTACATCTCATCTCAAACCTGGGATGTTAATTTGCTTTGTGCATGGTGCTTTAACTCTTGCCAGAGACAATCGAACATTGTTATGTACTTGCATTTTGGAAACAAAGAGGGCATAAATCCATTTTTGGCTTGAATATTTTCAATTTATTGCACAGATGCAATAAAAGTTCTTGAAGATGGAGATCTGCAAACCATTGGCATGCTGGACTACGACAAAAGATTGACACATACATTTACTGCTCATCCTAAGGTTGACCCATTCACCGGTACGAGAAATGTTTATATGTATTCGGAAAAAAATAAAAATTAATTTAGATATTCAGTTAATCATAGATTTCATCTTAGCTTACGAAAACTTCTTAAGCAGGGGAAATGTTTACCTTTGGCTATTCACAAATGCCAACATATCTCACATACAGAGTTATATCAAAGGATGGGCTAATGCATGATCCAGTACCAATAACAATATCCGGCCCTGTTATGATGCACGATTTTGCCATTACAGAAAATTATGCAATTTTTATGGATCTCCCTTTATATTTCAGGCCAAAGGTAATGTGATTTCACAAGAATATCGATTTTTGCTCATAGTGTCCATTCCAATTAATTAGACATAAAACATGCTGTAGGGTCAGTCCTCTAATTTTCAGTTTCATATTCATTTGTTATCACACGGTTGTTGAGATCAAAATGCTTGTCCCATTCTCTCTATTCTATTCTCAACTATTTAAGAAAACCATTGATTTCTTGTATCTGTACCAGTCTACCAGAACAAACTGATCAAAGAAATTTCAACTCTTAATTAAAGGGATGTTTACATATTTGATATTTCCACCACTCAAATTAGTGCGATTGGCTTTGTTTTCTCTATATGTTGTTTAATCTTTACTTTAGTTCTCTAACTACCAGCAAATAGTGATCTACTTTCCCTTAATGGCAATATTTCTTTAACTAAGAGAATAATATTAGTTCTTACTTATAAAAATGGTTGCTGTAAGGTTTTATATAAGTGTACCATTAATTAATTCTAAAACTAGTGAAACCTTTACTACTTCGAAACTAATACGCTTCAGATAACTATGAACTTGAAATTGATTTCTTGATTACTAAATTATATCTTCTCTTCTCTAGTGACTCCCTTAATTGAATTAGAGTTTGCCAAAACTCCGTATTAACAAAAATCGTAAAATATTCTTTAAAGCTAAATGATAATATAACAAATTCTGATTTAACATAAATCTCTAGTACAAATAAGCACATCATAAAAACTGGGACTTGAATTTAAAGGCATCCATTGTATTGCTGCTGTCTTCTAATCAAAGTTGGTAGTTCTACAAGGCATTTACAAATAAAAGAATAAAAAACCTAAATAGAATGAAAAGATTAAACTTCCCTCACAACTAAATGAAAGGTAGAATACATATAATACACATATATACTCTTAACAGAATTCAATCATAATATCTCAGTTATTCAGTGTCATATTTTCAGGAAATGGCGAAGGAAAAGAAGTTAATATATTCTTTCGATGCCACAAAAAAAGCTCGTTTTGGTATCCTTCCACGATATGCAAAGAATGAGCTACCAATCACATGGTTTGAGCTTCCAAATTGCTTCATATTCCACAATGGTGAGCAACTGACTCTCATATGTGCCTTCGAGTTGCTTCCAACTCTACATGTTCTTGATGATATTGTTTCTTATACATCCGGTAGAAGGCTGCTAATTCTCTCCCCCTCCCCATTATCCCACCAAAAATAAAATAAAATAAATGGAATGGAAATGCATGTCAGATAGAGGGATACAACTTTTAGCTCACGTAGCCCTGGAAGACATCAAGCTTTATTTATGATCATTCTTTGTATTGAAAAACTTTCGTGTTCATCTGGTTAGTCGTATCAACAGAATCTTGTGTTGTTTTGACATTTCCAGTTCTGAAAGATGTTTATCTTCACTTTGAATTGTTTACCAGCAAATGCTTGGGAAGAAGGAGATGAAGTTGTCCTCATCAGTTGTCGTCTTGAAAATCCAGATCTTGACATGGTTAATAGCAGCGCAAAAGAAAGGCTCGAGAATCTCACCAATGAACTGTATGAAATTTAAAGATGTTCTCTCTTTCTATTCTTTGAAAGATGTATCTGATGTTAGTTGTGTCTGTCAGGTATGAGATGAGGTTCAACATGAAAAATGGACTGGCTTTGCAGAAAAAATTATCTGCTCCAGCTGTAGATTTTCCGAGGGTGAATGAAAGCTACACTGGCAGGTAAATCTAAACAACATTGTCAATGATTTGGCTGAATTGGACAAGTTTGCATTGCATGAAACATAATGACGTTCAGCAATTTTTGGATCTAATTGGTGCTATTTTTGTTCGATTGCACTTATCTTTTGAATGTTTAATAATGAACACTAGTCAACTTTATTTCTTTTTCTAAGTCATTGTCCATTTTTATTTTTTATGTTTCTAAAGGCTGTTAAATAGTTCACACGCTTTTATCAGCATAATCATAGATGTTTCTTGAATTCAGGAAACTGCAGTATGTATATGGAACGATACTAGATAGTATTGCCAGGGTAAGTGGGATTATCAAATTTGATTTACACAAGGAACCGGAGATTGGAAAATCAAAGCTTGAAGTAGGAGGAAATGTTGAAGGTATTTTTCATTTGGGACCTGGAAGATTTGGTTCAGAAGCCATCTTTGTTCCTCGGCAGCCTAGTACCACTTCTGAAGAAGATGATGGCTACTTGATTTTCTTCGTACATGATGAGAATACCGGGTACTTTTCTGCCTCTAATATATTAATCGAATTTTCCCTTTGCTTGTTTGCCATGCTTAAATGTAAGTCAAACTTACTTTTAAGTTACTTTCTAGCGAAGTAACTTTTAAGCACAATCAAAAGTTAACCTATTGTTTCCGGAGTTGTTTGCTCATTTTGAAAGCAACTCTTTGACTATTTTTACTTATTTTTAATTTTGACCAATACAATACCATCTAATTGAAACTAAATTTCTTAAGATTAGCCAAACATGTTAAATATTTTAGACTAATTTCTTTTAGATAATTTTTTGGCAATAATTTTTGTATCCTTTTCATATTTATGTCTATTGAGGCTTGTAGTATCTTAATTTTGGCTTTAATTGCACCTAATTCAATATCCTTAACCAAATTCATGCACGATGCTATTCAGAAAGTCAGCAGTTAATGTAATTGATGCAAAAACAATGTCGCCTGATCCTGTTGCTATTATCGAACTGCCCAAGAGAGTTCCGTATGGATTTCATGCATTCTTTGTGACAGAGGTTAGTTTATCGTTTTATTTCTTTTTAGTTAAAATTATCAAAATAGAGTTTCTATATGCTTAACTAGGCGAAGATTTCACGCAAGAAATTTATAGTAAATGAGGCAAGGGTGTTTGCCAATTATGAAGTCTGTAGGAAGAAAGAATCTTGTGCATCTTCTCTACTATTAAGATGATCAAGTAATTCGTGCAATCACCTGCATTGGGAAAGGTAGACAGAATGCCATATTGACACAGTGTGTGTGTGTGTGAAATTTAAGGTTTGAATTGTATTTCATATAACTTTATAAGGATTTCCAGGAAATTTATTTTGCATAACTGGATTTCCATTTACAAAAATTGTTGTGTGTCTGTTTCCTTCTGTACATGCTCTTAGAGCATGTTTGGCTATGCGCAAAAGTTAATTTTGAACTTCTTTTTCGTGCCACAAGAAGATGTGGCAACTTTTTTATACATCTTAATATTAACTCGATCTAATGTGTTCTTCCTTATCTTCTTTGAGTTTAAACTCCCACTCGACAAATTTATATATTCCCCACCCAGTTTTCATTTTCAATGACGAGTTTTATTGGATGCTGATTATCTAACTTGATGATGCTTTAAGCAGGAACAACTTCAAGAACAGGCAAAGCTTTGATAATTAAAAGGTGGGTATGATGATCACCAGTGTTACCAATATATGAATAAACGGTGCAAGTCAATTTATGTGATATGTAGTATCACTTTTACAATCATTTGTACGCTCTGCTTATGTAGTTGTACACCCTCTCTCAAGAAAAAAAGAAAAGGAAAGGAAGGAAAAATGTAGTGTACCTTCTAATAGCATTTTATATTTTCTTGTAGAAATCATATTGATTCATGTTTAAATTTTCTTCTCTTTTTTTAATTTCTTATGATTCATCTGAACTTATTTTTCATTACTGCATTTAATTTGTACAACTAGTTTCTGACAAACTTTGCATAGGATTGTAATCCTATTTTCCTTTCGAGTCATATTTGGTATGCTATACTGGACATATTGCACGAGAAGACGTGTGGTTTTAACTTTTTTTGCTTTTAAAGATGTTGTCCATTAATAACGAGTAGATTCTAACTGATATTTGAAATGTGATCAATGTCCTTGATAGTCGAGTTGGTGCTTTTGACCTGCAGTATGAAAATGCTCGACTTCCTAGATATGATAGACTACATTTGGTACATATGATAGAGGATTACTCACATGTCTCTCAAGCTGCATTATTCATGCTTGATTTTGATATCTTAATTCTTTGTTTTAAGTGTTTTGGAATTAATAAAACTTGAATTTATTTTTCATTCTCTGGTAGATTTCAAATTTGTATTGTTAAGGTTTTCATTTGAATTCTTTGTTACTCGCTAATCACTTTATTTTGTAAGCAATTAAATGAAAGTAATTCTTTCAAGTTCCTATGCATTTCATTCAAGGTTCATCTTAGTTTCTTAAATTCAATATAATCTTCTAAGAGTAACAAATATATTTAAATATTATTGGAAAATAGATTTAGTTAAGTTCCCAAATTTGGAGGTTCCAAAGCCGAACACCTTCTCCTCTGCAGAGAGTATTCTTAGCATGTTTGGCTACTCAAAATCATTTTCGAATGAATGAAAAATTAGAATAAAAGCGAAAATGTTGGAAAAATTGTAATGAAAATAAAGTCATATGTTAAAGAAAATCCCATGTGCCATCTATTTTCGATCATCTCAGATAAGTTGTCAAAAATTTCTTTGATACAAAAAACTAAAATGGTCTTTACGGATGGAGGTGGTGAATACCAGAGTCTCAAGTCATCATTTATCTAACTTTGGCATTCAACACCTCATCTCCCCACCTCACTCACCTCAATATAGGCTCGGCCGTCATAATGTCATATGGTTGAAACCGGACTGACTTTACTTCACCATGCATCAAATCCATTGCGTTTTGATCGGATTCTTTTCAAATTGCGATGTACCTAGAGCCAGTACTAAGAATTTTAAGGCACTAGACGACTATTTATTATGTGTCCATTGCCTTATTGGCTTTGGCTTAAGACCGTATCTCAGTGAACCTCATAAGTCATATTTTGGAAAACAGTAAAATTTTATAACTATTCCGATTCTGCTTTTAACTCTTCACTATGAATCTATTATTAAAATACCAATTTTAATCCTAATTAATTAAATTAATTCTTTCTATGCCGTAAGTTGGTTAGTATTCAAATAATAAAAAAATCTTCCATTTTATAGTTCAAGTTAAAGATAATCTAAATTTATTTGATATTTTTCTTATCATATGAAAATTGAGAATAGAGAAACTGATTTTTGCGGAGGGCTGATACATAAAAGATAATTTAAATTTATTTTGATATTTTTCTACTACATGGATTTTGCTTTTATTTTGCAATGTTATAAATTCTGAGATTTATTATATGTTATTTTTAGTTTAAAATAATTCTAGTAAATATACTATCTTATAATTATTATTATTATTTTTTTTAAAAAAAATATTACAATACTACCAATGATAATAGAAATATGAAAGAAAATAATTACAATCAATGTTCACTTTAGTACTTGTTACACGCACAATAATAAATGAATTTCATTTATCAAACGTTCAAATCCTGATTTTGAACATACAACAATTTTAAAACAAAAGTTTACCAAACACTTATTTAATTGTTTTTATAGTTGATTCACTCATTTGCGACATAATTTTTGAATAAGAAATTATTTTATATGAATAAGAAATATATATATATATATATATATTATTTTTGTTTGAGCAGATTTCGTGGGATATAATCTCCCAAAAATAACGAAATCAATGATTTTGTGAGATGAAAATTCAAAATTAACGACTGCATTAGTTTAGTATTTTTCAACAAATATTAGATTGAGAATGCATTTTTCTCCTAGTTTGGTGATTATAATATATGTCAATATTGAATTTTTATACTATATTTGTGTAAATTTCCCTTTAAGTTCCTGTTTGGTAGTCATTTTTCTCTCTTATTTTTAATCACATTCTTTAATAAAATAATATTACACGCAAATCTAAAACTTTTCCTTAATTTTTAACCACACATTCTCTATCAATCAATTATTGAAAAATACATTTTTTTTCCCCAAAAATAACTACCAAACAGGGCTAAATTTAGTACATGGGCTTCTCCAACAGACTTTGACCTGTTCATATTACTAAGGGCTAACCACTAAATAGCAAGGCCCAGTAATATGAATTCAAACTTCTTCATGGGAAAATTACCTGAAAACCTACATTTAAAGACTAATTTTCATAAATAAGAAAGATTAGTTTTAATTTCATAAATCAGGTGCTAATTAAAAATTATTAATTTAATCATTACAGATTTATTATAACAAATCCACCCCATCCCCAAATTTCAATCTGACTCCCGGCACCCCCAAATTCTCTCTCTCTCTCTCTCTCTCTCTCTCTAGCTAGCGCGCTCTCTCTCATACCTCCCCCAAATTTCATCTCTCTCTAGCTCTCTCTCATACCTCTTCACTCTCTACCATCTCTCTCTTCATCGCGTTCTCTTGACGACGCACCACCGGTGGAGGTACTGCAAGACAAGCAACGAGTGTTGAAATCGTGACGCCGTTGCAACAACATCGATCCGAGAGCGACGCCGCCCACCATCGCACTGCTCGCGGCTCGTTGTTGCTGTGCAAGTAGCGACGAGTGCTATCAACTGATTTGTAGTATCTCCCTGTGTTTGAATGGAGAATGTCCTGTGTTTGATGTGGGATTGAGCATGGGTACAATCCCGTTTTCAACTTCAGCTTCAAAAATCAGGTGCTTTCATTTTTTCTTTTGGGTCATGTTTTTGCAGCCTCTGTTTCAAATTTCATCTCTCTATTAACTGGATTGAAATCCCCATAATCAGTCATCTCTTATAGTTGGACGAAATTTCCAATCAAATCTTCATAAATCTGTATTTTCATCCGGCCACAATTTCGTCTTGTTCTTCCTCTTGATGAGTTAATTTCCTGGTTTGGAGTTGCGATTTATTGAGCCTACATTGTATTTTGACGTCCACCAGTTCTACAGATTTACAACAATTGTGGTGGTTGATCCTTTCTCGATGTGGCTGGTATTCGAGCAATAGAAGGATTGTGAGTTTGGGGATCTGTGGTTGAAGGAGTACAAGAAGGGGGATCTGCGTTGCTGTATGGGGTGGGTGGAATAGTAGTGGCGGGGTGGCTTTGCTGGTGGCATTCCATGAGAAATTGGTGTATGTGTCGGTGTTGCCCGGTTTAACCAAGTCCTATCCCATTACCCATGCTCGCCTCTGTCTCCTCTACGAGGATGTGTGGCTCAGATCCTCCGACGACGTCCGCCTCCATGCTTAGTTCATCAAACTATTCCTCGACCGTCGAGGTTGTAAATATGAATTTAATTAAAGGTGTTAGTGATGGTGGATTGGAGGTGATGGATTACGATACTTGTATGCGGTGTATATAAATTTGTTTGTGGTGACCCTATGTGACCAAATATGTGTTTGTTGTGACTATTTGTGACCAATTTTGTGTTTGTTGTGACTACTTGTGACCAATTTTGTGTTGGTTGTGACCGGTTGTGACTTGAGATTGATCTGGTCACAGACAGACACACTGAATACAAATTTGGTCACAATTAGTCACACTGAAGATGAATTTGGTCACAATTAGTCACATATAATACAGATCAGTGATGGTAGTATTTATGGTCGTGGATTTGAGTTGAATGTGGTAGTGGTGGTGCATTGGAGGTTATGCTGGTGAATGCAGGACGAGTCCAGCCCCGCGCCATGGGCATTTTGGTCATTTATTGTGACGGCGTCGGAATGGGCTGAAATTTGGTAGGTTGATTGGAAACGGCCCGAAAAATTTGGACTCGGGGCGGAGTCCCGAGATCTCGGGATTTTAGCCAAATTCCTTCATTTAAGCCTTTAAATTGTTATTTTTAGTATAATTTGTTTTTATTTTTTTTTGCTATTTTTGGCTCGTTTTTTATATTTTCTATTTTTTGGGTGTCTTGTAATGCCTATATAAAGGTCTTTTAGCAATTTCCGTCTTGCTCAAATATGTGTTAGTGGTGATTGCTTTGTGACCAATTCTGTGCTAATTGTGACCGATTGTGACTTGATTACATACGGTCACAAACAGTCACACTAAATGCAAATTTGGTCACAGTTAGTCACACTGAATACAAATATGTGATTATGAATAAATTTGTTATTGTGACATGCAATTTGTGTCTCATGACTAATAAATAAGTTGTGATAAATTAATTTGATGATTTATTATCATACAATAACTTGTAATAAGTTAATTTAATAAATTGTCTCATATCATTAATTTTTTTGGCACAAATCAATTAATCGATCACAGTCAAATAGGTCATTGGTAGTAAAAAAAAAAAAAAAAAAAAAAAAAAGAAGTCGCCGGAAAGTTGTCGTCGCCGGAGTTTCTGCCGGAGCCGTCGCCGGAGATGCTGCCGGAGCTGTCGCCGTCGCCGGAGCTAATGGAGAGGTGGAGAGAAGGTGGTGTAGTGGGGTGATAAGATGGGGTGGATGAGGTGGCCAAAAGTGGAAATAATTAATGTATATTATATTATATTTTATTATTTAATAAAATTATTTACCACCTGATTTTTGAAATAATTTAACAAGTTTGTTAATTTTGAAAAGTGATTTTTATATATAGGATTTGTGTGGTGTTCCCCTTCTTCATTGTACTCCAACTTTTCCGTACAGATTTATACAAATTATGTTGTCAATATTTTATTTTACATTGATTAAGTCCAATTTATAGCAAGACTGTCAAATTTTAGTAATTAAATCACGTTACAGCATTTAGCCACGATTTCGGAATGCAGTTAGCATATGTAGATACTAAGTCAAGTTTCAAGTCTATTAAAATAACTCGGAAAGAGATAAATACTAATTAACAATCTTAACAAATTATCGAGTGATTTCATTCGTAAAAGAATGCAATTTGCCTATGAATATTTTAAGAAGTCATTTTCATGTCACATTAGTACATTTCAATTGGTCACGTCAAGTTTTGAGTCTACTAAAAATTTATTTCGTATTGATCGTAATTGAGAGATCATTTAATCTCTTTGACAAATTACTAAGTGATTTCATTGGTGAAAGGATTGCAATTTGATGATCAATGAATTGAAAAGTCTTATAGAATGGTGGCGTCTTAGCTCACACACACACACACACACACACACACACACACACATATATATATATATATACGCACATTTGTATTGATTATTTTTTACTCGAAAATTACAATGTTGTCAAAACTCATTATTTAGCTGTGATTATGTGTTTGGTGGGGATTAAAATCAAATTTTTAGTAGATTGTGATAGAAATTTTTGAAATGTGTGGTTAAAAAGTTGTAGGATCCAAGATAGATGTGATTTTAATCTAAAACAAACAGGCACTCGAGAGATAATTCAGTAAATAACATGTATCTCCAAGAATCTTTCGTTTTTGTAGAACCCAAGTAAGACTATTTTGTAACGACCAAATTAAGTACCATATTTTTACTAATCATAGAGACGTTAAGCAAGTTGGTTCGATTAGTTGTTAAACCTAGTTTATACCAAGATTTAATACTAGTGAAATCATATGGTAACCATTTCATAAACAAATAATCAATGAACAAGATTGAAAAAGACATAAAATCTATATATATCATTTTGGGAAAAGATTTTTCCTTATCCAAACAGGATACGTCATCTGTAATGTTTGTTTATGTTTAGACTTTCCATTTCAAGTCTTAATCCAGAAGACAACTCTGGTTTGCTGGATAAAATTTTATTTTATTTTTTTTGCATAGGTAGGAAGTCTTTTTCAGAGTAGGGTTCCTTCATTATATCCTTTTCATAGGCTCCATGTCTCTTTAGAGAAAAATCATTTGTATAGTCCATTTGAACTGTACAAATGACAATTCCTTCATAATGAGAGGGAATTCGCGCCAATAAAAAATGCACAAGCCCACCCTCATGTGAGCGAACTGTCACCCTTACTGTACACAGCAAGGGCGGCTCGTCTCTTTAATTGTCTTTACTCCTGATTTGCCGGTAGATCTAGTCAATATTGGCTGGCACCGGGATGACCCGCCCGTTCACACAGGGTGGCTGTTGCCATTTTTGGCCATAAATTAACGAAAAGTGAAGTAAACTAATTCAATTCTCATTCCAAGGAACTGAGATTTAAGTTCTTCCCTCACAAAACCGTTATATGTTGAATAATGCTTACTTTCGAGAAATCCATTCTTACTAATTTAAACTTTCTACAAAATTCTTTATTTTTCTTGGCTTCCGTACATCTGGAGATAAAATATATCATTTTTCATTCTTTAATAATACGGATGGGGCCAAGTATCAAAAATTCACCTAAGCACGTCGACTTTGCTCAAAAAGAAAGAAAGACAGCCCACGTTCGACATCGTAACATATATTTTATCAAATTTTCTATATAAAATTTATAGATCATGATCGTTGCAATAGTAAGATTAGTTGCTTGGATAATTTTTTTTCTTTACAATTAAAGGAAGATAATTGGTTTATTATGTGACGGTGGTGGAGATTTCATTCCAAGGTCAAATTTATTAATATAAAGAATTTTTTATATCACTTAATTGTTAATTCATTAGAAATAATCGAGTCTTAGTCAGCAATGACGTACACAAACCTATTTTTTTGTTAAGCACAATGATTTAGTCTAATCCCCCATTCTATATATTAATAGCTCATCACATTGATTTAGTCTAATCCCCCATTGTATTTTTTTTTGTAGTGACGTAAGAGAGGGCAAATGAGATTATTATTATTATTATTATTATTATTATTATTATTATTATTATTATTATCGTGGATGTTCGGATCAGTTTACGCACACATCGACAAATCTCACGGGATCCTGAAATTTACTGTCGGATACTCACCTTTGTGACCTTGAAGGGACTCGAACTGGTGATCATTGGGGAGCAAACTCAAAACCTGATCAACTGAACTACCCCTCAGAATTAAATGAGATTAAATATTTCAATATGTTAAATTTCTACTAGACGATGAATATTAAACGTTTATACATCAATCACATGTAATACTATCATATTTGAAGCGTGACAAGGCTTAATACCACTACACTAATACTTAGAGATTATATAGCCCTTGTTTGGTGGAGATTGAAAAATAAATAAAAAATAGTAGATTTTGATAAAAAAATTAATAAAATATATTGTTGAAAAATTGTGGATCCCATGAAATATGTGATTAAATTATTGAGTCATTGATTTTGATTTAAATTAAAATTAAGATTTTAATCCTCACCAAATATAGAATATCCATCGAGTCAATTAATATTAAAAAAAAAAACTTTTAAAATATCCCCCTAAGTTCTCTTGTTTATCCCAAAAACCTTGGAAATCCAACTAATCTAGGCCACAGATCAATTTTAGGTCCACTAAATTTTTATTTATTTTTAGTATTTCCTTATCTCTATTAAAAATTAATTAGTTTACTATATATTCCCTTTTCTTTGGCGCCAGAGAACCCACATTATATAGGTTAATAAACTATTTAGAGTAGTCTTCTATTTGGTGGAGATTAAAATCAAATTTTTAATAAATTTTGATAAAAATTGATGAAATATGTGGTTGAAAAATTATGAAACTTATAAAATATATGGTTAAAATTAATTGATGGTTGAAATTAATTGTTGATAGAATTTGATAAAATGTGTAATCGAAAAGTTGTGGAACCCATAAAATATATGATTAAAATTAATTATCAACTTGATTTAAAATTTAGATTTTAATCGATACCAAACATAGACCTAATAAGGTATTTAAAGTATCTCTAACAAACTTTTTAAAAGTGAAATAAAATACTCTCCATTTTAAATAACAAACTCTTAAAATTATGTTTCAATATACTCTTCAAATTAACATTTTAAAATAAAAAGTGAATTTAACGCTCTAGATTTGAAGAGCCTAATTCTATCTATAATTAAATGGATTCAAAATATTTTAATTTTCAATGCTTTAGATGTCGACCAAACTAAGCCTCCGTTTATCTCTCTTTAAAACAATTATTTTTAAAATTTTCATACTTATTTTCAACCACATAATTACACAATAAAATATTTTACACGTAAATTAAAAATGTACCCTATTTTTAGCCACATATTCTAAAAAAAATCAACTCCATTTTTTTTTCCAAAATAATGGCCATCAAACAGAGTCTAAATAATAAATACAAAGAAAATAGAAGGATATAATATAATAATTTGGAGGGAAGTTAATGAAAATAAAAATAGAAAAAAATAATAAATACATATTGGGAGTAGTAAAATATCCCAAGTTTGGGCTCCATTAATTCGAAAATCTCTCTTTTTTTTAATCACACGTTATCTAATAAAATAATATTACGTAAACTCAAAACATTTCATTCTTTTCAATCATACATTATTCAAAAAAATCATTATTACAGCATATATTTTTCTCAAAAACTTAATTATAATGAAGCACAAACACAGGGTTAAGTGTTAAAGATAAAGACGTTGTTGTAGTATTTAAAAAATTTTACTCTAAATTTATAGATACTTTTAAAATTGTAAAATATGCACTATAAAAATAGAGAATCTCGTGAAGTTGCTCTTACAAAATGAGATAAATGAATGATGGAGAAATTGATAGTATTTGTGGATCTATGAAATGTATTGTCACTATATGTCTAGCTGAACACTTTTGTGGCTTATAATTCCTTTGTTTGGTGGAGATTAAAAATAGATTTTTAGTAGATTTTGATAAAAAAAATTTGAAATGTGTGTTAAAAAGTTGTGAGATCCATTAAAAAATTGGATTAATATTGATTGTTTGACTTTGACTTGAATCAAAATCTGATGTAAATCAATACCAAATAGGGACAATAACTATAAATCTCTCCATGTATATGGTCAATTATATTACTAACCAATATTTGATTAGTTGTCTCTTTAGTGCACCATTTGCATGGGGAATAATTTTCTTGTCTTGTTCATCGGAGCTAATACGTCAACTCTTCTATAATTAATATCTTTGCTTCCTTCGTCTAACAGAGATTAATAAGAAAATTATACAAATAAGTTATAACACCATGTCTAATAAGAATCATGACAAAAGGCACACCGAATTAGATTGTACAAGGAATTTAATTAGTATGATTTTAGAGTAGATAGATAGCATTAAGGTGGATAAAAGTATATTATTATTTGTTTAGTTTTATTTATTCAAATTAAAAACATTATTTGCACTTTCTTAAGCTAAACAGATAACGTAATATCGCGTGAAGTAGGTTTAAGCATGATATTAAAAAAAAATAGTGTAATTAAATAGCATTCTTTTGAATAATAAATTTGTAAATAATATCCTCATTAAACCATACTACTACTATATATTTATTTAGCCTCTATTTGATAGAGATTAAAATCAATTTTTTAGTAGATTGTGAAAAAAGTTGTGAGTCTCATGACATACCTGGTTACAAATAATTGTTAATTTTAATTTGATTTTAATCCAAACCAAACAAAGACTTAACAATATTTTTCTTTACTTTTATGCATAATCTTTTGTACGGTCTACCGTGATGAGCCAAATACAGTCTAAAGGATAAACAAAAGTCAATATAGAGAGTGACATTGAAAATAGTACTTACCATTACGACATTTATGTACATAAGAGTAAAAGATAAACAATCCTTCTTAGAAATTGTTTAAAAATAGAAAAGAAAAAAGTTAAAATCACCACCAACTTACAAAGCAAAGAAGAGGTAAACAGGGTTGGAGTAGGTATTTATTTTTTTACGGTTTGTGGGGATGAAGCGTTGAAGTTGCTTTCATGCATGTGTAGTTCATTTTTTTCATTTATTTTGGGTTCTTATTATTATTATTATAATTATATCATGTACTAGTACATTGAGATGCAAATGGATCATTTGGATCGTACCCTAACCATCAACGGATTGACCATTTCACATGAAAGCCTTAGCACCTCAGATAAGTCAACTTGACCACAAGGCTTGAACTCAAATTCATGCAACAAGGATGCGACCCAAAACGTGACCGTGGTTAGAGCCAATGTCTTACCTGGGCAAGACCTTCGACCAGACCCAAACGGCGCAAGCCTAAGATCAGATCCAAGCATCGAGAACTCTAAATTTGGAGCCTCACTTAAAAACCTCTCAGGCTTAAATTCCAATGGATCATTCCAAACTTCCGGATCCCTAGTGATGGCCCACATGTTAACCATTGTTGTAGTCCCAGCTGGTACGCGATATCCATCAACAATTGAGTCAGTTATCGCTAATCGAGCCCAAGATAGAAGTGGACCTGGTGGATGCAACCTCAATACTTCCTTTATCACCGCGGCCAAATATACCAATTCCATCAAATCAGTCTCTTTCACCGCACGTGAACTTCCAATAACTTTGTCTAACTCATTGTGGACCTTTGATTGGATATCAGGCCTTAACATCAATCTTGCCAATATCCACTCTATCAAAACTGCCACAGTATCAGTACCCCTAAATATCATTTCCTGCAACATAGGATAAAAAAAGATTAAAATCATAGACAAATGACTAGGTGTTCTAGTGAACCATTTCAACTGTTCATCGTATTTTACAAAAACCAGGCTACATATTAAATTATATTCATTCTATCAATCATTAAGAATAACTATGATATCTAATCAGATAATTACGATCGAGGCCTTTTTCGCCTTCCTCGTTATTGAATTGACATAGTTCAGCCGTATTCCCTTTTGGGTTGTGAGCCGCAAAAGCAAACTACTTACAAGTGAAAAATTATAGTTATAGTTAAACACAAATCATAGAAAAGGACAGGAGTAGTTTGTGGGTTTTTTTGCATACCCAAAGAACGGCGATCATGTCGGATTCCGACAATCTATCCGGCCCTTGAAGAGATAGCAAAACATCAACAAAATCACGACCAAGCTCGCTGGATTCCGCCTTGTGTTCTTCGATAATACAGCCGACAAACCGGTTCACTTTGGGTACGAGGTTGGAGCATCTTAACCGGATCTTTTGTAGGTCGAAATCATACAACCAAGGAAGATGATCGGACCAATTCGTCGTACCCAACAAATCATACCCTTCATCTACCAATTTCTGCAATTCATTTGTTTCATAATTGTAAGAATCCAGCTTGTAATTCTTACCAAAGATAGAGCACATCATGTTATTAAGAGAAGCCCGTTTCAGTGCATCCCTCGCCCGAATCCCACCCTTTTCAGCCCGAAACGTTGCCACCAGCTGATTAGCAATCTCCGACCTTTGAAACTCCGAAGCCTTAATTTGCTTCGGACAAAACAGGTGGGCAGCGGAGATTCTACGGAGGCTCCTCCAGTAAACACCGTAGGGGGCGAACCCGATGGCTCTATTGAACATAAGATTATAGGCCGATTCCTTCACCGGACGATCAGCAAAAGTTGAACTATTCAGTATTTCTTTCGCAACATCAGGATTACACGTAACAATTACGCGTGTTTCACCAAGGCTGAACGCCATTAGACGCTTGGCTTTGCAAGATTCCGCCATGGCTGCAATTTTATGGTGGGCTAAACCCACCATGAGTTTCATGCTTCCAATAATTGGGATACCATTTGGGCCGGGTATCGGCTTAGTACTGGCGAGTTTTCGCCATTTGTGTTTACCCCAAGCTGGGCCACCGGGGTGTGCCCAGAAAATCAAGCTCATGCATAGCCATGCGAGAACAACCAGAAATGTAAAGGTTATGGAGTTTATGAAAGTGAAAGATTTGCATTTTGAAGCTATTGCGAAAAGCCAGAGGTTTTCGAATTCATTTGATCTCATTTTGGTGAAGAAAGAGGGAAATTTAAGCTGAAAGATGGAGTTTGCTTTGAGTTTCTTGGCATGGAGAGACAGGGGCATGAGGGTATATATAGGGCTCGACCAAGTGAAAAGTACGGTGATTATGGGAATGTAGGATTTAACTAAAGCGATTATTATCCACGCACAATGAATTATCAAAATACCCTTTATGTTGTTTATTGATTTTTGAATATAAAGGTAGAGTATTTTGTAATTCCAGAAAATGGGAAGGGTAAAATGATATTTTTATTTTCTCAGGACTTGTTTGAAGCTTTTAAGAGGGAAGCACTGTGGTCAAGATAAAAAGATTTTAGTATTGGTAGGAGCAAGGTCCTCTAAGCAAATCAATAGTGGAAAGTTTTTATCCAGTCTAATATGGGCAAGAGATAATTTCATATAAGCAGGTTAGATCAACTTATTGTTTGCTCACTTAAAAGAAACATAGTTTGGCAAATTTCAACTAAATTTCTAACCCGCCAACCACTTGTAAAAACCCCAAAGGGTACTTAGAGGTGCTAAAAGGCAGGTTGCCCAAATCTTATTTGGCCCCAGTTTGCTTATAAAAGCGAGTCATAGATCAAGTTGTCTATATAAACAAGTCGTACATCAATTCATCTAGAGAAACAAGTCGTGAACTGACTCGTCAAAAGAAATGTGACATACCCGACTTTCCAGACTTGCGAAATTTTGTTTATTCCAAAAAATCAATAAATAATTATTGAGACTGGTGTCCCGTCCAATCTAAGTCCATCCCCTTCTATTAATCAATAGGTTGCCCTAACATCAATAAAGACGAAAATGAGATTCCAGAGCTCAAACTCGATAAAGAGAATTACGTCTTCAAGGATTCATATGCAACTTTTGTAAACATTTAAAATCATTCTTCTTATCCACTTATACTAAATGAGATTGTGTTATTTCATATCAATTTGTTAGGTACCGCTAAGATCACTTGAAGGGTTAGTCATTACAACATGCCAACTTGATCTCTCGATTTTTCTTTACAAGGTTGAGATAAAAGCCCAAAAAAACTCCCTAAGCGTATTTAATTTCATTAAAAAGTACAACCTCACCTGATAGAAAATAATTATTAATCATTTATATAAATAGATATTTATTTAATTATAGTGACGGATTTGAGGAGCGCCGCACGATTGTACAACGAAAATAGAAAGTAGTGTACGACGATCGTGCAGCTCAATGAGATTTAATTGCCTATTCTTTATGCTAATTAATGACGGGATAATTATTGTTAGTAGTATTCGGGGCCCACTTAACTGGAATAGTCGACATCCCTTACGTCACATAGTGACGCATGTTTTCGGTACTAATGCCACACATTAGTTAAACTAATTGTAATTATATGCAGATGACAATTTGAGATTTGCTGTCTATTTATGGTTTGTCAGACAAATTTTTTGATAAAAATTATCAATTTTGACCAAAAAAAAAATAAAAAAAAAATTGATGAATACACGTGATTAAAGAGTATATAAAAGTTGGGATTTTATGAAATGTATGATTTTAATTTTAAAATTTGATCAGTGAAAAAGTTGATAAAATTTTATTGAAAGTTCATAAAACAAGCTCTCAGTTGTTTCATTGATTGCCTTATAACTAAATTTTTTACAAATCACTTAATTAATTTCTTGCTATTTGTTAACAAAAAAATAATACATTGAACTTAAATTGTTGGACGAAAGGTGATATGTTGTCTAGCTCAAGGAGAGCACGTTCTTTAAACGAGAGACACTTTACGATGGTTTCAAACAAGACCTTACAACTTTATTTAGAGGTGTAAAATGAAAATTATACAATTTAAATTTTCAAATGAGGTGGAAAAATTAGTAGCATAGGCAAGAAAGAAAACATTCCAAATAAGAGAGAAAAAGAGTCTAAATATTAATGGATTTATAGAAGATCAAGTCTTCTTTTGACCAAATCAAATATTTAGAAATAAGGGAATCATCAAGACCGTTGTCTTCAACTACTTGACTGATAATGAGAGACATGTACATGAAACATCAAATTCATTTTGTACTCTAATATTAAATTTCTTACACATTTCATGTTTTAAAATGTGAAATCTTTCATATAGTAACGTAGTATTCAGTAATATTTTTGCACCGTTTTCAAGTTAATAATTTTCCTTTCAAGTATGTATTGAAACACGTAGATGTAGATGTAGGTGTTGAAATTATATTAAGTTTCAATTTTCAAAATTATTACATTTTTAGTTTTCAGTCTTGGTTTAATTAAATCTTAATTTATAATATAACATGCACTTAAATATTTGAATGGAGGTTATGAATTAATTAATTTTACATTATTGTGGGGGGTTGGGTTTTTCCTATAAAAGGGATGGTGATTTCATTATTAGATGTATTATAAAAAAAGATACAACTTGAAAACATAAAAATACTCTATTTATATTTCATACTATATTTTTATAGTTTTGACAGTTTGATGGCCGTGTTCATAAAAGGAGAATCAGCTGTGAGTCATGTATTTTATTTTGGAATCGTGTAACACCGAAAGTATTCGCATAAGGGGAGACAACACGATTTTAAGACAACATCATTGACGTGACTTTCTAAGAGTTGCATTTCTAACTCTTCTCTTCTTATGTTTATATTATTATTGAATTGTGTTTATTATTTTATTATGTTAATTGATAAAAATCTACACACAAATCACCCCATTTTTCAACAGTAGGTAATTTTCTTGAACAACTTCTCATCTCGATTAAAAGTTCTAATGAACCAATTACAATTTTTTTTTATTGGAGGATGTCAATAGGGAAAATTCACATACAACCGATCATACATGAGGTTGTCCTCTAGGCGATCAGTCAAGTTAAGATCTTAACTGACGAAGTAGAACTCGAGCTGTAAATTTCTACCAAGCTACAAGCTTAATGTATTCAGGTCCTGTTTGGTTTAGATAAAAATCAGATTTTTAGTAAATTTTTTATAAAAGTTGGTAATAATGTATGGTTAAAAGGTTGATAAAAGTTGTGTAAGTTCGATAAAATGTATGGTTGAAAATTAACTTGAGAAAAAATGAATTTTAAAAAAATAGGGATTGTTGGCTTAATGTGCATAGGCTACTGTCTTATTTAATTTTAGATTTTATGCATAATACATTTCTCCAAATAACGGTTTTGAACTTGCATATTTTTCCTTTTTAAAAAAAAAGTTAATCCCACTTTTATTGTTAAAGTTAAGTAAGTTACTTACTTTATATTAATTATTTAAACTTACTTATTTACTTATCAGATAGGGAAATACTTTGAGAACGTGTAGAATAGTGATTGGATATATGTTAGATGCGTTTGTCGGACATTTATAAGTGGGCACTTGATTGACGATGGTTATTCTGTCCTAGAATCAAGAATAATTCCCTGGTGAAGGCCATCAAAATTTTCTTGCAACTTCCTATTATTTGTATTGTAACGTTATTGTTTAGTTCATTTGATGAAATATGTCATTAATGATAATAGAAACGTATATAACCTTTTAGGGTATCACTTGAGGGAGATCATTCTTATCATGTGTAAGCCATGATGACGTAGTACTATATTGGATGGAGCTAATCAGAGATGTATGAACAAAAATCCTATGTTGACTAGATATGATGATGGTCTTGTATTTATAAGGTGGTTGAATACACCACTTTGTCTCTGTGTGTCTTACCATTTTTTAAATATTTTGTTTTTCTAAATTTATTTTCGATCATACATTATCACAATAAAATATTTGTACGTAAACATAAAATTTGTTCATACTTTTTAGTCACACATTCTCCAAAAAATCATTATTCCAAAACTCATCTATAATATATTAAATATCACATTAAATTAGAATCATTTTTCGACAATTTTAGTCTTATTATAATTCAATTATTTCAATAATACTTTACTTTTCGTTTTCAATCTGTATTTAATTTATTTAACCATTTAACTACCATCAATGTACATGTATATTTAACAGATTCATTTTACCTATGTGCTTTCGTTAATGTATGAATTTTCTATTATTAATTCTCAATTAATTGACATTCGCATTCATTTGATTAATATTCATCTTCATTTATGTATTTCAGTATTATTAATTCTAATTATAAGTTAATTAGAATTTTACATTCAAGAATGCATTTCATTATTCACGTTCATGTGTGTTAATTAATATTCAATTTTATTTAATTGAAATTAAATATCACATCAAGTGAGAATAATTTTTTGGTCAATTTTAGCCCTAAGATAATTTAAGTATTGCATAATACATTACTTTTCGTTTTTCAATATATATTTAATTTATCTAACAATTTAGTTGTCATCAATGTACAAGTACATTTAACGGATTCATTTCACACGTGCACTTTCATTAATGTAAGAATTCTCTATTATTAATTATCAATTAATTAACATTCACATACATTTAATTAATACTCCCTCCGTCCTAAATATATAGGCTGAGTTTCCTTTTTCATTTGTTCCAAATATATAGGCAGATTTCTAAATTTAGAATATTTTAATTTGTTACTTTACTAATATGCCCTTATTTACTTTACATAGTTAAAATTAATATTCTCCACTTAATTTATGGTTCCAATGAATCTCATCAAAATAATTTATGAATGTGAGAATTGAAAATTAAATCATTCAATTTTTTTACTACTTCCAACAATAATTTACTATTAGTTGCTAAAAATTAAATAGGGGTAAATTAGGAAAGTTCTTGACAAAAATTACTTTTTCAATAACATTAATTATGTTTTCTTAATCCGTGTGAAAAATCAAACAAGCCTATATATTTGGGACGGAAGGAGTATTTACCTTCATTTATACATTTCAGTGCTATTAATTCAATTATAAATTAATTAGAATTTCACATTCAAGAATACATTTCATTATTCACGTCCATATATGCTAATTAATATTTGATTTTACTTAATTGAAAATTAAATAAATGATTTCATATTCATTGTCACGTATATATTTACTGGTATTATTTCTAAATTAATTAACATTTACACATATTTAAATATTACTTTCAGAACACTTATAAAATATTTCATAATAACATGCAACGCACGTTCAACGTTGACTAATTTTTCTAAAAATCCTATGTTTAATGGGCATGAAACAGGGGCTTAAATTCTTTTGTACCAGAATGTTCTTGAGTTCCAATATTTTAAGATTGACCCAGTGCAATTTTCCTTGTACTTGTAGTGTGACTCATATTTTAATCTATCGAGTCCCTTCCAATCCAAAATAGAAAATATATCAGAATAAGTTGCATTACCAACTACCAAAGTTTAAACCTTGTGCTAGTTTGGGCAAGAATTTGGATCCTAATAATGGTTAAGGAAAGCCTAAACTTTGCATACGTGCATGTTTTCACTTGCCAATTATGTACTATTCATTTCCTTTCTAAGTTTGGAGGTGAAGAGTAATTCAACATTAGAGTTAAGACTGAAATCTTGTTTCAAAATAAAAAGAAATCTTAATAGAGATTTGAATAAGATTTATCTAAATCTTGTAAACTTGATGCAGTAAATATGCGCCAACTTTCATTTTCACACTACGACCTTGTTTGATTTTCATTCTTTGTAGAATGATAATGAAAAATATACTCGTTATGGACCTCATACAAGAAATGTAAAGTGACAAATTGTAGCTGAATGTGATGAATAACGATCATATTTTTCATTTTTACGGATGAATAATGGGAAACAAACAGGACCTAAAATGTTTTGTAGATATTATCATAAGAAATGAGTGAATTGTGTTTCGTCAACATTATACTCGAAACAAAAATATAATAATGGCCTAACCCACTTGATTTAATAATACAGCTAAATTGATAATTAGATTTCATACCACATTCTAATAAATTCCCCCTATTACTAGGTGTAGGTGAGTGGGGAGGACTAATTCTTGACCCAAAAATCTCCTTTTGAAATTTGAATCTTTGAATGATTTAATTGAAGAATATATTCGTGTTCTTTTATGAAATTCCCTTTTGGGGTATTGGATGACCCTTTATTTCCCACTTATTCTTTGACTAAAATAGTTCTACAAAGGGGCTTGGTGAAGTAGGATTTAGGTCCTACATGCCTAATCTATGGATTCCTAGAATTACAAAAAATTCCTCTTTGGGAATAATAAGTATAAAAATGGTCACAAAATGAACCCATAATTCTATTTTAGGCAAGGAAAGAATCTAACTTGGTGCTTGTTGTGTAGATGTAATTATGTCACCTAAATTTTTCAAAAAACTGTCTACACTTTCATTTTGAGTGGATTTTATTGGTGTTTTTGTTCGGAAATGCTTTGTATAAAGTAGTCAATGAACAATTTGATCTAAAATTTGAGTCATCTTGAAAAAAGTTTGAAGTGGATTCTAATCTGATTGAGAATATATGGTCATGGTAAATTTACTTTCTTAAAATATTTTTAGGTGAGTACAAAATATATATATGAACGATTACACATGAGAAATTTTGAAAATAGAAATGTGATGAGTTTTTTTCTATATTTCGTTGTAAAGATAACTTTAAAAATATTTTATAAGAATTTATTTTGACTTTGAATTTGAAGCTTGAGGCAAATTAAACGAGGATGACCTATGGACACGATTTTAATCTTCCATAAACAGAAACAAAAACATATTAGAAAAAAAGAATTTAGTTTTAAGGATTGTCAAACAAATGCTAATTCATTGATCTCTTAAGAATAATATTATTATATCTTAGGATATGACTATTGAAAATATGTGAGTGCTAATATACATGAAATTTTTTCTTGAGAAAAAAAAAGATCAAATGGAGTTTGCATTATAAGTGTCTTCCATTAACTTGTCTTATTTGATTTATTTTATATAGTATTTACATATTTTATCAAATAAAATAAACTAGAAACAACTTGCGAGAAACATAATACTAAAACTACTTGGCCATTGGAATAAAAGAGTAATATATAGCATCTTACTATAATAAAAATTCTAATTAATAAATAAAGCACCAATTTTAAATAATCTTGAAGTATTCTTTCACGTAAATTTCGATTTAGAATTCTTACTCGAAAGAAGGAAAATTCGTAAGTCCTCATGGTTGAATTAACTTTTTGTTCCATGTCCCAAATTATGCTTTTTATTACATTCCTATGGTCTCAGTATCAATCACAATGAAAGAAAATTATTATCCACGATCTTATTGTCAAAAATTGTAAGTTTTCATGCCAAAATTATAGTTTTTGGGTCTTTCCAAGTTTATTGTAATTTCCTATATGAATTTTACACTTTTCTGCCTTCTTTTTCTCTCACATAAAACAACACAAGTTCATGGAGGTTGTATGTGAGTTAATGGAGGTTGCATAGACTTGTTTGTTCAAATTTCAATTTCTAATTAGTCCCTCCAATCCACTTGGATATCTTGCAAGTCGAGTCACCCAATATGGATGATCCACGGTCCGTATTTTACAATAAATCTTTTAGTTCAAAATAAACTAAATTATGAATTATTTTATACCTACAAAGGAATAATATAGGATATGTAAAACCACTCTATACGCAATTAAATATAATAACCAATTAAAAACAATATCTATGACTTCAAATTCCCTACCACAAAAAGATTTTATTCGGGCCTTATTCTTTTTCCAAATATACTCGTATCCACGAGTTGCTTGACCTTGTGTTCATTACCTATTGGCTAACCAATCCTTCTTTTCATAAAAATACGAAGTAAGACGTCCACAATACTTTTTAAAGATGCTTATTCGAGAAGGAGACTAAGTACAAACTACAAGAATAGTGCAAAACAAGACGTCAAGACAACTACCTTTAGACTAATGTTACAAAAAAGGATTCATGCACACGTTTATTAAAAAATAAAAACAAATTTTTTTTGGCAAACTCCTTAGCATACCCAGATCTGTATGTGTGCACTTAAAAAAATGGGAAATATGTGTACTTGAGTGGAATAATTTTTCAATTTTTTTAAGCATTATTTGGCTTTAGCGATTCTATTTATATTATTTAAATATTTTATGCTAATTGGAATTAAGATTTGATTCTATTTTAGTTTCCCTCATATCATCTGCAAAAGTTGTTAAAATTCTTTTTTGATTCTACAACATTAACAAAGGTGATGTTGCGAAAATGTATATTTGATGACAAAAGGTAAAAAGTAGGAAAAATCGACAAATAAAAAACAATTTCAATTGCATAAGATAGATCGGATAAAGAAAAGAGAACACCATATCATAATTGAATAACATGGTATGTGTAAATGATTTGTGACGAGTATTTGCTCAGTCACAAAGTTTCTCAATTATAAACGGGGATAAGTATTTATCAAATACTATCAATAGAGAAATAAAGATTGATAAAATAAGGGATAGAAAAAAAAATGTCACCAATACTATTAAAAAAGTAATAATAATAATAATAATAAGAGTGATAGAGATATTGCAAGATGTTGATTAAAATTAACCGCAAAGATTTGCAGTTGACTTGCAAGTCAACATAAAGTGACTGACAAGGCATTTGAGTCAACTTTGTGTTGAAAATTAAGATAAATTTTCATTTTTTGTCAACATGATTTTTTTTGTTCAGAAAAAAATGACAGATAATAAAAAAGATGAAAAATTTCTAAATTGTTACAATCAATTGTAGAATTTCCCTCACTTTAAACCCCTTAATATTGTAAAAAAATATATATACCTCAAAACTTTACACCAGTCACTAACTTCTACTATTTGAAGTCCTTTTACTTTGGCACTTTTATCACAATACTTAAGAGGAAAATCGGTAAGCCTTTGCCAAAATTTTGATAGTCTCAATTCTCAAAATAGAAAATTAACATATCCCATATGAGTATAACCATTTAAAATTAACAACAAACTTTAAAAATTTTATTGACTCATGCTGAAATTAACCTACTGAAAATTTATGGCGCAACCCTGTTGCTTGACTTTCCAGAAAACTCATCATCCATCGACATGAGTTCCATTGCACACCTATATACCCTGTATCAATGTCAAGTCAATGCTCGTATGCATATATGTGGATCCATTAATAGTAACATCATCCTCTATCACGACAATTAAAACATGTCATGCAGATGTAAATCTTACTCAAGCGATTTCATCACTGTTGCCAATAAAGAGAGACACATTGCTCAACTTCCATCAATTAGTCAAGCATGCTCAACCTTTTGAATAATATTTCGTGACGTAACCAGTTCAACAAATTACTTTTTTCAGTGGAGTTACTGTTCTTCCACTTTTTAGGAACAAAGAACGAATTTTCAGATGAAATATTATTTTCATCCATCTTCTTTTTTCATAAATCACTTTATTTGTAATTTCTGCAAAAGTTTCTTTTCTATATTCCAAAACAGGTTTAATGTGCTCATGAGAATATTTCATGGAATATTTGCAATGACTTTCTTGGTTGCAGCTTTGAAATTCAAACCTTTCCAATCGTCATCGCCCGATCTTACAACAATTTTTAGCATCTTCCTTTCAAAGCTTTGTGCAGTCCGGCTTTTATCAATATATCTTTGACTTGTACTTACCATAAGTCAAAAGTGATTCTCCCACCAAATTTTCTTCAGGTCATATTTTTATATGGTTACGCTACATATAAATAATGGTTTATATACATATGATGTAGTGATATATGATTAAGTTGAAATTTTTTAATAAAAAAAAAAACTTTCCTAGTCTCTGTAACGAATAATGCTACTTGTAAATAAATAGTTATATAATGGTTTACATAGAGATGAAGTGTAAAAAAAAAAAAAAAAAAAGTGAGATTTTTTTTTTATTTGGTTGAAAAATTTCTAATACAATCACATCTCATAATATCATGTGTATGTATATCTATTATGTACATGAAGCACAATCACTTTTTGACACCTCATCTTATGTAAATTATAATGTAACTTCATTATGTACAAGTAACAATATTCATTTTTTTATGCTCCAATACTCTAAACGACCTGACATTTTGATACCACTCGATGAAAATTAAGATAAATTTTGTTTATTTTTCCACATAATTTTTATAGTTCAAAGAAAAATAGCAAAAGTTAAAAATTATAAAAATTAGACGGAAAAAATTATGGATTCATTGTATGAATTTTTTTTACAATCATATGGAATTTCACTCACCTAAATCCCGAAATGTTATATGGAAAATACAATAAGCTTCACCATACCTACATACTTCTGTTCTTTAAATAACTCGCAAAAGAAAAAAAAAATTAAGGAGGCTAGAAAATCTTTAATCATGTCCTAACAATATAAAAAGAGCCAGTTTTGTTTTGGCCACGTGTCAATCATTTGAGTCGTCAACCAAAACGACATCGTTTGGTTGTTCATCCATTTTCCTCGCTTCTGTCCCGTCATTTATTTTCTTCAATTCTAACTTTCCCTTTTTTTCTCTCTGCAATTGACCAAAACCCTTAATCAACTTCCTTTGAAGCCCTCTTCTTCGTCGATAGTCATTCATTTCCTGCCTTTTTTTTTTCTCTCTCCTTCCTAGATCTGAAAATCTTTTTCTTCAGTTTTCATTTTCACGGCAACCATCACCGCCATACCTTCACCGGACCGTAGCAACTCCGTCGAAGACATCGAGATGATAAGTGCGTTTTACGCACTTATTTAGGTCACAAAATATGGACAATTGATTGCAAATATGTTGAAATATGGCTTAATTCTATGTAAATTGTGTTTACAGGACTATATCGATGGAAACAACGATAAGTGAGTGAAAACGAGCAAGAAATGACTAAAATGGAAGAAAGCCAAAGTTCAGGGACTAAGATGCAATTATTCGAAAATTGACTCGAAATCCAAATCAAGAACAAAAGTGAACTAAATACGAGATTGACGAAATCAATGAGTGATTAGAGGAAAGAGAATGAAGAAAATAAGTCAAAATGAGGAAGAACGGAGTTCGGGGGGTCAAAACGACAAAATTGGAAGCTGATTGTACCATGCGGCCACATGGTGCAATGATCCATGCGGTCGCATGGCTTCACCAGAACGCCAGCTCGAGCCAGCACTTGAACCATGCGGTCGCATGGTTTATAATCATGCGACCGCATGGTTATTTTCGACGCAAAAATTTCTGGTTTCCGTTTTTAAGTAAAACTCTTATGGAAACTAATTGGGGACGGCTTTAAAACCTTAGACTCGACAGAATTCGACGGCTACGCACTTTTAGAGATTAATTTTGACATTAGAGAGCAAGAACACGAGGAATAACGCGAAGATTCATCAAGCACTTCAAGGAATTAATCGAATATCTATTCGGGTGATGGCGTTTCTTCACTTATTCTTTCGTTTTTCTTTCTTTAGCAAGCTATACTAGTTTTTCTTGTACTAGGAGATCAATGAACCTTGTAACATGATATTTTAATCTTTAGTTTTATATTTTTGACATTAAAACATGTTTTTGGATGTTTGAACGATTTATACGTATTTATTCCATATGATTTTTATGCGCACATTAATTGTATGAATGTAGTGATCTATTTTATGCATTCGAAAGAAGGAAAATAGATTCGACGTAATATAAATTGTCATAGGGTCCGATAGGGGATAGAAATATACCGCTATGCTCTATGTGAATCTTTAAATGTTTATAAAAATTAATGCGTTCTTTTATGCTTGTATTCGTCATAGAAATATAGTCGGATCGCATGATAGAATAGGTTTAACATTACTCGAAAGAGATTGTTAAATTCAATAAGAACATTGATTCTTCAATATTTAATCGTGTTGTCAAAGTGTAAAACTAGGAATTAAATGGATTGTTGCATGGGGATTCGTGATCCTAGTACGTTTCTCTCATCTTAAGTAAATCAATTTGCATTCAATTTCATATTCATTCTAGTATAATTTGCATTTAGTTTAGCCAATTCATTCATATTAGTTTTCATAATTTAGTTTGGTTAGCAATTAATACAAAACTCATCAAAAACTCATCTAGTTTCGGTTAAAGTCGAAATAATTAATATTGAACTACTCAATCTCTGTGGAATCGACAATCCGGACTCTAAAAGTCCACTTTATTACTTGTAACGAACCGTACACTTGCGGTGATTTTAAATCGAACGTATTTTCGTGAACACGAGACAATGTCAATTTTTTTTTACAGATTTCGAAATTTCAGCAGATGCTAGGAAATCTCTATAAATCTTGATCTAAGGTAACTTCGAAGCTTCGATTTAGGTTTTATTCAGATTTAGGCAGTCGAAACTTTGATGAATTTTTGGGATTTTTTTTACAAATCAAGGCTGGAATCTTCATTTGTCCTAACAATATAAAAGATGCAGTTTTGTTTTGGCCATGTGTCAATCATTTGAATTTTGAGCCTTTTCAACGTCCTTTTGTCAAACCAGTAGGCTTACGGGGTTCTAAATCACTTGACATGGAAAGTATTTGCAGAAATTACGCACCTATCGATCGTTTGTGGCCCGTGTGGTGCTGTTATTTTCAAGGTAACAAAACTTTCATTTATTTACTTGGTGAGCTGTGCTTTGTAGGATTTTATACATTTACCCCCATACATTTCAAGAAGTGGACGAGCCATTGCAACTTGATATGTCAGAATTGTTACTGAATGATGATTTTGTTCAACGCAGTGCTGGTAAGCTCCATTGTTTGCTTTTATCTTATTTGTTTCTACTTTCATGCCTTGAAACATATTATCATGGTTGTAACTAGATTCATCTTCTTTTTAGATTTTCCTACGTACTTTTTCCTTTAAAATTTATGTTGTAATTTTTAACTTTTCTTGTTCATTCTTATGTGATTCTTAAAATGGTACAACCTTTACACATTGCAGATGATACTGCGGTTTAGGGTGTGAGATGAATCGTCCAGTGAGAGGCGCACGGAGACACGGCGTGTCTTCGTGCGAGATAGAGACACGGCCGTGTCTCCTTGCGCACAGAGACACACCGTGTCTCCATCGTGCCTCCGTGCACCACGGAGACACGGCGTGCCTCCGTGTGCGATGGAGACATGGTGTGTCTCCATCGCGGGCACAGGGAAACACGATTTGAAGCATCCAGCATTGAGTATTAAAACCATTTCAACTGTTTCAATGCAAAACTTGGCATCAATAGCCTAAAATGAGTAGTTTTAGTATAATTCGACACATAGAAATGTGCAGATTTTTTAATTTCTTTTTCAATTTCCATGTTATATTTCTATCTTGTGTATGAGTCAATAGTTAGTCTATTTTCATCACTATAAAACAAAAGAGTGGGTTGATTTTGGCACTCTTTCATCTGTCATGCCTATTTTTTCATACACGCCTTCTTTTTTTATTATATACACGCCCATCCTTCAATCAAATCATCTGATCCTTTGACTGATGACAACATAACTTTTCCTTTTCTTTCCATGCTTTTTTTATGCACGTCTTTTTAGAATCACACTGCATGCAACATAGTTTTTCCTTTTATTTTTCAATTTTGCCCTCTACTCTCACAAACATCAACACAGGGGTATAAGTGGAAGTTGAGCATAAATATCTAAATAAATCAGAGATTGCATTGTATTAGTGGGCCAAGTGATTTGACCCAAGAATACTTTTTTCGTAAGAAAATGGTCCTCGATTTCTCAAAGCTTAGACTTTTCACTCATCTTTCACTTCTCTCTCTGGAAAAAAAATGCCTAAAATTCTCTCCAAATTGCAGTTTTAACTCAAAGAATAAAAATCTTTCATTGTTTTTCTTCTGCCTTCAACGTCGTTTCACTTTTTTTGTTCTTATTTCTGTCTTTAGATAAAAATGAGTGAATTACCCAAATAGTCATTGAACTTTACACCATGCTTCCATAAGGTCACTGAACTTTAAAAATCACTCAACTCATCACTGAACTTTCAAAAAGGTTTACATGAAGTCACTGAACTTTAAAAATCACGTCATTTATCACTAAATTTTGCAAAAAAATTTCACGAGGTCACTAAAATTTGCAAAAGATTTTCTAGGGATTACTGAATTAGTGATCTCCTGGAAAAATTTTGCAAAATTTAGTGATGAATTAGTGATTTTTAAAGTTCAGTGACCCCGTGCAAACCTTTTGCAAAGTTCAGTGACCCTATGTAAATCTTTTGAAAAGTTCAGTGATGAGTTGGGTGATTTTTAAAGTTCAGTAACCTTGTGGAAGCATGGTGTAAAGTTTAGCGACTATTTGGACAATTCACTCGATAAAAATCGACTTGGGTTCGACTTCGCTTACGTTGATCTAAGGTATGATTTTTTTTATTTTTTTGTTGTACATGCACGGAAATTTAGATGCGGTCTTAGTTTATTTTGATCCTTTTTTTTGTATATGCAAAAAAATTTACATGGGTTCTTCTTTGTTAAACTCGATCTACCTGCTGAATTTTAGTTTTTACTCGATTTTTACCATGTTCTGTTCGTTCTTTCGTCGGTAGTTATTTTTCTTGTAGTGTTTTTGTGAAATGAGAAACAAAAAATGTAGATCTAACATTTGTACTTTCATCAATCTCATGAATATATTTATAAGAGATGACTTGTAGAATTTTTTTTGTGTATATGCTCGAAAATTTAGATGCGCTCTTCGTTTATCTTGATCTTTTTTTTTTGTATATGTAATAAAATTTACATGGGTTGTTCTTTGTCTAACTCGATCTACCTGCTAAACTTTTGTTTTTGCCCCATTTTTGCTATGTTCTATTCGTTCTTTTTTCGGTAGTTATTTTCCTTGTAGTGTTTATGTGAAATGATAAACAAAAAATGTAGATCTAACATTTGTACTTTCATCACTCTCATTAATGCATTTACAAGAGATTACTTGTAGAAATGAAAAGAATATCGATAATGAACCCAAAGGGAAAAAAGTAAACCTAATTGTGAACACAAATAACAAGAAATTAGAAATAGATGAAGTGCTTTCTTGTAGCATATATCCCTACAATCTGAAAAGGGAATACTCGAAATTCATTGTCTTCCCTATAGTGTAACTTTGTTCTTCAGAGATGAAGGGCAATTCTTGGGTGAGCTTGTCTGTGTGCATGGTTCGAAGAGAAGCTCTTACAATTATTTTCATTTCCATTTAGAAAAGGAAAAGACTCAATGTTTTTTTTTTCCATTTGTGATTCTATGTATGTTGAATATAATTGTGGCCATTTATGTTATTTTTGCAATGTCTATTTTACATCAAAAAGTTTTTGTTATAGCGAAACAGTTTTTATCATTTTTCTTTGTATGAACTAGCTCTTAAATACGGTAATCATTTCTGAAAAATTAATCTTTCTTCCCAAGATTTAGATCCGTAAGATTGAAAGGTACTCTAATCTCCTTATAGTTTTTTTCTCTACATTTTTTCAGCTTCCTTTCACAAAGTAGAAATTGATCTTTTGCTCTATTTTTACATTTTTCAGAAATATTGGAATGGTCTTTTATTGCCAAGAAGGCTCATTTCGGTGGAACTAATTTTTCTTCACATGTGGCGTTTGTTTTATTTTCTGTTTATCTTTTACGGTCAATTGAAGATTTCAGTTGAATCCAATTTCATTTTTTTTTACCTTTTTTTTTTTAATTCTATACTATCTATGATATGATTACTCTGAGGAATTAAATGAAGAGTCAAAATACTTTAGTTTTGTTAATTAAAGTATAATTTGATTGGTGAAATTTATAGTGTTCTCAGTTTTTTTACTTCGTAATTAGTTGCGGTATTTTAGTACCATTATTTTTTAGGTACTGTAGTTTCTTCATATTTTCAATGAATTGTAATTGTTATTTGTTGGAATATTAAATGTATTGGAAGTCTATATTTGGGATACTTGTGCTGCATGGGATAGGTTTAGAGACTTTGTTCTTTTTATTTATTTAAACTTGATATTTAAATCTGTTTCTGGACTTGTACTTTTTGTTACATCAAATATATATTATTGGCTTATTGTCTTTTGTATTCATAAGAAGGTTTACTTTGTTCTTTTTTTCTCTCTAAAAAATACTGGGAAACTGTTGTAGCTTTGATTGTGCAATAAATCTTTAGAAAAAAATGTGGAATTGGAGAAACAAAAGCGTTCAGTAGCAGGTAATTGATTCTTTCTTCTAGCCTTCTTTAACTGCAGTGTTGTCTGCTCTCTGTGGTTGCAACTTGTAGTTTTCTTCCTAGATATCTTAATAATTTTAGTTTCAGTGTGTCTTGTAGTTTCCTTAGTTTTCTCTTAGTTCCGCACTCGCAAGAAATTGACTTCCACAATGATTTATTATACCTATGCATGTTAAATATGAAATCATATTTATGTCAGTACATTTTTATGTAGTGAAACAAAGAATGCATATTATCTACGATCAATAATGTTGTAGCTGAATATTCTGCCACAATGTTTTTTTTAGAGCTGTATTTAAATCCTCAAAAAAAGGTCAAATAACTATGATGGTATCATTGCTAACATACAATTTTTTTGAGAACTGTATTTTTTCAGTCTATATTACTTAGAAGTGATTTTACATTTTTTGACACTGGTGATATGGACAAAAAAAAATATCCCGTTTCTAAGAATTTATTAATCATATTTACTCATTGTCAATGTGGTAGAAGTATCGTGTCAGACGGGATGGATGTACCACGCCGTTTCTTTCAAGTTATTGCATCTTCATTAGGCCATAATGTTCGACTGGTGAGTTGTATGCCCATTGATTCTTTCACATTTATTGAAAGCTTTTCAAATTCTATGTAAAGTGATCAAATATTTAGATGCATTATTTATATTTTTCTTATATATATAGTTGCTTCCTAGATCATTTCTACACCACTCGGGATATGAACTTAATGATACAGTCCGTTTGATTGGCTATGATGGTATCATTACTAACATACAATTAGAAAGAATTGATGATAACTTATATCTGGCTAGTGGATGGGAACATTTCTTTGACCATCATAATTTACAAGATGGTTATGTCCTTATGTTTGAATATAATGGGAATTCTACATTCAACGTTTTGATATTCGATGATTCGGGCTTAGAGGTAACATGTGACTCCAATGTTATTGAAGAAGACACTTCACGTACTGGTAATCCTGTCTTTGAAGTAATATTGACATCTAATCATGATGTGCAGCAAAAAATTGTATGATTCTCTTCAACCTCAAGTCTTTGCTATCTGTATCTTTCTCTATTTTAAATGTATGAAACCATTATTATATACTGCCATTTTCCACATAATTTAGACTTCTTTTCTTTTTTCATTTGTAATTTTTCTTTGATAGTACATATCAAGGAGATTTGCTAGACAGCATCTGCCCAAATTTGTACACATTGTTTGGGTTAATGACTCCTCACATCGCAATTGGCTTATCTCTACAAATTTAACGAGAGATGGTTATATACGATGTCTCACTACAGGTTGGGTAGACTACGCTAGAGAGAAACAACTCCAAATCGGTGACACATGCATTTTTGAGCTTATAAATAACGAATTCCCAATGTTCATGATGTATAAAATGTGCCGCACCGATGGAACTTTGACTTATCTATGAATTGTTTGATTCCAGTTGTACATTTACTATTTACTCAATATAAAACAGTTCTATTTTCCTATGTACTCAAACTTCGTGACCAATCTTATACACTCCATTCTGATTTTATCATACTATATATGTCTACTTTCAATTCCAGATGCTTTCTTGTTCACCTTTATCGAAATATATTATGTAATTGAATATTTGTCAATTCATCTTTCATGTGAGCTCCGATCACTTAGAATTAAACAAACTTTTTAATTCTTTTATCGAATAGTGAGATTATTATCAAGTGGTGGTCTCATTTTAGATGCTAATAAAGGTAAATATAAGCTGCTCTTGCCGCATGAAAGAAAGTATTTGGAAGTAGAACATGAACAAGGGGACAGAAATATAAGGTATCTAAAGAATTTTATTTTAATGATTTCCATAACATTTGCATCTCTTATGTTTGTCTTTAAAGCTCAAAGATTATAATTTCCTTGTATTTGTTTGTTTTTTAAGATTTATATAACTGCTTCCTATTTTTGACCCTCATGTTTTATGCGTTAAAGGTTGGATGTTGGTAATGGTAAAGAGGTGAATCTTGAACATTGTTCCATTAGTCTGTTTTAATTATGCTATATAACAACAATATTTGATGTTTTCCACTTATTATTCTACAGGTACCATACCTTAAAGAAATCAAATATTAACATTGTTAATTGAGCCTCTCCCAAAGCATTCATCACTAAGTTTGTAGAGAAGTCTCTCGAAATCTTACCATGTTTTAAAAGAGCAATCAAATATCTTCACAGAACAGCTATCTTTTGTTCGTGCCTACAAAATAAACATTATGGAGCAAAACCAATGACAACTTTTCTATCAAGATATTTAGTTGTTCTTTTAAATTATGTTACGTTTTCAATGGATTTCTTTATAAATTGGTGCTGATTACTTTGGAAGAGGCTCAAACTCTATACTACAGCATCAGTATCAACCAAAAAGTAATAACCTAACTATTATTTTCTATCAACAAAGTGCTTAATTTGCCACTAGCTCGCTAAAATTCTTTTCTTTTTTTCGTACAGTTAAGCTTTAGTTTTCTTGGGGTTCTCAGTGCTATTTCCAGTTGAATGGAAGGAATCAACAGAGAGTTGTTTCCAAAAACATGAAATGATGATATTTTCTTTTTAAGACAACCTTATCATTTCATCTCAGGCATTTCTTCCTTTATAATTTTAACTCAATAACTTGAATGAGAACATTATTTCTCCATATTTTAAATTTTTCCTTTTTGGCTTGTTATTTTTGATTTGATATTCTGCCACTTGATTATCTGGCTTTGGGAATATAACAAAATTTCAAACGATTTGACAATGTAAGAATCGTTACAAATGGTGGACCAAGATATTGTCTATATAAATTCTTTCATGAGAAGTTTCTTATGTTCTATTATTATAAAAAATGTTGGATCAGACATCAAAGAGCATATTATGGTAATTCTATGGTATAGTTTTTCCTATGGTATGGTTTTTTTGGATTCGCAATATTCTAATGATGCTTAATTGAGTATTATTGTTTTATCACTTTTGAATTTTGTTATGTTCAATTTGGTAACTTTTAGTTTAAGGATGATTGAAATTATGAAATGCAATTCAATTTTTTGGATTATATTTAGCCTTTTTAAGTGTTTTGGTTAAAAGAAAACTATGCATTCAGTTAGACTTGGTTGTAACATATATGTATAAATTGGCTTGGACATGGCTGCAATGTGCATTCCCTATCGATTTACGACAATTTATTGTCATTTGGAAACTTGTATTTGATACTTGGCTAAGTTAAAAGTCCAAATACATTCTAGCGGTATAGTAACTATGGAATTATTAAATGTTTTTATGAAATTCAAATAGATTAACAAATTTCTGGACTATAGAATATGTTGTACAGTCATCTTATACATTATAATCAGCTTAATCTTTAGCCTGCTAAGGTATAATAAATTATTGTCGAAGTCAATTTCTTGTGATGGTGACATGCAGTGGACAATATCTGGAAAGACACGAATTGAAGAAGTCAACGACAATAAAGTGGAATTCTTGTATTCAACATACACAATCACTCCGTTTGATGAAGCATCTCCAAACAACTTTGTTTTATTTTGTAGCACTGATCACAAAAATATTGTGAGCCTTTTGGTTTGTAAGTTTGTTTTTCTTTTGGAACACTGCTTCTGTATGAAGAATGAGCCATGAAGTTTAAGCTTAGTAAGTTTTGTAAGTTTGTTTTGTTTTGGAGCATTGCTTTTGTGCGAAAAATCGTCTACAAAGTTTGAGCTTAGCAGCAGTGAAAAATCATCCTTTGTTTGGTTCTTAGAATATTTTTTTCATGGCATATGTGTGAAGAAGTCCATATGAATTACAAATAATTGGAAACCTATATGAAGTGTGATGAATTGGTGGAACATGGAGATAATGTAGGAGAAAACAAACTTACAAACCAATACATGCATTTATTTTGTCAATTTTAGCCTTTTGTCTTGATTAATATTATGGCAATCTCCTAATATTTAGCTGAACCTGACTGAAGAACCAAAAATACAGGATATCTACAATTTCATTGCATTCCTTTTAGTTTGGCAAAATTATGGTTTTCAAGGGCTAACCATATTTTATATCATTTATCAACATATAGGCTGAGTTAGCAGGTATGTATATCCGCCTTCATCATACTTATGTAGCTTGTAACTTAACTGTGATGGGATATGAAATTCAGTTTTTAAATGTAGAAAGCATCATTTGTTTACACACTACATTATTATTTTAGACTTTATTGTAGTATATCAAATGTTTTCAATACTAATACAAATAATTTTTTCGGTATCTACGCTATTGCATACTCAACTAAACCGTGTCACGTGCATTGCACGTGCGTTTACTAGTACTATAAAAAGAAAATCACGTTAATTTACAGAGAAAGTTGAAGAAGGATTTATCTGCCAATTACACTGCTGTAAATTGGACTCTCTGCCAACTTTCTCTCTCATCCCATGAGGAATTAAATCGTAGAAATCAAGTAAACAACAATCATCTCCAAAAAACACTCCTATTTGCAAAATCCCAACACTTTGTAGCCACACTTAATTATTAATTAGATGTTAATTTAAGCATTAATTAATTGTAGGTTAATTTAAGTCTTATTGCACGCGATCGGCAGACGAATCTTTATTTTTTTCTACCTAATACTCAAGATTGAAGTTGAAGTTTGATGTATCCTTTACTCATTTAATCACAAAAAGACAAAAGAAAAATCTTAATTTGCAAGTGGATTAGTCAACTAATCAAATTTTATTACTAGTGTTTTGACGGCTTCCACTTTGATTAAGGATTAAAAGCAGTTAAGAATGTTAAACTGAACATGATTTAACCTAATTAATGAATAGAGCGACATTTTACAAAATAAAAAAGGAAAATGAATTGAGAATATCTGCCCACATAGAACAAGAATGCATGCATCGATCTTATTGTTGAAGACAAAGATTTTAAATGAATATATACGACTGCATTTTATAAAGTAAACATTTATATGAGATAATTAACATGGTAGTAGAACATACAAAAGATATCAATTCAAGTTTTTGTCACCAATAATTTATGATATTTGTGCACGTATTTAATAAAAAGTTAAATTTGATATTATTGGGAAAGTTAAAATGAAGTATCGAACCAACTAAATATGAGCTCACTAAAGAGATATAAAGATATTGGATCACTGCATCTAACATGTTAGTCTTCTATGATGACACTTCAAATGAATATCTGGTTGCAGTCAACGAATATGTGGACCCTAGGTAATTGTGATGGCAAGATAATATATGTATATATATAGTTGGCTCTCAAGGTGATGACCCCCTAATGCATTGAAAGAATTGAGTATTTTATAGAACTTCTGGTCATTCTTGGTGTGAGAAAGATGCATAGATAAATTGTCTCTTGAGGAAAATTGATATAATGTTCTACTTCATTAGATATGAGATTTGTATAAGAAAGTGCAACAAAGTTCACATCAACTAAATGTGAGAGTAGCGAATGGATTTATCAATCATGCTACATGTACCTTTCTCTTAACTGTCTCCTTTACCTAACCCCACTCATTCCTCTCACATTTGGGGTGAGTGGGGCACATTTGTCGGAAGTGGGATCCGACCCCATATGAGAGTATCTGTGAGATCGGGTAACCCAAAAGATAAGTCATAGAGTACAATGACTTGATCCTTTTAGTATTTACCAAAAGTTAATATTTTTTGTTCATCCCATTTCTTCCCATATTTGTGAAACCAATACTATAAATGGGCAGCCCTCATAACAATTCAAAATCTCATACCAACCCGTCAAACATTTAAACCACACCAAAACCCCACAGAGAGGATAACCCAAACATGGCCTTAATTGGGTCTTATAAACACTTTGTAGGTCTTAGGTTTTAGACAGTAAAAGAGAGCAAAGGAAGAGGACAGCAAAAGCTTCGAAGGCTCTTATGGCTTAGATATTACTTTTCTCTCTTCTATCACTTTTCATTTCCTGTGGTTTTCACTTTCCCCCTCTAGTTTTTCAATATGAGCAACAACGATAGCTTGAATATGACAGATCTTGGTGCTAGTAAGAATATTTTCCTCAGAGTTCATTTCATTTCAGCCCAAAATTCAATGCAGGGTTTGCCCCTGCCTACAATAATTTAAGGAAAAAAATTTATAACTAAAAGATTAAGTATGGTATATTTCAAAATTAAGAAAAATTTCAAAAATCAAATATTAATTAAATTTTATTTATGAAATAATTAATTAAATATATTAAGGTCACAACTACGTGATCACAAATTATCAAATTAATTGACCACAAATTATTTTTCAATCACGAATAAAAAATTTTATAAGTTACAAATTATTTCAATGCCACAAATCAAAAATTTTATAAGTCACAATTAATTTATCGATCACAAATTAAAAAATTTATAGGTCACAAATCACAAATTTTATAAATCACGATTTAAATTTTTAGATGACATATTATTTATTAGTTACAAGTTATTGATCATATATTATTTATTGCTCGTAAAATATCCAATTTATTGATCACAATCTCAAATAATTGATCACAAACACCTCCACACATGCTACCCATCCACAACCACTAACCACCACCTCCAGCAGCACTACCACTACCGTCGCCCCTGCTGCCAGCAGTAGTAGCAGTACCACTACCATGAAATACATTGTCGCCGCATCCTACACTCACAATCGTCTGCTTCAACAACTACTGATCACCTCCACCTTCATCTTCAACTTCACCACCACATCAATACCACTGTCGCCTGCTAAAATCTACCATATCATACAATACTACCACACCACACCATAGCCACCATCCCACCAACAAAACCCCTAAACCCGCAACAATCGCCAACAAAAAAAAATACAACTCTCGTAAAGCAATAGATCGAAAAAACCACCTCAAAATATCGCGGTGGCTACATCGATAGCTTCTAAGTGCAGCATGTAGCTGCACAGCATCGTAGCAGCGTTATGTCGCACGAGCCACGTGCCGCTACTCTCATAGGCCTCTTTCGCAATTGTGGTACGACATGCTATCATCGTCGACACATGGAGAATGGAAGATGGAGGAGAGAGAGTGAGAGGCGATGGTGGGTATTGGCCGCTTCTCACAATGGTGGCACATTGCTACACTGTCGAAAGAGAGATAACAAAGAAGGGGATGAGGGAGATGGGAGAGACGGAGAAGAGGGATGAAAATTCTAAGTTTGAAATTGAGAGAGAGAGAGAGAGAGAGAGAGATTTAAGGAGCGATTTATTCGTGATTTAGTTTTTTGTTTTGAGTTTTGAATTCGTTTTGTGTTTTGGGTGTCCATTTTGAAATTGTTGAAAACTCATTCTTTTTATCGTTTTAAAAAAATATTTTTCAACCCGTGTTTTTTTGAGTTTTGGCAGATTTGTGAAGAAAACATTCAAAACATAAAAAAAAGTTGTTTTCTATTTTCTTCACAAAAATTTTAGCCGTTTTCAAAAACTCGTTTTCGAAAATGGGAAAGAGAACGCGTTTTCAATATTTTGAAAAATCGAAAACAGAAAACGGTCCAAAAACAGTAAAGAGAACGCCCCCTTAGAATTTGGGAGTGAGGTGGAGTGGATGGGGGTATGTTAATTAATTTAATTTTATAATATTAAAAGATGAATAAATATCTGATTTTTGAAAAAAAAAAAAAAAATTGTTTAAATCTAAGTTTTGAATTGTGCATCTTAAAATTTTGAGTAGGTATAATTTCCACATAATTTAATCTTAAAAAAAAAAAAAAAAAAAAAAAAAAAAAAAAAAAATTGATAATCGGTTTCACCTATTGTTTCCCTTGAAAGAAAAATAAATCAAAATCTATCTTCCCAAAACTTGAAAAATATTTTTACTAGCGACAACTATTTATTTCTCTAGCATTTTATTTCAATAAGCATCTTTATAAATACTGCATATGTAACATTTCTATAGATGAAACAAATTTTTTTAACTAGCTTCAGAAGAGGGAACAAAACAAAATTAACATGATATGTTATAATTAAAAATCTTATTATTATTATTATTATCTAATAGATTTGGCAATAAACTGAATATAGTCGAGAAAAAAAAATGTAATCGATCCATTAGACAAGATTTCTGTTTTCTTTTGCTTCTTATGGAAGAAATTTTTTTGAGTAAATTATCTTAGACCAGCTTTTTCAGGTTTTTCTAATTAGATAAAATTTTTTTTTTTTTAAAATAGGATAAAAAATAGAGGAAATTGCATAAAAGCAGGGGTTTGAAGATCAGAATTCAAAAATAAGGGGCCAAGTTTCATTGTGCAAAAATCAGGTTGGAATAAAATGATAAAATATCACCCCCAATTTAAATCCTAACCCTAATTATTTCATTTCTCACCCTCACTCAACTCTCTCACCGTGTCTCTCACCATTTCTCTCCACCGCCCGCCGCCTCCACCGCCACCGCCACCGCCACCGTCCATCTCTCCACCACGGCCTCTCCTCTCCCTCTCCATCTCCCTCTCCCTCTCCCTCCCTATGATGTGAATGGCAGCAGCATCGCGACGCTGCTGTGGGTGTGCAGCGTCGCGATGCTGCTGGCGTGATTTTGGGTTTTTCTTCTTTCTCCGATCTTCTTAGCGGGGTTGGTCTTTGTTGCTAGTGATTTGCACATTGTGATGGTTTTTTGCAATAGAGATGGTTGTCGACGTGTTGGAGGCTGTGTGGTTGTCGCGGTGGTGGTGCAGCGATTTTTTGGTTGAGATTTTGCGGTGGTTTTCTTGGTGGTGGTGTGGTGGATCTGTGTGTTTGGCTGTGACGGGCGGATTTGTTGGTTGTTGTTGGTGGCGGATGTGTGTGTGGCTGTTGTTGGTGGCGACTGTGGCATTGGCAGGGACGGTGGTGTAGGTTTGGATCTGGGTGATGGTGGTGGTGGTCGTGATAGTGGTGAGGTGGTGGTGATGGTGACAGTGGTGTTGTGTTATTGTTATTGTTGGTGGTAGTGTGACGGCGGGGACAGAGGTGGTCGATGGTGGTGGTGAGATGGTAGCGATAGGTCTGTCGAGGTGGTGTGGTGGTGGTGGTCGATGGTGCGGAGGTGTGGTGATGGTGGTGTTTTCTGGTGTTTATCGAACTGCAGTGGTGTTTTCTGGTGCAATGGGGTGATGGTGGTGGGGTGGGGTGGGGTCTGTGACCAACAAATTAAAAAATATGTAACCTATAGATAAACTGTGACCAATGAAGTTAAATGTGACCTTTAAAATTTTGATTTGTGACCAAGTATTGGATTGGGATTGGGGTCGGGGTTTGATGAATTTGACTAACTATTAAACTGTGACCATAAAATTTGATAATATGTGACTAAAAAAATAATCCGTGACCAACAAATTTGAAAATATGTGACCAATCGATAAACTGTGACTTATAAAATTGTTGACTTGTGACTTCGACATAATCCGTGACCTATAAAAATTTTGATTTGTGATTTCGAAATAATTTGTGACCTATAAATTTTTTAATTTGTGACTTCAAAATAATCTGTGACCTATAATTATGTAACTGTGACCATTAATTGTATAATTTTGACTTTATTATAATTAATTAATAAAATATTTTTAATTAAAAAATAAAAACCTGATTTTTGCATTTAGACAACTTGAAACATGGTAATTAAAGTGTGCATAGTTAATGCCTTAATTTTGAATTCTTCCCTAAAAAATATCTTTTGACTTTTCAAAGACTTGTGAAAGGGGTCCCAACTGGACTTTGTTTGCTGTAACCACACTTTCCCTAGAGGCCCAATAAGTTCACAAATTGGGGGCCCATACACAACATCCACATGGTGGCCTGAAAATCCTAATTCTTAGAGCCGACTATGTAAATCCAAAGGACCAAAACAGACGCAATTTGCCATTAACCCATCAGAAAATGCAGATTTTTGGTGAAAATTTGGGGTCGAACTGAGCGACAGATTATCAACAATGTGAATGCGAAGATTCAAGCTAATGAAGGTGGATTTTTTTTCTCGTATTATATTAATTTAATCTATCATAAAATTTCAGATGTTCTTGAGCTTTTTTCAAAGAGTGAAATTTTTGGACAATGGGTATTTAGGATTTTTTTTTTCTTCTGAAAAATAGCTGGAAGATGGAGGCACCTAAGCTGAACTCAATATCCAGAATTCTGCATTTTTTTATTGTTTGTGTTTTAAGCTTAAGTGTGGTTAACTTGCCGGATTGTGATAGACTGCTATAACGAGTAGATTAAATTAAATATTGCAGTAAAATGAAATTGTCATAAACATTTAAAAAATTGTCTTAAGAGTGTTTTGTTCCTCTGATGCTCAAAATCTCTAGCAGTTGTCTCCCAACATAAATGGAATCTCGTTCCTTTGGAAGCAGCACCTCAATCACGTAGGAACCAACAAACAAAACTTGTGCTTTAATCATTAATCTTTGACCTTGACATCGATGTAGAATTTTTACACAAAAACAGAGATTTACTTGTAAAATAAGAGGAAGTAAAACGAGATTTTAATTGTGTTAAAAATGCCTTTTCAAATGCCATTAAATAGCCTTTGGATGGTTCTGTTCACCCAAAGGTCATAGCCTTTCGTTAAGGTTGTGATATTTGAAAAAAGAGATTTGTACTGTGAAAAGATATAAGATTGAAGGGGTACAATCCTTGAAAGAATGGAATTGATACTTGGACTGAAAATCTTCTAAATCAAGACACGGCCATTGCCAAAATTCTTCTAAATTGAAAGACATAATCTTTTACTTTAAATATGTAACATATTAAATTTAAATATCATGGAAATGGGATTTGAAGGAAGAAATTCTCTTTATTCTTCAAAGGAAAAATAAGAATGTTTTTTATTTGTTCTGCATGTGAAATTAAAAACTCGGGTTCTTTACTTTAAAGGATTTCTGGCAATAGTTGTGTTCTTTTGATATAAAAGATTATTTGTTTAGTGTTGTATTCCTTCTTTCATAAGTTGGTCTGATTTCTTGTTTTATACATTTTCACTGAACAAGTTATAACCTTTATTTCAGGTCCTGGCCCTTGGATGATGGTCACATTCAAAAGCTAGTAGTGTTTCTAAGCAGGGAGAAAATTAAAGACATAACATCAATTTCCTAGGTTTGGATAATTGTATCTTCAATGTTATTCTATTCACAGTATTCTGTTTACTTATTCTAATGTTATGCAAGAATGAATATTGTGGTAGAAATCTTGATATAATGAATTCACGTTATGTTCTCAAGACAATTTTCTTGTTCTATTTCTCAAGGTCTCGAGCAATTGTCTTCCAAAGTAGAACAAATTTTGGTTCCTATTGAAGCGTACCTATTGAGGGAACCAACAAAATAAGATTTTCCCTTTATTACAAAAATATTGATACTAACATTACTGTAGAATATGTACACAATAAGGAGAAATTTATTTGTAAATATAGAAGAAGTAAGAAGAGACTTTAATTTTGTGAAAAATGCCTCTTGAAATGATTTATAAATAGCTTTTAGATGTGGTTGTTCATCCAAACGGCAAAAGTCTTTCATAAAGGCTGTGACATTTAAAAGAAGAGACGGAAAATGGTAACATGAAAGTGGTTAAGATTGAAAGGGTACAATACAATCATTAAAGAAGGGATCACACTTGGATTAAAAAGTTTTTCAAACGAAGAAACAATTGCTGGATTTCTTCTAAATTAGAAGACACAACCTTTGAATTTACTGACACAACATGTGAAATTTGAATTTCTTCATTCCTTTTATTTCAAGAATTTATGAGATTATTCATTCAAATTTACATTTTCCAGCAATTTATTTTTTGTTTATTGATTCAAACCTTTATGCTTGCTTGTTTCCATGATTATGTATTGCATCAGATATTTTTGGTAATACATGAATTATGGATTTCATAGGAGAATTTTTAGAACGTGTTAGTACTGTCTATTCTACTATTTTTAAAGATAATGTTGCACAGGGTGATTTAGGGCCGTAGGAAGCATCATCAGTATTGTCTTCCTATTTTTGGGTGGGAAAATCGAAATCTAATTAAATCACGGAGTGGAGATCTAATTAAAGTCCGCTTATAGTACAAGACAAATAAAAGGTCATTCATTTTAGTGAAATTTTCTTGAAGGCGTAGTTTGTTAGATGGTGAATGCTATTTTCATTGCTCCAATCCATTGCTTCCCCGAGTTAATAGATACCCTTGCTCATTATGATTAGGCATAATGGACACGGGTAAACTTATCATATCTGGCTTGGTAATGAGTTGCACTCATGGCATATGTAGTTTCTTATAGAATTAGTTCTTAATATTAATAGCTACAAAGGAACTGGTAATTGTAGTGATCGGTTATCGACGAGCTCAGGTGGCATTTATCTTCAGGTATCCAATTGCTCCTAAAATTGAAGGTTGAAGACCTAAATGCTGAAACAAATTGGTTAGGGGCCCAATTGCTCATTTAAGTATAGTACTTTACCATTGGTGAAATTTTCCCAATCTAAAATGATTTTTATTTAGACTTTCGATTCTTTTGTGTGTTTTAGCAGTGACATATTGATTCTTAAGGTCCAAAATCTGGAAGGAAAAACCTTTTACGCACCTTGACTTCCCACTTAATTCTGTTCTAGTTAATCTGTCTTTCATGGGGCCTGGCATGCATCTATCTGACAAAGGAATGGGAAAGTATATGCATAGCTTGGCCCTCTGATCCCTCAAGTATTTGGATTGGACTTCTCTCGCGCACTGACTATCAAATGTACTTTTTTACACATTTAGTTTACGATTTGTAGGTTAGCAATGCACTTGTGAGAGAACCAGTGCACCAACTGCCCAGCGCAGTGCAAAAAATTTTATCCTTGCAACCTGGAATCATGTTCCGTGGTCCTTAAAACCTGATTCTTCAAATAAATTTACTGCAAGCAGTAAATTTTATTTTAATCTCTTTGCACAAGTTTTAATTGTTTCAATAAAACATGCAAGTTTTTAATTACAGGTAGATCAGTTTCACACTCTTTAAAGCTTCTGAACAACATAGATTTACTTGACTGCATGCTTTCAGAGGCCTCGGAGAATTGCATTCTCATGCTGTTTTTAGAAGAAGTGTGGACATAGCAACTGAATTTTGACACTTGATGCAGAATTTTTACAGAAAAAGAGATTTATTTGTAACGCTAGAGGAAGTAAAAAGGGATTTTAATTGTGTAAAAATGCCTTTTGAAAATTTCATGTAAATAGCCTTAGGATAATTGGATGTTGTCGTTCATCAAATGGTCATAACCTTTCAGAAATGCCATGACATTTAAAGGTTTATACGAGAATTGTATTATGAAATTGTATAAGATTGAAAAGGTACAACCCTTGAAAGAAGGGACATAACACTTAGATCAAAAAGTCTTCTAAATAAACACAACCATTGCCAAAATTCTTCTTATCTTAAAAGACATGATCTTTTAATTCAAAGACATAACATGTCAAATTCAAATTTCATTGAAAATGGGATTTGAATAAAGAAAATGTATTTATTCTTGAAAGGAAAAAGAAGGCAGAAAAATTTTGTTGTTTTGCATTTAGAATTAGAATTTTTTTTTTATTTTCTAAAATTTAAATGGAGTTCTCGGCAATAGTTGTGTTCTGTGATTTGAAAGACTTATTTGCTAGGTGTTGTATTCATTCTAATTATATGTTATATCCTTTATTGTTTTATACGTTGTCATGAAACAATTCTTACCATTTCTTCAAAAATACAACCTTTTATGAATGACCGTGTCCCTTGGATGAATGGCTACATCCAAAAGCTATATATATGACATTCTATAAAACATTTTTACACAATAAATTTTTTTTCTTCTCCATCAAAATTTGTAAATATATCTCTTTTTGCGTAAAATTTGGTATCGATGTTTGGGTTTAGGTTTGTTGATAAAAATAAGAGTTCTATTTTTTGGTTCTTGTGTTACTTTATAGAAAAGAAATACATTTTATTGTGCAAATCAATTCCTCAAGTCCTCAAGTACTATAGATAGAGCAAAATTGTCTTAAAGACAGTGAATTTTTTTTGGTTCGGATAATTCTAAGTTCAATTTTTATTTATTTACCAATTCAGATGTTATGTGTGATTTATGTATCGGAGTTGGAATCGTGATAAAACAAATTCATGTTATATCCTCAAGATAATTTTGTTCTCTCTATTGCTCAAGGTCTCGAGTTATTGTCTTGTAAAATGGAACAAATTTTGGTCACTGTGGAAGCATTACCTCAAGAGGAACTGACAAAATAAGTTTTTGCATTTATCATCGAAATTTGACACTAACATGGATGTAGAATATTTACACCAAAGAGGGATTTATTTGTAAAGTAGAGGAAGTAAAAAAGAGATATAATTGTGTAAAAAATGCCTCCTGAAATGTCTTATAAATAGCTTTTAGATGTAGCCATTCATCCAACGTCTATAGAAAGTTGTGACATTCAAAGAAAAGGTTGAAAATTATATCATGGAAGCGTCTAAGATTGAAAGGGTACAATACAATCTTTGAGAAAAGGACATAACACTTGGATCAAAAGAATTTTAAATGAAGACACGACCATTGATAAAGACAATTTGTTCATGTTTATTAATTCAAACTTTTATGCATGTTTGTTTCCAAGATTATATATTGCATTAAATATTTTTGGTAGGAAATGAACCGCGAATTTTATAGCAAAATTGTTAGAACGTGTTATTACATGTATATTTTACTATTTTCAAAGTTAATGTTGCAGAGGGTGATTTAGGATCAGTAGGATGCATTATAACTTCCTATTCCTTGGGTTGAAAAATTGAAATCTATTTAAATATTGGATTTGGAGATCGAATCATACTCTACTTATAAGTTAAATACAGACTAATCAAAATAATTCATTTTAGTGGAATTTTTCTTGAATGTCTAGTTTGTTAGATGACGAATGCTATGTATCATTGCTCCAATGCATCGCTTCGCTTTGGTAATCCCCTCGCTTGTTTTTGATTTTGGCATAATGGATAAGGGTAAACTTATCATGCGTGTCATGGTAATGAGTTACACTCATGTAGTTTTTCTTATTGTATTAGTTCTTAAAATTAATATCTAGGAAGTAATGGTAATTGTTGTGACCAGTTAATGATGAACTCAGGTGACATTTATCTTTAGGTGTCCAAATGCTACTAAAGTTGAACGTTGAAAACCTAAATGCAGAGACAAATTGATCGGGAACCCCAATTGCTCATTTAAGTATTAGTATTTTACTGGTGAAATCTTCCCAATTGCAAAATAATTTTTATGAACCTTAAAATCTTGTGTGTTTTTTAATGATATTGTAGTAACATATTGTTCCATCAAGCTGAGGTTCAAAATATGGAAGGAAAAGCCTAGATCAGCCTCTTACTTCTGTTCGAGTTACTTCTCTTTCATGTCCTTGTATCTATTTGACAAAGTAATGGCAATGCATATGCATGGCTTAGTCCTCTGATCCCTCGAGTATTTGGATTGGATTTCTCATTTGCATTGAAATTGAATATCAGATATACTTGTTTAGACAGTTTACAATGTGTAGGTTGGCATTGCAGTTGTGAGAGAACCAGTATGCGAGTTGCCCAAGGCACTGCGAAAGATTATGGTCCTCGTATTTATCCTTAAAACTGGAATTAAGATCGGTGGTGCTTAGAACCCTCATGCTATTCACTGTAAAAGAAGTGTGGACATAGCAACCAGGTATTAATGATGCTATTCTTTAACTGCACACAGGTGGTCAATAAAAGTTCAGCTACTCCTTTTTTGCAGCTGAGGCCAAAGATGAAGATCAAATAAGCATGCAAATGTAAGTTCCTCACTTGACAATTGCAAGTGCAGAAGCCCATCTTCGTATTTCCAGAAAGTCTGAGTGTGCAAACACCGTGCAAGCAACCGCGGTAAGATCTAGCAATGTTTCAACTTTCAATAACGAGTAGCTCAATCCACGGGGCATAGTCAGTTTGGGAGGGTTATTTGAGACATCAAGAGATGTGTCCAGTTGCAGCCTATCCGTACAAAAAGGATTTTACCAATTTTGGGATTTTACTTATGTTTATTTTTGTGCAGAAACATGAGAATTTGAATATATTTGGATACTTATGATTCAATGCCTTCAACCGTGGCTTCCATTACTCAAATGCTTTGATGGTCTATTTAGAATCGTGGGTTTTTCTTTTTCTGTTTTCTAAAAGAATTTCTGGTTTGATTAGCATGGTTTTCGTGTTTATATTTAAAGTAAATATTGGTGAAATCTAGTATTATTTAGAAGATGAAAATTATGAAATATGTTGTGATAGAATTTATTTATATACTGATATTATCTAAATTGATATCGCGGTTAAATCTAGGGGCTCATAGCCAGGTCCCAATCAGGTCGTGTTGCGAATCAACCCGTCCCCTTATCCTGGCCATGCTCTACGGGCTTGTGGCTCACCATAGCCATGACAAGCAACCTGAGACGAGCACCAGAGCCCGGTTTACATCTGTACGCAAGCTAATGTGCAATGTCTTATCAATAGGCAAAGCAATGAAAGTGTGGAAAATGACCTTAATCATCTAAAGCAGATCTAAGAAATTGTGTTGACTCGTGGGATAAGAAAGTTATATTTTAGGTACACTAGCATTCAAATCATTTTCAATTAACTTTTATCCTATAAAGTTTGCTGCTTTTTCTCTGCTTTTAATGTAAGTGGTAAAAAAAAAAGGTGAAATTTTACCCTAAAGCAGAAAAGGAGAGTTTATTTGCTTATTTAATTTCTGGGGCTGGCCCATCATGTTCAATCTTGTAAAAAGGTAATCAGGAAGGTAGCCATGGATGAGAAAGTTTAATTCTTGGATTTGAATTATTCACACATTTCTTAAGGCCCTGAATCTTGATATGTTATTGAAAAATTATCAGCAAAAGATGATCCTATTAGGGTTAATATGTGTCATTCAATTATGAGATGTTCGATAAGAGAGATTAAACAACACTCGATGGTATGGAGAAAGACGAAATTCAAATTTTGTTAGTTGTGTTGTCTAGCATGACTTGTTACTACTGGCTACCAAAAATAGAGCGATGCTACTGTAAAACTGTTTCCAATGTAGAGGGTAGACAAAAATTTATATCTCGGTGTAATAATGAATCCTAGGATTGATGAAAAGGAATTCACATAGCCAATTTCTTGCGAGTATATCTTTCTTTCCTCTTGCTAGTTACCTCCCTCCCTCTCTCTCTCTCTCTCTTTCTTCCTCCACTGAATTGTGCATTGAGGAATGTTTGGTACGTGGTATTGGACAAGATAGAATTGATAAAAAAATAGATACAATTTGGTAGGAGAATTTCCTGTTCTTAACGTCTCATTTTTATCACAAATCTCACCGAAAGATGGAAGATTAATTATTCAGAAAAATATACAAATTCTTCCATTTCTTATTCAATTCAAGACCAGAAATCCCACCATTGAGTACTACTAGAATTATGGTCAAGAAAATTCTCCTGTGACGCCAAAGAACTGTCTGAAGATTCAACCATGTGCATAAACTCGGGTTCTTCTTCCAATCCAAAATAATCTGCTTTTAAGTTGCTGTCGTTTTCTGATCTATTCAAACGCAGACTTGGATTTAGTACTTCAAATTCATCAGTCTTTACGTTTTCTCCATTATCTGACGATTCTCCATCAAATCTATTCCCAGAATTTTCTTGCTTAGGACACTGAATTTCCATTTCTGATTTGCCCACCATGTCATTCAATTTCTGCAACTGTTCAAGAAAATGACAAATTTTAATAAGAGATCTGAATATAGGTATCCCTAGTTTTTGCTGCTTAATTGAACGAGAACTTAATGGCAAATATCAATAGAAGTAAGGGTTCCCTTCTGTTATTCGTGATACACTAGTATGTAACAACAACATCTATAACTCGAAGCTCGGGACAACCTTTGAACATTAGACAATATTAAGGAAGAGAAGGCTTTGTCTATTCGTGTGTCCTAATTGACATTTCCACACAATAGCATGATTTAATCAGAGTATTAAAATTGAAATACCTGGTTATCTAAGGCCTGTTTCTCCTTCTTTAAGGTTTCAAATTGTGAAGCTAGACTGTTATAGTTGGCAAGAAGTATGTTGTAATCTTTTTCGAGTTTCTTCGACTTCCATCGAGCTCTCTTGTTCTGAAACCAAATCGCAACCTGTCGAGGCTGCAGTCCGAGCTCTTTTGCAAGCTGCATCTTCTTCCTCGGCTCGAGCTTTGTCTCGGACTCGAACATCGTTTCCATTGATCGAATTTGTTCGTCGCTAAACCTTCGTGTATTCTGGATCTTCTTTTTCTTCTTTGATTCTGTATTCATGCTCGTAAAGTAGTCGGCTGAAGACCAGTATTCTTCTCCTCCATCAAACATCTTTTTTTTCAGATTTCCCTCAAAATTCTTGCAAGTTTTAGTACTGAAATGTAGTTTTTTGGAACTGTGTGATCTTGTGTTTTCATGTACTTCTTGGAGGTTGGTGTAGCAGAATCTTAAGGTTCTTTGTCTGGTTGGGATTCTGATGAGTCACTCTGATTTATATACAAAACCAGTCGAGCATGTTTCGCTAGGTTTAAAATTTTAACTTAAATTAAGTTTTAAAATAAATACCTTTTATTTATACTTGTTTTCAAAGTAATTACTTTTTTTAAAAAAAAATAGTCAAACTTTTAGGTTTTTTTTTTTTTTTCCTTTTTAATTGTACTTTGAAAAAGGGAGAAATTAAGCATTCTTGAACTATTTCATCAAAAAAATTAATACAAAACTCAAATACCAAAACACAAATATAGGGATATTACACAAATATCGCCTCTAATTTAAACCAATCAGCATCAAGATTTCGTCAAGCATAGGCTTAATCAATTGTACCCCTTTGTATCATCACAGAGGCTCCGAACAATACAAAATCCTCACAAATCCAGACATGAATAGATTCATTTCAATGGATCAAAAGAACTCAACTACATCAATCGTCTTAGTCACACAAAGGAATCACACAGGCTTTTTTCTCACTCATAAGAACAATTCACTCATTCAGATGATGAAGGTGAAAGAAAGAGACGACGAAACGAGTTCAATGAATGTTCTAGACCATAGATACATACACAAAAGACTGAATTTTGGGCTTGGGATGTGGCCCATCTCAATAAGCTTATTGGGCAATCGTTAAATTCGTCTGGGCCAAAGGCCATTTTATCATTGCTTATTAGTTAGACTGGACTTGACATCACAGCCCAACAGATGTCCACCTTGATGCTAGTAGTCATACAAGAAGCATAGCACAACAATTTATATCTCAACCCCTCTGAGTATTAGCTTCCCAGCATTTCTAGTTAGCACCAAGTTCAACACTTGCATAGAACCAAAATTAACAAGCATTAATGTTCAATATTGCAAACAAGACTTGAACTTGTTTAGAGGCTATACCTTGGTTCCTATGTCTTATGAATTGTACTATTTAGGAATTTTCTCAATAAGTAATGCTTCTTTAGAAATTACATCTCTAATAAAGTGCAATTTAACATCAATATGTTTGGTTCTTTCATGAAAAATATGATTTTTACACAAGTGTATTGCACTCTGACTATCAGAATATACAACTACAGGTTCTTTAAATTCATTTATTTCAGTCAATAAACCTTTAAGTCATAAAGCTTCTTTTATGGCTTCAATGGTAGCCACATATTCAGCTTCAGTTGTGGATAGAGTAACAATTTGTTGAAGTTGAGATTTCCAACTAATGCAAGTACCACATAAAATAAACATGTATGTAGTTGTGGATTTCATATTATCCCTATCCTCCGCAAAATCAACATAGACATATCTCTTAAATACTACATACTCACTGCAAGCTTTAAAACATAGTCCCACTTGGGAAGATCCCCTCAAGTACCTCAAAAGTCATTTTAAGGCAGTCCAATGGTCAAGACTAGGATTGAGTCGATTGACCATAAACTTGCTTAGTGTACTAATAGCATAGGCCACATGTGGCCTAGTACATACCATAGTGTACATAACAAATCCTAGAACTTTTGCATAAGGCACATTTTCCATTTATTTAATGTCAAATTTGTCTACAAGACATTGTTCTTTACTTAATTTGAAATGACTAGACAAAGGTAACGTAACATATTTGGATTCATGCATAGAAAATTTTGATAACACCTTTTTCCACACAAGAAGTTTATTCAAAAACAGTTATCTTTTTGGCCCGTTTCTTATAATATCCATACTTGATATTCTTTTATCATGACCTAAATCTTTCATTTCAAATTCAGAATACAAAGATATTTTAATCTCATGAATGCATTTAATATCATGTCCAATGAGTAACATATCATCTACATATAGCAACACGTAAACAATCATAACATCATCATTATTTCTTTTAAAATATAGACAATGGTCAAATGAGCTCTTAATAAAGCCAACAGAATAAACGAAAATATCAAACTTTTTGTACCATTGTCTGGGATTGCTTTAAACCATACAAATATCTTTTTAATAGACATACATGATCAGGTTTAAGTTCATTTATAAAACCCCATGGGTGCATCATATAGATAGTCTCATCTAATTTTCCATGCAAGAAAGCTATTTTAACATCCATTTGTTCTAGTTCCATGTCATAATGAGCAACTTGGGAAAGCATCACTCTAATTGTAGTGTACTTAATAACAAGTGAAAATATTTCATTGTCGTTCATTCCCTATTTCTGTGTAAACCCCTTATCAATCAGTCTAGCTTTAAATCTAAGTGGTCGCTTTTCTGAACTACCTATTTTCACACTTTAATTTGACTTGCAGTCAACAATGGATTTATCTTCAAGCTCAGGAACCAAGTTCCAAGTTTGGTTCTTACTTAAAGAAATCATCTCATCTATCATAGCAGCCAGCCAATTTTTAGACAATTAGCAACTTATAGCTTCTTCATAAGACTTGAGTTCCTTAAAAGCTAAGTTTTGGTAGAACAAAACAACAAGGGAAAGGTAATCTTTATACCTAGGTGGTTCCCTAATTTCCCTCCTAACTTTATCCCTTATAACTTGATTATCATCTAGAGTTTCATGCTACTCTTCCTCATATTCTTGAACACTGCCTTTTGCATCTTCTTTTACAGGACCAGGATCTTTACCAGATCCGTCATCTACTTGGATCTGATGATTAAGTTCATTAGAGGGATCAAGCTCCACCTGCAACTTAGTCCCACTAACTTCTCCAATTTCAAAATTGCTTTCTATTTCCTTATTACTAAGAGAGGGATTATTGTACTCATTAAGCTTTTGTTTGGCCCCCTATCATATTATATATTTTTTCTCTCTCCTGATTTCAATCACACAATTTTTCATAAAATAATACTACACGTAAATCGAAAACTTTTCCTTCTTTTTCAACTAAACATTCTCCCATAAAATACTATTCCAAATACTATATCTTGAAAAAAAAAAAAAAAAAATAGGGGGGCCAAACACAAGCTAAAAGCAACATCCCCACTAGTAATGATTTTAAGACCCTTAGAATATTTATCCCATAATCTATATCGTTTAACCCCATCAAAATATACCAAAAACACACACTTTTGAGCCATTGGTTCAAGCTTACCTATGCTTTGATGAGAATATGCTGCACATCCAAAACTTTCATATGTGAGTAATCTGGTATCTTTCCAGACCACACTTCTTTAGGTGCTTTACCCTCCAGTGCACTAGAAGGTGTTCTGTTACCACATAGGAAATTGTCATTACAGCTTCTCCTTATAATACTTTGGGAACGCTAGAACCAACCATCATACGTCTGACTTTTTCTAAAAGAGTCATATTCATCATTTCAACAACTCCATTTTGCCGAGGGGTGTAGGGCACAGTCTTGTGTATTTGAATTCCACTTTATTTGTAAAACTGATCAAATTCAGCATTACAAAATTTTAGGTGATCATCAGTTCTAAAAATCTTAGGGTGCGTTCTCTTTGTCGTTTTGGGGCCGTTTTGTGTTTTCTATTTTTCAAAACGACGAAAACGCGTTCTCTTTCTCGTTTTCGAAAACGAGTTTTTCAAAACAAAAAAAAAAATAACACACAAAATGCCAAAACATGATTTTTCCATTTCGGCCGTTTTAACGTATTATTTACAAAAGACGCGAAATGCCAAAACGGAGCCAAATCACACTCTCACATCTCACCCTCTCTCTCTCTTCGCGCTTGCTCTCTCTGCGCTCTCTCTTCGTTCTCACTCTCTCATCTCCGCCGTCTTCCACCTCCTCTCCTGCCATCATCCACCGGCCGATTAGGTCTGGAACTGTGAGCCGTTTCCATCGAGTTGAGTTCGGCGAAGGATCCCCCTGTCTTTGTGCTTAAATCTGACCGATTCCGCCGTTGGTGAAGCGAGAGAAATTGAACGGGTACGGTCTTTGTTATTCATCTTGCCGGTTTCTGTCTATCCTATTCTTAGATTTGTATGTGGTATGTGCTCGATTGATGAAGATTTACACAGAAATGATATTTCCAGATTAATATCAATACATTTAGGGCTTTTTTTTTCCTACTTCTTGATTTTTTGGGCAAAACAGATTTTCTTCGACTAGACAGTGTTTGGATTTTCTCCACTCTCTTTTTGACAAATTAGCATTACTCGTTAACCATTGTGAATGAATCTAGATATCGAATTCTAACAAACATAGTGTAGTAACTTTCTGAGGAAGTCAGGGGTGATTTTGAACCTATATTAGGACTATTGGACTGTATTTGCTATGTTATGTTCAGTGATTTCGGTGTTGCAGAACATCCCCGGAAGTTTCTGGTATCATGTGAGAATTACAGGTGATTTTGATGTTCAAGTTCAATCTGTACCGGGAGAGTTCTAATAAACATAGTGTAGTATGAAATTAGAGGTGATCTGGACCTATCCCAAAACCTTTTGTTGCATATCTGTCAATTTGTCCATAATTTTCTTGATTAAGCTAATATTACTTTAAGCTTAAGAGTCAAAAGACTCCATCATCACATAAATCTTGGACAAATCTGGATTCTTTGGGCCACAATTCCATGTGGATTCCACCTTATTCTAAATCATACTAAATGAATTCGAAGAAAATGAATTTTATCAATCCAGCCAACCTGTAGTTTTGTTTGTTGTCTAAGTTCTGCCCCACTAAATCATGTTTGTGGCTCTACCATTGGAAAACCAGGTCTGCCCACTAAATCATGTTTGTGCTTGCACTCAATATCTGTGGTTAATAACTAAAATCCCATTTTGCTTAATCACGGTGGGTCAAAATATATGCTTGAGGACTCAAGCCATACAATAGTGACAATTGTGTCTGTCCTTTTACATTGTGCTAAGTTGTGAATCTTCCAGCTTTGGAATTTATGTGATTTTTGAATACTAAGACTTATAATCTAACTAGTTTTAGTCTTCAATATAAGCAGACCTGAGGTTAAGTTTAGAGTCTTAATGGATCATCCAAATTCTCTGAAGGCATTAACCATCCCATTAGTTGCAGAACTGTTGATGAGACTATGAGTATGCAATTTTACATTTGAGTTGAATCCTTGCTTCCTAATTATGGTCAGGAGTGGGAGATGATCAATTTCCTTTTCGTCAAATTATCTAAATAAAAATGCAGGCTAATTTTAACCCTTCAATTGCTTCCTGTTGCTTCACAAGTAATTATTCCCTTAACATCATCCCCTTCCATGCAAACACACTGCAAGTCTATTGAGCAGGCTCCGACACATAAATGATTTTCTAATAATTTTGTTGTTTTTTGCTAACGACGGCTCACTACTCTTCAAAATTGTGTAGAAAATATTTCAATAAAATTACTCAAAACCTAAGACAATCCCTAAATCAGTTTCCCCATCCACATTCTCCTCTTGAACATCTGAAGCATTTTCCACTAAATTGAGCTCCTTGCCTAATAATTTTTCCATATACAGTAAATTGAATTAATAAAAAATTAAAACAAAAATGAAGCAAACAAGAATTGAACTAAATACCTTCTACAATGTCAAGTCATGACATCTAAACATGCATAAGTTAATGCCCCCCCTTCTGGAGTTCCACAATCATATTTCTTGAATAAAATTTGCATGTGCGACCATTCAATCTTATTGTTAAATATTTTTCAATATATATATATATATATATATATATATATCTTGATCATTTGACTTATATTCAATATAGTTTCAACATGAGTGTTCACAGAGTGAGGAATAACGTCCCAATGTCATGGTCGGATGATAATGAACATATTTTTATTGACATTCTTTACGAGAGAGTCAAATCAAACGCATTGCAATGTTCTACATTCACGAAAGATGAATGGGGCAGGATCAATGAAACAATGAAAGTTTCAACAAAGATGGATTACAGCATAGACAGATTAAAGGGAAAGTGGAACCGCTTACGTAAAATTCATCGTATGTTCTCTGAACTTTTGGGACATACAGGTGTTACATGGGATCCAAATACAAACAAAGTTAATGCACCAGAGGAAGTTTGGCAACACTTTTATACAGTACATACATGTTATACATAATATATTAACTAATTATTTCTTCCACTGTTCGTTGGAAACTATAATAATGTGCCTTATTTTTAAAATTACAGATCAACAAGTCGGAGTACAATCTGTTAAGGAAGGACGGATGTAAGCACTACCATACTCTTGGAGAAATATTTAGCGGGACGACCGCTACTGGAGGATTAGGGGCTGCCTCCACTCAGCTTCCAAACACATCAGAGGAGGAAAGGCAGATGGAAGATGATTTCTTGAATAAGGGGGTGCATGTAAGGGTGGAAAATGATGATGACACAAACGAGATTTCAAATACTCGTCGGCGTGATGAAATTGGTGGAAGCCGACGAAAGGCACCTAAGATCAGGAAAACTGACAAACTAGAAGCCTGCATGGCACAGTGGTCGGAGAATGTTAGCAGTAGGAATGAAGAAATTGAAATCCGGAAAGAGTACTTAAAAGAGAAGCTTGCAAAAATACAAGGAAAATCAGCTGCTCAATCTGATCATGAAGTTAACAGTCTGGATCCTTATTCAACTAAGTGTTGCATGGCCATTTTGAACCGTATGGATGGATTGTCCGATGAGACTTATGTGAAAGCAATTAAAGCTTTTAAGGATTTTGATTTTAGGGTGTCATTTGTGGAGATGCCTGAAGCAAGGAGAGGACCTGTTTTGATGCTAATTTGAATTAAGTTTGTTTGTGTAATTTTCATGTGTTCTGCTTTAATCAGGGTGACAATTTGAAGTACTTTTTAATGTTTCATAGCTTTAAGAACTTTGTTTTTTCATTGTTGATGTTGTAATGATTTTTTAACTTTGTAATTCGTGATGTTAGATGTAGACTGATGTTGAATGTTATTTTCATTTATGAACAATTGGCTTTCAGTTTTCTATTTTAACATAAAATGATGTCAAATATTTTTTTTATTTTTATTTTTTGTTTTCTATTCAGAATATGGCAAGTTCTTCAAATGTGGACTTGTATGACGATTATGGTGATGAAGATTTGAGCGATGAGAATTTGTTATTTTCGGATGATTGTGACACAAATAATGATGATGTAATGTTACTTAATTGCTTTATTGCCCCACAAAGGAAATTTCAACGGCAGGACACCTTGTAGAACATCACAGTTTACGGGACATATGTATGTGCTTGAAATTCTGAATGGACATCCAGATGTGTGCTATCAGAATTTTCGTATGCAACAACATGTGTTCATGAATTTCTGTGATATTTTGAAACAGAAAGGGCTGTTGCAAGATGGAAAAAAAAGTAACCGTAGAGGAGGGCGTTGCTATGTTTCTAATGATTGTAGGGCACACTACACGTTATAGTATTATTGGTGATAGGTTTCAGCATTCAAACAACACGATACACAAATGGTTTAAAAGAGTTGTAAGAGCTGTATGTTCATTTGGCACTGAACTAATATGTCCGCCAAATCAAGACATTACCCATGAGCGGATTTTGCACAAATATCCTTTTTTTAAGGATTGTATAGGTGCAATTGATGGAACACATGTTGCAGTTTGGGCACCTGCATCAAGACAAACATCATTTCGTGGAAGGAAAACCACTGTCACACAAAATGTGATGCTAACATGTGATTTTGATATGAAATTTACATTTGTGTATTCTGGTTGGGAAGGTACGGCAAATGATTCACGCGTATTCGTTGACGCAGTTACAAGACCAGTGAACAACTTTCCAATGCCACGAGGAGGTATTTTATTACACTTACAATAATGACTGCGAATATATGTTTAATGTCATATTGTGTCAGCTATTTTTTTTTTTTTTGGTGTAGATAAATTTTATCTTGTCGATTCTGGCTATCCAAATATGCCTGGATTTCTTGCCCCGTATCGAGGTAGAAGATATCATCTGCGTGACTATATTGGGCAGGGAAGACTACGTGGAAAGGAAGAGTTATTCAACTATAAACATTCCTCGTGCCGTAATATTATAGAACGTAGCATTGGAGTTTTAAAGGCAAGATTTCCTATTTTAAAGTTAATTACCAATTATCCACTAACTAGGCAAAGACAAATCCCTACTGCATGTTGTGCAGTAAACAATTTTATTCGTCAAGAGCACGCTTTAGATAGGTTGTTCGCTGAGTATTCAGAGGAGAATATGATATTTCACGATATACCGGAGACAAGTCAAGATCAAGAAGCCATACATTTTGATGCTAGTCAAACAGCTCAAATGGGACAAGTCAGAGATCAGATTGCTACACAAATGTGGAATGACTACACGAGACGTCGTACATGAGTCATGAGATTTATATTATATTTTATGTACTGTTTAACTTTTTTTTCATGACACGTAAACTTGTAATTGTATCTTTTCAAATGTGTTGTTAAATTTAATTTAACAAGTGTTTTTATATTTTAAAATAAAAAGATATCAACATATGCAAATGTCAACATGTATATATTATTTACTATTATATTAACAGTAAATTATTAAAATTAATTTCATATTCAGATTTTTAGAGAAAAAATCATATTAATTAAAATTTAAAAAATAATATATGTTTACACCCCTATGTTGTAAGATATTTCATAATTCAAAGATATTTCAAAATTTAAAGAAATTGCAGGTTTATAATATATTTAATAATATATTAACATTAAACAATTAAAGGTAATTGAATAATCATATATTTTGAATAAAATATTATCAAAGAATATTCTAAAAAAGTGCAAAGAGAACGCGTTTTCTGTTTTCTGTTTTGAGAAACTGTTTTTCAAAATGACAAAGAGAACGCATTTTCAGAAATCTCAAAACAGACACCCAAAACACAAAACACAACAAATTTCAAAACACAAAACACAAAACAGAAACACGAAGAGAACGCACCCTTAACTTTCTTAGAAGTTTGTTTTTCTATCAGAATTTTCCGTGATTTAAACTTCTCAAAAGTCTCAGATTTTTGCTTAAGCAAGAAAATCTGGACTTTCCTGAAATAATCATCAATTAGGGACAAGAAAGATCTATTTCCTCCTTGAGTAATGGTGGATTTATGATTTCCACTATTGATGTGTAGCCTATGTTGTTTTCCTAAGGTACAGTTTTCACAAAATAGAATTTTGGACTCATATTCTTTTCCTAACACCCCCTTCCTGTAGAGAATCTGAAGACCCTTTTTACTCTCGTGGGCTAATCTTTTATGCCATTGAAGGGGAACTAGCCTACAACAACTTAATTGGTTGCCACTTTTAATGATATATCCTCGGGCTTTCTACCAGTCACTACCTACTTTCCTATATTTTAAAAATCTAGCTTGCATTTGACATTGGTAGATTGGAAATAAACTCCATATGCCATAGAAGGAAACTGGGTGGGTCACATTCATTCAACAATAAATAATTCATCAACCATTTAACTCAGGAAGGACTCCTATCCTTTTTCGTGTATAGTTCGTACGTCGGTAGATAAGACAAAATTGTTCAGCATTGAAAATACCACTTCCCATCTGAAGGCAACCGGATAGGAAGGAGATATTGGGTGAGATATATGTGCAGTGAATTCTCCATATAAATAGAGACACCTATAAAAAAAAAAGATACTCCCAAGTCTTCAAGATGAGGACTCATTAGCTAAAGAAGCCAATACGGATTAATGATTGATTAATTGCACGTCCTTTGGATCATGGGGCATAGCTACTTGGGCATAGAACATTGAACATCTTATGGATAGGTCGATGCAATATGGTCTTAGTCAAGAGTGATTCTCCATTGTGTAGTTTATCCAGGTTTTCTTACTCGTCGCATTCCTCCCTCTTTCGTCAAGTCTTTCCTTTAATGGTTGAGGGAAGCATTCCCTTATCTGAATTTGGTGGACATTCTTTTGCAGTCGGTAATCTTTTTATTTTTATTATTTTTTATGAACATAGGCTCATACTTGATTTGAAGGATCTTGGCTACGTCATACCTTCAATAAAAAAAAAATCCTTAAAGCTACAGGGATGACAAAACTAGAGAAGATCGTTATGATCGTTACAATATTCATATCGAAGAGGCGTGACAAATTTTCAAATCATTGTACAATGTCTTAAGCAAACTCCTAGTGGCATGATCTTCATTTAAGTGTGCACATAAAATATATGAAGTGTAAAATAAATATTTTATTGCTTTATTCTAAGACAACCGACGTAAAATTTTGTTTAGTGACAGAATAATTGTTATTATTTGTCGTTTTCATTACGAATAAATCATTTGTCATGATGGTTTATCCTTTGACTTACCCGACCTCATCAATACTCTCACATGGGGTCAAGACCCACTTCTGACAAATGTGTCTCACTCGTCCCCAATGTGAGAGGGGCGGGTGAAGTCGGGTAAACGAGCAGGTAAACGAACGGGTACGTGTAACGGGATTGTTTTTATTATCATCTTTTGTTTTAAAATTCTGCAACGTGGCTATGTGAATCACGCTGTGCCGTTAATTTGTCAAAGTCCATTTTTTTTTTTTTTGGATTACGTCCCAGTACTTGCGCCCCCACTTGCCCTACCCTAAGCTTTGGTGAAGGAGGTAAATTCCAGATTATACCTCCAAGGGTACAGGGTGGAAGACTATTTATATACTTACACTTATCCAAGAGCTAAATCCATATTTCAATATTCGAACTCTTGACCCGACAGCTTCAAGCAAAGCTGGATTTCTCCACCTTTCACTTTTATCACTTGGAGATGTGTCATGGGGGCTTGTCAAAGTCCATTCTTACTTGTTCACCACCTGGGCCAAGTTTGATTAATATTTTAAAACCAAACAAAGCTAGATTTTAGTAAAACCAAACAAAGATAAACTGTTAGCATAAACATGTTTGGAGAAAAGTAATAAAGTTACTTATTTTGAAAATTTTAATATTATTTATTTACTTATAATGTTAAACTTGCCAAACATGCTAATCCATTGGCATTCGAGCACGATGCCTTGAGAATTAAATGGGTAGAAAAGGTAGATAAACTTGGAAGAATCTAATAATTGAATTTAAATTAGGGTAAAACAAGTCAAGACTATAATATTTAAATGAAATTTAAGTATATCTATTTATCTTAGTTTTTTAAAATTAGTATCGAACGAAAATTTAATTTGGAAACTTCCCTTTCAATTGAATATCTTCTAAACATTGAGAAACTCCTAAAATTCGACAAATCGTATTCTATTTAATTCAATACTTTTTGTTTGTATATAGTAAAACGAATATCATGATTTGGTGTGTGGTGGAATTAATTCGAATAAGTATGCAAATAAAAATAAAAAAACATCGGAATAGGTAAGCAAATAAGTTTTCAATGTTCTCTTTCTATATATATATATATATATACTTGGAGAGAATAATAAATTAAATTATGCAAAAAAATATTATGAGGTAAAATAAAATTAATTGTTGGACTAGCTAATCTAGTTAGTTTGCATCATTAACAATTGATAAGGTTGAGCCACCGTCCCAGTTCTGATATTAATATTCTTAATTATATTATTTAATCATAATTAGGACAGAAACATTAAAAATTACAAAGTACCATATAATTAAGGAAACAAGTCACAGTCATGCTACATAGTCAAATTCTTTTGACATAATGTCACGTGATAGAACTATACTATCTGTCTCGGCTTGGAGATGGATAAAAATATGGGCGCCATACAGCCTCCTCTAACAGGAAAGTGACAAGTGACGTCCCTGTTTTTAATCTTATCCCCAAGTTGGGACAGACAATTTTGCTGTGGGTAATATCCTAATATTATTGGAATGTAAATTATCTTCCACCACTTCAAATTATGTCAAACCATCAGTTGAAATTTTTTTGGCGAAACCCGACAAGTCATTCGTCATATGTCACATCTACCCAACAATATCCTGCCACCTTTGCGTAACAATTTTTTAATCTAGAACCACCAATAACGTGGCAATAAATTGGTGGTCCAGCTCTGATAGCTTGTACCTACTGCAGAAGACACGTGCTAACTTTAAATCTTCCAGCAGTGTGTGGGCCCACAGTTTTGTCTTGTCGAGGTTGTCACGTGTCGTGACTTTGTTAACTAAAACAAATCTTGGTAAAACATCTTCTTCAAAATTTTGTCATTTTTATTTCATTTTGGCCAATTTTGATTGAAAATTGGTCGTGTCGTAAATCGTATTTGAGTTCATGATAATGAGTAGAGCTTCTTTGTACCTAAAACAAAGGCATGTAAAAGCTTAAATATAATGTGTTCTCAATAATAAATAGGTCGTTTTGTGTAATTCAAGGAGGATTAAGAAACATATAGATCGTGCTTGATTTTATGGACTAAGAGTTCTAGTAAAATTATTTATTCGAGTTGTATAAGAATAGTCTTCCTTAGTTCAGGATTAACAAGACTTCAATAAAAAAGTTTAAGTGAAATTGAGATGCTACAAATGTTGAATTCTTAGCATATGTTTAGGCCGTGCTCAAGGTCAATTCTTGAGCTTCACTCATATGCCAATCACAAGGCTCCTCGAGGTAGACATGTTGGCCTTTAAAATCCTATAAAGAATTTGAAGAGACTTGGAGATGACCTCAAGGTTGAGTTTCTAAGGAAGGGTTGATGTTGATCTATAATTATTGGAATAATACTAAACAAACATAATGCTTGACATAACGATTGACATCCTCCTCACATGGTTGTGTAGGTCCCACTTGAATAAAATAACATGAGTCATGTTATTTTGTCCACTTAGTTGACCACTTGGTTAACACCCCCCTCACATTAGGGGAGAAATATTATTTAAATCATACGGGACCCACACACTCATGTGAGGGGAGTATCAACCAAGTGGTCAATCAAGTGGGTAAAGTAGTATTTTTCAAATAACATTTTCCTCCCATGTGTGAGGGGGGTATCAACCGTTATATCAACGGTTATGTTTGTGTAGAATTTCCCTAATTATTATGTGTGGATTGTAAGGTCAAGGGCTAGACGTGATCTACGTCGAAGAATAACTATTGTATTACTACTTAACAAAACCAATAAAAGAATAAGATACATAAAGTCGTGACAATGAGCAAGTTTGATAGAATTTTCTGAGCCAACGATAAGAATTTTTGAGCAAATTCAAAATACAAAAATCTATTTATGTGATATTTATTATTTAGTGAGGAATTTTTATTTTTTTTATCAAAATCTATTCCATTTAAATTTATATTTATATTTCAAATTCTATGTCCCCTAATTTGTTTATTCCAGTTTTAGACTCGATGGGCTTGGGCCAGGCAGATGTATAAGTTAACATTGTATATGTGTTCAAGCCCAAACGTTCCAATGTATCGTGTGCCTATATGTATAGTCCATTTCAGTCTCATTGGATTTCGGTCGAGTTCGGTTGGGTCAAGATTTTTTGTTAATAACTTAATATTTATCTATATATAAATATGAAAAAAAATTACCTCAAACACTACATTTTAACTTTCAATTTCAAAAATCAAATAATAATACTTTTTTAAAAATCAGTTATATCCACCCGACCTATTATTTACTTCATTTCTCCCCCAAATTCCTAATTCACACTCCAATACCTCTTCACCTTCGAGAACTCGTGAGCCACCATCACCACCACTCTAACCACTGCCACTGAAAATGCCAATTCATTCCCACAATCGTCCATACTTTAGCACGCCTTCCCCTATGCCATCCGCCCTAAACACGTTCACCCTAACCCATGGGCGAGTCTAGCATTCAAGTTCAGCTAGAGCGGGACTTTGAACGTTGACCGTCAACAATCAACGATCGTAATAGTACGATCGTTCATTAAAATTTGATTAAATAATATTAAAAATTGTTCAATAAATATGTAACCCTAATTCATAATCATAAACAGTAAACTCATAATTCATAAATTGTAAAACTCTAATTCATAATCATAAACAGTAAACCCATAATTCATAAATTGTAAAACTCTAATTCATAATCATAAACAGCAGAAGAGACAAAATGTGATCACCTGATTTTTATTTTTATTTTTCCAAATTTATTATTCTTGAAATTATATTTGGAAACGTTTGTACAAGTATTCACAAGGCTTTACGTATTTCTGAACAAATCCTAGGACTAAACCCTTAGCCCAACAATAAATGTTCTTTGAGCAGGTTGAATGGGCTAGGCGGGCCACAAGCCCAAGGGTACTTCTAGTAGATAGAACAGAGTAATTTGAATATAAAAATACAAATAAATATAATGATATCATTAAAAGGATAAATAAATAAACTTGAAAAATAAATATTATCCTTTTATTATGTGAATTTAAGATGAAGAAAGAAAGAGAAGAAAAAGGAGGGTTCATTCATGAAAATTACAAGTTTGTTTTTGTTTTTTGACAATTGAAACAAATTCTAGTCCTAATTATAAAAAAATATATATTACTTTTAATTGACAATTTTCATGGAAAACAAAGCAAAACGAATGGAATTTGGGTTTTTTTTTTTTATTAAATCCTCAATTGTAACAACTTCTATCCCTTTAATAGACAATTTTCATGAAAAATAAAGTCAAACGAATATCAAAAGATTCAAAATTTCAAAATTTTTCGGGTGAGAAATTATATCAATCAAACACAATTAATCAACAATTCTCAGTCAAATAAGTTCTAGGCAATTCAATTTCATATAATTCATTTTCTTTCCACCCAAATTCCATTCTTGTAATCAAACGACCCTTAGTTTTCAAACTTCCTATTATTCAAATCAAGTTGATTATTTTTATGAACTTCCACCTGGTAGTATTCATTCTTCAATAGATTTTTTTTTATGAACTCGTCTAGAAATAAATACTACCAGGTAATTATATTTATAAAATTGACTATAGAATGGGAGATCAACATTCTAAAAAGAGGGATTGCTTTGAAATTTCAAATTTAGTTTGATTAATATCTCTCAGTTTCTCATTGAAGCCAAAAAATCTGCAAAGGAAAGAGGAAATTAATTGGCTTATATTTTACAAACAGTCCCCATCCTAAGGTTATAGTGCACAATGACCTATTATTTTCAATCCTTGACACTGAAGTCCTCGTACGAACCTTTAAGTGCAGAAATAGTCCTTTATGTCACTTGCAGTCTAAGTTCTCTATTTGCATGTTTATGAAAAATTATAATTTGTAGTCAAAGTCAAATATTAATTTTAAACACATATTTACAACTATTACTGACTTAGCCCTGTTTGGTTCAATTTAAACTTTAAGTTAATATCACAACAAATTTTATGAGATCTACAACTTTTCAACTATACATCCTATCAACTTTTATCAAAATCTATTAAAAATTTGATTTTTATCCAAACCAAACAGGGACTTATAATCCACAAATTTCGTGAGATACATTACTCCTCTTCATTATAATTTCTTCCAAACAAGAATATGATCTTGTTTGTGGAGCTGGAATTGTAATGGTTGAGTCCTATTTTTAGTGTTGAGGTTTGTAGATTGAATTTAGCTACTGATAGCAACACGTACTAGTCTTTTGAAGAACAAGAAGCTCATTTAACGGAGAAACAGGATGGCACGTGACCGAAAGGACTATTTCTACATGAGGAGGTTTATGTGAGGATTGAAAGAATAGGTCTTGATTGCGCACTAGAGCTTTAGATTGGAAGCTATTCATGCAAATAAACCAAATTAAATTGACAAATAAAGTTCAGTGGTTCCACCATGGGGCATGGGACTCTCTCTGTTACAATTTTCAACTCTTGCTTTTGTCTCATCCTAATACAACGAATTAATACTTGTCTCTTTTCTTGTTTGGAATTTTTCATAAATAAAAAACTAGAAGTGGGAAAATTACTCCATTGGTCCTTGACCTAATACTCTATAATTTTCCTTCGGAACACATTTTCAAAGCCGTATTCAACTTTTACATTTACAGGCATTGTTAGTCCTTGGTGTCACTTTTCTTGTCAACAAACCCATTAACAACACACTTACGTGTACGTTGAGTTAAAACCTACTGTTCTCATTATAGATAGACACGTCAACTCTCCAACTTTTACATATAAGTAATCCATTATTCTCAATGTTACTTTTTCGTTAATAGCCCATCAACAACACATGTACGTCGAATTATAAGATAGTGTCCGTCCACCATAAATTGAACATATCTATTGACCTCATTTTCTATAGGGGTGATGTGAACAACAGATGTCGGGTCCACTTGCGTTCACGCAAGCAACTTTCAATATGTTTTGATCGAGGACTTCGTTGGAGAATATTACTGTATATGGACATGGAAGATGCTCTAGAGCATGAGACATAAATGTTCAGACATCGACTGTGTATATAGGGACAATTGCATAATAATGATCAATCACAAACAACTTAATGTAAACAAGATCATCTAAACTCCAGCAACTAAGTGTATGAAAAATAAGTAAGTGAGAAGACAAAGAATAGCTTTAAGCAGTTAGAGTGGCATTAAACCTCAAATGATACAAGGATGAAGTATTTATAGTGTTGTACACGAATTAACGTCCCTGAGATGAGAGGACACGTGTTTTCATCTCCTTAACGTGAACATCTTATCCTTGGTATTAGTTTTGACATCACTAGCTTGTGACACATTTAATACTCTTAAAGAAACAGTCACCCTACAGCCTATGTTGACAAGATTTTGACATATCCCTCATTAGAAAGTCAAATCAATCATTTCAATCAAGAATATTGTGAATTTAGGAGCTTTAGCCGGGGGCGTCATCGTGGGGCTTTGGATTCAATTATTGGACCTCACGGCTTTGGCAAGGGGCTACGTCGAAGGACTTGCGACCATGTGGAGCTTCAACGAGGCTCCAAATTCAGAGCTTTGGCAAAAGGGCTTCGGTGGTTTGGCCACGTGGGATGCCAGGTGACAAGCACAGCAATATCGACACATCAATTCTCATTAGCCAATGAAAAAATGCAATTTCAAATGTAAGGTGCATGTATATCATATATATATATATATATATATATATTTATATATATTTATTTATAGCCAACTTGAAATGGTTTTCAAAAAATCAAAATGAGCTTTTGATATCTAAAAAATACTTTAGACCCGTTTGACTAATTTTATGAAAATGCTTCCGATAGTTAAAAGAGTTTTTAAAGGAAGTTAGTTCAATGTATCTTCCTCTAAAAATACTTTCGAAATAGGAAGTATTTTTAAAAATTAGTTTTCAAATAAAAATTAAAATAATTTTTTCAAAATACTCTTCTATAAGAAGGAAAAAAAAAAGGAAAAAAATCATACTAAACGTGGCCCTAATGAATTAGACGATTAAAGAGACGACAAATCTCAACTTGCACGTAAAAACACCCCACCCCACAAAAAAGTACATTGAATTTAATTATCAAGAACAAGGGCTGACTCTATCTCTGTCGGTCATCCCCTCGAAGTCTTCATTAGTGTAAAAAGGACACGGCAAACGAGGGTCCCTTAAACAGTTCAATTTGCCATATTTTGTTTAATTTAGTTTTGTTTTGTTTTTCTATTATCAGGGAGCTCAATTTCTCAACTACTCCTCTGACACATGTGTAAGTCTTCATTAAGATTTTTGATACCTTTTTATATATAAAAAAAATCTTCCTACTTGTATTTTTTTTTATTACGCTATATTACTAGCGTCCCACCTATTTTACCCTGGACCATGATGAAGGAGGTAAATCTTATTACTTGTATCATTTTGTTTACACTTTGATTTACTTGATTTCATCCGTCATCTCACATGGAGGTTAGGTTCCATGCATTTATTGGACGTGGAATCCGACATCCATGTGAGAGGACAAATGGAGTTGGGTAAACAAAATGGTACAAATAATTTTATTCTATCAAAAAAGCTACTTGTACGTATTTTTGTTAACAGATAAGGTTATCGATGTTGAGGTTGAGTTGACAAGATTTTATCGACTGGTTTAACTTTATTTTTTGTTCAAAGTAATACGAAATCTTGTCAACTCAACATTCTGTAACCCCATTTGTTAAAACATGTACAAATAACATTTCTCCCTTTCTATATATATATATATATAATAATAATAATAATAATAATAATTCTATTTGTATCGAATGGGAGGTATCGAAAGTTGTCTCACAATGCATGTGGGCCCCACGTAAATATAAAAATTTTCAAATGTAGTCCTCATCCCCTATTATTAGTAGGTAAATAATTAGATTAAAAAAAATTATGCACATATTTGTGCATATATATATTTCAAATAATTCAGTGATCGGCACATCGCATTAAACATGGCTGCAGAATCATCGTACCATGTCAAATGTTTCATTATGTGTGTCGCCCCTACATTAACCTTTCATTAATTATTGTGTTTGTGTGTATTTTTGTACAGTATTAGAATGTGTGGACATAGGAGATTATGACACAATCATTCATTGTTGGGCAAAATCCAATGGTCTTTTAATTTGTTGTTTTGAACAATCTGGGTTAGTTATCGCTGTCATGATAACAAAAAATATCGACAAAGATTGATCTGAATTGTACTAACTACTAAAGAATAATCAACATATAAATGTTTGAAGTAATTATCTTAATAAAGTCAAACTAAATGAAAAGTCAATGTTAAATATGTTATTAAAGTCCATTAATCTCAAATGAATAATTCAATTCTCTTGAAACAAAATGAATAACTGGATTCCAAGTTGGTAATCTCAAACTCGTTACCCTTTCTATCTACTTGTAATATCTGGAAAATATTGAAATCACTCAACTCTAAAATAATGACGAAGGTACATGAGTATGACAATCACATCTAATGTTATGTAGAGTTGCATATGCTCTCTCCCTCTTTTTACATGGGATTCGGGTGATATCTTCCCTGCCTCTATGGAAATCAAATATTAAAGAAGAGCACCTTGACTGGGGATGACAAAGGAGCATGAGTACCAACTTTGAGTTTGATACTCATAATGTTAATTTTTGTATGAATGGTATATAGATTTTTGTATTAATGAAGACATATGTCGAAAATTGGGATTCCATTCGAAAAACGTTAACATATTAAGTGGAATGATACAACTCCTCGTAAACCTATTATTTATCCTATCTCTAGTCGATGTCCGGATTCATTTGCACTTTCTCAACAATAGTGATATTAGAGCACTCCTAACGAGGACCATATAGGAGCCCAAGTACCAACTTCTACTTCAAGTTAAATGGACGAAAATAAATAGTATATGTTACGGGTCTATAGAGACCCGTCACGCGACAGACGAACTGAATTCACACGGACGAAGTGAATGAGCGACTCTAAACTGAAACACTGATTTCGCATGGACGAACTGAACGTACCTATCCGAACTGAAGCGTCTTCACTTACAGTAGAATCGAACTCATCCGCACTTCACAGCGGATACAAAGGCCCGTACTCCGCATCTACGGCGCTTCATGAACCTGCCCCGCCTCTCCCCTACCAAGATCTTTTGTACAAAGATCTTTCCAAAATCAAATCTCTGACTGATTGATGGGATGTGTGACTGAGTTCAAATGGTCAATTCAGCCGCATTCGTCAAAGCATTTAATATCCGCCAACCTATGGATTGACAAGTTGATACCTAGGATGGGACGACCCGGGAGGATCTGAGGCCACGTGTCTCATCATCCAACGGTTCTCCTCTTTCCATCCTTAGTATAAATATCTCCACTTAGTGCTAGAAGGAGGACCCTTTTGATTTTGGATCCCCACAAGCAACATAAGTTATTATCTCCTTTTATACACACTTTGTTACTTTCTTGTATTTTCTAATCTCTGGTGACCTTTTTCGGTGACCTGAAAAATTGACTTGATCGTCGGAGTGCTTGTGACCGCCTCCACCCCCACCGAGAAAGGGCCACAAGTGACTAACGATTTGCTACCATGTGCATGAAGAGTTGACTTGAAAACTTATTTGTTGACGACTCGGAGGACCATTTTTTGTGGTCAACAGTATATATATTTGTGTATGCATAAATGATACATACAATATACATATATAGATACACAGTACATGTACGCTAGAGAGAGAAAGGGAGAGGGTGCAAGAGGTCGTGCTTCAGGAACTCCAGCTGGTAGGGTCGGTGTCTGCTTATAGCTTTTGTCTTTTTAGATTGAAATTCAATTTTCTCCCTTGTTATAAGCCCCATCATACAATTCCTCCTCTTCATCTCTCTCTCTCTCTCTCTCTCTCTCTCTTTCCCCCTTGAAAGAAGGCGAAAGTTTTGGGGGATAAAGAAATGAGAGGCCAAAAACTGAGATAAGATCTCACACACAGATACACACACATATATGTATATATAATTGAAGAAGGGTTTTTGAGATGAAAAATCAAGAAAAGGAGGCTGCTTTTTTGAGGGGAATGTTGTCTGGCTCGAGAACTCTTTTGTTTGATCAATTCATTAACAAATTAGATCTCTTGCAAGTGTTGTCGGACCAGGCTTCATTCCCCCCAATTACTGCTTCTACTGGACTTTGATTAATTGATCTGAAGGTAAATAAAGGTTCGATTTCAAATTTGTTTTGCAGTTTTTGGGACAAAATGGAGTTCCTGGATAGGGTTTTCAGCAGATTGGTGTAATGATTAAGGATTTTGACACTTTTTTTTGGAATTTCTTTCTGGGAAACCTAGAAAAGTTTCATCATTACATTCTTGAATTTCTTTTTCGTGTCAGATGAAGCACCTTTTAGGGTAAATCATGTGGAATGATTTTGGTCATGATAACCTTTTGGATCAGATCTGGCATTTTGTGGTATATTCAGATCTGGCTTTAAAATCCCTCTTTCTCAACCTTTAACCCCACTCCACCCCACCCCCCTTCCCACCCTCTAGGGGTTTTCAAGCTGACTGGAGATTTTGTCTCTTTTGAAAGATTTTCAAGAGTGGCAAGTATTTACTTCATAGTTTTGTTCCTGACATGTGTGGCTTAATTTCACTCTGTATCATATATACTTCATAGTTTTGGTTGAAACCCTAATATTTTGAGCCATAACTCTCTCTCAGATATAGTCATTTTTGCTATAAATTTTATCGTGTAGTACTAGCTAGTTTAAGGCCTTTTGTGGGTTTTGATTTGAAGAGTTATTTTACTCACACGATGATAACTAATTGACCTTACCAAACAAGTCATCATTAGTTTGATACATGAAACTTGACATGATGACTGCATGACATGTTTTATAAGTCGTTTGATACGTTGTATTAGACATGGCATGTTTTTAACCAATCAATGTCACCAAATAAGTCATGGACAAGCATGTGACACGGTTGAGGCTCAGCTGCATGGGATGCTTTTTAACTATAATTATGATCTAATTGCTTTGAGAATTGAGAAATGTTATATTGTTGCACGACAATTAATGATGTTGGTGATTAGGTTTGTCTTGTCTTTTAGCATATTGCATTTGAATCCGAGCTTGTATTATGACTTATCAATGAAAAATGAATGATGGAAAGTGGAAACAGTTGATTGAGAAGATAAACAAGAGAAAAAGAGAGGGTCTATTTTCTTTAGACTCACCCCCCTATAAACTAATCACCATGTGCAATCACTGGTAATTTTCTCACTTAGATTAAGTATTTGACGTATTGGACAAAACGTACCATTGGATTGTGGTGCCTGTCTCTCTATTATATTCAATAATATGCAGTACTAAAAGATCATCAGCTGTCTTGAAAAAGCTTGAATTTTTTTTTTTTTTTTTAGTTTGGAATACTACGCACATGGCTTTAAAGTTAATTAGTAATAATGGATATGAGTCTACTGTCGATTTCTTGAAAATTGTGCATCTTATATTTGAAATTACTTATTTCTAACTCTAATTGGAAAAAAGTTAATTGCATTAGAAGTTTGATTTCATGATCCTTAACTGGAAAACTAGGAAAACGGATTAAAGCAAACTTAGAGAAAATTCAAATATGAAAGACTAGGACTCCAACTCCACAAAATTTGCTAGTTTAATTCATATAAACCAAGTTATTGGTTATATTCAATTTTGTTGATGTCCCTAAATTATTCAGCAATCTCTTTCGAGTGGAGTCGAACCTATTATTATGTATGAGTTTGCTATATCTATATGGGGATTGTGAATATAACTAAAGCATTTAGAAAAATCAGCATCATATAGTGACCACATAGACCATAACTCTATATCTCTATCCTCTATCGGAACGGAACCTATGTAATTTGTTAAGAGCTGAACACGTGTTTCATCCCTCGGTCAATACGATTCTCGTGTGTCGTCCTAACATGTTGGAACTTAGCTACATATATTCAAATTACGAGTGTAGACGACATCACTCAATTTTTAAAATTGGAAAAACTAATCAATTATGCAGTTCGAGTTGAATTTCTTTCTTTAGTAAGGTCTATTAAATCGATTGAATAGGTCAATTGAGTAGAGGGTGAGAAATTCAAATTCTCTAAGTGGAGTTCTTTTTTGTTTGAGTTTAGCATCCCTTGCTTAGGGGAAAAAATGACAATTTTGTAGCGCTCGACCAAGAATTTGATATCTCCTCCCTTCACTTCTTTTTCTTTGATTTTCTTCATAATGTAGGATTGTGTTTGTATGGTGTTTCAATCCTTAAAAATGTTTCCCCTCACAAAAATAAAAAATAAAAATTGTTACAGTTGACTCAACCTTAATATATTGGTAAATAGTAGGGGTCCCTACCTTTCACAGGTTGTGTAATTGAGTCCCCAAAATCATGTATCACTATAAGAAAAGAGAATAAAAACAGTTAAATGCATATTTTATTTTGCAAATATGTCAAAAATGGTTCTTTTTTGTAAGAAAAAAATTGTTGAATTATCTGTTTACTTACTAATTTACGTTCATTCTCATTTCATGATAATGAATAGAGGCAACTCAACATTATTATGCATTACGACATCACTACAACAAAAATAACCTTTTGCAATGGTGAAAAAACGTTGCGAAAGACCTTCTGCAACGTTCATGAGTATGTTGCGAGCTTCGCTGTCGTAGAGTCGAAAGATATGACAACGTTCAAAAAACGTTGCAAAAGACATTCAATGAACGTTGCTATTAACTTTTTGTAACGTTCTTTGCTCGTTGCCTTTACATGTTTTTGCAACATTTGCTAAACATTACCTTTATACATTTTGCAACATTTATTGACTGTTACCTTTACACTTTTTGCAACATTAAATAAATGTTGCCTTTGCTTTTGTCTTCATGTTTTGAGAACATTTTTTTGCATGTTGTCTTTATTTTTATCCATTTTTTGCAACATTTTTTTGGCTGTTGTTGTATGTCATTTTACGTTTCTTTTTTTTTTTTTTTAATTAATTCTACATTTTTCTACTACAGCAATTTAAGCAAATTGACCTACCAAAAATAAATATTTACATCTAATGAAATATTTTTGGACTGCAAAAAATAATAATTTTATTATGAATTTGAATCCATACACTTCAAACATTGAGTAAACTCTTGTACGTTAAAACTTACATTTTGTGTTACATGAATTGAAAAGTATGAGAACGGAACTGCATAGCGAAGAACTAGGGCAACTTTTTGTTTCAGCATATGTGGATGATTCAACAATAGGTCTATCGCCAACCCTGCAAGTTAAAAGTTTTCTAATTCAGATTTATGGTTATAGATTTTTATACAAATAGACAATATCAAATAGATTGAAGTGTACTATTATTTGCTTGTCCCAACCACAGAAGCAAAGGCGTTTCCCTTTTTCTTTAACGTTCATGTGTGCCCATGGACAGTTTCGGACAATGAAGAGGCAGTATCTTCTTGTTCAGTTCCTTTTACTATATGGTAGCTTATGTTCCAGTGGTAGATAAGTCTTACCAACCTAGTTTCTTTAGCAAATTCCCTTAACTGCAGTGTTTTATCCAATTAATTGTGAGAGAGACAAAGCCAAAACCCTGTTGGCGATAATATAATGCTAGAAAACCGCATACCTGATACAAACATAAGGGAGTGATTAATATACCAGAAGTACAAGATATGAATATGCTTTTCCACTCTGAACTGAACATAAACATTGCCAACCTGCCAAAATATAGGATATGAATATTAATACGATAAAAAGCAAGAAGACTAAAAAATGCCAATAGAATACCACATGAACGAGTCAAGGGAGCTTACCACGTGGTCAGCCAAATTGTTGCAAATGTTCAAGCTTTCAATCTCTCCACGCTTGTTGTGCTCCTCAAACAAGTCTTCATATAAATCCTACAACATCAACGGAAAGAAAATAACCATGTCATTAAATCCACAATGCACCATCCACAGAAAGATATTATGAGCAGATACCACACCCATATAATCTCATAGGATAAATCATCATCATGAAAAAAGGTGTGAGACCAGTATGAATCTTAAATTTGCCACAAAAGCAAAAAAGAAAGGTCATAGAAAATGAAGAAATGATACGGTGACCCAGTAATCTTCAATAAAAATTAAAAACCAAATGTAAATTAAGATTTCTCAAATTTAGTCATCCCAATATAGGGGGAGAAATCTAATGTGACAACCTGATCCCAAAAACAACTTAAGTGATGTGATCCAAGGAACGAATGCAACAAACACAAGTCAGGGCAAGGATCCATTGATTGTCGAAGGAGGTCCAATGACAAGGTCACGGGCAAAGCGGGTCAAAGAGGCGATGAGACTGCTTGTTCAAATTACACTGAATGAAACATTGACCATGGTGAGCAAATGAACAATTTTCATGAAAGGCTTGGAAGCCGAAACCAGTTGGATCAACTTAATTCGACCAAAGAATAAAGAAGTGGACAACATGAACTATGTGACTGCATAGCTCATCAATGCAAGGCAAAATCCGGCTGGAAGAATTGCAACGAACTATGCGGCCACATAGAAGAACGTGGACACACGTTTTTCCCAATTTTTGTAAAATAATTTATTTTATTTAAAACTCTTATTTTTGGTAATTTTTGTAATTTTTTAGGATTCTTTCTAGTTTATTTTATTTAAAACTTTTATTTTTGGTAACTTTTATAATCTTTTAGGATTCTTTTCGTCTTTAACTAAGTTTTTAGGGTTTAATATAAATAGATTTCATTCCATTCATTGTAAAGAACTTAGACATTATTGAGAGATTAATTCGAGGCAATTTTGCTTTTTATTAATTTGTTGTTCATTGAGCAAATTACTGAACCTATCAATATTAATTCTTGTGGCGTTCAAACAATAGGGTGAGATTTACAAATCTTGTGATCAAGAGGTCAACATATAGTAGGCGATTGTTTTCGTTGCTTGGTTCATTATTTTTAGGTCAAATCCAAAGCTTTGATTTATTTGGATTTTTTGTGTTCGATTCAATCTCGTGTGGGTTTTGTTGTTACAATTGCTACGTGTGTTCGTATCAATTGGTATCAGAGCGTGGGTTCCAAAAAAATCAAGGTTATATCCCTTTTTTCTTTTTCATTTTCATTTTTGTTGAGCCTTTTGTTTTTATCTCTTTCATTCTTCGCGTTCTTCACCCTTTTTGAGTCTTTAATCCGTGAAAGTTCCAACAAAAATTCAAAAGTTGTTTTTGTACTAATTTAGTATCCAAATTAACTTCCGTTTCTTTTGCTGATGTAGTAGTCAAATTTTCCAAAAAAAATCGAAAATTCAAAAAAATAATAATTATTTTTATAGTTTGATTTATTTCGAAAATTACTAGCATTTCATTATTCTTCTCGAGTCAAAATTTTTATTTCTGTCTGGTCTAACCCAAAATTCAAGAACCACTTTCTTGAATTACAATAGTTCTCATTCCAAATTGTCCAATTTTTTTTCTTTTTTCTTGAGTCTTTTAAATTTACAATTCTTACTCACATCCCGATTTGAATTGTACGAGAATAATTTTTGATTGAGTTCGAATTTGTTCTTTAGAGTACTTGGACGAGAGCATTAAGTTGAAAAAGTAGAGTGCTGAGACTAATAGAGAGTAAAAGCCAAATTGAGTGATACACGAGAGTACATACGTGAGACAGATAATAAATTAGATTTAGAATGTCTGACAGGAAAGATTCAACCAGTTAAGTTTCCTTTGTATCTCTCTCATTTTCAATCACTGTCTTATTTTACCCGGAACTATCTCGACTTACTCTTTTTAATTATTTTTCTGATGGAGAACGTTGAAAAAGTCTCGAAATCCTAATTAGACTCATTCTATTTTCATCTCGTGTGTTATATGCTTATATAAACCTGCTATCTAATACACACAAATCTCTCTTACTCTATTCTCTTTCTTTCTCTTCCTCTTGGAACCTTTGAGAGAATTTATGTTGTCTCTTCTTCTGGTTCTCATGTTTTTGTATTGTCATGGATTTTCGCACTCTTCAACTCTCTTCCCCATCAATTTTGCACCAAAAAAGGGTGCATGAAGTTTTACTTATTTTTTTGAAAATGGGTGGTGGCGAGAAAAATAAAATAAAATCAGAAGCTGCATAAACGTTGGACAAGGAGATAATTAACAGAGATTTGTAGTCCAAGTTATTTACTTCAATCATCCATTGTTTATCCAATTGTTAAAAGAAGCTGAAGAAGAATATGGATTTGATCAGAAGGGCACAATTACAATTCCTTGCCATGTCAAAGAATTTCGGAATATTCAGAGCATGATTGATAGAGAAACCACCATTGTTTTAGGGCTTCAAATTTGAATCTTGTTAAAAGTATTTGTCTTGGAGAGCATGTTTTGCCTAACTTAAAAGTCAAAAAAAGAAGCTAAAGAAATATTTTCGTTTTGGTTTATGATTTGATGATGTCAAAATAATCTTTTTTGTAAAATGCAGAGGTCACAATAAGTAATTCTTAGGAGAAGAATCATGTTCTCCATTCTCGCCCCATTTGGAGCCAGACAATGCATGGGCACGAGTAATTTAGCTATCCTAGGGTTCTATACGTATCAAATAAAAAAAATTGGTCTCGTCCACTTTTCACGAACTTCCTAAACAGTTTGACTGGGTACAAATGGACCTAAACATGATTAAATAAACAGAAACGTGTAAGATATTTGTATGTTGTCATGTACAATCTAACATTCCAAACATGCCATAAACGTCCTACACGGCTACACCATCAAAACCGAGCAAAAGAATCATTACTAATTCGTGCAACTAACAGTGATTCGTGCAGATTTATATCAAACATAACAAGGTAACAAGGAACTCAACAAGCTGTAAGAACTTACAATACTTTCAAAAGATAAAAATAAGACTGAAGATTAAAAAATAATGCAGCATTACCAGCAGATATGCTGATCTTTGTAACATATACACAATCATGACTGCAAAAAAAGTACTGAAATCCCAGTAGGAATATTAATAGACAAAAATTCTACAATGAGAACTATTGACACAGTTATAGAGCCTCGCTTTTATATTTGTTGAAAACTTGAGAATACTTCTTTGATGGACAAAAACACGTACAGTTCCAGTTACTGTACATGTAAATGGAATGAGCATGAAGAATTTCTTGACTTCCAAACGGCCTAAACATCATCTAGTTACCTAGTACATCTGTAATAAACTTTTTTCCCAATACAAAATGTAAAAACTTACCACGATCTTTTGAATGCGCGAATCTTTAATTGCCATTGTTGACCAAATGATAATTTGAAGAAAATAAAGAAGAAGAAAAACGAGAAAGGAAAAGCTAATGATGTCTTGTATTTGAGCTACGAAGTGTCAAACCATGCAAAAATTTGGTATATCCAAGTAAACTGAGTTTTCTGTCACTCCTTATCCAATCTTTGAGCACAGAATGAGCAGTCGGGCCAACATTCAACTCCTGCATAAATAAGGCACAAACTTAGGACCTCTTTGATTAATATATGTATGTATAAATCAAGCAGAATAACTGAGCTATACAAAACTCGTAAAGCCATAAATGTAGATACCCGAGCCAATTCCTCTACTGATATTACTCGGTTACCCTCTTGTTCAAAATACTCAAATGCTGTAGATGCAATTTGCTCCCATTTGTCAAGGGCCTCCAATTGATACGTACTGGTTGCAGCTGCACAGAACTCTTCAAAGTCCATCTTTCTATAAGACAATGGTGCCATCTGAAAATGAAAAAGACCTCATTAAAAGGGTCAAGTTACTGTGATGAAGGAGGGGAAAAAATCCCAATAACAGTCTGGGATTCCATTTGTCCAACTCATTTGGCATGAAGTTTTCAAAGACAGTTTAAAAAGTGAGCATTTGATGTGTTACTTTACATTTTTATCTTCAAAGTAGGGGCTGGGATTATACATTATAAGGATCATTGGTAATTAATACTATATATTTGACGAAATAATACAGTTTTCCAGACAAAAATGAGAATGATCCATACTGGAGAAAGTATTTCACAGTTATGATTACACAACTTAAAATCTAGCTCATAAAGAAAGATGAATAAATTATAGAAAATTATTTGAAATATGTAAGATATATATATTTCTCATAAAAATAAACAAGTGCAGAAGCTGACCACGTGTAGAACATCGGGGACCCTAGAGACCTTCATAGCATCAGTGGCATTCCGTGCAAGAGCCTGAAATTCAAGTAGCATCCTCCTTTCAGCATCAATTTAGCGTATGATTGGCCCCCCATTTTTTCATAACTCATTTTCAACCACACATTCTCCCATAAAATAATTTTACATGTAAACTGAAAACTTTCCTTCTTTTTAACCACACATTCTCTAAAAAGTCATTATTCCAAAATACACTTTCTTACCAAAATGGGGCTCAAACTGGAGCTTAATTTCATGACCAAAAACCAGAAAATGATAAAATGCTCTCTATATCAAGGAATAACCTCTTTTTTTTTTAAAAGCCAAAAGTTCATTAAAAACAAACATTATAGTAAGAAGATAAAGCCAAACTAAGATCAGTGAAGATCTCTTAAAATAGTTCCTCCAAGTACACAAGTAGGGTTTAATGTAATTTCCAAAGGCGTCTAAGTGCCCTTCAGTTTCCAAACAAGATTAATTGGGTTCATCACTTTCACCAAATCACCAGTAGTATGTAAGGACTCTCTTTAAAAGATAAAAATACAATGATCTTGCATAGGATACATAAGCAATAGGAAGGGAGTGATGTGTGGATGTGTATACATTTACAGAGTCAGATTATATATATCATTTATAGAGTCAGCTTATATATATGTAGAGAGACAGACCATTTTGAAGTTGTCAAGAGAGACTAGACCATCCTTGGGCTCCAGAAGTATGAATTGAGCTTTAAGATAAACCAATTCATCCTCAGTCAAAGCTTTCGATAGAGCCTGCAAGTATAGTAGAAACAAATCAAAATGTTACAGCTGATGGACTGAAGATAAAAATGGAGCTATTGCTGCCAACTAGGTGAACGAGTTCATTTTGGCAATTTGATACAAGATAATAGGCAATAAATACGTAATTCATTCTGATATTGAAAATATATGACTTTTTAGTTACTACAAGGTGATCTGTCATTTTCTTTTCAATTATTTCAAAAATAGAACTACATTTAACAGGGGGAAAAGGATGAAAAACCAATTTTCGGAGCAGGTAGAAATTCTTTTATTGATATATCAGTAGGTAAAAAGCAGCAAGATTGAAGACAATATAATGAAAGAGAATAATACTTCGGTTAATAAAGCATGACAAATATAACAAGCAATAGAAACCATTTAACATTGCATGAGAACTCGAGCAAAAATGATTGGTCCATCCCCATCAAATGAATCCCAGCAACGATAAAGAACAATAGACAATTTGTACAAATAAGGTAGAAACAGTCCTGTTATAGTTGGCATACACAACTATATTATTCTAAAGCACATGAATTTGACCCAATTACACCCGCCAAGTAAATACGACTGGCGATACATCAGACTTTCCAAAACAAAGGGTGATGTATCTCCAAATAAAACTATGATGCTCCATTCAAGGATCAATACATATTCTGTAAGTTAACATAATTCTAGGAACCAACTTAATTCCACTTCCCAAAGTTCAAATTTTTTAAAGCTGTGATAGTCAAAATTTGTAAAAGATCTTTTACAGTGCTAATTATAAGAGAGATTTCAAATTCCCTTTCTCAAAATATCTTGTCTGTTTATATTTATGCAAGTGTTTGTGAATTAAATTATTGTTTTACTTTATACCATGTCCTCTACATGTCGCTGAAAAAAATGTCAAACTTTTCATGAAAAATAATCAGATCAACTTTTGCACGAGTCACAACAATCATTCACCACACTATAAAATATAAGATATGTCCTGGTGTGTAGAGTATGATCATGTTTGGCTAAGCTAAAAAGTTTACTTATAAGTAGATTTACTAGAATAAGTAAAACAGCAAATTAAAAAAAATCAATTATTTATTATTGGTGAAAGTTAGCAAGAAGTTACTTATTCTGATAGTAAATAGTTTTTCTCTTTTTCATTTTTTTTTTTTAAAGTAACTTTTGTAACTTAAAGCATGAAACAAGTTATCCAAATATGTTTTGGGACAAAAAATTCTGTAAGATTTTCCTTTTAGACAGCGCAAACAAGGCTCGTATCATGAGTTCAATATTTATTAATCAAGTATACAATGCCCTATAAGATTTTATGTGTAAACACAAGTGTTCACACCAATATTATGTGCAAAGATTAATATAATATAAATTTTTTCCAAAGTACTAAATTATTTTCAGAAGTATTACTGATAAAGCCAAATGGCAACTCATGCAATTCAGCCGGTGCCTGCACTGAATTTAAAGTCTAGATGATCATATTTTACTTGAACACCCAGGGAGTTTTGAGACCTAAATTGACCATGATGTGCCTGCAATCCAACATCAGTGACCGCACATGTGAAATGTAAAGCATTACGCAAAACACAAACAATTAAGGTAAACATATAAACAGCAAAACAAGCATTTAACTCTTTAAAATAGTAAACTCATAAAGAATTCTGATTCAAATACTCACAGCTTGCAAAAGCAATCAGTGGATTATTCCGATCAGATAAAACAATACCTTTAGCGCTGCACGTTTGAAAGGTGTAGCGTGTATATACGACTTAACCAACTTGTAGACTAATATATCTAAAGGAATAGGATAGCTCTCGCTTCGCAACCATGGATGTGCTGCATTTCAATATGTTTGCATCAGTTCATGTATTGACAAGAGAAGTATAAACAGATATTGCATTGTCAATCATCAAAGAAATGTAGATGACAGTTCCTCGATGATTACAGTATTTTCAAGAAATAATTAGAGCTCCCCAACAATGAAACATATAACTGAATAAATAACCTCCAGCAACAACTTCCAGTAGAATATGTAAAAAGCAAAATTAACATCCTTAACAGATGCAACAGTTGAAAGATCCACGGAATTACATAAGCAAGTGAAATTTGACACTTTCAAGGAATTCTACGCAGCAGTAAAAGAAGCAGATCACTTACTCAAAGCTTGAGCAGCAGTCATTCTTTTTCTGTAATCCTTGTTTAAAAGCCTTTTTACAAAGTCCTTGGCTTGTGGTGAGACAGAAGGCCAAGGCATGTCCTCGAAGTTTGGATCAGCTCTTAATACTGAACGAAATATTCCAGATTCTGTCCTCGCCCAAAAAGGTCTGCTTCCACATAGCAAAATATAGCAGATGACGCCAATGCTCCAAATATCAGCCTCCAAACTATAAGATCTATGGAGTACTTCTGGTGCCACATAATAAGCACTTCCAACAATATCATTTAGTCTTCCATCTGCAGAAACAAAGATGTTGGATGACAAAAGAGATTATTTTTTTCTCGATTCTCAGGGTACACCGTAAAAATTTAAGCTATAAAGGACTGCTGTTGATTATAAAGGAATGACGTGCCCAAGCCGATAATAAACCTTATTTTTACTACAAATTTCTTGGCATATTGGACCAACACTAGAAGCATCATTCTATTTTAGTCTACTTTGGGCCCGTATGACATGACTTTTGTTTTTGCTTCCAATAGAAGAGATTTTGGAGGAAGCCATCCTAATTTTTATTTGGTAACTAATTTTTAAAAGCACTTCTTATTAAGCTCTAAAAGCTAGAGTGTCAAAATGGATGGGCCGAGCCGCACAACTTCAAGCTCGGACCGGTCCGATTTAAAAAAGCCCGTCCGTATCGGGCTTTCCGGGCCGCAAAAAAAGTGCAGTCCGGCCCGCCGAAAGCCCGCATGGGCCGGTTAACCGCGGCCCGCTGGCTAAAATCCGGCTCGACCCGTTTAAATTTTTTTACAAACCTTAATAACATAAAAACTTTTAATTTTTAAATTTTTTTTAAATACGGGCCGGCCCGCGGTTCCCCGCGATCCGCTTGGTAGGATCAACCGGCCCGGTTCGCAAAAAGCCCACGATTCGACCCATTCGGTTCACGGACCGAATATCGGGCCGGGCTGCCTCCGTGCGGGCCACCCATCTTGACACCACTACTAAAAGCTCTTCTAACTATCCAAAAGCAAATTTTGAGCCTCAAAAGTTTCTTTTGGCTTTTCAAAAGCCATTCCAAACGGCCTTTTGTCTATTTTTAGATTAAAATATATAAAAAAAAAAAAAAAACTAACATCACGAATCAAATGCCAAAATTAGAAAATTCTTGCAGCTGGACAACAGAAAATAACACTGATAAATAAGTTAATTACTGCGATATCATGCAAACTACAAAAAATTAGTAGAAAGTCATGCTCTGCATAAATATAGGCTGGAGAGTATAGAGCGAAAATTTAAAATGCCAGCAAAATATCTACTAGCCCGTAGCTAGGCTTAGCTTTCTAAGAGTCTTTGGTTCATTTCGTCAGCAAATAACTCACAAATGATCAAGGCATTAAACTAGAGATGTTTTCCAACAAATCAGCCTCATCAGGTAAAAAGTAACTGACAAACAAACCTATCATAACCTAATTTGTTTCAATCTGTACTTCAGTCTTGAAGCATGCCAACATCTCAGCTGTTCTATTGAACTTGAAAATAAATTAAGTTGGTTATTGCAATGGTAAGGCAGCACAAAATCAAGACGTAGAATACACCAACAAACAAGTAATATGATGCTCCTGAGGCACGTAAAGTTTGACAGTGTGGCACCAAGCATTTCTACTGAATTTGATAGCAAAGAGACATCGAAAAAATGGTTATTGTCAAATGTCAAGCCATATATTGAAGTCAAATTGAATTAGTTTGATAAACTAAGAAACGAGAAAGAAGGATAAACTTTATATGACTGTTACCCGGCCTGATAAAGTCAGAAAGACCAAAATCAATAAGCTTCATGTCAGCATCTTCGCTTCTAGATGTAAAAAGAAAATTCTGCAATACAAGAATTTCAATCAACATCAACGAAAAGCTGAGCAGAAAAATGACCATTTAACAAAAGCATCAAAAAATTATTGGGTGATAAAGGCTCTCCATATACCTCAGGTTTTAAGTCACGGTGGACAACTCCTTGGAGGTGACAAAATGAAACTACACTTAGAATTTGTACAACGATAAGTTTTGCTTCCTCTTCCGTATATCGACCACCTCTGCAATGGATGAGTAACAGGTACAAACAACATCCATCAAAATATGGAAAATATCAGGTACAAACAGCATCCATCAAAATATGGAAAATATCAGGAAAAAAAAAAAGCATTTTCTGTCATCCATATATGGAGGTCCTGACGCCTATATGTTAGCTACAGATAAAGTAATTTCACTCACTTTGACAATATTCTGTCCAGTAGTTCTCCGCCATCACACAACCTATGAGAAAAGAAAAGAGCTAATAATTGGTTTAAATTATTCACATGATCCAGCAAAAAGACACGAAGAATAACAGGTACAACTAATAGCTCCCCGGTAAAAATTAGAAAAGTAAAAGTAAACCAGTAACACTAACTTATTGTATGACATCTATTTACCAAAGGTGGACTAAGGACCCCAATATGGAAAAGCTAGATAAAACCAAAATGATTATGACAGAGCTGGCTAAATATAGTCCTCAAACCAAACTCCAAAATCCTTTAAAAAAAGGAAAGCACGAAATAATATCTAAGCAAGACAGAAACCAAAAAAATAACATTTTCCAACTGAGCACAAGATTTTTGACATCCAACGTCGAGACAATCCTAAGGCCCAAAGAAGACTTTGACATGCCCAGTTTGTCTTTGACCAGTTTCAGTCAATGGTTTCGGATTTGGGTGAATATTACCTCCTTTTTATAACCATAAATGGTGGGATTTTGGCCAAATACAACATTTTGGGTATCAAACTGCACTTTTCCATTGTCTCAGGAATTGTGCCTTTTCTTACAATTTTCTTTATTTTGTGGATTGTTTTATAATTTAATTAAATTCGGGTTTTGACATAAAGACTGCCAGGTTGAATTGAATTAAGTTATCTTTAAGAGTATTCTCTATTTTCATATCATATACTCTATATTCATTCGAATCAACAAGTTTTTGGTTTACTATTTCACACTTTCGTAGCATTGATTTCAAAGAAAATCTGAATGACAATAACAAAGAAAGATCAATTTCACAAACCGGGCATAAACAAGTGTAACTTTGGAAGATAAGGAAATACGTACTCCATTATTACATAAACATTGTTGGCATCCTCACAAGCATCATAAAATCTAACTAGATGCTTATGGCCTGAAAGTGCTTTCAAAATTTTCACTTCTCTGCGAACATCTTCAATGGATATTGCAGTTGTCATCTGACAAATAAAGTGTGTTCAGTTAAATATATATCAAATAAAGGAAAAGAACTATCAAACTGCAGAAAATTGAGTGCACAAAACTCAACATAGCTGTCTAAACTTGCAACAACTTCTCTAATTTAGGTTTCTTAAATTTGATTGCTTGATTTACAAGAGGTTAAATTGAAGAGTTCATTGGCCAATGTTTTTAACGTGTTTTCATTTCATGTTAGCTTGTGCGCAGTTGAATGAGCCATATATACACCAAGAATATGGTGCTATGAACAACCAAGAATCAAGTTTCTACGTGAAGACATTTAGATCTTTAATGCTCAACTTTATTTGATAGACTTTCTTTTTTCGCATGGTTTTGCCCATCAGGAAAAGCCCAGAACAGATCTATCTTTACACTTTTGACATTTTGTTTAGAACTCCTTAATATTCATTAATTCTAAAATTAATTATCAACCAATCTCACTTTGTCTTATACCAGTCACATTTAGATTCTAATACATTACGAGATCTGAAGAAAACAGACCTCTCTTGCCTAGCTTCATGGCAATCAACATTTAATGACAAAAGTTATCAATAAAGGAAGGGGAAGGAGCCATTGTTGTTCTACCATGATTTTTTGGATGTACTGTGAAGTGTGAATAAGTCATAAATTTTAATGATCGAAAACAAAGTCTAGACTTCCAGATTTTCTTAGCAAAAATCATCCTGAGGCCAAGTGCAGCTATGGCAAAAGAAAAAGAAATAAATATGCAACAAAGTCTAAAGAAGACGATAGGCAGGTGGATACTTAAATTGATGAGTTTTAATCGGTGTAACATATTATTTAATGATTTCCATGTTTCACTTAATGGAAATCATTAAGTAATCTGTTACACCGATAAAAACTCATCAATTGAAGTATCCATAACGGCTCTCATACAACAATTCCAAGGCAAACAAGCCAAATTAAATTCAATGCATGTTAGAAATCAAAATTGATGTATGGGAGCTCGTGGATCAATAAATTATGACAACCTGTGTGCTTTGAAACCAAATAGTTACATAGGAAGAAAAGTCTTATTACCAGTTTCCCAGGCATATGCCACAAAGCTAATAGGCATCCTAGAGAAGAGATCTGCTTTATGTAGTCTTGTAAATTACAGAACTAATTTGCTAAATTTTGAACCAGATTTTTTTTTTTTTTTTTTTTTTTTTTTGGCAGGAAGCTGGCTTGTTGAATGGAAAGTGCAAGGGTCAGTATGTTAAGCCGTGGAACTATTCCCAAGCTAACAAATAACTGCATTTTTTTTTTCCAAATAGTACGTGCGGGTGAAATTTGCTCTGTTTGTTAATACTTAAAAAGTTATGTATATCTCATCACTTTCAATGCAATAAAAGCATTCAAATTGAGGGTTAAAGAAAGACAGACTTCACTTGCAAAACACACACCCAACTCTTTTTAACCCCGCTCTATCAATTCTTACAACTCTTTTTCCACCAGAAATTCATTAAACAACCTCGAAAAAGAATTATTTTCTCCCTATTTTCTCTCTCTCTCCCTCTCTCGCGCGCCCAGAGTTATGCACTGTTGAAGGATGGATAGTTCCTTTATTTTCGCGCATTAATAATTGACATATGTGCATAACAACAACAAAAAGCTTTTATTCATAGTGTATGGAATTGAATCTGGAAACTTCCCTCCTCCCTCTGTGTATATTCCAACTGTGAAATGTTGCGGACAGCCTCTTTTAGATTTTCCACAATCGTAATTTGCATACTAAACTCATCGCAACAGAATAACTCTCCCTTCCCCCCTTTGCAGTTATTCTTCTCTTGACCTTTTTGTCCACTATAATTTTCAATTTACAATCTTACCTTACAGAAAATCAACCATACGAGTTTATTGATATACTGCTTGAGAGTTACAAATACCAAATCCTTTATGGCATACAGAGCCCTGTTATTGCTGACAATCAGTAGACAATCCCTAAGCTTTAGATAAGTTCTAGAAATAGTTGAGGAAAAAAAAATGATCATACATTATACATGAAGTAGGATGACTATCTCAAAATAGTTGTCTATACCGCAAAGTACATTGGGATACTTTATTTGCAGCTTTACGTTAGTTATGTTAGTAGCAGAACATAATATGGGCCATTCTAACTGTTTACTCTTACTACCATAAAAGATCCTTCATTGTAATCTTACTGTATGTGATCCACCTAATAGCATTTGTAATGGCTTCTGAATACCAATTCAAAACTCTGCTTACAAAGTCAAGACAGTTGACTCACAAAAACTGACCTGATTTTTTGTGTTCAGGTACACAAATCTTCTTTCTCCATTCTGCTTGTCTAGGATACTAGATCAACTGATTCAACTCCTATATAATTGATGTTTTTTCTAAGCCTTTTTCATCTATGATATATTCAACAATCTTCACTGAACCAACCTAACACATCTTAATTGTAGTCATCAGATTTTATCTACTGAAGGCAACACTTAATATCATAAATCAACAGAACAATGACTCAGATTGCTAAAGCATACTTTGCATATGCTCAACAACTCTATATTGCAGCAAGTTATAATAAGCAGAGGTAAATCAAATACAGAGTTGATATCATTGAACCCTTCTGTAGATAAAGCACTAGACTATGGAGCCAATTCCAAGATCATTGGAACCACGGCTTAACAAAGATATTTAAAGTCAATACCTTTCCATCCAACATTGCTAACTAAGCCACCTTCTAGACACCAACATTTCAATCCTAAATAGAATTATTCCATCTTTCTCTTACTATACCCGATAATTGCAACTGCTGCTTGCCTTAAGTGTCCACCAAACATAATCCTAACATCTATCTTATCTGAGAAATGAAACTTCCATTAGAAAGTAAGCTTAGGTCTAGCACGGACAGACCTTAGATTTGGAGATGATTTTGACAGCAACAGGAAGGTCTTTGAGCTCTCCCTTTCGGCCTTTGGCATAGCAAGTGTGACCAAAATGGCCTCGGCCCACCTCTTTGCCAAGCTCATACTTTGCCCCAAAATTTTTATTATACCCAAAGTTCTTGTCCAAAGCCTGATGCCTCTCCGGCTCCTCCGTAACCCCCGCAGCATCCTCCGGAATCGTCCCCTCCCTTGGTGTCTTCCCGTGCCCAAACCTCCTCACCAAAGATGCCTTGATGTGCTTGGCCGGCGACGGCGGAGGAAACGGCTTCTTAAAAAACCTCCTCGGTGTTGACCTCGCTGGCGACGGCGACACTCCCGCCGGTAGAGGACTGGTCCCTCCCGCTCCCACTCCACCGTAAGGGTACGGGCTCGGCCAGGAACTGTTTCCAGCCGACGATCTCACCGGAGTATTCTTCGCCGATTGATTGCCGTTACGAGCCGGCGTCTGTGATGGCCGATCGCCGACTCCATCGCCGTCAGCTGTGTCTGTAATGGTGGTCGTCGCATGACCATCATTATCTCCGGTGGGAATCGTCTTACCATAACACTGCCCCATCGCAGCGGCTGCAGCTCAGTGTCAACTCAAATCCACTATTTCTAATTTCTCTCTCTATACGTATATATGTGTATATATTACAACTGGATCGGGACTAGGTCAATACAAAAGGTCTAAGCATTTGACGGTGCAGATCGGTCCAAATCTCAAGATCAGAGCTGAGAAAAGGACCGGAGTTTAGAGAAAGAAAGTGAGAATCAATCAACAGATCAACGGTGAGAAAACGATAAAAAAAGAGAATGAAGTGAAATCCCAGTCATATATATATATTTTTAATATAGAATATAGATACAGATAAAAATGACACAGTGTGGTGAAAGAAACAGAAATAAGGCCCTGCTTGATAGGGTTGAAAGTTGGACGAAAATAGAAAATATTTGTGAAAATTACACATTTTCCTACCTTAAAAATTTAACATTCTAAAATCATATGAAAAATTCCATAATTCAAAAATCAGAATTTTTTATTTTATTTTTAATATTAGGTATTTTATTAAACATAATATTAAATATATAATTTTATTTCCAAACCCTAGCCAATCCCCAAAAACCGTGAAATTCATTTCTTCTCCTCCCTCCTCTCTTTCCCTCTCCCTCTACCTCTCCCTCTCCCCCTCCCCCTCATTCGGTACCGGAACAACCCTTCATCGGCGGCGGCAAGGCGACAGTAGCATGACGGCGTCCTGTTGTTGAAGCTGCGGAGCACAGCGAGACGACGTCGCTACTGGAGTACCGGCGTGTAGCAAGACGGCGCTCCTGCTGTCGAAGCTGCGCAGTGCAGCCTCGAAAACCTCGTTGCAGACGGCGGTGTTGCTGCTGCTAGTACCTGCAATCTGCCAGAATTGCTGGAATTTTTTTTTTGTTGATTCGATCTGTTGTGCGGTGTTTGGTGGCGACAGTGGTGGTTGTGGATGATGGTTTGTGTGTGGGATGGCATAGGTGACGCGATCTGGTGGTTTGTTTTTCATTGTTTTGGCTGTGTTTTGTGTTGTGTCGTGTGGTTGTCTGTGGCGATTTGTGGTGTTGTGTGGTGATGGCGGTTTTGGGTGGTGGCCGTTGTGTGTTTGTGTTGGCAATGGTGGTGGTGGTGGTGGCGATTTCCAGATCCGGCTGGTGAGGTGGTGGCCATGGTGTTTGTGAGCGAGGGCAGTGAGGGCAGTTTTGTGATTTTGTATGGTGTTGATTTTTAGATCCAACTTTGTGAGGTGGTGGCGATGGCGATTGTGAGGCGGTGGCGAGACGGCGACGATTGTCAGGCAGTGGTCACAAATTATTTGATAACTGTGACCACTAAATTGACTAATTTGTGACTAATAACAAATCTCTGACTAATTTGTGATCTATTAAAATTTTAATCTGTGATCCTGAAAGTAAATTGTGACTTATTAAAATTTTGATCCGTGACTTCGAAAATAATCTGTGACCTAATAAATCTAATTTGTTATCACTTATCAATACTTTGATAATTTATGAACATTATAAGTAGTGACTTATAAATTGTGACTTGTAATGATCGTGATATGTGACTGATAAAGAAATTGTGATTTATAAATTTTTCACCTGTGATCAAAGAAAAAATTGCGACCTTTAAAATTTTTGAATTGTGATCGAAAAAAAATTTGTAACATTTAAAAAATTGATTTGTGACTGAAAAATAATATGTGACTAATTAAATTATGAATCTGTGACCGATGAATAAATTGTGACCTATGAATTTTTTGAATTGTGACCGTAAAATAATTTTCGAGATTTAAAAAATTTGATTTGTGACCGAAAATAATATGTGACTAATTAAATTGTGAATTTGTGACCAAATTATATAAATTTGTGACCTTAATATATTTAATTAATTAAATATATATTTAATTAGTAATTTTATAAATAAAATTTAATAAAAATCTGATTTTTGAAATTTGAAACTTATTTTCTTATTATTGAAATGTGTCAAAGTTATACTCTTATTTATGAAAATTACCCAAAATATTTTTTATTTTCACTTTTTTATGGTATTTGATTGACATTTTTTGTCATGAAAAATATTTGTTATCCACTTTTAGGTATAACTCTTTGAAGTACAAAAATAAGAATTTATTTTTTTATGATTTTGGTAGAAATTTATTTTCCACTTTGTTGGATGTTTTTTTTCTTTTTTTTTAAAAAATTTTTTTTGACAATGGAAACATATTCTAAATTCAATGATAAAAAAAATTATCCATTTAATTGATCATTTGCATGAAAAACGAAGTCAAACGAACACTAAAAATTTATGAAAATATTTTTATTTTATTTTTTTACTTTTTGACAATCCAAACAAATTTTAATACAGATTGTAAAAAAATTTATCTCAAATAGTAACAATTTGCATGAAAAAGAAAGTCAAACGGATTAGGTTGAAAATTATATCAATCAAACACCATTAATTATCATTCTCTCTAAAACAAATTCTAGACATTTTAGTTCCCTGAAATTCATTTTCTTTCCACCCAATTTTCACTCTTAGGCTGTGTTTGATACATTTATTGAAAATATTTTCCTAGTTCCTACTTTTGGCTGTTTGATACGTTTTATTTGTCATGAAAAATGTTTGTTAGGTACAAGTTGTTGATGCACAAAAACTGTAAAATATTTTTCCACTATTTTGGTGGAAAAATATTTTCTAGCTTTTTGACCAAATTTTTTTTTTTTTTTTTTTTTTTTTTTTTTTTTTTTTTTTTTTTTTTTAGAGCAATTGGAACACATTCCAAAGTCAATGGTAAAAAAATTCATCCATTTAATTGATAATTTGCTTAAAAAAACAAAGTCAAACGAAAAATTTGCCAGGTAAAAAATTATACCAATCAAACACCTTTCCTCTCAAACAAATTCCAGGCAAATCACTTCCCTACCAAATATTTTATTTGCCACCCATTTTCCATCTTTCTATCAAGGCGAAAATTTTCCCAAGAAGTTGGAATTCGATTCCAACTTCTACTTTTGCGCTGTTTAATAGCTTCTTCTTTTTTTCCATGGAATTAGTTTTCACCCAATTCCAAGGTACAACCACTTGAAGCATGATTCCGTGGAATTCAATGACTTGCTATATGGGTGGGAATTGGTTTCCACCTTTTTTTTTTAGCAATAGAAACAAATTCTAAGATAAAGTGTAAAAAAATTTATCCCTTTAATTGACAAATTTCATGTAAAACAGAGTCAAACGTAAAAATAAAAATTAATTTTTTTTTTATTTTTATTTTGACAATCTAAACATATTTTGTCCCCAATGGTAAAATAAATTATCTATTTAATTGATAATTTGCATAAAAAAACAAAGCCAAACGTATTATAATAGAAATGTGGAAAATTATACCAATCAAACACCTTTAATTTAATTCCCGGTAAAACAATTTCAGGCAATTCAATTCTCTGCAATTCAATTCCTTTCCACCCATTTTCCACCCCTAAGGTCCGTTTGGCTCTGTTTTGCATGGAATTTGTCAATTAAATGGATAATTTTTTTTACACTTTATCTTAGAATTTGTTTCTATTGCTTAAAAAAAAAAAAAGGTGGAAACCAATTTCCACCATATAGTAAGGAATTGAATTCCACGAAATCACGCTTCAAGTGATTGTACCTTGAAAAATGGGTGGAAATCAATTTCATTGAAAAAAATGCTATCAAACGAATAAAAAATTAAAATTTTAGGAAAAATTTTGGTGAATCAAACGAACCTTACAATCAAAGGTACCCAAGTGAACGGAAAATCTCTGGGAAAACCTGACCTGACCCAACATTATTTTCTATCCGTCACTTTGTCTCACTCTATTAGAACAATTAATTCTATAAATGATTTTGAGTGACAGATGAAAGCAATGTTTTACTTTAAAAGTATAGTATCTATTCCAGAAAAATTTAATAATAAGTTGAAATTTTTTGCCTTTGAAAGTAGATTGTATTGTAAAAAATGGGATCAGAGACGTACTTGCTTGATCTTGCGTTAAGCATATGTCCTACTAGAGTGGTGGATAATTAATGGATTGTAAATTATGAATTGTACGAAATGTGTAGACAAAAAATAAATTTGACTAGCTTAAAATATAATTTAAACTTCGCCAACATGCAATCAGAAAATTGTGGAATCATAATCGTGAAAGGAAGAGGGATGAATGAGACGAAAATGCAAGGGAAAAGGGGTGAGAAATAATTTTTACGGCCCCATGTTTTTTCTTGGCAACAAAAGAAATTATTTTTTCGAGTTAAATGGAAAATCGGAAAGTAAATTTTAAACAAGGGAGGAGGAATGAAATAAAAAAAATTCAAAAGGAAAAGGCAATAAGTGTCATGTAATCTCTTCTTAGTAAATTGAAAGACGTCAACAAATTTGTCGACGACAAGTAACAACTTAAGTTTTTCTCATTTATTAATTAGAAAAAATAATATTTAGAGATGTCAAAATACATTTGGGAGACAGTAAATTTGAAACAGCAATTCAAAAGGGAAAAAGGCTGGGAAACTATTTTTCATTTTTGAAATTTTCTTAGTGAAGAATCAGACTCTTCGAAATAAACTAAACTAAAAAAAAAAAAAACCCAACATCTAACGTTGTGTTTATCATTTTATTTCCCTTTGAATTGGTCACTTTCAAATAAAAAATGTCTCTATTTTTATAACTGCTACGGTTGAACTTTTACTTTTATGACAAAAATAAATACATTTTATGTTAAGAATCTCTAAATTAATGTTCAATTAATTGAGTATGATGTCAAATCCTAGAAAAAATAGAACAACTATAAAATATAAGGAATATATTGGTAATCGAGAAAAGTATTTCTTATCGTGGATGAATTTGTAGTTAGTCGACTCTAATCAAGTATTGAAAATGGGTGTTGAGAATATGTCAAACTTTAACATTTTAATTACTTAATGTTTTTCATTTAGAAGATGAAAAACGAACAATGAAAATAATTTGACATTGTCCATCATCTTCACTCCGACTCATCAAACCCTATCAAGATCTTTGTCATGCCACACTCTCACTGATAAAATTTATGTAGTTTATCGTTCGGTGATTATACTTTCATGATTTATGGACAAATTTTAGCATGTTGTAAAGTTCAAGTTTTCTTTAGAGTCCGTTTGATTGCAATGATGGAAAATGGGTGGAAATGAATTGAATTGTTTTACTGGAAATTGAATTAAAAGTGTTTGATTGATATAATTTTTCACATTTCTATTATAATACGTTTGGCTTTGTTTTTTATGCAAATCGTCAATTAAATGGATAATTTTTTTTACCATTGGGGACAAAATATGTTTAGATTGCCAAAAAAAATAAAAAAATAAAAAATTTATTTTTTATTTTTACGTTTGGCTCTGTTTTGCATAGAATTTATCAATTAAATGGATAATCTTTTTACACTTTAACTTTAAAAAAAAAAAAGGTGGAAACCAATTTCCACCATATAGCAAGGAATTGAATTCCACGAAATCACACTTTAAATTGTTGTACCTTGGAATTGGATGGAAACCAATTCCATGGAAAAAAAAAAAAAAAAAAAAAAAAAAAAAAAAAAAAAAAGCTATCAAACGGACAAAAAGTGGAAGTTGGAATTCGATTCCAACTATCAGGAAAAATTTTGACGAATCAAATGGAGCCTTAGTGACTATCATATCGATATGAAGTACATAATTGTCATGTCATTTGCAACTTTGCACCAAACTTCAATACACCAACAATCTACAATGCAACATAGTATAAGGGTGTGTTCGGTATAGATTAAAATTGAAAAATTAGTCATTATTGTTGACTTTTATTAAACGAGTGGGACTCAATAACGGCCATATTTTCAATTTTAATTGAATTTTAATTGTTACCAAACGAGCTCTAAATATATACTCGTTAAATAATGTTATTCATTTTGTTGTATGGTGCGTAATTATCTTTTACATTCCTCAATCCTCATTATACTCTTTCTTTAAATCCACGTCTTTATCCTTCTTCATTTTGAATATTAAACTTATGCGGTATGTGTTGCGAAAATCTTTTGAGAAACCTTTGATTCGAATTTAGAAATCAATCAAACGAACACCATTCGACTCAAGCTCAACCAAAAACTTTCCTTTACTAGGTTGCTCCAAGATTTAAATTCACAAAGGATGATGGTGGTGGTGATTTGCAAGCTACATAGGCAAGAAAAAATAAAGAGGTAGCAATGGTAATCACTCAACCAAGAGACGGCTCCCTCACCATGTTTTTCTCTCCTCCAAGGCTACCGAATTTCCACAAAGGGCAGCCGACTTCCCCCCTTTCCAAGGCACATGTTTTCCCTCTCAATACACTCACCCACACACACAAAATGGCTACAATGGAATGGGTATATAAATGGATATTAGGTCACTTTATTTGGGCCAACAATAAGGTAAATGGGCCAACTTAATAATCCAAAAAAACAAAACAAAACAAAAAATACTAATCAATCCATCAATCCAACTCTAACTTGGACCATTCAAAAGTGTTGATCGTTTTCGAGTCGAGTCGAGTCTATAGTGCCGATAAAATTTTCAACATCTATTTTTCATCATCATCCGAATTTATTGGGTATCAAAACCCAACAGTATGTATTTAACAAGTCATATATAAATGGCCAAGCACAAACCTTACCAACTTCATAAATACCAATACTCAACTTATACCGTCCCATCATCATCTCAGCACTATTTTAAAGCTATGGCCCACAAATATGCATCGCAAAATCATGATCATCTCAAATTTTCATCCATTGAGGAATCTTGTAACACCAAGCTCAGACAAGAGCACAATCTCAATACTCAACACAATAATAATAACAACCGCACAATGGGATGACCGACTCTCACAATGGCGAGCCCACTTTTTTTAGACTTTTTATTCACGCACGACTCGCGTGCATGTGAGAGGATGTTAACCATTTAATCATTCATTTTTTGGTGAAGTAGTTTAATTCTAATAATAAAAGGCTTACACATGTTTTCACAGTGACTTCATTTTAATTGTTTACTCTTCGAAGTTCTCTTGGCACCAAATGAAGACAAAAGCAAGATCCTGACATTGCTTAGCATCCTTCAATAACCATGAAGGGTCAACATACGTTTTCATTGTCTCCTTTATGTGTCTGACGCATCGGTTTTTCTTTTTGTACCAATATTTTTATCATCCTCTCATCATGTGTCCATGAACTTTCACCTTATTCTTTCTTAATTTAAAATATCTTCTTCCCATGAATTTGACATGATCATAAACATACATATAAATGTGCACATGTATGCCACCAAATTCTTGAATTCTAATAAATCATATTTACAATAGAAGTTATTTGCTTAAATTCCATTGTAACTATACTCACACTTATTCACACATGCCTTTCCTAAAGTTTTCTTTTATTGGAAAATCATATTATTTGCTATAGAAAATTGGGATATTGTATGACCGCTACAATGATGAGCGAGTCATTTTAATGTTCTGTTTTCCCTCATATATATTCACTTCATTTCTTGATTTATAGACTAGAGAGCTCTCATTCGTCATCCACGACATGTCCTCTAATATTTTGTTAATATTATAGAATTAAGACTCATAAAGTTTCGGAGGAGTCAATTATAGGTCATAAGCAACAACAAATGTGAAAAAGTTCACCAAGACTTCAAAAGCAAATATTTAAGATGGATAAATAGTAATAAAAAAATCGACAAAATTGACACAAATAGCACTAGAACGTGACAGTTAATGATACTCTTTTCATAGAATTTCACTTGGGCACCACTTTTTCTGAATTTCATTTGTTAACTTATGAATGCTGAGGGTTATGAAATGGAATAAGTAAAACTGCATGCAGATAGACTCCTTTCACTTGATGAAGATATTATCTCCTCTCCGGCAACATGCTTAACATATGTAAAGTAAATGGGATGTGATATTTCTTAATAACGAATTGGTGAATAACTTGTAAGAACTTGTTTTAACGAACAGAACGATAGGTGGAACACCTATTAATACTGTAAGTCGAGGACCAAAATGAAGAATTCGCATGAGGACATGTGATTAGCTACTTGGTGAGATAATAGTTTACTAAAGCAATGATTAATAGTTGGTTTGAGACTATGATTAGCCACATTAGAATTGAGAGGCTTGCTCTATGTTAAAAAGGTCGATCTAAAGAGCTAGAATGGCATCAAATAAATTTTAAAAAAATATGGAAAGAGGTATATAGAGATAAAACTTATTTCTTGACCAGGGAAAAGAACCTTGATCCACATTGAGAAAAATAAGAAACTAATTACTGCACTTTTAAAGTAAAGCTTCAAAAACTTAATTATTTCGTGGAAATTAGAAAATTCTTGATTAGAAAAAAAGTTTGTAAGGAAAAGGACTCAGATTGTTAAATGACAAAATTAAGTGCTATTTCTACAAATTTCTCTACATAGGCCATAAGGTTTTTTTTTTTGGCAAAAATGGGCTAAACCCTATACACGTACAAACTGAACAAAAAGAATGCCCATTTACATACGAAAATTCCAAAGCTCAAATATTTGCAACATTTTCACAATTAGTTTACAAGTAAATATAATATCTTACATCTATAATTTAATAGCCAGAAATTAATAAATGGTGCTACACTTGTGGCATAATCAAGTTATAAAAAACGTGTGACATTTACATCAATAATAAATTTTATAAAACTATTATTTTTTAGTATTACAAATTGAGAATTCATTGATAAATCTTGCATTATTTTTTCACTATTATTTAGTTGTTTAAATAATTGGGAATAATATTTTATCTCTATATAATAAATTTGTGAAGTTATATTTTTAAATTATCATCGATAAACAACTCATTTTTTTATCTTAAATTATTACTATGTTGCTTAGACTTTTCCATCGATAATATTTGTTTAGTTTTTATTTTTTATTTTAGATAGAATTTCTATGATAAACTAAATTTATGACAACAATAAATTTTAAATATCACGAAAATCTAATTTAGTGTCAGTGGTTGGCCAATGGTTGGAGGGTGAGGTGATGCAGTGGGGTGCGAGGATAGTGCGGGGAATGTGACGATTATAAATTTTCTTTTTCTGATATTAGTAGATTTTAATCTTTTTGTTTTTCGATATGAAGTAAGGATATAATAGTTTTTTTAAAATAAAAACTCTCTTTTTAATTGTAAAATGAATAGCATCATGAAAAAGGACTATTTATGCACGTAAACCATATATCAAGGACACCTATGCCAAGAAAAAAACATCAAGGACAAAAATTGTATAAGAGCCTAGGTGAGGACCTTTTACGCCAAATTCTCTTGATAGTATGAGGCTTGTGGATTTGAAAATACGTTTTTTTCTTTTTAGTTCTTTCCAAAAATTGGATAAATTTAGATATAACATTAAAAAAAGTGAAAAGTTTGATTATTCTTATCCTCGCCGTCTTCTTTTTAATGATGACCAAAACAAGATTATTTTGATCTTTTTTATTTAGTAATGAAGGGCATTCAATTAATAATGAAAAGAGCTAGAAGGGATTCATTTGTATTGTTTAGGTCAATCAAAAAGGGTGAAAATAACTAGAATTGAATATACACATAACTCAATACTAGGCACACAAAAATGTACTTATAATATTTTTTGGCACGATAGCTTACGTATGATTAAACAACAGTAACGAAGAAAGCCACGTAAAATATTTATCTATTTTTCTTACTAAATGTATCAACTATGTCGTTAAGAAACTTAGGCCTTGTTTGATTGCACAAGTTTTCCATGGAAAATGGAAATTAAATTCCATTTCCACATATTTTGCATGTTTGATACACAAAATTTTCCTTAGAATTCGTTTTCCATTTTTTCTTGGTTTTTGAGGAAAAACTTTTCCCATGAGTTTGGTGGGAAAAACATTTTTTTTTTTTTTTTTTTTTTACAATTGAAACAAATTCTGATCCCAATTGTAAAAATAAACATAAATAATTATCATTTTAATTGACAATTTTCATGAAAAATAAAGTCAAATGAATGATATTCATTTTTTTTAACAAATTGTATCCCTAATTGTAATAAAATATATCCTTTTAATGGGCAATTTTCATGAAAAACAAAGTCAAACGAGCACCAAAAGATTCAAAATTTAAAAAAAAAAAATCGAGTAGAAAATTATATCAATCAAATACAATTAATTGACAATTCTCCGATAAAACAAGCCTGGACAATTTAACTTTCTGTAATTCATTTTCTTTCTACTCAAATTCAATTTTCACAATCAAACAGACCCTTAATTAATTAGTTCTACTTTCTGTATTGCCTTGCTGGGAAAAGAACTCTAATGAAAAGATATATAAGTGGATAGTTGAAAATAAGATATAAAAAGTACATATAAAGGAGGACCAATAATAATTGGCAAACTTTGATCCCAACAACTCAAGTAATCATATCTCAATGGACTATGAGGGATAAAAAAAAAAAAAAAGGGTAGAATTTTATACATACTCTTCCACTTGAATCAATGTCCCACAATATCTCAACTTTTTAATATAATTCAATTTTTATTTTTTTATTTCTTGGCTTTGGAAATAACATCTATAAAGCATTACATTTCTAAATTCAATCTCACTACAGGTACATGTTAGTTGACACTTTGATTTACTCGATCCCACATGTCCTCTTCCATTGGGGTCTAGTATCACGTCCAATAAATCAAAGTGTCAACCAGCAAGTACAAATAGTTTAATTCTTCTAAATTTCAATATTTGCAATTGCTTTGGTGTGTTGTGCTTTTTTCAAGGAAGCTATATGTTTAGCTTTTATGTTTTACACTGAATTTCGAAATTGATTTTTTTTTTTTTTTTTTGTTTCTTTTAACAATAATCTATCATTAATATATAACCCATCAATTATGGCGTTAGTTCTCATAGTGTTAGTATAATACTCAAGAGAAGCTAACCACCAACGCTCGACGCGAGATTAATTAACTATTCACCCTTGCTTTAAGTGTATACAATGCAAGATTCAAATTGTTCTGTTATACTATTCAATTATTCAATACTTCTATTCTCATTAAAAGTCAAAATAAGTATTTTCTTATAAAATTAATTACGTAATTTAATTTACATCAAAATTTAGTCAAAAACCTTATAGACTGCCGCCGTTGTTGAGGACAACACGTTTCATTGTTAAGGTTATCACCAATCTCTTAACTTGAATTTTTATTTCGACATTGACATTGATATATATTAATGAAAGAAATTTGTTAAAATAATTATTACAAGTTTTCTAATTGATAAATGATATACATTGTACACATTATTTACACTTGAACGTGACTTAAAAGTTAACGTATTAAGTAGATTATGTTGACTTGATAATTATATCGAAATTAAAAACCTTTAGAAAGGAAAATTAGATATGAATTCAAATTAAAGCATTATAATTTCGGAGGAGTGATTTATTGGTTTCGTCCAGTCGTTAATAACTTGATTAGAGTTGAACCTTTCTCAATTAAAAATATTTAAAATTAGTCAAACATTTTGCAAGAACGACGTTTAAACTTGTCAAAAACAAGGTGATGTCATGATTTGGTAAGCATGACTCTATTAATAATCTTGAAATTCCACAGATCATCTTAACTAATGCGACCCCTCAACGTTTCTTGTTGAAATTTCGTGATTTAAATAAGGGATAATTGCAACCGCGGTCCCTAATCTTTGCATTTTTTACAGATTTTATCCTAACCTTCAATTTATACCACCGGAGCCCCAATCCTTTAATAAATTCGCACCCGAGGTCCAAATGGACGGAAAACATCCATTTTGACCGTTAATTGACCAATAAAATTGACATTGACCAGATTTGACCAATTTAAAAGGGTACTATAGTAACTTTGCTATTTAACCACTTAAAATAATTAAAAAAATAAATAACTAAAACAAAATATAAAAATAAATAAAAGAAAAATACCATTCACCTCCCACCCCACCCCACCCCACCCCACCCCACCCCAACTCAACTTCAAACTGAATTTGAAGAAGAGGAACATCAACACAGTTTCTCTTCTCCACCAAACAGTGCCGGCACACCGCCAACACCTCCACCACCTCTGTGCCAGCACCACCACCACAATCAAAGCAAAATCAACCACCAACATAAAGCCAACATTGGGGATGGTTCAACCACCAAAATCAATCACCAAAAGTACTAAGGATAGAAAAGATGAACTCGTAAGAGCCAAATTCGATAAGAAAACCAGCTAATTCTTTAGTCAATTTGAGCGTTGTATTCCACCCTAGAAATCGAGGAGAAAACCAGTTGAATCTATGCGTACTATTTTTGGGAATGATTATCATATTTGCAGAGATATACCCATAGACGAAATCAAAGCAGAGTCATGACAAAAGTCCGACGTCCTTGAAATTTTTTCGTCGCCTCTACTTAACGCGTTCAACATCGAGTTCAGCAATGAGAAGAGCAACAAGTGCAGCAACGAGTAAACAAAATCCCTTTCCACAGAAGTCCGACGTCCTTGAGGAGAGCAACGAGTTCAGCAATTGGAAATAGGGGGCGAGTAAACAAAGCCCCTTTCTGAATGTAGTGACAAGATAGCATTGGAAGGTCTAAAATTAAAAGTTTGACGTTACCCAAATTGGATTTTTGTGCTGGGAAAATTGTGCATTTGGACACCAGAGAGGGTTCCAAGGTGTGGGTGTGTGTGTGATGGCATTTGAAAATTGTGTGATGGCATTTTCTTGGGTGGAAGAGGTAGCAGTGGGGGTGGGTGTTGGTGGGCTTGGAGGAAGGGAGGGGGAAGAAGATGAATAGTAGCTTGGGGTTTTGAGTTTGGGTAGGGTGGGGTGGCGTGAAGTGAAGAAGGAGGTGAATAGTATTTTTCTTTTATTTATTTTTATATTTTGTTTTAGTTATTTATTTTTTTAATTCTTTTAAGTGGTTAAACAACAAAGTTACTATATTATCCTTTTAAATTGGTCAAATCTGGTCAATGTCAATTTTATTGGTCAACTAATAGTCAAAGTGGATGGTTCCCGTCCATTTGGACCTCGGGTGCGAATTTATTAAAGGTTTGGGACTTCGGGTGGTACAAATTGAAGGTTAGGGTAAAGTCTGCAAAAAACGTAAAAGTTAGGGACCGCGGCTGCAATTTTTAAAACCTCAATTTTTGTAAGACTTTCTATGGTATATTTTAATTATTTTCAACTTGATTAATTATAAAATTTATGTCATTGATTATGTTAGAATCTTTTATAATCTTACCAAATGTCACACATTTCTTGAAATTAGAATTTGTCAATGAAATCCGACAAAGGAAGAAAGAATCCAAATGGTAGTTTGCAAACAAAGACAAAATATTAGCACTTTATTAATGATAATCCCAATAATTCTTGTTCAAAAATTTTGAATTTAAGTGCGAATATCAAGAGAATATTATTAGCTCATGTAGAGTCGAAAAGATATTTAAAAATTGGTTATTAAAAAATAATATATTCAGATCTTGTTTGATTCTTATTTTAAATAGTTGATTGATGGAGAATGTGTGGTTAAAAATTAAGAATTTTTTTTAAGTTTAAGTGTAATATTATTTTATTAAAGAATGTGTAATTGAAAAGAAGATATAGAAAAAAAATTGTAAAAAAAAATGATAATCAAACAGGACTTCAATTTAACCAATAATTGATTCACAATATATTTCTAATGATTATAGGACAGTATGACATGTGTTAAAAAAGTTAAAATTTAATTCTTCATTGTATATTGAGATAATTATTTTATAACAATTTTGCAAAAATAGTAGTGTCAAAATTTCCACTTGTTGCCATTTGCCTCCTAATTTCCTTTTAATTAGGAAACAAAAAACCCCCCAAGGAAGCACATTTCAAATTGAAATCACTGACCAAGAAAAAGTTATTCCATAGAATATCACCGTGTAACTAAATTGACTTAGACTAAATTTCTTTTCAATCATACTATGGTAACAGGGAGGGTTTGAAACCTTCCCTGATCGACACTCACAATAGGAGGATCTCACTTTTTTTTTTTTTTTTTTTTTTTTTTAATTCATGCAGATTCCATAGATTGTGAGATGATGTCATCCAAAGTGGGTAAAAAAACTTCTGACAAAACTTCAGGAGCATTTGAGAGGGACACAGTAGATCAATGAATGTTGCGATTCTTATTTAGCACCTATCTAATCCATTTCAAAACTAGTAGGAGCCCTTATGTTCAAACTAAATTCCAAAACAGACTCGTATAACTAGGCATTATTAAAGCGATTATCTACACAAACAAACAAATATGCTTTAGATTAACATGACAATCATCCCTTAGTTAATATATGAATAGAAATGTCAAATTTGCCAGCCACCTACTCCATATTCGTTCAGTGCTCACCACTTTATTGTGTGATCTGACTACATTTTCTCCTCTCTTGTTTGATTGTGTGTTCCATTTTTTTGATGTGCCCATTTCACCTAACTTTTCATATTTAATTAATTTGTCCATTTGATTTAATTTCATATCGTATTGTATTGTAGTTGTTTTGAAAAAGGAGTCTTAAAGAAAAAAAAGGCCGTACAATAAAATAAATTATAATCCATTATTAGCAAACCATAGAAGATACAAACATGTAATTCAAATCCTAAGCAAGCATAATTCAATTATTGAACACTAATTTAGTTATGTAAAAATGTTACTTTTCCACTTGGTAGCCAACTCCGCAAGTGTTTTTGTGGAAGATCCATCATCGCTAAGAACTTTTGCAGCTGCATCCTTGAGGTCTCTCATTCGACTCCGAATGCCTTTTCCTTCTTCTCCTTCCATCAAACCCTTCACGACTTTCGCGATTTCAAGTCTTGTCACTAGTCCTTTTTCATTGGATTTTGGCCTTAAGGCTACTTTTACATCCTCAGTCAACATTACAGCGTTCATTCTCTGTTCTGCGTAGAGTGGCCAAGCAATCAATGGTACACCATTGACAATGCTCTCCAGGGTCGAGTTCCAACCACAGTGTGACAAAAATCCACCAGTTGAACCGTGGCTAAGAATTTGTGCCTGTGGTGCCCATGAAGGCACCACTAGCCCTCGCCCCTTTGTCCTATCCAAGAACCCTTGTGGTAAATAAGCCAAAGGGTCACCTGAATTTTGGATACTGAAATATGTAGCACTGGCAGTTGTATCACTTGGACATCTAAGAACCCACAAAAACCTTTGCTCACTTATTTCTAATCCCAATGCAATTTCAATTATCTGTTCATGAGACAGGGTCCCGCCACTCCCAAAAGATATATACAAAACTGAGCTACTTGGCTGTTCATCTAGCCATTTTGAACACACATATTCTTCATTGTTTTCAGATTTTGAGCCCATTTGAATCAATGGTCCTACGCAATAAACAGGTGGCTTACCAGTATCTTGTTCTTGCAAGTACTCAATGGCACCAGGCTCCAATTCCTTGAAGCTGTTCAAAATAATCCCTTCAGCCATTCTATATCTCTTTGAATGATGAAGAACCCATTTGTATGCATCATTTTTTCCTGTCCTGCACCGGGTCCAAAAGATCTGACCCATGAATCGACATGCACCCCGGGATCCGAAGCTTCTCAGACATGTCTCTATACTCACACGACACAGATTCATCAATCTTCGACAAGTTTAAGAAAAAGTGACAAACACATGGCCGTAGTGGGATAGAAAATATATGGAGAGATCTTGAATTCATTGACAACATCAAATGCATCAGTCCCAAACAAGTCAACAACAAAAGCCGCAAACCTTTTAGTCGAAATCAAGGATTTAACAGCATCACGAAGGGAAGAAAGGGAACGTGTAACAGTGAGAGCAATACGGGTTTCAATCTTTACATCCTCAGACAAATCATCAAAATTGACAGGGGGAAGAACAACATAGTCTATACGAGGAGGGAGTTTTTCAAGAAATGATTTTTGTGCATTTGAGAGAGGCCCATCAGCTGGGATGATAAAAGTTACATTGAAATTGTGTTTTTGAATAAGTACCTTGGCAAATCCGACTAGTGGGATGAGGTGCCCCATTCCTGGAGTTGGGAAAATGGCAATATGAGGATCCATGAATGAGAAATTATTCTGGGTTTGTACTCAAGATTGGATAATTATGGAGGAAACTTTTTAGATGGATGATATGATAAAAATGGAGGATATATATAGTGGTTTTGATTTTGATTCTCATATGCAATGATTTTGTGGTGTATGTAGAAGCGGGGTTGTGGAGGGTTGGGGTTTGGGGTTGGGGGTGTGATATCTTCTAGATGATCTAGGACATTTGTTGATACATGCAATGATGTCAGTGTCCATGTCAGGCTTGTGTCATTTTGTTTAGCATGAATAATTCCAAAAAGAAAGAAAAAACTTCGTCGGTTATCCAAATCCAATTCCCGTTTTGCCCTTGAGACCTGGGTACATGTGACTGAAGATTTTTGTGTGCAAGAAATATGGGCCACCAGATGAACCATTGGTCTAGAAAACACATGAAAATGTATGCTAATAAAAAGGGGTAGGTGCAGCGAATGACTTGCATTCATGATGAGCTCCACCTAAAGTTTTGCATTCATTGAATGATTGATGGGTTAATAAGATTTATGGTATGTTAATTTGGCTCGTCGATTCTGTCGATTTGTGACTTAATTTGAAATAAGTCCAACCTAGCCCAACTTGAGGCTCGATAGAACCGAATAGTCGACCTGTGTGGCTCATCGTGTCACGGTTAGATAAGGTTCAAGCCGAAAGCTCGAGTCAAATTTAAATTTTTTTGTCGAGCAAAAGCTTGGCTCGACTCAGGCCAAAAAAAGTTCCAACCATTTTTACTTGAGTCGAGACCAAGTCTCAAGTTTCGACTTTTTATAGTGGCTTTTTTTCAAAGGCAGACAGGGAGGCACTGCAAATAGTCGAGTCGAGATCTTCTGTTTAATTTAATGTCTACCAAATTAATTATTGACACATTATTTTAAATTAACATATCCAATTTTTCTCTAACTACTCCTTATGTTTAAAAATAGGTGACATTTTTATGTAAAATGATATATCAATAATTAATTCGTGGATAACAAATGGAATAGTAAAAATTAGAGAGCAGATTTCAACACCAAATAGCCTAATAAAAGAACGCAAAGGTTTACAATGATGAAGGGACAAGAATTCAAGGGCGCTTTTATTCAATTTCTTTCTTAATTGCACAGATTTTAGCCCTTTATGCAATATGGAGTTGTACATTATTTCTCTAAAGGATAATAAGTAATTATTTTTGAAAGGTGTTAGCCCTTTATGCACATTTCATACTCTATTATAAAATCGATGATGCTATTAACAATGCAGAGTTATTTTTTAAGGAAATAGTGCGTTACATGGGGTACCTAAGAATATAGTGTTTGATCGGGATGTCAACTTTCTCAGTCACTTTTTGTGGGGTAAGTTAGACATCAAATTGTTGTTTTCGACAACTTGTCACTTACAAACCGATGTAGTGAATAGGATTATGACACAATTGTTGTACACTGTTGTCAATAAAAATTTAAAAAGTTGGGATGACTATAGAGTTTGCATATAATAGGATCAGACATTCTACTACTTCGTTTCCACCGTTCGAAATTGTTTATGATTTTAATCCACTAAAACCTTTGAATTTAATACATTTGTCTATGAATGAACGTAGTAACTTAAATGGTAAAAGAAATACCAAATTGGTGAAGTCACTCTATGAGAAGGTAAAGATGCAAATCGAGAACAAAAACAAACACTATGCATTGCAAGCAAATAAGGTCGAAAAAGCGTGACATTCGAATCTAGTGATTGAATTTTGGTACATTTCACAAAGGAGCACTTTCTAGAGCAAATGAAGTCGAAGTTGCAACCACAGGGGGATGGACCGTTTCGAGCCCTGAAGAAAATCAATGACAATGCATACAAATTAGATCTTCTAGGTGAGTATAATGTTTCAGCAACTTTTAATGTATCTGATCTCTTTCTCTTTGATGCAAGTGCAGATTTGAGGATAAATCTTTTTGAAAAGGGAGAGGATGATGTGATCCAAGAGTCGAGGAACCTAGGACAAGACCTGTTGATTATCGAACGAGGACCGATGACCCGATCAAGGGCAAAACGGGTAAATCAAGTGATGGGACTACTTGTGAAATTGACGATGAACGACACCATAATTTACGCAAGACAAGAAGCAAACTTCATGTTGGGATCGAAAGCCGAAACCATTTGGATAAACACGATACAAACAGCTGAAGATGGAGCGGAGCTGCAAAATCATGCGGTCGCATAGCTTTGCGACCTATGCGGTCACACAGGAGGTAAAAGAGGTTAAGATGGGAGTTTTATAATATTCCATGTGATCGCATGATTATTTTTCATGCGGTTGCATGGTTATACTTCAAGGCAAATATTTTCTTTTTTCGCGAATTTTCTTATTTCAATAGAATTTTAATTCTATTATATCTTTGTAATATTTTGGAAGTATTTTTCATTTTTAATTAGATTTTTAGAGTTAGTAAAAATAGGATTTCATATTTCATTCTAATAACTTTGGACCTATTATTGATGATGGTCTAGAAGTTGCAGTTCACCACAAGAATAATAGTGGAGTCTGTCCTCTACCTGATCCAATGATTTCTGGTGAAGCTGCTGATACGCCAAAACTGCGGGGAAGAAAAAGAAGCGCCAGCGACCCCAGTATATATTCTGTGTTCCCAGTGGATGGTGGTGTATTTCGCGACCCAACAGACCCCACTCCCCCTGCAGCCATGGACAGGCTCAGTTGGCGTTCATATTGCAGTGCACGTTGGTGAGCTTCTGAAACAGTTACTAGCGATTTTCTACCATTCTTCACCTAATATTGGTAAGTTTTTTCAAGAGTATGTTCAGTGGAGATTTAAATTAGATTTTAATTGAAAAATTAGTCGTTAGTGGGTCTCATGCGTGAAATGAAAGTCAAGCATAACGGTTATATTTTCAATTAAAATTAAATTTTAATCTCTATCGAACAAGTCCCAAGTCTTGTCAGGCAATTAAACATTTGTCATAAATTAATTTCTTTATCATATGTATTTTCACGTGTCTTCTAAATACTTTGTTCATTTCATGATCCAGATTTATTGCGCACGTGCCTAAATTTCGAGTAACCTTGTACTTGAGTGAAAAAGGCAAAAAGGAATTGTGTTCAACTATACCAAATTAGTATTTTTATAATGGTACATAGATGATAGACGCTTAAAATTCAATCAATGATCAACAATTTGTTTTAGTAATCTGTGACCGCTATTGTTAACGTATTTTACAGCGAATAACTTTGATATGTCGTTGGCCAATAATAAATTTAAATGTAGAAAGTTGTTTTCAACTTCTAAATATATTTGGGAAAAAATAATTTTAAATATTTTATTTTATTATTGAATAGACAACTATTATTTTCTAATTGTTATAGAACTCAAAAATTATCCACAAAGATTGCCACTTGTAAATCTTTTTATACATAATGCCTAAACTTCTAACAGATTAGATAAAATAATATATATCGGCTATCGGATTAACTTTTAGGATTCGTTTGATTGCAATGGTGAAAAATGAATGGAAAGAAAATGAATGACAGAGAATTGAATTGGCTAAAATTTGTTTTAGATGAAATTGTAATTAATGGTGTTTGATTGGTATAATTTTTCACCTAATCTGTTTGACTTTGTTTTTCATGCAAATTGTTACTTTTTGGGATAAATTTTTTTATAATCTGTATTAAAATCTGTTTGGATTGCAAAAAAGTAAAAAAAAAAAAAAAAAAAAAAATTAGAAATGATAAATTTTGAAATTTTTTTGTGTTCGTTTGACTTTATTTTTCATGCAAATTGTCAATTAAATGGATAATTTTTTTACCATTGGATTTAGAATATGTATCCATTGCCAAAAAGTTTAAAAAATAAAAATAAAAAAGACGGAAAATATTTTCCCACCAAACTCATGGGAAAATAAAAGGTGGAAAATATGCTTTAAATGATTGCACCTAAAAAAAGAGTGAAAATGAATTTCATGAAAAAGTTATGCAATCAAACAGCAAAATTAAGGGTGGAAAAGGAAAATCATTTTCCTATGCAATCAAACACTACCTAGGTATTCTTATTTTGCATCCTAACTTGTTATTTCATTTTTTACATTCTGCAATATTGACCTTTTTCTCTAATTAAGCAGGTGTTTAATTTATGTTGCTCATTAGATCAAATAATAAATAATGGCTATCAGATGTTAATTGTAGATATTCTTGTTTTGTTTCCTAACTTGTTATTTTATGTTTTTCTGTATTTAAGCCGGCATCTAATTTATGCTGCTCATGTGGTTATACACGAGAGGCTGCCCAAAAATATTAATGGCGAGAAAATGAGTTATGATATAATCTATATAATGAGAACAGGTATGGATAATAAAAAGAAAAAAAAAATGTTGCTTGATCTAATGTACTATGTATGAACATCATGCGCAAGCACAAGCCTTGATCTGTTATAAAACCTTAGTCCTAATCTCTTAATATGACCATGTAATGAAGATTGCTGCAAGCTGGTGTTGAAATTTCAAAGAGAAATACTATGTAGCATCATTGGTGTTTATCACCAATGTAGGTGACAAAATGGTCCACTTTTACATAAAGATGTAAACTGAACTGAGTTGACGGCCTGTGTTGAATGTTCGTCTTTAAAACAAGTTTTTCTTTTGAGTTTGGAGAAATAGCAAAATTTTAAGAAATTTTTGAAACTGATTTCAATACCTAGGACTGACTCTGTATTCACCAAGAACATTGAACAGACAAATATTACAAACAGCTTCTTTTCTTATAAATCTTTTTTCCTTGAACTACATACAAGGATGGCATTACAATAAAAGATTCGACAATAATGTTCCTGCATAGATGCCATTTTCAGATGGAAAAACTGTATAGTTTTCAACCATTCACAAGCATTTCCATCATCAAATCATTCCAATAGTCTATAGGTCCAGGCAAACACCAATGTAGACAATCATTTTGCAGCTTCAAATGTTTATCTTTTCCAGAATATGGATGGAACTGCCTGTAGACTCCCGGATGGCCATCAGGTCGTGATAGCGAAATACTGGTGGTATCGATTAGTTTTAAAGTTATATCTTTTTTGGATCCTATTGCTGCTGCCCTTTCAAATTCTTCAAGTTCAATGTTTCTCATCATGCCATCTATATCGTTGACGTCAATCTCACCTTCTCGAAATGGTCTTGTTCTGTTACAATATCCACCTGTGTTCCACTCCCCGTTCTCAAAGTGATCTGGAGTCATCGTTCTAAAGAACGTATAAGCCTTGTGCTTTGAGCTAGTGATGAATTTCAGCGTTGAGTTTAGTGCTTTGCGATAGGCATAATAAAATCCCACTTGTGTTATGTTCTTCCCTTGGCAATTATGGCATCCCACAACAGTGTTGTTCTCGTAGTAAATTGCTGATCTGAGAAACCATTTCCCCCCTGCAATTACTACGTAATCAAAGTTTTTGTATTGATCTGTCCACGTTGCATCTAGATCATCGAGATGAAGCTGGATGATGCCAGACGAATCTTCACTTACACTTGCTTTAGTGAGAAACGGGGACCAAACGACTGAGAGAGTCAAGCAGTGAGAAGGGAAAAACCATCTTCGACTTTTGTACTGCTCGTCATGGTATGTCGCCACAGGTTGTTCCACCTGCAAGATGATAATTACAAATTTAGGACAAGTAAAACAATAACTGTTCAACTTGAAACAAGTTCACGAATACCATCAATATCTACTGGAGGAGCAGCAATGAAGGCATCTATCTGATTCAGACTATGCATAATGCATGGATCAGGTATATCATAGCGAATTCTTCAGAAAAATTCTACTACAAGATATCAAAGTACTACATCCTTAACAACTACTACGGTAGCAAGGACATGTTTTGTGTAGGCCTGAAGAGTCTCTTGTTCGTAAGAGTGATGCGATTTTTGTTGAATGGGTCGAAGGCATAGCCAAAAATCATATGAATTTTTGAAGTTGCTTAGCATCTAATTGCTTTGGATCTTCTTGTATATCTAGCAACAAACTGAGTGGAGTGGCGAAAAAGATTCAAGTAGCCGACCCCAGATTTAATAGAAACATGGCTTAGTTTCTTCTGTTGTGTGAAAGGGACAGAAGTACATACAAATTGATAAATATTCAACTAATTATTTATGCTTTAGAAAATGATTCTTCTTGTAGATATTGGTGGGAAGGGGGTTTTCGCGGAAATAACTACAAGGATTTGATGTTTTTGGTCAAAGATCACAACTACTACCAACTTTCTCAACAGGAAAAATATAGCAAAGCAACAACCTTGAGCATTCATCTGATCTGGTATGAAAAATACTTTCGACAAGGACCAACAAACCACTTTCAAAGGTATTCAATCATTCCAAAAATAATAACGCAGATTAGAAGAAATCAAATGGTGATCGAAGTGCAACAGCAGTATAGAATACTATCATCGATAGAGCCCTTAAAAGGGAGAAAAAAAAAATTAATATTGCATTGGATCTTCATCAACCGAACCAGCAGCAAAAAAGGAGTCAAGTACCCGATCCCAAACTTATTTGAAAACAAGACTTTGTCAGATGTACAGGACCCTCAGACCACAATATGTTTTTGTTTAATGAAGACAATAAGCTAAAAGGACAGCTTAATTGATAGCAATTATTGATAAAATTACTCCAACTTTGAGCAGTTAAGATGTTATATCGAGTATTCAGTGTGCACATTGCAGGGCATCTATTGCAGTTTATCAGCAGAACCAAATAGGATATGACAATATTAAAGTACAAATATGCACTGAATTTGAAAGCTTAAAATGTACCTGAGAGAGTATACAGAGCAGCGATTGCACGTGATTACGCATAATTGAATCACCAATGAACGATAACGATTTTCCTTTCATCATATTCAAGAACCTCTTCGGATCAAATCTCGGTAAATTACAGTCTCTCGGCTTCCACCTCCAATAAACATAATCTGTATCTGGCCGTCCATTTCTCAAACAATTTTGATGATCTTCAATCGAAGAGCAAGTAGCGTTTGTGTAAAATGGATCAGCGTGATCCCGAACCCAATTTCCCACAAATACATTGCATTTTTCTGAAACTTAAAATGCAAAGCAAAGCCATATAAGTCTTGAATCAACCAGATTTTAGTGCCACAACAAATGGCTAACGCTACAACTTTAAAAGGCACATTAATTCGTAGTCAAACTACATGAATCCTTTTTCACCATTCTTTACGATTATAAGAACTGTAAACATCACTCCAGCCCACCAACTGAACAAACAAAAATAAATGTATAATGAATTCAAGAATAAAAATTTTGCCCCTTCAAGCTAATCACAGAACATGATTAAACTTTTTTTCATTATCTTTCAATTGAACGTATAAAGTTTTGCAATCAGAAATTGGGAAATTTCTAAAGACAGAATCAAATCTAAAAATACTGAAAATTATTCATAGATGCATGCATCAAACAAGAAAACTCTCTCACACACACACACACACTAAAACATTTTAAATTCACACAGAAAAATCAAAATTCGCATATTCAGTTACCATTTTTTGAAGTGTGATTCTCATGCAAAAGATCAGTACTGGATGAAACCGGTGGGTTTGGTGGCAATGCCTTATCCTCATACAAAGCTGTACCGATAGTAATCACAACAGGAGAAAACTGTACAAAACTAGAGGAAAACAAACGATAGGCAAGGCCCAACAAAAGAAAACACACTGCAAATTTTATAAAAATTGATGAAAATGTATGCTTATTAGCATTGGTGTTTAATGGTATCATTGTATTTTTGTGTCACAGAGACCTTAAAAATATCGAAACATATAAATTAAGACCTCTGCAACACGAAATTCTACAAGACTGAGGTTTTTTCAGCAAGAAAATGAAAATGGAAAAGGATTTGAAGAAATGTACAAAAGTAATAAAGATGGGCGCTTGTTGTTGGTTATGAGTGACGTGGTTTGCTTTTGTAATATTTTGGAGCTTGTCATCTGCATAATTTAATGAGTTTGTAGTTTTTTTAATAAACTTTCTGAAGTTTCGAATTCCTTGTACAAGAGTGATAGTTAAGTCTAAACAAAATTTAGTTGAGACTCAAATATAAATAAATGATTTTTATATATTTGCAAGGAATCAAAAGATTAATACATTTTCAGTATAAAAAATAAAAAGATTTTGGTGGAGACACACTAACAGTCGCTTGCTTCAAGAAAGAACGGATGCGTGTTCAAGAAAAGTCTTGACCTATGGTGAGATGTTAACTCCTAAACTAACCAAGAATTAGAAAAGAAAAGGACTTTAATAAATTCCCTTTGACCTGATTTTTATGTTGCATTGTCCAAACCAAAATTTAATTTACTCGTCTAAAAATTAACCATCATCACATAGAGGCTAAATTGATCGTTTTTCATGTCGAAACAAATAATTTTCATAGTTGGGTTGCGCCGAATTTTTAATTCAATGTCTTTCTATATTGATATCGTAAAATCACCTCATCAACAATGGTGTCAAATCCAAAGCAAAAAACTTTCATTTTATTTTGATTTAGTCACTCAATGGGTAAAAAGTCACGAAAATATTGATTTATATATACCATAAATGATAATTTAGCTTAAAAGTCAGCAATACATTTTCATTTATTTTTTATTTTTTTTTCAGATTGTAAAAAAATTTCTTCTAGAAAATCAATGTATTCAAGAAAACTTGAATTTTACGAAATAAGCATTTTGGAAATTTAGATAAAGGGATGCACGGTAATATCATCCTTCTCGTGTCGTGCCATGACATGTCCCGTTGGAGATTTTCAAGAATTGGAGCTGAGGCTGGGGATTATAATAATATAAGGGAGTCTGGGTGAGGACCATATTCCCTATTTTTTCATTATCCTCCAATGGATCGAAGTGACAAAATCAATGTATTAATGACCTTTTTAGTCCAACTATCATTATCGTCACATAAGTTTACCATTCGATTATTTTCTACAGATGAAGTCATTAGTGATCAATGTGAAACAATACAATAAATTTGGTGGCTGCAGGGGTATTCAATTCAATATTATAATATTCATTGCTTTCCATTTTCAAGTTTTTCAAGAATAGTGATGTTTAGTTTCTTGATCTTTAGGATTAGTCAATTTTATTTTTCAATGGGAGCAGAAAAATGATATAAGACAGTGGGATAGTATCATCTTGACGTGGTGAAATTCATGAGTTTGAGCTTGATTATCCCTAAACCCAATGTAAATTCTTCTATTTGGATTTGTTCCTAGACATTTTCAAGAGAAATTGATGTTAAGGAAAAAATAAAATAAAATTGTAATGCTTTGGGAGTATGAGACATTTCCCATCTCTTTAACTTAATGTGTTCGATGATTGAGATGTGAATATTCATCACCATAGTAACAACGTTGATTCCAAATCTCTTGACTCATTGCCACTTGAGAAATTGAAATGGACCCATTAACTTGTTTTGGTTGATTCTTAAGAAATTTTATTTTTCTTCATAAATAATTAATAGAATTTTCAATTTTCATTGATTTGAGGGATCCAAATGCTATTATGGAGCAATGAAATTGTAAATTGTTGGTTATAAATGACATTTTACTGTAAGCAGTTATATATATTGTATAAATTGCAACTTTAAATTTCACATATGCACAAACTTAGATCTTGTTTGATAAAGATTTTTGGTCAGATTTGTAGAGATTTTTTTATCGTTTATTTTTTTAGTGGAACCCAACCAAGACACAGAAGGTCAACAATGTTAGACGGTAACGATCCAATTTTAGCTGGCAAACGGTTGTATTTTTGCTAGAAATCTCTAACAGACAGGGTCTTAATTTTTCGACTGAATAGTAATATATTCTAGTCATTACTTTTTTCAAGATTTGATTGAATGTCCCCTAAAAGAAATCATTCCCTATTGACCGTTTGTAGACATTTTAAATTGACATCCCACTTAATATTTCTCTTTCGTTCTAAAATACCCTTAAAATTCATTAAGTTGCAATAATAGGATATGAAGGTGTTTGGTCAATTTAAAGTAATATTGTCTCCATTTCAACAGGAAATCTTCATTTTTTTTTCATTAGTCATATTATTGAAGCAATAAAAAATGTATTTTCTTCTTTTCCTTTTTGCTTAGAAAGAGTAAACTGTGATTATGGTACAAGTTGAGTGATTATTGAAACAATTAACTTGTTTACTTACTTTGTGTTTGATATGCATTATTTGAGAAAAATGAATTTTGAAATAGTGATATGATGAGAAATGTGTGGTTGAAAAAGAAGGAAAAGTTATTGATGTGATGGAAAATATTATTTTATTGAAGAATATGTGGTTAAAAATGAGTAGAAGAATGAGAATGAGAATGAAAATGAAAATCAAACAGGGCCTTATTTTTATTTAAATAAGATTCTAGACAAATTTGGAGTAGAGACCATTTACTCGTCTCTGCCCATCCTCCAACTGTTTTTTTTTTTTTTTTTTTGTTTTAATAATACAATTGAACCAATCTAAAAGTTTAAATCATTAAATATTGGCACGTGAATATACTTTATATTCAACACACCTCGTCGCTTCCAAGAAAGCATAACATGTGCACAATTCACTTAAACGGATGGCGATGAAACTTGAATTCAATACATTTTTCTGCTTTGATACCACAGTTTTATTTGTTATCAACTTATCATTATTCCTAATTATATACATTAAATATTGAGCAAGCATTAAAAAAAGCTGCAGTAATATGTTCAACAAAATGCTCATTGACAAACCAAGTGATACACATAAATTGCATATAAATTCGAAATATACATAATTACATTGTGCTAGGGCAAGCCAGGACTAAAAACCAGAACTTATAATTCAGATTGTTTTTCCAGGCTTCAGTTTTTTGTTTGCTTGATAAACATAGAAAATGATAACGAAGCCAACCTTTTCCCACGGCCAAAAGAGCAAGTAACAAATCAAAGAGAATAAAAAGGAACTATACATATGCATGCAGAACCAGTTGAGAACACTCAGGATGTACCTCTTTCACACAAGATCAACAATGGCGTAACATCAATTAGATATCTTCCTCCAAACATTTACACAGATTTTTGTCAAAACTGTCTTTTATTCACCGAGCACCATTTTTTAAGGATTATTCATCTGTTGAAAAGTAGTGGTGCAAGCCAGTCGGTCATCAGAATGTTGACAGTCAGGTAGCTGCTTTGGACACTCTCATGCCAAATCCGCGCTTAGCCTTTTCCACGCTGTTCAAGTTCATTAGATATTAGAATTCAGGTAAAAGCAAAGAAATTGTTAAGTAAAAAGGCTTATAAAATAATGTGCAAAAATGTAGACAAAATATGGTGTCAAGGCAAAGAAAAACTTGTGTAAGTATCATCGCGGGACATTTGTGGAGGGATAGATTCAATGAGCAAGAATTATCTAACATATACAGTAGACCTATCTAATAAAGAAATGAAACCATTACGCCCTTAGCGCATAGCTTGGATGTCTTCTTTAATTAGACGGGAAAATATCAATTAAACATATAAATAAGCATATATTTGAGAATTAGAACTCACGTTGGAGCAAGTTTGCCGAGGCTTTCTAGCTCTTCACCAGTGTCCTCGTCCAGGACTCGTCCAGATAGCTCAATAATGTAAGATTTATCTCTATCTGTTGGAAGCCCTCTACTCCCTAACAAATTCAAATCTTTTTGGTGAAGTTCTCTACCATTTACAAAAACACGTGTCTTTCCACCAGCACATTCTTCCGGCATAGGATAGTTAAATTCTTCAATAAATGGCTGTAATAAAACCAAAAAAAACTTGTTAAAATATGGAAAGATCAAGTTATCATCAGAAGAGACTTATGGCGCTTACCGGTATTATGCCAAGACAAGGACCTCCAATTGCACCCCAAAATCCAGCTCGAAAATCATACCTGGTAAAGGAAAGTTAAAAAAAGTTTTAACTAAGAAATCATATACATGATGATTCAAGCGGGCTTACCAGTAGTGTCCAGGTTGGATTGGTCCAGCCATTTTTTCAGCCTTTTTAATTAGTCGATCCGGTATAAGATGCCCATTAACTGTAACATTAGCCTTTTCCAGCTCGACAGTCTGGTTGGATCTATTAAATTCCTTAAAGCTTTTCTTAATGATGCCAGCGAAAAATGACTCGGCTGCTCTACTTCGTCTCAGTCGATCACCTTCTCGGCTTGCATCACCTGAATCTAGCGATGTCCCAGTATTAGAGTACTCATTTGATGTTATATCTATCTCAGTTGCCGATGACAAGTCTTTAATCGAATTCTCCGATGCAGTACTCTTGTTTGGAAGTGGCCTGTCCCGTTCAGACCGTACACTTATGTTTCCATCTCCAAAATGATTTGCCACATGATACTTGTTAGAATATTCAAAGTAATCTTGAAGTGGAGAACCTGCAGGAGGTGGAGGTCCTTTTCCCTTTGTTGCCACCTCAGCGGATTTCAATTCTTTTCTAGGTGCAGTCGAACGACCAATGTATTCTTCTGCCTCAAAATTCTTCGTTTCAGCAGACTTGCATGAGGTTTCCTCTCCAGTTGACAGTGATCCGAATTCGTTATCCATATACTGGAAATCATAACCAACAGTTTCGTAATCCTCAGACGAAAACGTTGCAGTAGCCTGCTTCAAATGTCTATGGACATATGAATTACCTTCTTTTGACACCACATCATAATCACCATCAACCGTTAAAGGAGTACCCTCTGCTTCTTCGTGAATAGAAACGACTAATTTCTTGTTGGAAATTGTAAACAAAATTACTGTAGAACATGCCCCGCATGTCATTTTCTTTTCGTTTTTCTCCTTGCTAAAAACTTTCTTTGGCAATTGCAGCAACTCAAAACAATTGTAGCATTTCAAGAAAGGAGCACCGCCAGCTATAGGGCGGCAATGTCTTCCACCACCAGATGGATGTACCCTAGGCCGATGGCGACGAGTAAAACCATCCACTTCTGAGTTCACGTCACTAGGCCATCTTGAGTGCAATTCAGAAATATGAGATCTTAAGGGCGGAGGATTAGTAATTCTGAAGTTATAATCTCGTTGACCATATGAACCGAGAGTTTCATGATGATTAAGCATCAAATCATCTGGGACATCCAATAACCTTTCATCAGTGAATGCTGTAGGTGGAACGGCAAGAGGGACTTGTCTTTTGTTGTGGCATTGGAAACAAGGGCAAGATGGATGGTGGCGACCAATATTAGGAGGATATGATTCCATCTGACCCATATAAACCATATCATGATCCATGTATTGTCCAGCATAATAGGCACGAGATCGAGGTTGTTGAAAAGAAGCATGGGGTTGGTGGGGATGTCTCCCGAGCATTTGCGACCTCAATGGATCCTTAAATTCTTGCAGATGATTTGAAGCATAGCCAGGAGGATAAAAGCCATTACTTTCCATTTCTTGCCTTTGCATCAAAGTAGATGGCTCGGAATAGTGATCCAAATAAGGATTTCTTCCGTATTGTTTATTGGGATACGAGTAGTGCATTGATGCCCTATTAAACCCTGAAGAGCCATCAGGATACCAATTTCCATAACCAACATAAGGATCCTGATAAAATGCCTTCCTGTCAAGAGGAACCTTTTCTTTACCCTTCTCAACAATTTCACCAGACCGACTAAGATGATCCTTCAGCTCGTCCAACTTCCTCAAAATCTCAGCTCTATCTTGTCCAACGTAGTCAACCTTTTCAAATCCATTGGTATATCATTCATTTTCTTCTCTGGATCTTCATATTCATAATCGGATTTAGACTGGAAATTTGGAAGACCCTCTCCTGAATATATCGGGGTCGCATATCTCACACCTTCTACATTCATTCTTTGAGCCCTTCGAAATCCCTCCATTTCGCTTCTCTCCCTGTTTCTCCAGTTCATCATAGGCTTCGATCTTTGCAACCCATTTTCATTCTCATTATACATCCTCAAATCCTCTAATTCTTGAGAGATTTTTGCTCCATGTAGTTCATTAGTACTTTTATCTTGCATCACATCATCTGGAAGACCCTTTTCAGAATATGTCAAAGTCGCATATTCCATACCTTCTACATCCATTCTCCGATCCCTTCGAAATCCATCCATTTCTCTTCTGTCCCGGTTTATCCAATTCGTCATACGCCCAGGTCTTCGCGACCCATTCTCATCCTCATCATATAACCTCAAGTCCGCTAGATCTTTAGAAATTTTCGCCCCATGTAGTTCATCAGTTCTTTTATCTTGATTCATATCATCCTCAACACCAGACTTTTCACCTTTATTATTCAAACTAGTCCTATAAATTTCAACTCTATCCCGCATGACCCTCCTCTCGGCTTTGCTCAAAGAACTTATGTTTGACCTCACATCACTTTCGGAGTTATCACTCAATTCCGTTGTTCTCTTGTCCGATACATTTTCCTCGTATTTATCTGAAAGTTTCTCGGAAATTCCACCAACCCTGTCTTCATTAGATTTTTCTGATAATGTATCCAAGTCAACACCTTTATTCTTAGCTGTAGAAACCATTGTTTGAAGCCACAAATTACTCAAGTTCTTAACATCTCCATCAAGTTCAAACAAATTGAAAGTACTCTCCCAATAAGAAAATACATAAAAATAAAATTTTCAATTTCACAAAGAACAAAATTTGATACAAAAATGAAGGAAAAAAGGAAGAAATTGTAAGAATTTTACCTTTTAGAACAGCACCACAGCCTCCACACTGATAAACAGAGTAATCAGTATGCTCTGGAAGTAAATTCTCACACTTTGGACAACGAACTAAACGAACTTCTGCTGGTTCAGACATTTTTCTAAACCAAATTTGAAGAATCCCATAAACATGTCATTCTATGTACGGATATTACCTTGGACGTCTGCCTATGTATATTCTGGGAAAAAAAAAAATTATTTTTGTAATAAAAAATGCATTTTTTGAAGCGAAATATGAAAAGGGTAAACTGCAAATTCAGTGCAGAAAACTGTGAGTACTATAATTGGAGAAAGTGAAAATCCTTTTCAGAGATATAAACATTCTATGAAAAATCTAAGGAATCTGAAAAATGGTGCCTTTTTTCCGAGGAAGGGAGCGAAAACCCAAAACTGAAATTGTCTTTTAGTTCTTGATTTCACACTTGGCTTGATGTGTCTTTATTCGGCGTCATATTATAGCTCTTTGAACTAAAAAATAATTGGGCTTTGCTATAATTGAAATAGAGAATGATTGAATACTCACACATGGAAGCGATATTTTAAATTCACACGAGACCCATACATCTATGTGAGAGCGCACTCATTCAGAGTGTCATCCATACGAGTTGAGTGGCATTATTCAAAATAATTTGGTTGATTGTTCAAAAAAGTTACCATCGATTATGTTTAAAAATACAAGCTTGAACTATTCCAATAACTTTTTAAGTTGAAAAGACAAATCTAGTATTCAAATAGTTATTTAAAAAATGACATAGTATTCAAGATAAATGATTACGTGAAATTTTACTGTAAGTGCAGTCGATAATTTTAATCCAATAAATAAATTAAGAAATCTTTCCTACTGAAAGACGATCCATTGCACAAAAACTAAGAGATGATCCAATTCGTCACAATTTTGTCACTCTAGTCTAATAATAAGAATACTAGATTTATAATGTGATTAATCAAAATTATAGTTTTTATTATGTATATCCAATTTCTACTAGAGTTTGGTGGCAGGTTTTTGACAGGTAGGTGAGGGAGAGACAATATCATGGATTTGGCCTCTGTAGAAGGATGTGATTTTTGTGAATTGTTGTAGCACAAAATTGTCAAAATACTGACGTTTTCTTCTTATTTTTTTGACTGCATACTCGGTCTATATTACTACTATTGGACAAACATCACTCTCCTACCTAAACCAGGGCCCTTTTTATTTATTTGGATAAATTGAATATGTAGTGCTCGACATTTTCTGAAAGTTTCAATCTGGTCCTCAACTTTATTCGTTGCCTTCTTATCATGAATTAGAAGAGTTAGTAGTAAATGATAGTTTTCATTTAATTTCTATTTTGATTAAGGCAAGTGTGTTGCACGAGCCATTTTTTGACAAAGAGTAGAAATAACAAAAGGCCAAAAAAATTGTGTATGGCTTCTTGCCCATCAATCGCCACTACTGCGAAAACTTGCAACCAAGATCATCTACTCTCAAGGCATTCAAATCCACCCATCACAAATCTAGATCTACTTATCCTCCATCTAAGACAGGCAATTCCTTATGCAGAATCATTAGATGGCAAGGGATTTAAACAAAAAAGTCTACTCTGAACTCTCTTGAAAAATTCACCACATTCTGATGGTTGGAGTACGGATCGTAACTTTGGACAATGGTTGAAGAACTAAATATGCAGTTTACCCCAGTTAATTTCATTAAAGAATTAAGGGATTTTTTCTCAGATTAAAACTATAAATTTTAATTATAAATCAATATGTTTGTTTTAAATAAATAACATATTTCATTTGAAAGTAAAGAAAATATGTTTAAATACAAAAAGTCATCTAGTCTAAGAATATTAATAATAGAGATGTATTAAAAATAAAGAATTAAAATGCTTGTACACTTTTTGTGTACATTAAGTTTGACATTTTCAAGATGTGTCAAAATCTATTCCATTGATCAACCAAATTATATGTACATTAATGTTGACATCATGGATGACCGCCCTCTCACATAGAAGGGACCTCATGTTGAATAAAAAAATTGGTGGGACCTCCTCATGTGAGGGGCTGTCAACATTAATGTACAAACGACTTTTTTCTCCATTGATTGTTTAAAGTGTTGTTAAAATTAATATATAAAAAATTGCCAGCTCATAACAATGTCAATTTCTATGTCAAACTTGATGTAACCTTAGCAAAACTGAAAAATAAAATATGCACCTACGCATATTTCATTTATTTATTTCTTATATATCATTATTATTCATTTCTAGGAAAACCCAACATTCAAACTTAAATTTTGAACATGTCAATTTATAATACCTAGGCTGTAATTATTTTAATTACTAATTAGTAAATAACACTATAAACAAAGGTAATTTGAAGATTGTATAAGTCAATGCGAAATAAATTATATGAACAATTTACATTGACATCATGCAAGATAAAGACACAATAAAATACAATGTTTTGAATGTAAAACAAGCAAATGACATTTTGTAGATAAAATTTAAATACTTTACGAAGTTAAATAAAAAATAAAAAAATAGATGGTATATAACGTCGAACAGGATTAAAAAAATAAAAATGTATACATATGTTAAATCATACAAAATTGAAAAAGAAAAATATATGAAATATTTTTTAATAGTTGTTTATTAAAATATAAGCAATGTCTTTATTAAAATTTTGCTTTTCAAATATATATATATTTTGTTCTTCTTTAATAGCAGCCTTGCATTTTTATCCTTTGTAAAAATGAATAGTGTAAAGTGCACGCTAGAACTAGTGGAGAAATCAGGCGAAAACTGCGATTAGAGACTAACTCTGCTACTTTATGGAATGTTGAATATAAGAATAAGACTAAAAATTGTTAGGGATAGAATCGCAAGTTTCAATAAAAGTTGGTGGCTTAATATGTAATTTGTCCTAATTATTTTCAGGGTATCTCTCACCTATGGCTGAGGTTAAAAAAAATTACTTATAAACAAAAATTTTATACGTAAAATGCATTTATGTACATGTATTTCATTTCTTACGTCATTATTTCATTTATTTATTTAATTTATGTCGTAGTTTTGCATTTCTAGGAGAATACAACCTTCAAAATTTGATCATGGCACTTTATAATACCTTATGGCTGTATTTATCAATTAGTAAATAACCGACTAAACATATTTAAATTTAAATATTTTACATAGTAAAAGTAAAATAAATTATTAGAATGATGTAATTAGGTCCTGTTTGATACACATTATTTGTAAAATGAGAATAAAAAAATAGTCGTTATGGGCCCACACAAGATATATGACCCTATTTGATACACATTATTTATCGATAAAAATGAAAAATATGGTTATTATCAATCACATCCAACCACAATTTTTAACTTTACAGGTCCTGTTTGATACACATTATTTATAAAATGAGAATTAAAAATATAGTCGTTATGGACCTCACATAAGAGACGTAAAGTTAATAGTGGTGACTGGATATGATGGATAACAATAATATTTTTCATTTTTATAAGGGAAAAATAAGAACCAAACGGGGCCTTAGATTCATTTACAACAGTCATGAAAGATAAAAATAAAATAAAATTTGTTATCTTGATTGCAAAATATGCAAAAATGATGTTATTTAGATTTTATTCATCGTGTAAAAAAAATTGTAATAAATAAAATTAAATATGAAAAAAAAAATTCTGACCCTACGAATCACCGAACGATATTCTGTCCCGAAGCAACACATTATTGTTTGTCAAGCACGTTTACAGCTAGGACAGACTTAATAATCCTTTTAATTACTGAGAAAATTATAGCAAATCAGTGACTTCACTTTACCAGCGTAATTTTACATAATGTAATCCAAAAGTCAACAATTTAAAAGTCAAATGATTAGGTTTTTTTGATATTAATTGACAGAATTATAGAAAGCATTAATTATTGGTGTGTGATAGTGGCCATAAATTATTGTGATATTCAAACTTTTCAATTTTTTTTTATAGTTTTTATTTTAACCTTTAATTTATCGTACTCACGATCCCAAAATGTTCAATTGTATGTGACCGAAAGACATATCCGTTCATATGTACGTCAGTTGATCCAAAAAAAAAATTCCGACCCTTTTTTACCAATAAAATGAAGGATAAAATCGTATCTCCCATTTTATACTTGCCTCCAAAAATCTAATATTTGTGTCCCTCCTTTTTTGTCCTAGTAAATAGGTTTATCTCTCTTTAACAGTTCGAAGCTCTACCATGTAATTGAATATCCGTAGGTGTGGAACCCGGATGAAAGACCTCATGGACAAATTTGAACTTTGCCAAACAATTTCTCACTTGCCATCATAATCAATATATGGGTGGATGTTGCTTCTTCATTTAACTATGATTCATGAAGTATGCATAAGTTACTAATCAAAATGATAATCCGCTCTATCTCTTCTTTTCAATCCTATATAAATACCATATTGGCTAAAAAATATCTCAAAATCTTCTTATCATTTGGATCCACGTAGTCTAAATAGTAGATCTTACCATGTTCATACACATAATTTCACATCTTGAAAATAAAAATTCACCATGATATAGACGTACCATGGTGAAATAGGTGAAGTTTTCCACCTAGAAAAAAATAAAAACAAAGAATTCAAACAATAACCATAAGTTATACTCATTCTAAAATTTGATTTTAGCGGATGTTCGGGCCCCATTCTCGTCCTCATTTTTCCATAGTTGGTCAACCAAGTGTGGGCCTCAGGGATGACAACAATCACTGACACACGCCGTCCACATGTATTATTAAAAGAAGCATGCTACAGGTACAACATACCTTACAGCACGCCTCACAGCCCCCTCACAATAGGAGGAGCCCACACATTTTTTTATTGGTGCAGGCCCCCCTCTTGTGAGGGGGCTGTACATGTACAGTCCTATTAGGATTGTACATTCAGCATTTTCCTAATTAAAATGTGAGGTGCCATTTACCATATAACTAGATTTCCATTAATGCCTTGCATTGTTTCCATTCAAAAAATGAGGAGAAAGGTTTCAACGGCTACAACCATTTTGTAGCTTGTTCTGACGGTTGTCTGACATATTGTACTGCATTATCAATGCACCATTGTAGGAAAATGAGAATTGGTCAAAAAAAAATGGCAAATCATAGTATTGTGTCTAAATCCACTGAGGTGGCAAGCACATTCTGTTACAATTTCATCAGATATGTGGGGTTTTGGTAAATCCATTGTAGAAGGTTTATCATACTCTTCCATGTTGTAGAATGGCACAAGTAAAGATTAACCGATTTTTTTATTTTAAAATTGTAAAACGGGAATATACCATTTTACCCTTCATTTTTTGGGACTGGGGATACAAGAAATGAAATATTAAAAGAAAAGCTACAAAAAATTGAAAAGTTTGGACCGCAACTGTAATTATCCATAAATTATTTGAGGGAAATTCCATTAAATAGCTTATGCAAGATATCCTTTCTTATAAGCCCCTGTTTAGCTAAAAATCATATTTTAGTAGATTATGATAAAATTTGATAAAATATTTTGTTTAAAATGTTGATAGAACTCGTTGTAAATGAGTTTTGGAAAAAAAAAAAATGAATTTTGAAAAATGAACGTCAAACAAGTTCTAAATGAACATTTTTTGTGTAGAAATTATTAAAATGTCACTTTTAAATGAAACTATTGAAATCGCCCTTAATGTTGAGTTCTCAAATGTAAAATTCTAAATTCACTTTTCGAGACAATTGGGTAGTATACTAGATAGTTCCACTAATCAAGATTGTTCAAACTTTCTAAATAAAAATTTATAACTTTCTTCAGACCACCTTTAAAGGTAGTTAAAATTGTCTTCCATCTTTCAAGATAGTTGAATTGTCTACTCTATCAACGACCGCCTCACAAATAGAATATTTTCTTGAACACTTTCTAGGTTGTCCTAAAAAATTATGCACCCAAATGAATATTATCTTGTAAGCTTTCAAGATTTCACCTTAAAAAGTTGTGCACCCAACAAATGGCATTTACAATAATATTTGTAAACAAAAAAAATAGTATAATTAATATATGTAAAAACGTCCATTTTACTAATTTTCCCAAAAACTCTCCCTCTCCCCAAAAAAATGTACCATAAATTTGACCAAATTATGAACATTAAGTATGCTTCCAGCTCTATGTAGAGGTGTAAAAGAGTCACTTTTGAAAAATTTTGGAGGGGTTTTATGCGAGTTATTTAGACTCAGTCGAGCCAAGTTATGTACAATTATGTGAAAAATTACAATACTTAAACACGACTAGTGTCGAATGGCAAGCTAGTCCATCAAGCCCCACGTCCCTTGTCACCACCGCAAAAGCCTTTGCCCCTCTTGTTTTTATTAATAATTGGGCTGGGTCGGATCTAGTAGATGGGGTGTGATTTGTAAAATAAAATTTTCACTATGAGGATATTACAACATGCAACAAACATTACGACTGAGAATTTTTTTCACATGTAAGAAAAGTTGCTATAGTATGAAGTTTTAACAACTTTATTGAACGTTGCAAAAAATATGTATTATTTAAGCTTTTTGCAACAGTTAATGAACTTTCAACCTAGTAGCTCTTTCTGTAAATTATTAAGTACTTGAAAGTTTAATCCTCTAATGATTTTTTTGAATTTTATAGGTGATAAATTTTTTCTATACATTTATAAAGTTTTTATTAAATAATTTTTCTCTTGGTCAAAAATAATAAAAATGTTTAGAAAAATTATATTACATATTAAAATTTCATATTTAGCTAGAAGAAAAAACTTGTTGCAAAAAATAAAAGAACGTTGCAAAATATAATAAAAGCGATAGACAAAGTACGTCGCTAAAACTTAACAACAACATGCATTTGAGGCCTTTTGCGACATGCAATGTATGTTGCCGTATCCTACTACTAGACGACAACATTGGAGCCTACAACATATATGTGAGCATTGTGAAAGAGCTACGACAATGTTTTTTGTCCGTTGCAAAAAAAATAGTTTTTCTTCTAACAATTTTTTTTTTTTTTTCCAATTATCTATAGAATTTTTAGCAATATTTTATTCATTGTCGCAAAAAGTAGACCCTATTGCATCACAAACATTATGTTGCAAGAATTAAAAGTTTGACACCATAAGTTTTTGACGACGGTCTTTATTATTTGTTGCACCTTATCACATTTCACGACAACCTTTAAAGTCGTCTTATATTTTTTGGAACTTACTTTTTTCGTATCAATGCCACAAACATAAAAAATATGTTGCGTTAAATCACTTATTGCAAAAACTTTTTGTATATCACAATATATCTTGTTGAAAAATCACATTTTTATTGTAGTGGAGGTTGGACCAAAAGCAAAAGAAGAGTACAAGAACAAGATGTGTTCAGAGGTTGCTGTAAGTTCATACTGTCTATAGTGGAGGTTACTGACTTGATCCTGAAGTTTTTACCCGTTGAATTCTCTCCGTCAACATATTTTGTGTTATTTACTACTTTATTGATTATTGTGACAATTTAACATATGATAAATTTCGCGTGATTCAACTATTCATCCTCCTCTAAATAGTTTTAGAGTTGAACTAGTAACTTTCAAAATATATGAATTTAATAAAAAAATAAAATTTAATGGATAGAAGTGAGAAACAACATTAAAAGGAGTTACGAATGGAAGTGTGGAAAACAAGTACCCTACGTAATTTAGTGCTATTTTTATAAAGTTTTATAAATTGCTAGTGTTATCGAACATAAGATTTTCACAACCCAACCAAACGGCCCAAAAATATTAGATCTGGCCCATTAGTGAAGGATTAGATATTTGTGAATAATTAATAGAATTCCTTAACTGCACACAATTAATGCATTATCAATGAAATATAAAGGAGAAAATACACTTTTAGGGTATGTTTTGTGCGATATAATAATTATGACTTGGCTTGAGTAGTTCTCGGTAACTCACGAACTAAAGAATTATTCTCTCTATTTTCGATATAAAAGTAATTAAAATTCTCTGTCATATTTGTTCATTCTAGAGGAATAGATGGAGGATTTCAAAACTAGATTAGGAGACATAGATTCAAGCTTTGAGAAGCCGAGGAGGGAAAAAGCATTTTTTTTTTCCGAACCTTAGAATCAGTCGTTAGAGGGAATAAGGATTTTGTCTTATCTCGTTCACTCTAATTCAACGTGCGAAATATGTAAATGCAATACTGAATTTAGTTGACGTACAAAAAAGAAAAATGAAAAATTTCCATTAGAAAAACTTATAGTGATCAAATCTGAAAGAAAGAGCCATTATATATGTTTCCTTGAAACATTTTCCATTTGTAATTGTCCATTATGAAAATAAAAGTGACTTCCACTTGGATGCACACTAGAAATAATGCACTATGAGTAGGTTGTTTGTGACATGGAATGATGGCTAATTTTGAGAATGCCAATGTATTTTAATGATGTTATCATTACGACACGTCGTCTTCGTAGTACGTGCAAAAAGTCGTAGAAATTCTTTCGATAACTTAATGATATTTAAATTCGCAAAGATAATATGTGCAAGGTAAAAGAATCATTACACACCCCTTTTCTTAATTTCTAACTGGACTTTTGGGTCTGATGACTGAGTTGGACCTTACTTAAAGAATTGTTCATACTGGTAATGATTTTCACTGAATGTGTGTATAATAAGTGAGTAATAATTGTGAATATGTTATTACAATTCAACTAATTTAATGAGAAAATAATTTTTCCCAAACACAACAAGTCAATACCAACACATATGCGAACCTCCTAAGCATAAGAGAACAACTGAGTTTTTAATCCATCACATGGTCCAACTTTAAATTTCTTATTTTCTTGAAATTTAACGTTGATCATGGTAATATTAAATAATGAGCCCCCAATTTGGTACCCATTCTCATTTTCATTTCTATTCTTCTACTCATTTTCAACCACACATTCTTCAATAAAATAATATTTTTTATCACATCAATAATTTTTCCTTCTTTTTCAACCACATATTCATCATCATATCAACCAAAAAATACATTTTTTTTTTTCTTCCAAAAAATGGGTATCAAACAAGTTCTGAATCTTTCCAAAGCTAGTGATGGCAAAAAAAATCACCCTGACGGGGTGGGGCTAGAAGTGGGGTGCCGCCCTGTCACGGGTCGCGGGGCGAGGTGGGACGGAGATGTCTCGCCCCAAACCCATCCCTTGAGAAAAAAAAATTAAACTAGATATTTGATAAATTGTTAGTTTTAAAATATTGTTGAATATATTTACAATTTTATATCATGTTTGTAATCAAATAATTATATTATACAATTGTCAATTTAAAATTTTACTTAACTAACAATTGTTTTATATAATTTATAAATCCGGTCGTCCAATCTTTTTATTATAATTAAATTATATAATCAAAGTCAGTTTATAATATCTTGATCGAAAAAATTAGAATTTTTTTTTTTATAAAATATATGGAATGACCTTTAGATTTTTAAGGATTGAACTTTAAATAATAACATAACTTGAAATTTGAATTTGTATTTTATTCTCAAATAATAGTATAACTCGAAAATTTGAAAATGTAAATAAATAAATAAACGGGACAGTAAATGAGGCAAACTCCAGTCCCCGTCCCGTTTAAGGCAGGGCGGGATGAGGTTGGGATAAGACAGGACGTTGCCTCGTCCCGAACCCGTCCTATTGTCATCTCCACCTAAAGCAAATGGCAACGCCTAGGTAGAATATTGTTGTCCCATATATGCATGTCAGTTGATTTGAACATAGACAGACGACTATAGAGCAAAAACATATGACCATTTTCTTCAGGCATTAAATCCACGTACAAACAATATATATGTACATTAACTAGAAACTAAAATTGAATCACAAGTTTAAAAAATTCATTAAAAAAATTTTCAGCAACAAATCAAAATCGAGTGAGCTCAAGCGAATACAATAAATGTAGAAATTTAGATTTTCTAGTTGAGAATAGAAAATCAAGATCTAGTCTACAAGGTGAAGTAAACTAATTGTAGAATTTACTCGCTTGTATCTTTTATTGACAACCGGAGAGATTTCTCTCCCCCTAACTAATAATAATGATCAATATGACAATATCTAGTGATCCCACGTGGAATGCGATAATTGTAGAAATTTTTTATCACTCGAAATTTTGGTCTAAGTAATTAACTATATTTAATACACATTTCACATGGAATCCAATTGTTGGAAAATGTCTCTTCCTTGGCTCTTTACAAGGCTACAATAAATCGATAAGCCAGCTCATTTAGAATCTAATAATTTGGTAGATTGCTATACGTACTTATATTCATCGCTAACAACATTAAATCGATTTCTATCATCTCACTTGTAATTCATTCAATGAAGAAATATCTAGCTTTAACACGTCATGTTAAAATCTTCCACTTAGATCTTTCGATAACAATAAAACGATAATTAGCTTTTCTCAGCTAAAAAAACATCATTAACCATATGACTACGATACTAAAAGGGGCATGACATGTTCCATGTGCAAGTCTTGAAATTGAGAATTTAAAATAATGGAACAAAATAAATCCAAGGAACGCACATTCAAAAACAGAAACCTGAGGGGAAAAAAATAATAAAAGCAGATCAATTTTTATATACATTTTCTAGAAATTATGATCCATTAATTAAAAAAGTTCACCTAGAAAAAAAATAAATAGAAAGACTTCTTGAAATGAACCGCTACATGTTACGTTCAACCTTTGTAACATTTATTCCTTGACCTAATCCTGGTACAAATTTTGACACGCGGGAACCTAAAACAACCTTTAGTTGTTCTTCGACTTTTTTGAGCTAGATCTTTGGCTTGGACTCGGAGAATTCCCATCTTTTTTCTTCCTCTTCCACAAGTTTCCCTCCAGAAGATCCTTAAAAAACCTAACCACAGAAGACCTTTTGACCTTGCTGGAACCTGTAGCCAATTTGGATTCAAATCGAAATGATGACGAGGAAATCACACTCGATTCCTTCGTAGTTCTTGATCCACTTAGATAAGGCAATACCATGAAGTTTCTTTCCAGTACATGGCCAATAGAGGTAACTTCATGTGAGTCATATAAGGGGCTGCCACAGTCCCATAGTCTAATCATTCTCTCTTCCTTTTTTTCTTCTTCTGTTTTTTCGTTCAATTCTTGGATTTCATTATTATTCATGGGAGTTTTTTGGTTCAAGAACGAACTAGTTTCTTGAACATCACTAGAGCCAGCCATGTTCTGGGTGGCCAACAGCTGAGATTTTCTAGCATTATATAAAGTGAGTTGGGTTTAATTATGTTTTTTTAATTAATAAAATGCAGAATTTTAAATTTCCTTAACTGCCCTTGATGCAAAGGATTAAAACTTAAAGTTTGTGATTTCTATGGAGAAAATAGTATTTTTCTTTTGTGTCCAATGTGTGCCCCATGTCATTAGTTGCAAAGTTTTAATATGAAACCTGACAGGTGGGCTTATTTAATAGAGTTTATGATTGTAATTAAATATGTGAGTAGGATTACACACCCACTGTACCTAATGGCTGTTGGAAATCTCCGAAGGACAATTTTTCTTCCTTCGGACAGCCATCTTACATCATTTGGAGATTTATGAACTTTCTGTCGAAAATATCTTGGAGATTTTAAAAACCATAAATAATATTTTTAATTTACTTTTAGTTTTAGTTTGATATTATTATCTAAGTAATAATTGATTTTAGTACATATTCCATGTGGAATCCAATTGATTGAAAAATGTCTTTCGCTTAGTTCTTTCGTAGGTTACAATAAATCGATAAGCCAGTTCATTTGGAATCTTATAATTTGGGAAATCTCTCTACTTAGATTAATCGCCTACAACATTAAATCGGCTTCTAAGATCATCTCATGTGTAATACATTAATTGGAGAAATATCTCGTTTTAATACGTCATTTAAAAATCTTCCACTTGGATCTTTCGCTAACAACAATAAACGAAATCAAGACATTCAATCTAAATTCAAATAATTGGAGAGATCTCATTCACTTAGATCCTTCGCGGATTCGCACCAAAAATGATATAAATAAGTTGAGTTAATTAGCATTTCTCAGGAAAAAAAACATGACTAAGATACTACAAGGTACATGATATGTTCCATGTACAAGTCTTGAAATTAAGAATTTAAAATAATGGAGTGAAACGAATCCAAGGAACATACATTCAAAAACAGAAATCTGAGGGAAAAAAAAAATAGTAATAAAAACCAAATAGATTTTTATATACATTTTCTTGAAATTATGATCCATTAAGCAAAAAAGTTCATCTAGAAAAATATAAATAAAGACTTCTTGAAATGAACACAGTACCTTTGTAACATTTATTCCTTGATCTAATCCTAGTACAAATCCTAGTATTTTTAGAAAAAAAAAAAAAAAAAAACTAATTGAAGAAATCTTTCTCTAAGATCTCTCGTCATTATGATGAACTGAGATCTCACACGCAAAACATTAGTGGGAGAAATCTCTTACTTTTAGATCTTTAATTGAGAATGAAAAATAGAAACCTTATCATCCCAATGGGAGGAATCTCTCTTACTTGCCATGTATGAATGAATAGGGATGATAATTTAACCTGTCCCGACGAGGTCCCGCCCCGAATGAGGCCAAAATAACCGGCACCGATGGATTGGCGGGGCGTCCCCGTGAAAAAAATAAATTAAAATAGAATTTTGATTAAGGATTAGTTTTAAATAGCTCATTCTCTCTACAGATATTTATATAAATGTTTTAAGATTATAAAAAAAAAGGAATACATCCTTTCGAAATTGGAGGAAAACTATGTAGATTACAACTTAAACTCTACTGAAATTCTACTGAACATAGTTGAGCACTTGAGAGTTAGGAAAAAACACAGAACCTTGACAGTCTTAGTTCAGTAACAGATCATGTGCAGTTATATTCAAAACTTTTAGGAAGTACTGCAATTTACCTGCCTTATCATAGTTGTTATTTGATTTTCTCTAAGAAATCTCTATCTTTAAATGTCATATACTGTAGAAAAATCAAGTTCTTTGATTTTTCAAGCCCTGGTGAATTTAGACAGATACATCTCATGGTGCTTGTGAAAGTCAAAAAAAATAACGATATATTTAATCTACCGTTAAGCACCAAGGTAATGTTTAAGCCTGGTAAATCAAGCCACAACATTTTAACCCCTTTAAGCAAACAATATTTGCAACTTTAGATATAACTTCCGAAATCTTTGCACTCGATTACAAAGGCACCCAAATCTGTAAAAATGAAAATCGCAACAATTTCCATATTTAGTGATTGAAATTTCCAGGGTGAATCAATAACTATATTATCATTCGTAATAGAAATAAAATAACTCCATTTAAGATGCTGGGTATTCAAAATGTTCTTCATAACATAAAGAAATTATGTATAATATCAAAAATGCAGTAGTAAGCTTAGATTTCTTCACCTTAACTCCAATGCACCAGTCAACCAGCCAAATGAGCTCGAGCCACAACAGTTCTGCCACTGCTTTATTTATGCTCGTGTAAGCGTTCTTCGACAATGATCTTTTTAGCATAAAACATAATGTTTGATAAATCCCCCAATAAATTTTGTAATATTTGTCCAAATTCAAAAATACATTATGCACGAATAATATATATTACAACAAAATAACCAGAAAATCACTCAAAAAAGATCAAATAAAAAAACAGAAACAAGGGAATGGCCCCCTGGCCTTTGATATCCATATAAAGGACTCGAGGCCTCTGAAGAAAGATGCAACTCTTGGGTACCCAATTTCAGTCTTCATAGCAACATACGAGGCTTCTGCTCTATTATGCCCTATACAGAAAAACTCACCTCAAAAATTCAAAGAAGATGAAAGTTTAAGTACCGTTAATCTCGCAAAAATCACCAGAGGGGGAGGAAATAGAGTCAGAAGGATAGATGATTGACTGTTAAAGTGAGATAGTGAAAAAACAAGGCAGGACACGACTCGGCTAAACGGTTGACTCGAACACAGCTCGTTTTATGTGGTCATTCAGCTTATGAATAGTAATTCCAAACTCACTCTTTTATTTATGTAGGGATATCTTAATTTCAAATCATATTATAAATTATAAAAAAAAATAAAGAAAGAAAATAATAGATTTGGCTTGTACTAAATCGAGTTGGCCTGCAGCGTGGCAAGTCAATGGCTTAGTTCCTATCCAAATTTTAGCCCTCCGTCTGAGCCAACCTGCATGATGAACAAAGTTGGTTCGGGCTCGTTTATAGGCCAAACCACTCCTCTTCTTTGGTTAGCCAGCTCGACCCATACTTCTATAATCAATATTTGCCGAAACCCAAGTCAGTAAGAGCAATTGATTGTATTAGAGGTGTAAGGTGCGTCATGTAACGATAACAAGAGTCATCTGTTGAGTTACATTAAGTCCCTGTTTGATTCCTATTTTGAGGAAAAGAATGTATTTTGAATAGTTGACTTCGACGTTATTTATGAGATGCAAAATACTAACATTTGACGCTAGTAAAAGAACTTAAAATTTCTAATATCAATCTTTTTTTTCATTCCTTTAATATTCTATTTCAAGCCCCTAGACTTGACTCTACTTAGTATGCAAAATGCTAATAATAATGAAATCATAACTAATAATACACAATTTAATGTAGCTCATCATTGACTCCAACACATTGTCATAATCAGTCATTCAAATTGTGGGCCAAAATGTTAAGACTTAAAAGGTTAAAGCCAAGACCTAGTGAGTTTAGACAAATCATGTAGCTCAAAAACTCTTAATTAGAAACGGAATCTATGGGCTATTTCAAAATCTAGAACAAAGACTTTAGAGCATACAGAAATATTTGGAAAAGTACAAGGTTAATAATATTAAATTAAAATTCTTAGTACATTTAAATTCACTATATATATATATATATATATATATTGTACCACTCCTTTCCGATTCAATTGAATATTATTATGCTAAAAGGAGTATTTATTCATGCTAAATCAGAAAAAAAAAAAAAAAAAAAACACACACACACACACACACAAAATATAAATTTCCAATCAATTTATTATAATTTAAATTTAACGAGTTTAGAGAACTGGAAGCTAAATTATAATAGAAAATAAAATTTATACATGTGCCTTCGACATACTTCGTGTTATCATGTGGCGTGTGGAGTTTTATCGTTTTACAATAACTCTCATACTCTTCTCGTTAAAGCACACTGATATCTGCTTAATCCATCTTTAAAATATATTTTAAGCCTCGTTTATATCTCCCTTTATATAACAAAATGCATTTGAAAACATTTTCACTAATATTTACATCATGTGTGGCAGTTACTACATGTACTAGATTAATCAGAAAGAACTAGTACGTTAGTTATCAATGAATACCACAATTTAACAAAAGGGCAAAACAAATAAAATAAAAACAAAATAAGATCAGTAACTAGAACTATAATTATGTATTAGAAGTATAGACTTGTACTACTGTCAAATCTAGGACAACAGAATTATTATAAGACAAATTACATCAACTTCCACAAACTTGTAACTCCTAAAATGCAGAACTAAAGTAGTTCTTCACAACATTATTGCGCAGAATTTGCAACACTGTCTGGTTTTTTGTCCCCACACAACGAGGTGTTTTGAATTGGCTAACAGCAGCCCCTAATTCCACAAAATGATCCAAAATCTTATGAAAAGTACCCTTCTTCAATATTCTGAGTTCAAGTGCTCCAATGGTTTTTACTTTTCTAGAACCAATATATCCTGGATCAAGAAATGATCTGTCTAAACAATCGCAGCATACCTTAAGAAGTTCATTGCTCGCTTCACCGCTTATTTCCCAGTATATAACATAATGTGCAGGTTCGGTCGATGAGTCGATGCCGCTCGTAAAATCAACTACTTCGAGATTTTCCTCTTCTAGCAGAGTGGCTGCTGCTTCTACAGCCAGCTGCAAATCTTTCTCCGTGTTCTTATCGATGTTGATCGTAAGTAGAAGATTTCTCCGGCAAATATATTGGAGCTCCGGGGTCGAGTTGTGGAACCCTTTAACCTTGACCATGTCTCCTAGCCTATACCGGTACAACCCTGCAAGCATAAAATTTCATCTAGAGGTATTTCAAGAGCAATAGGTTTGATTCTAATCAATGCTAATTCTCTAAACTGCAAAATGTGTAAGTCGCATAAAGACTTACTAGACACAAAAGAGTACCTAACTCTACCTCTTTATTCAGAAGGGCCCTAAACATCCTTTTTTTTTTTCCCCCGAAATTTGAAGAATTTTTTTTATAAATCCAAGCGAAAAAAGTGTCACAATTTTTTTTCTTGCAGGCAAAAATAACAAGAGCCCACATCATGTCTTGTTGGCATGCATTTACAAAAGAAAATGAGATCTACTAAATAAGAACCCTTTTTTTTTTGTTCACAAGAAGAAAAATAGAAAAAGAAAAAAACTTTCAAAGGAAATTCTGGGTAACAAACTTTCTGATTTTCCAATGTGAAAATGTTGTTTTATAAAAATTTGTGAAGACGTACCAAATGAAACCATTCAAATCCACAGCATAAATTAGTCTGATGCTCACCTAACCTTTGTCTTTCATATACAATAACAATATTTATATCTTAGTTGTCAATGCCATTTAAACTAATCCATGTTGAGAATATAAAATACATACATGTTGAGCAAACCAAGAAATTTTAACCAATCAATTCATACTCTGTGTGTGTGTGTGTGTGAGAGAGAGAGAGAGAGAGAGAGAGAGAGAGAGATCTACATGTGGATACATTATTTAAATTCGATAGCATGACTACAAAGAGAAGATTTGTGTCAATTACCATGAAGAACAGCAAGATGCACGGTTTATCTTATAAAAGAAGTGACACACACATAAAAACATAAATGTGAAAATGCAATCAATCTTATCTGTAATGGTCAACAGATGTGGAAAGGAGTAAGACCTACAAAAAGATAACGGTAAGCCTTCCCGTTATCCCACAAGGCCACAACCACATGGTAAGCATATAGAAAAACTAGGAATTTCAACAATAAATTATTGGAGCTGATAAAAAAGGATAAAGTTGAAACCTAGGAGAAGATGCAGCAGTTTAGTCCCTTGTACATATGCTGTCCAGAAAAGGAACACACAATGGATGCGTGCACACAATGGATGCGTGCACACACAATAAAAAAAAAAAGAGAAGAATGTGTACCTGCAAAATTAGTTACAATGATCTCGTACTCTTCATCAATCTTGACTTCAGTTAGCCCTATTGGCTGGGTCTCTGCATTTGAATCCTCTTTTAAAGGGATGAATTCGAAGTAGCCAATATTTGGAAGCACGGCAAATGTGGCCAGTTCTGGGGGTAATTTGGGGTTGACATTTGCTCCAATCCATCCTTCAGAAGCCCCATAATCTGCACTTAGTAAAGGTAGATCCCCCGCATAGTGCCTCAGTTTCTTCAGATAAGGTTCCATGGACCCTGTCATGATCCCATAAATGTATTTGGTATTTGGAAATAGCTTTTGAATCACTCCATACCAGTTCCTTAATCCCAAACACTTGTTATAGATAATATTGGCCAATCCAGGGTCGGGATTGAGCAGTTTTGACATTGCTGTTCGAAGTGATGGGGTTTTTTATCCAGCTACATAGTTCCCCTTGTCTAATGTCATTGACAAGGTCTTTCCACTTTTCCTCAAATGTCCGAAAGGCATGGACAATGCCGTGGGCAAATGTAGACGACACAACTTGAACTTGATCCCATAAAATTAGTCCACACAAAAGATGACAGTATAATGATTCTTCACAATTGGTGCTAAAAATCACTTCATCCGGGCTGCAACACGAGGTCTGCATTGCCCTCATCGTCTTCTTGAACTTTTCATCACTGTACACATTAGTAGTGGCAGTTCCAGCAGCCAAACCACCCTTTGTCTTGAATTGCCTGCTGCCATATATGAACTGTAAAGCCTTCCCATTCCCGATTGGATATTCTCTGCAAAAATATATTCTCCCACATAAACAAATGTACAAGAAAGTTTAAACTGTGAATACTACTTACAATTGGAAATTAGAAAAAAGCCAAACACTATCATTCAAGAAACTGAGAATAAGCGTACCAGACATGACTAAATAAGTAATAATTGAAAGGAAAAAGCACAGATTGGAGAAAGTGAAATTTTTCCTCAACGAACAAGATAAGGTCCAGGTCAACACACACACACACACACACAAAAGGGGTATTGTATAGCATTAGATTACCTGTTCCTAAAAGAAAAGGAAGTTTTGTATACTTGCATGGTGTTTTCTACCAATTCATCATTGAACGGCACAAACTTCGGCTTCCCTTGACTAGTACCGGAACTGTAAAAACCACAGAATTCATAATTTCAGATATTTCCAATTATCAATTCGAGCCCTTAAAATACAAATTTAACAATTTATCATACCTTAACGAGATAGTAGTTATCGGTTTTCCGATGAGAATAAGGGAATTTTCTCCATGGGCGATCCGTTGAATGTAAGGTTCCAAGTCCTCATGAGTGACAAGAGGAACACAAGACTTGTAGCTATCAGGGTCTGTTTTTCCATTAAGACCCCATTTCATCAAGTACTCTGTTTCACCATTTTGTTCCAAGATTTTCTTAAGGGTCTCCTTTTGAATTCTCCCGGCATCCCTTGTTAGGGCCTCGAATTCCTCTATAACTACATCTGGATCCAATATATCCTCCATCGTCTCCAGCATCTTCAAGAAACTACAATCAATCACAAATCAAAGTCCGAAAATTACTACAAAGGGCGAGAAAAAAAAGAGTACAAATTTCCTATTCCTGATTGATCTTGAATCAGGAAATAAAAGGGGGGGGGGGTATGTATTATGCCCAATACACAAATAGTTCTTTGTGAAAACAAAAGCATAATTAATATCTTGAAATAATGTCAAATTACTTCGATAGAAGAAAGTTCAATGAATCTTTGGTCAAACCAAACAAAACAGAAGAAAAAACAAATGATATCAAAGCAAGAACCCAGTTATTTCATCATAATAAATGCTAATGAGTAAATAACAAAATGAAAAAAAAAAAAACAGTGACAGTACTCCTTTTTACTGCAATAGAGGGTCAAGAACATTGAACTGAAACAAATAAACTGATTAGTCATAATTAAGGAATGAAAGCGACATAATTTTACTTGAATTTCATTAAAAAGATCCCGGCAAATTAAAAAAAAAAAAAAGACACGAGAATCACATAAAATCCAAAAAGCGATGAGAAAAGGGCAGCATAAAGGAACTCCCAGTAAAAGAAATTAAACAAAAAGGCTATTCAAAAATCGAAAAAATACTGAAAAAAGATTTCCAAGGAGAAAAGGGATGAACAAGAAAAGATTCATCGTCCAACCCATGTTTAGTAAGAAGATTAACAAGAAGAATCTCACAACCCCATAAACAAAAACTCATATAATTCACAATAAATTCATTCATACCTGTATATATATTTCCGTGCAGAAGTTGATGGGATACAAAGAGAGTAACGCCTAACTGTTTTACTGAAAGTGGCTTGATTTCTTGCGGACACTTTGCAGTGTAACAGTGAGAAAGAGAGAAAATTCGGCAACTGTAGAATGAGACAAGAACGACTAAAGGAGGGAGCTGGTGGAGGAGTTGGAAGAATTTCGGTGCAAAATATATAGACGGGCTACCATCCAGAGGGGGTCCCATTGAACTGTGAATTACCCAGTGTGCCCATGTGGAGTTGTGGACTCGTGGAGTGAAATTTGAACTTGTTATTTCTAATTTTCTATTACTCCACTGGTACGTCTCTAATAAATAAGGAAAAGGTTATATTTACTCACTTTTTTATTAATTTTTTTACTTACTACTCACAATAGAAGGTGAAGATACATTATCGAAATATTTTATTCACGCAAAATCTGCATGCCACATGAATTGTGAATAACTCATTTTATACATAAGTTAGTACATATAGTTTAATCCAATAAATAAACCTAAAAAGCAAAATAGATGTTTAGCGTTATGCTTAGTGCAATGGATCTCACTCATTTATTGTATAATGAATGTGCAGGATTCACTATCATTTATAGTGTGCCAAAATTCAATAATGTTACAATATTAATAATATAAGACGAATAATTTATATAGCATCATGTGTGTCTACATTATGTTAAGTGACAACAGACCCTCCCACTCATTTAGGTAGCAATGGACCCACTAATATATTGTCCAATGAATGAATGAGATACACTAACATATAGACTAGTAATGAATCATTAATCATATTTGGTACATTAAATTGAATGAATCAAATTGAACAATGAATAATATACTATATATTTCTCATTTTTACGATCGTTTAATAATCGTATGATGTTACCTACCTTTAGGGCTTACGCCCTCTAAGTATTTTTTTGTAATAGGAGGAATTCTTTTACTATAACAAAAGAGGTCGACAAAAAGCTAGATTTTTTATTAACAACATTAATTATTTATTCAAAAAAATTTACTTCAATAAAATGTTTATCAAATGACACTTCCCCAAAATTTATCCAAAGTCGTGATTAACGTGCAACGAGAATAATGAAATTTGTTATGGTAAAAATGTGTTGTCTAACATAAATATTTTGAGACCATGATTTATTTGTCCTCAATGAATTTGGGAGCATGACCTAAACCAGCATGTCAGTGGCGGACCCAAGATTTTAGAACTGGTGGGTCCTAAAATGAAAAATATTGAGATGAAGGAGGGGGGAGCACGGGGGTTCGGGGGCAGTGTCCCCGAAAATTTTTTTTTGGAGGCGGGTAGCACAAACATTCATAATGATGTACAATTAAAATGATAAAAGTTTGAAATACATATTATTTTCCATTCTTAAATTGCTGTAAAAATGAAAAAATTATTAACTCGGAAACGCTCATCCGACCAATTACAGCAGTAAGCTGACAAACTTAAATCAGAACTACTTTTTAATTGTGTTAGACTGTTCGAAATCAAATTCAAATATGTAGACAAGAATTTCTATCTAATTTCGAGGTCTCAACCCATGCTACCAAACAGTTTCTTCAACAATTAGACGGATCTACTACAAGAGGTAAAAACACTTCGTTGCTACTGACAATTAACAACCTTAGAAAGAACCAAACATACAACTAAATCAGCAAAACGGACAAAAGAACAACACCTTAATATCAAAATAAATCACAACATTCAACAACTCTCTAAATTCAAATCTTAATTAACTAAAATTCATTTTCAAAGCCAGATTTCTGATTTTTCATCTAAATCTGTATTTATATCTAACATGTTATAATGAAAAATTACAGTATACTTTATAGATGTTATATCCCAAAATCTGTACTTATATCTAACATCTAACATGTTATATCCCAAAATTGTACAGTATTTTAAATAAAAAAAAATTTGAAAAAAAAAAATTTTTTTTTTTTTTTTTGGTGGGTCATAGGACCCACTAGGTCCTAGGGTGGGTCCGCCCCTGCAGCATGTGCATTGCCATGAATAACTAGATCTTGGGTGATTGTTTTTTTTAAAAACTCATTTTTGTTGTAAAATGAAAGTTTATTAGAATTTGTAGTGAATGATAATTATACCCCTATAGCCCTAGAAATTATTATCATTGTATCCCTGATTTTTACCTATAAATATAGGACTTTGATCATTAATAAAATACACACAAGGTATTGACTCTAATTCCCTCTCTCTTTTCTTCTTTATTTTATAACACGTTATCGGCACGAAGCTCTCTAAATTAAAGTAAATTAATTAAAAGGTAATAATTTTTTTTATCTGTCACGTGTACCAAAATTAATTTGGTAATACGTGATTTTACATATACACAATCGAAAATCATATTATTTCTACCGTTATCTGCCGTGCCTAACAATCATTACATAAGAGGCTGCCATCAATTTGTTGCTTTTGCCATTTAAAGACATAAAATATAAGAATAATCCAAAATATAATTTGTACAGTGTCTTTGCCTCTTTAATCCCTGCAATTTCTGTAGTCACCTTTGTCATTTTTGTATTCAAGAATCTGTACAACACATAATCATTGCTTTTACATAATAATTGTTTTTTCATCTAATGTATTCTTCTTTAAAAGTACGTTAGGATTTTGTGTAGGAAAATAATTGACAAGCATGATTTTTTCATCTATATCTTGAGCCGCCTTGGTAATTGTACCCATTTATAAATTGAGCACATATATGTATTAGTTTTTGTAGTTCTGTAATCAATGTCAATAATGACTTATGCATTCGTACTCGACTCACGTGCATATTTAGGATTTTCTCTTAATTCTGTCTTTATACTATGTCTTTAATTGTGTGTCATGTATGTAATTTTTTCTTAATTCTGCCTTCATTATGTGTATGGAGATTTTTTTTCCTAATACATATTTGATAATTAACTTTTATATATAAATTGTATCATTAACTTGATTAAATGTTCTTAGATGTTCTATTATAAATTTTCAATTGATATTCTATTATGTTGTTGCTCTTGAAGTAGCACAACTTTATAATTAATATTCTAGAAGAATATTATTTGCTCCTGAAGAGTATAAATTATAATTTTCAATATTCCAGAAGAATATTGATATATTGCTCTTGAAGAACAATAATAAAATACAACGTGCTCCTGAAGTAGCACATATTTCGATGAATATATTATCTTAAATTAGTGTTTATTCTCTGAAAGAAAACACGCAACGTATGTTGATATTATTTAATTAACTATTATGTAATGATTAATCATATTCTTCAAAACTAATTGTATTTTCACTTATTTTATTGTGTAGTTAATCAAATGACAAATATCACAAAACTTGAGTTTGTTGCACTTGACATATCTGGCAAAAACTATTTATCATGGGTACTTGATGTTGATATCCATCTTGTCTCAAAATATTTGGGAGAGACAATAAAAGAATGAAACAAATAATCCCTACATGATCGTGCAAAAGCACTAATCTTTCTTCGTCACCATCTTCACGATGGATTGAAAATTGAATATCTCACTGAGAAAGATCCACATGCTATTTGAAAAAAATTGACTGAAAGATTTGATCATTAGAGAACTTAGTCCTCCCCAAAGTCCGCTATGAGTGGATGTACCTTCGTTTGAAAGACTTCAAAACTGTAAGTGAGTACAATTCTGAACTCTTCAGAATATCTTCAAAATTGATCTTGTGTGGAGAAAAAATCACGGATGAAGATATGTTGGAGAAAACTTTTTCTACCTTTCACGCCTCAAATGTGCTCCTGCAGCAGCAATATCCTAAGCGTGGTTTCAAAAAGTACTCAAAACTTATATCTTGTTTGCTTATTACTGAACAAAATAATGAACTTTTAATGAAAAATCATGGGTTACGTCCAACTAGTTCTGTACCATTTCTTGAAACAAATGCAATATCAAGACAAGAACGTGAACGTGGACACGGATTTGGACGTGAACGCGGACGTGCACGTGAAATAAATTATAGACGAAATAATCAACAAAATTATCATCAGCAAAGCAACAATTTCAAAATGCACAAAACAAATGAAAGTAGCACATCCAAAAAGGTGCATAAAGAAAATTGTTTTAGATGTGGAAAGAAAGAGCATTGGACACGTACCTGTCGTACGGCAAAACACCTTGTGGATCTTTATCAAAAATCAATCAAGGAAAAATGAAAAGTTAAGACAAATTTCGCTAATTATGATGGTCCGATTGATGTAATTCATTTGGAAGTCTCCAATTTATTTGCCGATCCAAATGAAAATATTGACTATTTGATTGGGGGTGGTGTGATGGAAGATGTAGATTAGTTTATTTTCTATGCTTCGAGTATTACATTTCATTTTAAAATTTTAGTTAGAAATACATTTTTACTTTAATTCAAAAAAAAAAAAAACTTTATTATGTATCGTCAATTCCATATTATTGAATCATGTTTACTTCTTTAAATTCATAAATTCAAGTTTTTATTAAAAATATATGCATTTTGTTGTATTTATAGATTGATGATGGATTGCCAAGATACATGTTTAATAGATAGCGCAACTACACATACAATTCTTCAAGACAAAAAATATTTTTTGGACTTAACATTAGCAAAAAATGATGTTAATACATTATCTAGTACATCGAATATCGTTGAAAGCTCTGGAAGAACTTGTATTATTTTACCAAATTATATATTTACGATGCACTTTACTCTAACAAATCTAGAAGAAATTTGCTTAGTTTTAAAGATATTCGCTGCAATGGATATCACATTGAGACGATGCAAGAAAATAGTTTTGAATATCTTTGCATAACTTCCTTTGTATCTGGCAAGAAGCAGATAAAAGAAAAACTCCATGCACTCTTATCTGCCATGTACTATACATTTATAAAAATGGTTGAATCAAATAATGTCACGAATCAGAAGTTCGTTGACCCAAAAAGTTTCATACTTTGGCATGATCGATTTGGACATTCAGAAGCTATAATGACGCGTCGAATAATAAACAACTCACATGGATATCCTTTAAAGAATCAGAAGATTCTTTTACCTAATGATTATCCATGTGTAGTTTATTCGCAAGGTAAGTTAGTCATTAGACTTTCGACTACAAAGGTCAATGTTGAATCTCCAACTTTCTTGGAAAGAATTCATAAAGATATATGTGGGCCAATACACCGACCATGTGAACCATTTCGTTATGTTATGGTATTAATTGATTCTTCTACTAGATGGTCACATGTTTGCCTACTTTTCACTAGGAATGTAGCATTTGCTAGACTAATTGCTCAAATCATAAAATTATAAGCACAATTCCCTGATTACTCAATCAAGACTATTCATCTTGACAATGCTGGTGAATTTAGATCACAAGCATTCGACGATTATTGTATGTCAATTGGGATTGTAATTGAGCATTCAGTTGCGAATGTCGATACACAAAATGGTTTAGCAAAGTCATTTATTAAACGCTTACAATTTATTGTTAGACCATTACTTATGAAAACAAAGCTACCAGCTTCTGTTTGTGGACATGTCATATTACATGCAGCATCATTGGTCCGTATTAGACCAACTGTCTATTATCAATATTCACATATGCAACTTGCATTTGGTCATGAACCTAATATTTCTCATTTACGAGTTTTTGGTTGTTCTGTCCAAGTCCCTATTTCACCCCCACAACGTACTAAAATGGGTCCCCAAAGTAGACTTGGGATTTACGTGGGTTTTGATTCACCATCCATTATTAGATACCTTGAATCTTTAACCGGCAATTTATTTACTGCACGTTTTGCAGACTGTCATTTTGATGAAAGAACTTTTCCGACTTTGGGAGGGGAAAAACTACATCTTGAAAAACAAGGTAAAATTTCTTGGACTAAAATAACTCTATCTCACTTTGATCCCCGCAGTAATCAATGTGAGCAAGAGATTGAAAAAATCATTCATTTGCAAAGAGTTGCAAATCAATTATCCGATGTATTTGTTGACACGAAAAAAAGTGACAAAGTCATATATACCAGTAGAAAATATTCCAACAAAAATTGATGTTGCTGCAGGACAATCTACTGTAGCAAACGAATCTAACATACGCCAGAAGCGTGGTCGACCAGTTGGTTCAAAAGATTCTGTACCTCGAAAAAGAAAAGTACAAAAGAAAAAACAATCAAAAACTTCGGAAGTAACATTAGAAAAGATTGATCAATCAAACATTGAAAATATGGTTCCTGAAGAATCACAAGTGTTCAAAAATAATGAGATTTCAATGAATTATATGTTATCTCATAAATTATGGGAACGGAATAATGTTGTTATAGACAATATTTTCGCATTTAATGTAGCTCTTGATATTATGCAAAATGAGGATCCTAAACCACAGTCAGTTAAAGACTGTCAAAATATAAATGATTGGCCAAAATGGAAAGAAGCCAAACAGGCGGAATTGAATTCATTAGAGAAACGAAAAGTGTTTGGATCTGTAGTTCGAACACTTGAAAATGTAATCCCTGTAAGATACAAATGAGTTTTTGTACGAAAGAGAAATGAAAATAATGAAATTATAAGATACAAAGCCCGACTAGTAGCTCAAGATTTCTCACAAAGACCAGGTATTGATTATGAGGAAACATATTCTTCCGTAATGGACACCATCACTTTCAGATTTTTGATTAGTTTGACTGTATTACAAAAACTTGATATGCGCCTTATGGATGTAGTAACTGCATATTTATATGGTTCACTTGATAGTGACATATTTATGAAAGTCCCCGAAGGACTTAAAATGTCAGAAACAAACGATACATGCCCAAGAATTCGGACACATGTGGTATAATCGTCTTAGCAAATATTTGTTGAAGGAGGGTTATAAAAATGACGATATCTGCTCATGTGTTTTCATAAAGAAAATAAATATTGGATTTGCAATTGTTGCGATTTATGTTGATAATCTAAACTTAATTGGAACTCCTGAAGAGCTCAACAAAACTGCTAATTATTTGAAAAATGAATTTGAGATAAAGGATTTAGGAAAAATCAAATTTTGTCTCGAGTTGCAAATTGAACACTTATCAGAAGGATTATTTGTTCATCAATCTACATATACAGAAAAAGTTTTAAAACGATTTTATATGGATAATGCATACCCATTGGCATCACCTATAATTGTTCGATCACTTGATGTGAAAAATGACCAATTTCGTCCACTTGAAGATGTAGAAAAAGTTCTTTGTCCTGAAGTACCATATTTTAGTGCAATTAAAGTATTGACATATCTTGCAAATTGCACTCGACCCGACATAGCTTTTTCTGTAAATTTCCTTGCAAGATATAACTCTACACCAAGTCAAAGATATTGGAATGGTGTTAAACACATTTTTCGTTACCTAAAGGATATGATTGATTTGAGATTATTTTACTCCTAAAAGTCGGGATCTACTTTAGTGGGATATGTAGATGCAAGTTGTCTATCTGACCCACATAAAACTAAATCACAAATAGGATATGTGTTTACACGTGGAGGAACAGCTATATCATGGAGATTTGTGAAGTAATCATTGACAGCAACATCCTCAAATCATTCTAAAATTATTGCAATCCATGAAGTAGAGCAAGAATGTGTATAATTGAGGAACATGACCCATCATATCCAAACATCATGCGGGTTAATTTCAACAAAAGATAGTCCAACAATTTTGTATGAAGACAATGCAACGTGTATTGCACAACTCAAAGGAGGCTATATCAAAGGCGACAGGACGAAACATATTTCTCCAAAATTCTTTCATACACACGAGTTTCAGAAGAATGGCGACATCGATGTTCAACAAATTCGCTCAAGTGACAATTTTGCCTATTTATTCACAAAAGCACTGTAAACATCTATATTCAAGAAGTTAGTCCATGAGATTGGAATGCGTCGACTCAAAGATTTTTAATGATCAACATCAGGGGGAGTAACTGTACTCTTTTTCCTTCGCATATGTTTTATCCCACTGGATTTTTCTAGCAATGTTTTAATAAGGCAGCATTTATTTTTAATACTCCAAAATAACTGTACTCTTTTTTCTCCGTTTGATTTTTTTGTCCTATTAGATTTTTATCAAAAATTTTTTAATGAAGCAGATATTTTGTAATGTGTCATTTAAGAGGAGTGTTGTAAAAGGAAAGTTTATTAGGGTTTGTAGTGAATAACAATTATACCCCTATAGTCCTAAAAATTATTACCATTGTATCCCTGATTCTTACCTATAAATATAAGATTTTGATCATTAATAAAATACACACAAGGTATTGACTCTAATTCTCTCTTCTTCTTCTCTATTTTATAACAATTTTTAACTATATATTTTATTATTAGACTTACAATTTTTATAAACTTTTCAACTATATATTTCTTCAATATTATCAAAATCTACTAACATTTTGATTTTTAATCAAACCAAACAAGGACTAGGATCAACGGTGGACCCGGGGTGATCCCCCGGGGTCAAGGGACCCCACTTACAAAAATAAATAAATTAAAAATACACGTCAGAATTAGGCTATTCTAAGGGTCCGTTTGATAGAAAGATGAAAAATGGATGGCAAATAAAATGTTTGGCAGAGAAGTGATTTGCCTAAAATTTGTTTTAGAGGGAATTGTAATTAATGGTGTTTGATTGGTATAATTTTTCACCTAATCCATTTGACTTTATTTTTCATGCAAATGTTTACTTTTTGGGATAATTTTTTTACAATCTGTATTAAAATTTGTTTGGATTGCCAAAAAGTAAAAAATAAAAATAAAAACAATATTTTCATAAAATTTTTATGTTCGTTTGACTTCATTTTTCATGCAAATTGTCAATTAAATTGATAAAAAATTTTACCATTGAATTTAGAATATGTTTTCATTGTCAAAAAGTAAAAAAAAAAAAAAAAAAAGGAAAAAAAACACCCAACAAGGTGGAAAATAATTTCTCACTAAAATCATAAGAAAATATTTTCCTACTTTTGTGCTTCAAGGGATTGTACATTAGAAATTGGTGGCAAACATTTTTCAGGGTAAATTTGACTAATCAAACAGCCAAAAGTAGACACTAGGAAAATATTTTCCTAGTTCCATGGCAAATTTCGCGTATCAAATGCACCCTAAATGCTTAAAACAAACTACAACTTTTTGAATATGATATTATTTAGTATGTGTTCAGTAGAGATTAAAATTGGATTAAAATTGAAAAATTAGTCGTTATTATTGACTTTTATTAGACGAGTGGGATCCAATAACGATCATATTTTTAATTTTAATTGGTACCAAACACACCCTTAATCTAAAACGTCGAACATCGAATGAACCAAAAAAAGTAACAGTAAATATGTGATATTTCAAGACGAAAATGTTCATTTTTATCTTATAGTATTGTTTAATGTTGTAAAATTTCGTCTTACCAAACAAACTACGTACGCACGTTAACACTAGTCCCCGCTAACTGGTTAAACAAACTAATTAGATATAACTTTTTTCAATCTAATCTTATTTAATCTAACGTGTAAACATCGAATGAACCAATTAAAGCAATGGGTCCATATGTGGTATTTCAGGACGAAGTTGTTCATTTTTTAGTACTCTTTAATGTTGTAAAGTTTGTCTCACAAAACAAATCAATGAAGTTTACACGTCAATACTAGTCCACACTAGCTACTTAAACAGACTAATTAGATATACCTTTTTTCAGTTCTAATATAATTTCGTCTAACACGCCGAACATCAAATGAACCAATTAAAGTAATGGATCCATTTGTTGTATCACACGACGATATTGTTCATTTTTTTTTTTTTTTTCCTTTTTAGTACTGTTAACTATACATGTCAACACTAGTCCACTCTAATTGCTTAAACATCGAAGATATAATTTTTTCATCACTAGTCCACGCTAAATGATCTCTTTCTAGTAGGGATTGATGATGAGTCTTAATTTAGATGATTTAGATTTAGACCTTGTTTGATAGTTATTTTTGGAGAGAAAATGTATTGTTGAATAGTTGATTGATGGAGAATGTGTGATTAAAAATAAAAATAAAATTAGATTTACGTGTAATATTATTTTATTGAAAAATGTGTGATTGAAAAGAAGAGAGAGAAAAATGTATTTTTCGAAAAATGGCGGCTAAATTTGGTCATGATGACAGGTATATACTATAGAATTATGCTATGTGTATATAATTCTTTACACAATACATTACACCCCCCTCACACGGAGGGGGGCTCACACACAATAAAATATTTGTGGGTCCCCCTTCATGTGAGGGGATGTAATGTATTGTGTACACTATGAGGTGTACACATAGCATAATCCATATACTATATTGGGAGATTTAGAACATGTGGGAACCTGGATTAATATGAAAGAGATGACACTAATTATGAGTGGTTATTTTATTTTTGATTTATTGTCCTTTTAAGTGCTCCTTTATTAATATTTTTCATGTTTATCTAGAAAATTGGATGTACTTTGATGGATCATTAGTGGTAGATTGGTCTAGAATTGTCTAATCAGAGGGAATTTGTCAAATCACTTTAGTACAAGTTTAAAATCTTAAATAACAATTATTTATTTTATCATATACCGACACTCAATTGGCCTTTTCATGTACAAATCCTATTAATTCTTAGTCGAAATTTGACAAGAAATTCATAATGGATTATGAGATTTAAAATTACAATATTTTATTTATTATAATAACATGTTGAAATATTTTATTTATAAGAGAACTCTATTTATTTAATTATATTTATATCATCAAAGAATTGATATAAAAAAACATCGCCCTATCTTGCCTTGATTAATACAAAATTTAATTAATATATTGTGAGCAAGTTATTAATGTTGACCATATCAAATAAATATGAAAAAATCACAAAAAAAATTAGTGCATATATACAAAAAATTATGTTTTGAGTTAACACATTTACCCTCATTTTTTTATTTAATCGTTCGAGAAAATTTGAAGCCTCCAATAATTTTATTCATATAATTTTGATTCTATAATTCCAAACTTCAATACTATGTGACCAAAAATATTACAGTAATCGAAGAGAAGCCTTTGTACCTTTTGTGCATTTTATAACCTTTTCCAAAGTTAAAAAAGATTGACATAGATTCTCTGTTTGGGCAAGACGAGTTGTATTTTTCTTCTAAATTAGTCCTGGTCAATTCATAAAAAGGTCAAAGCACGTGCATGAACCAAACTAAGCTAGAGATTTTTCAATAAGAAAGAGGGGATTCATTGAGACCATTTTTATAGCACACGTACATGAACCAAACTAAGCTAGAGATTTTTCAATAAGAAAGAGGGGATTCATTGAGACCATTTTTATAAAAGATTGCATTTTGAAATAATAGATTGATGAAAAATGTGGATAAAAACTAATAAAAAAATTGGGTTCACGTATAATTTTTTATATATATATACACATACATTTTACATTTTACACATATATGCTATAACAAAAGAAGTATACGGTAAAAATGATGTTTGAGACTAAGACAACAATTTTAAAGACTCATGAAAATGACGAAAATGGCCTCTATAGTCTTCATAAAAAGTGTACGAATGACTTCTTTGATAATATAGATGATATAAGAAGATTGAAAAGTAATAAAGAAGTAGAAAAAAAAAATTTATATATTATATTGTTGTATTGGATTCTACTCAAATGAATTGAAAAAAATAAAAATAAAGGATTACAATTGGGAGAAACCACCCAAGTCTCAGCCCCAAGAAGGCAAGAACCAAGGAAAATGGTGGTGCTAATTAAATTGAGAAAATTAACAATCAAATAGATTCATACAAGGGACAATTTTGCAAAGGAAGAGAAAAAAAGGTAAATATAGAGAAGAAATTTGCAATTAAAAACACGATTTTTTATTGTTGAAACTTTTGGTTTTAAGTCATGCTGTATTGAAAATCTTGAAAGCTAAAAAATTAAAATTTAAAGTGCTTTTGCTATGTTGACAGTGTGGTTTTTGTCCGTTGGTGGCTTCCTATAAGGACCCAACTAGGACAGAACACAACAATGTTTCACAGTATTTGACAAAGTAAATTTTTAGGATGCTAACCTTTGAGTAACAAGGTAGAAATATCTTTTCTTTTACTTAGGTGATATTTAGTGAGGTAGAACTAATCTTTCTGAAGTCGAAGTGAAATGTATTAAAAGTGTTAGGTTTTAATGTAATAGCGATTCTGTGAACAATAATAACTAAATTAAATATGTGTAAAAGTCAAGGAATTAGATGCAACTTTGTATAGATGAATTAGGTAGGTTAGGGTTCGAATTCAAAATAAGGAAAAAAGAGTCGCCACAAGTTCACTCACCTCTCACCAAAACATTACTTGAGTGACAAAAATAGAATGTTCGTCGCTCGCCTATCGCTCGGACTTCGCTCGAGCAGTATACCCTTTGCTCGGTTGTCGTTGAGTTTTTGCTTGAGAGACTGTGCATCTCGAAAAACCCTAATTTACGATTTTCGAGAATTTTAACAAGCTCATACTACCCTAAAAATCCACTATATAAATACCTCTATATCTTCACGAAATTCTTTGGATTGAACATTGTGAGAAACTTCATATACTACATTCATATCTTTCAACCCTTTCATGCTTGAGTATTGCAATTGAAAAACATCAAAAGTCTACAAATCAAACACCAAAACTCATACTTCCCGAGCATCTATCAAATATTGAAGATCAAGGAAGGTAACCAGAATTCCAGTAGTTGGAGAACAATGAGTTTTCAAAAATTTACAAGAGATAGACGAAATCAGAAAGTCGAGAATTGGTGCAGGAGCATGCAATTCATGAGGGCATTAGAGAATTACAGTTAGGAAGTTAGAAAGTACTTGTGTTGATCATATATGACAATACTGTAAGTTAATTCGTTTATAATGGATTCATACTGACTTGGGCTCGTAATTTTTAATCCTGCAAGAGATTTTCTCCGTAAAAAAATATCGTGTGTTATTTACTTTTTTGCAATTTATTATACTATGGCAATTCAACATAGAATAGATTGCATGTGAATTTGTTTGGACAAATTAATAATTGTGACTTATTACAATTAGTGATTAAATAGTTTAAATTTCACATAAACACTTGTTTATCCCAATTAGATGTTAGTTGGGTCGAACTATATAATTTTCAAAAAGTAGTAGGATCCCCAGATTGCTTGAGCCGCCTTTACTAATCATGCATTCAATTTTTTGTGTTTTTAATGTTTCATAATAATTATTTCATTTTATTGATTTGATATTTCTTGGGATTGGGAGTACTAAATCATCAGTTATCCCTGGCTAAATATTGTCTTCAGACCACCAGTCATGAGACACTCTTTAGGGTGATCTATTAATTTTTTCTTGTTTTATTTATTTCATTGCATTGTTCTCTATGCGATAATATATAAATGAATATGCATATAAAGATTCATATCATAAGACGTAACATATTATTTTGAATTAGCCTATATATACATAATAATGTACATAATAGACTACACCCTCCTCACATGGAGGGGGGTCCACACATAATTAAATATTCGTGAGCCCCCCTCCATGTGAGGGGGGTGTAGTCTATTATGTACATCTTGAGGTGTACACATAGCCTAACCCTATTATTTTACATAGCCATTAACATATATTGGCTTTCCTTCTCTTTTCTAGATTTGAAACTCACTATGTTAAAAACAGTGTAAATTTAGAGAGATCCCTTATCCAAGAAAGTGATATAATTTTGATACAAATGAAAAAGTAAACAAAAACTAATTTTCATATCGTGTCAAAAGAATAAAGCTATTTGCAATCTTTATTTACAACTTTGTTGACCATCCATGCGTTGCTAAGATCCATGTTGTTGATTTGAAAAATAAGTTTTAAAATGGATGGTGTAGATTCCTATCAACTTATGATTATCAATAAAATTGTCAATCATAATTATACATGCAGCATCTCTTCGTGCCAAAAATCTTTTGTAAGAGACAACACATTGAATGATGCTTGGAAGTGTCATTACTAATTTGATTACAACCAGATGCATATAATATATTAATCACTTTTATGATCTCAATTAAAGTGCACAATCGAAGAGTTCAAGTTTGTCTATCAAATTATAAAATATTATTATAACACACAATCACTTTTGACTTTATGCTGTAACAAACAATTATAAGAAGACAACTTATATATAAAAAAAAGTGGAAATGAGAGTTCATTTAACCCCTTCATTACTTGTTTAAGAATATCTTCAAGAGATTTTTTAAAAGTAGAATGCTCTCTATTTTAAAGAGTCAATTTTTAAAATTTTACTCTAAGAGACTCTTCAATTTAACATTTTAAAATAGAGAGTGAATTTGACTCTCCAAATTTGGAGAGTCAAATCCACCTCTTTATAATTTAATGTTTCAAAGATTTCAACTTCCAATACATACTTTATTGACTTAATTAAATAAATATACTTGAAAAATGATATAATTATTGGAGAGAAGATAGTAAAAAAAAAAATGAAAAAAATACATATTGAGAATGATAAAATTAAATGTTAAAAATAAAGAGGCTATTAGAGTATTTTAAAATTTTTGCACTTTAAATTTATATATGCTCTTTAAATTATAGAATATGCTATTTAAAAATAAAAAGTCTCTTGAAGATCCTCAAAATAAAATCTTGTTTTAACTAATAAATAATTGGGAAATGTTATACATTGAGTCAACAATGTCAAAGTTTTGTGCAACAATAATTTAAATAGTCTTTGAAATTATTTTTTACTCAAACCAACACTTAATCTAATTAAAGTTATATGGAATAAATAATACAAATGATATCTTTCATTTCAAGTAAAATAGAGACATATAACCCCTCCCCCCCACCCCACCCCACCCCACCCCACCCCATGAGGCAATTGCAAATAGTTGTATACCTACTTCGACATGTAGGAAATGCTTATATCCGTGCCTTGAGATTTTTAAGGAAAATGAGATATATGAGCATGTGGCTGTAAGTGATCATACGTCAATTTATCTTGGAAAGTTTTGTGAATGTGAAAAATATCACTGTTGGATGAGTCATTTTTGACAAGTAAATATATGATTTCGATGTAATCACAGAAGAGAACACAAATCAACCTTGATCTTCCAAAATAGCCAAACGAGTCTCACTCAAAATTCATGTCAAAATCAGCAATTTACTCATTTTTTCAAACAATTAAAAGCAACAAAATATATCATATAGAGCACGATGACATGGAGCACAGTGAGACACTCCAGATTTAGAGTAAGAATTTGGCTAACTTCTATTTGTCAAAAATCTTCAACAAAATTGGATTACTAAACTTTAATTTATCTTAATTGAATCACTGAACTTCAGTTTAGTTATAATTAGATCACTAAAGTTCAATTTGGTTTCAATTTGACAAAAAAAAATACATGAATGTCATATTGCAACCTACCTTCAACGTAATCAATACGTGGCATGCCAACTTTTCACTATGTCACGTCATAAAAATATTAAAATTAAATTAAAAAAATTATATAATTGAACTTTATAACAAAATGCATTCATATAACCTTCATTTTTCCTTTTACATTTCTAAAGCCGGAACCTTAGCTCGATTCTTCCAAGCAACAAGTCAAATCGGCTCAAACTTTTCTCGAACCGAGTCACGGATCGTTCAAATCGACGAGTCAAATTTACATTCTTAGAAATTTGTCAAATTTCAAAAAAAAAAAAATTATCCATGAACAATCCAGGTCTATCTTGACATAAAATCTGGGACCCTGCATCTCTAGGAGGTGCTATTCCACCTGTCAAAGCGGAAAAACTCCATGACACGTGTTATTATTGAGCACACAAATTTCTTTAGAAACACAGGTTGACAAAACATTAAACATATACATACACGATACGTGTATATATATTAATGGATGGATGGATGGATTTAGACGCAGAAACACACAAAGGAGTGAAAATCTGTGAGGAAATTGTATGTAGATGGGGGGAGAAAAGAAGAAGGTAGATGGGGAGTCAATTTATTTTACGATATTTGTACTCGGAGTTTGATATTTCGAATTATCCGATTTCATCGATACCCTCATATGGGGGTCAGGCTCCACTTTCGACGAATGTGTGGCTCCCATCCTCAATGTGAGAGGGGGGGGTGATGTTGAGTAACTCAGAATCTCATATATAGCAAAACCATATGTGATACATAATCAAATATGTTGAAAAAAACAAAGTAACAGCTTGCACGCATTTAGGCCATAGTGAAGATTCTTCTCAAAAATTTCAAATTAAACACAACTTTTTGTTTTTGATATTGACTCTCTCTCTTTTTGGCCCTACAAGATATTGGTTATAATTATGCCTCCTAAAGTATTGAAGACTTGCGCCGATTTTTATGTGGCTTAAGTTCATCAACTAGTCGGTGGTAAATATACACCCTAAGACTACGTTTGGTAATAGTAATGGATATAATTGGATAGTATAATTTTTTTTTTTTTTTATCATTTTTATTATTATTATAAAGCAGGAAAAGTTATGAAATAATTTGTTAAAATTTTAGTTATCGTGAATTTTAGCATTGATTATCTTACTTTCGAAAATGTTACACACAAGTTAAGAATATAAAATAGTAATAGACGATCACTCTGTTTCTATAAAAGTAAAGTCATATGAAATCATGAACGAAATATGGTATGCACAAACATCGATAGAGTACATATGCATGACTCTAGGGCAATATGTAGAATGTGAAAATTAACTCTATCACCAATAAAGTTAAGACCACGACAGAATAAGTATGACTTAGAGCTATATATTGAACGTCGGCTAACTCTCTCGACGAAAAAGTAAGAACACCAACAAAATAAGATTTATATGACATTACTCTCAGAAAGGGTGAACGAGATTCGATTTGGACGATTTATATCATATTTTCAACTCAAACCATTTCATGTGGTTTGAAATTTTTCTAAACCAAACCAAACCATTATTTGTGATTTGGTTCAATTTTAATCTGTGGTTTACTTACTAATATTATAGTAATGTATTTAAAACAAGTTAACATATAGATTTAAATGAGAACTAATAATTTTAAATATTAAATTACATTCATATTCATTTAAAATTCGAAATATAAACAAACATTAAAAAAAAATTAGTAGCAAGTTTGCATCTAAAAAGATGCCAATAGCTTTCTCTATACTTCTACAAGCAACAATGTAGAAGTAGCAGCACCCCTTCAAGCTTCATAAAAAATTGTGTTCTAACATCTTATTTGATAATAATTGGATCAATATCCCTGCCTGAAATTTGTAAAAAAAGATATAATGGCAAACATATTCTAGCATAATTTGAGATATATTTCTAAGTACTCCATTTATATTTATATTAAAAAACAAAAAACAAAAAAACATAGTTCAACGCCAACAGTAGAATTTTCTACAAATTTTAATATTATGTCTGTATTTTCATGTAAAATTGAACAAAAAGTCAACTTTGAATGTGCACATATACAAGTTAGATAGACATATCTGCATACACAATGAATGCATACATGCATATAGACAACAATATAAAAGGAAAATAAATAAATAAATAATAATAATAATAAAAGATGTAAACGAGAACTGACTATTTGGGCCACTAAGCCAGGTTACGGCATCAACAAATCTTTAATTGAGCTCCAATTTTATTATTATTATTATTATTATTTTCATTTCATATTATTTGGGGTAATTTTAGTTTAGTTTAAATATTGGACCAGGACGTGTATAGTGGACTTCTAAAATCATGAGCTAGTAGTTATGATAATGAATACAATTTACTTTATATGCTTATTTGAATGGACTAGTTATAATTTGTATTGCTAAATTGTTATTTTTCTGAGAAGTGATAACTGTAAAATTTATCATTAATAAAATTAATTTTTAATTAAAAGATTAAAAAATGTGGTTTAGTTCGATTTTGTGCGATTTTTAAAAAATGAAATCCAAAACAAACCATTTTGAAACTGTTTGGTTCAGTTTGGGGGAAAAAATCAACAGTTTCAAACCAATGATTGTGCAACCCTAACTCTCAGAACTAACTCTATCATCAAAACCAAAGACGTAAAGTGTTGCCCTGGTATACCGTTAATTTAACAAGCATACATGTTATCTACCGTTAGCCCTTTTTTTTTTTTTTTTTAAGATTATGACATGTGAAAATCGTTCGTATTCCTGTTACATAATACATGCAATTGTAAATCAAAGTTAGGAATTGGCCCTTTAAAATCTTCATGAATAGACAAGCAAATAAGCCCTTTATTGAGTAATTCCCACGTGGGTAATTGTTCGAATAAGCTAATCATCTAAAGAATTAAGAATGCATCTAATCGGTAATAAAACTTTATTTAGATCAATGATTCACTGATTTTTTACATGATTGAGTGCCCCAAAAGGGGGAGTATTTTTTTTTTACCTTTTGCAAGGTTGCTCTTATTTTTTTTAGTTTATTAGTTAATTTTCTTTATTGATTCTATTATTTTATTAAAAAAAAATGTTACAAGTGAATCGTGATATGTCTTTTGAAGACGTAAAATTCAATAATTTTGAGAATATTAAAATTATTCTTCAAGAAATACTAGCTTTTATCACATTTCACCCCACCACTTCCACCTTTCTTAATACTACAATGGTAAATTAGGGAATAGGAGTATAACAAGGATGGGGGTTGGAATTTCAAATTGTGATATCATATCAAAATTAGATAAAGTGAATTCGACTCAACTAGTTGACGAGTTCTATCTAATCTCTTAAGGAGTTATAATCAATTAGAAATCACATTTAAGAAGCAATAAGTTCATTTCAATTTTTGGGTTCAGTATTCTGAATAGATTTCTTTTCAATTTTTCATTTACAAATATATTTAATTTATTTGGTAAGTAAACTGTCAACCTAAATTGTTAATAATAGCCTATCTAAATTTACAAATTATTATAGGGAATTCGTTAGTAGAACACATTGATTTTATTTTTTATTTTTGTGGTGGGGGGGCGGGCTACGGCATGAATGAAAGGGGAGATCGAAAGTTTTGAGAATAAGCATCATTTTTGGCCAAACCCGTTCAACTAGGGATGACAACGATATAGAATTGCAGTGTCAGGCGATCATTACCATTTTCGCACCGTTGAGAATTTTTGGGACGGGGTGGGGATTAAAAAAAAAAAACCCAATTGACCACCCACTCAATCAATAATTTAATTTTTACTGTAATATTATCTTTAATTTTCAAATACAATTGAAATTTAAAAACATAAAAATAAATAAATTCTATGACGGGTTTAGGGAATTCAGGGCTAGAACTACGTTATCCGTCCTAATTCGTTTATTGTTTTGGATAGACAATGCATGACAAGGGAGAGAATTTTGCCATTCCTATGCCATGCACATTAAAAAAAATGAGCGGGGTGGGATTAAAAAAATGATTTACCATCCATTTTATTATTTTTAATTTTTTAAAATACGATTTAAATTGGAAAAATGTAAAAATAAAACTATTTGGATTTGGTTCAAGGAATTCGAGATGAGATCATGTTCTCTTTTCTTGTCCTGTTTAACTAATGAAACGAGACATATTGAAGACAGAAAATTTTGTCATTCCTATCATAAACTCTCAAAATAATCAAATTTTATTGAATCGAAGTGGTTAGATTCAATTTGACTATCTTCTAAAGAATCAACTATCATAAATAGTATTTTGATGATCTTAATTTAGTTCTTGAAAGAAATCACATTGAATCGAATCATAAGCAGTTGCTCTTTCACTCCAAATTGATCACTTCTGTGCTATAAAATAATATTTTGACCAGGTCGGTTCAATTTGCTGCGCCGAAATAAATGAAGCACTGTGATTCTACTACTTTTTGTGGCCCTTGGTATGGTAGGTGGCTGGCCATTCCTTATCAAAAGTACTTTCTTTCAAGGAATTATACTATTTAGAAGCAAATGGTAAAATAGTCAGACATGATCTTTAATTACAAATTCCAAACTTCAACGTGTAGTTGCTGTCAGCCATTTTCAATCAACTTCATACAACCTTATAAAAATCTCTAAGTTTTGACAAACTTAACCTTGAACTAAACATTTGTTTTTGTATGTCTTTGAATTTTTTTGTTTGTACCAATTAAGGTTGTTTTCGAAATTTTGATTATCAAGTAACTTTTGTAGTTATTTACTAAAAATCTAGCTAAAATTTCGATGATCTAGAACTGTCTATGATAGAACGAACATGGCATCCACATAAGCAACAATTTTTTCTATATATATAGAATTATGCAATGGGTACAGGAAATACATGCAAAATTGGTACATGAATTCAAATTGGATGGACAAGATTAAAACATAGATGAGTACAGATAAAATATAGATGGACATGATGCTTCCAATTTGAATTCTTGTATAAATTTTCTGTACTTTGAGAATAATTTGTGCGTGTGTATTTTGAAAATCTGGACAACTGTCATAAATAAGGTAAAGTTCAACCACCAACCATTGGGAAATTTTTGGCGCACATATCCGATGTGTTAATTTTTCAAAATGAACTATAATAATATGAATTGACAAAATTGTTTGGCATATTATATTAATTTAACAAAATAGTTATTTGCAACTAAAGATAATTATATTCACACCACAATTTTTGTTAATTACATCACATTTTTATTGAAACTAAAGTCCCAATCTTTGCTAATTTTTGCACTTACGTTCCCAATTGTTGCTATTGCATTTTATCCTCAACGTTCTGTTAAAGAACACATCTTGTCTTTAATTGCATTTTTCTCCCAAAAAAATATGTAAGGATGGCATAAAAAGACTTTTTTATTCATTATATTCTTAAATAAACCAAAAATTAAGAATTACAAAAATTGGACAAAATATTTGTCCTTCATTAACAAACACGCTAATAGAATATTTGAACAGAAAATCATCTTCTGAGATAAAATATGACAATTAATTGAAGATTAAAGATAAGAATATGATTAAGCCCTTGTAGTTTGACAACCATTATTTTCATACTCTATTTTTTCTACATACTCATTTTTAAACATACACTCATACAATAAAATATTATGCAAGTATACTCAAAAAAATTTCATACTTTTTAACCACACATTCTTCTAAAAATCATTATTCAATATTCTATTTTCTCCAAATAATGATTGTCAAACAGAGGCTAAAAAAATTTAGAGACTTTCATTGCTGTAAAAGATTGAAGACTTTCATTGCTATAAAAAAATATGGTGTAATTAACAAAAATTGTGGTATTAATGTAATTAACTTACAATTAAATATCAAATGAAAATGATACTATGATATTATTTTGAAATACTGTAATCCTAAGGGGTAGTTCAATTGGTCAGATTTTGAATTTGCTCCCCAATGGTCACCAGTTCGAGTCCCCTCAGGACCACTGAGGTGAGTATCTGGCTGTAAATTTCAGGGCTCCGGGGGATTAATTGAGGTGCGCGTAAATTGACCCGGACATCCACAGTCATAAAAAAAAAAAAAAAAAATTATTTTGAAATACTATAATAATTAACATTCAAACTATTCATTTGTGAAAAGTACATACTCTTGTTTTAGTTTATAACTTTATGAATATGATTTATATAGATAAGTTTGCATTTGTTAATATTTAATAAAAATAATTTATTACCAAAGTCTTCAATAAAGTTTGAAATTCTATTAGCATGCATATTCAAAATTATGTATGCACAAAATCTTTAAGTATTAATTTATTATAAAAGGGAACAATAAAATGCAACTAATCAAAGATAATTTATATTTTCTTTTATAAGAGCATTTTAGTATATCAACTTCGATTTAGATTAGCCTCAATTTCTTAAAACTTAATTTTTATTTATTTATTTAAACTCATTTCTGTCAGCATTTCATGGGATTTACAATTTAATCAATTTTTCAATTAAACATTTCATCGATTTTTGTTAAGATTTACTAAAAATCTAATTTTTATTCAAATCATACAAAGGCTATATGTGGCTCAAAAAGTGGCCAAGGTATATGTTATACGAAATATTAGTGATATTTTAAGAAGGTAAAGATATATCTTTGATATTGTTATAAAATTTAGGAGGTATCTCGTCTTTTGTTTGTGCTTCATGTCTTGAAAATAGGAGGGTACCTCAGTAATAAGGTGGGCCACTCTCCTATGCTTGAGGCATAAGTGGGCCTCTCTTTGTGAAAATCAATAAAAATAACAATTATAAATAATATTTTTTTTTAAAATAATAATTATCTACACACGTAAGCTAACCGGGTGCTTAGCCACAAATATATTTTGACTTAGACTTAATCAAACACTTGAAAACATATATAGGTAGAAAATGTACATTTGAATCATATTAAACCAAAACATATTTTGACGTTGACACTTGAAAATATGAATTGACACCAAGTATAAATCGTGTCTTGGCCAACACATAGCTCGACTTTGGCGGCCAAAATGTTCCTAGGGCGTGGTGACAAAGTATCAACCATTTCAACAATACAAGTATTGTCATTTAGCAAGGTACATTGTAACTTTTGATTATTTAAACTAATAAGATACACACTTCAAAAGACCATATAAATAAATCAATCACTTTCACCTAAACCTAAAGCTAAACTATTTAATATGTCGCTTCAATCTATTATTAAACTGGACAAAGGTTACTAATTCTAGTCTCATCACTGAAAATAGTGTATGTGATTGCAATTTACGTGCATATGAAAAAATGAACAATGTTCAATGGACATTATGGGATGAATATTGTTTTATTTCAAATTGTAAAGGAGAAATTATTACCCCAAGATTGAATAATTTTGAACCACCCTGCAATTATAACGGGGAGGATATCACATCATTATGTAGCATTTAGTTTGTTTGATCGACAACGCACAAAAATAATCAATGCATATTTGATATGTAATATTGAATAAGACTGAACACTATAAGAAACGGAATTTCAACTTCCTTTCCTTCGTTGGGCTCGACGAACAAATAGAAATAAATACCATAGATCAATATCCAGTGCCAAATATACAAGTTTATAGGGTGTTTCCTACAGGTATACCATTCCTTTTTTCCTTTCCTCCCATATCAAATAAATTCTTTATTCATCAATTGTAATCACTTGTCATGATCTTCTACTATGATCAAAGGATTCAAAGATTTGCTTGATATTGAAGTTGTTCCTGCACAAACCAGCATCAATTCAGATAATGAGCACCATAAGGAAAAGCGTAATAGAAAATGAAAACTGTCAGAATTAGCAAAAATAAACAAAATAAACCAGCATCAATTCATTTTCTTTTGATTCTTTTTTTCAAATCCTGTGGTTGTTGGATCATAAAATATTCATTTTGGCAATAAATTATGTACATGGCTTAAGACTTACTTTTTAGAAAAGTAAATTTTGTTAGTACAAAAAAGAAAGTAATTTTAAAATTATGTGGCACAAAAAAATAAAAAGAAAAAAAAAAAGTAAAGGAAGAAGCTCAAATCCTTGGCCAATCATGTTTTATTAACCCTCTTATCTTAAGAAACTCTTTCAATTAGTTCATTGTTTTAGTACAAAAGAAATATTGATTACAAGAACTAGTTCATCGTCCCTATCCTAAAGAAGATGAATATAAATTTTTTTGTTCTTAAACTATCTTAGAATAAAATTTTCGCGAAGTTTCACGAGAAAAAATTTGAAATGAAACCAAGAAGGAATAAAAATGATAAACTAACCTCAGTCACGAAGAAGGCATGAAATCCGTATGGAACTCTCTTGGGCAGTTCAACGACAGCAACAGGATTGGGTGACATCGTTTTTGCATCAATCACATTAACTGCTGACTTTCTACATACAGAGCAACGAAAACGGCTTAAAATCAATTTGATTCAGAGACACAAATTGCATCACTTATTAATCTTTATCCATATAGAAAATAAATGAAAGAAAAAAAAAAAAGAATATGCATACAACTATAGTAATTTTGATCATCAATCTTATTACAGTACAGCTGTGTTAAACATGAAAACAATAGCCAATAGAAAATGAATAGAAAATGATTTTGGGCTATTCCTCTCAACTATGTTGACCTTTTAAGATGGAATCTCAAATCTTAACGTGGTATCACACCCAACATGCTCAAACGGGCAATTTTGTCCGTCTAAAGCTTAAATGAATTGATGAATTCCAAAATTGGTAGCCTCAGAGGAGCCACCATAATAAAATTAAAAAAGTTTCAAGTGCTGAATCACAAAATAGCCTAACATTTTTGTGGGACGCTTTCTCATTTCAAGAAGAAATAAAGGAAACGAAGAAACAAAGTAATTTTTGTATAAACACCGGATTCAAACCTTACTAGATAAAAATTGAAAAAAAAAAAAAAAAAAAAAAAAAATTGTTCTAGATTAATCCAATTACAACTTCCAAACATTTTATTGCCAAAAATTATCTTAAAGTTCATCTAAATAATGCTAAGAAGGGTTATGAACTGACAAATAATCTTAAATAGTTTGTAGGTATATATTAAGCTGCTATTTGAGAAATTTCCATTGACATGTCAATGAGTTTTCCACGACTGATGACTTGTGGACTTAACAAAAATCAATACTAAAATTACTTGGTAGAATTTTGAAAAATATATCAGAGGCAGAAAAGTACCCAGAGTTCTCATCATGTACAAAGAAAATCAAGTAGCCGTCATCTTCTTCAGAAGTCATACCAGGCTGCCGGGGAACAAAAATGGCTTCTGAACCAAATCTTCCAGGTCCCAAATCAAAGATACCTTTAACATTTCCGCCAACTTCGAGCTTTGCTTTTCCAATATCCGGTTCCGCATGTAAATCAAATTTGATAATCCCAGTTACCTTAGCAATACTATCCAATATCGTTCCATACACATATTGTTGTTTCCTGAATAAAACAAACATCAGTGATTATACTGATGGGCAATGAATTTGAAAATAAATAAAGATGACAAGTGTTAATCAATAAAAATCCTAAGAGTGCATGCAACTCAACAAAAATGGCAATGCATCACTAATTAGATCCAAAAATTGCTTAATTTTACAGAATTGATTAGATTTATTTACCTTCCAGTGTAACTTTCATTCACCCTCGGAAAATCTACAGCAGAAGTGGATAATTTTTTCTGTGAAGCAAGACCATTTTTCAGGTTGAACCTCATCTCGTATCTGACAAACATAACTAGAATCAGAATACATCTTCCCAATAAGAGAGAGAGAGAGAGAGAGAGAGAGAGCGTCTTTGAATTTCATACAGTTCATTTGTGAAGTTCTCGAGCTTTTCTTTAACACCGCCATTAACCATGTCAAGATCTAGATTCTCAAGACGACAAGTGATGAGGACAACTTCATCTCCTTCCTCCCAAGCATTTGCTAATAAACAATTCGAGGCAAAAATAAACATCTTTCAGAACAGGAAATGTCTAAACAACACAGGACTCTGGTGATATGAAGAATCTGATGAACATTAGAAGTTTCAATACTTGATGGGTTCCAAAGGTACATGGCTGAAAGTTGTATCCCTCACTCACATACAAATTTCTTTATTTTACTTTTGTTCTTCTTTTTCTTTTTTTCTTTTTTTGGTGGTGGTAGTGTGGCAGGGGGTGGGGGTTAGTGCCTTTTATCAATGTATAAGGAAAGTTGTCATCAACCACATTTAGAGTTGTAAGCAACTTGAAAATCAAACCACGTGCATAATCGAAACTAATTTGTTGTAGATATGATTTTTAATGCCCAGCATGCAATTAATTTTGTTCTCTCACTTTACCTCCATGTGGAATTGATGATAGATCATTCACATAAAAAATACCTTGAAGTGGAAAACATAGAGAGCATTTTATTTTCAACTCTGTGGTACATATGAAATCAGTTACTCACCATTGTGGAATATGAAGCAATTTGGAAGCTCAAACCATCTGATTAGGAGCTCATTCTTAGCATATCGAGGAAGGATACCAAAACGAGCTTTTTTAGTGGCATCAAAAGTAAATATGAACTTCTTTTCCTTCACCATTTCCTGAAAATGAGATGTTATGAATAATCAAAAATTTATGATTGACTTCTATTTAAATACATCATATCATCATTTAGCTTAGAATAATATTTTACAGATTTTAATAGTCCAAATTTTGGAAGGCTCCAAATCAATTTGGGAAGCTACAGGGAGATGAGAAGATTGATAGGGAGTTGACAAGATATTACTTTCAAGTTTCAAGTTCATAGTTATCTGAAGCATATTAGTGTATGTTTGGTAAAGCTTTTTGTAGATTATAAGCTATGAGTCCTATGGAATATGTGGATAAAAGTTGTAGGTCCTATGGAATATGTGGATAAAAATGATGTTTAACCAGCTTAAAAGCTTGAAATTTTTTTACCAAACATTAATTTAGTACCGTATAAATATTCCATGAGGATTAAAATTGATGAATGTTTTTAGAATACTTAAAATCTTGAATCTTTCCTTTTTATAGGTAAGCAGTAATATTATTTTCTTAGTCAAAGCAATACTGCAATAAAGGGAAAGTAAAATCACTATTTCCTAGGACTAGAGAACTCAAACAGAGATTAGGCAACAAAAAGAGGAAATAAAACCGAATCACAACTATTTGAGTTGCAAATATCAAATCTCTCAATGAACCTTGTATTATCAATTAAGTGATTCATCATTTAGACTAAATTCAGTTTATCCCTTTAGCATGAAGAGTTGAACATTTTTAGATTAGTTTAGTCAGGACAACCCTTTTTATCTCAGAAACCATATTATGACAAGCTAATAAAGTAAACTTAATGGAACCAAGGATCCTACAGCATGTGTTCTTTCGAACTAATTGGAACAGATACTATAACTAAGAATTGAATTCTTGTGAAATCCCCTTACCTTTGGCTTGAAATATAAAGGGAGATCCATAAAAATTGCATAATTTTCAGTAATGGCAAAATCATGCATCATGATGGGGTCGGATACTGTAATTGGCACTGGATCGTGCATCAGCCCATCCTTTGATATAACCCTGTATGTGATATACGGCGGCATTTGTGAATAGCCAAAGGTAAACATTTCCCCTGCATGCAAAGTTTTCATAAGCTAAGCTGCATTATTTACAAACAGAAGAAAGGGGAAATCTATGACTTCCACTCTTCAAACTCAAGATTGGATGCACTTCATATGCAATTTTATATAGTTACAAGTGAAGCCATCTGTGGCTAGACGAAATCAAATGAGGCAACTATTGCAGCTATGCAAGGATGCACCTAAAGGACATGCACCAAAACCTTTCTTGGTAGGGTCAAAGCAAGCGACAATAGACGTTTATTATCAATAAATATAGATAAATTAACTGAATATATTTATAGATAATTATTGTGAATATTTCTCTTACCAGTGAATGGGTCAACCTTGGGATGAGCAGTAAAGGAATGTGTCAGTTTTTTGTCATAGTCAAGCATGCCAACAGTTTGCAGGTCTCCATCTTCCAGAACTTTTATTGCATCTGTGCAATAAAATGAAAATATTAATATAAAAAAAGCGGAAGTCCTCTTATCTTTTAGCTCTCTTCAGATTCAAAATGCAAGTAATAAACAAATTTATAGTTTGAAAATTTTATCTGGGAAGACTATCCAAGATATCAATATGAAGCACCATCCACAAAGTAAATAAACATTCCAGGCTTCAGAAGGGATACAAAATTGAATATAGGTCCATGATCCAAGGTAGAAACCCGCAAAACGGTTGGATAACAATGAATTTTGAGTTTATCAAAAAACACAATTTTTAATATAAAGATAAAACGAGAAAGCTAGCTTACATGGTTTATCTGCTTCACTGAGTGCCAAAAGCTTTCCGTGGTGATATATTAGAGCAGTATTAGCTGGAAGAAGAATGCAATAATCTACATGTCAGCATTTGGAAAACAAAAATACGGGGAAGAAAAAATTATAATCATTACGACTTAAAAATGAAAAGAAAAGCATATATTTATATATGCCAAACCAATGCCATTTGGAAAGCAGTAAGTACCTCTCTGTAACATATCCAGCAGACATGGTGCCAGTGAAGATTGTATTATTTATAAAAGAATAAATAAATTTTCCAACCATTTCTGTTGACCACAAATCAACAGGGGGTGGGGGAGGGGGAGGGGCGGGGGTGGTAAAGGCAGGCTCTAAGATGCAAATTTAGGGTCTGTTTTGGAAGAATTTATAAACATTTTAATTTCTAAATACATAAAAATGAGTAGTGGATAATACTTGTGGGTCCTTTGGAATGTGTGGTAGAAGATGAGGTTTGAACATTTAAAAATGATTTAGAAATTTCGCCAAATGGGGGCTTAGATTATGGTGGGAAAACTTACACAACTGACCTACCTGTACCATGTCCGTAAGACATATCCAATACTTTCAGTTTTGCTCTAAGCATTTGCATGTTTACCATGACTAATCCAAACATCCCTTTCAGATCTCCAATCTACAAGTGACACAAACAAAATAATGAACCAAGAAAATGTAAAACTGATGGACTATTGTATTCATGAGGTACAACCACATTTGCCTAAATGAAAATGTAATGAAGCGAACTAATGATGGAAACTTGTCCAATCTGGCATGTCAAAAATAAAGGCTACTCAGTTGCAGTTAATTTTCAGCATGCGTTACCATTTTAAGTTTTCCTAATCAAGGGGTCGACTGGTGTTACTTAGGTCTAACTTCAGTGAATCCACTAACTCATAGCTGCTTAACTTATATGTATGTAAAGGAACTGAAAACCTCATATTGATAGGTGGAAAGAAACAAGTCCTGTCATACTAAATCAAGGATTCTTGGGATTTCTCACATAATACCAAATGGTTTTGGGTTAAACACTATTTAAAATGCTTTGTTGCATCCACGAAATCAAATCTTTTAACTCGTGCACCAGTACTTAATCAATAAAGCAACAATAAGATACTTTTAATGTACAGATGCCCCTCCATACTTTTCATTAATTTTTTTTATAGGCTCACTTAAGATAACTCGAGATAACACAAGTGTTAGAGGAAAGCACCTTGAATCAAACCATCATACTACTGTTCTAACATGCTCTAGAGAGGTAAATAAGGGTTGTTCCAATAGAAGGTAAAGCTTAACAGATTATATATGCCAACCAGAGCAATTCGGTTATAATTGAATAAAAACAGAAAAGGTTACATTTGATTGAAGAAACTCTAATAATCACCATTGGAAAAGCTGCTGGAGGGAGATAGACCAGGAAAAAAACAAAGTCTGCGATGATATACATGCTACTTCCAGTCCATACCTTCATAAACTTAGCTCCTTCATAAAACTCTTCTTGTTTAATGCGTGATGTCCTCACGTAGCGAGAAACATATGTTGCTTTTCCATCTTTTATACGCATTCCATGAATCATTCTGGAGAAATGAACACCATTTCAAAACACATTTTTAACTCCATAATATATCACAATGCTGGATTAGTTCAAACTCCAATGAATTTTTAAGTCAAAATTAACAAAAGGTATAACAGAAAATATAAGAATATATTATAAATTCTTTACTGAAATAAATAAATTAAACAGAACTAGAAACACACAAAAAACAAATTTTCAAAGCAGAAACAAAACTAATTGAAATTAGTTAAGAACTTATCTCATTATAAAAGACAAAAAGAAAACTGATGGTGAATTTTTAAAGAACTTATCTTTAACAGGCCCAACAGTGGATAGACAAAATGAAGATGAAAACAGATTTTTCAGTTCACTTTCAAGTTTCAACAGCTTGATATTGAGCTCGAAAGATTTGTGAATTTGGAAGATGTAATTATTAATACTTAGAAATAGGATATAGTTCTTAAAGTTTGAGCAAACAATACTCTGGTTTTAAGAAACAGCAAGAAACTGAGCCCAAAAACTTCAGCTTTCTGTGAGATTCAAAGTTATGCACTTTCGATGAGAAGCTATATTCTAAAGATTAATGCTTGATTGAAAAGATGACAATATGGGCTCTAATCTTTAAAATCAGATTCAGAACAAAAACTTATTTATTACTAAATCAAAGTATCATCTATCATAGGCTAAATTTAACATGTAAATAAATGATATCCCTTAAAGGCAATACTGTCCTGGATGCTTTAGGAAGTGTATTCCATGTGAAAACATGGGGTAGAGATTCTTTAATAATGTCAATCCACTGTAATTTTTTTTTTTTTATATAAATTGTGATAGATAGGAAAGCAATCAGATGTTTTATGGAAATGAGGTCCGATCGCTATATATTTATGCTTTATGGTTGATTTATTATTCCTGCCAAGAAGAGATACCTCTTTCAAGTAGAGTTTAGAAATGTGCAAAAAACAGTATCTAGTGTCAAGAATTCCAACAAAGGTGATGGTTGAAAGGAATGAATGGAGAAGAAGTAGACATTGCCCTCAGTGAAAGTTAAAATGAATTAATTATGCACCACAATAAATGAAGCAATAAAAAACACGCACCCATCTCCATCAAACCTGCAAAGAGAACAAACAAAGAAGATTAGACAATTTTGGCTTTCAAATCACAAGAACTGAGAAATCCCACTAGAAAATGTTAGAAATATGAATCAGATGAATTATAAGAGAAGATCATGTGAGGCTCTAAAGAAAATAATTTGAGAAAGAAAAAAGAATTACCAATGATATCCAGCAACTGGCACAAACTTTGGGTTAGGACCGACCCTCACAAACTCGCCATTCAGACACTCCTGTGATGGACAGTTTTGCCTAAATTAGATTGTTGCAGCCAAAACACGCAACTTAGGCCCCACAAATGGAGATGATGACATAATCAATTGAAAGATGGAAATGAGAATCGACCTTCTTACTCATAAATTCTACACTATAGTACAATACCGACAAGCTAAGCCTAATTCTACATAACTTAGAAATACATTTGATGATCTGCTAGGTGCTAAGTATTTATCTCACAACCTGGCTTGATATACCTAAAGATTATTCAATCCTTGGGTTTAAACATTAAAAGTATTCGTCTAAGAACTTGTCAAGACTAGACAAAATAAGATTGCATTACTTAAACGATTACTAAAATATAATGGCTGTCTATGTAAGCAAACCATTTCTTGGTTCAATAAACAAAACGTGTACCTCGTGATGAAAATAAAACAAAATTCTTTCATATACTCTTTCTCTATTTTTTTTAATATACTATAGAAGCTAAAATTCAGTACCCAAATAAATTTTAAGAAACATGCCAAAAAATATATAATTTCCATAAAAATGATCAAGAAACATATATACAATCGCTAACACAAACAGCGTGATCATAATTGGACTCACCGGGAGGTGCCCTACGACAGGGAGGTCCTGCAGGGGAGGAGTTTCATCAACTGGAGCAAAATTACCAGAAAGATAATGAAGGGGCTTTTTGGGATCATGCATAAGCTTCACCAAAGCCCATTCCAACCAGTCCACGGCCTTGGAAGCGACACCTTTTCTGGGATTTGGTTTCACCACCACAACACCGCCGTCTTTCCTCTCTTCTTCTTTCTGCCCCATCTCTTTTCTCAACTTTCAACAGTCAGTGCCGAAATTTTAGAGCGTTTGTACATATATAGTGAGTGGCTTTCTGTTGCACTTGCGTGGAGAATTTGGTGCGAGAAAGTGTGCGTGGTGCTGATGATTTCCACTTGTCATGATCTTTTGTGGGTTTTGAGGTTCTTGATAGTTTAGGTGGTGGATTGGAATTTGAAGCCGCTGGCCATAATATGGCTGGGAATTTTCCACATATACGACCGTTGTTGTGTGGCTCTTATGTTTAAGCGCATGTTTGGCTGTGTCTAGGTGTCTGTTTGATGACTTCTTCGAGTCTGTTTGGCATGACATCTTTGGGTCTGTTTCTGCTTTTATTAGAATGAACTTTATAAAGAAGGTACAATAGGCCAACATAGCTATTTTAATCAAACAAATACTTTCAAATTATTCAAATATCTTCAAAAGTAACTTCTTAATTATAAAAACAACTTTTGACTTTTCAAAAAAATTGCCGAATAGATGCAAAATAGACGAATATATCTTTAGAAGATACTTGTATGTTCTTATTTATTTTTTATACTTTTAAGTACAAAAATTGACTTTTATAAAAATATGCTTAAGATGCACATGTAAGTCATTTATTTTTTGTAGTTGATAGGCCGATAGCCTTGTATTCTGATGTGCCACACACAAGGATTGCACAAATAAAAAGGCCTTGATAGATACGAACAAGCAACTAATCAGAAAATTAACATGCAAAAGTGACAATAACATTTAACTTTAACACTAGTTCAGATACTCAAAGGGAGATTCTAAATTTATTCAGTCTAACTATTGTTGTGTGAATATCTTGAACTTCATTCGATTATTGAGTGTGAAAGAAGTTGAAGATGTAGAATGGTAAATTATTTGAGCTGAGGGCAAGGAGGTTATCATTAAGATAATTGTTGAGGCTATACTAAACGTAAGGGTTTTTCCAGTATTTTGGCAATTTAATGTGATGAACTAAGAAAACTAAGTGGAAGGATTTTTGCTAACCAAAAAGCAAAGGTGAATTTGGACTAAGAGACTTTGTGGAGTTCGATCAATCCCTCCTTGGCAAACTAGGATGGAGTCTTGCGCCCCGTCCTGGTTCCCCTGGGTACTGAGATCATTGGAAGTGAGCAAAATATAAGTTGTCGTATAACAGCTTGGGAAAAAAATCATATTTAAGGTGTTATCTTTACCCTAATTCAAAAATTAGGTATGTATTTAATTAATTAAAATTATTTATTAAAGAAAAATAATAAAGTCACGATTATATGTAGGTCACAGATTCATAATTTTAGGTCACAAATTTATTTACTGTCACATATTCATAATTTTAAGTCATGGATTCATAATTTTAGGTCACATACGTCTAATTATTGGTCACAGATTAAAAATAAATATTTTAGGTCACAGACGCCTAATTTTAGGTCACAGATTCATAATTTTAAGTCACAGACACCTAATTATTAGTCATAGACACCTAATTGCTAGTTACAGACGCCCCCACCCGTCACCGTCATCGCCACTGCAACAACCACCACCACCACCACCATGGCACCCACCAATCCATTGCCACACAAAATCAACACAACCACCACAGCCACCATCAATGCCATCGCCACCCACAACCACCTATACGACTATCATCCAACCATCACTGAACAACCACCAACACCATTACTACACCACCACCATCACCATCATCATCACCATCTCCACCACCAAACTACCTCAAAAATTAACACAAAACCACTACAAAATCACCACAAACCATCACAGAAAAAACGGCACAAACCACAAATCTATATTCGCCACCGCGCACAGCGGCGCTCAGAGTTATGAACCCATCGTTTCATGACGAGATCTGAGCACTGCACCCATCGACGATGAGATTTGAGCGTCGCACCATCCACGACCTAATCGCCGCTGTGCGCAGTGAACTGAAGCGCCGTTCAGCGGCGATGGTTCGTCGCCGCCGCCACCACCGAGATTGTACAGACAGTGAATGAACGGAAGAGGACGAACGGTGAAATGAAAAAACGGTTTGAGAAATTGTAGAGAGAGAGAGAGAGAAAAAATGGGTTGAAAATGAAATTAAGGTTTGTATAATTTTTATATATTAATTATAGTATCTGATTTTTGCACAAGGAACCTTGGCCCTTGATTTTTGAATTGGGGTAAACATAACCCTTGACCCATGTAATTTTCCCTAACAGCTTTTGGCAACTCCTGGGTACTGAGATCAGAGGCAGGCCCAGGCTTTTTGTTTTGTGGGATAAAAAAAAAAGTATATAATATTAACGAAAATATGTTAATACATATTTTGATACTTTAAAAATGTCTTATAATTATATCATAATCAATATTGTTAAATGAATTTTACTACTTGTATAGTTTTGTTTATTATGTCATTGACATTTATTGACCTAACTACGAGTAAATCAAATTGAATGTAAGAAGTAAATGAAATAAAATAAATTTCACATTCAATCTAGAAAGTAAATAAAATTTAAATATAATGCAAAAGTGATTCAAATTACATTTAATTCGTAACGATACTAAAAATTTTGACGTCATTCAAGGTAAAATTTTCTAATAAAATGATGTAAATTATATTGAAAAATTTATTGTGCAAAAATAATAAACATTAATGAAGTAATTGAAATTTTCTAAAGAAAAGACCAGTTGGATGTTTCATTTAAGACGTACGTTTGATGTATATTTAACTATTTTTGATATTCGTTTGGACCATTAAATGTGATTACGATGTAGTTCTCGAAATGAGCTTTTAGATGGCGTAGGCGATTTGTGAATTCGGATAGTATACAATGATCGACGAATTTTAAATCATCATAACTTTTGCTACGATTAGTTGTTTCACACGCTATTAACGAGCGAAAAATTAGGCCATGAGCACTTCGAAATGATTTAAGAATACAATGTTTCGACTTTATTTGATATCTCATAATGAGTGAGTCAATGTAGATCGTAAAGAAGTCAAAACAATCATATTCTGAAGAAAAACAAAAAAAAATTGTGGTCATTTGATCCCGCATCCCGTATGATCTCATGTGGATCTGCCCCTAACCGAGACCGTACTCATTATTTCCTATCATGTCAAACTATGGTGATTTCTTAACCTGAGTTGTAGACTTCTGGCTGACTTGATAAGTTGTTATCAGTATATATTTGAACAATGTAGTTTTTTTTTTTTTTTTTTTTTTTTTAAATGGGGATTCTTAATTGTCCCTTTGATCATTCATGACAAAAAAAATGGAAGTAGTTAAAGACGAGCTAAATTTGGTTAGATTTGTTTTGGTTGTTGATTAAATTTTGTATTCTATCTAATGATGTGTTAATTTCGTACCTATAGTTTCCTCTTGCGTTTTACATGGTATTATTTGAGTTATTGTATTTTATGAAACATGTATGACAAAACAATTCAAATAGAGTGATGGTGTTGAGTTATTTGGTTAGTCAAATATAAAGTTGGTAGGAATTAGACTTTGATCATTGTGCGTTATGTAATAAATGATTTTGTCACGGAATGTCAAAATGGGGTTTGTTAGGTCCAAAAGACTTGACAAGCTCCATGTCTAAACATCATTTAATCGAGTTGTATTTGGGGTTAAATTGTTGGAAATGTTTTTGGAAGGACTCAACGTCTACTTAAGAAGGTCAAGCAATGTCCAAAAGCATTTGAAGAACATCACATGAACTATTTATTTACTTAATAGACAGATTAATTTTAAAAATCATGACTATACTTAACAATAAAATACTCGGAAAGGCCCACATATGATGAAGATTTTTTGTTGCATGTGAATATATTTTATTGTTTAGGGGGAATTACGCTTACTTGTTTTTTAGTACGAGAACCCGCATGGCCCAATGATCTTTTTTTTTTTTTTCAGTAGTAATTCTAGGTACTATTGCATGTATAGGACAAAAAGAGATTTTTGGAGGACCTTATTCTCATTATGACTATAATTGAATGGATTGGTATTAACCTTATCAATATCTCAAATCAATGGAACCGCTAAGCCTACATTACATGCAATAGTACCTAGAATTACTACTGAAAAAATATATAAAAGATCATTCTTTTTGTCTAACTCACTTTATTTTTTCTGTGTGAGTTTTGGGCATATCCCCGTTCATAGATCCGAGATCCACATCTATGTAATGAAAGGTCCGAATGATCAACTCTGCAATTGAAAAAATGGAAACCCTTCTTATTGGATGATCATGATACTTTCCGAAAATCGAAATTCTTGATCAACGGATGAACAAAAATAAGAGCTCATTAATATCCGAGCTCATTAGTTTACCCCCATTTATCTGAATAATGGGTCTCAACTCACGTATCCATCAACAACAAATCCAACTTCAACTTGGACCATCCAAAAGTATAGGTCGTTTTCGAGTCAAGTCAAGTTTATGGTGTCTATAAATTATCCGTTAACTGTTTTAAATCATTTTTCAGATTTATTGGGTTTCAAAACCTAGTGGTAAGTATGTATTGTTTGGACATGAATTCTTTAATGTGGTGTTGCTAACCGGGTAATTTTGGTTAGTTTTTTCTCATATGGTTAAGTTATATTTAGGCCAAATTGACCCTTTCCTCCATGAAAGGGGATATTGGACATGCAGATTGGTTCTCTTTTCTTTTTGAACGTAAACTTCATATTCAGGGGAAAGAATTAAGAATTTTATTCAGTAGTATTATATTTCATGCATATGTTTGCAACTTGATTACTTCATCTAAATGTGCTAAACTTGCCGCTCAATGGGCACAATGTACTTTTATCTATTTCTGTGAAGCGCATGGAAAATAACTATATTTTTCTTTTATTTTTATCTATAAATGTGTTAGATACTACAGTAACAAATTGTAATCTTGAATTGTGTTTGCATAAATTCCCTCCTCACCGAAGGAAATTAGTAAAAGTGAGATAGTAACAAGTGAAGAACTCGTGAGGATAGATGGTAATATGCCTACCAATCCTATCGAACCAAAGGGTCATAGTGTGTTGGCCTCACCAGCATTTTGTGCGTCTACAAGCAGTGAGTGGCTAGGAAGTGCAACCCACGCCAATTTAAGTACATTGGAGGGGTATGCTTTGAATGGAGGCGAAATGTATTTGGCTGATACTGTACGTCCTTCCACAAGTCTCTCTTCTGCGAACGATGCAGGTTTTGTGCTCGAGGAATTGACTGCAAGAAATTATGATTATGATTATGGATCTCCTAACTCATCTTTTGTTGGCTGCTCAACCACTAGAAAAGGAGTTAACCAAAGAGGAGATATTTGCATTAATTGGGACATGGGCCTAAAAGTATTATCAGAGAGAGATTTGACATCCCGATATAAGGATCCACTGGCATTCATTTCTAGGGAAGACTTGCCAATAACAAACTTTCATGAGTCGAAACATTTATCAAGCAGGCAAAATGACAAAGATACAAGTAGAATATCTTCCCATTTGATTGATGGTTATAGCAATGAATCTTCTAGTAGAATGCCTTATGGTTATGATCGGTCTAAAATCTTATCTTCGTCAAGTTTCTCTCAGTTTTTAAGCAAGCAATCGATGGTGTCAATAGAGAAGAATGCTCCAAATAAAAGCCTCGGAGTTTGTTCTGGATTTCAGAGAGCAAGAATGGGTCAGAATAAAGACAAACAGACTTTCTTGAGTAGAAAAGCGTCAGATATATCCCTTTCTAGTCAGGTTCATTCTTGTGATAATGGCGGGAAAGGACTTGAATTGCCTCATTTTGGGATTACTTTGAGAGAATGGCTAAAGTCTGGGGGTTCCAAGATAAACGAAAGTTACAGGGCTGCATTTGTTTAGGCAGATAGTGGATATTGCACACTCTCAAGGCTTTTCCTTGCTGGATATATGTCCATCTTCCGATCTTCGTTTATTTTATTTCCACCTGATAATGTCAAATACATTGGTTCGTCGATGCAGGTAGAATTACCTAGTTTGGTGGATAAGCATATTACAAAGAAGAGACATTTGGAGCACGAAATGTCTCCACGTGGAAAATTTGGTGTAAAGCCGCAATAACTATGCCAGGACAAATTGATAATGTGTAAACCTCCGTTCATCTCCAATCAGGTAAGGACTGGCATCAGTGATATGGAAAATTCTAACCACCCTGAATGTACAGCTCGAAACAATTTTACTTATGAAGGCACGTCGATCCAGGGCAGTTTGAGGTTGCATTTGATGCTGCTCAGTTGGAAAAGAAATGGAATACTTGTCCAGAGGAGCTTGATAATCTTCAATCAAATATCTAGAGTCTTGGTCTTTTGTTATTTAAGGTGAGGATTATTGTTGATTTATCCAAGCTTTATGTTCTTTAAGTTTCGACTTAATTTTCCACAATGATCTACTCTCAATATTAAAAGTAACTCCTCCTTTTCGTTTCACTGTACATGGGCCTATCTTCTGCTTAATAACCATTAAAGGTAGGGGACTTGGGGTAATTGTGAATGCTAAAATCGGGTTTCTTGTTCTTCTTCCTTGGACTTGATATGTTATGTTGGAGGCAGGACAACAATAAACCACTAGTTGATGGAGAACCGCCTTAAGATTTATGGAACAATATGAAATATACAAGATCACAATCAATGAACACAAGATTTAAGTAACGAACAAGAAGAGAAACTGGTAGAAGAACGATGTTTTATTAATAACAACCAGAGAGAGTACAAAGAATTGAACAATAATGCTTCTGGCTCCTCCTTGAAAAAACTAGAAGGAGAGTTTAGTATTTATAGGAATAAATTCAAGCCCTACAAGTAGAGTTGTACATGAAATAAAATGTTAAAAGTTTCCTTATTTTGATCTCTTCAAGTCGAACACAAATTTCAAACTTCGAAATAGAACTCTTGATAGAATTTGACAATTAAATTTGAATAGGATTCCATAATAGAATTCCAATTAGAATTCATCTTGATGTGCACTTCAATTAGAACTCTACAATTATTTCAACAAGGAATTTGGGTCACACCCAAATTCTAATAATCTTCGCCTTGACATGAATTCCATTATTCCACTGCAATGAACAAAGCTCCAAAATTTCTACACCCGGAAAAATAAGTCTGACTGTAGCAAAATAAACTGACTCTTTAAACAGTAGTTAGAACTCTCCACCTTACGAAAAATATCTTCCTCCACCCCGGTATCCACAAGAGATACCCGAACCATAATTCTGGATTCCCAAAATTCCAACAAAGAATTACCTAAACCCACACATCGAGTTCCCAATATTCCAATAAGAAATTCAAAATTGACCAAATAGGGTCAAAGCACACCCTATAGTAGGATCCACACCAAATGCTTGAATCGAAGGCCCCTTGTTAGAACTGACACCTTTAAATAACTTGAAAGTATTACCAATATTTGTAACTTCGTACCTACGCTCAATGAGTCATTTTTTAGCAATTGAACACGATGGAACCACAAACAATGGTGGCAAAGCGAAATTACTTATACAGTTAAATCTCGATAAAGTAATATTCGATGAAGTAATAACCTCGATTATATAATAATTTCTTTCGTTTCCGACTTGGGCCAATGGACTGAAGTAATAATCTCGCTAAATACATTAAGTAATAAAAAAAATTGAATCCTTAAGGGCCCAATAAAAATATAAAGTAATAATTACTGAATTTCATTGAGAAAATATATATATATAGACCAAAATCTTTCTATCAATCAACAATACTCGTACAATAATCATTCATTTTGAAAATATGCATCTATAGTTGATTGTTTTTTCTTCCCACCTAAACCAAAATGAACCACATCCTTAACTTTTTGTAGAGCATACACAACTTCCGGAATATTTTGCTCGTGTTGTAGCAAGTAGTTGTTTAAGGTGATTATTGCTTGAAATGCCTCTTTTAACGATATATTCGAGACAACGCTATTATCATCTGGTTCAGGATCATTCTCATCATCATTACTGTTCATTACCGATTGAATAATTTTTTCGTTTGTAGGTGATTCCATAACTGCATCCAATCGGTAAAATAATCCAATTTCATCCATATTGTAAATATCCTTCAACTGAAACTGGTCTAGTTTTGATCGTATTCCAGATAAAGCATTTTCAATGTTCTCCATGATAACTGAACCAATTTAACCAAAACGTCGATAAGATTTGATTTCATATCTTGACTTGAAACGTTCTAACCATCCACTAGAAAAATTGAATTCTGGATTAGTTTCACCATACATTTTTTGCAAAAACTCTTTTGCTTTTCTTTGAATAATTTCTCCAGACATGTTCACTTTATCTTACCTTTGAAGAAACTACTCATACAAAACTTTCTCTAAATCAAGGTATTTTGTCGATTTGTGCCTTTTAACATCGTTATTTTTCATCTCATTTGACAAATATTTCGATGCCCTTTTGAGAGTGTTCGATATTGTTGACTGACTAATAGTCAAATCAAACTTTTGTTGCACCCATGTTTGCATATCTTTTTGGCTAATAGTTGGATTCTCTTTCTTATGCTCACATATTGCACTCCTCATTTTATCGGTTAAAGTTGATTTTTTTACTTCTTTCAAATAATGAGAAGACATTGGAGGGGAAATAAAATATTGTATGTGCTTGGAATATGTCTACCAAATATCTATCTTTTATGGGTAAAGACTAAACATTTTCATTTGCTATGTACATAAACTTAGTTTTTAGAGACATTAAGTTTCATTGAAACTTTTGAGCTTCCCTATATTCAAATAATACTTTGATTAGTGCCTTTTAATTTTTCTATCACATACAATGTACATATTTTATATTGAAAAGCTCTCTTTAAAATAATAATTATTTATTTATCAATTAATGAATAATTTATTCATTTATCGATAAATAAATAAACTCGCTAAATGAATATTTTTTCCGGTCCCGAGGATATTATTTTATCGAGGTTTAACTGTATCTCCAAAACTCTCTCGAGTAGCGTTATTCAATAACAACTTAGAGTCAATCCCCAAAGGTACTGTACTAAATTGTATATCCACCACGGTACTAAAAACCTATCAAGATGTTTTTTTACTGATTCCGCATGACCTTGTAAGATGTATAATTGATACTTCTTTTTGTCCCTCCAGTACAACACGGATACCCTTCCTGACCCTCAAAACACCACATGCTCTAGAGAAATCATAACCCTTCGAATCAAGAGTACTCAACGAAATGAGATTCTTCTTCAAATCTGGAATGTGTTGAACATGATCAAATGTTCTACATGTTCCATCTACTAGCTTCAATCTGACTCTCGCAACACTAACTACACGACAAGATTCGTTGTTTCTCATGACAACGATACCTTGTGTCACCGTTTCATATGCTTCAAACAAATAACGATTGAGACACATGTAGAACACACAAGCTGTATTCAAAATTCACTCCTCTTCAGGTTTGGATTCTGACACGCGAAAACTTGTTCGACTTATAGTACCGCAAGTGTACGGTTCGTTTCAAGTAATAAAGTGGATTTTGAAGTCCAAGTATCGTTCCCACAGAGATTTAACAGTTTAATTCTATATAATTCGACCTTAACCGAAACAAAATACTTGTTTGAATGTTTGTAACTGAATCGTGACTAAACTAAATAAGCTACGTATGCAAAAGTGAATAAATTAACTAAATGGATGCAAATTTTCACTACGTGCTTTAATAATACTAAATGCAAAGTTGAGATAATAATCAAATAAAAGGCGTACTAGGTTTGCGAATCCCCATGTAATAATCTATTTCAACTCTAGTTCTACAATTTGACAACACGTTTGAATTATGACGAATCAATATTCCTATTTTATTCAAAACTCTCTTTCGATTAAGCTTGAACCTATTTTCATATACGACACCGACTATATCTCTATGACGGGAGCAAATATACAAAAATGCATGGAGTTCTATGAATACTTAGAGATTCACGTAAGGCATAGCGGTATATCTCTATCCCCTATCGGACCCTACGATGATTTATACCTTGTCTAATCTATTTATCCTCTTTCGAATGGATTAAATAAACCACAACAAATCACACAATCACATGCATAATAATTGTAGATTCAATTCAATGTATATAAACCATTCATCAATCCAAAACGCGTTTTAACGTCAAATATATAAAACTAGGAATCAAAATATCAAATTACATGGTTCATCGTTCACCTAGCACATTAAAAACTAGCCTAGCATGATAAAACTAAGAAAACTAAGAGAAGAAAGAAAATAAATTGAAGAAGACATCACCCTATTGGATCTTGGAGTGAAATCTTGAATCTTGGATCAATCTCCTTGTTCTTCACCTTCTTCTTGCTCTTCAATAGGTAAAAAATAGTAGAATAGGGCGGAGCCCCCGTTTCTGGTCGTGTTTAGGGTTTTAAAGAGGTCCTCAATTGGTTTCCATAAGAGGTTGAATCAAATAAGGAAAGCAGAAAATCGCGCCCAGAAATGTACTATGCGCGGCCGCATAGAATAATTCTATGCGGTCGCATAGTTATAGAGATTTCGGTACACTGGTCTTCTGTCCAAACCTATGCGGTCGCATAGGTATTACACTATGCGGCCGCATAGTGTAAAACACTTTTCAGAAGTTGCATTTTAGTCCCTGATTTCCGTTCCTTCATTCTTGAGCTCCTTTCAACTTTCTTCTTCTTTCTATGCCTCGTTTCACTACTCAACTTGTACTCAGCTCCCTTTGATACTTGATTTTCTCGTCGGGTCAACTTTTGAATAATTGCACTCGGGTCCCTGAACTTTCGTTTTCTTCTGTTTTGGTCCTTTTTAGCTCATTTTCGCATACTTTTCATTTCATCCATCAATGTAGTCCTACAAACACAAATTGTATTGAATTAAGCCAATATTCAACATATACGTTCACAATTAGCCATGTTTTGTGGTCTAAATAAGTGTGTAAAAAACGCACTTATCAAACCCCCCAAACTTGAACTATTGTTTGTCCTCAAACAAGATGGTGACTTAACTCAACACAAAACATGGTTCAATGACTTGCCGTGTCTCAGGATTAGAATTCAGTAATCAACATAGTGAATAGTTTCAAACAGTGCAAAATCAGATCAATCTCCACTTATCATATGCAAAACTTGACGTGTGTGTGTGTGTATACTCATGCAAACATACTCAATTTATGGTGGGTTCAAATCCCAAACCAATGTAGTCAGATTTTCCTTTCTTCGCTCGAGAGATACACACCCCCCCAAACTTGGTCTTTTCACTCAATTATCCCGGGGTATATTCTAGAGTAGAGATTTGATTCACTTAAGTTCTCACCCTCTCTTAGTTTGGATAGACCTCGCAATCACAAGTTCACAATTCAACAAGCAGGGATTCTCCTATTTCTTTGATTGGTTCAACCTCTAAGACTAAACTAAGCTACTTGTCTTGCATCAAAGGTATAATTTCATCAACTGCGTGTCTTGGGGCTCTTTTTTCACTCAATTTTTTTTCTTTTAACATATCTCATTTGCTTTCTATATAACCCATGTATCGAGCTTTAAGCCGATGACTCCCAAATCAGTTGATTTTAGGGCACCAGGTTTCAATCACCCTTACAAGCTTACTTACTCAAGTTATAAAGGCTCGAGAATATGCATTTTCACTCTTTTTCTTTTAACTCTTTCCTTCTTGCTTTCTATATGACCCCTGTAGCGAGCTTTAGGCCGATGATTCCCAAGTCAGTTGACTTTAGGGCATCAGGTTTTTATTCACCCTTACAGGCTTACTTGCTCGAGTCATAAAGGCTTGAAAAGAGTGTTCTCTCACAAAAATTCTGCCATGCCCCTATTTTTCTAGACACTTAGTTTCTAAAACCAACCTCTAACTTAAAACTTTCACCTCATCTTCGTCTCATCGGTCTCAACAATCCACACAACTTAGTTTTCATGCATGGAATCCCCACTCATCTCAATGTTCTCCTGCAATAGCCAAATCATCACCAAACTACTACAACAATGGATATTTAATAAGTACAATAGAAGGTTCTTTCGGGTCAACCTATCATGTTCGATTTTTCTATAAATAATGATCCCAACCATCGCCTTAGCATGCACGCATGAGTGATGTGTACAAAAAGTGTCAAGTTTACACACAAATAAGTATTGACCAACCTAGCATGCACAATATCCACTATTCAAAGCTCATAATAGTTCCAATAGTCACATCATTGCCGGCAAGGCCATTAAACCCACACAAGCACACAAAACAAGATAAACAAATAAGCAAAAATGACTTTTTTTTTTTTTTTTTTTTTTTCAAAGCACAACACACAGAAAGCAGTAAAACACACACAGTAGGCAATAAAAACACATACGAACGTCGATGGATTATGAAAGTAATGAAACGTTCACCAATTTTGTCATACAAATTCTACCCACCCCCCAAACTTGAACTGAGCATTGCCCTCAATGTGTAAAGTGTAAGAGTTAAATACAGAATTTGAATGACAAAGCTCAAACAACATAAAACATGGGGGTATGAAAACTCCCCTGATCAGAATGGAGGTGGTGGTGAAGATGGTGGAAACGAGTTTGGCCCAGTGGTGGTATCGTCCTATGTCGGAGGTATCTGAAAGAAAACAAATGAAGAAATCAGTGAAGGCATAAAATTGGCACTAGACATCCCAAATCCCCCAATCTTTCTTCAATTCATGCAAATGGAGACATTGTAACATGTTCAGCCAACGAGTTTCACCCCCGGACACCACCGAGCAAAATCGAAATTTTCCCGAGCGATATCCAGGCATATGAGAGTATGCATAGTGTTTTAGCACATAGCCAAAATTCAGATCATTTGGACTTCATTTGAATGGGAAAAACAATGGGTGAAGTTGGTGATATGAGTGACGTGGAGAGTGCAGTGCCTAAACATGAGATTCCTAAATGTGCCACATACAGATGATGTGTTCTTCCAACGTGTTTAGCAATGAATTTCAACAGATTGAACAAGGTGACATATACACTACCAGGTGGAAATTCGAAATTCAAATGAATACACAGAAAATGGCACTGAGACATTATATCAAACACCTTGCAGGCATGAGGTTTAGTTCGAATTTTTGCATAGAAGTCAAGGTGGAATTTTAGCTAAATAATCACACACCACAACCCATTCAATACACTTCACTAACCTAAGCCCAAACTCCTCAACACATGAGTTAATAATCTGATCAAGATACCATAAGAAAGTAAGGGATAGGGTTGAGAGAAGAGATCATACCTTTTCAACAATGGAATGCAATGAGATGAATGGATGTTGCAATGTAATGTGGTGGTGGTCGAGTTCCTTGGTGGGAAGATCGATTTCGCGTGCGTGAGGTCTCGGGAGTGCAAGGAAGAACTAGTGTTCAGTGCTGGGAATGTGGGATAAGTGCCGGGTGTGAGATTTTAAAAAGTCAAATTTTTTTTTTCCCGTTTACTCTATGCGGTCGCATAGAGCAATTATATGCGGTCGCATAGAGTAAAAAGTCAGGGCCAAGGCAGGCCCTGACGAACTAAATGCGATCGCATTCAAGGTGGTCTATGCGGTCGCATAGACTACCAGAACCAGTTTCTGCTGTGTTTTTCACTATTTTGCTCGAATCGATTATCCCGACACCCAAAATCTCGATATTCGTGCCCAACAAGTTAAAATGAGTTTAGTGAGTGTATGCAACATAGAAAAATTTTAAAATTCACCCAACTCTTTAAAAACTCATTTTTGACCATTTTGCTTAAAATTGCAACATTTTGCCAATAATACCCCTCGACCACTCGACGCCCCTAAAATTTATCAAAATACATATTGAACTACGGGAAGCGCAAGTGCACTACAAAACATAGTCAAAACCACTTTGAACCATAAAATCACGTGTTGGCCCGAAATTTTTTCAAAAAAAAAAAAAAAAAAAAAAAAAAAAAAAGCTCGTTTTGCCTCGAAATGCGTGATTTTGACCCCAAATCTCCCAAACATGATTTTAACACCCCATTAAGCATGCAAAATACATTCAGAACTTGTGTGAATCATGCATAGACACTTTATGACTACCTAGGTGATCGATGACCTAAAAACTACTAAATATGCATAGAAAACATGAGAAATCCTAAATCTACTGCATAAAGCGGAATAAATAAAAGGGTAGAGATGATGGGTTGCCTCCCATCCAGCGCTAGTTTATAGTCTATAGCTCGACTATACCGTGTTAGTTTGATTCCGGTGGTGTGAGAGCAACTCTTCCAACGACGATTTCTTTCTCACTGCAGCTTTCCTCCAGACTTTAACCTTACCTTTATCCACGTCATCTGATTTTTCCTCGTTATCTCCCTCAAACTCAACAAAGCAAGTGTCCGGTTTCTCATGCTTTTGTTCTGATCGGGAATGCACCTCACAGTCCTCAGAAGTGTCTAAATGATTTTGAAACACAATTGTGTCCTCCACCACCTTTTCCACTACATCGATTTGGAGGCATTTCTCTGGCTCGGTAGGAAAGTCCATATTCTTGAAAACATTGAAAGTGATCTGTTCATCGCCAAGTCTCAGATTTAACTGCCCTTTTTGAACATCTATCAAAGCTCTACTTGTAGCTAGAAATGGTCTGCCTAAGATAAGTGGAACATTTTTGTCTTCTTCCATATCTAGAATGATGAAGTCGGCTGGGAAGATGAATTTGTCCACCTTGATTAGCACGTCTTCAATTATCCCCCTCGGATGTACTAAGGATCGATCGGCTAGTTGTAGTGTCACCGTGGTTGCTTTGGCATCGCCCAAACCGAGTTTCCTGAAAACAGAAAGGGGCATTAGATTAATACTTGCACCAAGATCACATAGAGCTTTATCAAAGTAGCATCCACCAATAGTGCAAGGTATAGTAAAACTCCCTGGATCTTTCAGTTTTGGTGGGAGCTTCTTCTGAATAAGAGCGCTACACTCCTCTGTTAGCATCACTGTCTCATGTTCCTCTAGCTTTCGTTTCTTTGACAGAATGTCTTTCAGGAATTTGGCGTAGCTAGGCATTTTGAACAGTGCTTCCGCAAATGGAACATTGATATGGAGCTTTGTGAAGACTTCAAGGAACTTCTTGTACTGTTGCTCCCATTGATGCTCTTTCAACCTCTGAGGGAATGGAATTGGTGGCTCGTAAGGATTGACTGGGGCAGGTGCTTTATTCTGTGATGTATCTGAACCTTCCCTTGGAGATGTCTCTTTTGTCTGTTCAGCTTTTTCCTTCTCTGAAGACGATAATGTATCTTTGTTTGCACCCGGTATCTTTACAGTGATCTCTGGTAGTTGAACCCCACTTCTTGTAGTAATGGCTTGACATTGTTCCCTGGGATTCACTTCGGTATTGCTAGGTAAGGTACCCGGTGCTCGTCCATTTATTGCAAGTGCTATCTGTCCCACCTGAGTTTCAAGGTTCTTGATTGCCGCACCTTGATTTTGGAGAGCTGTTTCTGTTTTCTCCATATACTTATCAGTCTTCTCCATAAATTTTGCTAATATTTCATCCAGCTGGATCTTTTTCTCCTGTTGAAACTGTCCTTGAGGTTGATTTTGATTTTGAAACTTGTTTTGATCTCCTCTCCAAGAGAAATTTTGATGATTTCTCCACCCGGGATTGTAAGTGTCAGAGTTAGGATTGTTCTGTTGGCGTTGACCCCACTGTGCATAATCTGCCTGTTCTACCCCTTGAGAAAGAATTGGACATTCCTTTGTGCTGTGGTCTGCCCCACACTCTTCACAATTAGATTTTCTTGCTTGTGCTGCGTTTGCTGAATGAGATAAGCTGTCTACCTTGTGAAACAAGGAATCAATTTTTGCAGACAAGGCTGAATAGGTGTCAACTTCATAGAGACCCACTACTTTCTTCTGAACTACCCGCTCGGACGACCACATTGCTGAAGTATCTGCCATCCTTTCAAACAACTCCCATGCTCCGTCGATAGTTCTTGTGGTTAATGAGCCATTGGATGAAGAGTCTACCATGCTTCTGAAAGATGGAAGTAGTCCTGTATAGAAGAATCGAATCTGAGTTTTCTTGTCAAAACCATGTTGAGGACACTTCCGTAGCATATTTTTAAACCTGTTCCAGACCTCATCGAAGGATTCGAGATCATTTTGCGCAAATACTGATATAGCATGTCTCAGTTGTGCTACCTTGGCTGGTGAGAAGAATTTCGTGCAAAACCTGTGAGCTAACTCATCCCAAGTGGTTATGCTTGCAACAGGAAGTGAATCCAGCCATTCTAAAGCTCTATCCCGCAAGGTGTGCGGAAATAACCTCAGTCTGATAGCGTCATCTGAAATTCCTTGATACTTGAAGTGTTGACACATATCCAAGAATCTAGATATGTGTGTATGTGGATTTTCAGTAGCCATCCCGTGAAATTGATGTCCATTTTGGAAGAGATGGATGACATTTGTTTTCAACTGGAAGTTTGGCTGCCCAAATGGTGGATAGACAATGCTAGATTGGCTTTGGACGACAAATGGTGCCATGAAATCTCCCAGTAGCATATTTCCTTCATCTTCGACCTCTGCATTCGCTAGAGGTGCTGGATTGAGTTGTTGATTTTCCATTGATACTTGCTCTTTTTGGTCTTTTTGTTGGGTTGCTACTGCTTCTCTTAGCCTACGATGGAAGGTTCTTTCGATTTCCGGATCAATAGGAGTCAAATCACCTTCAACCGATCTTCGCATATAAGTCCTGAAAGATGAACAGTAGTAGCACTCAGATGAATAAAAAAAATAAACTAGAAGCTAAACTAAACTAAAAAGTTCGAATTAGTGTCAAAGTAAATAAAATCAAACTAAATTAAGTCCCCGGCAACGGCGCCAAAAACTTGACACGCGAAAACTTGTTCGACTTATAGTACCGCAAGTGTACGGTTCGTTTCAAGTAATAAAGTGGATTTTGAAGTCCAAGTATCGTTCCCACAGAGATTTAACAGTTTAATTCTATATAATTCGACCTTAACCGAAACAAAATACTTGTTTGAATGTTTGTAACTGAATCGTGACTAAACTAAATAAGCTACGTATGCAAAAGTGAATAAATTAACTAAATGGATGCAAATTTTCACTACGTGCTTTAATAATACTAAATGCAAAGTTGAGATAATAATCAAATAAAAGGCGTACTAGGTTTGCGAATCCCCATGTAATAATCTATTTCAACTCTAGTTCTACAATTTGACAACACGTTTGAATTATGACGAATCAATATTCCTATTTTATTCAAAACTCTCTTTCGATTAAGCTTGAACCTATTTTCATATACGACACCGACTATATCTCTATGACGGGAGCAAATATACAAAAATGCATGGAGTTCTATGAATACTTAGAGATTCACGTAAGGCATAGCGGTATATCTCTATCCCCTATCGGACCCTACGATGATTTATACCTTGTCTAATCTATTTATCCTCTTTCGAATGGATTAAATAAACCACAACAAATCACACAATCACATGCATAATAATTGTAGATTCAATTCAATGTATATAAACCATTCATCAATCCAAAACGCGTTTTAACGTCAAATATATAAAACTAGGAATCAAAATATCAAATTACATGGTTCATCGTTCACCTAGCACATTAAAAACTAGCCTAGCATGATAAAACTAAGAAAACTAAGAGAAGAAAGAAAATAAATTGAAGAAGACATCACCCTATTGGATCTTGGAGTGAAATCTTGAATCTTGGATCAATCTCCTTGTTCTTCACCTTCTTCTTGCTCTTCAATAGGTAAAAAATAGTAGAATAGGGCGGAGCCCCCGTTTCTGGTCGTGTTTAGGGTTTTAAAGAGGTCCTCAATTGGTTTCCATAAGAGGTTGAATCAAATAAGGAAAGCAGAAAATCGCGCCCAGAAATGTACTATGCGGCCGCATAGAATAATTCTATGCGGTCGCATAGTTATAGAGATTTCGGTACACTGGTCTTCTGTCCAAACCTATGCGGTCGCATAGGTATTACACTATGCGGCCGCATAGTGTAAAACACTTTTCAGAAGTTGCATTTTAGTCCCTGATTTCCGTTCCTTCATTCTTGAGCTCCTTTCAACTTTCTTCTTCTTTCTATGCCTCGTTTCACTACTCAACTTGTACTCAGCTCCCTTTGATACTTGATTTTCTCGTCGGGTCAACTTTTGAATAATTGCACTCGGGTCCCTGAACTTTCGTTTTCTTCTGTTTTGGTCCTTTTTAGCTCATTTTCGCATACTTTTCATTTCATCCATCAATGTAGTCCTACAAACACAAATTGTATTGAATTAAGCCAATATTCAACATATACGTTCACAATTAGCCATGTTTTGTGGTCTAAATAAGTGTGTAAAACGCACTTATCAGATTCTACGTCAGAAATCTCCAAAAGATCTCCATCACTTAAATAGTTCTCCGCTATATTGGCATTGTCCGAATTATTTGATTGCTTCTCATAACTTGGCAGACGAATCACCCTTATTTTGCAACTTTTGGCAATCTCTCTTGATGCGCCCTTTCTTCTTGCAATAATTACCAACCAGATTGCTAACATTCATCATCGGTTTACCCCTCCGTCGATCACCATGAACCACAAATCTTTCTGCATCTCTAGGCTCAACTAGATGCTTCATTTTCTCATTTGAGAACAATGCATCATATACTTTTTTAATGACTGTACAAAATTGTGTTCCTGAACGACGAAAACAAAGCAAGTAGCGAACACAACAGGATTAAGACCAAATATTCTTCATCATAATTTACCTCTAATATCTCCAAATCAGTAACGATCTCCTTGAATACGGCCAAATGATGTACCAACGATCTGTCTTCTACCATGTGATGAGAATACAACATCTGCTTTAGATTCAACTTGTTTGTCAGACTTTTAGTCATGCATAATAATAAAACAACTTTGTATATCTTTTATGCACAGAAAAAAGTTTAATGACTGAAATGACACATTCTGAAAGTTAGATGACCGCAGATTTTTTTAAATCCATTTCTATATACTAAATACCCAAAGAATTGGGGTGTAAATCGAATAACCAAAATACTAGGGCACAATCGAAAATCGCTGAAGATCAAGAAGCTGCTCTGTTGTGATTTTGACAGTAGAAGTGAGAGCAAGCAAGGACAAGATGCAGTGGTACGTCGTCGCTTCGCTGCTTACCATTCTTACAAGCTCTCAGGTCCTTTTCTTTTTAGTGGATTATTAGTTTTTATGTGAATCTGATCTGTATAAATGTAGGTTTCTGTTTCTGTCTGCGTGTGATCTTTGGAGTAAATGAGTTAGGAATTTTCTGTTTTGTTGCAGGGAATATTGACGACATTATCACAGAGTAATGGGGGATACAAATATGACTATGCCACTGTGCCTTTTCTTGCTGAAGTTTTTAAGGTTATTCTATTTATTCTATTTTAAATTTTGTTTAATTATTTTCATTTATTGATTGCATTGTTTAGGTTTTGCATTTAATAGATAGTAATGTATAGTAGAAGGGAAAGAAATCTCACTGGGAATGATTCTTAGATTGAAATTTGGATTTAAAATTCCATTCCTGTGGAAATGTGATCATGATATATGTTTATTTTCTGCTGCAAGTGAATCTGTCCATTTGAAAAAAGAACTTTGGCTCCATAAGTTTTGTTTGTTTAGAGATTATTGGGACGGATTTGGTGTTTGATGAGTTCCTTTGAATGCAGCTTATTGTATCTGCTATTCTATTATGGAGAGAATGCAAGAGATCATCTCCTCCTAAAATGACCACGGAATGGAAGAGTGTTCGTTTGTACCCAATCCCATCAATCATATATCTCATTCACAACAATGTTCAGTTTGCTACATTGACGTATGTAGATACATCTACGTATCAGATTATGGGAAACTTGAAGATTGTTACGACGGCAATATTATTCAGGTTGAGCATTTTTCTTCTCAATCATTCATCTGGTTCGGCAGTTTGTTCTTCTTAAACTTGAACGCTTCTTGTTCGAATTATAACTATTGCTCAATCTTCATATCTAATGAGATATACTTGTATCCCTGTTTAGGCTGTTTTTGAAAAGGAAGCTCTCTAATTTGCAGTGGATGGCTATTGTTCTATTGGCTGTTGGAACCACCACGAGCCAGGTGCTTCTTGGATTGTTTCTGCCACTCTCTTTTGTTCTCATGCTGCATTTGTAACTATGTAACACATTACTTTTAATTGGGAATGACCACTTATGACACTAAAAGTGCGATTAATTGTCAATATTTTTCATGAAAAATGTCATTTTTCCTCCAAAATTCCTACTTGTGTGCTGCTTGATTAATATTTTTTTCGTGAAAAATATTTTCCTACTTTTGGTCATGTGACCATATTTTCCTTGAAAACAAGGAAAATATTTTCTTCAGGGGGAGTAGATTTTTATTTCACAGGTAATTCACTCTCTTTTTCCCTGTCTCTCTTAGATACCTACCAATAAAAAATGGACAAGTATAACATTTTTAGGTTGAAAATAAAATCAATCAAACACATTTAATTAACAATTTCCATACAAATAATTTCTAGGCAATTGAATTGCCTAGAATTTGTTTTATTTCCATGTAAATTTCATGCTTGCAATCAAATACACCCTAAAGTGTTAATCTGAAGCCCCTTATAAAATCGTGTGTTTGGTAGTGATTTTTTGATAATAGATTTTGTGAAAAGTGATTATTTAGGAGAATATGTGGTAAAAAGTTGGGAAAATTTATGGTTCCATGTGCAAAATTATTTTATTGTGAGAATGTGTGGTTGTAAATGAGTTTGGGGATAGAAAATGAAAATGGGGGCCAAATAGGGGCCTATGTTGCTCGGACTCTCCAAAAATGAGAAAGTATCCGTGTCGACACGACACGACACGGATACCGACACGGGATACGGGTTGGATTCGTGGCTTTGAACTCGGACACGGCTGGAAAATGGAGAAGACAATGGACGGTGGAGTACTGCTCATGGCTTGCGGTTATGGCGGCAGCGAACCCATTTATTTCAAGTCTTGTGATAGTAATATGACGAAATTTGTGGAGGAATGGAAGATGGCTGCAGCATTTACAGAATTTGCAGAGAGGGAAAGTTGGAGAAGACGACAGAGAGTATGGAGGAGAAGATGTAGGGTTTGGGTATGTGTTAAATGTGCTTTTGTGGAGCCCAATGAATAAGTTAATGAAATGAGTAATATTTAGGTAGTTTAAATGGGATTTTTCTTCACTCCCAATGAATATTTACGTGTTAAATGGGATTTAGGTAGTTTAAAAGTCATACTGCCATAAATTAGGATTGTCTTAAACAGGTTGTATTATTATTTATTGTAAGTGAAGTGATTTATTGTTTTATTTAAGAAAATATTAGTTTAATATTTAATTTTAAATTTGCTTGATTCAATAGCTTAAGTTATAATTATCGATTTTGAGTGATTTAAATATGTTACAAAGCTTACAATGCATCTATGATAAATATATTACGGATGAAGTATAAATAATTAAATATCGAAAGCTATCTTTACATGAATTATTGAATACCCAAATCTAAATTATTTAATACGTAAAATGTACACACGTAATCTATATTTATTTTATCAATATATGAAACATTTGTATTGTGATAATTTGATGTTTTGCTTTAATATTGTAGTTGTATACTTTAATTGAATCATTTTTTTTTAGGAAAAAATTGTAAGACGTATCCCCGTACCCGTATCCAAAATTCGGATCCTTTTTAACCGTATCCCCGTATCTTAATTTTTAAAATGAGAAGAATCCGACTCCTAGATATGTACCCGTATTCGACACCCGCACCCGAGTCCGAGCAACATAGATAGGGGCTATGTGATGCATCACTCTGTGTAGAGTACAAGAATATAGCAAAGAAAGAGAAGAATGGAGGGGGAAGAGAGAAGAATTAGAAATTTTAATCATCTTTGTATTCAATATCAAAACTTTATAAATATATTAAAAAAACATAAAAAAAAAAAATCAATAGTCTTTATAATTGAAAACCCCTTTTCCTACTAATGCTTAAAATCTCTTGTAAAAGTGGAAATCTAAGAAACTTTAAAAGAGCGAATTTCCTATCTCGATCCAATTAATTAAGGAAAGGGTATAAGTCAAATCAAACTTATTCTAATAACTATAGATTTTCTCTCCTAACAAGTCTTTAATTCTTAAAAGTTATCCAATTTGCCATCATTAATGTTGTCAATTTTAATTGCTACTGGCTTGCAGAAATGAGAAGACTTAAGTGATTGCCACTGTTTTATTATACCATGATGTATGGATTTCTAAATATGTTATTAGTATTGCAGACAAATTATAATCATATTGTGGGTTAGTTATGGATTTAGTTATATGCAGTTATGCACCTCATAACAAGTTGTCAATTTTGATCTTTGACACGTGGAATAACAATTCTCGATTATGATGGGTGGCTTGTCAATTGAAAATTCTCTCTTCTATGCATAAATCACCATAGCATTGTTCATAGCTTTAAGCACTTCTATCTTATGTTGGCATAGGTGAAAGGCTGTGGAGAATCTTCTTGTGACTCTCTCTTTTCATCACCAATTCAAGGATACATGTTGGGCATATTGTCTGCATGTCTTTCCGCCCTCGCAGGTGTTTATACAGAATTTTTGATGAAGAAGAACAATGATAGTTTATACTGGCAGAATGTTCAATTATATACGTGAGTTTTTTTCTCTGATCAAGCACAATTCCAGAACTTACATCAAGTTGCTATGCTGTTTTGCACGCTCATAATCAGTGCTTGAGAATTCTAAATCTGTTTTAAGGCACGTCTCAATGTAAACCTGTAAAAGGATTAAAAATCATAAAAAATGCAGAATTACACTAATAATAAATTGGATTATGCTATGTGTACATAATGATGTACACAATAACTTACACCCTCCTCACATGAAGGGGGGTCCACACATAATAAAATATTCGTGGGCCCCTCTCCATGTGAGAGGAGTGTAAGCTATTGTGTACACCACGAGGTGTACACATAGCTTTATCCTAATAAATTAATAAACCATAAATCATTAAAAAGTAACATAATAAATGTGTGTGAATAAAATTTAAAGCTATGAAGCACAGACACGGACACCTATGTCCGATACAACACTTGTTAATTTTTCTGGTAAAAAATTCATAAATATGAGTATCTATTTGTTATTTAATAATAACTTTGAGTTAAAAATATATAATTTTTTTATAAACAAAAAAAAGACCATGACAGAGTATCCGAAGAGTGACAATATCCAACACATTTTTGATACGTGTTGGACTCGGACACGCTATCCTACTTGAAGTGTCTGTGCTACAGAGATTAAAAGTCTCGATTGCAATTAAAACCATAAAATGGATTAGCAATGTAGCAAATAGTAAATTATAATTATATAACAAGAGTACTAATCCACATCTAGAACTAAAAGGCTAAAACAAATGAAACAACTGATCAACTACATTACAATACAGTGTGCTTTAACTTTAATAGAAAAGAAAGCCTAGACTGAGAAAAATATAAAAGACAAAAATATTGATTGTCATAATATCAACAACTATTTTTGTTGCCTAAGTTTTTCTGCAAAATTTTTGGATAGACATTCCATAATCATGTTAAATACCGATCCTAGGAAAAGCTTAGGAAAACATCTTTATACCAATGAAAATCTTGACAGTTTGGGGACTCTAAATTTAGTAATATCTCAGACGTCAGTCACATCAGCCCAGCTGTCGTAAAAAATTGCGACAGCAGTTGTTGTAGGAGGCTACGGCAGTCCTAGCTATTCATTTATCGTCTTCTCTATTCTTCAATTCATTTAAGCTGTGTTTAAAACAGCCTAAAGAAATTAAAATGTTGCGGGCTATGAGAATCCTGCCCACACTGTTGGTTTAAAAGAATTCCAAAAATAATGATCAAAAGAGGGCAAACATTAATCAGACCTTGAGCTGTGTACCTCGGAAAGTCAAGGCCTAAGCCTTGACAAATGCCTCTTGAAGAACAAGCTTTGGGGTTCTTAATGCACGCCTTCTTGACAAAACATCATCATCTTAGTTTACTCTAGAGATCTCTGCAAAGTAGTTTCTATAAGCAACAGTTGCTTTTATTACTGCAGAAGTCATAAATACCTTACTTGGGGAGGAACATATGTGGGAGTCAATAGAACTAATCCGAATTCAAAGAAATCAATCTTGTAGGTTCAAAGGAATTGGAACAATAAGAACAATCTGGAGCAAGAAAATTTATCTAAACTGTAAAGCCGCTTCTATTGGCATCAAAATGTCTCAGTTGTCATACTAAAACAGTTTACTCGCATTAGAAGCCTGTAAATGATAATGGAATATTGATGCAGAGTAGCACGTTCTTACTTTCAGATTTGGCGCTATATTCAACCTTGCACGGCTTGTCTTTGATGATTTTAGAAGTGGGTTTGAGAAAGGACCATGGTGGCAACGCCTTTTATATGGATACAGTATCACTACTTGGATGGTAGTGTTAAATCTGGGGTCAACAGGGCTTTTAGTATCATGGTTAATGAAATATGCAGACAATATTGTAAAGGTATCTCTTACTTCTTTCTTTATTTGTAGAAGTAGTTCACCTCTTTTGAGTTGTTTCAAATTTAACATGCTATTATGTGGTTAATTGCCTGGTTTTGTCTTGTTATTTCAATACCTTTTTGGACTTCTTTTAAAATCAATCCTTAAAGTTTACTGATTATGTTTATAACTGCTTACTTCTTTTAAACATTCTTTTTCACATGTATCATTTTAATGCAAAATGTATTGAAGTATGATGCCTTTTTCTTTTTTACAGGTATACTCCACATCCATGGCAATGTTACTGACAATGGTATTATCTGTGTTCCTTTTCGATTTCAAGCCAAAAGTGCAGGTAACCTTTTTAGAATCTTCTCTTGGACATATTATAAAGCTCTAAGCACTTTCACTTAAATCTTGATTAGATCATTTTTCACTGCCCACCCATATGTTTTTCTACATTAATATATCCTATACATAATAAAATGCATAGGATCAAAGTCCGATTTTATTTTATTTTTTCATGCATAATGTCATGTCTTCCTCTCATCATCATTGATGCAATTAATCTTTCTCCTACTGACAGTTAACCTTTCCCAAGTTCTTATAGATGATACATATCCAAGTCCTCATGATAAATGATGTTAAGGCAAATTAGACTCCAAGTTATTATAAATGGCTTGACCTTATGCATTGGTTATCTCATGTTGATGAATCAAGCGTTCATCGTTTAATCTGCAGCTCTTTTTGGGAATTATTGTCTGCATGATGTCACTGCATATGTATTTTGCCCCTCCAACCACACTTGTGGATTTGCCCTTGACAATTAAAGCAGCTCCAGAAAGTGCAGTCTGGATTTCTGTTGATCGAAGAACAGATTCTCGAGCATCTTCATGAAAGCAAACAATTTCTCGGTACGTCTATGTTTCATTAGGAAACATAATTTCAATTTCTATGATGCATTGGCATGTGTAGATTCACAATCAAAATATTTAGGAATAGGAAATTAACTTTAGAATTCTGACAGAAGCTAGATTAGAAAATTATTTGAACACAACAGAAGCGAAAATTCATTTCTGCAAAATGTTATTTCAATGTCTTTAAGAAACAATTCTTTAAACTTACAAAAGCATGGTCTTATTATGATTTTTGACTCAACTAACCTGACAAGCAAAGGATAATTATGCAAATAAGATATTTCTTAAATGTACATTTCACTGGCGAATGGAAATGATGAATGGGTATTATTGGCATGAATGGTTGGGAGGATTGGATAGTAGACTAGTAGAGGACGGTGTTAAGAAAGTAATAAAAGCTAAAATCTTGCCTATTGTTGCTTCAAGAAGGATTCAACTGGTCACTACTTATGTACCAATAATGCACTGCATTGGCAACATTTTGCCGATGAGTGACACAGACGCTTAACGCTTAACACTTACATTTATGAAGAGAAAACCAAATTGTCTACAGAGGTAGGACCAGAGGAGTAAATCCGGGCCTCCCTGTGTTTGGCCCACCCTGTCTGGAAAGGTAGACCTGATTCTCCAACGTCATGCAAGCATTTTTTAATGTTTTTGTGTTTTTCATTTCAGTAAATCAACAAAAAAAATTGAAAAATGTTGACCTGCAGAACAATGCTGCCGTGCCAAGCTTATAGCAGCCCGCTTTAGATTACTAGCTAGAAAGTTTTGAGCATGTAGCATCATTCTTGGAAATGAACTTTCGTGACAAGATTCTTGTCACACCCACTTCTTTCAAATTCTTAAATTGCATAGAAAACAGCAAATTCTAGCACTGGTGCCCTTGTAAACAAGATAATCCTCATTGCAGGCAATGAGCCTTGTCAAGTTTAGTCAAATGTGCTCCTAAGAAATGACAGTTTACCTTTCCCAACTTTTTATGGACCTATCTATCCAAGTTCTCGTGATAAATATCATTATGCAAATTAGACTCCGAGTTAGTGTAAAAGGATACAGCTTATGCACTGGTTATCATTTGTAGATGAATCAAGCGTTCCTTGTTTATTACCAATTCTCGTTTAATATGCCAGCTCTTTTTGGGAAATATTCTCTGCATGATGCCGCTGCCTATGTATTTTGCCTCTCCGTGCGTGCTTGTGGATATGCCATTGACAGCATAAGCAGCACTAATAAGATTTCTGTTGGTTGAAGAACAGATTCTCGAGTCTCTTCATGAAAAGTAAGCAATTTCTTGGTATGTCTATGTTTCCTAGGAAAATTTACGGCAAGCATTTGTGATGTATTGAAATGTATAGATTTACAGTCACACTATGTAGGAATAGAGAAATTAAAAATCGAAGGGATTCTAACAGAAGCTAGTATAGAATTTTATTTCAACACTAAGCAAAGTGAAAATTCAATGATGTAGTAGCATGTTAGTTCAGTGTTTATTTTATTCATTCTGAATTCTATAACTAAAAATTTAGTATTGCAAACTGTATATCCTAATAGTTATTCTTACATCCTCCTCTTCACCTTCTTTAATTCCATAGAAAAGTAGTTCACTCACATGTGCCCTTGTAAGCAGGGCATACATAAATGAGCCCTTCTCAATCAAAGCATTGTGATAGTAACATTTGGCCCTCAATCATACATGAACCTTGAACAAGTCTTAACTCCTTTCAAATTCTGAAGAAAATATTGTACGAGCTTTAGACGAGTTGAATTTCGATCCTAAATTGAGATCAAAATAACAAAATAAAAACAAAATCTCGGATTAAATTCATGTTAAGAATCTTGGACTATGAAAAGTGATTCGATTGATAATGAAGAAAGAAAGTTTCTTGTTAATGTTTGCGCGGCACCAAAAATAATAAGAAGTCGATGTTAGCTACCTATGACTAGACTACATCTCATTGGTAGGACACAACAATTCTAGTGATCGGAGTGAAGTCGTAATAAGGTAAACATATAGGAACGTGTGGTTGGATCACCTTATTTTCAAGGATAAAGCACCGACCCAATTATGCCCCTATTTGAATTTCTCCATTTTAGAACTCCTTATTTTTCATACTCATTTTTAATATACATTCACACAACAAAATATTTTGCACGTAAATTCAAAAAAAATTCATACTTTTTAACCACGTATTCTTAAAAAAATCATTATTCATAACATCATTTTTCCCAGTTTCTTTTTATAATGCTCATCGAACAGGGGCTAAGATATGAATCTATTATCATCCTATTAAAAAACACGAACACGTTAGTTGCGATTGTATTTAGCATGATAAAATTTGAGACGAGGTTTGGACGAACTGATCTTAATCCTAAGCTATAGAAATATCTAATCCAATTATTCTTTCTCAAGTATCATTAGCGTACGTTTGGTATACAATTAGACAGATAATGTATCAGTATTGTAAAATACTATCTAATCTTTCTTACCGGAAATTGAAAAACTAAACAAAATTGCTTGGGATCTAGGCAACCTTGGCCGACAATAATGGTGGTCTGCAATATTTTTCCATGTACTAACCATCCTCCTCCACTAGTTATTCTGCTAAATTATTGAAGGGCCTAAAAAATTTGTGGTTCATTCTGACATGAATTATTGATTGATTGCAGTGAATAAAATAATTTGTATTCCATATATTGTTTGATAATTAAATAGATTCTGGACTATATATGCAATGAGATAAGAACACCTATGTATTGTTGCATTGAATGTTTATAGCAAATTGATACTGTAAAATACCTTTCAACTTCAAATCAATTGTTGATTTTTATGGTTGGTGATTGGGTATTTGTCACGAGCATATTGATTAAAGTGACACGTAATCATTTCGAAACGTCTAATTAATTATATTAGATTTTTCAGTAGGTCTAGATGATCGAACATAAAGAACTCCAAATATATCGAAAATTAAAAAACCTTAATTTGTTGTTACAAATATATCAGGGATTTTATTTCACTTCTTGTTGGTTCAAAAGGGTGGAATTCATTCGTTAATGCAACAAGATTAAAGCATTTTTTTGGTATGTTTGGTTAGGATAAATTCGGAAAAAAAAAAAAAAAAAAAAAACCAACAACAACAACAACATTAGAGAGGTTTCTTCATAATTATATTCAGTCCAACATAAAACGTATCATTAAAGGTTGCAACTTGCAAGAGCTCTCTTTTCCTAGTCTTATAATATTTGTCATTTTTGGACAAAGAAATTCGGATAAATTGGCCATTGTCCTTTTTTAATTTGGGGATGCCCACTTGTTAGCATGAGTTAAGGTCAAATTTTTTAACCTGAACAAGTAAATATTCTACGCATTCACAATGCATTCTTCTCGTTCTCATCAACATGATATCGAAGTATAAATATGTTTTAAGTCTCACGATCACTCAATTATGATAATTTCACGTGTTGAAGCCACACTTTGATGGGAATTGGAAATGTCGAAGATTCAAATATAAATATATACCATTTTCCTTGTATCTAACGACTTCAACATAAATTGCAAATAAGTTTTTGACTAATTCTTGGATTTGTGTTCTTTTAGCATTTAAATTCCCTCCTATGTCCCCATACATGTATTATGTATACAACTTTTCAAGGCATTCTAAAGTTCTCACATAAAAATTTTCATCACTATAAATCATATCGAACAACTTTGTTAGTTTTCAACATATATAAATTCTCACCGACCACGACAGTGCTACTTCTCTCTCTCTCTCTCTCTCTCTCTCTCTATATATATATATATATATATATATGTATGTATGTATATGTATGTATATGTATATGTAAAGGGTAGCGTGGGGTGGGGTGGAGTGGAGGGGGGGGGGGGGGGGGGGGAGTGGGGAGACTAGGGGGGGGGAAGGGGGGGGGGGGGGGGGGGGGGGACTATAAATAGCATGAAGGGTCGTAACATATCTTAACAAATACTGGCAGTTACAATTTAGAAGAAAAAAGAGTGTAACGAAGATAACGAGTGGAGGGGAAATGGAGTCCATTGCAAGGCTATCTACTAATGTTGGAGGTGGTGGCGCCGTCAACAGCCACCTCGCGACGGAGCGGTGTGGGTTTCAAATGCCATTACACTACCCCAAGTACACTCGAGTCGAATATGAGGCCATGCCGGAGTGGAAACTCGACTGCCTCCTTGCCGAATATGGGCTGCCCGTGACTGGAGATGTGAACCAGAAGAGGAAGTTTGCCATGGGAGCTTTCTTGTGGACTTGCTGAAAAATGGAATTGATTCGGTAGTTTGATTTGCTTTTCGTCGTTAGTTTCTTATGTGGATTTAGATATGTTGTAGGCAAGAATGATCTTCATTATTAAGCTAATGATAAGATGATTAGAATGTTACGTAATTGTGTACTAAGTCAAAAAGTTCCATTGTAACTAGTCAAAGCTCTAATATGTTGAATTTTATTTCGTAATTAATGTGAAATTTTATCCTTTAGACGAATTGATTGCTTGTTTGAGTTTTTAAGACTACGACATCAATTCACTTGAGTTCTATCTTAAAAATGTAAACTTTGTTAAGATAAGTAATCCAAACTCTTACATATATATCCTTAATAGGGTGAGACGGAGATTTGAATCTTTTGTTATAACTAGTTTTCAAGCTGTCTGTGTATTTTATCAATGACCAACTAAGATTATTTTCGTTGGTTGGGTATATGGTTTTAATGTGGAAGCCTAGATTTACAGATTGAACGTTTTCGTAATGTGACTGATGTGAGCACCGAGATTCATCGATTTAACATCGGCCAATTACTCTACTTCCCCTATACGTTCATCTTCACATGTCAAAATAATTAGAAGAAAAAAATATACAATATTTCCATCACATTTCCAACAAATTTCTCCCAATCTAATCAACTCAGGATTCTTCTCAAAACTTGTGAAGAACCACCCAAAGACAAGAAAAATTTGTCCAAAGTCAGCCCCTCTAAACAAAATTTAATTATTTTTCCTCCAAATAAATGTAACAGAAAAGAGCAAACCTGTACATTTGCTGTTTAATTATTCTAATGCATTTTGTTTGTTGTAAATTCCCTGTAAAAGCTGGTACCAAAGACATATCCGACTGATCTGGAAAGAGAATCTTCATGAGAGAAAACTTCTGTTTTACTCCTTTGATTTTCTGTACTGCAATGAATATTTAACAACCTCATAAAAGGAAACCACGATCCCGACCGAAGGTCCAGCTCGAGCAACTCGTGGACCAACTCCAGTAAATAGTCCCTTCAAACCTCCATCCCTGATTTACAAACTCAAGAATTAGTTTAGAAACTATATTCTATAAGAAAGGTTTGAGCTCGAAAGAAGTTCTACATTTGTGAACGGGGCCATATACGTCGAAAGTAAACTGCATGCTCCCTCTATATCAAAAAATGACACTTCATAGTGCTAAATTTCTACATGTTCCAGATGGTAATGAATGAAAATTTATTTCGCTAACACATCACCAAAGGTCACACTAATCTTTGTTGGTCGGAAAGAAAGAAAGTACCTCGACCACGAGAAAAGGTAAAAGAAAGGAAGGTAACGACACAAGTTGTAAGAAACTCGATTGCAAAAAATAAAAAAAATGGCAACAATGCAACCTATGATGCTCAGATTTGAGTACGGGTACGTACCTAAGTGTCGGATCTTTTATATTTTTAATAAAATGTTAAAATGTAGGGTACAAGAACTTGGCTAAAAAGAGTCCAAATTTCAAACATAGGTAAGTGGGTACGTCTTTCAAATTTCAATTTTTTCCCCAGAAATTCACATGTAAAAAGTTGAGTAATAATTAAGCGACAATTTGTTATAACTCTAAAAAAATTAATAACCACACCCAACCGCCCAACAATCAGGCCCTAATCACAACTAAAAGCAAACAGCCCAATCAAATACTCACAACCCATTAGCCCAATACCCAAACATAAACTCACGATACCTCAGATACAGACTCATAGCCCAATTTCACACACCCGGACTCACGATCCCAAATCACCTAACAATCAAAGCTACCCAATTGCCGATAGAAGCACTCGCCGGAAGCAAGAGCAGAGTTCGTTTGCCACCCAAGAACACAGATCGCCTAAGAACATCGCCAACAAAATCACCGACAGCAACTGATTTGTCCAACCAGACTTCGCAAACAGAATCACCAGCAGCCCACAAGATTTCTCACGTACCAGAATCGTCGGCAGCCTAAATTTCACATGTATTCCTGGCATTCTCCTCATTCCTATCTCATTTTTATGCCCAAAATTCATTCCTAGGTTGCTGTGTCCACATGAAATTTGCCGTATCCATCCTATATTTCATACCCGTACTCGTGTTGTGTCAACACAGGCACGCCAACCGAAATCAAGAGTCCGAGCATCACAACATGCAACAATGCTGCCCAGAACTAGGGGTGTTAAGTTGGGTGGGGTGAGAGGCTCGCTAGTGCAGCGATTTCGCCTTGCAAACAGCAAGGCCCCACCAAGGGGTGAGCTCACGAGGCCATATGAGCCGCACTTTCGTTGAGCGAGCCTGCTTGCAAGCGGTTTGGTTTGGCTTGCTTCATTTCACAACCATACTAAGAACCAAACATGCATGGTCTATTACCTATAACTGTGGATTGAAGAACAAAAATAAGCATAAACTAACAATCAAGACAGCATTGATCCTGTCAAAGGGTTTTTTTTCCGGTCCCGCATCAATTCATGATGCTAACGTTGACACCCAGATTGAACTGCGTACAAAGGGTTGAATATGAAAATGTTTCTCCACATGGCATTTTTTACAGAGGATAGAAACTATGAATTAAACTATTTTGCCCTCATGGGTGACCTCAAGTTTGACCTCGGCCCTACCATTCCCCTCACATTGAGGAAAAAAATATTAAATTTAATGAGATGGGACCCGACCTCCATGTGAGAGGAGTGGTGGGATCGAGGTCAAGCTTGAGGTCACCCATGAAGGCAAGGTAGCATAATTGTAGAAACTATATACGCTTCGATAGTAGTGGTTAGGTCTAGTATCTAAATTAAACTATATATGATTTGATAGTTGTGGTCAAGTCTAGTATCTAAATTATCGGGCCAAGTGAATATACACAATGATAATCATACAGATTTACATAAACAGAGGGGCAAAGGCAGATAAATGACAGTTCTTGATGCATACCTCCAGATCTCAATCAATGTTTGCCTTGTGGTCATTGTCAATGCCCGAGTGCGGTCTTTCTGAAAGTTAAAAAGCTAACCATTAACTCAGTAAAGTAACTTATCAGATCTTTCTGATGCAATAATTAACATATAGCAGAGAATGATAAATCAAGGATTTATTAAATAGATGAATAAAATTTCGCAGTTTATGGGACAGGAGAAACAAGAACATGTTGCCAAAGACTACTTTTTGTGCTCATACCTTCTCAAACTAAATGCGAAAAATTTATAACCATGGGTGCAACATTTGGTACCACTTTGGGCCAAGTTGACTTGGCCAAATTAGGTTGCATACAGGAATTTGGATTCTACTAATTCATCTAACAGGCTCACGGACATGGGCATAACAAAATAAGAGCACCAAATATGACCATATGTTCTTTCCCACTACTTTATTTACACCAAGAAGGATAGATGAGACAAATCTTTAAACACGATAAGGAACTACTATCTCTACTGCATTTTGTTAAACCATGCCCCTTAATGTGTAACATTTGCAATAGGTTGATAATTTAGTGACACAAACCATTCATTTTAAAATATAGATGACTCTCTTCTCGAGCAAGGACTACTCGTTTGGAAACAGATCCATTTAGGTGTAACCATCCTTGTGTTTAACCATTCATTGCTAAGTATTAAGAGAGAATTGAACATTTAATCAAATTTCACAAAGAAATATCACTCTTCCTTAGTAGTGTTTAGTTTTTGATTCATGAGAATGCCAATTTTAATCAAATAATTAAGAGAAACAACCTCGATCTGCCGCCGGGTTCTTGCAACATCTAGAGGACACGTGGAAGCAGCAGCAAGGCTTCCTGCCACAACACCAGCACAAAAGTTTGCCCCAAGGACGCTGGACACACTAGCTTCGTTACCCATCCTGCTCAAAATTCTTCTTCTAAGCTGCAGATGAGTCTCAAGAATAAAATATCCTGAAAATCTAAATCCATATAAGCAAAAGACTCTACAAAATAAGCTATCTCACCGGCTCAAGAGATGACCAGCAAACTGCAGAGAAAGGAACATCACGGGCAAGTTGTGCTCCTAGGCCAGTCCATAAGATGCGGTAGCTTTGTAATGCTACAAATTGTAATTAATAAGCAATTACATCGCCCCACTCAGTATAGATGAATGCAGTGATAAATTAAGTATTAGGACAAAACATCAAACTACAAAATTAATATATAAGAATCACAAAAAAACAGTTGCATTAAAAAAATTCTAGATGTGAAATGTCGACCAGCAGAGCACATTTGTCCAAAGAGGAAAAAGGAAATTCCTACGCTAAAATTGTTTAGCAAGAATAGCAAATGATTTTTGCCAGCTGTGTCCATTATATGCCTACAAAGCATAAGAATTACCATAGACACAGAAACCAATTTATCCATGTTACAGCTATGCAAACAGAACTTCACTTCATAGGTTATTGCTCCCGTATGGAAAAACTTGGAATGACAAGCACGGAAATATGACAAAAAAAACTCTATTTTTGTGCCTGCTAAACTAAATAGACGCATAGGATTACATATTTGACACGAAATTTAATTTCTCATAATTTGCGAGAGAGCAGGCAATGAAATCAAAACAGAAAGCATAAAAGTAAAATTTCATGTCATACAAGCTTGATGATTATTAGCACTCTGCACAGGCGAGACAACCCCGTTCAAAGTCTTCCAAACTCCTGGGGGCTTCATGCCTGCTTGGTTATGTTTGAATGCCTATAACAAAAAATTGTTAGGAGTACAATCAGGCAAAGGATAAATAGCTCAAAAACAATGTGTTCCACACAAACATACTAGGGAAAGCGATGAACATTGTTACGATATTAAAGGGAGGTGAAGTTATGGAGAGCATGAACTTGCTGATAACTTGAATGAGAAGAAATTAACGATGACAGCAATGTAGTTAATTGTCATTGTCAAACAGCATATGATGAATACCATGAAATATTCTGCAATAAACATAATCCTAGCCCAAAATTATAACATGAAATATGAACTTACCTGCATGCGTGTTCTTGCAAGCTCAATAGGGTAACAAGTGACACAAGCTATTGAGCGTGCTAAGGAGCCAGCAACTAGTGGAACATATGGTGTCAAATTCGGTACATCGTGCCTTGTAAGAACTTCCATGTGGTTGCGAAAAATATCATAAAGTGGCATATAGATGCCCACCTGCAAATATTACTTGGTTTGTCATTATTTTACATCAAGAACTGTCAATTGAATCATTTTCCCATGATCTAAAACCCTTGAATCTGGTTGATTTCCAAAAGGGAAGCTTACAGAAGGGATTGCCAGAGCTAAACTAGCATTAGTTCCTCTCCACAGTTTTGTAAATCCTTCCTGCACAATTCCATATGATATTGGACGAATGATTTAACAATGAATACACAATAGGGTGCATCTGCATGCCTTGGAAATATAATGCATAATGTACTTAATGTATGTTTGGTAGTACTTTTAAGTGCTTATAAATTGGTCTTATAGAACGTGTAGACGATAAGTGGATAATAGTTGTGGGTCTTATTAAATGTATGTTTGAGCAGTTTAAATTATAATTTAAGTTTTGCCAAACATGCACCAAATAAATCATATACCCAAGCTCACTTAAACTATTCACAGAACGGTGGAGCATCCGCTAGAACTCCTCTGAGTTGGCTTAGATGTCTCTCAATGGGAAGCAAAATATTGCACAAAGATGGAACAACATAAAGGAACTCATGTAATTATGATTTTGGTGCTAGCCCATTCCCCACTATTACTCACATTCTACTCAAATCAATAACACAGCAAAATTTAAACTTAAAGAATTCCAGATTCAAAACCAATACGGGCAAGCAATATCGACAAGATACTTTCATGATCTTTCTAATCAAATTCATAGCAATATACTGCTCATATGTATGTTTCTACTACAATAAAATAACGTCACATTTTCTTTTCCTTCCACAGAGATTCGACTGAATTTATGTTACTTCCATGATTCCATGTGAAAATCACTAACCTGGCGTACAACTTTGTACAATACATCCAGTGTTCCCTTGTAACGGGAACAATCAGGAGAGCATCTCAGTTGCTTCCCAATGACTGCAGGATTCAATGATGAATCATATTTCATATCTGGCAGCATCTGAACACAGTTCAAGAACTCAAGTTACTATCAGAAAACACAAGTTCCATACAGACATATACTGGAATCCATGCAGGTATTTTAGTTTGACTGTAAGAAAAAGAATAACGCCATGTAATCTGATGATCTAAGATCTTGCGATGAGTTATGAAGCTGTCATAAGAAGTCCTAAATACTGTAAATGAAGTATGCTGACATGTTCTATCAGAAGAGTCGAGGTAGTGTAAAAGTTTTATTCTTTACTTATACTCCATTTTACAGGACTAAGTAGAAAGAAAGTTGAACTTGTAAGTGATACAATTGTTCTAACTTAAGTCTCCAATGTCAAGACTATAAGAGACTCTAACTATTAAGTGTCAAGGAATTCCATGTAGAGGAATGCCATCGATAATGGTGCATTATTTCACTCTGAGGAAACAATAAGAAAAAGTGAAAGCGAGAGTGAGAGTGAGACTTGTGCAGACAACAAAGATAAACAGTGATTGGCAGGTCCCTTTTGTTGTTATCATGATTTGATATACATAATTAAAGGGAAAATCTAAGATTGGTATGGCTGGTGTACCGCATTGGTATCGAAGCATGCTGTTTGACATAGACCATCATAAGGGACACCAGCAGCCTGAGCTTGCAACCTAGTCTGGGAAAAAGACAGACATCAACGAAGAACCCAAAAATTCAAAGTGAAACAGAAGTATTAATCAAATAAATGATAAGATATCTCACAATTAATATTTAAAATTGTCAATGTTTGAAAATCCACTTTAACTTATAGATAACTCCATAAAATTATATTTTATATATACATCGTGAGTGACTCAAAGTCTCCAAGCAAATACCAAATCATTCCATGAGTTCACAAGAACTCGCTAATCATTATGAAGATAAGCACCAATAAAAAAGAATCAAATGAATCATATTAAGAAGTAAACAGCAAAGTACAAACGTCCAATGCAGAAAGGAAGCTGTAGAAAGTGGAAATACTTCAAGCGGAATAACAAGCAAAGAATCCTATGTAAATAATCAAACGAAGTTCAGAATCAAAGCCAACTAAAATGAGTAAAAACACGAGAAGATTCCTATAAGCACAAGAAAGATATCAGCAAACAATTTTGAAATGATAAATGTTAAATTATTTACAGAGAAAGCAAAAACTAACAAATTCACTAATGACGCAGACATTAAGAGTGAACACGGAAAAGAACAAATTTTGTTAAACTTCTCTCCCTGCTTTAGTCATGTTCGATCCGTTCGCGAGTCCAGCATCCCAAACATGACATAACAGCTTCAAAACTAATTATGTCTTATTTACGAAAAATATAAATCCAAATGAACACATAGCATATGAGCATTACAGATATATAAACAACAACCAAAATCAAAGAAATGTGTATTTCAATTTCAATATATTGAATATAAAAACACAAAAAAAAAATAAAAAGTAATAAAAAAACCTTGGCAACATCAAGAGGGTTGACGATGATGGCGGAGAGGAAGGCGGCTCCGGCGGCGGAAAAAGCCCTCTCTCCAAACCCGAAATTCATCCGAAATTTGGGATTTTGACATTTCCTTATGCTGTTTCTAGCCTGCAGACTCCTCGTTTACCAAATTATTTACCTTTTGTTCTAATTCCGCTTTTCTCGTTGCCGTTACTGCTCCAATCCATGAAGGCAGGCCTTGCCTTGTTGAACCTACCATCAAATATTCGAAAATTGGAGTGAAAATGGTAAATTTTGTATGGGTTTTGCGGCAGAAAAGGAAACTAGACGAAATGGAGCTATACTGTTAATTGGGTTAATTATTATAGGGATTTCTTTATTCATTTAGATTGTTGGGTTAATAACATATTGCATGGAGAAGAAGAAAGAAAATTTGTAATGCAACCGTCAGAGAATTCGTCATTGGTGGCGTGGAAATAAGGCGGAGTTATGCTATGGAAACGGGGTCAGTGACCGACCATGACCCAGTTTCTTTATCTTTTTCCAATAAGGCGTAGGGGTCAGAAATATAAACGCTATGCGGCATCTGCATACTACAAACCTGACTCGTGAAACTATAAATGGGAAGCGGCGAGACTTGAACATTGAATCTTTGTATACTTTGATACGATGTTGAATTACCTCGTTGAAAAATTTTAAGGCGACAAATATTTTATCTTAATTATGTCTTCAACATGGTTCGAACCTCTAAAATTTGGATAATGGACATGGAAAAGTGTTACAAATTTTAATCTTTGTCCTTGGTTCCTATGGTATATACGCATAGCACAATAAGAATTCAAAATTCAAGTCTATTTACAACAGTTATAGAACAAATTAAATAACTCATCATGCTCAATGAAAAATATCATATTTAGAACATTTAGTCAGCATTACTGTCTTAACTTTTAATTGTGAAAGCTAATTCTGAAATTCAAACTAACATCCATAACTATCAAAACATAGGTCTCTTAGAGAATAGCTACTAAGTTAGTTGAATCTAATGACTAGGTGTCTCTTCATAGGTTCGTATAATTTGTATCATATTTTCGGGATTTGCTTACCTCTCACAATGGCTTTGATGATCATTACTATGTCGAGATGGCTCGAGTTAAAGGTGTTCCAATTTCATTTCTACTAACCAGGGGACAAACCATTAAGGTTATTTCATTCGAGTTTTTTTTTTTTTTCGCAGGCAGCTGGAAATCGACTATTCGAGACCAAAGAAATCCTAGCTTCGGAGAACGAAGATGATTACTCTGAGCAAATGTTGCTGACCATTTGAAGGGATTAGCGTGAAGCTTCTAACGTATATTAGCATTGGAGTTATCTAAAAGATTAGGGTAAAAATTATTATATATGCAATTCAATGCAAGTGCAGTCCAGATAGTTTTCTGTTTTATATGTCAACTATGAATTTCGAAAAATGCTAGGATTAGGATTTAGCATTATTAACCAATCGTTTGAGGGTGGCAAAGGGGTTGAGTTGGTGTTTTATAAGTTCGAATAAAGAGAACAAGACAAGATTAAGGGGCAAATAAAAGAAGAAATTAAATATAGTCAATTGTTCTATACAATGTACTTTACATCTACGTAGTGAAGATGCCCTCACGTAATGGACTGTGTATGCTATATAAAAATCACCCCTTCCCATATGATACATCAAAATGGACTTCTCTTGTATCCACAGGTGCAAGAATTTCTCTTCTGGGCTAGTAATTTTGTTGCCTTTCTTGTAAAATTTAACTGATGAAGAAACACAAGCAAATACCACAACCAATTCTATGCCAATTCTTGTAGTATTAACTAGAAAACGAGAAACCCTCTTCATAATCTTGTGTTGTTCAATCTTTTCCTCTTTGAAATTCCAAGCGAATTCAGTTTTTCCATTGCCAAAAAATGCTGTTAGTTCTTCAAGAACATCAAGTTTACCAGTTTTTTTCTTACATTGATTTACTCTTTCAATCAGAAGCTGTCTACTTTCTTCCAATATGGCTAGAGCTGCATCTCTATTTGTCTTTTGGCAAGACTCCATTTTCTGCATTACATTTCATCATAGACAAAAAAAATGTTTGAGATAGAGCCATATTATGTTTAGATAACGAGAAAATAAAATAAAGTCGTAAAGTAGATGCGTGAATAATTAGGCTAAAGTGTGGTGCTAAAGGTATTTTACACACTCATTTGAGCAATTAAAATTGATTATTTGTTGTCAAACTTGATGAAACATGGCTTAATCCTATCTATATATTGTTTGTAGGTAACAATCAACTAAAGATGCAAAAATAAGGAAAATGAGCGGAAAAAAGACCACATTCGCGTTAAATGCAAAGTTCAGCGACTGAAATGCAACACTTCAAAAGTTGAGTCGGAGTGCAAAATGATTATTTGGGAATGCCAAAAGTCAATTGGAATTAAAGAGAAGTCAACAAGACGAGAAATTTGGGAAAAGGATCAAAACACGTACATGAAAAAATTCAGGGGCCAATTTGTCAAATTGGTCCCCAAAATTTGTACCATGCGTGCGCATAAGCCTAGGGCTGTAAGCAAAAACCGCCAAACCGGAAAACCAAACCGAAACCGCATTTTGGAAACCGTCGGTTTGGTGCCACGTGGACCCGTCAACGAAATGGTTTTGAACCAAACCAAACCGGTCAAAAACGGTTTGGTTTAGGTTTGAGAAATTTTATTGCGGTTTAAAACCAAACCGGACCGGTGAAAAAATATATAATAATTAAAAAATTAAAAAAATGAAATTTTCTAAATTGTAACTTGTAAGACTTTTGTGTTGGACTTTTTATTTATTTTAAATGAGGTTCATATATTCCATAAGCTTTTAAACTAAAAGTCTGAAATGATTCATCAAGCAATCTCACGTTATATTCCATATAAATTACTATCATAAACAATCATCAACTTATATAAATTGCATAGTACTCCAATGATTAAATAAACTTCAATCAAAATCAAAATCAAAATTCTACATTGAATTGGATATCATTTTAAAAATTATTGCAACTTCTAGTTCTATCGATTATAATTTGTAGAAATCTAAATGAAAAGTTTTGATCGGATCAATAACTATGTAATCAAAGTGAAAACAAAATAAAAATTTCGGATCTTAGAAATAAAATTATATATTGTAAATAAATTTATTTAGGTATAGATTTACCCAATATTCTAATTTGGTTTGAGAATCAATTAATCAAATAATTATAAGAAGGGAGAAGAAAAGAATCAAAGAGAAAAAGGAAAGTATTGAGGTCTAAAATGAAGAAAGAATTTTATTATTTTTTATAAAAGTGATTGAAGATTGAATCATATATTTTACAAAAAAAAAAAAAAAACCTATGAGAATCATCCGGTTCTCAGCAGTTCCCATACTAGAACCGAGAACTGGACTGAAACTGGTTGGTTCTTAATAATTTGTCCCAAAATTAAATTATTTTTCTACATGGTTCTAGTCTGATTCCACTGGTTCTTGAAAAATTGTCCACTTCTAAATTAATGGCATAAAAGTAGACAAAAAAAAAAAATATGGCGAAATTGGTGGTTTAAAATCGGACGAGGGGCAAAAAAAAATATACGGAGAAACCGGCGGTTTAAAACCGGACCAAACCGTTAGGTTTAGGTTTGAGTTTTTTTCAAACCGTTCAAAATGGTTTGGTTTAGGTTTGAGTTTTTTTCAAACCGGTGTAAACGGTTTGGTTTGAAAATCTGTCAAAAATCGGTAAAATCGGACCGCTTACACCCCTACATAAGCCTGCAAGCCGTGCGTACACAAGGTGCTAAAAATTCTCGACTGAAGCCATTTGGATTGCATTGTGCGTACGCACATATAGAACCATGCGTACGTATGGTTAGAACTCGGTAAAAATTTCAGTTTTCTTATTCTGTTTTGAAAATATTTTTGGATGATTTTGGTTAGACCTATTTATCTCAAAAGCCATCGAGAAACAAGAGAGACCTAATTTTGGAGATTGTAAACCTACTTTTGAGAGAAAAAGAGAGAATTTTACATGGAAGAAGAAAGAATTCATCGCTTGGATCCGAATTCGAAGGCATAGTTGAAGATTTCCAGATTTTCTTCATCATTTTATGATTCGGGTGATATCTTTCTTTTATTTTCTTTGTAATTTCTACATGAATATGCTAGATTAAATCTTTTGTATTTGATGTATGATGAAACTAGTTGAATCTTAATTTTAAATCGAGATTTAGTGTTTTGTTTATTAATTCTTGTATTGTGATTCCAATAATATGCATAATTATATTGTTTTAATACTTGCGCACCATTAGGATAATAAAGTTGCTTAGTTGTTGTGTTGGAAAACTCACGGTAGGTAGAATATTGTTATTGGGACACACGGGCAACAAATATTAGGAATAATATTTGTGGTGTGTGCGATCATGTATGATAATCCTAAATATTAATGCGTATTTGTCATATGAATTCGGACTAGGAGTAGGATGGTCTCGTGGTAATCATAAGTTTGTTATATCTTGGAAAAGAATAATAAATAAATGTGGAATTATCGATTGTCACAGTTGCATGAATTGAGAAATGTAACACTAGTCGAGAATTAGAATTAAGAATTGATCAGTGGAGTCGGAAATCCAATACTTTCACACATTTGAATTTTAAACCAGGTTTTCATAGATTTTCTAAGTTTAATCACAATTTCACGAATCTTCTCTTGGTTACAAATACGAATTTAAATATATCAAATATACTAAAATTAAACTTTATTCTCTGTGGGACGATAACTCTCTCATCACAATTATTACTTGTATAACGAACCCATACGTTTGCAGGATTTTGACGAACATGTGGGTATATCGATTGTTTCGATGTCGTTTAATAAATTCAAGTCTTTTGTTTTTTAATAATTGAAGAAACTAGTGTCGTAGAAACATCGCAATTTGTTCCCTTGATGATATGATGCTAGGTTTGGGCACGGTTCGATTCGATTCAATTTTGAAGAGAATTGAACCGAACCAAAAATTTTCAGATAGTTAGTAAACGAAATCGTCAGTCCAAATATAATTTTGGAACCGTTCGGGTTCGGGTTCGTTTGGTTCCATACTTAAATTTTTTAACATTTATAACAGCACTATAGTCTAACATGTTCAATCCTAATTTTTACAAATTAACGTATTCCAATTTAATAACATATAAATAACAAGTTGTCCAATAAAATTAATTTACTAATGTATATAAATAAAAATAAGTGGATAGTAAATTATTAATACTAAAATATCGATGATCCATATAAATTAGAAATCATAGACTCATATAGATAAAATATTTTAAAGTATTGCTAATACAGTAGTACTTACCAACTATTTGATTTATCATCAATTATTGACTTATGATACTAGATACTAAGAAACTCTACAAGAAAAATTGAAAAACCACAATTAACAAACATAAATAAATTAAAAATTGTTCAACTAATAAGATTTAATTAGAAAAAATATAATATATATTTTATTACATGTCTCAATGCCCTCATAGAACTCAGTCTCTTCAATACAAATTCTATCTTTGTTAATTTATTTTTAAAAATTAAAATAATTTGATTTATCTCATATATAAAAATATAAAATTTTAAAAAATTATATTCTTATTCGGTTCTTTAGTTTTGGGTCTAGAATCGAGAACCGAATCGAACCCGTCAGTTCTCGATTCAGATACCCATTCATGTATTTCACTTACAAAGAACCGTTCGGTTTGGTTCGGGTCCGATTCGGTTCAGTTCGGTTCGAAATTTTTGCTCAGCCCTAATATGATACAGTGTGTGGCTCAAACATTCAACTAAAGGTCGAGCACATAGCTCCACCATAGTATAAGAATTGTAATTAATCTAATTGTACAAAAATGATTGACAAAATAAGTGTTGACAAAATTGTGGCTATTGATTTCAAATGATTTTAAAAACTGTTTTCAAAATAATTGGTGTAGATTTATTTTGTTAACTAATTTTGTAACTCAACTTGTATACATAGCATTACTCTAAGAATTGGTACACAATATCTTGCTCTTTTTAAAGAGTTTGAAGCCATTGGCGGTTTACTAAAATCGAGAAAACTGGTGGATGACAAATTTCATGACTTGTTCCTTGAACTGTTGCATTCTTTGAACAATTATCGATTAAGGGTTGAGCTTAGGGTAAAATCTCATTTCTTCGTGATGGAACCTATAGCCTCGATGTGAGATTGGAGTTGAAAAAGCTTTAACGAGCAATTAGATGAGTGTAAAGTTCAAATAGGCGGTTAAATTTCAAAAATATTGTAAATCATGCAACACTTGATTGACTTTAATGCTAAAATGCAACGGCATAAAGTATTAACATGCGGAAATTGTGCCAATGATCAAGAAAAATAGTGCCTAACAAGAACCATGCTACGTTGCCCACCCGGTTGACACTCCGGATGATCGAACACACACACCTCGGTCGGGGCATTATTTTATTCACACGGGACCCACCCTCCATGTGAGGGTCGGTCATCCGGGTGGGTAATTTTCATCTGGCAAATCTGCATTTCCCGCCTAAAAAACTATTTGGTATTTTTGACGGGACAACATAGAGCAAGACTGACAAAGAAAAATAAATGAATATCCTCTTCGGTATTATCCTATCTAGCCAAGTCAAGTCGAGTACAGTATTTTATGTGATACCTGCAAGTAAATAAGGATGTTGTGAAGATCTTGAAGTGAATCCCTGATGGCAATCATTTTTTCCCTCTCTTCCACAGTGTCATCTGCAACCACCCTGTAATGGCCATGAACATCTAAGCAATGTCTGCAAAATTTGAAGCCATTAATAATATTCATTTTCTCATGAATCCTATCGTGCAAATCCCATGTTGTCTCAATCAAATTTTGCAAGCTGTTTCTCAGGTCCATCAGAGAAAGAAAAAAGTAAAGCACATAGTCATTATACATGTATACGCCTTGATATACATAGGGGAAGAAGTTTCATTATTAGTCCCTAAACTATTGTTTCAATAGCAGAGAACTTGTATGGAGGTGCATGCATTAAGGTTTGGAACTCTTTTCACATCTGAATATGGACAAGACCTAACCTATTCTCGAACTTATTGCCGAGCTCTACTTACAACCATTAAAATAAACAATATAGTCTCCAGAACCAAAGTCGTCCAAATCTTTAATAATTTTTTCTCGGGCCCTTATGAAAACAAGTTTCACTTCAAATTTTCAGGCACCAGTCAAAATTGGGTCGCAAAACTTAGTTTCATAAAATTGGATATGTGAGGATTACATGACAATTTAATAGAAATTTGAACGATTTACGTCACCGGTTGAGAACTGATAGTGCAATTTTTCCTATACACAGATTGACAAATACATGCCTTTGAGACATCTTTTTGTCTGTCATTCTCCACCATTTACATCTTTTTCAACATTTTTAAGTTTTTCTTTTTTTTTCCTTTTTTTTTTTTCAATTATTGTCTTTGAGACCATTTGAAATGTAAGGTAGGGCTCCTCTCCTTTTATGGCCTAATATTTATGATTTTATGCTGCCAATTATAACTATTTTGTCTTTGTTTATTTCCATGTGGTATTGCTTTAAAGTCAAGTTTTTTATGAAGCTTATAAGGGTACACAATCTTAGTTGTTCATGGCCCATAGTCTCATTTGTAATCTTTAGATCATATTGTGAGACACAAGGAAGTGACGATAGATTATGAAAAAATTATATATTTTGTACTTTTCATCTACTAAGAGCAATCTATTGCGATGTAAATGAACTTTAATCTTTTACATAATTTTTAGGAGTTTTTACTAGTCACTTAACTGAAAATGCTAAAATGCATATAGCTCGTCAGTATAATTGTTAAACAGTCTGTCTAAAAATTAAGAAGGGAGATTTATTTATATATATTTTTATGTTCAACCACATAACACGCTTCGGTCACATTCATTAGTTTCATTATTAACCAACGATGTACAAAAAGATAAATTTGAACAATATACCAATAATTTCAATTTTGAGTGAGATATTTCAATGTGATATTAAAGGACGCGGAACTTTTTAATTCAAGTTTTAAATTTCAATAATTAACATTGGCAAAGTCTCTATAGAAGACCTAATTCATTTCCATAACTCTCTCTCTCTCTCTCTCTCTCTCGTTGTGAGATCGTACCACCGCACACGATCTCTTCTCCCTCTCCCTCGTCCCTCTCTTCTATCTCTCTGTTGAGAAGCCATTACTGTTCTATTTTCTCTTTGTTTGACCGCCCTAAACCAAGCAGTGGCTACCCACCATGCTCAATGACCTCACCACGTGCAGGACCACTGAAGTTCTAAGGTTTTTCTAGAGCTGATCCAAAAGATCAAAAGGGCCGGGACCTTGATGCCTATAACATCACTATAAACAAAGCTCAATCCCACATGAGCGACGGGGGTGCTGGATTCCGAGCGGATGTCATGAGGGAGGTTATGGAGGTGGGAGAGACAATGGAGGCTACAGCTGTCGTGAGGGAGGTTAGCCATAAACTCATATTTTCGTCACCACCCCACCCTTCGTCACGCCACCGGTGATGATGGACATTGTTGATATGTGCGTGGATAGGTGGTAGGGACTAGTTCAATTGGCCGATTTAGAAGTTTAGATTGGTTGATCGAGATGTTGGATGTTTCAATTGGCTGTGCGAATCGATATTGTTGATCTTGGTTTTAAGTCGACAAGTGGGGGACTTTGTGGATAGAGAGGCACGACGGAAATGGTAATATGTAATTGGTCAACTCAACTGTTGATTTTAGGTATGAGGGCTATTGATTTTGGGTGGTGGTGATGCTACATATTATTGTTCACAGGCAGACGAGGTGTTGGTGGTTGTTTAGTGGTGGTTTTATCTATGGGCGGCGATGGACTAGTGATTGTTTAGTGGTGGTGGTGCATTGGTAATTGTGGAGGTTGTTGGGATGTTGCAAAATGGCAGTGGCGGTGGAGACAATGGTGACGGAGATGGTAGTGGCAGCGATGGTGGCGGTGGTGTGTCTTTGTTGGAGTGGGTTGGCATTTGTGGCCTTGTGACCTATTAAATAGTTGATATGTGGGTGGTTGGTGGTGAAGGTAGTTGTTCGTGGTTTGAGATCTGATAAGTGGTTGTTGTGATTTTTGTTGGCAGTGGATTGGATTTAATGGTGACGACTTTGTTGGTGTTGGGGTTGTGGTGGTGACAGTGGTGGCGTTGTGAGGGTGGTCGAAGTGGCAATGGCGGTAGTTTTGATGGCAGTGGTATGTGACCTTTTGGTGCGTGTGACCAACTATTCGGTTTATCTGTGATTAATTATTTAATTGTGACCTTAAAATTCGATAATTAATGATTAAAAAATAATTTGTGATCAACAAATTTGAAAATATGTGATTAATAGATAAACTGTGACATATATTTTTTATATGTGACATATAAATTTTTTGATTTGTCACCTCGAAATAATGTGACAAATTAATTTAATAATATGTGACCAATAAATAAGTTGTGACTTATAATTATGTATTTATGACCATTAATTGTATAATTGTGATAGTATTACATCTAATTAATAAAATATTTTTAATTAATAATAAATATCTGATTTTTGCATTTTTAAATTTAAAGGCTAAAAATTGATATGGTGATACTCAATACATTATTTATGATTTATTTATTTACTTATTTTTTTTTTCCCATTTTAATAGTTGATAGCCCACATAACATGTTGGCCCATCATTTGTATGATTATTGGTACTTTTTTTGGTATGATCTGATGGCTAAAGGCTATGATCAGAAAGCTATGCGGCCGATTACTTTGTGAATGCCTTAGCGTTTGTTGGGCCATGTTATGATAGACTTTGTTGGAAATTGAAAAAATATTATACAGAAGCAATCATAATGTTAGCACAAGCACACCAATTCTAGAGGCAAAGGTACAAACATAATAATTATTATGAGGACAATAAGAAACCTTAAATTTAAACAAATAAATTTGTCTATTATTTAGTATTTTGAGCTTTAACTAACGGGATAGTTTCACTTTCACACTGTATTAGAGAATGTAAAGAATCTGAGTCTCAAAGTTTCTAATTTATAAAAATAATGCGTGTCAATCCTATTACGAAAAAAAGAATCCAATCTGCATGTAAGGAGCCGTGTTGGAGACAAAAGGGTGAACATTATATTACAAACTTGTTTTCATATAAAATACATGAAATAAAAATCGTATCTCCTCTCTCATTGTTTAAACTTTTAAATGAGTTTATTATATAATATAATTTTAAAGCAGGCAAAAGTCTAATGCTGTAGTTTTATCGTTGTCCATTTATAAATATAGTACGTCTATTAAACATTTGATATCAAATGAATTTGATCTATACATGAATATACGTGTTCAAGACTTCAGCAAATAAATTTGTCAATTCTCTAACCGTCGAAGCTTCTTGTGTTCTTGTATTAAATTATGGTCTTATTTCAATAGTATAATAATCATTTTTACTCAAAATTTATTTTTCCTTTTTTACAAGAAAGGACTTGAGAATACATTTTTATGTATTAGACCCCACTTTAATGATAAGCAGATTTTCTGAGATTTCATTGCATAATTTTCTAGCTGCTAGTTGAAGAAAATGAACCTCATTGGTCCTACATATTTGTATTTGCTGGATTACTGCTTAGGGCGCCAAAAAATACCCAAGGAACATTTTTTTTAATAATTACACCACATTTTATTTATGCTTAAGGTTTTCAATATTTGCTCACTTTTACTTTTATGTCCTAACTTTTTTTCCATCGGATTGTCATTCTTAACCTTCAATTAATTAACATATTTTGTCTTTAATCACGATTTCCATCCAAATATTCTACTAACGTGCATCGAAAAGATGGACAAATATTTTGTTTAATTTTTATATTAGTTATTTATTTCAATTATTTAAAAAAGCGGGAGAAAATTATGTCGTTTTGGCTCTCATACCAAATATTTTGGATGAAAATCATCTCTGATAGACAAGATGCGAAAATTAATAGAAGGTTGATGAAAAAAAAATTTAAAAAGTTGAGAACATAAGTATAAAAAATAAGAAAAATTTAGGGATATGCATTGTAATAAAAATGTAGTGTAGTTAAAAAAAAAATTGTGGTGTTAATAGATTTACCCGATATAATTTTCAAAATACTTTTATAAATTTTCTAAAGAAATCAAAATCTTGCGGGGTGGTCGCCACGGCCGCCCACTTGCTCCACCACTGATTCTATTCTTGATGATTTTATTTTATTTTTTGCTTTTTGCTTTTCTTCAAACCAGATGAGGACGATGAATAAAACCATCATTTCCTAAACTGGCATGTGTATCTATCAAATTATTTACTTTGTCTTTCAGGTGTTTGTTTGAATGTGTATTAAAAATATAGAAGTCGACATATATAAGAAATTGAAAAGGTTATTGTAGTTAAGGTTAACTTGATTCGAAATAAGACTTAATTTATTGTATATATTGCTCGATATGATCATCTGCACAATGAGCACTTTCGATTCATTCGAAACATTTGTAGCCTCCTCTCGAGTCTCTTATTCTTTATTCTGTCCTAGATTTACCAAATTCACTATATTTGTTAAGGGATAAATATCTCACATCGAATAAAGATAAAAAAATATAAATTAATTTATAAGAATTTGAGCTACTCATCTTAATAAAGTTAACATTTTTAAAATGAATTCTCAAATCTTTACATGATATCAAAGCCCATTAAGTTTTAACGAGCAATTCGATTAGATTAAGACTAAAAAATGAACATATGAATTTCAAAATTGGTCTGCTCAAATGAGTCACTATCTTGTGAGGACATGTTAAAGGATAAATATCCCACATCGAATAAAAATTCGAGGACATGTTAAAGGATAAATATCTCACATCGAATACAAATGAAAAACATAAATCAATTTATAAGGCTTGAATTACTCCTCTTAATAAGGTTGACATTTTAAGATGGACCCCCTAAATCTTTACAATATTTATATTTGTTAAAATAATATGTATCGATTTTTTGTGTTAACTTACAAATTAGTGGATGAAATTTTTCATACTCCACTAATTTATAAGATTGAATCTTGAATGAAGTTATTCATAGATATAATTACTATTTCAGACTTGTAACAAATATTGATGATTGAGGATGATGATAATGAAATTGGTATGTGTATAGCTACTAAATAAATTATACAATCTAAATTAAGTAAACAAATTAATTCTGAATCCCTTTTTAGAAACAAGTGAAAATATGTCCTTTTTCTCTATTGTTAAAGTAGACAAATTAAAACAATTTTGTAATATTATCTTAGTTATGATTAGATTTACGGAGGGATAATGAAGTGATAAATATATAGATGATGATGATGGGATCCATTCCTCCAAGGATAACCTGACTCGATCAATTCGGAAAAGTGACGTGATTATATTTTTGGGTGACTCGATTGATCGACCTCAATCGAGTCAGACTAGTCCACTTCATGGAGGTGGTCGAGGCATATTGCGAAGCTAGTCGGTGCAAGTTGTTACCTACTCATCAGCCTGTTACCTCCATGACAACTTCACCGGTGCAGAATTCTATAAACACTTGAAGATCATATATTCATATGTTAAATGTAAAAATAAAAATAAAAATAAAAATCACACATAATGTGTATGATTAGAATACGCAAAATTGAAATCAAATGATAGGTCGTGAAAATTTAATTAATAGTGATATTGATAAATTTTATAATATTATTTATGAAAATGAGATATATAGGAAATTATAATTATCATTCAGTCAAATAAATATGTAATGACTTTTACCAAACATAACTTTTAAATTTTGTTTTATTAAACAATCATGTTACATGTACCCTCCCCTCTACCCGACCCCACTCACTCCTTTCACATTGGAGGCGAGTGAGGCATATTTGTCGAAAGTGGGTTCCGACCCCATGTGAAAGAATCGATGAGGTCGGATAATCCAAAGGGTAAGCCAAAGGTACAAGTGGCCTAATCTTTTATTAAATAATAGTGGCTTTTACCCAACATGAAATAAATGGTTAAGACCGTGGCCATATATATGTGATAGGATTCAATTTTGGTAGTCTGTGTCTTGGTTTTGTTTAGTACAAGTTTTTGGTGTGTGTCTATCGGACCGATACTTCCAAATGCTCATTCGTTATACGTCTAACCAAATCATTGGTGTCAACTTAGTCGATACTTCTTCTTTTTTATCGTATTTGGAAGTGTAAAATTGATTGGACCAACGCTTTTAAATGCACATTCTTTATATGCCTAACAAGAGTCGCACCATGTTCTGCACCAAATAATACAGTCACACTTCTCGTAGTGAAACTTTATTAGAAGTTGTGTACTTTTTCAATATGTATTGTCAACATTGGTGGTACTTTCTATACAACAAATAGAAAGGGGGAACGAGTTGCAAGGAAAATAAGAATTCCAAATGATAAATATTTATAGAAATTTCCATAGACTTGTTGCAATAGCAATTTACATAGTTAAGATGATACCAAAACAAGAATATAACCCCCCAACACTTTCCAAAATTAGGTATCAAAATTTCCACTTGCAAGTAAAAGCAGCAAGAAATTAATTCTCTAATTCACCAAAAAATTGATCTTCCAAGAAATCATTCACGTCCCATGTAAGAGACCTAAACTCATCATCCAAATCAATTGAAACATCATTTGAATCTTCATCCAATTCTGTCTTTGCAACATTAATTTCGTTGAAAATTAATGGTGAAGGAGACTGAAAATCGAAATATTCCATCAAGAAACATTGATCCAACGGCAAAGAATCGTCCGTTGACAAATCGACTTCATTTTGCACCGTCACAGTCGATCCAACCAGCTTCCTATCTTCAATAAAAATCTTTTGTCCCACGTCACTGACGTCAATGTTTTTAAAATCGGACTGGACAATGCCACCATTGCTATTTAAAACCGAGGTGGGCGAGCAAAGGTTCAAGCAAGACTCATCCTTGCAAGAATCATAACCCGAAACTGACGTCACATTAGCCTCCATCGCGAGCACAACCATCCTCTCCGGCGGCTTGATAAAGTTAGTCATAGCATCTGGACCGCGTATTTGAATGGCCGCCCTGTCGTAAACCATTGCCGCTTCCTCCGCCGTGTCGTAAGTCCCCAGCCAAACACGAGTCTTCCGTGCTGGATCACGTATCTCTGCCGCCCATTTCCCCCACGGCCGCTGCCTAACACCCCGGAATTTCTTCCCATTTCCCTCAAATCCTGCTACTGGTGCCGGCGGCGGTGGCGGCCTCTTTTTCTTCACACTATTACACCTCCCATTTACACTTTTCTTTGCCTGAACAAATTTCCTCTCCATTCTAATCTCATTCACATGCTTTTTCACTCTCTGAATATTCATATTCGTATCCAATCCCTCCTTTTCATCGCTCGATGAATCAGTTGCATCACAATCCATCACAGAAATCCGCACCACCCTCGAGCTTAATTTGTTCATCAATGACGGCGATTCAACTAACTTTGTAGTAATAGTTTTTTTGATTGTGGGATTCATTTTCTTGAAAGATTTCTCTGTGAGTTTTACATCAAGAATAGTTGGACTGGAAAAGAGAGAGAAATGAGGAGAATATTCAATTCAAATCAGTTAATAAATGGAGTAAAAATTTGAGTGAGAGTTACCGTAAAAATGGGAGAGAAAAAGTCTTCTCTTCAAAGAAAGTAACTGATATTGATAGAATTAACAGCACAGCTTTTACCACTCTTGAATAAATATTTATGTACCTAAATGTTCTTCGAGAGAAATGAGAGGGGTATAGAGTGGGGTTGGAGTGAATGCATATTCAAATGACAAGAATGACATTTATATAGGAGTTGGATTTTTATTTTTTTATTATTAATTTAAAAATTCCGAGTTTAAGGCCACGTTTGATTCTCATTATTTATAGAATGGGAATGAAAAATATAGTCGTTATGGGCTCATACAAAAAATGAAAAGTAAAAAATGGTGACTGAATGTGATTAATAACGATTATATTTTTATTTTTATGAATAATTAATGAGAAACAAACGAGGCTAGGTATGATTGTGTGTTTTGATTTAATTAATCTAGATAAAGGATGAGAGTTACGATGTCACAACATAAGTTCGATAAAAGTAAAGTAACTTGTCTTCTACAAATACTTTTATTTTATTTTTATTTGAATTTGATTTGATTAATCAATTCAACTACAAAAACTTAAAGCTGATTCTCCTCAAAATCGTCTGATTCACTTTTTATATACTATTTTCTTCTTCCTTTTTTTTTTTACTATTGATCAACGTATTAGCATATAAATATTTGAGTCGATTTTCAAAATATGCTATTTACTGGAAAATTAGAGTAACTAATTAAGTCCTTGTTTTATTGAGATTAAAATTAAAATTTTAGTAAATTTTGATAAAAGTTGATGAAATATATGATTGTAAATCTCGTTGTTACAATTAATTGTTGAATTTGACTTAAATTAAAATCTGAGTTTTAAATCGTGTCAAACATGGACCAAATGGAATTTTTAAAAAAATACCAAACTACTCGCCACATTTTTATGTAATGCTTTGATTTTACACTGTGGCATAGTGGGAAAATCTTATGGTCAATGCCACATCATTTGATTATCCTCCAAGAGTCCAAGTTTTAGCAATATTTAACCTATTCATATATGCTTAGTAGTTATTTTGCTTGTCAACCAAGTTGGTAAATAATTATTTTAATTCTTTGTTTAAAATGAACTTATTATGTCATGTTTGGGACGAAATTGAATGTTGCACACGACTAAGTTAAAAGGACGTGTTAAAGAAGTCTGTCATTCAACTCTTAATTAAGGCTTCATTTGATTCTCATTCTTTGTAGAATGACAATGAAAAATATAGTCGTTATGGGCCACACACAAGAGATATAAAGTCAAAAAATGGATGACAGTCATATTTTTCATTTTTACGGATGAATAATGAGAAACAAGCGAGGCCTAAATGTTCATTTATAAGTGTGTGTACGTGCGTGTGTGTATGTATGTGTAACAATGTAATTATTAAAATATTATAATTTCATGGGCAAATTTAACGGAAAATAATCTTTTCCATAAATAATTTGGATACGTTATTGACAAATATCTAAGAGAAGTCAAAGAGTTGAAAGCTTGAGCTTCAAGCAAAAGAAAACAATCGTACAAATATCATCGTAAGAAACAAAAAGATTTTCTTCTTTGCACGTGACAACATTGATTTATTCTTATCAAAATTTAAGTAAATTAAGTAAATATATAATTGGAAAGAGAACGATAATATCCCTACTCCCAAGTCCCAAGTGAAATTTTGCAAGTTCAAGGATTTCAATAATATTTGAAAATTCTAATATAATCATCTAATTATCAAATTATCTTGTTCGACAAGTAATTCGGCCACTTAATCGTATTTATGTTAGGATCGAAGTTTTAAAAACTATGTTTTATATATTAGACACCATAATAGGAAGAAAAAAAATTAGAGTCATCTATATAACATAGGAGTAGCAGCGCTAATCGAAGCTTCGAAGCAAAATGATCTAAAAGAGAATGAAGTTGTGACACTTCATCTCATTCATTGCTATATTTATTGCCTACTAGATATGCAAATGTATTTTAGGTATAAATTAATGGACTGGGTCGATAGAGATTGCTCTTGCAACATAAATTGTCACACAAATTTTTCCCATGGTACTATGTGAGATATAATAAAACAAAATTTTGGTACTTGTCAACATGGTACCAAATTATATAGTACAAAGTTGTCAAGATTTCCCAATGTTCATAGATCTTTTATTATGCTCTTAATTGATTTCGACAATATAACTTTCAATGTTTCTAGGACATTTAATTGATCATCCAGGTTTGGCCTTTGGTTTGTACAATGTTGAAAGAAAAGAAAGTATTCAAGAAGGCAAGTGATAAATTGTATCGAACAATTATCATATTTAATTTAATAAAGTTCAATTCAATACAAACGTGTTTGTATATATTAATTTATCGAACTTTATTAAATAACTGTAAGTTGGATTGGACGATATCGGAGAGAAGAATTTCCAAACTTTATTATATAATTGTATATTGATATGAATACACTCAACGTGTTTGTATCTTTTACAAAACTTTATTATATAACTTTATGTTGAATTCAACAATATCGAAGCGAAGAATTACTAAATTTGATTATATGATCGTACCTTTTACAAAACTTTAGAAGGTTCGATATCAAAAAGAAGAATTGGCTGGTTTAGTATGATTTGTAGTGTTAACATACCGAATATGTATATATAAATATCTTTCAAAATTTATGGGAAATCTTCAAAACAATTTCTTTTTCCCTTTTTTGCACAAAGGAATGGTGCTAATAGATTGAGTTAAATGTTTGATTAGCCATTGAATTTTGATACATGTCACGATTTACTCACTGTCCTTTAAAACTTGTCCAACTGGCCATTCAACTTTACGCTGTCCAACTCCATTAGCCACCGGATGAAAAACGTTAGTTAATTTTTCCACGTGGCTGACATTTTGTTGACATGGCATGTTAAATAGGAGTTAAATGTCCAACTAAGCATTGCCAAACGTGACTTTAGCTTCAAAGGGCATAAGTAATACGTTTTTCTCATTTATTAGTTTCTTTACCTTGTTCTCTTCTCTTTGCAATTGGAAGGAAATCCCCAAAACTGAAGGGCAAAACCAATGCTCAATTTCTCAATCCCTTTAAACCCTCCATTTTAATTTCTCATTCTGGAATTTTTTTTAATTTTAGGCTTTTGAACCTCAATATTATTTGTAAACCCTAACCTCGAATCGGTACTACCCCACACTCGAAGGCCCCACGAATCAATTGAAATGTTGAATCTTTGAAGGTTTGCACATGGAGGGACCACATGAAGGTAATTGAAAATCAAAATTTTCCATTATTTTCATGAATACAGACAACGAGAAGATGAAAAATTCTGATGTAGTTCAAATTTCACTTATTCTTGTTGGGCTCTAGAAATTAGGCAAATGACTTGAGAATGGCCCAAACTTTTCAAATTATAAATGCAGAATTATAAATTTCTACCTGCATTGGCTTTGTGAGGTGCTTTTTTCTGTAAATTTCTACTTGTATTGGCTTTATTTGATATCATGTTTTTGGGTTCTCGATTCATATTAAAACCAATTTCTTGCTACATCCTATCTCTTTAATGTAAACCAATTCCCAAATTTTTCAAGCTTTTCATGATTGCGACAATTTGATACAAATTTTTTAAACTCTTCAGGATACTTATGAAGACACACATTAAAATGAATTCATTTGATTGCTTGATATTAGCCTTTGCCTCAATTCCTGTGTTCACATTATTATTATTATTATTATTATTATTATTATTATTATTATTATTATTATTATTATTATTATTTTGCATAGATGTGTAATTAGAATTTTCTAATTGCTTGTGGTGCAATGTTGTGAAAGTATCAGAGGATGACTCAGATTTCGTTGATTCTGAGAACGATTTGGAGGATGAAGACGACACATTGTATAAGCAAAATGTGACTAACGGTATCGAAATGGGGTTGGATAGCCATGCTCAAGTTCAAGATGAACGAGAAGAGGGCAACAACGTGGAAGTAGATGACTTGGAATATCCGTCGGAGGAGTTATTGTCACAATGCTCGTCAGATGACAAGGGAGGGTTTCGATTTCCTCAATTTTCTGCCGATACCGATATGAATAACCCACAGTTTGAGGCAGGGCAGATTTTTAGCTCAGCAGTCGAGTTCAGAGAGGCGATTAGGACTTATGGTGCATTGAATGGGTATAATGTGAAGTTCACAGTGAACAAGGAGAGAAGAATACAAGGTGTTTGCAAGCTGGGGTGTAAATGGAGGATATGGGCTTCCTCGATTGATGATACCGACAGATTACAGGTGAAATCATACATATCGAACCATACAGGTAGTCAAGACAAATATAACAGACACTGCAACTACAAGTTCTTGATGCATCGTTACCTAGTTCAATTCAAAGCGGATCCCAATTGGAAAACAGAGCTCATTTTGGCGACAGTTAAGAAGGACCTACGCACAGACATAAGTAGAAACAATGCATGGAAGATGAAAAGTATGCTAGAGAAGTATTGGTTGGGACTATGCAAAACCAGTTCGAACGATTGAGGTCTTATGCAGCCGAGGTACTCCGAAAAAATGTTGGTTCCACTGTCATCATAGCTTTGCAGCAGCAAGTGTTTCAGGGAATGTATATATGCTTCAATGGTTGTAATATGGGCTTTAGAAATGGTTGTAGGAAAGTGATTGGTGTTGATGGTTGTCATTTACGGGGTTGCTTTGGAGGAATTTTGTTGACTGCAGTCGGCCTAGATGGTAACGATTGTATTTACCCTGTTGCTTACGTGGTTGTTCAAAAGGAAAACACACTGACTTGGCGGTGGTTTATGAATTATCTTGCCGAGGATATTGAAATTGGAAATGGCAGAGGATGGACATTGATGACAGATAGGCAAAAAGGTCTACAAAATGTGACGAATGAGTTGTTTCCTGAGGCCGAGCACAGTTCGTACACAAATTTTTTTAGTGCGGGTTTCAAAGGAAAGACTTTAAAAAATTATCTTTGGCGTTCTGCAAAGTCAACCACTATCCCTGACTATAAACATTGGATGCAAGAAATTCGTAACATCAGTGAGGACGCATATAAATGGCTAATGGAGAGGCCTCCACAAGAATGGAGTAGATCGCACTTCTCTCTTCATTCAAAGAGCGACATATTATTGAATAACATATGCGAACTGTTCAACAAGACCTTGAGGAGTGATAGGGAGAATGATTCTGACGATGCTCACTTCAATTCAACTGGTCTTCACGACAAGAATTAAAAAGCGTCGAGACACAATGATGAGGTACAATGGTAGTTTGTGTCCAAAAATTAGAAAAAAGCTTAACAAGAATGCTGACCGCTCATGTGAATGTACATTGCACTTATCTGGCGGGCCGAAATGGCAAGTAGAATGTAGCTCCGACACATATGTCATTGATCTACTAGAACGGAGTTGTGCGTGTAGAGAGTGGGAGCTTACAGGCATACCATGCATGCATGCGGTTGCTGTGATAAGAGAATGTAGGAATGAGCCACGTGAATATGTAGACAGTTGCTATTCAATTGAAACATATATGAGGTGCTATGAGAACATCCTCAACCCAATTAACGGGATGAGATTATGGCCAGAGTTGGACATGGCTGCTATAATTCCCCCGTCATGGGTTGTTTCGCGAAAAGGAAAGAGGCAAAAAAATAGGAGGAAGGGGGCAGATGAAGGAGTGATAGTGCAGTCACAGGATAAAATATATATGAGAAAAAGGGGACGATTGAAGATGACTTGTTCAGAGTGTGGACTGCGTGGCCACAATAAGTGATACCATTCTAGGCCAGATACTCCACTGGATGTGAGTACCACTACTTTACTTAAGCATTTCGAATGGAATATGTTAACTATCTCACTATTTTTCCTTTCCACAGGATTGGTTTGAAGGCGACTTGGAACCTATTATAACACAATGCAACACACATGTGAATGAAAAAACATTTATTGATTCAACTATGCTATTTGTTTTGAGAGGGTAGCATTTAATACTGTTAACATGTTAGGGTAAAATGGTTGCCACTGGAGGAAAGGGCACATCTTCAGCAAATACCACCGCACTACAAAGTTCTTTCTGTTTCATGCCTACAACAATGGTTGCACGCGAGGAAAGGGATCGTATTGCACCCGGTCCAGCAGTGATGATGCCTAGCCGTGATCAACATGAAGCTGGTCATTCTGTAGATAATAATGTGCCCACGTGGAAGTAAACTTTGAAGAAATGATGGACAAGAACCGCGGGAAGGCAAGAAAAAAAGGAGCAGCAAATGACAAGAACTACTTCCGCTCGGTGTGAAGATAGTGGTAGTAATCTGTAATTATATTTTGAGTAGCGAAGGTGACAAGTACCGAATGCTGAATATTTTTTAGCATGTTTTCCAGAAATTGCATGTTTTGACTGGGATCTGTAATTTTATTTTGATGGTTATGTTAACATGTCGTGCAATGTGAAAACATTGACAGATCCTAGATGTATTTTTGTACGAAAAGTGATGGTTCAAGACAGTGAAAACACTCCAAAATTGTAAATCACATTTCGGAATTAATATTACAAATTTTTTGATAATTTGGATGCCATAATTTTGAATATTTTTCAAGCTTCTGCAACATGATTACAGTTTGTCAAGCCTTCCTTCACAAAAATCCCGCCTACTAGTCTTTGGTCGTTCGGATCAGTAAGGCGCGCCCCCGCCTTAATTAAAATTCGCTTCAACACCTATTAGTCTTTGGCCGTTCGGGTCAGTAAGACGTGCCCACGCTTTAAATAAATGAGAAAAACGTATTATTTATACCCTTTGAAGCTAAAGTCGTGTTTGGCAATGCTTAGTTGGACATTTAACTCCTATTTAATGTGCCATGTCAACAAAACATCGGCCACGTGGAAAAATTCACTAAAGTTTTTCATCTAGTGGCCAATGGAGTTGGATGGCGTAAAGTTGAATGACCAGTGGGACAAATTTTAAAGGACAATGAGTAAACCGTGACATCTATCAAAGTTCAATGGCTAATCAAACATTTAACTCTAATAAATTTTAACTCTAATAAATTTTATTAGAGGTTTGTCTTCACTAACCGGGGTGGGGGTGGGGGAGTTTTTTTTTTGTGGGGCGGGGGGGGGGGGACTTTTACTTGTGTGACCTAAAATTCGCCACGAGTACATGATGTTTGATTTATGCTGTATTTCTGCTGAATGTGGTTCTAAGATAAATTGTACCCATTGCACAAACCATATGTGAATATTAATGTCCAGATTCAAGTACTGAAAAGGACAGAAAATTAATAGATCACGAGTGACATCATATATTAAATTTGTGAAGGTCAATAATTTGTTGTTAGTTAGGTATTCACAACTTCTTTCGACGGTCGATCGTGGTCGACAAACATTTACCAGAGTGGAGACGGACCCCTACACTGCAAAGGTGGAGCTACTAGACGAACATGCGAAATTGTAGCTAAAATGAAAGCACCGAAAATCTCACGAAATGAGTGTGATCGTTTTAGAGATTAGTTGGCACAACAACAATGAAATTGCTTGTTTATACGAACTAAAAAAATTTCTCCCTCGATGTTGTCCAAATGAAAGTAATTTTGTGTTTGCAATGAATTTCTAATAAGGAGAAAATCAAAACCAACAAATAAATATGTTAGCAAAAATCATGTCTCAAATGCTATCTTCCATTAATTATTCATGTGGATGGTGGGACAGCCTACAATATGCATCCATTAATTGTTTTTTGGCGTTGAATGGTCAAAGGTCCCAAAATTTATGTCAACACAAATTTTTCAAATATGAGGGTAAATTGGACAATTGAAGTTCTTGCAATGCATTTAAGAAATTTGCAGCTTCAACGTGGTCCCTGCTGATTTGACAAAAAAATCAATTCTGCATTTATTACAATCACGCCCAGACTGGGCCTAATTTTATGGAAAAATTGCAGTCACGGTCCCTAATCTTTACATTTTTTGCAAACTTTACATTTAATATTCACTTTGTATCACTTGGAGTGCCAAACTTTTCATAAATTTGCACTCGAGATCCAAATGGACGAAAATCGTCCAATTTGACCGTTAGTTGATCAATAAAATGATTTTGACCAAATTTTGACCATTTTTAAAAGGTAAAATGGTAACATTCCATTTTATACTTAAAATAAGGTAAAATTTTAAATTTTATTTAACAACAATTTGACCAAATTGGTGAAAATGACGTTCGCAATGAAACGTAGAAATATGGATAAAAAAAGGCAAAAATTTGAAACGTATGGACTTTTTACATACTATAGGCCAAACGTAGAGACTTTTGTGATATTAAACCTTATTAAAATATTTTTTAAAAAAATTATTTCTCTTTTTTCTTCTCCAAATGAGGCCGTCATCTTAAAAACTAAAAAACTTCGTCCTACCATTGCTCAAACCTTCGAACCTCCAAATTTATTATCATGAAGGTTGGATGTTGGGTGATATGTGTAGAAGAGAGTGAGGGCTTTTCGGTGGTATGGAGGTCCGACGGTTTGAATGGTGATTGACAGAATTTTTTAGCTTTAAGGTGGCGGCCCCATTTGGAGAAAAATAGAAAAGAGAGAGTTTTTTTTTTTTTTTTATATATTTTAATACGGCTTAATAGCATAAAACGTCCATACGTTTAGTCTGTAGTGTGCAAAACATCCCTACATTTGACATGTAATGTGCGAAACTTCACTACGTTTCAAAATTTTGCATTTTTTAATCTCTATTTCTAGGTTTCATTGCAGAAAACTTCATTTTTACCAGTTTGAAACGTATGGATGTTTTACACACTACATTCCAAAAGTAGGGACGTTTTGTACTATTAAGCCTTTTACTAATTTATTTGGATTCATTTGCACTTTTTAAAAAGTTTAGGAGTAAGATTGTAATTTATTCTCTCTTTTTTTTTTTTTTTTTTTTTTTTTTTTTTTTTGAATATGAGGGTAAAATCGTTATTTTATCCAAAAAAAAAAGGATGAAAAAAGACCTTTTGTGAATGAAAGGTGGAAGATAGGGGTGAAAATGTCAAAAAATGAAAGGTATAAATGTTTTCCACAATAAACTTTAAACGTAGGGACGTTTTGTGCTAATTACCCTTATTTTACTTGTCAACTAAGTTTCTACCTAATATATTTTTACATTTTGACTTAAAATCTAATTTTTATGTATTGCCTTTGACTCGAAAATTGAACGTGCTATATTTTTTTTTTAGTCTAGCACCATTTTTGAGGAAATTTTTGACCTTATTTTAATTGCTTTTCAAACTGTTGCAAGAGGAGACAGACGAAATATTTGACTTTCTATCTCTTAGTGGAACTCATGTGCTGCAAAGAAACGATCACAAAATTTATTCTTGTTAGGCCAAAAATTGAAAACATACAGGCACTCGATAAGTAAATGTTTGATAAACTAACAATATGCTTAAATAATTATTTTTTAAAAAAAATCGACCCTAACTCAAATAAGTACTAAATTAATAATCTCAAATTCATAAGCTATTAGTTTTATTTAAAATATGTTAGATCCCAATAGAAATATAAACAATTTCTCAAATATGAAAATTTTAATATTACATGTTAAGAGTTTGAAAACTAGTAATTAAGAAATTAGAATTGAAAGAGTAAAAAGTGAGTCAAACTCAAATGTGATAATATATTATGAGATTGATCCCTATATATAAGATTTTAAATAAGAAGGGTACCCCTCTGTTGCAGGGGTGACTTTCGGGGGATAAGGGGGTGCCACTTGCCTGTTTTTGGCCTGGGCCAATTGCAGGGTTGTTCATTGATATCTATTATTTTACAACATGGAGGATGCTACCAATTTCTTACCTGTTATCCTGATGTACTGTATGATTAGGGTTGTTTGAAAATTCCTTTACAACTTTTTGGACATTCATACTTTGTTCAGAAGTTTTTCAATTACCATACTTCTCTTTTTTTTCAATTAATTTTTTCTGAAAATAGAAAATTAAATTTTCTTGTCCTTTCTCTTTACTCAAATCCAACTCAACCTCATTCCTTAGTACATATACAACATTTGGTAGATTTATTTTCATTTTGTAGAAAGTAATTATTTAAAGTTATTTGGTTCCTTGCCAGTCCAAAAAAAGACGAATTAGACAGTGGTTCGATCTGATTTATATTAATTGGTTCATTAACATATGAACCAATCAAGAACTGTTCGAACCAATCCATAACCGTACAAACAGGACAGGTTCAAAGAAAACTAGATCCGGTTCAATCTAAACCGATTAGTTGTCAAATTGGTTCAAATAAAAATTTAATATCACATTTGCAGTGGAAAAGATTTGAACTTATGCTCTACGTAAATTATATTATCTCTTTCTTTTTTGGAAAAAAAAAATTTAATTTAAATTCTATCTTGGAATGACCCAGTGGCTAAACCATTAATCCGATGATTTGTTTGGATCAATGAACGGATCGAGTATAATAACATGCGTGTGAGAGACATTTGTCCGTCTTCACATCAATTTAAAAAATTAATGGAAATTAATATTTTGTATATTCAAATATATTGTAGATAAATATAATGTGAGTCATTATTGCAAACAACGGGCACAACACACGTAAAGCGGTTCAATGAAAGATTCAACGATATTACTTTTGGTTTACATAATTACATCCCTATGTTCTAATTTGTTCTATTGAGATCAAATTATTCTCGTAAAGAAGATATTGTTTATTCAAGATGTGTACATATTGTTTGAATCGTTATATCCTCAATTCATCCCAAGATTAGAGATCTAGAGTAACATTACTAATATGCGTGTGCTTGCTTGCAGAAACTTACACAAATAAATCTTTCCCCATATATTTCCAAGTTTTTATACGAAGACGAGTTGATGAGAATCTTGAAATTAAAGCATTAAGCCCGTTTCAATCCTAAAGCAGATGGGATGGCAGAGCATTTTCGAGGTATCCATGAGCAGGAAACTGGTCATTCATGAGAGTAATGCCAAGTACAAAACTCGAGTTGACAGTCATTGTCGTCACGTACTTTTTGATGTTGGTGATTTTGTGGGCTGTTTTAACTCGTGATTGTTTTCCTATTGGCGAGTATAATAAGCTTAAGGATAGGAAGATTGGACCTTGTGAGATACTGCAAAAGATCAACAATAATACTTACAAGTTGCGCCTTCCCAATCACTTGAAGACTTCTAATGTCTTTAATGTGAAACACCTAAGTCATTGTTCTATAGATTTTGATGACACTTCTCTGAACTTAATGACGAGTTCTTTCCAACCCAGAGCGATTGATGCAGTGGGATTCGAGACACATGATACTGAGCTATCAGATTGCACATTATTGGCGCTGAAATACCATGAGTTGGCAGATTAGTGCAAAGGCAGGAAGTGATTGCGTCTAGTTTTGGATACATTTCAGTCTTTTGGTCATAACTTTGACTTCGCTTGTCGAAATCGTGCTCATGACCACAATTCGAAAGGCTCATTTCAGCGCGCACGCTGGGGACACAAAGTTAGGCTCGATGAACATTTTTTACGATCTCAAATTCTGCTGTTTTCCCTTCCTAATAACTATTTTAATTAAATTTTGTTATTTTTGGTAATAATACATTTGTACGTTAAGAAATGATTTTTAACTCCATTTGGACCAAATTTTTCGCAAATTACTTATTTTATTCTAGCGTAATTTTTGGGATTTTGCCATTTTTTGGTAAAATTCGAAATTTAGCTATAAAGTCCGACTTGTGGACTTATTTTATACATTGCTTGATTTAATAAAATTCATTGAACTTTAGAAACATTTTCTCGGTATTTTTTGCTGATATTCTTGTGTTATTCCCTGTGATCTATCTGTTAGAACTAACCTGCAGAATAATCACTATTCTACTCGACGTCACATAAGAGTATGTGTTTCCCAGAGGGAGGACTGAACAGTGGGGGGACGGGTTCCTCCTGGCATAATATGAGAACAAAGTATTCCTTTTTACTCAATTTTAATGCCAGTTTTGGGCAAAACAATTCAGAATGACAACTTTGCTACGAAATATGAAAATCGAGGATCTCACTATCTTCAACTCCTAAGATCGAGAACCAAACTGGCAATTTACGATATCTCAGTCGGTAAAGTACCTATAAAGGAATAGGAAAGGCAAGGATTGCCCAATACCACTCATTCGAGAAAGGATTAACAGCATCTTCTACAGCTATTGTCAGACAGTATTTTATTCAAAAAGTTAATAAACTTCAAAGAAAATTGCAAAACATAATCACTCTGAATTAAACATTAAACAAGACTAATGAACAGTATTCAGTCTTTCACGATAATGATATGATAATCTGATATGAACAACTAGAAAGCATAATTCAAAGCTGTATGAGACGTTTTGTCCATTACAAGAGTAGACAGGAGAGACATAATTATTACACAATGCATAATTTTTTTACACACAATGCATGCGACTCTTGATAGGCAAATCATACTAACCCATTGCATATTTCTGAGTCCAGCTCCGAGCAGTTTGTTCGTACTTGGCCCTGTCAGTCTTGTACATGTACGAAATTTCCGGCACCAGGGGGTCATCCGGGTTTGGATCAGTCAAAAGCGAACAGATCGAGAGCAACACCTGGAAAGTATAAACGAGGTAGATTCTAACCATGAGAAATGGAATGTAATGAAATAATAACATACACACATTCAAAAAAACCACCCCATTTCAGATATCAATAGAAGGGATTTACGACTATTTGTGTTCGTTCATAATAAAACACGTGATCTAAAGATGAAGTACAAAATATTATCTCATCAATGGAATGCCTAGAAATAATTTTCAGCAACCCACTGCAATATCCCCGAGTGTTTTAAATTTCCATTTATAAAAAAAACGTGCCATTATTGATACATTCTTCATGGATGATCATATCCAAGTAACGGACACATAAGATTTCTGTGGAAGACCCCCAAGTATAAAGAGAAAAACCTCGGACAAAACCAGAATGTCCAATATCACCAAAACATATATAACATTCTCTCAAGTTTTCGCCCAAATCTTGAGGTACTACATTACATCAATTAGAGAAAATTTAGGATTACCTTTTACAAAATTCCAAACCCTGAATTGAGGCATTTTAGGGTCAGCGCAAAAGTTCAAATTTGGGAAAAACAGGTCTCGGTAGGACTGGGACAGTCATAAATGATACCAGAAGTCGAAATGCTTTCTTCCAAATTTACATCTATGTACCACTCTTCCACCCCCAAGGCCCACCACAAAAATGCACATATATGACCTTACCAGACATATAACATTACCACCATCTTGACGCTGGCCCATAACCTTCACCATCATGCCAGACTCATAACCACCACAATCTCACCAAATCTACGCAAGACTGTCGATGTTTCTACTTTCACCGCTGTCACCTCTAAAACCACTGCCATTACAGCCTCTAGTGCTAACTAAATCTCCAGACACATCGGTCTTGCTTAGTCTAAAAATTGACAGTAATGATCACAAGCACTTATCACCAACATAATAGGCAACAATCACAGGCTCCTATAGGTAAAAAAACACCAATCCATGATTGCAGGCCCATTTACCATTAGACTCAAACGCTTCATAGCCAGAAATTTCAAGTCTTTAATTCTCCTTTTCCTCAATTTCAACAATGGGGCCGATGAATGGAGATTTTGAGGCTCGTGGCTGATGGAGTGATTAGTATTTGAGTTTGGTTAGTAGAAGTGGTGGTTGTATGTTAATGACGGGTTGCCAAAATGTGTTGAGAGGATGATTGACCAAGACGAGAGAGAAATTGGGGGGGCGGGGGGGGGGGGGGGGGGGGGGGCAGGCAGAAGAACAAAAGGAAGAAATGGGAAAATAATGACTTATTCATGTTTTTTTAGAAAATCGAAACAAGTCAATTTGCCAATAGTTATGAAATATATGGATAAATAATCTATTATTATCATGGTCAGAACTCATTTTTAATAAATGTTAAAATCAATGTCTACTAGATAATATGAAAGCACCAAAGTGAAGAAAAATAACCTTGGAAATTGTTAGGGCTGGGCTCCACTGCTCCTTCAAGATGTCCAGGCAAATACTGCCATTGCTGTTTATATTAGGGTGAAAAACCTTTGTCCGGAATGCAACCTGCGAAAAGAGCAAAAGCAGGTCAAATGAAGAATTTGTAAACTGGAACTCTTAGTTCGCATGTGAGATTATAGCTATGATATTCGGAAATGCAACTCTAAGCTCATGTCATTATTAGACATATTAGTTGTGCATACATGAATCTTCAGACAACCTCAAAACTTTTTATCCATTTTATATAAACCTTCAAACCGACTTGGGTAAGATATTTGACTACAACTCTAGACGAACAGTAGGCACTGATTCTCTCAAACCAGCCTTCCTTATCACGTAGAAATGATGCTCAAACAAACACTAAAGCAATATTGATGATACGTCCAAGCTTCATGCAGAGATTTAAAGCTATGAAGTGCATATTTAGATAAGTTTTAAAAGCTCAATTATAGGAAATAAGTAGATTTCGAAAATAAAAATAAAAAATTATTGGTTAAAGTTGCAAATTAGTTTCTGATTTTATCATTTAAGTTTACTTTCAGAATATGTAACTTATTTTTCTACTTAATCATAAGCAAAAATTAATATATCCAAACATGTTTAGTAAGTACATCCCAACATGAATATAAAAGATAGTTATGATACACTGACATGGACACGTGTGAATGTCAAACACGTCAAAATGCAATTTTTTGAATAAAGTACTGAAACAACAAGTCATTGACTCGTTGATTAAATTCTTTAAAATCCTTCATTTATATAGCATAAATTTAATTTTATACTTGTAATTTATTTATTTTTTTGTTGAAATCTTTTAAATATGAGTCCTATTTATTATTTAATAATAAACTTGAGTTAAAATATATAATACTTCTGACAAAGAAACAAAAATAATAATGGTAGATTGTTCAAGGAGTGTCTATAACTGACATGTGTTTGACACGTGACAAGCCACCCTAGTTAATATCCATGCAACAAAGAAAAGTAGTAACTGAATAGAGTGTCAGGCCAAACAATAAAAAAAGTAAAGACGGTAACAGATTTGCAGTTTTCAAGAATTTGACTCGTGAACAAAACTGCAGGCAGGTGACACCTTTCTTTTCTTAAGTATAACTTTTCCAAATCTGAATGTCATACCTTTGGAGGTTTGAACGGGTAATCAGGGGGGAAATGAATAGTAATTAAAAACACTCCCCCTGCATAAGGACTGTCTTGAGGACCCATTATCGTTGCTTGCCAATGGAACATATCCTCGCCGACAGGACCTGTTCATACACATAAAAAATAAAAGAGCATCGTATTACCATCTTGCGATGACAGAGAACAATCAAGGAAAAGATATCAATCATCATTGAGTTATTATATATAATACATGAGACCGATAGTTGTAAGTGAAGGCGCAAAATTGATCCATGAAGGAAAATCCAAAAGAATAGATGTATGTCTTTGCATATGTGATAAAGAAAGTAGAAGAATGGCAACTCTTTGTTGGTTCAAACACGATTTAAGATTAGGAAACGGATTCATGGGAAGAAGTATACTAAACTAGAACTTTTAATATCAAGATTCGCATTCCAAAGCTTTTAAATTACATCTTGGTTATGGGATTATTACAATAACTATAGCTATAAACAAGAAAATAAGTAGATCGTTTACACAGCCAAGTTGAAAACTTAATATTTGAATGATATACATCTTTGATAAAAAGAAACTTGACAAAACATTTCTTACTATATATGTTTCCAAATTTTCCACAAATAAAGTGCTGCCACACCAAACTCTTGTGAACTTGCACAGCATATGGAGCATAGAAGCAAAAAACAACTGTATCGTCTATGTATGACTGTGCGCGTGAACATAAAACATTGATGTTTCACATAGAAAGACCATTTTACATAGACATTTATAAACTTAATAAATTCTTAAAATAAATCTCAAAAGCACAATTTTTTTCTTTTGTTTGGTATTATAGCCTTGGAATCCAATCTTAAAGGTCAAGCTTGTTAAGAGAAATAACCTAACCACCAAGTGTTTTGATGGTTATGCGAATTGGATTTTAGCCTCGACTAGTATGACGAATATATCTATAACCCACAATTTTTGGTACCCAGATTAAATTTTTAACCATAATAAATGATAAAAAGAGCAATTTTTGTATACCCAAATGCGAAATATTAATAAAAATAATCTTAATTATCCAAATGTCACAGATCAAAACTAGAAACTATCAAACAACACATAAAACCAAATAACAACAGACACGAGAGGGACTACAACAGTACCAGCACTGCAAGAAGTAGGTGGGTCTTTCTGAAGATCCTTTAGCTCCTTCAAGATTCTTTTCGAAGCCATCAAAACAAATTAAAAACCCCAATCTGCACAATTTCATTCCCAGAAAAACAAAACCCACAAATTAAAAATCTCCACAAACTGAAATAAATTCATAAATATGTATGTATGAAGAATTATATGTAAACATATGCATACATAGAGAGACAGAGGGATGCGGTCTGGACTGACCTAAGAGCTGCTAATGGCAACAATTTTTCTGTGCTTTTTCTTCTGGTTGAGCAGCTGCTTCTGCTTGTTCACACAAAAAACGACTTTAAGAGGCCGATAATATAAGGAAAAATTGCAACAGCGTCCCTAATCTTTCAAAAATTCTCACCTAAAATCCAAATGAATGGATCCATCTGGCAATTAGTTGACAAAAAAGTTGATTTTATCCAATCCAAATATAAAATGAGTAAAATGGTAACTTTACAATTTTAATATAAAATAATAATAATAAAAAAAAAAAAAAAAAAGAATTAAAATTCCAATTCATCTCCCTCACCTTTCCCTTTCCCTTTCCCTTTCCCACTCACATCCCATCCCAAAAATAAACAAAACGGATTTCGATATTTGTATATCGAGCTACATAGTCCTCTCACAATAGGGGGACCTACACCCAATAAAAAAATTACAGGCCCCCTCACCGTACACCGAACTTATAGCTCGTTTTATTTGTAGCAAAATCCAAACAAAATTAAATCAGAAACAAAAGTATTTTTCTACCTCTGTGATTGGCCGCTGCCTGCCTTTCCCGCCCATACCATATTCATTTTACGGTGATAATCTGCCACCCTATCATAGCTCCCATTTAGGAAGACCACGGTATCCTCCGCGTCAACCAATTCAACAAAAATCAAAGTGAAACAATCCACATTAACATCTGCATTATCCCTACCTTCCTTCGTTTGTCCAACACCATAGCCACTACAACTTGAAAGTAGCTAACAAACCCTTTGTTAGGGTTTATTCTAAGGTGGAGACTAATTAAAAGTGATTGATTTTGTGGTGTTTCTTGCTATTTCAACATTGGGCTTAAAGATGATAAGTACAGCACAAGAGTCAAGGACGAAGAATGTTTCTTCAAGTCACTCTATTATCTGTTGATCAGAGCGTTAATATTTGTTTGTTCATTTTTCTGTGTTTTGTTTGACAAATAGCTAGCACGAGTTCGTATATATCTTTCTTCCTCAATAAAATTATCCAAATAAAATGATGTTGTAAGTGGGAAGGTGATGGCCGATGGTTTTTTTAGTTTTGGTGGATTCAAAGGTGCAGACACAAAGAGAATATCAAGTAAATGCAAAAGTTATAGCAGCACGTGATTTGAGGGTTTATCGTCAGTATCAATTATGTGGGTAGATATGGACTCTGATAAATTATGGTCACAGTACGTGAATGAGTGACCGACAATGGCATTAGCAAATGAAGAAGGTGGAGATATCGATAATGAAAGTACAGATGAAGAAAAAGAAGAAGATGGTGGAGGTGTTCGGGGTAGATATATATTTTTTTAATTTATTATTTTAATTGTTAATATTTGAAAATATGTAAAGTTACCATCCCATTTCAATTTGATCAAAATTGGGCAAAATTTTTTTTTTTTCTTAACTAACAGTCAATTTTTATCCATTTGGACTTAAGTTGTGAATTTCTGAAAGATTTGAGACCTCCACTAGCACAAAATGAAAATTAGGATAAATTCCGCTAAAACTCTGATGAGGGACAGCTGTTGCTGCAATTATCCCTTGATGTGACTTTTCTAATGAGTTAAATCAATAGCAATAAACTTTGACTTTTGACTAAGTATCTACTTGCTTAGACAACTTTTAAAAAATTATTTAATACTCATCCATCTTTCAGGAACGGCTATTTTAATCAATATTTTTATATATGTATTCCACTCTAAGCCCATATTTGGTCCGAATTAAAATTTAAATTAAAGTCAATAATTAATTTTAATTATATATTTCATGGGATCCACATTTTTCAACCATACATTTTATCAACTTTTATCAAAATCTACTAAAATCTGATTTTAATCTATACCAAACGGGGGCTAAATCTTTTTCTTGTGAAAATTTTAATTTTTTTTAAAAAAAAGTGTTAATATTCATCACAATATATTCCAACATTACTCTTATTAAATTCATTCATCTATATATCTACAAAGTTACCAAAAATAAATTATTTTATAAAAAAAAAAAACAAAAACATAGGAAAATAAGATGTTTGAACATGACGCAAGCAAGATAATAAAGTGTGTGGATTATATATCTACGGTATGTCTTGGAGAACCCAAGTGGCATGGATTGCTAGGTTTTCAAAGACCAAAATCTGCGACCAAGATCCTATATGGAATAACTGTTATCATTTTGAGTGCAGCGTGCTTATCAAAACTTGCTTTTAAGTAATTTAATTGCCAGGATGTTTGGAAACTTCTATGTTACTCTTTACACAAAACTACTTTTACATTTTTCTAAGCTTAAAACACTCTCAAGTAATCCAATGACAAATATATGAATACTCCAAAGAATCATTGAACAATTTGAACTCTCCCCTAAAAATACATAAATTGTTGGAAGACCTGCCGTTTCGACCATATATGCTACTTACCTCAATAGGAAATTTCGCAAATAAATTTCTACCTTTTCTCCTCGCTCGATGCTCATGTGACTCAAAATATACAATAGAATTTATGCTGATTTTCATTGACTAATTTTTGGTGGGTCAGAAAAACTTTGGTTGGCAAAGATGATTTTCATGGGCTATTTCTATTTAGTCGGGAAAACACTGGTCGGCAAAGATATGTACATTCATGCCGTTGAGGCACATAACAAATGCTGCAGAATAACAGTCAAGAAAAACCCGAAAGAAATTAACCTTTACCAACTTCCACACTTAAAATGGTCGAAGAAGTACAACAAACACCCGGCTTCTCGATAGCCAAGGATGCAACATAGTACAGTAGTATAAGTTGCTTGCACGATTACACAATCCACACACTAAATACAGTTCCTATGTTACTCCCGTATACAATAACTATCTGTAGCATCCCGACACGCTGAACTTAAAAATGCATTTCGGGTTCGTCGGGGTTGTTCAAATCATGATAGAGTGAAATCAGACTCACGAGTTTTTTTAAGTACTTTGCGATCAAGATCAAATACTACTGTTAGACGTAATTTTGGACATAATTACGCCAAAATTACATGATTAACAAGTCAAGGAGAAAGGATTATTCAGGGTACAGATTCTATCAGCTTGCAGCCACAGCATCAGTCCTGGGGCTAGTATCAAGAAGCTGACGAAGCTTTGTTCCCGAGCTTTTATTCTCGTAAGTATCGTCTTCGTTCTTCCCGTCGGGGTTATTAACTCTTGCGAGTAAATTAGCCGTGCCAATTGGTTTCAGCCTTGGATCATCAATTTCGTGTAGACTTATCTCTGTTTGGCCTAGTTGTCCATCTTTTAGTTTCTCCTGGGAATTGTAAACCATTTTATTATGCGAAAGCTATTAAATATAAGACAATAGTAAGGAGATGAACAGAGTGAAATATCAGTACCATTAACGCAGTGTTCTCGATCTTCAGTTTATCAGAGTTTTCCATTAATTTAGTAATCTCGGATTTGAGCATAAAATTCTCATTAGTTAGCGTTTGAACTTTCATAGCTAGATCCCCAGCCTCAGCCTGAGCAAGGAAGAGTAAGCTACGGATTAGAGAAAAATAAACCAAAAGAAAAATGTTAAAAGTCAGTTATTTTCAACTTTGACCATTAAAAGTATTACATTTATTTAAAACTAATTAATTTATTCATAAGCGAATATTTTAAGCTTAGCCAAACATGATTACTCGAATACTACTCATACCTGCTTCCTTAACCTTGATCTTCTAGCAGATTCTCGATTAGACTGTTTCCTTCGCTCTCGCTTCAGATCCCGCTCATTCTGCACAGGCAAATTGAAAAGGCGTGTCAAGAATCGAGATTAGAATTCTATATCCATTTTGAACCTGGTAATTCGGGCACCCCTAATTGAGAGGTTACGGTATGTACATCACAAAGCCAAATCAACTCTAGACAGGTTTCCGTGCATCGCCAGCAAATGAACTCCTTTGGCTTGGCAAAAATATAATGATCGCGCACACAATGGAAACAGAGTAATGAGAGATATTTAGAACTTACGTGCAGCCAGGCTTCATTTGTCTTGAGTGGTTGTGGCAATTTAGTTGCAACGGACTTCACATTTGTGTTAGAAAGATCCTTGAGTTCTAGTGCTGTGGTGACATTTTCTGTAGCCTTTTCAGGCACGAGCATGTCCATTGTACTGTTATGTGAATAAGCATTGCCCTCTACAGCTATCAGAAAGTTAAAACATAAGACTAAATTAGCACACGAAGATTCAGCGTGTGGGAATGCGAGTAACATCTCCATTTTTTAGAGAACTTCAAATAACTAATTACAAATCAAAACGATGAGCGCATTTAGATTGATCTTATCTTCAGTAGATCATCAACTTTGGTAGCATACAACCGGACTAATAAAAATAAAAGGAAAAAAATCAAATCTAGCTGTGAGGACTAATAAACTAAGAAATCTTTTAAAGGATCACCAAAATTGTAAGGTAAGTTCACCGCAAAAAACACACAACACAATTTCAGAAGTTACGATCATAATTTGGCATCAAAATTGTCTAATTATGATTCTCGGACAAGAAAGAAAGCTTACCATTGTTAGGAGTTCCCTCCCGACTTCTTTTCTTTCGTCTCTGACCAACCTAGAAAATGATACAAGAATAATGGTATAGTAGAATATCTTTGAACTAGTACAAACACAAACACAAACCAAAATGAGAACTCATTTACCAGATCATTCAGTACATTAAAGAGATCCTTACCCCTGCAGTAATCCCGTTACTTCCATCACTAGAATCTTCAGTTTCCCCGCTGTTCATAAGCAATAAAATCGACAATCAGTCAATAACATCGAAATAAGCATGAACCAGGAAGAGTTCGTTTCTTCTACTAAAAGGACAGACGATCGGTTATTCATGAAAGCAATTGCCAAGTCAATACATCTCAACAAACCTTTTTGAAAATCTGGGGTTAGATCCACCTTCAGCACCGTCAGGGTCAGCATTGCTATTGCCTATTGACATTGCAAGCCCATTAAATTCTTTCAACTTCTTCACCATACTTCCATCTGTATTCTCAGTTGACTTGGCTTGTGTGTCCATGCTCAAAGGAGTACCACACTATACAAGAACGTGACTATCGATGAGATCTTGTGCTTAAGAATGATACTGCCCGAGTTAAAATATCAAGGAACTGATTGAAGTTTGATAAAGGCGGAACTTACTAGAGGAACTCCAGGATGTGGATAAAAGCTGCCATGTGCATAGAATGCTGCGTATGGAGGCCCATAAGGTGGCATCATAGCCTGGAAAAATAAGGCTTTTTCTATGATTAAACATTTTGAAATTGAGCAGCCTATTTATCCAGGATGAAGAATCAAACAGAAACCCTGATGCTACCTTAACAGATTGGGTAATACCTGTGGTGGTCCCCACATATAGGGGGGAGGGGAGTGACCAGGAGTAACGGCTGAGTTTAGATATGGTGGTACAGAAAATCGAGGACCATAGTAAGCCTGGATATTAAACTAGCCAATAATTAGCATCAACGAGCCGTGAATATTAACGAGAACTCTATTTTCACTTCTTGACTATAGGAAGAAAGCATTTAAACAGAGTAACTAACCTGCATCTTCGCCCAATCAGGGAATGCGTGTATATTGTGCTGGTCCTATCAAAGAGATAAGCATTTTACACTGACTCAGAAAAGACCAGAAAAGACCTTATATATTATTTTTGTAAACTATATGCTCAAATTACTCTGCAAATTATTTTTGGCCTACCATTACAGGCGGGGATGATTTCTCAGGCTTAGAAGGCTTCCCGTCTTCACTGTTTCCCATTATAACATACAAAGTGCAGTCCTTGATTCAATTAGTAACTCAAAAAAGATCTTTTGATCTTCGACTCAAAAAACTGCATAAACAAAATGTCTATGTAGTTTAGATCAAATACTTGGAATATGTAGAAACATTTTTGCACGCATCGATAACTAAAGACGAAATACAAGAAAGCCAAAATGGGAAAGGACGCAGGCTGATAATGAAATAGCTATGCGAGTCGTAAACGAAAAATACGGCAAGTAGCCACTTCAAACCAACTTAAAATTGATTGTGTTGAAAATTCAATTCGATGAGATAAAACAAAACTTCAGCTATTACGTTTAATCCACTAGAAATTATATGTTTAGTCCTTCATTATGATTTTTCTCTCAAAAAACAAAATATAGTTCTTCGTGTGATAGTCTTGTAAGTCAAAGGAAAAAGACACAATCTTGATATTAAGCATCCGACATGAACCCATTAATAACTGCTATATCTATTTCTGGCCTGTCCCAAAAGCAAAGATTGTTATTAGAAAAAATATCAAATATAGTTGCTCTAAACAACAGACAACAACCAGAAACATTAAGATCAACAATCGATAGAGGATTAAGATTTTGATAAAAGTTGATGAAATGTGCGGCTAATAGTTGTGGATCCAAAAAATGTGTGGTTAAAATTAGTTGTTGACTTTAACTTTAACTTTAGATTTAGATCTAAATTTTAACTTCTACCAAATAGGGGCTAAGTCTTATTCTTGATAAATTCAAGATCCGCTACATAATTAAATATGATTAACTTCATTTACATTTAATTTCAAGATAAGTTAAAATTAATCCCACCTTTCATCCACCATATCAAGAATGCACAGAAGGATGGGGGCACTTTAGTCTTTTCACATCCCCACCCAACACCGAAGAATGTAATACCCAACTACTTTTACTGTAGTAAATCCAAGACATCTTAGTATGAAATGACAGAATAATCCTTTTTACAATCTACAATTCCAAAACTAAACCGACATAAAAACAAACCAAGAAATTATAAATCAACCAAAAATAAAGTTAAATGTAAAATTAAAAAACAAGAAGATTTACAGTGATCAACCAGAAATATATATATATATATATATATAAACCACTCATTTAAATAAGAAAAAACCGAGAAAAGTTTAAACACAATTCAGAATTCAGCAAGAAAACATGAAACAGAACGAAAAACTAGTCAAATTTATCGTACCTTAAATAATTCGAAGCCCAAAAACCTAATTATGAAGAAACGTTAACAAGTCCAGAATTCTGAAAGTACCTTTACTTCTAAACTCCTTGCATTTCTCTCTCGGAGAATAACAGAAAACAAGAGAGCTTTTTTTTTCCCAGTTTTCAGACTGTGCTTGGAGAGAGAGGTGAGTAACGATCCTAGTCAGTGAACACGTGGTCGTATAAATAAGGGCTCACATGATCGGTGTAAAGATGTTGAAATTTATGACCTGTTTGTTTTTAATTTTTTGATAAGTGAATATTTTGAAGAATTTATAATTTGATTGTTTTGGAGCGATTTTATGAAAATTATTTTCTTTTAAAATCTGTAATTTAAGGTAGAAAAAGTTATAAATTCACGTAAAAATTTATTTTATTACAAGAATGCACGATTAAAAATAAATTTGAGAAAAAGTAATTTCGAAAAAACAAAGTCAAACTAGAACGATGATGCTAATACGCAATTAGGATTCATTAATAACATACGTCACTCAACTTAAGTAATTCAAGACATCATAGTTATTTTATAGTGGGCCGTGTAAGTAATTAGGGTTTAATTATATTGATAGCCAAACTAGTAGTCATCTAAATCACATAAATACATAATGCTATTATTTATATTTACCTTTTATGTGATATATAAAAATAAATCAATAAATTTTTTAGTTCAATTCAATTCAGTCAAATCATCAAAGAACCATCGCCAACCTCAATAAATGCTGTGACAAATGGCTTAGGGAAGAAACCATGAACGGTGTTGTTAGAACTCAGCCTTCCATTTTTAGAAAGCTTATCGACTCATTTTTAAGATAAAGGAAAGAGACATTTTTCAGAGTCTTAGCCTACATATATAACATGTTTTAAATACTGTACAAACTTGTCGATAGGATAAACTGTATGAAAATTGTACTAGTCTTTGAACTTTAGAAAATATGTTGTCGTCTTATCATTTGCTCAAAAAATATATATTGAATTACATTCAAGAATATAAGTTCGTAATAGTTGATCTCGTTTTGTTATATACACGTTTGCATTTGTAATATTCTCTCTTCGTTCATAAAAATAGACTTACTTGTTCATCCGTCATAAATTATAAGTCATTTTCCTTGTTGAGAATATAGCTGATTTTTTACTATATATCCATATTTAATATATTTTGTTATCAATAAATATGAATTACTTATATTTAAAAAAAAAAATCAATATAGGGTATCTTAGAAAAAAAATATAAATAAAATTTCAATTATATTAATTATATTTTTAATTTGTATGAAAATAAATTATAAAGACAAATCTATTGTTATGTGAAGGATAAAATATTAAATTATTATAGGTTAAGGCAATCGGTAAGCTGGCACATGAAATGAGTAACAGATATATTTATTTATTTATTCGTATGCAAAACCATTTTACCGTACACGTGTCTATTGATGGCTCGATCTACGCGGATTCTTGTTGGCCAACTAATAGCACCAGTGCGTCATGTGGCTGACGTGTTCTTTTCTTTTCTTTTTTTGAAAATTAAATGGAATTGATTAGTCTTTCAAATCCAGAATGGACCCACAATTCCGCTCTTTTATAGGTCTGTTTCGTGACTCGGTTTGCAAACAAATTTGCAATCAATCGCACATTTATTACGGTCAAGCTTAAAAAATTATTAAATATATATTTTTTAAAATATGTTTAAATAGGTTTAAGTAAGGAGTGCAGGGTTTGATACGGTTCTGCTCTACGAGTTAAGATTTGTTATCCAACTTGCTATCTATTAATAATAAATTGACACATTATTGAATACTTATTTTTAAACACAAGTCACAATGAGAAAAAAAGTTCTTCCATTTTTTTTTTTTTTTTTTGAAAATATTAATTTTGGTGCATTCGTGCAATTAATCCATTTTCTTACAACATATTTAACCCAGATTTTAAATGCTGTAATTTGCATCCCTACTTTGAAAATTTTAGTTATGGAATCGACCTAAACCAAGTCGAAACAATTCTATTCAATTCAGGCTCGTTTCCATAATACAAAAAGGTCATTCATAAGATACATACTAGTTCTAGATTTTGCTCCGAATTGATCTATATCCACCCATTCTTTGATGTAAATATTACTTATTCTAAAATAATGTAAACTCAAGATAAGTACGTACTTAATTTCAACTTTTTATGGACCAAATAACTAATTATTTTAAATTTTCTTATTTCGAGATGTTTGAGTAACCTCAAAAGCATCTTAGCTATATTTAATTTTTTTTAATTGATGGTTGAATGGCACCAGACACACCTAAGCAAATAACCTAATCAATTTTCTACCATTCTAATAGCTGTGAATTAATTATAATTTAGAAAAGTAATGATTTTTTTTTTCCATATAAATTCGACATACAGTATATAATTGGGCCATAAGATATTAGAATATTTTACGTTTATCTTTTTGAAATGAAACTCTAAAATACAAAGAAGTGGTATCCGTCTCCAAAGTGACACTGAATGAATTCGAAGTTACAATCGAACGAAGTTGGTGTAGCTTGAGTTGAATGATCATGAGTGGGAAAAAAGTAGTAGTTGACTCTCACAACATTTGTACCATGTAAAGTAATAGCATACGATACTGTCATTCATAGGGTGATCGAGTTGTTAGAGTAGGTGAGCACTAAGACTTTTGGTCACGAGTTGGGGTGGGAATTTTTGGGGAAAATGAACAGTAACTTTTCTTTTGGTAAATTATTTTAATTTTTTTATTATTGAGATTGTAAATATTCCATTTTAGCCATCATTTAATTTTTCAAATTGAGTCAAACATTTTATTTCAAGGTTGACTAACGGAATATTGGATGGAATCTGTCCAATGGAATTTGACTGCCGTTAAACTGAAAGGTTTGGGACCGTAGCAGCAAAAATAAAAAATTAAGATATAGTCTGCGGAAAATTAAAAGATTTGAAATCGCTGTTGCAATTATCCCTAAAATTTCAACGACTTTGATGCATTTTGAAGTTTTCAACAACGCTTTCTTACTCGGAAACGCACACTTTCTATCCTCGCCACGTCATTTTTCCACCCTTTCTTGTCTATTTCGTATTTCCAAACATTTTCCTACTCACTCTTACCCAATTGGACACGTGTTCTCTTAGGGCCTACTCACTCTAACAAAAAGATATGCTAAACTAATCAAACCCGGGCCCATTTCTGACTCGATGATAAGGGCCTGTTTCTCTTCATTGACCATTGGCATAAATAGACTTTGCTAAATGGCCAGAGGGTGTGACAGGGGAGTCGAGGTCACAGGGTCTATCATCCCTTCTGGCCATTTAACATTTTTGGGCATAAATAGTTGTGAAATGCAGGTTGTACTGTACAATGCACAGTATCATGCACAGTATCCCCAATTATGGAAATGTAGATTGTACTGCACGGTGCACAGTTCCCCTAATAATCACGAGTCCCATGCTCTATTAGGAGAGTTGTGTACCGTGTTGTGCCCCCAACATTTCCCAAAATAGTTGTTGCTTTAATTGCTCTCATCGTTATTCATTATTATTAGGAGCATGTTTGGTACTAATTAAAATTTAATTTTAATTTAAGTTAAAGTCAAGGAATCAATATCAACAACACATTTCAAAATCTTTCATCACAATTTACTAAAAAATCTAATTTTAATCATCACTAAACACCAGATATATTTCTCTAGAGACTAACTATTAAAAGATAAAATATTTATTTATTTAAATTTAAACATTGTTTGGGCTACATTTTAATTTTAATACATTTTTCTCTTTCTTCTTTTCAATAAAATACTATCACTCATAAATCCAAAACTTTTCATTCTTTTTTAATCACACATTCTTCAAAAAAATTCACATAGTGAAATCTATTTTCGTTTTATTTTTTACCAATGAGTCGATATCTTTAGTAGAGCTCCTTTTCCCGAACAATTTTTAGATCTTACTTGCAACTCAAGATTGTCTCTACTGATTCATCTTGAGTTTGAGGAGAATGTCACGATTCAAGAGACATTTTGCAATATTTCATTTCCATATTTTCGATATTGATATTTGGTACGTAATAATTATTTACCATATGTGTACTAGTGATTCAATGGAATATACACAAAATTCATTCTTCATATTTTATCCAAAACAACATAAGTTTCTAATACATAAGTTAGTGGAAAAATTAACCCTCATTCATATTAGAGATTCAATTTGTGTTCAAACTAAATTAGTAGAAAAATATAAAATTTAAGGTTTGTTTGAGCTCCATTTTTTGGTATAATAGATTTTGTAATGGTGATTTTTTGAATAATGTATGGTTAAAAATTAGTAAAATATTTTGAGTTTACGTATATTGAAAAATGCGTGGTAAAAAATAATCTTATAAAAAAAATTATATAATGGGTCTATGGGCTTAAATGATTAAATGCAAGTGGTGGTTATAAAAGTAATGTTATAACAGTCCTGCTAGATGTACAAAAAGGCTTGACAAAGTGACGTGTATGATTGAGATTCAAAAGCATTGGAAGGCTGAGATTTTGCAAGAATGCTTAATCATAAAGAATTTATTTTCCACAGAGAGGTTTGAGGCGACAAAGTTTTCGGCATCCTTTTCCCATCCCGTCCTCCACCAGCATCACCACCGTCCACAATCTTCCCCATTTTTTTCCAAATCAAGAAACAAAGAAACTAATAAAATAGAGGAAATTGGAGCATACACTTGTAATTATTTTTTTTTATAATTGCATTTCTTGTTTACATAATGAGTTGTAGAGTTTCTAAGTGAATTGGGGGTACAATGGAAACACATCGGTTGCCACTAGAAAGTGTAGTAAAGATGAAAGATAATGGGTTCAACAAGATTATTCAACCTCATCAGGTTGAAGTGCCATAAGTGTCTCAATAAGAGCTCTTCGGTTTGCCCCATGTTTGTGCTACTGGAAGTAGCAAAGCTGCCTTTTTCCCCAGAAATGAATGCAAGGCTTAACTGCAGTGTGAAAGAATCTACTGGTCTATCCCTCTTGGACGAAACATTTGCAGATAAGAAACTTCAACCAAATGAAAAATCTTGGTCGAAGGCTCGAAGCCAACCTACTTATTCATACTCTAGAGGAGTCAATATCATGTTCTGTTATTAACAATTTTAACATCATTTCTTGATAATATTGAAACAATTTATTGGGTCTCTTTTGATAGTTTATAACCACTGTCCATTACGGCCTTGCCGCCTTATTCTCCACGGCAAACTAATTAGAGTAAAGAAGAAGAAGGTGAAGTTTGACGTGGCAAATCCGGATTGGATGGTGATGTTGGCGCCATCACTTTCGACGACGCCATTTGAGCCGATTTTCTCAGAGTTCAGTGAGATTTTTTTTCTGCTACTGAATCAAAAATCAAAGCTTGGGGGAAAATGGGGGAGAGTTGGAGAGAGAACATGATTTTTGGGTTAAAAGATTTTTCCTTTGCTTCTTACTCTCAGCCGTCCATTGATCTTTAGTCCTAACCATACACATCATTTTCTTAAACTCCTTCGTCGTCCTTCTTGGTACAACTAGCATTATTCATGTTATAAATAGTCGTTCATTGCAAAATTTATTATTGTCTTATACATTAAACACTAATCGTTACATATATGCCAGTGGCAGCAAATAACATTATTTATGGTTGTAATGAACAAACGGGCACTAATTTTGCCACCAACGACGGGAAAGAATCAAACACGAACCTTAAAAGCGGACCCCACAGTGGCCTTTATTATGCGGCACCGTATAGTGGTCCAGAGGTGACGTGTAGCGCCACCAGAACGATTCCGCACGTGTGGGCCCCATTGTATTTGGTGAACCGACCTTCTAGAAGAAATAATTGCAATATTGCTATCCAAATTAAACGCTTTAGTAGTATGTTAGTCCTCAAACTTTAGAAATATCAAATTAATCTCCAACTTTTCATTATTATTTAAATATCAGTCCCTACTTACGAATAAAATCTAAATCTATGTTAAATTCGTAAATTGTCCTATGGTCCTACATATGACAAACTTTATGAAGCTAAATTTTACTTCTAACATGGACTTTGAAGTTTAAAAAGTCAAAATGAAAAACATTTGATAGGGTCACATTGCAATTCAACGGAAGTGCGAATTTTTTTTGTAATTGAACAATGATTTTACAACTATTTGCTTCCCTTTAAAGGTTAAAGAATCAATTTGCTAATAACAGGGATTCTGGTAGCCAAAAATTTGAAATGGTACAAGATCTTATGAGCGTCGTGTGACAAATTTAGTATGAGTACGAACATTTCATAAAATACATGATAAAAAAATGATAAAAATTGTGAACCCTATCAAATATATAATTAAAATGAGTTTGCGAACAAATAAATTTTTAAAAAATGAGGTTCAAATGGGAAATAAACCCAATTTGCTAATATAACAATAGGTCGGAACTAATATGCAATTTCTCCCTTTATTTCTTTCGTAAAACCCAATTTTCTCCCTTTTAGGGTAATTATATTCTTACCACAATTTCTATTTCTTACATCACATTTTAATTGTACTTGATGTTCTTAAACTTTGTATATTATTGCCCCGTTTGATTTATATTTTTCTCTATGTTCTTTTCAACAACACATTTTTTAATAAAATAATATTACACGTAAACCTTAAAACTATTCCTTAATTTTTAATCACACATTCTCAATCAATCAACTATTCAAAAATGCACTTTTCCTCCAAAATGGGAATCAAACATGGCCATAGGATTCTCCACACATATATCATTAACGATTTTTCATGTCATTCTTATCTTCAAATTTTCTATTAATTAACACATTTTACATTTGATAACAATTTTATGTCTGAAAGTTCATTGAAATAGCATAAAACAACTTCTTTTTTCATCATATATATATATTTTTTAAAAAGCGCAAAAAATATTTCCTCCTGATTTCAAAGCATGAAAAATAAAATATTTTAATATAAATTATCTTTAATGATGAGATATACTAATTAATAGAAGGTTGAAAATAAGAATTCATCGAAAAAAAAGTTAATAAAGTAATTGCTACAATGAATATTGAAAAATTTAACAATAATTAAAATATGGTGTATCAAATAAAAATTATGGTGGGACCATATACATATTGGAGCAGCCCACGCGACATCAATGTTGATCAGAGGCCGTGTTAATCATTTATTGGCTATATTGAAGAGGAAAAACTGATTGTATATTATGCTACACAACATGGTGCAAAGTCCCTCTCACAAGAGAGAGACTCTACAATGAATAAAAAATTTGCGGGCCTTCTCTTGTGAGGAGACTGTGTATCATGCTATATAGTATAATATACATGTAGCCTCTCTCGTTTGAAGATTGAAGCTATGCCTCTGCACGTGACAAATGATGCATGACATCAGACTAAGAATTTGCCACGTAGTGTTGATTTTCAGCCGTTGGGATCGGTTGATTGAATTGACGGAATTGCGGTAGAGAGAGAAAGTGCGTTGTGACATTTTATGTGGTTAACTGGTTACAGACAAGGGTGACGTGTCTTGCAAGCACATGGTTTTACTATGTAATTTTGGGTCCCACTATGACGTGTACTACAAGGCAACATTGCGATTGGATCTAGATATTTTTGTTTCTTTTATTTTGGAGTCATGTTTGAGTGCGTGAATCTAGTTCTTTTTATTTTGTTGGCAAGTTGGGATCAAGAAATTTATTTATTTTTAAATAGATGGATTATAAAGTTTCTAGTTGATCTTTAAATTTGATATTTGATCCATTTAAATTTTTACATCTACATACTTTTTAATGTTAGCACAATGTTGTTGACGTTCTTATTATTATTTATTAAGTCATATTATTGAGTGTTTTACCTATCTACTAAAAACTTCCCAAAACCTTCTTCCAACACCAGATCTATCACCAAGTGTCCACCCTCGAATAAACCAAAATGCCATCCAAATCGGAAATCCATATTGCATCCGCCAACACTGACGCTACCATCACCCAATTCGATCTAGCATTCGACTCCATCGATTAGATCTTTCGCATCTTAAATGTCCTCCTCACTGCACGAAGCTTGCTCGACAAGCGTCGATGCGCGACAGTTGTGCACAACGACTGCTCGGTGTAGTGATAAAAAATTAATTTATGATCTAATTTTTGTATAAAAAACTTTCAAATTTTATTTTTGAAATGGATCTTATAAGGTAGGGCATGATGTAATTTTCATTAAATTAAAATATATGCAACTTAGTCTTGTTGGGCCACAATCTTCTCTGTCAAAGTGCATTTGGTCCGAGCCCATACTAGACATGTTATCAGTTATTATCTGATATTTTAAAGTGGGTGGTTATGTCCAAATATCCTGAGAATTGAATGGAAACATTTTCCACTGAGAATTGTAAAAATAGAATTATTGGTTCTATGGACTTAATTGAGAATGCTGGATATTTGGGAATTCAAATTCAAATTGAGAAATTGATGATATGGTAAAAGCAACAATGTTGAAATTGAAGAATCCAACTTTGCGTCTGTGATAAAATAGACTCCTGTAGATTTTCATCATGTGTTACATCTATATTGTGGATTCTCTCGACCTATTTCTCATACGGAAATCAATTCACTTCTACAAGCTTCCCTATATTCTTTATCTATGTTTAGGATTAATATATTAACATTTTGTTTAGTGACAAAAGATTTAATTAATTTAATTTTATTACTTCATATTGATTAAATTTTAGTTAGTTAATTAAATCTATTAAAATATTTTCTTTTTTACTTTTTCGAAAATAAAAATATTTCTAAATTTTATAGACAGAAAGAACATATATATATATATATATATATATATATATATATATATATTCAAAGATTCTACTTGTAAGGCTGTTTGTAATGAGAAAATCAAATATGTCGTAGTTGTATCGGTAGATTCATCGTTGATGTCTTAATTATTTTAAGAGCGATTAAAAACGATTCAAGATATAATAACAATAAAGTTTAGAAGTAACTCATAATACAAAGATGATTTTTTAGCGGTTCAATTCTTAATCAATAGGATGATTAATACCTTATCTAAAAACTTGTATTTCTCAAAAATCATAACCAATTACCAATAAAGATAACAAAAAAAATCAGGAAATCTCATTTCAAAATATATTCTATCCTACTTAAACCAGCAATTAAACACTATAAAACATATCATTATTCATTTACTAGTAATCATTCATTAAGCTTGAAGCTAATTACTCTTAATTAGCAGATATGGCAAAAAAATGAGGTTAACATGATCCTATACCACTCAATGTTGTAATGAACAAAGAACCGACGAGGAAAATAAACAAACACTTTAACAGGCTTTGTAATTGAGTTTTTGACGTGTTTGTGTTATCTTGAATTCTCGATATGTGAGTGTTGATGCCAAAAATCTATTGACACTTGAAAAGCTATCATTTTGCGACTTTGGTAGGTGATGGTCGTGCAAAATAGTACACATCTAAGGCGGCGTTGAGGTGTCTTGTACAGAGGTTCTCAGACGTTAATATTAATTGGATATGAGAAGAAAATGCACAAATTAATTAAATTTGGTTCACGACTCATAGACTTACACTTCAAATTACGTGATTTCTTGCCCAACATATGTGATCTTTGACTATTCTCACCTTGCATTCTTGTTCGATGTAAAAAGAGAAATTCGAACTCAAAAAATTTGTCTAGTCTGTTACTATACATGTTAAGTGAAAACCTTCGCTGAAAATTTTATTATTAAATAGAGAAAAAAAATATTTATTTATTTTTTATATCTTCCGTATTAGCTTGGTACAATTATGGCACATGTCATTCTAAAAAATTCTTATTATAATCCCTCTTTCTCACTTCATAATTTGTCATATTCAGCCAAATTTGGTTGACATGTCTTTTCTTTGAGCCAATTACGGCGCATTTCTTTCATATCAATCCTCAAGATGAACATTTTTATTCAGCAAGACTACATCAAAAGTAACAAATCTTGTCGCGGAGTAGCAATCGTTAGTTCAAGTGAAGTCAAATCATGTTGTATGCTTGTCTCTCGATTGTGAATCTCCTAGACAAAATTTTTAAGGGTATATTTGGTATTTCGTACATATTAGATTGCCACAATATTAATCCTACTATATAAAGAATTTTACGTGGGTATACTTTTCTTCTCCAATCTGTAACTCATATTGCCAACGAACATAATGTGCGCATGTTCACTTTTATTATTTTCAAATTTCATTCGGTTTATTATTGCTCCAATAGGTATATGGATTAATCTTGAATGGAAATTTCGTTATTCATAAACAACAAGGACTGCGCTGCTTGTACAGGGAGAGTTTGACACCCTTCCTTACAGAGCACTCACATTAGGGGGAGGGGGAGGGGGAGCATTTTTTTACACACGGGTCCCATGCATGGTGAGTATCCTTCAAGAAGATAGTAAACCATTTTCTGTATAAATGGTTTTTTCCAAACAACAAAGAATAGACCAGAGCTGTGTGGCAGTGTTTGGTGAAATGACTTCCTTGTACATACTTTCTAATTAGTCAGTTTCAGCTTATCTTCTTGATTATAATTAATTATGGAGAATGATCAATTGTTGATTGTTCTGTTCACATTGATCATTCACATAGTTTCTATGCACACAAAGAAGAATAAACTAACATATGAAAAAAATGTCCTTGTACAATCATTTGGATAAATTTAGCATCGAACCAATAGAAAAGAATCAAGTCTTATTTTCGATAAATTTGAAGTTAGCTACAAAAATACTTTTTCTCCATTCCCAACTATTCATTTCTACCCAAAACAATAAATCCTTAGAGACACATTTTATGGCATGAATTCTTTCACTATAAGTATAATCTCTACCAGTATTTTCATAGTCGATTAGTCTCAATCTCGAATAAAGATCTAGGGTTGCAATATTCGATGGTCAGTGTAAAATTTTGTCACATTTAACATGCATCTTATGCTAAAGAATATGAACTTCACATATGTTTTCATAGTCTATCCCAAGTTTGAGAAAAAGGGTGAATGGACAGCCAGCGTAAAACTATATCAAATCACGAATCGACGAATACATAATACTATAATAAGATAAATCCCTTGTTGGTAGTTTTCATCCAATTATTGAAGAAAAAACTTTTAAAAATAAAATAATTGGTGGGTCAAATAGGAATATTTCAAAATGTAATTATCTGCACATTATTTTTTCAAGAAAGCAATATCTTAACCAACCAATCGGCCTACTGACTTTGTCTTGAAGTTGATAATTTAATTTGCTATCTACTTTTTGTGGTTAAGGTTTCTCGTCAATCAATTTAGATTATTGTGTATTAACAGGCTTGCAACTTCTGTTGTTTTCCACTGGACAAAGTTTATTCAAGTTGGATTCCAAAAGCAAAAGAGCCAACTGGATGCCTCTAAATTATTCTCGCGGTATACGTTTTGGTATACAATATTAGACTGTACTAGAAATGGAGGATATGTTGATCAGTGGAAAGAAAAAGGAAATCCTATATGACCCAATATATGGTAAGTTGCATTTTCTTGCAGAATCCTTTCTAACCTCGAATTTTATCACTTTCGGCTGACATTTCGACATATAATCGAATAAATGCATGAAGTTTGGCATGTGTGATAAAATATATTCATTTTTTCACAACTTCTATTGCAACCTACATACACTGTCTTAAGCTCCCCTGTGCATAGCTCAGTGGTGCAAATGACACGAGTGAAGTAGTCTCAACTAAATTGACAGCCGCAGTGCTAGAGTTCTATTCCCGTCTCTTACAAGGTATGAAATTGGACTCTTTGTGGATACCAGTATAACAGTTCTTGTACCCGACCTGTTGAGGCACATTCCGCGATTTACCTCATCCACAATGCTCTAGGGGCGGGACGGTGAATGACCCTCAAGATTTGGGTTTAACTTTTGGGCCATGCTATATGTACATAATTAAGTGTACATAGGGGTGTCAACTTTCTTGCATGGGGTGTGAACACCCCTATATACACTTAATTATGTACAACAAGCATTATCCTCAACTTTTACATACACAATCTTAAATCATAGTCCATTTTTGTCTAATCCACCTATCAAGCATATGTGATTAAGGAAAAGAGATAAATAAGATAATCTTTGCTTTAACAATTCACAGACTATGTAATCCTAATAATCAAATAATTGAATGAAGTTTAAAACGGGTATATACGACCAAAAATATGTTTAATTTTTCATTAAAATAAATCAAGAAACGTTAAAAATATGGAAAATGAAAAATAAAATACATGAAGTCCAGGCTAAGGAACATAAGAACTTTCAAATTCAGGTTGAGTTCTGATACCTGAAGCTGAAGGCATTTTACTTCTCCCAATCCAAATTGTATCCAAAACCTCACTTCTTTCAGATCGTCTCTCCATTTTCTTTATTTTTTGCCCTTTAATCAATTTGTATACCATAATCACAACCACAAGAAGCAAGATCAACCCCACAATTCCTCCTGTAAATCCAATCACCCACCACTTCCAAACGCGTTCTTTCTTCGTTTTATCTGATAGTCGAGATGGAACGACAATAGAGAAATGCCCTTGTCCACGTGCCATGCACGAATTTATGCCTGTTACATTGCTTAATTTCACCGTGCCATTAGTACTAAAGTGAACACATTTCATCCCCACACTCAACGAAACATTTGGAAATCGAACCACAATCGGATTATTCCCCATGAGATTAAGCTCAATGAGTCCATAATGTGGCGAAATGGTACTCGAATCATAAGCCAACAAGCCAATCACAGAAGCAACAAAAGCATAATTCGACAAGTTATAGTACAAAGTCGACCAATTGCCTAAATTTTTGGTAGACTAAATCAACTCTCCTAGAAAATGGCCATGGTAATATCATTGGAGGGATATCAAAAAAACTGAAATTAGCCCCCTTCATCCATAAACTGCTAGTTCTTATACGAAGAATCGAAACTTCCATGCCCGAATAATTCGAAGGAAGTGAAATATCATTCAATTTTCCAGTATGAGACGTCCTTGAAATTTTCTTGAATGCATAATCATAAACAAACGCATTCAATGAATCCCTGCTATAAACTTTTGATCCTTGAACATCTTCCAATAAACAAGAATAACAAAACATCATTAAAATGATGTCCCAAATTCTTTGAGAACCCATCAAAGACTTACAGTATTGTCTCTTCTGCCTTTCATTCGACCTCGGAAATCTTGTGCATTAAGATCTGATTTTCAAAACTGTTTGATAATTGGAATTGATCTTCTCAAATAAATAAACCCTTTTGAGTTCTTGATTAATCAGCAATGCCACGGGATTGAATGACAGTGTTTTCCTAATCGTTATGCAAGCTCATAAATTGGGATATCATTAAAAAGAGATTGCAATAACGATTGGTTCAAAATTTGCACGATTTGTCGTCGTGATCCCATTGGCATTGTATAGAATTTGAAGGGATATGAGCTGGAGAGAGAGAGCAAAATGGAATATATTTGGTCATGCGAGGGGTCTTTTGGTGGTTGTAGATATATTCTATAGGAAGGCAGGGCGCCACCTTAACCTGGCACAACAAACCCTTTTGAGTTGTACTAAGTTTGTTTAACATAGCCGATGTCGGATTTGTTGTTTAATTAAATATATGTATCTATACAGAATGATATAATGAGTACTGATACTCATTTTATGTTAAGCACCAGTGACGTGTAATATAAATCCATGGGTGGATTTTAAACTTAATTCCCATGTTGAGGCCCTCCATTTGTTTATCCATCAATGGATTTATATGACAGTCATCAGTATTTAATATAAGATGAGTATCGGTGCTTATTATACATTCATGTGTATGTACAAATGTGTTTACTTATGTATGCATTTATGTATGTGTATGCATGCATGTGTAGCACAATATAACAATATCTTAGTTGTGATTTAGATTCTTGAAAAAATGCCACAAAAATAGGCTCATCAATACAGTTCTTAACCAATCATTAATATATGTATGTATATATGCACGCACGCACACGCATGCGTGTACACAACATAATATAATAAGGGAATAAACTATTTGTACACTCTTTACTTATCCTCTCCCTTACCCGACCCCACCTGCCCCCTCACTTGAGGGGTGAAAATATTAAATTTAATGAAGTGGGACCCGACCTCTATGTGAGTGCTCGGGTGGGACCGAGTTAACCAAAGGGTAAGAGAGAGGGTAAGTATATCATGATTCTATAATAAGATTGAGAAATTTTTTAGTTGTAATCTAAATTCTTGAATAAATGCAATAAAAATAGGCTTTTCAATAGGCTGAGTTTAAAATTTAGAGTGGTGCTATATGTACAAACATGAGTTACAAAAATGTGTACTTGGCATTTGTCAACCATTTTTGTAACCAATTTTTGTACAACGAGAATAATTCTAAAATAGACATGGTCTATTGAAGAAAATCAAGCAAAATGCAACTGGAAGCAGGGGCGATGATAGATCAATTGAAGGTGTCAGGTTCACGCGGAAGCCACCACAAATGTATAAACAATGACTGGATTTTGGTGCACACATACAGTAACGAATCGAAGTGCTTAAGCCCCTTTAGAGTAGAGATAGAGGCGGTCCATTGAAGAAAATCAAGCAAAATGCAGCTGAAATCAAGGGCAATGATAGATCAATTGAAGGTGCTGGGTTCAGACAGGAGAAGACTCTAACTCGTGTCAATGAAAGTAGAAAAAATGGAGGATCATGCCCATTTGCCTCTCTGGCCTGCAAATTTGGTATGATTAGGTGTTAATATCGACTAAGGCTTCATCTACTTATTATTTATTATTATAATTATTTCTCTCCATCCACACTGAGTTCTGACAATTTCTTATCATAGTCTATTAGATTAAGCTGACTCTCTAGGTAGATTGAGTTTGCGTGAACCTTTGGCAAGTATCTCTCTCAAGTGTTTAAGATAAATACTCATCACTTACTCGATTAATTCAATCCCACGTGTGCAGTGTTAAAAAGTGAATTTTTTATGACTAAATATGAGTGAGAGAAAAAATATTTTTTTTGGAATTATTAATTATAATCACATATTAAGAAATATATATTAATAAATTCTCTAATTTCAATAGCCATAATGTTGATCATGATAAAGAGAAAAAACACTTAATAAAACATATATCAATATGTTTTTCTTTAAAATTTTATTTTATTATATATTTTGACTCGCCAATTGAATCACTTCTATTCAATTAATAATAAGCTCCCATTTGCCGAGACCTCCAAAAAGTCAAAAAAGATTTTGAAATTTTGTCCGACTAAAAATGTTTTTAAAAGAAACTTGACATTATTTAGCTTCTTCTACAAAAATTAAAAGCTAAAAATAAAAATTCTGTCAAACAAGCCTTTACGTATAATTGAATGTGCTAAAAGCCTAAAACAGAGATGGTGAGAAAAAGTAGATTACAAAGATAGAAAATCAACCAATAAGGAATCTCCAAATTTCCACGTGTCACACAATGAAATCATTTGGGTCCCGTATTTGGAAGACCAAAAAAAAAAAAAAAAAAAACATTGTGGATAACAAGAATTTGCCAAAGAAATCTTTGCACCAAATGGGATTTTTGCATCAAAAGAGATAGAAAAAGAGAGGCTAAGCGAAGGTCATCCGCCACCAAATGACAGCGGCAGCTTCCACTTCCATGGCGGCGACAGCCGTCTTGCTCCATCGTCTACCCACCAAAGCCACCGTCCACTGCTCTGCATTGCCGTCTCTACCACCACGTTTCTCCCCTTCAACCTTGTCCACTTCCTTCATGCCCTTGCCAGGTAAAGTTCTTTTTTTTTTTTTTTTTTTGTATTTTTTTCGTGTTAATAACACTGCTGTGTTATTTAATGTATGCATTTTGATTTGGTTAGTATCTATTTCTACAATTCTACCACATGTCTTTTTCAATTTGTATTCTTATGACAAAACTAGAGTCTTCTCAGTAAATATGATGGAGACCAATTGATTTCTTGAATACTTCCTTTATACTGGATTTTGATCCTTAAGTTTTTATGTACTAATTGGAGGAATTAGTTCTATTGTTTTGACTTGTGAACTGATACGCGAAAATGTGTTCGACTTATAGTACCGCAAGTATACGATTCGTTTCAAATAATAAAGTGAATTTTTAAGTCCAAGTATCGTTCCCACAGAGATTTAATAGTTTGACTGTATTTAATTCGACCTTAACCGAAATTAAAGATGTTGTTTGAGTGTTTGTAACTAGATTGAAACTAAACTAAGTAAATTATTTATGCAAAAGTGAATGAATTAACTAAATGGATGCAAATTTAATTACGTGCGATGATATAATTAAATGCAAAGTTGAGATAATAATCAAATAAAAAGCGTACTAGGTTCGCGAATTTCCATGTAATAATTTATTTCAAATTTTCAACCCTAGTTCTATAATTTGACAACACGTTTGAATTATGACGAATCAATATTCCTATTTTATTCAAGACTCTCTTTCGATTAAGTTTGAACCTATTTTCATATACGACACCGACTATATCTCTATGACGGGAGCAAATATACAAAAATGCATGGAGTTCTATGAATACTTAGAAATTCACGTAAAGTATAGCGGTATATCTCTATCCCTTATCGGACCCTACAATGATTTATACCCTGTTTAATCTATTTCTCCTCTTTCGAATGGATTAAATAAACCACAACAATCACATAATCATTGCGCATATAATTATGGATAAAATTCAATGTATATAAACCATTCAATAAATTCAAACAGCGTTTTAAAGTCAAATATATAAAACTAGAAATTAAAATATCACATTACATGGTTCATCGTTCACCTAGTATTATAAAATCTAGCCTAACATGACAAAACTAAGAAAATTAAGAGAAGAAAGAAAGTAAATTGGAGGTTGGATCTTGAAGTAAAATTTCGAATCTTGGAATCAATCTTCTAGTTCTTCACCTTCTTCTTGCTCTTCAATATGTCAATAATGGTAGAATAATGCGTCACCCTCGTTTCTGATCGTGTTTAAGGTTTTAAAGGGGTCTTAGATTGGTTTCCATAAGAGGTTGAATCAAATAAGGAAACTAAATTTCTCTCCAGAAAAATGTACGCTTGGTTAGTGAAGTTTCCTGGAGATAAGTGAGCGACCGCTTGGGGTTCTTCCAAATTTCTTCGTTTTGGTCCCCAAACTTCATTCTCTCATATATTGGCTTATTTTCTTCTTTTTCCTTCCTCAATCATCCACGACTTCACCAATTTGCATTTAGTCCATCTCCACGCTCGATTCGGTCTTCGGTACAACTTTTAGAAAATTGCAATTTGGTCCCTGAATTTTGATTTTCTTTCGTTTTAGCCCTTCTTCGCTTGTTTTCACATACTTTTCGTTCCATCCATCAATGTAGCCCTACAAACATAAATTATACCGAATTAAGCCATACGTTCACAATTAGCCATGTTTTGTGGACTAAATAAGTGTGTAAAACGCACTTATTATGAACTTTTGTATTGTTTCTTGGCATTGTCAGATAAGTATCAGCAAGAACTAACAAGCCAAAACCATAATTCTTTATGATTGATAAGTATTTTTTAATATTCTCTTCTACGAACTAATTTTTTTATTATGTTTTATTTGGATGTGCTAAAGGGGATATGGATGGTTAGAGCATAGATTTTCTTGGAAGGTTTTAGTTATGTATTATATTGCAGGAACTAATAAAATCTTGGAATTGTTAATGTGGGAGTCCAAATGCCACATTGCATAGTTTCTGAAAATGCGTCGTGTTCTGCATAAGCCTCATCACTTAGTTTTCAACCTTTTTGGGAATATCTTAGCAGATGAATTAGTAGTTTTTGTTCTTGTTTCTTTAGTACATTCATTGTTTTTTTTTTTTTTTTAACGTCAGCGATGAATCTGGAGGTTGAGACCCCGTTGAAGCATCCTCTTTTCTTGTGTATCCTGAATAAACCAGCATTTATAATTGTAATACTTTCAGTAACGTGAAAGGGCTGGTACATTGTTATATGGACTCAACATATGAAACCAATCAGACATGTCTACAATAATTATAAAGAGAACGTGGGAGTTAACATACAAAAAGATAGTGCTCATAACATTCGTCTTGATATTGAAAATTACAAAAACGAATGATATTCACTGGCATTGGAGAGAAATGAAGATTACTCTCGGAATTGAGTTGTTTTGCTATGATAATTAGCTATTTCTACAAGAGTTTTCTTTGTAATCCAAATCACAATATGTAATTTTGATTGGAGAAATTGAAATTTTCAATACTATTCCAAGTTATTTGATTACAAATAGATGTTGATTTGGTTGTCCAATGATAATTCCCAAGTCAGAGATTTTTGTGCCTTGAGGACAAATTTTGATATTTTTCGATATTTCCATGGCTATGTTGCTTAGTTTTTATTTTTAAACAGGGCCGAGGCAGTATTCTTTACTGCAGGTCAAAGCCTCATCATCAGATGAGACATCTGCGGTTGATACTAGTGAATTACTATCAGACCTAAAAGAAAAGGTAACTACACAAAATGTCATCTGCAGAAACTGTTTTTGGCTCCATGTTACTTTTGTACTGCTGAGTTATTCTTGTATTTGTGTTCCCATTGTTCGGTGACTTGACTCTTCTCATTGTGTTTTGAAGTGGGATGCTGTTGAAAACAAGTCTACAGTACTTCTCTATGGAGGAGGGGCAATTGTGGCAACTTGGTTAGCTTCCATTATTGTCGGCGCAGTTAATTCGGTTCCTTTGGTCAGTTCTTTCTCCTATGTGTTCATTTAGCATAACAAATCCAGTTACTTTTTCGTTGTTTCTTCATTTACCAATCTGAGATATGATATTGTCCATTAAAATTTATAATTTATCTCAGCTTCCAAAGATTATGGAGCTGGTTGGTCTTGGATACACTGGATGGTTTGTTTACCGTTACCTTCTTTTCAAGGTACGATTTCAAGGCTATTCTCTGGTGATATATGTAAACTATTATACATAAAAAATGCTGTTTTTGTTGGGATTAATGGCCTTAAACTTTCTGCAGACTTATCGGCTTCCATAAATACAAAATAAAAACAGATTACTCTCTCGTGAGTATCTCAAATTTGAGTGTAACATCGAAATATATGGTTCATGTTTGACTAAGCCTGAAAGAGTAGAAGTGCGTGGAAAGTAATAAAGACTTTGCTTTAAAAGAGCAAGTTTACAAATAAGTGACCTCTGAAAAAGCTCAAACACGTTTGAAAAAGCTCGAAAAAGTTTGCATAAAATTAACTTTGATTTTTATTAGGCTTTGGCCATGTTTGGTTATGCTTAAAATTTCAGTATACCCTTATATAGATTTCCTTACCCCAGCTTTGCGCCCCCCTGCCCTGCATCTGCTTGCCTTTCCCCACCCTTATTTGTTTCACCTCTCCTGTCCCCCCCACCTCCCGCAACCCTCCATTGTTGCCTTAACCGGAAGCTCTCGAGTATCTTGGCCCCGTTGTAAGATGGGGAAAGAGTTGTTGGAGGACTATAAAGTTGATTTTCTAGTGTAGAAAAAGGCTTTTTGGACGAAAGATAACTAGTGGATGTATTTCACCTTGACAATTATAAGAAGCCTCTATTGACAAATTGACCTTTTGTGAGTTTTTGTAGTTAAAGAATTTCTATTGGCTAACAGTGTATTTCTATCACCAATTTTTCCACACACTGTCTCCAAGGATATTCATTCTTATTCAGTAAATGCTTCTCTTCATTCGGATCCAAGTTCCATGATTTGGAAATGCATAAAATTCTCATGCTACTTCGTCGTATTTTGTTCTTGCAGTCAAGTAGAAAAGAACTGGCAGAAGACATCGAAGGGTTGAAGAAGAAGATTGCCGGTACTGAGTAAATTTATGCAATCTGGTGGCGAATTCTTCGTATAATCATCATTCCAACGTCGGATCAAACTGATTTACATATTTTGTATAAGAGGTGGCCTATGTATTTATATTACACTTCATTTTGTTTATATTCGAAGAATATTTCAGCAATTTATTTTCGCGTGTATTTGTTTGTGTTTCACGAGCCTTCAAAAGTTCTCTTTGCAACATGTTTCTGTAAGAAACCTGCATTTAAAATCATAAAGAAAGAAGAAAACGGCTCAGAACTTTTATGCTACCAAATACTTCCAACTTAAGCTTTCAATCAATTGACGAAATAGCCACCCTTAACTCGGAAAATGCTATGTGTACATAGTATTTAATATAGAGGTTGACATAATGTGAGTGGAGTGGGGTTCACGATACTGTAGCATGGATCCCACCCCACTCACATAATGCCAACCTCAATGTTAAATGTTATGTATACACAGCAAAACTCAATTCCACTTACGGTGACTATGCCTTCACTTATCATCAATTAGGTAATTATATTTCAATTTTGTTCAGTCAATCCAACTACAATTTTTGTTTATTTCAATAAAGTAATTTCACTTTGATTTAATTCCACTCAAATGATCGTATTTTCATTAATTTCAATAAAGTTATTTTGTCTAATTTCACAGAAAGAAATTGGTGATGTGGCAGTCAATAAATGATAGTTATTACACGTAATCATTAGTCAATAGCTTGTGAAATAAATGATGATCATCATTTTTGGACTATTGTGTAATCGATCCTCATCAATCTAAGCGGCACAAATTGTACGGAGTTATCGAATTAGAATCAATAAAAGTATACTTACCTAATTGAATAAATTGAAGTAAAATTACACGATTGATATTAAATGAAGTATAATTACTGTAAATGAAAATCATCAAAAAAACATCATATACACAATGGTCGGTAGGTGTATAAATTTGGAACGAAAAGTGTAAGCTTCAAGGAACATTCTATTATTCACACAATTAAATTTATACAAAAATTAACCAAAAATTTGCATTATTTTAGTTGAAAGAGATTGACATAATGTTGATAATGTTGGAATGAATTATTCTGAAATTATGTATAAATTATTCAAATCTTTATTTAAATCCGATTGTTAATTCTTGAATAAATTTTGAATTACGAACTTTCAGTCTTTTGGATCACAAACTTTCAGCTTTTAATTGCAAGAACTTGATATTTCAAATCTTCAAGTCTTTTGTGGTATTCTTCAAAGTTGAGAGTACATTCGTGGGTGGACAACTTTCTTTAATCAAATCAAGAAACTAATTCCTGGAATGGACATATGAATAAACATAAGAAAATAATTATTTTCTCTCTCCAAATTTGAACACAATGAAATAATGTATTATGATTGTTGTGTTCAGTTCAATCCCATAGGATATCTAGGTTCTATTTTATCTCTATTTATAGAAGAAGAATAGTTATAATTTTTGTATAATAATAATTCCACATTCAAATAGGAGGAGTCTTGATTAAAATCTGAATATGAATTTTAGTTGAAGTTCACATCCAATTAGTTTACATTTAATTACATGTACAGTCTTATAACTTCAATTACAATTATAATTAAATGTACAACTTTTATAGCAATTACAACTGTGTACACAACTTTATTGTAATTACAATTAAGCCAAAAATTATTAGAATTATCGTAATTAAGACTAAACACTTTATATAGCTACCATGAGGACCTGATCAGACATATACTATCCAAACTCCAATAATTAAATCTTGTCTAATTGACCCTAGACCATCCAATCTAATTATTAGTCTTTGCTTTTTAAAGGTAAGAAGACTGAACTTTTGAAATATATAAAATCACAGAAGTCAATAAATTTGTAATACTTTTTTTTTTATTTGCCCCGTGTGTATATACACACTCACAATAAAGAATTTAATAAACGTGTCGGTGTCATGTCATGTATGTATTTTTTTTTTTTTTGAAAAATCACGTGTCAGCGTCCGACACGATATCAGTGCATCATAGATGACTTGCTATCAAACCTAAAAGAAAAGGTAACTACACAAAATGTCATCTGCAGAAACCATTTTTTTTTTTTTTTTGGCTTCATGTTACATTTGTACTGCTGAGTTATTCTCGTACTTGTGTTCCCATTGTTTGGTGACTCGTCTCTTCTCGTTATGTTTTGAAGTGGGATGCTGTTTAAAACAAGTCTACGGTACTTCATTTTGGAGGAGGAGAAATTGTCGCAACTCGGTTAGCTTCCATTACCGTTGGTGCAGATAACTCGGTCCCTCTGGTCGGTTCTTTCTCCTATGTGTCCATATAGCATTCAGTTACTTTTCGTTGTTATTTCATTTACTAATCTGAGATATAATATTGTCCGAGTTTTGCTACATATACAACTAGTTTGACAATTCATGAGTTGACGAACAGAATGACCATGTTTACACCTCATAGATTGTCAAATTAGTTGTACAAAATCATTGTACAAGTGGTTCAACTCATATTGTCCATTAAAATCTGTTTCATCTTCCTAAGATTATGGAGTTGTTGGTCTCATATACACTGGATGGTACGTGTTTGACTAAGCCCAGAAGAGTAGAAGTGTATGGAAAGTAAGTAAAGATTTCGATTTAAAAGAGCAAGTTCTTCAACTAAAACTTCCAAAGAAGTAACTTCTGAAAAAGCTCAAATATGTTTGGCAATCAAAGCAACATAAAATTAACTTTAATTTTTTTTAGGCTTTGAGCATGTTTGGTTAAGCTTAAAATTTCAGTATTCCAGTCTCCCTTCACCCCAACCCCCTACCTAGGGTTGTAAATGGATCAAATCTGCCCAAATCCGATTTGATTCGTTAAGAATAATTATCCGATCCAATCCGATTTGATAATCCAATGGATATTTGATTGTTAAATTTATATTTGATTTGCTATGTTATCGAATATTCGATCCGATAACACCAATTTGAAATTGAAAAAAAATTTAATTTTTTTTTTAATATTAGTTAATTGGACAGGATTTTTTGAGATCGGATTGACCTATATCTGTATTTGCCTCATTTAGTTAGCGTATTATCGGATTCGGATTTTGATCAGATCATTGGACTGAGATCTTAAATCCATCTCTCATTAATTTCATTGGATTTAGATCGGATTCGGATCAAACTCTAATCCATCTACAACCCTACCCCTACCCCTACCATCTACTGTTGCTTTAACCAGGAGCTTGAGTAGTTATCCTGGTCCAAAGTAAGACATCGAAGGAGTTACTGGAGGGCGATAATATTGACTTTCTAGTGTAGAAAAAGGCTTTTGGACGAAAGATAAGTAGTGGACATATTTCAACTTGACTATTATAAGAAGGCTCTATTAAAAAACTAATTGTTGTGAGTTTTCCTGATCTGAAGAATTTCTTGTAGATTACCAAATTTTCCACACGTCCCCAAGGAGATTCATTCTTATTCTGTAAATACCCATCCTCATTCAGATTCCGAGTCCCATGATTTGGGAATGACAAATACTTCCAACTTTTATTCAATCAATTGACAAAATGGCCACTCTAACATGTCAATGTTAACTTTACCCCTGTTTTTGTGAAAAAATAAATGTCAGGGTCAATCCCACTTAGGTGATTATACTTCAACTTAGCGTCAATAGATAATTGTACTTCAATTTCATTTAATCAATTCAACTACACTTTAATTTTATTTCAATCAGACAATTTCACTTTGAATTAATTTCATTCAAGTAACCGCACTTTGATAGTTATAACATGCAATCATTAGTTGCTAGCTCGTGAAATAAGTGATTATCATCATTTTTTGACTACTACATCATGGATCCTCGTCGGTCTGAATGGTGGAATTGGACGGAGCTATTCAATTAAAATTATAGATACCCAATTGAATAAATTTGAAGTTTAGTTACATTAAGTGAAATGATTTATCAAGACAGTTCATGCTGTCATTGTTTAAAAATAAAAACTGTCGCTATTTACAACTAACTAACTAATTACAGTAGCTATTAAATATTCTATCATACAGCTCGAGCTCTCTCTCCTCTCAAATCCCGCCGTTTTCATGTCAAATTCTATTCTCCTGAACAAATCATTTCCTTTTCTGACAGCGTCAAGGTACTCTTCTCTCTTTGTTTGCGTCAATCATTCAAGGCTGATGCATTCTGTGATTGTATGCTGTTTTCCATACATGATTAAGAGGATGTGATGATCTTTATAGATTTTTCGGGTAATTGTCAGTTTTTTATTCTAAAATCAGAATAATCTAGTATTATTTTTCTTATTTTCGGGACTTTTGAGATGAGTTTTTGCTGTTAAAATTGGGGAAAATAATAATCAAGAACCACTGTCTTGCTTTCATTTGTTCTACAGGAGAATAAAAAACCCCAAAAGGAGATATGTTGAAGTTTTGGGTATTGTTTTTCTACTGTCTTTTCTCTTTGATTAGTTCTTTCACAGCCTTTCACAATGTTGTTTCGACTGGAAACACCACCTCATCCTCAGAAGATATTGAATTTAATTCTGGTAAGTTAAAATTTAAGTTCTTGCAGTTTTTCTCTTTTCTTGTTCATTCTTATGGTGACTCTTAAAATGGTATAACCTTCGATTATGAGATAAAGCACATATTGCATATCGGATAGGGGGCATTGTTGGGGGGCGTGAGAAGAAGACTATTTTTTCAAAAATGTTGACGAGTTCTTGGAAAGCAAATTGTGAAAAACAATGGAATTCACTTAAAATGTCAAGCAGAAAATGTTGAAATTAGGAGTGCAAAAGGGGTCAAACATTGAACCGTAGCTGCAATCTATTGTTAGAAATATAGTGAAAATATTAGGATTATCTGGTTTTGTAAATTTGGCAGTGTAGATTTCATAATCTTGAATCAAGATGGTTACCTTTGTCTTCCCCATTATCATGTTTAATTGCTTTTTGCTTTTCTTTTCGAAGAATTCTTTTTAATCTGTATTGGGCACTGATAAATTATGTCTATGGTGATTTCAGCTCCACGGGTTAATGTGTTTGGTAAACGTGGCTCATTGTATATAGAACCTTTGGATGTAAAACAGAATGGCACAGTGGAGCTTATTAGTTCTATATCTTCAAGAAACAAACCGGCAGGGACAACTCATTTTCTATTTTTCATATCTATAATTGCCTGCGCCGTATCAGCATTGTTAACTATCGGTTACTGTCTCGACGAATGGAGAGAACAGTCTCAACATGCATGGATGGAAAATGCCGTGCCAAGTCTAAAATTTTCAGAGGTTATGCATGATGTTTCTGTCTCGAGTACTTGTCATATATGTCTTGAAGACTATAAGGATGCAGATAAGCTTAGAGTTCTGCCATGCCGCCACAGTAAGTCTTCCATTATTTTTAGAGGATTTGTTTACTGTTATTCAATATGAAAGCATTTCTTCCGGTGCTGACACATTGCTTTGGAATTAAAACTGCTTGGGTATAATTCTTTATGCAATATGAATTTCGATTCCATATGCTTAATATTCTTCCGTTCTGTCATTTACCCCCAGGAAAAAGCATTAATTGTAGTCTTCTAATCATTCTATATGTAACTTTATCTTTTGTTGAGTGATTTTTAATCTTCGATTTTTGACAGGGTTTCATACATATTGTGTTGATCCATGGCTGGGATTATTTCAAACAACCTGTCCTGTTTGCAGAGTTGAAGTGTCACAAGTCAGATTGACCATTGAGCAAATCAGAAATATTGAGAATACTGCAGCTGATCTTCAGAGAAATGCTAATCGTTTGGTGTATCGCTGTTTTCTCTTCCAAGCATGGATCTTCTTTTTCGCAATCTGGGACCTCCCGTCAGAGCATAATATTTTTCTACTCATTCTCTCCCTCATTGCAAGCTTTCGACTTGCTTATGCTTTCCCTTTAATTTCACTGGATTTACAGCATATGTATGATGAGATCGATACAATCATGGCTATCAATGATAGAGTTGCAAGGTATTTCAGGATATGGCGCCTTTGTTTGGTGACATGTTTGATTAGTCTAGCCATTGGTTTTGCTGTTGTCTTGCCAATTGCATTGGTGACTAAAAGCTCCCTTGCTGTCTATTGTAATATTTGTTTTGTGGTCATGCTAGGCACGTATACAATGCAATTGTGAACTTTCTGTCTAGCAAAAACAAACAAGTGATGTGGGTTTTTCCCAATTTTATGAAGATGATTGGATTTTTCTTTCTTCTTCTTCTTGTTATTATTATTATTATTATTATTTTACATTTCATAAGCACTTAGTAGCATAGTAAAGCCAACTATTTTGTGGGTACTGCACCATATTTGGAATTCAAATACAAGAATTCGACATTTGAAAGTGTGACAAATTAGTCGTTGGAAGCATTGTTGATGCTTGGTGGCAAGGCAAATATGGATATTATCGTTCCAGCATTGGATCAAACTGATTTAAATATTCTAAGGAAGAACATCTTTTTTAACTATGTCCACTCCAGAAAGCTCTAATCCTTTTCCGTTGTCCAAATCTCCTTCTATTCCTTCTTCTTTTTCATCTTCATTTCGTAAATTTGATGCTTCTAAGATGGAATATCTTTATGAAATCTCTTACATGCCCGAGTATGATAAAGTCTCTCTCACAGATCTATCTCTTGTAAATACATATCTTCCTTCTACAAAATCTCGTCAATCCATCTCTAAAACTGTCTGTAGTCTTATATCTCCTCAAAAATCCTAAGCCAAAGAATTTGTTCAGGCTTCAAAGTTTGATCAATATCTTCTGCCTGCTACAGAGAAAGAACAATTTGTTACATTGGAACTACCCTCTCACCTACTTAAAGTATGGCTATCTGAAGGCTATACTCATCTCCATTTTGGAGCTGTTGGATTTGCTTTAACTCTTCATGGAAGAAAAGGACTTCCTATAGTTTCAAGGATTGCTCTATTAGATACTCGTTTCTCTGAGTATCAAACATGCTTGCATAGGAACTGTAGAAACAACTCTTAATGCTAGAACTGTCTTGGTCACTATGTTTCCAAATTTCAACATGCCCATATCAGATCCAAATCGTTGGAGTCGTACCATCTTCTGTCACATATGTAGCCACTCTTCATTATTAGATGATATACAAAATCCAAAATCATTCCCTTGATTTTGCACAGTCTCAAGGAACAAATGATGCTCTACTTCTTCTTGTAGATTCAGATCATGTCTCCAGTTGTACTTATTTGCCAGACAAATTTCTCGTTCAGAATTACTTAAACTCATTCCTGAGACATGGATAACAAGTTATAAAAAGGCTCACAAGACAAACAAAAATTCTGCTCCAATACAATCTACAAAAACTTTTTTCAAAAAAAAAAAAAAAAAAAAAAAGTCCAATGAAGACGTTGAGATTGCTTTTAAAAGAGAAGTTGTGCCAAAGAAACCCTCTTGCTTTTCCACACAGTTTGCATATTTACAGGAAGAAATTCCTATTTATGCTTTTGATACAAATGGAAGGCCAATATACAACAGAGCAAATGATACTGGACATATATTCTGGAATGTATGTTCTTGCCCCAGTTGTCTTGAAACAAATATTGATGATGACTCTCCTTGTTAAAGAAGAAAGCCCAAACGAAGCAATCAAAGAAAGTTGCAAGAAGTTTTTTCTACAACAATGATCCAGGAGTTGGATTACTTGGAGAACCCTCTGGAAAGTTTGACTATCATGTCAAATATACTCCACCGCCTAGAAATGATAATCCTATCATTTCTACTGGTTGGGATGATGATGATAATGATTGCAACAGATATCATAAGAAATAGGATTGGGATAATAATCCACCCCATCTCCTACATTTGAGAAGAATCATTCTACTCATTCATGGAAGATAAAAAATTCAAGCACTAGGAGATAAGATGGATCAGTGCAACCTCTTTCAACAGCAAAAACAACTTTGAATTGGTAATCTGGAAATGCAGTACAACAAATATTTTGTTGAAAAGGATTGATCAAACGAAGCAATCAAAGAAAGTTGCAAGAAGAAGCTCTACAACAATGATCCAGGAGTTGGATACTTAGAGAACCCTCTGGAAGTTTGACTATTATGTCAAATATACTCCACCGCCTAGAAATGATAATCCTATCATTTCTACTGGTTGGGATGATGATGATAATGATTGCAATAGATATCATAAGAAATAGGATTGGGATAATAATCCACCCCATCTCCTACTTTTGAGAAGAATCATTCTACTCATTCATGGAAGATAAAAAAATTCAAGCACTAGGAGATAAGATGGATCAGTGCAACCTCTTTTAACAGTAGAAACAACTTTGAATTGGTAATCTGAAAATGTAGTACAACAAAATATTTTGTTGAAAAGGATTGATCAAAGCCAGCAAAAAATTGAAAGGACTTTACAGCAGTAGACTCAAACCATTCTTACTCATCTTCAAGCCTATAGATAAAGAATTGAAACCTTACATAATGACATCATGAACCGATTACAAAACCAATTACCATTTGATGCTCAAGAAAGAGAAATAAAAAATCTAAAAGTCCAACTTGCCTCTCTTGATTCAAACACCATGACTCCACCATCAACACCATATTACTCCTCATCCTATCAAGGTTCCACATCTACTCTCTTTACTCCAGAAGAATGGGAACAAAAGAAAAAAAATCAACCATACCTTCCAAAAAGATCAGATTTGCTACCACTAAACAGATACAACATTTTCATTCTCAAGAACCTCCACTTCCAAATTCTTCAAAAAGACCTCAAATGATGATAAAAAATCCTATTTCCTATCTTCATTTAACAAACTTATAACCAAACCACTCAGTCTCCTCCTGTTCATACTATAACAAATGAGAGATTAATGATGAAATTGAGTATTTATTTTTAAATTAATAATGAAATTGAATATCCCGGCCAAATTGGTGGATAAAACTTGAGAATCAAATAATTTAACTTATTTACGTTCATACATTTTCGTATGAGAATTAATCTGGTTCTTACTTTGTTATTTCATATATATAATTTTTTCCGTTTTGTCTCACTGTTGTAGATACACATTGATGGGATTTTATTCTTTTAATGGTAGAACGAAATGGTTGAGGCTGGGAATGAGACAATAACCCCCCGATTAGTTTTTGGAATTGCAGGTCTAGAAACCAATATCCTTTACCATAAAAAAAGTATTAACTTTTTCTTTTATGTTCAAAGTACGTACCTTTTGTTATAACTGACTAATAATCTTTTTACCCCTGTTTGTTGCAGATGTCATTCCTTGAAGCTTTAAATTTGGCTCTTGATGAAGAAATGTCTGCCGATCCCAAAGTATTTTTGATGGGTGAAGAGGTAATCTCGTAGTTGTAATTCAGTTTGTGAGAATCCAATATTTTGACTTCATTGATTTACTCTTTTGAGTTATACCAGATTGCTTATTACTCACCATTATGCAGGTTGGTGAGTACAAGGTGTATATAATCCATGTATGCTATGTTGAGATCCTTAACAAGCTAGCAGATTTTAATTTGATAAATTGTGCTTCTTCTTGTCTTCTTTTTGTCTGTTTTGATAATGAGAGAATTGGAGATTATTTAGAAAATACTCTTCAGGTTTGTACTAATTTTTAAGTTTTGCTTTTTATTGTATACTCTATAATGGTGTTTAATTTTTACACTTCTTTCATTTAGGTTGTACCTCATATTACTGATGCCATTTAAGAATGGATTGAACGTGTGACCCTTATACCGACGGATGGAAAAGAGGGTCCAGTTGATGTGTGTTCCTTAGAATATTATTTTGCAATTTTTCTTAGTCTATAAATTAAGATGTGCTGAACTTTTGGTTTTATGTATATGGGATGGCTTTCAAAGCTATTTCTACACTGTATCATGATTTTGATGTCATCATGAACAAATTAATTGAGACTATTTTTTGCTTATGTTATTTATGTTGTTTATGTCAATGACGCAAGAGGTTTAATGTACAAAAGTTCGTTCATTCCTTGGCGTCGTAGGATCGTTATTGGAGTCAAAATACATAAATAATATTCGAATGGAAATAAGAATTCTGCCAATGAATACAAGTTATTAGTTTTTGTCTTTTCAAACACTTTACTTGAGAAAGTTCTCCTTTAATCGAAACATGATTTTTGGTTCTGAATACATCATTTTCATAATGTTGTCTCGAAGCATTTATCAACATATACTTAAGTTATATGTAATTAATGCTTAATACAAATAATTTTTTTTTTTAATATTTACGCTATTATGTAGTCAATTATATTATGACACGTGTCTTGCACGTCTGACTAGTTTTTTGAAAAAAATGTAAATTTACAATTTTATCCTATTATAAGTGGTCTAAATTTGGTCAAAATACATTTTTCTAGTTAATTAATGGTCAAATCCATCTATTTGTCTTCGTGTTGCATTAAAATGAAATATTTAAAACTGTAAACGACACAAAGTGAAGATTTTTTTTTTTTTTTTTTTTTTTTTTTTGGGATTACTGCTGCAATGCTCTCTCTCTCTCTCTCTCTCTCTCTCTCTCTTAGGTCATTAAGGGTTTTGCAGCTTGTATAAGGGGAGCCAATGTCTAATAAAAAATTATGAGCCCCATTTTGTGGGGCCTATACCCGAGGTGTCAATCTCGGTGCAAAACTAGCAAAACCCCCGTTTATCAATCACTTTATCAGTCTTGCTATACGAACATCATGGGTGACTGCATGTGAGTGTGCACACTCACATGCGGTCTCCCACAAAGTTGATCCTGTGATTTTCGGGGTTTGAGGCGAACTCTGTGAATTAGGCCCCCCAAAATCAACGTAAATACAAAATTCAACAGTGTATTATACAACATATTGTCAACTTTACATTTAACAGTAAGCCGATCAGGCTGCAATTATATAAGTCGACAAGGTTTCAAACATTTCCAAAATATTTAATGACAAGTTAGGGCAAGCCATTGTTTACCTGAGAAGAAGAATTTTTCGACGAAAATTATGGAATCACATCGTTGAAAATTTCACTGTCACAACTCAGCATGAAATAAAAATTTAACATCAAATTGTAATAGATATTGGTAAGACACACCTTAAAAGTACTTAAAGCACGAGTTAGTGCCTCTTATAATCCTCCAGAGAATTATGGAACCATAGGTATAGAGCCTCTTTATATATATCTCAATCCGACCCTACTTAAGTAGTTATGCTAAAAATAATCAGCAAAAGCACCAAACGAGAGAGAACAAAAGCCACTAAATGATTCATGGTAAAAACAGAGGGATCGAGCCTCTTCAAACATATTTCCTGATTAATAAAATAGTGTAAAGAGAAATCATGATAGAGGAAACAAGTCCATTGTAGTTTGTGCTTCCTAAAGCTATTATTTCATGACCAGAATTCCGGATCCGCCATTTTAAGATAGGTAAAGTTGATAAAATATGCCTACTTAATTAACAATATAATGCATTTCTGTTCAACTACTTGTTCCATTAATCTGCTCAGTCCATTCATGATCTGTGCACTACCTTTAATTATACAAAACAGGCTATCTAAGGTCACTAGGAACAATCATTTCAAAGGAATTGAAAAAAATGGACATGGTTGATATAAATCAAGATCAAAGCACATAACAGAACTGTATTCGTATAAATAAGAATGTATACAGAGATGACCATGCACATCAAGAAATGTATGTATCAAGATAATTGAATGAATAACTACCCACAGAGGAACGTTAACTTACTCTAAATAGCATAACCATTTTCATCAATCCTCGCTTTAAGTCCATAAATGAACCAACTGTTAATTAATTCTAGCCGAGATAAATCTTGTGTTACAAAACAAAAAAGTTTAACTCGCAAATATTAGTTCAAGGAATAAAATGGTAATATTCTCTATGGAAAATTGGAGACAGCAATGTCTTCCATGTATATGCATCAAGTCTAGATCTCTATTTATCCAAAATTCAATCCCCCCACCCAAACTATAAGTAATTTCAAGCTTTCCAACATTTCCCTCAAAAGTAACCCTTCGCCAAGCACTTTTAATATGGAAGAAATCAGTTCCTCTTTCTCGTTTGTCCCATATAAGCATCCCATTTTTTAAAAAAAAATTCGTTCACCTCCACCACTAAGAAGTAGAAAGAATTGATCACAATTGCACAAATATTCTTTGAATTTAACTTATCGCTTTTATATACATGAATACAAAATTTTACAAACACTACACTACTCAAGGCAAACCGCAAACATGTAATCTAAAAAATTCCAGTACTCCTAAAAACTCAGCCCAATAATCAGTTAATTAAAAGATAGAGTAAATGGATTGCAAGTTGAATACATACTCACTCAGCTCAGAGAGGAATCACCACAGTTAGGGTTCTTGATTTCTTGTGAAAAGTGAAGGAAAAAGGAAGCCAGCGCCAGGAAGGGAGTGGGGAGGAGAAGGGTTGCCGGCCACGAAATGAGGCCGTCGCCGGTCCGGAGTTGGAGTCGAAATCATTATCGCAGGAGACAGAAGTGTTGGAGAGAAACATTGATGAAAATGACGTACTTACCGTCCGTTTACACTAAATAAAAAAAAAAAAAAAACAAATGGACCAAAAAGACCCCCTCATTTGTTGGGCCTAAGGCGGCAGTCTCATTCGCCTCAACACAAAATCGGCCCGAGTCATCCATGATGGTTGAGTAGCATTTTTTTATCACTTGATTGAGATCTATTGAAAAAGGATTTTGCTATATTGGGGTTGACGCTTAGAGACTATTGTACAATAACGTTGTGTACATAGCATTTTCCATTGAAAAATGCATTAGAATTGGAAAAAATACTATAAAGCCCAACTAGAAGGCATGTAAGCCAACTATAATACGTACACAATACATTATCAAATACATTATACTCTCTTACACACAATAAAATATTCGTGATCATCCTTCATGAGAGGGGGGGGGGGGGGTAAGCTATTTGTACACATGAGGTCTACAAAAAGCAATTTTCCATGTCTGTTAAAGTCTTGTTCCGTTATTCATGGAGCAAAGAGAGGAGCTTTGTGTACATCATTAGTACACATTATTGCACACACTTCTCTCACATGAAAGGAGATCCGCGAATATTTTAATCATCATGCCCCCTCTCATGTAAGAGGAGTGTGTAATGTACAACTAGCTTTTTTCTGGAGCAAATGGGGGACGAGCGGCTAAAGTTTTCTTCCTCGGTATTAAGCTAAAAATTGGGAGAGACGCAAAAAGGGGGACATATTCTTCACCCCTTGTTGTTTGATGGTAATCTTCCTCTATGGGTTTTCGACAAAATTTCTCTTGAATTTTTCATTCGATTGTTTATGGTTTTCTCCTTTCCTTAAAAATTTGGCTGCCTCTCAAGTGACAAGTGTAATAGATGAAATACCCAGGACCAAAATCTCCACTAGACCACAGTTGGTTCCGGCCCTGCATTTATATGAAATAAATCTGTGCTTGTCCAATTGGAACTGGGTTCAAAATTAAACCTTTTATGTTGTTACCAACAGAAATTTGACTACTGCATTGTTTTCTGCTGAGAAGCGAAAAGTGGGGTTCTCGGATTGGGACGATTTAGTGAAAGATGATGCGAATCACTGAAATCAAGAAACTAAAGCCCTTGCAATCATCTTTGGCGTTGTTAAGCTATCAATATTTACAAAGATGCTCCCTCAGTGGAACAGCTAAGGGTAAGGGAAAAATCAAAGCGGGACAGACATTGAAGCGGTCAAAGGTCACTACAAAAAAAGGGTCAGCTGTTTCTTCTCAACCAGAAGGACCTAGAAGGAGAAGTGAATTTGATGAAATGGTTGATAAATGCTTGAGTGCAACTTCGCCAGTCAGATCCTTGAAGCCTAAAGAAAAGGCTAGGGAAGCTGAGAGAGAGAGAAAATGGGACTCATAAGCAAAGCCCGCGAGCAAGAGATTCAGAAACTGAAGAAGAAAGGAAAGGATTTTGATTCACCAATGATAATTGGGACTCCAGGCATGGATTTGATCACTTTAGGTGTGGTCGATGCTGATAAAATTCCGAAGTATGAGCTGACTGTTGAGGATGGGCGGAGGCTTGCAAAAGAGTATAGTAGAATTCTGATGAGGAAGCACAAGGCAAGACAGGCAGCAGAGTCGACACTCTTGAGGTTGAAGAAGGAAGCAATTGGGGCATTGCCTGAGAACTTGAAGGCAGCTGCTTTGGTACCGGATTTGTCTCCTTTTCCCATGAACAGATTTATGGCAACATTGACGCCACCAATTGAAGGCTATATTGAGAAGATTAACGAGGCAGCTAGGAAGAGTGCTGGCAAAGAGAAGCTCAGATAATGAGAGGTAAGGATTTCTATTTAACTTTCTTTGTGCATTGAATCGTTTTCTCAGAATCCGTATCCTATTTGTGTCAAATTCAATTGCTTAGACTATGGCACCAGAATACAGATAGATCATTAGATTTTCCCATTTTAACACGGGTTTATTGAATGTAGTATGTATGTCAGATCCTAAATTTATGGCATTATTTCATTAGTTAATGGTATAAAGTATTTTGCCTAGTGAAATGCTGAGACACGATTGAGTAACAATTTTCTATGTGATTTGAAGCCTAACTCTATCATTTTTCTCTTTACAGCATGCATGTAAGCCATGCTAACTATAGTATCTCGAACTATTTTATTCTTTTTTATGTTATGACATGGAAACTGCCAAATTTAGAAGATAAACGGACTATAATGAGACAAACCATAAGGTCTCATTTGGGTCTAAGATATTAAATGTGGTGTGTAAATCTACAATTTAAAATTCATTTAGTGCTAGCCAAAGTGCCGAGCAGACTTGAAGCTCATACTTGACTTGATAATGTTTGAAGCTGAGCATATAGGTTCTTCCTAAGCCAGTTTGAGCCCCGAGTTTGAATCTAAATTAAAACTTTACCATGGATAGGCTTGGATTGAATCAGGCTTGCTTTTGATAAAATTGGTCTGTAATTTGTCCTTACGGTTGTTACACCTATGCTTATCAGTGTTTTAGCACGAGGTGCATGCCTCAAGGCATACTTGAGGGCCAGGCTATAATTAGGACCTCAAAGCGCAAGCTTTGATTCCCATTTTGCAAGGAGTAAGCCTTAAGGACTTTTTATCACACATGATCCAAGGCTCTTGAGTTGTGCACTCCTTAGTTGCTAATTTTTACTCCAGAGATGCGGTACTAATTTTCCGTTTAGTGATTTATGAGCCCTCTCAGGGCATTTCTCTGTTGCTTCAATTAGTTGCAATAGGTGTAAACCTATTTTTCCTGTAGAGGGCTAATATTATTAGCATTTCTTCTCCGAATAGACAAATTAGGAACATGAGTAAGGATATTGCTAGTGGTAGTGTCTGCCAGTTATGTCTATATTGTGGTAGTTTTGACTTTTGAGCATGGTAACTCCTGTACAACACCAAAATCGTCACACTACTATTAATTGATTTGTAATATGATGACATTGCGAACCACTCAGAAGTCCTGATTGGGAAGTGCCGATGACTGCTTCAAATATACATATGCGCAATATGACTTTATAGTCTGTACTAATCGCCCATATTGGTTTATTAACTTTATAAGCCATTGTATTGGAAGTCAATTTTATATATATAATAGTTGTTTATTATACTATTAGAGCATCTGAAATAGGCTCTTTATTAGCCGTATTCTCTTTATTTTAGGTAGTCAATTCCTTTTTGTAAGAGTCCAACAAAATCTCAAAATTTAAAATTTAAAAATAGATAGTGGATTTGAGTCTGCAAGTGTAGAGAACAGTGTTCTAAAAAGTATGCCTAAACGTCATGCGGGCAAAATGTTGCCTAGGTAGCCAATTCCTTTTCGTAAGAGTCCAACAAAATCCACTAGGTGCCAAGGCTCGCTTTATTGATTTTTTCCTTTTTTTTTTCTTTTTCATTTTTTAAAAGTCTTTTATTTGACTTTAGTTTACATTTTTTTCCCCTTTTTTTTAAAAGCCTTTTATTTACTTTAGCCTATGTTTGACCCTCATTCTTTCAAAAATTCATTTTTTTAAAACTTATTTTCAACCACACATTTTTCTATAAAATAATATTACACGTAAATCCAAAAAAATTTCTTACTTTTTAACCACACAATCTCCTACAAAACAATATTCAAAATAATTTTTTTATCCAAAAATGAGGCTCAAACAAGGGCTTAGTTTCAAAATTTTAAATGACTTTATCTGAACAAAAGTCAGAAATGACTTTATTCGATAGAGTTAGATAAAATTTAAGTTACAGTGCTATTACATTATGTAATTATGATTTTGAGACTTTTCTTTTGTTGAAAACTTTGAATGTATGAAATTCTTATAAATCTATTAATTAGAACTTGTCTAGATAAAATGTGAAATTATGAAAATTATTCTAGCTTTTGCAATTCTAAAACTTGAAAATTGTATAATTGGTTAATTATATGAATTATTAAGTAAATATGATATTTTATAATTTTAGATGTTTGATATGTATTATTTTAATTATTAAATGATTTTTAAAATGATTAAAAATTTAAAATAATATGAAAAACTATAACATACTTTTTGACGCCCAGCGGCCCAGGTGCGTGAAGCTTGAAGTTTGATCTCCACGTGTAATAACGCTTTATACTTTTGAGAACACTTGTGGAGAGCCAAACCTACTTTTTTTATTTAATAGTTTTAGTGCTTTCATTTATTATTTCATAACTTTCCATACACTTCTTTTAAAATAAAGGATAAATGACAATATAACAAGGGAAGCCAGGTAAAAAAGGGAAGGAAAGTGTTATAATTGCTTATGGGAAAAAATCAAAATAAAATGAAACACACAGTGTTGTTAAGAGCACGTTAAATAATATTTTTAAATAAAGAATGGGACATTTTATACAAGTCCGACAACACTATATTTATTTTGCTTTTTTCATCTTTTCTTACCATTTTCCCTCCATTTCCCTTTATAAATAAAAGTGGTGCATAAAAAGTTGTAAAATAAAAAAATGAAGGCATTAGAAATATTATATGTAGAGTGGCTTTGGCTCTCTACATTTGGAGAGTCGAATCCACTCTTTATCCAAAACTTCTAATTTAGAGAGTTTGTTGGACTTTTCAAATAAAGGCTGACTCTCTAGAATAAAGAATATGGAGCTAGTAAAGAGCTTTATGGGAGATGCTCTTAGAAGCCATGATCACCCAATTTATGAATAATAATATCTTTAGCCGAATGTGTTAGACATGTGGAGCTGAAAGCATTGCTGCTCCTACTCGTTCAATGCTGGAAGTTTGTTCACAAGAATATCATCACGAGTAGTGTTGATGCAGGGAAGCGTGAATGGAAATGTGAAAACATGGAATTCATAAACAAACTTCTAGTTCTTGTCGATTCACTCACGAATAGACAAAAAAAAAACTCTCTGAGTCACATAGTATATGAGAATATGGACTCGTTGATTGACGGGAAATACCATTCCAAGGTTTGGAAGACAATTGAGAAAGACTCAAAATTATTTTTATTCCACGAGCGCCCCTCTCATAAGACAGCCAAAATCCAACTGCTAGGAAATCACAGAATTACCTTAAAACTTGTAGTTCGAAAACCAAATCTCAAAATTCCTGTTACTATATACATGGCATAAGTAAGATCTAATAGTTCTCATTATCCACCAATAGGTGACCCTTCGTTTTTAAGGATCCCACGTTGGAGCAAGTTCGTTAGAAATTCTTGGACCTCTGGCTCTCTTGTTGTACCTGTTGACATGATGACATTGAACTGTAGTTATCATACTGACATCTAGACTTGTATAGCATTTTTCATGGACACAACAATAATTCCGTTCCTACTATGTATACTAACATGCAATGCGGGCCAAAGGTATATTTTCTGGTGTCGTATGATAATTTTTGTGTCTCGATTGTTTTTTGTGCAAAGAACATGGTTAATTACAGTCTTGATGATCATATGAAGCGTAGTTTATTAATGAAGTTTGATAGTGGCAATGCAGATGATCTCCTTTTCCGGTGGTGCTTTGTGCATCTGAAGAACTTGAAATCTTTGCTGGGTAGTGAGATCCAATCTCGTTCTTTGACTTACTCAACGCTTCGGCTTAGATGGGCTAATTAAACTCTGTTTTACTGAATAATGTTTGCAGCTCTGTAGAATGTTTATGACCTGATTTATATTCCTCTGGTTGGTTTTGATGGCTACGGCTTGTGCATTTGCTTAATTCTCTGCTATAAATTATTTAACATAACTTTTAGTTTGCACTTCGAGTCATGTGATTCATGACTTCCATGTGGTATTAGACCACATTAGACAATACCATTGAGGAAAATTTTATACTTCCTTTCTTCTTTGATGTCCAGTGTTGTTGAAATTGCTTTAGCTAGCGTATATTCATGTTTTGGTTCTCATCATGAGACATGATTCTAGTTCAACGATAGAACTTTGGAAAGACGTGCTTGACAAATTAGTTAGAAATCTCAAAGTTAACCATATCACTGAACGATAAACAATCATTTCTTGCCACATAAAAAAGTGTTAACCAATGCAGCTTCTCAAGATTATAAGCAGTCCACAAACACAGCCAATTGTTCAGTTGTATTCAAGGCAAGCTAGGTTAACTTGTATGAGAACTTATCTTCAAACTGGCATAAGATGGAGCTCAGGCTACTCGAAAATCTTCTTGAAATTGAAATGACAAGAAAGAATCAGGCTTAGTACTGCTCTAGAGCATGCACCTGCATTCTTTGCTTTACTTCCTAGTTTCTACAGATTAGATCGATGCACCAAAAGGTCGGCCTATAATGACTGCCCGGGTATTAGCCTTTCTGAGCCACAGACCTTGGTGCCAATGCTATTTATCATTATTTTCTGACAATCTGCTGCAAAGGCCAATTCAAAACCAAATTCTCACCATTCATGATAGCAACCTTTCTAATTCTATTTCCCCAGTCATCACCATGTTGTACAAAGCAAGAAACACCAAATGCAACCCAAACCAAACTTGGATAAAAATAAAGTAGCTTCATATTATTGCATCGATGTCACATAAATGGTCAAACATAAAAACCCACAAGAATTCAATACAATACTTAAAAAGTTGCACAATATGTATATCCCTCTACTTCTGTATTTGAATATTAAACATCGAGAGGCATTATAAATTGGAAGGCAACAAACTAGATTTTGTCAATGTCTTCATCCTCAAACTCAATGTAATCGTCTCCAGCACCATCGTCCTCCTCATCAAGTCCACCGGCAATACCTTCATTAAGCCTCGTGTTCTCCGGCAGCTCACCATACGCCTTCAACAACCGGGCTTCATCAGGCATGTACTTCAGGATTACATCAGCCTTATCGTCCTATGGTAAACAAAGAGGCGGTTAAATGGAGCACTCTACTCAATTCACATATAATGTAACATACAAGCCTCAGAATAGATTCAGATAAGATGCCATATCACACATTTTTGACAAAAACATAGTAGAAATTCAATCAAGGACACATAAGCTGAGATATCCATATAATTGGGTTTGGCTGTCTGCAAATTCATATAATATTACTTTTGTGATGCAAAATGGCTAAAAAAGGTTTACCCACATACTTTTCAACTCAGAAAACAATAATCAAAAGATTGATAAAGATGAAAGATTCCAATAAGCATAGAGTATTTATACGATTTAAAGAGTGGATTTTCCTACTTCGACTTCAACTATTGAGCTCTAGAGAAGTAAAAACTCAATTTGAAACTGCAAAAAGAATTACAAATATATATAATAACAAAAATTAAACAACAAATTAAAAAGAAACTAATGGAAATCAACAAAGAAGCAGCCAAAATATTTCCCCATATATCCACCAACTGGTCCATAAATTCATCAAATACTACACATGAAGCCAAAATTAAATTAGCCTAAGATCTCAATTTCTAAAAATAAAAAAATGAAAACAGTTATTCACACAATAAGTCTAACAAAGAGATAGTTATAAATAAATTACTACCTGGTAGTCACGGAGACCGACAAGGATTATGTCACCGGCGGCGATCCAGACCTTTTTATGCATTTTACCACGTATATGGCAGAGACGCTTGATGCCGTCGATACACGTGGCTTCACAGCGGCCATTCCCTAGCATCCTCATTACCTGAGCGTATTCCTGTCCATCTTCTTTGAATACGAGTTCTCGCTTCTCATCATCGGCCTCGTTCTTCCCTCTCTTGCGATTCTTACCTCCCTTACCCTTGTTCTTCGGCATCTCGTATGAACCCTAGATCGTACGGCTCTGGTTTCGCTTCGCTTGCGTATGATGATATCTAGAGAGGAGAGAGAGTTATAGAATCCAGACACGTGCATTTCACCTTTTATATCGTCGGGTTTACGTGATATGCACGGCTTTGGATTTAGATACAAATTAGATTGACAAAAGTTGGGCGCCCAACTATTGCTCATTTGGGCACCCAACTTTTGTCAATGTACAAGTAAAATTAGAGGAAATGAGGCTCAGTACGGCTCATAAGGAACAAAATTGAATAATACACTTTAAACTGATTAAATAATTCAAAATATAATTAATACGTCTAAAATCTTCCAAAACATAAAAAGAGAGAAGAGAATCGATTGGTGTTTCTTCAACTTTTTTCCATTTTCATTATCTTAAGGGGCAGAAAAGAGCAGTACATGGCCGTGCCACCATCGTATCCGGGTCTGCCAGATATAATACAAGGCGAGGACCGCGTGGAAGGAACTATATATTGGGATGAACTGCTAAAAGCTGCAGATAGAGCGACTACTGGTATTATCGAAGAAAAAGTGCATCAAAATGATCTATGCGCTCTATCATTTTCATCAGGCACGACTGGCTTATCAAAACTTAGTGGCTAATCTATGTTCTACGCTCTTCAGTGTAGGACCAGAATTAATAGGACAAGTTACAATACTTGGTCTAATACCATTTTTTCATATCTATGGTCTTACTGGAATATGTTGTGCCTCTATTAGAAACAAGGGGAAAGTAGTGGTGATGCGCAGATATGAACTTCGGGCATTTATGAGTGCATTGATCACACACCAGATCACGTTTGCACCAATTGTACCACCCATCATTTTGGCATTGGTTAAGAACCCCATAGTCGATGAATTTGATCTCAGTAAACTCAAGCTCAGGTCCGTCATGACTGCAGCAGCTCCACTTGCCCCTACAGAATTTCAGCAGCCTACCGAGCACATACCGACAAGTCTTTACACCTCCACCGACCAGTGGGACTTTCTCACAAGTCTATGGCAGCTCCACCGTCAGTCGCAATCCTCTGCAGCACCCTTTGGCGGATCAACCTCATTTCTTTTAATGTGGGCAAGTATTGATAATTCTACCAACCATGAGAGAAATTTCATGGCGGATTCACACTGCAGATGCCAATTTAATTTAATTAACATACACGATTTGGTATTTTGTTTTGGGAAATAGATCTAGGACTATGAGTTCGATGTCCTGTTATTATATTTTGTTTGTTATGCTTTTGTTCTTGCTTTAATGGGTGGAAAAAGTTTCATTTTGTGTTGCTATGTGAATTCGTGGCGTTAAATTTGTGTTGTGGTGATGCCTGATTGTTTCAATTATACATCTTGAAAATCCTACATGTTTGTTAATTATTCTAGTTTAGCCTTTCCCCCTTCAATTTTGGTTGGTTTCTTCATATTAATAAACAACCTGGCATTTCAAATACTCCTGTACATTCCTTTGAAGACTTGAATTGGTATGTTCAAATGTCAAAAAATGTTCACGTATGTATCTAGTTAATTGCTCCAATGATATCCTGTGACTTTTTTTTTTTTTGAAAAAAGTGACATAATTCACGTTCTCCTTTAACAGACACCTTGCAAGCACCAATATAATTGATTCAATTTTTTTTTTATTACCAGAAAATATAACTTGAATTGATATGTTAAAATTTTAAAAAATGCATACATGTACATCTAATTAATGACTACAATGATATATTGTGATTTTTTTTTTTTTTTAAAAGTGACAGAATGTCACTTTTATTTATTTATTTATAGAAAAGTAACTTTTTCACATTTTCTTTGAGCAAACACCTTGCATGTATCAATATAATTGATTCAAAATTTTAGTTTTCATATCTATTACCAAAAAATAAGGTTTGAATTGGTTAGTTCAGATTTTCAAAAAAATACACATGTATACATCTAATTAATTGTTCCAATGAGATATTGTGATTTTTTTTCGAAAAAAGTGACAGTGTCACTTTTTCATAGAAAAGTGTCGGAATTAATACTCTCCTTGAGAAAACACCTTATATGCATCAATTTAATCGATTCAAAAAATTCTTTTACATATTTATTACCAGAAAATAAGGTTTGAATTGAAATGTTCAAATTTCCAAAAATATGCACGTATGTATCTAGTTATTGGCTCCAATGATATCATGTGACTTTTTTAAAAAAAAAAAGTGACAATGTCACTTTTTGAAAGAAAAGTGACATAATTCACATTCTCTTTTAGCAAACACCTTACAAGCATTAATGTAATTGATTCAATGTTTTTTTTACATATTTATTACTGGAAAACATAATTTGAATTGGTATGCTAAAATTTTAAAAAATGCATGCACATGCATATAGTTAATGACTACAATGAAATAGTGTGATTTTTTTTGGAAAAAAAGTGACAGAATGTTACTTTTTATTTATTTATAGAAAAGTGACTTACATATTCTCCTTGAGCAAATATGTAACATTCCGAAATTTTCTAGTAAATATTTTTAGTATTTTAGAATGTTTTGAATTTTATGGGCTTAGTAAATATTTTTAGTATTTTTAGAAAGTTTTTAATTGTATGGGTTTAATTGAATAATAAAATAAATGTTAATAGAAATTGTAATTAAAATAGTATTAGGGATTTGAAAGTGCAATTTCATAATTGCATATTTGCCCAAGGATTAAAGATGTAATTTCACAAACCAATAAAATATTTGCATTTGTACCCAAGGATTAAATGTGCAATTTCATAAACCAATAAAATAGTTGCATTTGTGCTAAGGACTAAGGGTGTAATTTCTAAAACCAATAAAATATTGACATTGGTTACCTAGGGGTTAAAAGTGCAATTTGATAAATTGCACAATTAACCCCTAACATCAACTATAAATATGGGATAATGGTGAAGTGAGAAATGTCTCACATCTCTTTCATTTCCATCCCTTTCACTCTTTAAGGTATGTTTTTTTTTTTTTTTTTTTTTTTGTAAATTATTTATTTACTTAATTATTTATTTAGATAATTATTTGTTTTAAGTATTTATTTGGTTTATGAATAGGAAATTAAATTTTTTTGCTCTAGGGTTATTTAATAATGGAGGAAAGATAGAGTTAGAGTTATGTTAAATTAATAAAATTTAGAATGATTAATTATAAATTTTCTATTTAGAAATCTTAACTCTAGAAGTTTTAAAATTTATAAAAATATTTCAAGAAATATTGAGTTTAGTTTACTTAGTTTGCATAAAATAATAATAATAATAACTATTATTTTTATTTTTATTATTATAATATTTGATGAAAGAAGGTAAAGAAGTAAGATAGGCAAATCATTTGGAATAATAGTTGCTAATTATATTGGTTAATGGGCCACTAGTATATGTATACATGTGTATATAGTAAATTCAATTGGAGAATAAATAATTAGCACTTGAGATTTAAATTATTTTGATTTGATGAGAAGTAATGTGTCATGATGCATAGTCTAAAAAGTGAGGCATGTGAAAAATTTAGTAAAGAAGAATATGGAATGCATAAGAAATCAATTAATAAGTATGGTATATATATGTGTGTGTGTGTGTGTGTGTGTGTGTGGATATGTGAAAAATTTAGTAAAGAAGAATATGGGATTCATAAGAAATCAATTAATAAGTATGGTATATATATATGTGTGTGTGTGTGTGTGTGTGTGTGTGTGTGTATTTGTGGATATTTGTGTGTTAAATAAAATGAAAAATGGATCAAACATGAAATGAAAAATAATATGGTAAATTTTACATGTATTAATTTTATTTTAGAAATTGTGAAATTTATTTAATAACGATAACAAGAATTTATTATTATTATTTATTAGTAGTAAACTAGTATTATTAGTGTCCTTATTAAAATTGTTTTAATTATGTAACCTATAATATCTTATAGGTTTAGTTAGATTTGTTAATTGAGAGGTACTATGACAAGACATAATTAATGTAGGGATTATTGTATTAATGCAGATATTGATCAAGGAAATCGTGAAAAAGGTAAATATTGATGTTTTTCAACTGCAGTACAAGATACGTTAAATGTGTAATTATGTGCTTATATGTGTTTGCTTATTTTACTACGTGACATGGCAGTATGATACGTGTGCATTGAATTTATTTGGAAAACGTATGGATGATTACGTTTTCAAAATCATGCATATGTTGTTGTCATTCTGATTGAGTTACGGTTGATCATTTTGAGTGTGAATCCCATTATAGATGTACCGTAATATTGTGTTCGAATAAAGATACCACTTGAGGCTCCTGACGGTCATTAAGGGTAGCCAAGGATAGGGTATTCGGAGTTCGGCACCTATATACAGGCAGTGTCAGGAGGTCCCTTGGTGGCCTTGGGACTGCGGATAGGCACTTGGAGTACTGTATATATGTAGGTCAGGCCTTGAATTTGTATATATGATATACTGATAATGCATCTTGAGTCTCGGTGGGCAACGACGGATGCATTGATATTGGTTTGCGTGCAAGAAATGACCATATTATTGTGAGCTTATACGGTACACTATAATAAGGATTTGGGCCCATTTATGCTTGACATGCATCATTGCATCATCATATTTACTGAACTTTATGGTTCACATTTTGTATTTTGTACTGTAGATGGCCCAGCGAGATAATGAGATTATCAGAACTACCAGACATGCCGAAATTACTGCGGATTTCTCAGCTATACATGTTATATATAGACGCACCCACTACACACGCTTTTATACAGTGATTGATGAAGGTATTGAAACTTTTGAAGACGAGGAAGACTTTGTGACGGTCATGATTGAGGTGTATGACTTGGTTATTTGTCGTTATGTAAATACCGTAATGTTCGTGGAATAGACTGTGATATGATATTATGTAAAAAGGGAAAATGGGATTTAGGAAAAGAATGTAGATAAACTTGACTGATTTTGACATACCGCCATATCTGCCTATTGTAAAATAGATATAGAGAAAAATATTTTGAAAATTTGCAGGCATTTCTTTTGACCAAAATTTTTGGGTAGTCATATGACAAATTTTCGAGGGGATGTCTTTTGTAAAACAAATTCTCTTTTTGGTATAATATAAAATCTGGCTGTTCTTTTAACCTTTTATATTTGATTTTTTTGTGACACGTTTTGATTATACTGTGAGATGTTTATTTGGATTAAATCTTAGTCTGTTATAAAAACTATTAATAAAATAACACTATAAAAAGAAAAATGTTAAGGGTAGAGGTTGGGGGCTGACAAAATACTTTGCATGTACCAATGTAATTGAAATTTTTATCACTTTTTTTTAGTGAAAAACATTAATAAAAATGAGATTGTATATCATTTTTAATATAAAAATGACACTAAACTTTTAAAAAGTAACATTGTCACTTTTTTTATTAAAAAAGTGACAATTTTTATTAAAAAAAAGTAACATTGTGTCACTTTTTAATTTTAGACAGTATTTTTACTTCCAAAAATTTTTCATATGATTTTTCAAAAGGGCTCTAATTTTAAGGGTATTTTTGTAAGTTGCCCGTAGAATTACCTTTGGATTTATAGGCTCAGTTGGGCCTGATATCAGCAGATGGTCCTTTGATATCTACATGGGGTCTCAGCCCGATTTGCCTAAAAATCTTGATCCCGGCACAATTTGTGTTGGCCCCATATTAGCCAATGGTCCTTTGATAACATGGGGGCCGACCGATTTTCCTAAAAATCTTAAACCAAGCACAACTTGTGATGAGAACCCGACCAAAAACAAGTTTGGGAATCTACGAACAAGATAAATCCAACCCAAGAAAGCTACAAATCACGCCGCACAAAGATCAATCCGACCCGTTGTTCAATCCGTACCAAGAACCGAGATTCCACGCAAGAAGTCTGACCTATTGATTACCCGAAACAAAAATCGTGAAGTGGGAACGCCACAAAAGGATTGCGAAAACTTTTTGATAAGTTCAAAATGTAGATCTTTAAACCACGAAGAAATTAGAAGAATAAATCTCTCAAATTATAGAATTCTCTCAAAAATAATGTCAAAAGTTCCATACAATGAAGAATAAAACCTTATTTATACTCAACTAAGGAAATATGAAAAAAAAAAAAAAAAAAAAAACCGAATTTTAGAGTCCAAAATTAAGAAAACTTGCAAAAATAATGAATTCTAGTAGAATAGAAAGAAAACGCGAAAAAACAGCTTCTACCGGACGTCCGGTAGGACGCGTCCAGATGGGTAGAACTTCGCTCCTGTCTTCGGCCAACTTTATCACGTTGATCCAAGTCTTTTCGACATTCGACCCCAACATAAAACTTGGTCTTTGGCGCATCGTCTCCAACATGTTGTGCCCTGTAACTCGAACAAGCAATTGCACGACTTTTGTTGATTCCTTGAAGACCCGAACCCGGCTTGATCTCTTCGGCTCATTCGCTAAACCTCTGTGAGTTTGTAACGTAATCCAAATTAAATCAGCTTGTGCCTATTAACACCGTTTTTCTTTGTTTTCTAGTAGAATGTTAGGGGTCGTTCTCTTCGTGTTTCAGTTTTAAGTTTTGAATTCATTTTATATTTTGTATTTTGAGTGTCCATTTTGAGATTGTTGAAATCGCGTTTCTTTTGTTATTTTGAAAAAAAAAAATTCAAAACATAGACCCAAAACGAGTTTACAATATTTTTGGTCTTTTCCATTCTCCAGCCATGGAAACCTATCGAAAATCGCCCCCTCCAGAGCCGTCATCTTCTACCTCAGAAATCGACCACCACCCACCACCTAGACCTCCATATCCCAGCATCATTCCAACCCCCTTGCCTCCCTCTACAACATCCAGAGATTATTTGATCGAAAATCTGTCGGAATCAGCCAAGACAATTGCGCTACCACTCACAGTTTTGGCCTATTAGCACCTCCGTTGACCACCTTTTTGATCGCGAACCACCACCAATCCACTCCTCTCAACAAAGCGCATCCAATAATACCATGGGTCACCTTCGATTATGTCGATTTATGTTTGTCTTATGGAAGCCGTCAGTGACTTATGAAGCCATAGCTTGAGTCATCTAGGGGTGGGAGTTTTGAAGCCATGGCTGAAGTCGTCTGGGGATGGGTAATTGATCAGTGGTGGTGCGTGACCTTGGGTGTTGGCGGAGGTGGAAATTCTGGCACAAACAGTTTGCTCCAATGGGAGTTTTGAGGATGATATTTTTTTTTAAATTTTTTTTTTTTTTTTTTTTTTTTTATCGATTTTGGTATATGTTTGGGTTATCATTTGTGTGGTAATTGAAGAAGGGATTGAGGGCTTCACAATGGTATGTAAATCCGGTGGTTATGAAGGAGGTTGGCCGGAGTTTAGAGGGTGGGAAAGTGGCGGCTCCATTATCTTGGCAGGAGAAAGGTGGACTTGAAAATGACTGTTTTCCGTGTTTCTGCGCTTGTGATGAAAACATCCAAAACGGCAAATGCCGTTTTGCATTTTCTTCAAAAAAAAAAAAATTCATTTTCAAAAATTCGTTTTCGAAAACGGGAAAGAGAACATGTTTTCACTGTTTTGGAAAATCAAAAACAGAAAATGGCTTGAAAACAACAAAGAGAACGGCCCGGGTGCGTTTTCTTTGCTGTTTTCGGGCCGTTTACTATTTTCGATTTTCCAAATCGAAAATGAATTTTTGAAAACAGCTGAAAATTTTGTGAAGAAAACAGAAAACAATTTTTTTACGTTTTGACTGTTTTCTACTTTTCTTCACAAATTTGTCAAAACTCAAAAAATACGAGTTGAAAAATATTTTTTTAAAACAACAAAAAAGAGTTTTCAACAATTTCAAAATGGACACCCAAAACATAAAACACAACGAATTCAAAACTCAAAACACAAAACTGAAACACGAAAAGAACTCCCCCTTAGTATTTCATAAATCGAGATGTGGTTAAAAAATCATTTACCAACATTTCTTTATTATTTAAATACAATTTAAATTGAAAGACTTAATAGATGGCTGGCTCAACAAGAACCGTAAGAAGCCTTCTAGATCACTTTAGAACTACTTATACATGTTCTTGTGCAATTCAATACGCATTTACCCAAAAACAAAGCATTTATAGAATAGAGCGAAAAGGGCTTTCGAAAGCTCAGAGCAAAATCTATATTCCGATTATAATTTCAAGATTACATTACAGCAGCATATTTATAATCTCAGAGTAAGAATTACATGTCTACAGCTCACACACATATAAGCCTGAGTTACACGTTTCTAATTCATTATACAGCACAAAATGCATCCGGCTTTATGCAGAAAATATGATAATCTCTTGACATATTGTAAACTACAATGTCAGCTCTAGCACCTGATAGTAAGCTCAGCCCTGAGGTGGAGTAAGCCGTTGATGAAGTAGAGACTGTCATCAGCCATGAATGACGTCCACGGAATGCTAAATAAATTGCGATATCCAACTGCCTTACCCCCAGTGAAAGTGTAATTGCCCTTGTATTTGCTAATGAACTCCTCTGTGGGTTTTGATCTGGCAGCGAATTCATAGTCAACGGCGAATGTAACAGAACCCTTTTCTTGCATCCCGAGGAAAAGACCAAAACAATGAAAAGAACTTTGTTGATCCATATTGCAATGAGCGGACAGGAAAAACCCTTGTCCACCCAAGTGGAACGCCTGAGAATACACCCGTCCAGATGGGAACAAATTTGCACATTCCTCTCGCTTAAGATCCAATAAGACCACACACTGTTGGTGTGGAAGTTCAAAACTCAACCACCTTAATGGGCCGATACTTGTAGGCACGTTCCACATACCGATGGTTAGTAGAGGTCAAATCCTCCAAGGAATGAAGTCGTTGGCGATGTGGAGGCTCAGTCTTGAAAAATAGGGCTTCAAGGACAACTTTGGTTGCAAATTCATGATCAAAGTCATTGCACGTAAGAACCTTCTTCAATTTCCGAGGAGTCATGTAAGGAAAGCGGATATATTGACCTAAACGAGTACCAAGGATTTCCCGCCTCTCCTCCAGCTTTTGACAATGAGACCTAGTCCACTTCAATGCGAAATCATACACAGCATCTTCTGAGGCAACCTGAAGATCATCGCTAGACAAGATTGCCTCAATTCCAGCAAGAGGCAAACTCATAATCTCGTCTTGATACCTGATCACATTTGTATACACTGATAAATTAGCATCAAATGCTACTAAAAGTATCGGAATCATTGAGCTCATGAGATATAAAAGAAAAATTGGTTTTCACCTATTTATGTAAGAGACAGAGAGAAAAGCAAAGATCACATACTTCCAAAACGATGTCACTTCCAATACAAGGATTTTTCAAGACGAGATGATATGTCAAAAGCTAAACAATTCACGGGAAAAAAAAAAATCATGCACGAGAAAAAAGAGATAAGACGAGCAATATATCAATCCAAACAATATGGAGAAAAAACAAAGTAATCAGAACGAGACCTGAATGGCCTGTTGGTGCCAGTCTGGTTACTTTATGTGCATATTTTTAGAATTGAAATACTCAAAGCAATCAAAACTGCCCATTTTTAAGACAACAGGAGACAGAGTTCAACTAAAATTTAAATCAGCTGGTTAAGATCCAAAACAATCTCTGCATGTTTCGATCCCCAAAACCTTGCGGGTACACAATGTCCAGCATTTCACCCGACACCTTATTGCTGAAGATTTCTACTGTGACACAAAATAACTAATAACTCTGATTCCAGGTGGAAAGTCATATTATTTATGTGAAAATTTTCATTTATCAGCTACAAAAAGGAATTACTTCACCAGTTTTAAGTATTAATTGACTATCATAGACGAAATCACTTACTTATCGTAGTAATCTAATATGCTTGTAGTATCAAAGAGAATATCAATATCATGCCTCTACAACAAGAAAAAAATTGATATACAAATTAAAACAATAAATTCATTTAAAGACATGTACTAAATGTATTTTCCTTCCCTGGCAGTGCAATATATAGTTTAACTTAAAAGTTATTTTAATATAACAAAAAGCTACACCTCCAATTTAAAATATTTCATGAACAAAAATCAAAACAAAGAAATTGATTTCATTAAAAGATAAAAAGTACAAGCATAAAGTTAGAATTCTACAATTTTAAAGAATTTAAACTAACATGTTCCCAACGTTTCGATCCCACATTTTTAGAAATAAAATATCAGCTTGTCCATGTCATGTCGCATTTCATGAACAAAAGTCAAAACAAAGAAATTAATTTTATTAAAAGATAAAAAGTATAAACATAAAGATAGAATATCTAAATCTACAATTTTGAAGAATTTAAAGTAACATGTCCCTGATGTTTTTGTCCCACATTTTTTAGAAATCAGTTATCGGCGTGTCGGTGCCCTATCGCATGTTATCTAGCTGATAAAAGGGAAAATGTGAGACATTTCCACATGATCAGTACAAAAATTAGGCATAAAGTTCCACTTTCAGAATTCTTTAAGCCAAGGAAGAATAAGGGAATGTACTTCGATATATCTTTGAAACGAGTAGCTAAGAACTGTTTTGCTGCATCAGTTAATGGTTGGACTGCTTCAGCCATTAGGACACTAGAAGGAAGATCCAGATATAACAATGCAGACTCTGGGGTCATGGGCAAGTTCCGTAATAAGTGGCTACAATATCTCATGCACGAAGCAACTTGAAATTTATCAGCAGCCATAAGCACATCCAGCAAAGCAGGAGCTGTAGTTGTAGTTAAAGTATTACTATACATAAAATTCAGGAGCTCCATGAGGGCAGCTTCCTCTGTTCCGTTAAGAAAAAGAAAGTAAAATTAAATATTAGTCTAATAGACGATATACAACTGAAGAGAAAAGTTGTGACCAAAAAATAAATAAGGAATTTGAAGAGGAAAGAATTGCAACCTACACATACTTCATTATCATGCTACCTACCAATGGAGGCAATCTGTACAGTTATTTTATGCATACCACGACTAATAATGTGCAAGTACAATATAACAGAAATGTAGAAACAAAAAAATAAAAAGGCATAAAAAAATAGTTCAGGACAAAAAAGTCCATAAGTATTTACGCGACAAAAGCTAAAAGACACTGAAGAGCAGTATGACCTAAACATTCATCACTACCATAAAAATGTATAAAACGATATTTGCTCGGTTTCTTTTCACAATGCAACTGACTACAGATGATTAAAAAATTATAATAAATAATATAAGTCACAATTATTTCCTAAAAAAGAAGAAGATTAAGATAAATAAAAAACCAAAAAAGGATTGAGAAGCAGAGCCGATAACTAATAGTGCAACATACTACGTACCAGAGGCATTAATTCTTAGTGTTACGTGTCTCTGCTCTGACTCCATCATCCCATTCGAGAATAGCTGCATAGTAAGGAACAAGAAATTCATTCGAAACATACCAAGAGAGACAAATACTAGAACTTCTCAAATTAAAACAATAATTACCTTAAAGAAGAATGGACTCTTTGCTGCTAAAATAGGAGAGCTGATATGTAAAGTTCTAACTCTTAAAACTCTTGAACTATCCTCAGACGAATTTGAATCATCACTATTTGCAGCTTCATCTCCTGCAGGAGCAATTTGCTAGCTTTAATTTTATAAGAGAATAATTTTTTCCTAAGAGAGATGCAAGGAGCTGAACATGTGGATTCCCAAATTGTGCACCAATACCCAACCAAAATATGTTCAAAATATATAACTATGATGGAAATATGCAAATACAGAACTTTACCCAGGTATTGGCGTAAAGATTCAATTGATTCTTCATTTTCCACCTATCTAGGTCACTATCCACTATCTGGAAATATTAAAAAAAATTTCTCAACATAGTAATCTCTGATCAGTTGCTCCTGTTTTATCTACAGTCTTTATAGTTATTCATCCACCATATAACCGATATCAAGCAAACCCTTTGATCCCATGGTCCATTGCCAATATATCTCCCATAAAAGAAAGCAGAACCTCCTGTATCTAATAAATAGAGTAAATCTTATCTCAGTCTTCCATCTCAACGTCTTTTAACATATGGGATGTGTTGTGTATGTGGCTCACATAGAGCGAAACACAGGTTTACTGGATCAAATAGGCGCGTTCACTATTTGTTTGCCAAGAACGTTGCCCCTGCGGTATGGTATAGGGGTATTTTCTTGTACGGACCTCAAAGTTTTGTATGGGCTTGGACTAGGGTTAGTATAAATACTAATGATTTAACCCTATTATACATACTGAATAAATTATCTCCGCTTCGCTCCTCGTGGATGTAGGCACATCGCCGAACCACGTAAATACTTTTGATGATTTCTCTCTTTCATCTCTTTATTATTGCACATAAAATCTAATGGGATAATAGAGAAACAGAAAACAAATAAAATGGTTTTGATTTTCAAATGTTTCAAGAAACCAAAATGAGAACAATGTAGTTATGCAGAAATAATATACTTGGTCATTTGTATAGATAGCAAACTAGAATAATAAAACAAGAATTTTGATAACAGAGAAAACTAAATGAACCTCTGTTATGGACCCACATATGAAAACTAGATAAAATTTTTGAAAACCTACAGAAAAACAGATTTGGAATCTAAAAACACTCCCCCTGCAGGGCCTTGACATTTTTATTCAAATGGTCCTAGAAATATTCTCCAATACATTGTAGATCATATTGGCTTCACTATACATTTTCTGGCAATTGGACACTATATCTAATACTCCCCCAATTTTAAATCATGACTTAGATTGCCTAATCCAATACAAGCATAAAGTTCATCTGTTTATCCCAAAACTATTCAAAGAACTATAGTACAACGTGAATTCTTAGACCAGTCATAAAGATGATGCCCAAAGATGAATGAGAAGGTGATGATGAATATTTTTCTCATACCTGGGGATAATTCTTCAATCATTGAAATTTCTTCTTCGTCGTGATTATCATCATCCACACAAACTTCAATATCAGGTAGCTGACAATCAAGAGTCGGCTCCTCTGGGTGAATGTTGATATCCAAAGCTGCAAACGAGTGGCACATGTCTGATTAACATCAGCACAACCCATACCAGCATAAGAATGAGAAGAGATCTTAAAAACCATGCAAAATTGCAGCAAGGAAGCATTTATGCAACTGAATATCTGGAAAAGATAGTTAAACCCCAATCCATAACAACTACTATAGAAGCAACAAACTAGGGACAGGTCTCCAAACCAAGAAGGATATTTTGATGAGAAATATAGTATATTAAAATTTCTTAACAGGGAAAAAAAATCTGGATAATGTTTTGATATGATCAACACCGAGCAAAAAGAAGAAAAAGGAAAGGCAACATACACTACTCAATAACAAACTTGGTGGCATAAAATCAAGGCATTAAAATTGGAATTAGAAATGAAAAGGTCAATTTTTTGCAAAAGTGCTTGGCAAAGTCTAAAAACAGTTAAACTACTTGTCCAGAAATTGTTTACACCTTTGTTGACAGATGACCATGGGCATGCATTTTGGCCTTTGATTTTAGTGTACATGTAGCATAACTAGTCTAAACATAGGCCAAGCTAGGTATTTCATTTTAGCCAGCTCCAGAATCCGAGTCCAATCATCAACTCACTTCTTGATGCGCCAAGTTCAATTAGCTTTGCTTCAATCATTTATAGTTATATCCAAAATCGAGTTAATCTTACCGCTTCATTTATATATTTCATTAAATTCTGCTTTATCTATGCTATCTAATTCCACTTTCAAATTAAAAGTAATTGAAAAGATTTTCTTTATTCTCCTATCCAACACATAAACATGAATAATAAATAAAAATACATGTACATACACAATAATCAGAACAATTACCACATAACTCAAAGTCATCAATAACAATGTTCAAGCGTATATCTATACATATTTGACTACAAGGTGGACTTACCATTTTCCTTCTCGTCGATATCTCCACGGCGGCGCTTGCTTTTGCGGGTCGCCCAATCAGCTAGGGTTAGGCAACCCTCCAAGTCGGGTCGGGTGTCTGGGGAGTCGGGCATGATCTCGATCCGGAGGACCCGGTCCGAGAAGTTGCTGTCATTGAAGGCGAATGCGAAATCCTCCTGTTCACGGCCGTTTGAAGGCGAAAGGTTGCAGTCGGAGTCCATCACGGCTGTTCTCCGGTCAAATAAATCCAGACCCGCATCCATCATTCTCTCTCTCTCTCTCACACTAGCCACTCAAAGTCCTTTGATAGACAAACACTAGGCTTTTGATTGGGTCAATCAAATTACAGAATACCGTTGAGTTTGGCAGATTGGGTGAACTTGAGCCATAAATGCTTGTAAGTGATTGAATAAGAATTAATTTCAATAATAGGCCGTTTGATAGTCTAAATTTTTCGTGAAAGATGGAAAATATTTTTCTGTTTTTGCTATTTACCTATTTAATTGCACTAATTTTCTAGGAAAAACGTTTTCCAAGTTTTTCAAGATACAAATTATTGATGCACAAGAGCTATAAAACGTTTTTTTATCATTTCCAATTTTTTGACTTAATTTTTTTAATTTTTTTTCAGAAATTAGAACACATTCCAAAGTCAATAGTAAAAAAATTTATCCATTTAATTTATAATTTGCGTAAAAAATAAAACCAAACAAAAAATATGTCAGGTGAAAAATTATACCAATCAAACATCATTAATTACAATTCCTTCTAAAACAAATTTTATACAATTCAATTCCCTGTCATTCATTTTCTTTCCACCCATTTTTCATCCTTACAATTAAACGAACCCTAATGGTCACTGACGTTTGTAAGGAATTTCATATTATTTGTCATTGCAGTTTATAAAAGTCTCACAAATGGTTATTCAATTAAAAATATTAACTTAAAATCCTACTTCACTTCACTTCACTATAAAATAAAAGGGCGAATGGAGGGGCTGGACACGTGCCGCGATTTCCCATCGTCCTAATTCTTTTTTTTTTTTTTTCGTCTTCTACCAACTCCCAACTGAAACTGCTGACCATACCGGCTCCCCACTAAACTGCTGCACAAACCATACCTGTTTGCATTCCCCCCACTAAACTACAGTAACTATACCTGTTTGTCACTATAAAATAATGGAGGGGCTGGACACGTGCCGCGATTTCCCATCGTCCTAATTCTTTTTTTTTTTTTTTCGTCTTCTACCAACTCCCAACTGAAACTGCTGACCATACCGGCTCCCCACTAAACTGCTGCACAAACCATACCTGTTTGCATTCCCCCCACTAAACTACAGTAACTATACCTGTTTGTGATGTAAAAATTTTGAATGACTCTCGCACATTACTCTTCTTTTCCCACTGCAACCATACTTCTACGCTTCCTTTCTTGAATTCTGGTGACCTTTGGCTAAGGTGAATTGTGAATATTTCCGTTTAGAAGTTGTGAATATTTGACAGAGACAAATGTTTTATGCATTCTTCTTATTGTATGTGTTCTTTTTCTTTTTGTTTTCTGTTATTGTTTCCTGTTTTTTTTCTTTTTGTTTTCTGTTATTTTTGTATATTTTCGGAAGTATTGGTGTGGTAGGTAGCGGTGAAGTGTGTTTGCGTGAGACATTGTCTGGTGTTTGATGTTAGATTCGAAACACACCCATGTCTCACGCAGAAATGTGTTTGCGTGAGAGAAGGAGACGCGACCCTTGTCTCTGTAAGACACGGAAGTGCACGGTGCCTCCGTGTCTCACAGAGACACCATCGTGCCTCCGTGAGACACGGAGGCACCGTGGGTGTCTTACGGAGCCAGTCTCACAGAGGAGGCACCGTGTTTTGGGGGTGTTATTTTCCAACTTGTCACGATTTTGTTGCTCCCCACCTCCAAAAACCTTCAGAATACTCCGAAAAATTGGAAACCGGGATTGAAGAATTTCCACACAGGTTACATCTTTATACACTCCAGCGTCAGGAGCCGCCACCACGGGTGGTGTCACAGGATCTTTTCTTACCTCCCGGGACGACTTTACCCACCCTCCAAACACTAACGTCGCTTTGGCCTAATACAGATTTCAAAACTACCCTTTTGGAGTACTTTGGAAGGGAGAAATGTGTTTCCATCGGGGCCTATTCCGAGGTCATTTTTGGATGAGAAAAATCTGATGAAATTGAAGGGATATTTTGTTGGGATTGTAGTGTTGAGGAATATGATTGAGTTAGAATTTATATGAAGAGAAATTATGCTTTGCTTTAGAATTATTGGGTGGATCACAGATAGGAAGATGGAAGAATTTATATGAAGAGAAATTATGCTTTGCTTTAGAATTATTGGGTGGATCACAGATAGGAAGATGGAAGAAGGGATTGTTGGGAAATCTAGGGGGGAAGGTAAGGGATTGTTTCTGGGTTTGCCATCTGCTGCAGGCTTGGAGGGAGAGACATGGATTTGGTATTCTTGATGGCACAGAGACACCATCGTGCCTTACCGTGGGTGTCTTACCGAGCCAGTCTCACAGAGGAGGCACCGTGTTTTGGGGGTGTGGTTGCACAATCTATTCCTCTTGAGTTTAATTTCTGGTAACATTTTGTTATTTTCTTGAAAATTTTGTACTTCTAAACTCAAGAATACTCGCTCTTAAAACACATGGTTTGTTCTTTTCACGAGCGTAAACAATTATACAAATAGCTTGCCTGTGGTTGGAGGCCAGGCGATGGGATACGATGTGCCAAAAGAAAATAATTTTAAAGAAGACGGCAGGGCCAACACCAGAACTTCCTCACATTAACAATATTTCTTTTGGGACGATCACAAATGATATTACAAATGACTCGTTTGAGATTGGCGACTCGTTTGAGATTGGCGACCTTCTCATGTGCTAAGTTAATTCAAAAATTGAATGGGTTTTGTCGGATTTGTTTTTTAAAATAGTATGCAATTGATTTATTATAAATAAGTTTGATGTACTATTTTTTTTTTGTATTTGTTTATGTAAACTTATAGTAAGTGCATTGGAGAAGCAATTGTCCTACTACTACTATTACTTGGCAATTCCTTACATCCCTTTATTCTTGACGATTGTGGTAGAATTTGGAGTGGTTTTGGAAAAGGAAAGAGAACAATTTGATTGCCACAAAGAGAGCAATTTGGAATGTTGTACTCTCAAGTGTTCTTCTGCTGTGACAGCATATAATTTTCAATTATTCTTTTGTCAATTTCGTTTAATTTTTTTTTCCACCAGAGGCGCTACCCTGCAACCCGACCCGTCAGGTTCATCGCTGCCTGGGTGTTGCCCCGAACCCCACGAGGGCGCTGCACCTCCGCTCCCTACTACTTTCATTCACATCTGTTTTTTGGAACCGCATGATCAGATTATTCATAATTTTATGATAGTTTAAGTTTACACATTTTTCTCTGAAATATATGCTTGATTATTTACATTGTTTAGTCTGACGAGAAATAAAGACATAACTGAATTTCTCTTGTTTCTTGTTATGATCCAAATGTATGAATCACTTGATTGCTTGGTGAGGTGATTTTTCAATAAAATAACATTTAACTAATTTCATCTTATAGAGTAGAAGTGTGAACTCAAACACCAGTAGATAGAAATGTTACAAAAATTGGGATAGATAGAAATGTTACAAAATTGGGAAAAATAACATATTTTGAAAATAAACTAAAAGATGTTATTTTCAAGAAATCACCAAAATACTGTTAAAGTGCATTTGAAGTATACATATAAACTGAAAGATGTGTCCTGCATCTCCGTGTTTTGTGTGTATTGTAAATGTTTTTTTTTTGTTTCATTTGACGATTTAGCTATGGATGCGGATGGTGGTGGCTGTGGGTTAGAAAGCGACCGAGCAACTCTATCAAAACGATCTAGGAATGCACGACGTAGAGAACTATATGCTGAAAAACAGGAGTTGCGTAACCTACGTCGACAACAATTGCGCATGAAAAAAAAAGTTCCTCAGGCAGAAACAATAGTAATAGGAGAGAATGCTGCTGTTGCATCAGGCATGCTATGTAGTTACTGTTTTTCTTTTATTTATTTTTTTATATTTTTGGTGGTGTGTCAACTATAAATGTTGATCATGTTCAACATTTATAGCTGACACAGAGGTGACTATAGTTTTACTTATTTATATTACTGATTAACTTTTTGTTTTATCATTTTTTGTAGTCTATTTAATTTTTCTCATCTTAATTTAATTTCCATTTTTAGATGATGTATTGTCAAGGAGTGCTGATAATCTTCAAGAAAGAGGTTATTTATAATTTGACTTTGGTATGGTGTATTTTTTTATTCTACAAGAATTTATAGCCTTTATTTTTTTGTTACGTTTTACAGAATTACAAATGTTAGAGCTGGTTCCAACCAAATCTTACTTGTTACCTGTACCAACAATTTGTAATTTCTGTGGAGCTAAAAAATTTCATAGAGAAAGTAAAAGTTTCTGCTGTTGTGATGGGAGCATTAAACTAAAAATCAATGATATACCCCCTGAATTATATCTGTTATTTACATCTAAATCTGAAGAATCAGTTGACTTTAGAACTTATATTCGAAGTTACAATTGTAATTTTTCTTTTACTTCATTTGGTGTAAAATACGATAAAAACTTGTGCCAAAGAAATAAAGGAATCTATACTTTTAGAATTCAAGGACAAATATATCATTACCTAAATGAACTTCTTCCCATGGATTCTACCCCTTCTTATTTACAACTTTATTTTTACGATACCGAAAATGAAATACAAAACCGTTTAAAAATATCGGATAAACTTTCTCAATCAATCCTTGAAAAATTAGTTCACATTTTAGATATAAATCCATACACAAAATTTTTTTAGAGGTTTAGCTAATGTTACTGATTTAGAAAGCCAGGGCATAAAAATTGCATGTAATTTGAGTATGGATCAGAGGGTTTATAATGCTCCAACAGTATCACAAGTTGCTGCAATATGGGTAAATGATGAACAGTCTAATGTTGGGCTTCGTGATATATGTATTTATACCCATTCTGGTAGCAAGCATAGAGTAAGTTATTATTTTGGATGTTATGATCCTCTCCAGTACCCTTTGTTGTTCCCTAATGGAGAGAGTGGATGGCATCAAGGTATTCAAAGAGTTAATAAACGGGATAGAAATAATGATGTTACTTCTGTTGATGAAATGTTTGATGCCCATTATGCTAATTGTCCTGAAGAAATATTGATGAATGAAGCTACAGGTCTGAAAAATAAATTTTTTCTGATTTTAAATTGTTAATTTAGTTAATTTATTAGTAATTTTAATTTTTTTCTCTTTATTTTCAGTTTTACACAAAAAGCAAAAACGATTGCAAGTGTCTTGCCGGGAATACTATTGTTATAAACTACAGGTAAGGTCATTACATAATTCTATATTGCTACATGCTGGTCGTCTTTTGCAACAATATGTAGTTGATATGTATGTGAAAGTTGAATCTTCTAGATTAGATTACTTTCGTAATAATCAGACTCAGATACGTAGTGAACTTTATCAAGGAATTTTTGATAGTGTACAAAATGGTGAAACTAGCGGCTCAAACATAGGTCGAAGGATTATTTTGCCATCCTCCTTCATCGGTGGTCCTAGAGATTTAAATAAAAGATACATGGATGCAATGGCATTGGTTCAAAAATTTGGAAAACCTGACATTTTTTTAACAATTACATGCAATCCCAATTGGCTTGAAATTAAACAGGAGTTAAAATTTTGTGATGAAGTTCAAAATAGACCTGATTTACTCTCTCGTATCTTTAGATCCAAATTAGAAGAGTTGAAAAAAGATTTATTCAAAGAAAATCTATTTGGACAGGTGGCTGCATATATATATGTTATTGAATTCCAAAAAAGAGGTTTACCACATGCTCATTTCCTCATTATATTGAAATCTGGTTCAAAAATATTTACTTCTGAAAGAGTAGATGAAATTGTAAATGCTGAAATCCCCGATAGTACGGAGTATCCTTATTTATATTCTGTTGTAATCAAACACATGATGCATGGTCCTTGTGGTGTCTTAAATCCAAATAATGTGTGCATGCAAAATGGTACAAAATGTAGAAGTCGTTATCCACACAGCTACACTTCGCATACTTCTTTTGATAGAACTTCTTATCCCAAATATAGAAGACGAAATGATGGTAAGAGAGTTCGGGTTAGAAAATGTTTACTTGATAATAGATGGGTTGTACCCTATAATCCATATTTATTAGCTAAATATGACTGTCATATAAATGTAGAAATCTGTTCAACAATAAAAGCAGTTAAATATTTGTACAAATATGTTTACAAAGGACATGACAAAATTCATTTCTCTGTGTGTGATGAGGATAAAATTAACGGTATGGATGAAATAGAAAGATTTCAGTCTGGCAGATGGATTTCTCCTCCAGAAGCCACTTGGAGGATTTATGGATTCACACTGTATGAAATGCGTCCAGCTGTTATTTCCTTACAGTTGCATCTAGAAAATAAACAATTGGTTACATACAAAGATACTGATAATCTTAGAAATGTTATAGGACGTGATTTCTTCCAAAAAAAAACAATGCTTACTGAATTTTTTACAATGAATATTACTAATCGAGAAGCTAGAAAATTTTTGTACAAAGAATTTCCTGAATATTTCGTATGGGATGCAAAAGGTAAGTGTTGGACTAATAGAAAAAAAAAAAAAGGGTGGTGTGGTTGGAAGGATTGTAGCTGCAAATCCTAGAGAAGGAGAAAGGTATTACCTGCGGATATTGTTAAATCATGTTAGAGGACCAATGTCTTTTGAAAATATTAAATTTGTGAATGGTAATTCAGTGAAAACATTTCGTGAGGCTGCATTATTACGTGGTTTACTTAAAGGAAATAATAATTGTGAGCTATGTTTACAAGAAGCTTGTATTTATCAAATGCCTGTTTCATTACGCCGATTGTTTGCAACTCTTTTAGCATTTTGTAGTCCTGATGATCCAAAAAAACTATGGAACGAGTTCAAGGAATTTATGGTTGAAGATTTTTTACAAAAACATATTACTATCAGTAATGCAGAGGTAAATGCATTAAAGTCTATAGATACATTTTTAGAACCACTTGGGAAATGTTTGAACGACTATGGATTAGCTATTTATGATATTACTATGCAACGTCAAGATGAAGTATTAGAAAGACTGGTTGGTGAAGAATTAGAGATATTAATATCTGAGAGTGATCTTTCATGTGTTGGTAGTCTTAACCATGAACAAAGAACTGCTTATGATGCCATTCTGAGTAAGGTTTTTGGTAATATTGGTGATATGTATTTTATTGATGGTCCAGGTGGAACGGGCAAGACATTTTTATACCGTGCATTACTTGCAGCTGTTAGATCTAGAAGTTTAGTTGCTTTAGCAACTGCATCATCAGGAGTAGCTGCTGGCCTGTTGCCTGGTGGTCGAACTGCACATTCAAGGTTCAAAATCCCACTTTATATTCATAATGAGTGTGTTTGTGCAGTAAGTAAACAGTCTGCTTTAGCTGATTTGTTAAGAATGACACGACTAATTATATGGGATGAAGCTCCAATGATAAATTGTCAAGCTGTGGAAGCTTTAGATAAAATGTTAAAGGATATAACTAACACTGACTTACCATTTGGCGGAAAAGTAATAGTTTTGGGTGGAGATTTTCGACAAATTTTGCATGTTGTCCAAAGAGGGAGTAAAGAAGATATAATTGCATCAAGTTTGGTTAATTCTTACCTATGGCCCCATTTTACAAAAATAAAATTAGTTCAAAATATGCGCGCTCTCTTAGATCCTTCTTTCTGTGAATATTTACTTCGGATTGGGAATGGAACAGAAGAAGAACATTCATGTGGTATGGTTAAGCTTTGGTCTACTATGACTCTAGATTACGAAGAAGACAATATTTCATTACATAAATTAATTGATAATGTATTTCCTAATATAGATGAGTATTCAAAAAACCTTCACAGTATGATTAATCGAGTTATTTTAGCCCCAAAAAATGAACATGTTGATGAAATTAATAGTATACTCATAGATCGTTTTCCAGGAGATGCTTATACATATTATAGTTTCGACGAAGCATTAGATACCACAGATCAATCTATGCAAGAAGACTTCTTCAATTCGTTGACCCCAAATGGTATACCACCACATCAATTAGTGCTAAAGATTGACTGTCCTATTATATTACTCCGAAATATTAATCCCACAGAAGGATTGTGTAATGGAACAAGATTAATATGTAAACACTTTGAACGTAATGTTATTTGTGCAGAAATTGCAACTGGAGAATATACTGGCAAGAAAGTTTTTTTTGCCCCGTATTCCTTTTGTGCCACTTGAATCTGATAAAACAGTATTCCCATTTAAAAGAACACAATTTCCAATACGTCCATGTTTTGCAATGACTATAAACAAATCTCAAGGACAAACTTTAGAATATGTTGGTATATATCTTTTGGAACCTGTGTTTTCACATGGACAATTGTATGTTGCATTATCAAGAGTAAGGACAAGTGTGTGTGCTAAAATTCTTGTAAAACCAATATTATTTGGTAAAGTCCATACTCAGTGTACAAAAAATGTTGTTTACCAAGAAGTTTTATCTGTAGTTATCTGATGTTTTTGTTTTATTTAACTTCTTCTTTACTTTACTACATTTACCATAATGTTTTTGACTTTTTTTATACCTTACTAGATTTACCGTTGTACATTACATTTTAAGTTATATAAAATTCTTATTATACAACAACTATTAGTACATTTAAATGCTTTCAATAACCATTCATATCAATAAACCTGTGAGATTATAGCTATACTTAAAATCTTGATCCATTCTCATCTGTTCTTTCATACTAATTCTTATAACTATTGTTTAATTCCACTTCTTTCCACTTCTTTTCTATCTAACAACATTTAAGCTCTGATACCCTGTGAAAATTATAGATGAAAAGTTTACAAAATATGAGATAATTGGTGTGATTTTACCCACAATCGTTGACTAGGAAGGATTGCACAAAATTTGATAGGATTAGCCAAGGTACATATCAATCTGCTATGGAATAACATGCATATAACCTCTTCCAAGAATGAAATTTCTGAGAAATTCTTTGATTGTCTTCATGCTAAAATGTTTTTGTTATGATGTCTCCGTGTACAACAGAGACACCGCTTGTGTCTCCGTTGCATACAAAGACATGAGCTATCTCCGTGCACAACGAAGATATGATGTGTGTTTCCGTTGTGCACAAGAATCAAATGTCTTCACTTTTTTTTTTCCATATATAATAAACTTACTAATTAGTTTATTTATTATAACCTTTTTTCTTTTTCATTTAATAAAATACTTATCTTTCTTTTTTCTTTTTAATTAATAAATAAAATACGTACAAAAGTCAGTAGTATAATACACGTAAATTTTGCCAGAAAGGTTTGTATTGTTTAATCAATTCAGACACCCATACTTTCTTACATACCTTTCTAGCAAAATAACCATACTTTTCTTACATATGTATATACATATATATATACACATATATATATATCACTTACAAAAGTTGTAGAAAACAGAGTACACGTACATCTTAATTTTGTTGTATTATTTGAGACACCATACTTTTCTGCCAAAATATCCATCATCATCATCATCAATCAAAATCAAATCATGCTTGAAGTGTACAACTAGAAATTCAACCATACCTTTCTGTCAAACATCCATACTTTTTTTACCAAAAAAAAACTTAAAAAATATAACGTGACTATGCAAGTATACCTATATATAATGCAATCTCCTTCACCAATTTCCTTCATCGGCTTTGCTCCCCTTTGCTCCTCTTCTATTGTCTTTCTCTTCTAATATATCTTTTGTCTTTGTGGATTTCCAAGGTGACTTCACAAACATTTATTTTCATACATTCCATTTATTTTCATATATTCTCATGTTGATTTTCATATTTCTAACCATGCTTTCCTTCCTGTGTATAAATACAAGGAAAATGAGTAACAACTACAAAACCATCCCTAATATCCATCCAGGCCAAAGTGATTGGACTGCGAAAGTTATTGTAGCTGAAAAGAGTTTACCTAAATCTGCTAGAAATGGTTCCACCACATTCTTAAAAATGACACTAATAGACACAGAGGTATAGTTTCTGGTGCACATGGTTATTCCTCATCTTCTTTCTTTTATATAAGTATTACTGTTATGTCTTATTGTTTTTTTTCTTTTTGTTACACAAAACAAGGGAAATAAGGTGCAGGCTACGATTTTCGATCCTAACATATCAGCTCTTCAAGATCGATTCATTCTATCAAAGACATATTTGATATCTAATGCAATAGTAAGGTACACACCACCACAGTTTAAGGAAAGCATAGGTAAATTTCAATGGACAATTTCTGGAACAACCAGAATACAAGAGATTGGGGAAGACTATAGTACACTACTGTCTTCTACATATGTTTTTACTCCCTTCCATCAACTGCACGATTACATGGACACAAACACTGACATTTGTAATTTCTAATACCTTCATTTTCTATTTATTATTATTATTACTACTTATTATTTTTTATACATACATCTACTAATTATATATTTATTCCTTTACAATCTTTTAGCTATCCTTGGAGCAGCTATCGATGTTAGACCAAAAAGATTGATTCAAACACACTTTGGACCGCACTCTTATGTTCAAGATGTGATCCTTGTGAATGATGAGTTTGTAACTCTACTTAGTTTACTTTATATCTTTATCTCATTAAAAAAAAAAAATTAAAAAAAAAAAAAATATATATATATATATATATATATAACTGTTATACTTCTAATCTTTTCCCACAGCTTTCAAATAATAGTTTTGACAATGTGGAATGGTTTCGTGGAGAGAGAATGTGCCGTTATTTCAGATAACTTGACTAGGAAACCAATAATTGTTGGAAAACACCTTAAAGCATCATCTTTCAATGGTAAGCTTTACATAAGTATATATCTATTTATCCACTATTTTGTCACTTACAAATTTTTGCTTGATTATATTATAAAAATAGGGCTTTCAATATCTACAAAGCCAAGCAGCTCTTTTATCATTGATCCTCCTTTCAAAGAAGCTACGACATTAAAGTCCTGGTGCATACTCTTGAAACCTTTCTTCCTTTACTATAGTTTTACAACAATAGACTTATTTCAACATTGTTTGTTATATATATAGATGTTAGCTTGAATCATTGCTTAACAAAAACTTTACTGTATTTTGTTCAACTTATTGTTTTAATGAATCTTAAGGATCGATACAAATCTTCAAAAGCTTAACAACATTGTGGCTAAAAAACATTATTATCAAGTCACTTCCTCAAGGGTGTCTGTCCCAAAAGAAGACAAAATCACTCAAATTAGAAGTATAGAAGATCTTTTACTTGTGGTGAGCAACTCATTCTTATATTTAATATTTATTATTTTCTAAATTTTCTCTCTTTTACTTTTCCAACATATTTTTAATTATTATATTATGTTATGTTATCATAGCAAAACTACTTTTGGTTAAGAGCAAAGGCAGATATAACACATCATGATCAATCATTCTGGTATATGTCTTGCAACAACTGCAATAAATCTACCTATGCTGATTTCGACGAAGTCCATTGCTGCTCATTTTGCAAATACTCTCACGCCCGTGCTGTTCCAAGGTGATGATGAATTTAATACAATACATTTTTCACCTATTACTATTATATTATCCATCAATTGTAAATAAATTAAATGTTGTATTAATAACAGAGCAAGAGCTCTTATCAAATTGGAAGATTCATCAGGATATATTCATGCTACAATGATAGGAGAACCTGCTGAAAAGTTCTTACAGTGCTCAGCGCTCATGTTAATGAAAGAAATAACTCAGGTGCATGTCTTAGCATAAAAATACATTCAGTTGTATGTTCGTTTATTACATTTAAATTAAAATTATTTTCAATTTTTTATTTGATTTTTTTTTTCCCCCAGGAAACAACCCTTCCAGAATCAATTCTCCCTTTGCGAAATGAAGAGTTGTTTTTCTATGTGAAAGCCATCAAACAGAAAAATGGAGAAGAATATAAGTATGACATCGTCTTTGTTATAGACCAATCTTCAAAAATAACAAAGAGTCCACATGAGAGTGTCGATGAGAGCGTTAATGAAAGCACATCCTTGACTCCTTTAGCTAAATCACTACATTTCACACAGGGGTGATTGTAATGAATCATCTGCAAAAAGAAATCTATGTTTTGTTTCCAAGGAAAATGAATATGAAAAAGATCATGGTAGCAAAGGGAAAGCAATTGCACAAACTGAATCAGTGGATGAAGTTGACGAACTTGGATGATACAAAGTACTGAAGAATTGAATAGATAATATTAAGTCATGCACCTCATAGTTTTTGTAACAAGTAGATTTGGTTTTTGTTCATTTTGTCTCATTCCATTGAATGGAATTTGAGGACTTCTATTGTGAAGTTTAGAATATTAGAGGTGTAGAATTTTGCAGTGAATAGTTATTAAACCAAACATCATTTGAAGTTTGGTGTTGTAACTGTTGAAAATCTTCTCCTGTATTTAAGTAATGGTTTAGTTCATCTCATCTTCGTTTAACTAATGGTTGAGTTATATTCATTTCAATTTTGGAATTCTCTAATATACCACTTTGCTTTTTCATCAATCAATTAAAAAATCATTTATTTAAGTAATAGTTTAGTTCATATCATCTTCATTTAACTAATAGTTTAATTATATTCATTTCCATCGTTTGGAAACACTTGTTATTTAAGTAATAGTTTAGTTCATATCATCTTCAATTTTTTACTCAATTTATTCCACCAAAATTCTGTTCAAAAAATACATGTATTAGAAAGACTGGTTAGTGAAGAATTAGAGCTTTCATGTGTTGGTAGTCTTAGCAATGAACAAAAACTGCTTATGATGCCATTCTGAGTAAAAAATTTAGTAATATTGGTGATATGTATTTTATTGATGCTCAGGTAGAATGAACAAGACATTTTTACATTTCAGTGAGATATTGGTGTCAACCAGTAAAATGAAGTAACCATCTTACACAGAGACATGCAGTGTCTCCGTGGTAGATGGAGGCACAAGTGGTGTCTCCATCTCAAACGGAGGCACCATGTGTGTCCCCGTGTCTATGTGCAAGACTTAGGTACCTGTCTCCCTCATCTCCCTTTTGCATTTTTTCATAACTTGAGTAGTTTGCAATCACATACATGAAAAATAAAAAAACCCACAAACTAGGAGCGCAAGAAAAAAAAATATCTTGAAGGTCAACGTTTTTCGATTATTACAAAATGGCTGTGCTTACCAACAGTAAAGACGGTTTTTCCATGGTGTATTGAATTTTAGTAGTTCTTCTTGGGATTGTGCTGATGTGGTCAATTATATGTTTCTTTGCTTAAATGTTATTGATGCATTAGATGGTTTCACAAAAAGGAAGACCGTCACAACAAATTTGGAATGTGCTAATGGGATTCACGCTTTCTTCACACTCTCCAGTTATCTCAAATCATTGTTTCTTTTAGAAGAAGCGAGGATATATGTTGTCTCAGTCTCTTATCAATATAGTTTTGGTTTCCTTGGATAGTAATGCAATGGCGAAAATGCAAATTTTTTTCTTCCCAAATGGATTTGGCATTTTGATACTTTATTTGAGCTGAAAAAATTCATGTTTTCTGCCAAATGGTGGACGTTTTGATCTGATTTTTTTACGTTAGGATATCATATAAGAAATTGCTATGAAATGGACCAATGTTGCAAGAACTGGAACAATTGAGGCGAAGTTCATAGGAGTCGATCTGAGTACAATTATGTTCACCATGGAAAAAGGTCAAGACAGTATTGAGGTTTGTTTTATTTCTAGAATTGAGCTTCTCGTACTCTTAAAGATTTTGCTTGCAGATGGTTTATGAGTTTGTGTAAGCATTTTAAATACTTTGATTACACCTTTCCAACTTGATAGTTAAAAATCTGGTTTAGCAAGTGTTTTCCGAATTAGTTATTTTTGTATAGGATTTTTGATTTAGTTCGATATTTTTGTTCCTTCTTGCATTTGGGAAGCGTTTTAAATACTTTGATTACACCTTTCCAACTTGAAGATTTATTTCTCACATTTGTCAGAATATTTTCTGCTTCATGTTGTTTACATACATATTAACATGGGCGGAGACATGAAGACACCGTGTGGCAAATCTTGACCAAAAAAAACCGACTGAGAAAAAAAATTCCTTCCAATAATTTAAATTTTTTAAACCAGTAATATAAATAAATGCTTAAAAAAATATGGATTTAAGGGACCATTTTTATGTGCTTGTCAAAAAAAGTAACTCGATTATGCAAATAAGCTGAAGTTACCTTTCTGCCTCTGTTAAGCATGACCACTGATCTACATAATTGGTAGGATTGCTTAACAAAAACTTTACTGTATTTATTATTTACGCTATGTAAATTATTTCTGCCTCTGTTTTATTTGATTTTATTTTATTTTCTTCACTTCCAGTTGCCAAATATTGTTTGATTCATAAGACAATCCAGCTATGTAAATTGTCATTCTTTTTAGTTTGCTGGCATGACATTCACCATAAAACTTCTTATCACTCCCTATCACATGAGGGAACATGCCTTTCCCTAAATTAATAAACATTGTATACAAATTTTGTATACAAATTTTGGGTTCTTTTCTCTACACTTCATTAATTTCTTAAGTAAATGACAAATTTCGTAAATCAATAAACATTGTATGCTTTCTATAACATATTCTCATCACTAATCACCTCCTTTTAAGGGGTTGGAGATGCGATAATGGGTACTGAAAGCGAGCCGAACACTAACTTTACAAAAAGAGAGTGATTCATTTACTTCAATCGAAGGTGAGATTAAGATTGTAGTTACACGATTTGATTGTTATTCTTATAGTTATTTGAATTCGTTTTTAGATTGAGTTTTCCATATGGTTTTTGCTTATTTTAATCATTGGCCCTGATTTCCCAAAATTTTTTTTTGACTAATCAATGGATTGATTTAAAGCATATTAGTCAAGATAAATTTTTTCCTTACTATAATAAGTATTATGGCTATATAATGAATCAGGTATGAGCAAAAAAAAATATAGACTTACTTGAAGTGAGAGGTATATAGCCATATAATGAATCAGGTATCAGCTATATAAGTTTTATTAACTGATGACTTATCTTTGAACATGTATGTCTTTCAAGTTTTACATATGTTCATCTGGTTTGAATCAAATTGTTTAGTCAAGTATTCTAGCTCTACATTTTTAGCTATTCTAGATTGATGCTATTGAAAAAAGAAGTTTGCTAATGTTTGTCTTCTTTACTTTATTCAATTGTCAATGTTGATATACTTTTATTATACGACGTAATTGTGAGCAACTCAATTTATCGGATGATTTCTACTCTATAAGATCAAATTAGTTAAATGTTATTTTATTGAAAAATTACCTCACTAAGCAATGAAGTGATTCATACATTTGGATGATAACAAGGATTGTGGCATTTTTCAAACTAATCCCTTACTGTTTTACAGAATTATGAATGATAAATATATAATGTGTTAGTTGAGACATGGTTTTAAAGTTTCCATATGAAACAGGTCCGCATGGGCTGGTATGATTACAGTACTTATAACAAGGATATTGAAGAATGGCCACGTCAATTATTGCAAGTCAAAACCTGATTGAGACCCTCTTCCAGATTTGCATTTCTCTGCAAATTGATTCTTCCTCCTCATTTTTTATTATAATAATCTTGTTTTTAATGTATAGTTTCTTCAACTTTAACTGGTCCAATTTACAGTGTTTCTTAATCTGTTGTTCGCTTCAATTATTACAAGTCATTATAAGCGAAAAATATATATGTATATGGTTATCTGCATTTTCCTTACAATCCTTTGGTGTTATAGGATGTTGGGACTACTTTGGTTATCTGCCAAATGGGGTTTTGATGATGAGGTAAATCACTTACTGATGCACAGAAACTTGCCTGCTGCTCAATGGGTTGGTGGTGTTAAGTTAGAGCTGATAGTCACACAGGTTTGTATAAATATTGCAATTTTTCCACTCTGCAATGCTAACCTCATGTTTATATTTACAATTTGAGTATAAAACTCAGTTGCTACTGTGTAGAAGGTCATAATGATTGGTGATTGTTTATGCACCCCAGGCTGGATTGGTGACGCAGAACGGAGGAGAAAACGAATTAAAGAAGAAAAGTTTATTCGATGTCAACGGCAAAAACAAAACGAGAAAACCTAAAATAAGCGAAAATACAAAACGAGGCTTAAATAGTCTCTAAAAAACCTAAAATAAGCCAAAAGACGAAAATAAACATTCTAGGAAATAAAATAACTAAAACGCCAAAATTGACAAAAATAGAAAAAACTTCGAACCGCCGTCGACTGAGCTTAAACTACGAATTTGAAGCTCAAAACGGCATCAACCGAGCGGAGCTGGTTGGGACGGTATGGGGCTCCGCTTCCTGTTTCCGAAAACATATTATAATAGCAATTCTGACACCGGTGCAAAAAGTTATCACCGTTTGAAGTTAGCACTCGTTTTTTGGCTAATTTCTCCTCTTTGAACCGTCCTACATCAATTGGTTCGAGAAAAAACATTTGGTGCGACTAAAAAAATCGAATGATATACATTAAACATTTTGCAAATTTTCTATTAAATGACTTACTATTAATTATTACCATCATTTACATTTTCACCTACCCACTCAACTACCTACAATCCATTGAATACGGTAATACCCACATATGTAAAAATTTCGACCAATTCATTCCAACACTTCAAATGATCAATTTAACATAACATTCACCCTGCCTGCCAACTAAATTTATCCATCTCCAACTCATTTGGTTTAACACCACCATCATCAGCAGATCGCTGGAAAAAGTAAGATTTCTCTTCAAAATCTGCTATGAAGGAGACGTGGTGTCTCTCCTGTCGAGATACGAAGGCACCCATGTCTCATATAGAGAGACACAGAGGCACACGATGCCTCTGTATCTTGTGGTGTGTCTGTGTTTCGTACAAACACAACTCGTGTTTATGTGAAAACGGACGCACCATATCCGGAAGCTATGGTGAGACGCGGACACAACACAAGACACGGTGCCTCCATGTCTCACACAAACACGCCTCGTGTCTCTGTCACACACGGAAAAACACGAAGACATCGTGTCTCGTGGTGCCTCCGGGATCCGTAGCTCTGGGAGACACGGACGCACGCGAAGACATCGTGTCTCGTGGTGCCTCCGGGATCCGTAGCTCTGGGAGACACGGACGCACGCGAGACACGGTACCTCCGTGTCTCTCAGAGATAGACCTCATGTCTCTGTGAAACACGGAGACACCGTGTCTCTCACAGAAGACAACAACCCACTTTCTTTAGTCATTGCCCAGTTAATGCATGGATAACTAGCATTTGCATCCCAACTGAAAATTCTAAGATAAAGTTTATTTCAGGACTAATAAAAAAAAACAGAATTGTAATTGGATTCTTCAGAATTTATTTTCTTTATATACTCTCTTTGATATTTCATAAACTAAACTCTGTTCAATTGTGTTTTGCAGATGTCTTTAGAATATATAATATCACCAGATCAGTGGTTTTCCGCCACAATTACTCAATTTCCAAATTATCAATATATAAAAGATTTTGTAGATCTGATACATGCAGATGAACAAGCTTCTCTGTTAAGCAGTAAGTTTCATGGATTTATATATGGAGTGGTGTACAGAGATGAAGAAAAACAACAATTTTGTAGTAAATTAATCCATGAATTCATAATGAGGCTTGTGGATTGTGGTAAAAACAATGAAGTTTGGATTAAATTGGATGATCGTTTGGCACGTTTTGGTTTGCAAGAATTTTGTCTTATCACAGGCTTACCGTGCCATGAAGTATTAGTTAATCTCAACTCCAACAATAATCGACTGAGAAACCAGTATTTTAATGGATCAAAGAAAATTAGCATGAGAATGCTTTTTGAAGCATTTCATCTCTGTGACCATCATGAAGATAAATTCAAGCTCGGGTTAGTCATGTTGGTAGAATGTGTGTTGAAACCTACGGCAAGAACTATTAATTATAAAACTCTAGCCATGGTTGAAGATCTTAACAGCTTTATTGAATATCCCTGGGGCCGTACAGCATACTTTGTTTTATTAAATTCATTGCAACAATCTCACCTTCAAAGACTACACAAGATCCAACAAAATCAGGAACATGAATGTAAATATGCATTGAATGGATATCCACTTGCATTTCAGGTACTCCCTTCTATTCCTATATTTTGCAGATGAAAAGTTTATATATACTATGTAAAGTTTATGTATACTATCTAATCTTTATATTAATTCTTTTTAGTATTGGATATACGAAGCTTTTCCACGAATTGGAGCAAAGTTTGGACGCCGTAGATACAAAACATTGCAAGCTCCAAGGATGCATAGATGGAAGCCGAACAAATTTTAAACTGAACAAACCATCAAAAAATACCTGGCTACCAAAAAGGTATTTTTATTATTTCATTATATCTCTTTATTCCATTAAATTATACACTAAATCATATATTTTTAAAATAATCCCAGATTAGAGTGATTGCAATTTTAGAACCTGATGAAGAAGAGTTGGAAACGGTGTGGTATACTACTCTTTCTTTACCATCCGACAATAAACATAACGTACTAGACGCTATTGTGAAGGGAGAGATAAACAATGTAGTAGACCAAACTGACAGTAATACCCATCATATGACACACACTTCAGTTGGAATTGGGCCAAGTTCTTCCGTTAGCTGCAAGTATGTCACCAAACAAGAAATTGAAGATATACTCCATGTACATAGACAACACACTAAGGAAGACATGGAGGAGATGCTCAACATACATAGACACCATGTAGCATCAGATGTCTCAAATTTGTGCAACACCTTGAAAACAAACATCGTTGATCAATCCAGAAAATCACTACGAAGACATGCAATCAAACATCAAAGCTTGCTTCGATACCAGTTTGACTTCTATAACATCATATATCAGTGAAGAAAATAGCAGTATATTGAATAAATTTTCGGAGTGGCAATCAAACATGCAGGCTGCTGTAGCTTCTCTTCAACAAGATGTTACTCTACATGGAAGTTCAACATCTCAAAATATTGAAAACTTCAGAAAAGGAAAAAAAACTGGAGGAAAAGAAATACAATTTCAAAAGAGCTTTCCTTTAGAAGACTATCCTATGGAGAAAATACATAGAAATTGCAGATTGGATACTAAAAAATCCATCCAGGTACAAAAACTAAATAACTTGACTGTTATAATTTTACTTCTATATATTTCAAACTAATTTTACTTATCTTATGCAGTGCATATTGGAATGATGGAGCAGACAAATTCTACAAAAGAGATACATTGAAATCTATAATGAATACAGCACAAGAGATTGATATTAAAGTAAGTAAACTCCATTCATCTTAAAATATTTTATTACATGCTTCTTATATTTAAATTACCTTTATTTATTACTAGAATCTTGAAGACGAGTTGACACTCTTGAGAAGACTTATCAAAGAAGATCACAACCCTGTTTTCAAAGAGTATGCGATTCTAGATTTTGGCTTTGAAATCGAATGCAATAATTACTGTACTCAAAAGCAAAGCATAAAAGAAGGTACAACAAGCAAAGGTCAACGTTTTTTGGATCTTCGTCGTTTAGAAGCATATGTAATTGGTATGGTACCAACAGATGGTAAACCATGGATGACATGCAATTCTCTATTGATTCCATGTTCATATCTAATGAACTGGTATCTCTTTCACCTAAATTTCCATGAGTGGAAATTTACTGTGTATGATTGTAGCAACACTGTTCATATGCCGCAAGAAATCATGGAATGCGCAGATCGAGTGATTAATGTCATCCAATATTTGGTACTATCTTCATCGTTTTACATCGGCACAGATATGAGGAAAAATAGGAACAGAAGGATGGAAATAAAATTCATGCCTCACCTACCATGTGCGAATAATGGGTAAATAATATACCTCTTCTTCATTACAAAATTTATTTTCCTGCTTGCACTTACATTCATGTTAGTTATACAATTTAACTCTAACCATTTTCCATATAGGCCAAACTGTCCAATTTTTTTGCTGAAATATATAGAATGCTTGGTTCTTGGATATCCAATTGAATCAATTTCTTCAGAGAGAATGATGATATACAGACGAAAAATTGCAGTAGATCTTTGCTGTAATAAGTACTTTGTATATCCTTGATGCAAAAAAAAATTCGCAACTCCAAATATTAGCAAAGGTATTTCTTCCTTCTCTACAGACTATAAATATCTTCCTTTTTTTTCTTTTTTTCTTTTTTTGCAAAATGCTTATTATGTAGTTAAATACTCCCTTGCATGCCTAAAATTTTTTCTTGATTTTATTGAAATCTAATTGTTTAAGTTTAATTTGTGAAATATAGGCAATTTCAATCTTAGTTCACTTCATTTGTTATATTAAATGGTTTTTCACTCAATTGCTTGTTTGAATACAATTGTTATGTGTGCAGACTGTAATTGTGAAATTTGGTTCTCTAAATTAAACTCATTGTTTTGGGAAAAAAGAAAAACACACAAAACACTTTTTTTATTTATTTATCAAAAACCTGGAAGTGCGCTATATTACAAAACATAGTAATTAGATTTTAGTCGATTATGGTAAAAGTGGCTAAAAGACTTATATTTCATGTTATCATACAACATATCTCCAAAAAATGAACGTGCTTTTTACATGTTCAAAGTTTGTAACTATTTTTTTGTTAATAATGGATCCAACTTTATTATAGATTTACTTATATAATTCTACTCTTTTTTTTTTTTGCAATATGTGTTACTCTTTATACCTCTGTATTGCTTATTTTAAATGATAAAAAATGTCGTATACATACTAAATTCTATCATTTATTGGCACTTTGGATATTAAAAAAAGGTAGGGGAAAAAAAAGACTCTTACATCAAAATCTCGCTAAAATTCCATCTGAAAATGTATTTTTATTTTCTACAATTTTCTTTTCTTTATTCATGAAGCTGCATTTACTACACTCTTAATTTAAGTTTTGAATCACAATTGGAATTATAAATTCACTAGGTTAAGCACTCACAGAAGATTACATTCCTGCAGTATGTACAAGATGAAGAAGATGAGGAAATGAATGCCATGGAGGAGATTGGAACTGAAGACACTGGAATGTAATTCTAATGTTTTTGCAAACTTTCTTCCACCCTCTGTAATATATTTTTGTTGCAAGACTAATTTTCTGCATGTCAAATATTGTTCTCTTTTATCATCTGCAATGAGTTTGTCCACTTCTATCTCAAGTCTTCTGTACAAACTCTTCGAATCAATCTAACTAACGTGCAACGCACGTTGCCCCCACTAGTATTACTATTAAGTGTCAAAGTGGACCAACGAAAGTTGGACCATTTAAGAATAATAAAAATTGAAATATATATATATATATATATAAATTTTAGACAAAACTTGTCCAAAATGGACAAGGGCTAGACTCATATATTACAATATTAACCGTCCAAATACAAGTTATAACTATTAAATTTCAAACTAAATTTGCACACTTTGGTTATTTGCACTTACTAGTAATAGGAGTTAATTGTTTGAATACTCACTGAACTTTACACACTGTCACATTTCACTCACTGTACTTTAATTTGTATTCCATTACTCACTGAACTTTGTACAGTTGCACTCCATCGCTCACCGTGTAACTTCCGTCTATGCCAAGCGCCTACATGGATGATGGTTTTGCACATGTGGCTGTTAAAAAGGGAAAAAAAAAAAAAACTCTTAAATGCCACGTAATTAATTGTCATCGTCCCAACACTCCACTTTAATTTGAAAGCATGAAATGAAACCATATTCAGAATAACACAAAACTGGAGATATAAATCTCTGGATCCAAAAGTATAAATCATCATATTAAATAAGCAAAATTTGTTGATGAAAAATGCTTGAATTTGGTGAACAGCACTATAAAAAGTTTCAGGAAAAAAAAAAACCACACAAACACACATTAAATTAATGCAGCAAATCCACCCCTCTTTCACCATATGCTTAAACTCTGCAAAATTCATCACACCATCACCATCTACATCAACTTTCATGATCATATTCATACAATCCCCCGCAGTTCTCCCTTGATTAAGCACAACTGAAGCCAAGATCGATTTCGGTCCGTCAACGGTGATAAACCCATCACCATTTTCATCGAATGTTGGAAAAAAAAAAATCTGAATTACCTCTATTTGTTCTCTTCAAGTCAACGGACTGAGCAAATCACCCTTGCCGGGCCTTCGATTTTTATGGATGTTGTTATTCTGTACAAGGTTTCATTTCATGCTTTCAAATTAAAATGGAGTGTTTGGAATATGACAATTAATTACTTGGCATTTAAGAGTTTTTTTTTCCTTTATTTAACGGCCACATGTGCTAAACCGTCATCCATGTAGGCGCTTGGCATAGACGGAAGTTACCCGGTAAGTGATGGAGTGCAACTGTACAAAGTTCAACGAGTAATGGAGTGCAAATTAAAGTACAATGAGTAAAACGTGACAGTGTGTAAAGTTCAGTGAGTATTCAAACAATTAACTCTAGTAATAGCCTTATAAGAAATTGCGACCAATTGAGAAATTGTTAACAACAGTCGATCTTGACGAATTTTTCGTGGCATAACAAATTACTTGTTAGGTGAACCATTTAAATACGTAACATAATGCAACGGGCAATATTCTCTTTACTTTTATAGATAATCATAATTAAAATTGATTCTTTTTCTCAATACGACATATGATTTTTGGCTCGTTATGAAGCTTCAAAATATGAATGTACTTCGAGCTCTACAAATAACATGCTTAAATATTTTTAATCTTAATTGATTAAGTTGTTTTTGTTCAACTAACATTGTTAATCGAACTATTATTATTAATATTTAAAAAACAGAGAAAATTCCCACAATACTATAACAAAAACACGTGAAATGCACGTATTATGAACTTGTGAAAAAAAAAATCCGTTCTTCTTTTATGAAATTTTCACAAACTAAACAAAAGAAAAGATGAGTTATATCGAACATCGTTGTGTTCTTTAACAACATTCTTGCATGAAATGTAATTGCACAGTCGGATAAAAATATCAAGGAACGAAGAAGAAAAAGCAGAAATTTTGTATAACCACAAGGAACTAAAAAGATGGTGAGACGGTTCATTTGGTATTGTGAAAAAACTTAAATATATGGAAAATCTAAGGAACTGAAAAGAGAGTGGGGCTTTATTTGTGCACGTCCTTGCAGATTGTAGGATCTGGAAGAGTCGAAGCTCCTCCATTTGTGTGGAATTTCAGTTCAATGGTGTAAAAAAATGGTGGTTCATCCTTTCTACAGGATAACCATCTTCAGTGTTGAAGAACTGGTCAGCTCGAGGGGAGTTGGAGCTATATTTCAGCTCTACAAAATAGAGTTAAACAACTTAATAAACATTTAGTTTCATAGGAGGAAGATGATAGTGATAAACATCAATAAACATAAACATAAAACACAGCAAACATAAATATAAAAGTCTCACTCTGCTGGTTTATTCAATCAGCAGAGGAGTGGAGAGAAAAGAGATGAAAGACTACATTTTGATGGATTGAAAATGTGTATTTTCTATTGATTTCTTGTGTACATCTTGTACTTCTCGAGCTCCACAAAATTGAGCATATATATAGAGAAAATTAGGTAGCCAACCTACTAGGCTACTACCACACACCATGCCACTCCCCTTAATTTATGTACTAGTTGCCCAATATTTTAATACATTTCATCACATGTCTTAATTGATTTTCTACCAAACTAGACTTAAACTAGAAACCTCAAACTTTACAATTTAATTTGTTTGACAACAAAGTGTCAATACCCAACACAGATAAACACTGCAGAACGGGTGGAGCATTAAACGATGCAGATACTTGCTCGGAAAATGGCACGTTACTCCTCAAATTCTAAAACTGATTAAAAGTCAAAGGACTGGAGGAATGAGAAATTAGAAAAATTCTTACAGCTAAGATTGCCTGAACGTGTAGAAGCAGCAGCTTCCTCGGGAAACATAGGAATTTCATTGGCGTTTTCATTCCTGCTCAACAACTGCGTTTAATCCCCACCTAATATGAACATCACGTGTGTTCTTCAACCACCAACACCACCACAACTACCACTGTCACATTAATCACCAGAGGATTTCTTGAGACGAGTTTAAGCTGTGCGAGCTGCTGCAAATGTGGTGGCAAAGAAAGTTTTACTGTCCACCTTTTGCTAAGCTGCATAATCTTTGTTTCCCGGATAATGAAACTAAGGTAGCAGGAAGTGTAATCAAGAATTACGTGATCTCGAGCAATAATTTTGGCACAAATTATGAACGACACGATCTTGAACAATCCTTCAAGAAAAGGGATGTATTAGTTGGTAACGTCCAAAATTATTATTTTAAGTTCAAATCTTACTTGAAGGCAAAACAGAAGATATATTAATTAGAAACTTTCAAAATTAAAGTTTTCTCAAAGAAAGATGCAGGCCTCTCTAGCCAAATTAAAAATAAATAAATAAATAAATCTTAAGATTAAACAAGCTTGTTGTGCCAAAACATGAGCATCTCCTTCCATTTCACGTAGGATATTTTCGCATAGTAGCTCGGCTTGAAATTTTGTAGTTCGATTTCGAATTCAATCCTGGATCTGTCCCTGTTGGTTTGTTCATCTAAAATTGTCAATTGAACTATTGTTGTAATATTTAAACAACAGAAATAATTCCCACAATACTAAAACAAAAACATGTGAAATGCTAGTGAAAAAATGTTTATTCTTTTTTATCATTTACACAAAAAAAAAAAAAAAAAAAGAATACGAGATTAGCTATTTCGAACATGTTTCTATTCTTTAACTACATTCTTGTGTGCAATGCAAGTGAACAGTCAATAAAAATATCATGAAACGGAGAAGAAAAATTGAAATTTTATATAATCACAAGGGAAATAAAGGATGGTGAGATGGTTCATTTGGTATTGTGAAAGAACTGAAAATATTTAAAATCGAAGGAACTAAAAGATAGTGGGGCTTTATTTGTTCATGTGCATTGAGCCAAGATTCTTCGTTGTTGGGATGATTCAGATGCAGATAAACGAAGCGGAGCTAGTGGGGCGTCAAAAGATGTAGATGTTTCTTACGATACAGATGCAAATGCAGATTCAGCTGCTTCCACCTCAGACTCCACAGCAAGATCCAAGTCAGCTACTTGCATACCAACCTGATGGATAGAGTAGGTTAGGTAGTTAATGATGTTAAGCCCAGCTGTAATGACGTTGAATTGTGACCCAAATTCTATTGAAGTTAGGATTTTATTTGATTTGGTTAAGGAGAAATCATATTTATGGACCGGATCAAGTCTTGCCGCTTTTTCGCTAGACCTTCTCTAGCTGGCCGCTCGAGCGATACAAATAGAGAGTTCATCGCTCGACTTTAGCCTAAGCGACAGGCCGTCGCTTGAGCGACATCGAGCGAAGGTGTTACCTCGTTTTGCGTGTTTTACACGCGCTTGGTTTCCTATTCATCTACAACTTATTTTTAGGGTTTCATATAAATACAATTTGCTGTGTATTGTCTCCATAATCATATTATTAGTAGAGCAGTATTGTTAAGTTCATTGTATTCTCTCCATATTGGTTATTAAATAAACATCAATTTCTCTACTAGTTCTTCTTCTATTTCTTTACTTTAATCTTGTTGGTATAGTTGTGATCTTCTATATTTCATATTATCATTAATCTCAATTCCTACAAACGAAGCAATTTTCCCACCAAGTGGTATTAGAACAAGGTTGTAGGTTCTTCGTGATTTGCTTGAGATTTTTCAGAGATGACTTCATTGAAATATGATATTCCCCTGCTGAATCGCAAAATAAGGTTTTCGCTGTGGCAAGTAAAGATAAGGGCTATTTTGGCGCAGATGGACTTAGACGATGTTCTGCTAGATTTGATAAAATGCCAGCAAATTGGACAACGGAAGGACAGAAAGACTTTATCACAGATTCATCTATCCAATAATATTCCGCAGGATGTCTTGAAGGAGAAAACGGCGGCTGCTTTGTGGTTGAAACTGTAGCAGTTATGCATGACCAAAAGTTTCACGAGCAAACTGCATCTGAAGCAAAGACTGTATTCCTATCGCATGGCAGAAGGAGGATGGCTAGAAGACCACCTGGTTGTGTTCAAGGAAATTGTCGCAGATTTGGAAACATTGGAGGTCAAGTATGATGAGAAGGATCTGACCTTGATCCTATTATGTTCACTGTTCACTTCTTATTCGTCGTTTAGGGATATGATCTTGTATAGTCGTGACACATTGACTATTGAAAATGCCTATGATACTTTATTCTCAAATGAGAAGATGAAACATCTTGTTAGAGTTAATCTAGGGATGAGGGTGCTTTGGTTTCTCATAGTGATCGACGGACGGGTAGAGCGAAAGTGAACTTCAGAAATATGTATTGCTTCTGTTGCAAGAAGAAAGGACACATCAAGAAGGATTGCAAGAAGTTGAAGAATAAGGGTGATTCGACTGCAAATCATGGGAAACAATCAGATAATTCGGACGAGCCAATATAGGTGAGAACTATTTCAGTGATGGAGATCTTTTGACGATTTCTGATATGGAATCCAAACCTAACGAGGAATGGATTTTGGATACAGATTGTGCATTTCATATGTGTCACAGTCGGGATTTGTTTGAAGCATATAAGACGGTGACGCAAGGTGTCGTCGTTATGGGAAACAAAGAATCTTGTCGGGTAGCTGGTATTGGGAGAGTCAGATTGAAGCTGATAGATGGAACATGTAGAGCATTTGATCACGTTCGACACATTCCAGATTTGAAGAAGAATATCATTTTATTAAGTACTCTTGATTCGAAGGGTTATGAGTTCTCTGGAGCAGGTGGAGTTTTGAAGGTCCGAAAGGGTGTCCGGGTTGTACTAGAGGGACGAAAAAAGTCTCATTTGTACATCTTGCAGGGACGCATAGAACCAGTTAGGAGACATTTGGACAAGTTCAGTACCATGGTGAAAATTCAATTTGGTACAGTACCTCTTATGATAAGCTCTAGGTCAGTTCAGAACATTGCTGAAGAAAGTGTTGGTGATTTCGCTTTGCCACCAAGTACAGCGATTCACTGTGTTCACATACTAGGGTTGGACTCATGGAGTGTAAGTACGGTGTTGGAGATGTCTGCAATACTTTTGGGATCGTTGAAGGTGACAGTTCTAGTAAGGGGCCTTCTGATAATGTATTTGGTGTTGTTTTTGCTGCAGGGTGTGCTTCGACCATGCTTAGTCAATAATCAATTCTTTGTTGGAATTTTGGGAACCTGGGTTTAGGGTTCAGGTGTCGCTTGTGAATGCCGAGCAGAGGAAGATGTTTTATGTGATAGAGAGTTTTGGTTACTGTTTGAGGAGCTTGGTTATTTCGATTCAGACAAACTCATTTCCCAGGTGGAGAAATTTTGGAACTTAGTTAGTTGCACCAGAATCGGGTTCAAGGTGGATATTTGTTGAATTGTGACTCAAATTCTATTGAAGTTAGGAGTTGTATTTGGTTTGGTTAAGGAGAAATCAGATTCATGGACCGGATCAAGTCTTGTCACATTTTCGCTAGACCTTCGCTAGCTGGCCGCTCGAGCGACACAAATAGAGAGTTCATTGCTCGACCTTCGCTCGAGCGACGTCGAGCGAAGGTGTTACCTCGTTTTGCGTGTTTTACACGCGCTTGGTCTCTTATTCATCTACAACTTATTTTTAGGGTTTCATATAAATACAATTCGACGTGTATTGTCTCCATAATCATATTATTAGTAGAGTAGTATTGCTAAGTTCATTGTATTCTCTCCATATTGGTTATTAAATAAACATCAATTCCTCTGCTAGTTCTTCTTCTATTTCTTTACTTCAATCTTGTTGGTATAGTTGTGATCTTCCATATTTCATATTGTCATTAATCTCAATTCCTGCAAACGAGACAATGTTCCCAACAGACGTATTCTTTTCCTTTAAATACTGGACAAATGTATTCATTTTTCAACAAAGAATGAAAGTTCAAAGTTCGATTCCTTTTTCTCTGTTTCTTCTCTTTCAGTTCAGGCTTCTTGATGAAGTTGTTGTTTTTAGTTCATGAATTTAACATTGCTGGGAAAAAGACGTGTTATTGCGCAAAATTTGAAACTGATTAGAAGTCAAAAGGACTGGCGGAATGAGAAACAACCTTAGAAAAATTCTTACTACTAAGATTGACTGAATGTGCAGAAGCAGCAGCATCCCCTGAAGAAAAAAAAAGGGAAGGTCATTGGTGTTCTCATTCCTGTTATGTATAACCAGCATAAAGGTGTAAGAATCTTTATCTTTTGCTTTTCCTTGATTTGTCAATTTATTTATAAGATAACCCCACACAAATGCTTACTGGATTTCGAACAATCTCACGAGTGTAATAACTGGGGAGGTATTTTAAACTTACAACTCCTCCATCCAGATGGACTCATGCTTCCTCAACAATTTTTCCTTTATGCTATATCAAATGCTCTATGAACCCGAATAAAAAACACGAGAAGGCAATGTGTCAAGTGGAGTACGCTTAGAATCAACAACATATGAGGAATGGGTAAATTGAGACACTCATATTAGTTTGAAATACAGAAAAGGATTCGTTTTTGAGTTGTAGCAGAAGATTATCAACATAATAACAAACTAAACAGTACGATTTTATCCACTAGAAAAATTTAAAAAATAAGATTAGCTACTGGTCTTCTCTTAATTGATGTGCAGATTTTCATCAGGTTATCATTCCAATGACCTTTAGTTTTCCTGTAATTCATTTTTCTCATCAAGGAGAACCAAACTTTCAGTGTACTCAACCAAAGAATCTGCATCACGACGAAATCCAAGTCCAATAGCTCTACATTGCTTCTTCTCAAAGTCATATACAAAAATTTCATCATAAGTTGCATAAATAATCTCACTGTTCTTGATAAACCCTACTGAAGATATACAATCTACCTCGAATACCACATTATACTCCTCCACCCATGTTTCGGCTACTCCAAACTCTTTCATTACCCATAAACTCAAAATGTCTTCCTCGCCAGTGCATTGGGCAATGAATGGGCAAGACACCCTTTGTAGGCCACAAGATAACGGATGACGGAATTAAAGTGATCACAATCTGGCAACTCCACCTCTCGAAATACTTCTAAGTGAGTATCAAATGACAAAATGGAATAAGTACGTTCAAGAGAATGATAAGCAATCCAATTTAGAGAACCATCTAAAAATACGGCATCTCCATCTGGGAGTATCCCTGGCATTTTTGCATCTTCAATCTTTATCCAAGATGCTGTATATAGACTATATAGTTCCACCTGAGATAGTTCTTTGTCATTCTGGGACAAACCTTTATTTATGTAGTGCCTAATTCTTATCAACTTATAATCGTTTTTTTCATTATCGTACCAAAATCCAACGTAAACTTTAGTGAATTTTCGATATAACCTATTGCAGCAAGAAGAAGTACAAATAATGCGTTTAATTCTTCGAAGCAAAGGATTCCATAAATATATGAGACAACCATCAGCAACACAAGAAGTGGTCAATACTTTGATTGTGTATTGAATCTTTCCACCATCTAAAGCAATTACACAGAGTATACCACAATCTAAAGAAACTGAAACAGAGATCAATACTTTGATTGTGTCTTGAATCTTTCCACCAGAAGGTGATCTTACGAAATGAATGTGTCAACCGGAAGAAGAATCAACATTAAACGGTGATATTACAGAGACAACTACACATCTCAATGAAAATCCATTTATCTAATATAATTTTTAATAGCAACACCACCATCCAACTGAGACGAAATTGTAAGTCCACATGACAATAAATTTATTTCCTCCACATCTCTACATCTCTCATTCATTTGACTCCACTTCTCTACATCTTCCATTCATTTGATTTGCACAAGGGATCTACTTTCCACACCCTGTATGACCACAATCAAGACAAACATTCAAATGAGCCTCACCATCATATGGTATCCAAGATGAAGGAATATTCATGTAGGAGTAGTTGAGGATCTATCAACTATAATTTCGAAATTTTACTTCTAATATGGCAGCATAAAATGAGAGATTTCAGTGTTCATTAATTTTAGTGAGGTTTCACGGTGTCAAAGTGATTAGGAAGAGTCCGGGCATCTCATAAAGAGTTAGGGTTGAAGCCACATGACACGATCCACATGGAATCAAAAGCTCCGAAATGTTTTAAGTATACTAAACAACTAAATTGAAGAATGGCACAAATAATTCTTAGAGTCCGATCCCTACCATCCAACTAAGATGGACTCCGAGCAATATACAAGTGGAGGAAAACAAAAATAAGGAATACCAAGCAAAAGCTTCTCCGATCTGACATTCCAAAAAGTTCCAATTCACAAAATTTTTAGGACAAAAATAATGTCATTAACTGTGAAATATCTAGAAAGTACACCAATGTTGAACTTGAAGACACTAACTATATCATGATAAACACTATGAACGGTAAAAAAAATTGCAGGGAAAACTGCAAGAAATTGTACAGAGAAAATACTTGTACGCATGTCACTGATAACATTACAAGTGAAAAGGCATATTGCAAGGTGGGGCCGCCGCAAGTGAAGCAAGATTCAATAATAATTTTCAGCAGAAACAAATTTACTTTTTAAGTCATGCATCTTGAGAATGCGTGCATATGCAAATCAGCAGCGAACTTCATGTATGTTCTTTTCTCTTCTTCTTCTTCTTCAGCTTCTTAATTCTATCATCTTTTTTCAAAGGCATATCCCTACTGGCCATTAATTTGTCATCTGCTGTCTTTTGCTCCTTCTCATCCCTATCTTTCCTCTTCCTAGTGGTACTGCAGGGACATTTTAAATAATAGAACTTTCAATTCAACATCATATAAATATGCTTATTGACATATATACTTCCCATTACTGAGTTGACTACAATTTAGATCGTGACCTGTCAGCTTGAGACCATTCTTCCAAATTTGCATCTAACCATCGCGCACATCCCGTATTGGCAGTAACCAAAGAACCAGAAATGTGGAGTATCTCTTCGTCAAAGCTATAAGAATACAGAACATGATTGAATTCAACAAAAGCAACTTAACACAATGAACAACTTTCCAAGACAGACTTTTGTAAATTTTGTTATTGTATTCTACAATGTAGTCCTAGGATTGAACAAAATAAACCAAATGCATATTGGTGCTGAGAATTCTACAAGCAATGCACTTTTAAAATTTAAAAAAAACACTCTTAACCTATATTTCTTAGAACATACTCCTTGAAGGCTACAATTTACTGAATGAATAAACTGCAAATTTTATGAAAAAAAATTATTCAAGATACCTTTCGTTCAAATTAAATGTATACCTTATACAAAAGTGTATATACATATCGTAAGCCTGCCCAAATTTTTCATACCAGGCAACTGCAGAAAAGTAAACACTGTCCTTCGCAACTAAAAATATATGATTTACCAAATTTCAACATATGATGTTCAAACCTGGATTAACTCTCTGCAGAAATATAGAATGCAACTGATGAAAAATAACCAACTATATTCAGTTCAATTCGCTAACTAAAACCATTAGAGGTTCTTCTTAAATGGAAAACAGGTATCATATATGGAAAATCGCATCCAATAGGCTCTAAAGCCTCATTTCGGACAGAACCTAGCAGATATTTCACCTCTTGACTAAAAATCGTATTATGGTTCCAACTTTGATCTTGTGTTTCTTGTGATGTCGGCTAACAAACACTTCCTTTCCATGTTTCTGCAGCAAAATGAAAATACACAAAAACTCAATAATACTGCATTATCCCAAACACTATGTTAGCTAATACAGGATCAATAAGGACAAGAGACTTACAACTTTACACTTGAATTCATCGCGAATGTCTTCATCAGCTATAACAGCAGATGAAAAACCAAGAATCACAGCATGAATCGATTGTCTACCAATTTTAACTACCTCTCCTTCTGCAAAAGGAGACAAGTGAAAAGAAGAGAGTATCAACAAACTCATCCAATTTACACAGTCTTTGTTTCGTTGAAATTATTCCACCTTCCATCAAAATATTCAAAATTTACACTAGCGTGAAACGATAGGGAAACTACCTAAAAGCATATTAGGCTTGGGACTAAAAAGCAACAATTTTGCTTTTAACCTTACACCAAGATACGGATGAATTCCAGGAAGAATCTTTGCCAAATTACTTCGTACATTCGGATCATACGCCAATACAACGCCATCAAAAGTCTCATTGTATCTATAAGGACAAGAAACAAATTCAAACAAACAAAACCCTCAGATTCAAACAAAAGGTAACAAATACAGAAATCAGTTTATAGTACTTTATATCCAAAAGCGTTAATCTTTACATTCTAAAGGAACTTGAATTTTGTTGAGTTTGGGCACAAAGGAATTATTTTATTATACAAACACAGCACTGGAATTTATATTATTGGGCAATATAATAAGAAGCTCAAGCAAGTACCTAAAGCTCACCCACTCTCACAGCACTATAATCTCTCTAAATTGTATCACGCCGCCTACTGACAAGACAAGCAGAACTCATATATATGGGTGGCAAAAGTTGGTTAATCAGCCATGGCAATGAAGAAAGCATTGCCCTTAAGGACTCTAGACTATTCCCTCCAAGTTGGCTAAGAATAAGGGACGTTGCTACATGTATATCAAATCAAGATTTATAAGGGATTATATAATGTCCACATGGTATGCTATCATTTGCCAGTTTAAAACACAACCAACTTTTTCATCCAATTTTTTCCCACCATATACCTTTTTATGCACAAGTAGCAAAATCCAACAATAAGAATCCAGAAATAGGAAAACGAATAACAAAACAGAAACAATCTAGTGCATAGGAGAAAGGGGTACTTGAAAAATTACATGAAGAGGAGAGAGCTTAGCTCACGGAGGATGGCATCGTTGACGCATTTGGCCATGGATGGCTGTAGATACACCACCAAGTTTGCTTCGCTTTCTTTCAATCCCTCCATAGAACTAATTAATTGCGAACTTTGAAGATGTAATATGGTCGAGTAAATTCTGAGGACTTGGGAAGTGTTATCTATGGAGGATATGGAAATTTTGCTGTCACCCTATGGTTTTTCTGGAAGTCCAGAAATGCAAACAATTTTAAGAGCACATATATTGCACAATATCTTCTTTAGGATTAAATTATTGTGCAAGCATAATTTGATGTAAAGGATTAAACAGAGAAAAAACAAGTCCATAACATAGATCTTCAAAATAATCATACTTTCAACAATTAAGTTTCTTATAATCTTAAATTGATAGCAGTTATAAATAAATTTCATAATTTGAATCCTAGACTATTTATTTCATAACACAAATTACATTTACATAGAAGTAAACTTTCATTCTTTTCCAACATGTTTAAGCGAGCAAACATATGTTGCACGGCGTCTGAAGACATATGTTGCATAGCATCTTCTCTAGGAATGAATTACTGTGCCAATAAAATTTATTTTGTCCTCGCCAGCTTCATAGGGTAATTTGATATCAAAGGAAGAAACGGAGAAAAAATGATTCCATTGTCTAATCTATGTGACATTGGTCTTCTAAACTTTCATCATGAGTTGGAATCTTACTTGCAAGAAAAACAGAGACATCCGAGAGTCATTTTAAATTTGACACATGCTCAATCAGAGAGTCATTCTTACTGCATATCCATCTTCAAATAACATTCCCCAAATTATAAAGGTACTCTTTTTTATTAATTTTTCTCCTTCCTAAAGTATTTTTTTAATTATTTGTACTTTGTGTGACTGTAATCTATGGTTGTATTTGGACAGTAAAATAAAAATAAAAGGGCCGAGGGCATACCGAGCGGTAATGAAGGGCAAGGCGAACTGAAGTGAAGGCGAAAACTGAAGGCCGAACGTGCGTTTACTGCGCCATCGCCGGTATCAACTGAAGAGGGCTACTCGCTTATGAAAGAATTATACGGGTGTTGGCTAGGTGTTGAGTTTGTAGAATTGGGCCAATTAATTGGCCCAATTCAATTTATTTATTTATTTATTTATTTATTTATTTTATATTTCAGGGGCCTGGACATTAGTTGGCCGCCCAAAGTTCATTGGGTCTGCCCATGCGCCACGAAAAAGAAGTATATATACTCACGGGTAGTTAATTCATGTCAAAAAGATAAACAAACTAGGACTGCACAAAAATAAGTTCAGTTTCTACTTGGGTGGTCATAACTTCTTTGTTTTAAGGCCAAAATTAATGATCTATATCCAAAATTAAAGTGTTCTCAAGAAAAGACAGAGCCAATTACACCAGAATGTACAAGGTTCAATTCTGCAGAAAGATGAATTACAAGAGTTTGGATATATGATCTTTAATTGTTGTTTGCAAGATGTGGGATTCAAAGGTGGTCAATTTACATGGAGAAAAGGGAGAGCATGTAAACAACTGGATCACGCCTTTGTGAATAATGAGGCTATTCAGCTTTTTAAGAATTTCAAAGTCTTGTATCTTAACAGAAGTGGTTTGGATCATTGCCCTATGTTGATAAATTGGAATGATTCTGAACAAGCGGGGCTCAAGTTCAATTCGTTTCTTAAAAGGAGCAGGCGAACAAATGGACACTACAGGCCAATTAGTCTTTGTACTGAGTTCAATGAGATAAATCACCTAAATTTTAACGATCCATCTTAACCAGCTATTGCCTAAGATAATTTCACCATATCAGAATTCCTTTGTTTCCAGATAGATTAATGAGAGATAACACTCTTCCAGTGTTGAAGGGGGTAACACTAAATCTGGACATGCAAAAGGCTTATGACCGTGTAAACTGGAAGTTTTTGCTCAAAACTCTGTCTGCCTTCGGCTTTGATGACCGTGTAAATTGGAAGATTTATCTCAGGCTGCTGGTTTTTAATTCTTATTATTGGTGAGTTATATGGTATTTACCAATCCAGTAAGGGACCTGGACAAGGAGATCCTACTTCACCTTCTCTGTTTATCATAAGTGCTGAAATTCTTTCTCATGGGCTTCAACATTTATCCAGAGATTATCTTTAGATTGGTGGCCAGCTATCTATCTCCCATCTTTCCTTTATAGATGACATTTTTATTTTTGTTATGGCCTATTATGTAGATATATCGGGACAAATGATTAATAATAATAAGAGTGGCTACAACTCCTACCATTCGCAAATGGAATGTCTCACGGGAATCAATCAGCAGACATTGCCCTTTGTTTATCTGGGGTCGCCACTATTTAAAGGAGCTAGAAAGGCTTACTGTTTGACGGAATACTGAAACAGAAAAATTTTAATTAAAAAAAAAAAAAAAAACCTTAAAGAGGAAGACTCAAGGGATATTGTGCTAATCAGACTCTTTCTCTGGACTTCCAATCACGCTCATAAAGTCAGTTATTTGTTCTATCCCCATTTACATAATTCAGGTCATTTATCCCTCGAAATATGCGATAAAGAAGTTCGAAATGACAATGTCTAGTTTATATGGGGATCATCTGAACATAAAAAACGCACACATTGGGTCAAATGGAAATAGACATGCTTTCCCATTTACTGAGTGTGGGTTGGGCTTTCGAAGTATGAAAGGCTTAATTTGGGTGTTTTCTATTAAGATGAAGTGGATATTTGACTCCCGGTCATCATTGTGGCTCACTTTCTTTTCAACAAATATTGCAAAAATAATCACCCGAGGCTTTCTTTGATCCCTAGTTCAGCTTTCTCCGACATGGAAATGTATTCAGGCTGTAGTAGACTGGACTGCACTGGACCGGACCGCACTTGGCTTGGAAAATTGGAAAATGGGAGAATTTTTTTGGCACGATCATTGGATAGGTAAATGGATCTTGTGGAATCTTTTTCGGATAAGTGTCACTTGATGATAAAGGTGAAAGATTATTTGAACCACAGAGAACGGATCATAGCCGTGCATTGGATTTTCAGTCCCTTATTATTGATTTTTCAGCAAGAACTGCGACTTAATCAATTTTCAAAGTTCTAATTAACCAAATATTTAGACCCAACGTGCAGAATTATACAATTAAAGGCAACAAATCACTTTTTAATTGTTTTTAGATGATTAGGTCAAACAAGTCAATTTATCCTAAGTTTGAATACCAAAGTTTGTAAATAGAAAGCAGTAAATAACACCAAAGATGATCACGAAGAGACTCCAACTAAGTAAAAACTTCGGGCACTTTGTCAGTCAACAATCCACTATAAATAATGAGACTCATAGTATAGTCGAGACCCGACTAACTCTTAATCCTCTTTGACCTTTTTCGTGTAATCACATTGGCCATCATGGACTGCATGCTCCTCACACCAACTCTCGACTCCTGGCATCATTTGTCTACTGTAAACCTCCAAGAATGAATCCAATAGAACCTCGTTCTACAGTGCCGGAACTTCTAATGTCTTTTCCCAAAACTCCAGTAACCATGAAGGTTAATTGGCGAAGATAGGTTTGGTGTTTGATCGATGATCTTGTGTATTTTGATATGTGGATTTTCAGTCCCTTATTATTGATTTTTCAGCAAGAACTGCGACTTAATCAATTTTCAAAGTTCTAATTAACCAAATATTTAGACCCAACGTGCAGAATTATACAATTAAAAGCAACAAATCACATTTTAATTGTTTTTAGATGATTAGGCCAAACAAGTCAATTTATCCTAAGTTTAAATACCAAAGATGATCACAAAGAGACTCCAACTGGGTAAAAACTTCGGGCACTTTGTCAGTCAACAATCCTCTATAAACAATGAGACTCATAGTATAGTCTAGATCCGACTAACTCTTAATCCTCTTTGACCTTCTTCGTGTAATCACATTGGCCCTCATGGACTGCATGCTCCTCACACCAACTCCCGACTCTTGGCATCATTTGTCTTCTGTAAACCTCCAAGAATGAATCACGTTCTTCCAATAGAACCTCGTTCCGCAGTGCCGGAACTTCTAATGTCTTTTCCCAAAACTCCAGTAACCATGAAGGTTAATTAGCGAAGATAGGTTTGGTGTTTGATCGACGATCTTGTGTATTTTGATATGTGGTTTCATATGAAGGTTTGTAGCTCGATCAACAAATCTAAGTTTCTATGAAGCTATGAATCAAATAATATGGTGGTTGAATCTTGAAATCAATGAAAGTGATTTGAATCTTCAAAGGAATGATGTCTATGAATAATTATGATTCAACACCCTTTTGGACATTCATAGGGTTTGGGATGAAAAAGAATTGAAAAACTAAGTGTTTGAAGCAAAACAAAATTCTAAACATTAACACGTCACTTGAGCGCTAGGCTAGCGATAGGCGAGCGACAACTGCGTAGTCTTCAGTATTTGTATCATAACGTTTTCTTCTAATATCGGATTGAAGTGATTCAAAATGCGTTGGAAAGCTGACTCTAAGGGCTACAATTCTTATAGAATATCCTTCTCCAAATTCAAATGTTTTCTACGTGAAAAATGCATTTAAAAATGCGTTGAAAAGCTGACTCAAATAGCAACAATTCTTCTAGAAATAGCCTTCTCCAAATTCGAATGTTTTTTATGTGAAAAATGTATTGGAAGTTGCGACTAAAAATTTGGAACATAACTAATGCGGCTCTTTGATACTCTTTAGATTTCTAATTGCATTCCATTTATCATATTTGATCTTCTTGGACATCTTTGACATTTTAGACTCCTTCAAGTCCTATATTATTAATCCTTAACCATTTGAACTTTGATTATATTTGATAAATGTTCGCTGAAAAGTGTACCGCAAGCGCACGGATCGTGAACAAGTAATATAGTGGACTTTTTGAGTCCGAATATCGATCCCACGAGGAATGTTACTTTGAAATTACGTACTCTAATCGATTTTGGTTCTAACAACGACAGACGCACACACACAATTAATAATGAAATTAAATTAGAAACTAATAACTAAAAATTAAACTAACAAACTAAAAAGACGTAGCTGCAACTTTGATTTGAAAAGCGGTTGGAATTTATGATTTCACTTAACCTTTATTTCATTAACATCAATTCAATAACGTGCATGCAAATTAACAAAATAAATGATTAGACCCGATTCTCCAATTTTAGTCAATAACCTCTTTCGAGTGATATCAACCCTATTGATTTAATTATCCACAAATCTATATGCAGATAAAAACTTAACCAAAGCATTCAATTATTGTGAAAATACTCAACGGGTCACATAAGGTAGATGTCTATTTCTAGATCATCTAAACGCGTATAGTCGGAACCATACAAACCTATGGTATCAATTATTTCGATCTAGCAAGTGAAACTATTTTTCAATAATTACCCAAACTATCTAACCACAACATCTAATGATCAAGTAAATGAAGTGATTTTAAACTAATAATCAATACACCATTATTTTGATAACAAATGCATTTCTAACAATATATATCGATATTAATGAAATTAAAGTTAAGATTTAACATAAATTCCAACACAAAATCTTTAACTCATCATATATAAATAATAACAAAGAGATTCTTTTATACAATACATATCATTCTTGGCAAAATAAATAAGAGAAAACAAAGATAAAGATAAAACCCTTGTAGTATGGTTTGAATTCTCCAATCTTTCCACCAAATTCTTTGATGTTAATCTCCTTGCTCCATTGATCAAGCATCCAAAATGAGTTAAATAACCAAAGAACAACTAACTAAAAGAAGAAAACAAAAGAAAACAAAGAAAGAAGAAGAAAATCTAGAGAGAAAACTTCTAAAACCTAAACTAAACTAACTAATGTTCTAACTCCTAATAATTTGAAAATGGGAGAGATATGGGATATATGCAATGCCTTGTGAGACAACCCAAAATATCTTTATTAAAAAAGTCCTAAAATAATGTCAAAGTTGACCAAAAACGCGTGGAAAGAAAATAGACCGCCTTTCAAATTTTATCTCTATGCGGCCGCATGGTTATATCCCATGCGGTCGCATGGAAGAAACAAAATATTATTGACGTCTCTGGCCAATCCATGCGGTCGCATGGTTATAATCCATGCGATCGCATGGATTTTTTCCTATTTGCAGCTCAGGTCCTTGAACGTTCTGTCATTGCGCGTTTTCATCCCTCATCTTTGAATTAGTACAATTTGGTCCTCATACTTTGAACTTTCTTTCATTTAAGCCCCTACCAAATTGCAGTCAAAGCCCTCCATCTTTTGGTCAAGTTCAAGTTAGTCCCCAACTTCACAAAAATGTGCAATTTAAGTCATTTTTTCACTCGTTTTGCCTCCGTTTCATTCCAATTCAGGGTTTTGGCCTATAAATACAAAAAGTACACAATTATGGGTAGAAATATACTCAAATGTATCACAGTTAAATCCCAAAAAGTGTCTAATAAGTGTGCAAAAGCGCACTTATCAATAAACACCCAATATAATTTAACTAAGACTTGATTTTGACTTAGGAAATTGTCAATTACAATTTGGACTTAACAAATTTGAATGAGTTTCACAAAAATTCTAACTCTGAGAGTCTAGTTTAAATCATGAAAACATGAAAACCTTCATTCAACTAAATAAAGTCATCAAAGGAAGAAAAGGTCTTCACCAAGGTTACCCGCTTTCTCCTTTTATTTTTGTTTTATGTCTTGTATATTTTTCTAGGATGTTGAAGGGGGCGACCGAAAATAGTGAGTTTAATTTTCATCCTAAATATGGTTCTTTAATAATTACGCATTTGGCTTTTGCGGATGACGTGATGCTTTGTGCTAGAAATGATGTTACCTCAGTTAGTATATTGATGAATTGCTTGGCTAATTTTGGCAACATGTCGGGGCTATCATTGAATGTTGATAAATCCAACATATACATGGCGGGGGTCCACGAGCAAGACATGGAGGAAGTTCTTGAGTTTGCTAATATTCCCATTGGTTCTATGCCTTTTCGCTACTTGGGCATCCCTCTTGCGGCGAAAAAACTAAAAATCAGCACTTATGATGTATTTTTGGACAAAATTACAGCTTCTATTAGTGCTTGGTCTAGGGCATCACTGTCCTACGCGGGGAGATTGGAGGTTGTGAGATCCGTGCTTCAAGGGGTTGAATGTTTTTGGCTATCTAACTTCCCCATTCCGGCTACGGTATCATCTAGATTCTAGAGTCATTTCTCTTTGTCGGAATTTTCTTTGGGGTTCTAATAAACCATTGGTTGCGTGGAGTGACATTTATTTACCGAAGGTTGAAGGAGGTGTTGGCCTCAAGGATATTAAATGCTGGAATTTAGCACTACTTTCCAAAACACTTCTAAATATTCATTGTAAGAAGAATACTTTGTGGATAAAATGGGTTAATCATGTGTATTTACGTGGGAGTGACATTTGGACATATGTGTCGAGGAAAGAGGACTCCCCACTCATTAAAAAGCTGTTGCAAATCCGAGACAGCATTATGGGGGCCGAAACCTGCCTGTTTACTGCTGAAAACGGCAGTTTGCTGGGGGCTGAAGAAGGCAGTTTGCTGGGGGTTGAAGACGGCAGATTTTTGGGGGCTGAACAGGGCAGTTGTGCGGCTGTGTTGGGGCCTGAAAACGGCAGTTCAGGGGCTGTTCAGAAGCTGGTCAGCTGGGTTAAAAGTGGCAGATTTTGTGTTGCTGATGCATATGAATATTTTAGGCCAAAGGTGTTGAAGGTGATTGGGCAAAAACTGTTTGGAACTCATTTGTTACACCGAAACACGCATTTATTGTATGGTTAGCCTCAAAATCGAGGCTGAAAACGAAGGATAGGCTGGAATTCTTACACATTGACAGCATGTACCTGTTTTTCGTGTGTCCCTTCAGCCGGTCGGTTTGGGGGATTATACGAGTTTGGGTGGGTCTAAGGAGAGCTATGTCTATACTTCCAAGTGCGATGAAATGGATTAAGAATGAGAGTCGAGGAACTACTTGGCACTCAAAGGTGAAATGTATTGCACTTGTCATTATCGTTTACCACATTTGAATGACAAGGAATAGGAGGATTTTTGAAGACATTGTTCGGAATGTTGATAGTATTGTATGATGGATCAAAATACACATATATAAAGTTATGTTTTCTTTGTATCCGAATGTTTTGATTCAATATGAGACCTTAGCTTTGGACCTCTAAGTTGTTTTGGTTTTTTCCCTTGCATTTTTGTATTGTTCTGCCCGGGGGATGCCCGATGTACTTGTATTAACACTTGTTTTGAATTTATTCGCCCGGAAATGCCCGAAATATTTGTATAGTCACTTGACTTAGACTTGTTGGCTCGAGATTGCCCGATGTAATTGTATGTCTATTTTCATTTGATTCGCCCGGGTACGCCCCGAGTATTTGTACATGATTTTGAGCTCCCAAGTTTGGCGTTTTAGCAGGAAAGGAAAGAACAAAAGTAACATATTACCATTGTATTCTTGGTATATAATGAAGGTAAATTGAGGTTAGATTGTATTTTCTTTCGAATCTGTACTTGAAAGATCCTTTTATGAATTGGAAATATCTACAACAAAATATGATCACGGATCATTATAAATCATGTCACGCAAAACTGCACTTGCAAGGAACTTCATCTAACAATCATGATCCCTTGATTTCACAAAATTGCACAGCTCATGCATCCCAGACGCTTCCCTTTTACCAGCTCGAAATTCCAAATTTGAACAGTATACAGGATTTTCCCATATGTGCCGGACTTCTTTAAATTAGTCTCGTCTTTTAGCAAGCTGCTTGATGTGCTTTATATATTAAAAGAGATAAAAGGTTCCAAAGTCTTGCAATAACACATGTTCATCTCGGCAACTTCTAAGCAGGCTCATGGAGACCTAAGACATGGCCATCAACACACCTCATAGCCACAACCTGGTAAAGCCAAGACAGGAATCATGATCAAGTTTTCCTAATCTGAACTCAGAGGACAGAGACACAAATAAAGCTTTTCAAGTAGTCTGTAGTTACAAATTTAGCGTTAGCAGGACCTATATGAAATCTTTGCCCATTGAGCATGTTTAGCTAAGCTTAAAAGGTCAACTTACAAGTAAATAAGTTTTACAATACATAATTTTACTTAAAAGTAAAAACATGTAAGTTATCCAAATATGTTTGGAAACAAGAAGTAACTTATCCAAACATGTTTGGAAACAAAAAGTGACGTTTACTTATTTTTAAATTTTAAGGTTAGCTAAGGAAAAATGAAAATTAGCCGAACATGTTTGGATTCTAATGTAATAAATGTGAGTCCAAAAATCTACATTTTACTGCTTGGGAAATTACCTTTCCATGGACCTCGTATTTGATTGGACCATCCATCTTCGCACCCAAAGCCATCAGTTTAGTCACCGTACTGTTGATATCAGTCACTGTAAAAGATAGGAGTGACGAGTATCCCTGTTGCTCAACATTGTCACTGTAAACACAAGGAAAAGAAAATAATGTATTTACACGACAGTCAAGCACCCTTGAAGAAAGAAAGATACGCGATCAACCAAATCCTGCAAATATAAATGAAGACAAAGCATGTTTGGCTAAGCTTAAAAGCTAATGAAAATACTTGACTTTTAAGTAGTTGTTCCCATATCTGTTTGGATAAAGTGCATTCTTCCTAAAAATAAAAGAATTACTTATTTGGACTATAAGGTAGTAGTTGATTTCATTGATTTCCGACTTTCACAGCGCCAACGAAAGGTCTTAAAATTTACTTATTTAAGTTATAGATAAACCTATTAACAATTATGGAAAAGACACTGTTTCTATGACACATTTAATCGATGATTGTAACATGGTTCAGGGAACCACATATGTAAATGTTTCATTCCTCTCTCAAGAAGCAAACGTGCAATCTGAGAAACTACAAAACTAGTAAAGATAAAATTAAGCTTATTGTTATATTGACGTGGCTTAGTAAGTACGAAGCCAAAGATGATGTAAGTTTTCTTCCAGACCAACAATGTCACAGGAGTAGGTTCATGCAGCTGCCACCCACTGCTCGTGCAAGAGTCTACTAAGATTGTCAGATCATCAAATCTCTTCAACCAAAATCTAACCGTAAAAGTATTGGATAACTACAAGAGCCGTCTCAATTCTGCCAACAACTTCTTAACCACAAAAGTCGTCTAAGACTCTAAATATGCAATGAATAATATTACTCTACTATCCACAGCACAATTAGTCATGACCACAAAAACAGTGCATTGCTACATTCATATTACAAGTGGAAAACAGTATAATATTTTGATTAGAAATGCTTCATTTTCTGGACTTCATCTGAGAGACCTCAATATTTATAACAGTTAACAAATATAGAACAGAAATAGCATAACTAGTGTTAAGAGTGGCATGCAGAACCATCTAAATTGTTAAGTTGTTAAACCTAATGATTGTCGATCCTAATTATTGCCACTTCACGAAGCTGCTTCATTTTTCATTAAGGACTATTTAGGAATTTGCGTTCTTGAAAAATTCCATTAAGGAATTAGAGTCCTTGTACAATTCAATTTTGCCATAATTTATCTTATAAATAAGGAGCCATCCTTTAGGCTTTATTATTTTATCATCAAAAAGAAAAAAAGAGAAACTATAGAAGATAGAATTGCGATTTTCTCTTGTAAATCTCTTTTTTCATTACAGTGGATTACTGTAGCGGCAAGAAACAACTTGAGGCAAACATTTATGAATCTTGCGTGTTCTTGAGTGTTTATTGTTCTTTCTTCAAATTGATTGCTCTCAGTGAAATATCTCAACATTGAACAACCACTAAATTAAAAATAGGACGTTTGTCAACTATGAGCACGCCCTCAAGTAATTTCTGAAATTTAAACCCGTATCTTCATTCAAAAAGAATCACCTAGTTATCGAGCAAAATCTATATATGATTTGAAAAAAATAGAAAAAAATTAAAAAATAAAATAAAAAATCTGCAAGAATCATATCCTTAAAATAATAAACTGTGAGCATGCTCCCAAGAAAGTTACGATGAAAATCATACTCTATTATTCAACTTATTACACAATTAACAACCTATTGCACCTGCACCTTATAAATTTTGAGCATTGGTTGAAAATGCAAGAGTAACACAATGACACCCGATAGAACTCAGATCACGTATAATCCTTTAACCTTTAGCCAGTTGAACTCATCACAGTTCAAGAATACCAGCACTTACCCCATACGCATCTGGCCATTAAAATAAAGCAATATAAATCTCTGGGGATAACATCTCTGGGCACCCTGGTGCTGCGTTAACTAGCTGCCAATGGTAACTTGACAAGCGGCTATATTTGACCGGAAACTATTTGTTCTCCAAATTTTCATAAAAGAAAATGTTTAGCAGGAAAAACAAAACTCATAAAAGCCATTATTTCATCGTCACCAAATTATTATACAGAACTTATATTTTAATTGCATTATAATAATCATTGTTATTCAATTACCATCCAATTAAATTCTCCAGCACTAGATGCAATGAAGTCTTTCCAATTAACCAACTAATATGAAAGAATTAACCTATTTGTACAATTGTTGTGGACAATTGTGGTTGACAACATTGATGTGGTCAAAATCTGGACCACAGATTTAAAAAACAGTTTTTGAAATGGAAGAATTGTCAACCAAGATTGTAAAAAAAAGATATTTTTCGATTCTACTCATGACGGGCAAGATTCAAATTTTTTAACCTAAATATATCAATACTTTACCTACGTTCAATCAACTATAATTGACCAAAAAAAGTGTGTAAATTTCTAAATAAGAAAGAGTAACACCTAGAAAAAGAACAGAAACAGACCTGGGAGAGTGCAAGAGACCGAGCTTGAGCAGGCCGGAATGGAGCTCGGCCCATCGAAGAGTACAGACATTAATGGTGAATCCCAATCCTTCGGAGTAAAATCTTGCTGCTTTAGGTATATCCTTATGTAGCTGCACTATGTATCTGAATGTTGCTGCCGCCATTACTCTCTCTCTCTCTCTCTGTAGAAATCTGAGCTTGAGAGAATAGAGACTAGAGTGGCGTTCAAAGACAGAAACGACGTCGTCCGAATGGTGAATTTCAAGCAGTTTTTGGGTCTTTAAAGAGTGTTGATTATTCTAATTTATTTTTCATTAAAATCATTCAAATTGAGATCAATTCCAGGATTTTTCCAATTATCAATATCAAACCTGATTTTCATTTCCTCCCCTTTCTGTTTCTACTATTCCATTGCTTGTTCTCTTTTTGGCAAAAAGAAGTAAAATTTGATACGAATCAATAAATTCTTAGAAATTACAAAATCATGAAAATTTTATGGGTTTTATACGTTTTAAATATAAAAATTTATAACTCAAAAATTATCTTGTAAATTTTTATTTTTATTTTTTAATTTAACTTAGTTTTAATGATTAATAAAATTTACACATCAAAAGCTTGACGATTGCAATGACTCTAGAGTTTTACACTGCTATGTTAAAAGCTTAATATGCAGAGCTATATATAAACACTTTTAAATACATTTCCTTCTTATGATATTATGTGCAAGTTCTACTTAATTTATTTGTGACAATTTGACGACTCAATTTAATCATCAAACATTTTTTTCTTGAAATATAGTTTACGGAGAGAACGAACCACCATAAGATAGAAGGGTTTGAAAAGTTAGAATTTGATATCAAGGTATGCATTATGCAAAATCAATGTCTTTTTTCTTTAGTAGCAAGGTATTTTTAAAACGGACGGAAACTAAGCCAAATAAAAAAACACACATTCAGTCCAACGACAATCGGCTCAAACCAATTACTTCCACCAAGTCAATGTGACACTAATAAAAAAGAGTTAAACTACTTGTACATAATTTTTTTTACAGATTGTTTGACAGAGATGCTGAGGTTGAATAAGAAAATCAAGATGATCATATCAGTACAACCAACTAAATCATCACATATCTGTTCCGACAAAACATCAGAAAATGTGAACTACATATTGATTATCATAGTGCAAAAAAATGATGTTACATGTCTTCTACAAAACCCTGAAAGGTGTAACAAGTTTACCACAATCACTAGGAGTTAGGACATGGATTCGATCTATCCCTACAACTGTGTGCACAGAGAGGTCGTTCTCATTTGCAATATTGAAATTCATAAACTACAAGAAAAAGGAATTCATCTCGAGTTTGTATCATGTTGTAGTTTAGTCGACTTGAGACAAACCTTTGGAAACTCGAGCACAAGGTTGTAGGCCCTCTAACCGTGCTTCCAGCAACTTTTCCTGCAAAGTATTCGGTTTGAAGCTTCGACACCATCTCAAGAAAGGTTCTGACATGTTGGGATCTGCAGCTTTTACCTTGGACGTCCGTTTTAGAAACGGACTAGGACCAGTAAATGTAGACAGATCAAAAGAACTTTCAGTATAATCATTTCCATAACGAAGTTTCTTACCTTCCGATGCCAAAGAAGGATTTCTGATTAAGTTAGTTGGCAAATTATTGGTCGTTTCGTCTAGTCTTTCTTTTTCTGGTTCCTCGTTCATGGAACAATAATCGCGCATGACTTGTTCTTCCGACTGAATCTGCCATCTAGATGGATCAGAACACTTAAATTCTTGAGAAACTGCCTTTTTCTTTGTCAGTTTTGATTTTGCTTTTTCTATCAGACGACTATCCGAAATGATCGATGCTGGTTCCTTCACCCCATCATTTCCTTGCTTCAAACTTACCCCTTTATTCAATTGAGATTCCAAAGAACGCCTGCATAAGTTACTCTCCCTTGGCTTTCCCGAGGATATAAAATCATTTATTTCAGAATTCCCAGATTGTTTTGCTCGAAGAAAAGTTACGATTTCACATCTTAACTTGTCCAGAACAGATGGTTTTCCTGCAAGATCACGAGCATCTGTTAACTTAATCTGCATTCGTTCATCTAACCAAGCTTCAGAAATATGAAGAATCAATCCGTCATTCTCTTCCCTTCCAATCTGATTCTCATGAGATTTCTGCCTCAACAACCGTATCTCTTGTTCATAATCTCTTATTCCTTTCGCAAACTCATCACATAGATCTTCTAGCAATATCCGCGCTCTTCTCTCCTGTTTAAGTTCACTCAAAGCATTAGAGAACAAAGATTTCACTTCTGAAAGTTCCCGAGATAGCTTGTAATGAAGATTTTCTGAATGCTTTCTTAATTTTCTTTCATCTTCTAACTTGTGCTCAATCAACTCAAATGCATCTTTTATTTGATGTTGCTCCTTGTATTTCCTATCAACTTTACCTTCAGTTATTTCCTTCATCAAATCAGCAATTTCCTGTTGATCTCTTTTCTTCTTTTGCAGTAATTCTTTAACCTTTACATTCGAGTAATCCAGTTCCCTTGTCAATGTTTTTATTAACGACATATTTAATGCATGCTTTTCTTCAAGTTTCCAAATCCTATCGAGTACTTTAAGTAACTCTGTGGATGTTCGGAGACTGGAACTTGGGGCGCCAAATTTACCCTTAGAGTCCAAAGAAATACTTGGCGAATGGTCTGGTCGGTATGGATCATCCATCTGTGAAGAGCAAATGAAGAGAATTCTTATTCGAATCAGTACAAAAAGAAGAGCATTGTTATTTCATTTCTGAATCTCCACACATGTTACGTAAATAAAACATCACATTATGAATTGGACGTGTGGAGCTCTGGAGAAAGTTAAAATACCTCTATTGAGCTGCAGTAACTAGCAGGGGATACGGGCTGTTGAACATGGTCGACTCTTTTAAGCCTCGGATTATGTTGTGCAGTTATTGCTGAAGCCCTCTTTCCCAAACCACTACCACTTGTTGCCTGTCAAAATAGAGGGCAGAGATCAGCAATAAAATATCCAGTCTAAGTCTCGTTGGGCACCTCGTTTCATTTACTACAAAAACTCAACAGTCACTGCAAGACTTTACTGTGGAAGGGTCATACCCAAGTAATATCTCCTATTATTATATGGTTTTCTCAAGAAAGTTTTTTAATTAGCTAGTGAGAATATTGACAAATGCAGAAAGTTCCTCGCCCTCGCCCTCGCCCTCGCCCTCTTCCTCAGCCCCACTCCCTTTCTTCTCAAAGCCATTGGAATTCTTGTGGTAAATTCCCAACCATTTTCCTTACAAATCCCGCTATTAGTTTGTAAACTGGTTTTTTTTTCCCCAAATATTTTATCTAATCTTAAAACTAAACTACATAATGAAGGGAGCACAAAATTCCCCTCACTTTAGAATCAAAGAATCTACAGTCGAGATAAAAATTAAAGTTTGTAAATTCTTCAAGCGTTGGAAGGAGAAAATTAAACTTCTACCGAGCCCAATTTATGTGTATCCCCCTAAGTTCAAATATATCTTAGACCCATGGTTTTTCCATGTAAAAATGTGACTCAACATTAAATAAGAAGGTGGTGAGTCTAATCAAAATGTTCATCTGATATGAAACTCTAACTATGCATAAGACCAAACATTAAAGCAACAAATTCCCCAATGCAGGAACGACGAATGTATAGTGTTCTTGTCGAAGTTGGATCCACAGTTGGGCTACTATCAACCGCATATCATGGAAGGAGATCTATGTTACAATCAAGCAACCTTACTCAACAGCTACCTAAGCTATCCCAAAATGTTTAATTAACGAATAACAATGTGTTACTTTCCACTACATAAAGCACACACCCCCAAAATCATAAAACAAAAAAAGCAAGATTCAAATCATTGATTTCGATATTTCAAAATCATAAGATGACCATACTTTTACCTGCTCTGGGGATCTATCAGACAGTTCAGACAACTGTTTTGAAACCTTAAATTCCTCAATTTTGTGATGATTTGGCTTAGGCACATCTTTGTTCATCTTAAGGTTGAGGTGGGGTTGTACCTCCCAGAGACTGGCACCAAGTTTTCTAGCAGAAAGAGTGGTGTTTGGGAGAAAATTGAAATCTTGAACTAGAGAACCATCTGGTTGAACTAACCCAAATTTCCATGTAGGTGGCGGAGTACAATTTCCTTCTCCTTTCCCCACCAAATTACCGCTTCTAAACTTTTTCATTACAAATTCTTCCCTACTTTTCCTTTCCCTCCCCATTTTTTCTCCCTCCCTCAATTTTAAAATTCCCTTTTGTTCAGAACCCATAAAGCCCCTCTCTCTCCCTCTGTTTCTTGAATACTCTAAGAAATACTTTGGTCGAACTTTTGCATACGTGGTATAAAAACGAACCCATCTCTCTCTCTCTCAACGGTTTGATTGCATGCAGACGTGCTTTGTTCCTCAAAAGGGTTGGCTATGAAGGAATAAAAGTGAGTAGGTGGGTGGGATTCTAATCATTCTACTGTATATTTGGGGAAACTTAAAAGGGGAAATTAAGGTTTCATCCTCTGTAGTTCATAGGATGCCGTGAAAAAATGACACGTGACTCTTGCAGTTGCAGCCGCCGTCCCCGATGGTGGAGCTCCACCACCTGGTTAGGACAATTTTGGCTTTTGCATGATACTGTGTGGTACCACTTAAAATTTGTGGTCAAACGTATGATTTTTCAATAAATTGATTGAATTGTATTCATGTCATTGTCACACCCTTCCTCCCTATGTTACGAACATCGAACGGTTATTAATTTTAAAAATGAAGAATTTATTTATTTCAAGATCTTCGATTCAAGGAAATAAGAATGAAGATATTTCTTATAATTACGTTTTTTGAAACTAAAAATGTTCTTCATGTGCTTAAAGACTACACAAAAGCAAAAAGAGCAAATCTTGCTGATTAAATGCAATGAACAACTCAAAAATCTTAATTTTGCAGTGATACTCAAATTGTCAAAAAGCTTTTTAATAGTTATTTTTTTGAGAATGCATTGTTAAAAAGTATAAGTAAATTTTGAATTTATGTTTAAAATTATTTTATGGAAGAATGTGTAGTCGAAAATAAATTTTGAGAAAAAGAGAACGCGCGCTCAAATCGGACGAGTAATATTATTAGAGATTCTCCTTGTAGAAATTTCAATATACTTTATTGACTTTAATACATGTAACCAGATATTAATGTTGACTTATATACTCATGTACCGGGAATATATAGACTTAATGTAGGAAATTACTAAATTACAAAAATAATTGAATAGTATACCTAAAGCCTATATGTAGTCTTCCAAAAAGTATTCTAAAATTTCTTTTATAGATACTCAAAGTCATACGTAACGGACTTCTGATAAAATCAAATGTATTTTTAGTAAACAGATCGATAAATTTTTTGTTGATATTCATAAAATTTTTCATTTTACATTAAAAAAAAAAAAAGTTAAAAGCCAATGGAATACATTATATCGATTCAATTAAATCTAAATTTCGGCAACCCTAATCTAATCCATTAATGCCCCAATGCTACCAAGTGCAAAGTTTCTAGCTCAATGTTGTGGAAGCCAAAAATCAAAGAAAATAGTACATAAATGTGGTCCATGGTCAAACACATGGTAGCTCTAGTGTGATCAACATCATTTACATTCCCACCACCCATATAATATAGTAAAAGAACAAGTTTTTTTTCGAAGAACAAAAAATTTTAAAAGAGTTAATTTACATGTTTGATGAGACAAAACTAAAGCCACGTTCTATGGACCACCTCATAATCATGGATCTTGATTGCAATGTGGTCCTAATTTTTAATAGTTTTGAGTCTTTTGACATTTATATGTTTGATCGAAATTATTAATGTTCGAAAGATTTACATTTTATTTTTGGGTTTATACTTTACTTAGACTAATCAAATTTAAAAAAAAAAAAAAAAAAAACTATAAAATTTTAACTTTCCATGATTAAGTAAAGCGACGCTATAAATTTGGTAACTAAAGAGTTTTTCATTTGGTATACTATGGCCCTGTTTATTTCGAATTACAATCTGATTTTAATATAAGTCAAAGTCAAACAGTCAATATTAACCACATTTTTTATGGGTTTCACAACTTTTCAACCACATATTTCAGAAGCTTCTATCATAATCTACTAAAAAAATTTAATTTTAATTCCTACTAGACACCCACTAGATAAGAAAATAATGGTTATCGAATTTTCGAGACCTTGTCAACAATTGCATTGATTTAGAAAATAAGCATACTGCTTTGAATAGGCCCACCAATGCCGGCATGACCATTAAACGCTCAGCCTGCTAGCATGACGTTCCTTTTGAGATGGGCCGTTGCCAGGTATAGGGGCCTTAGGCCCACCCTGGTGGACCAATTAATATTAAAAAGTGAAAGTGAAAATGAAAATGAAAATTAGGTAATTTCTATACATGTTTGGATTTTTTTAATATTAACGGACACATTTGGATGGAACTTACGAAACTTTCTTAGAGCAACTTCAATGAAACCAATGGATTATAGTCTATATGGAATACAAATAGAAAGGACTTTTTCGAAGTGCGAGATACCAGAATGGAGTCATTGGGAACCGGATAAGATTAAACCTTTAAGCTTGCAGATGAGTGTTTGTTATCGTCCCAATCCTTCGATTTTCAAATTGAAATAAGGAGTTCGATGTTAATACTGACATATCAATGACGGATACTTATGATTCGTCAATAGGAGTTAAACCCCATGCAAAAGACTTTCAATTCGTATTGATGTCTAATAAATAGACTGTCAAGTTCAAATTTCATATTGAATGGATTCTTTTTGTAACTTAATTTTATTTAATATAAGAGGAAAAAAAAAAGTTACACTAAACATGAATGAGAAAAAAATATAAGAAACGAAAGGAGAGAAATTTTAAATTATGTTCACTGGCTTCGTCTAACAAAGTTCTACTTTTAGATATTTTTAAATTATGTCTATTTTTTTGTATCATGCCAACTTGATGGGAGTCCTAATCAATTTACGTTGGAGATAAATATTTTTAAACACTGACTGTTTTTGCTTATATTTAATAATTTTAAGTAATTAACGATTGCATTAGAGACCTTCTTATAAGCCACAAAGTATGGGACTCACACTTTTGTGAGCCTTCTAAGATAGCATAAGCGAGGGAGCTACTTATGACATCTTATAAGCCATGCACAAGTGTGAATGCTATACTTTATGGATTTATAAGAAAGTTACATAAATTCTATCTAAATGTGCTTAAAGTTTCTAAATTGACACATAAATGAAGATTCAGATTCCGAACACTTTTTGTAACACCCTGAAGTTTCTTACTATTTTTGTATGGGCCTAAACTTAATACTGATTATTTAGCAAATGAAATAGTCCGTGTTCAGTCTTGTCGTCACACTAAAACCCAAAAAATTGAAGTGATAAATTCGACCCACTTATTTGTATAAACAATTTATTTTCTTATGTATACTTTAAAATTTATCGCAAGTGACTTGGGTTGAATATTAAAATATTTTAAAAGTTGATAAAAATATATCGATATTATACTCATTTTATAGCTCGTGTTAAATAATATAATTTGGGCTAAAAAAATAGTAATTATGAGCTAGTTATGCCTGAGTTATTCTAATAGAAAGAAAAGGTATTTATACTTAAATATTTTATTAATATCTAATGTAAAAATAATAAGAAAATGGGAGCTTTCATGGTACATTTATTTATAGGGAATATGAAAAGGTATTTAAATTAAACCTAAATGTAACATTCACTTTAACTTATTAAAATTCATTAATCAGTGGTGATTAATTTCCTTAATCCTCAGTAGCATGTAAATGTCTTTTCAATTTATTCACTTGTTTGAGCTTCATTCTTGTAATATATATATATATATATATATATATATATTTTGAATAGTGTATTGATATGAAATGTGTAGTTAAAAAGAATTAAATTATTTTGTCAAATGAAATTCGACCACTTGGATGACAGATATCTCACATGTAATGGGACCCGCGCGAATAAAATATGCAAAAAAAAAGATGGAACCCCCCTGCTGTGAGAGTCGGTTAGGGAGGGTGTCAAAACCCTCTCTGTTAACACAGCATGGTTCGATTAAAAATAAAGAAAAATTTTGAATTTGCGTATAATATTATTTTATTGAAAAATATGTGGTTGAAGTGTGGTCAAATTACTGTTGAAGAATGTATTTTGAAGAAAAAAATGAGGCTCAAATAAGGGCCATGTAAGATATGTGTCTATAATGGAATATAAATATATATTGAGATGAAGTGATTTTCTTCTACCACAAAGTTTATATTGTACACATTTCAATTTTCACACCGACACTTTTGGAATTGAATAGAATATTTTGGTAGCAATTGAGGTAAGAATACATAGTGTAAAAGTGATAAATTCTTATTTTCTTGATGTTTATATAAATTTTGGCATGAAATACTTTAAGATCTTATGATCGATATCTATGTTAAATCCTATAGGATGAACCGTTAGATCGAATATGTAAATTCTACAGGATATAAGAATTCTTAAGAAATTCTTAAAACTATTGGATATCACGATCAACTTGCTTAAATCTAAGAAATGTTTGTATGTTATGTCATTTTATATTTATATTATGTTAAATAAGAATATGCACGTATTTTTACTGAACATTTTCAAAATACTCACTATTACAATAACTTTTCAAATTAGAACGAGTTGTGTGAAGGCGTGGAAGGTTAATTGAATGATGCTTATGGGGTCGCCAAGTAAAATTTCTAAAAATGATAATTGCCAATTTATATTTGAGAACATCCTTGTGTTAAATTTTATGCACGTTATTTATTAGTTTTTTTTTTAATTGTTCGAGCATATGATGTTCTATGTTAAATTTAAATTGATGGGTTAATAACGTAATATTTCAAAATTTTATTTAATAAGAAAATTTTCACTTAAATTGTTGGTTTATTATTATCGATCAAATTTCAAAAATTAAATAAAAAATAATTTTTCGCTTAAATTAGATAAAGATGATTTTTGGTAACACTTGAAGTTTGTTTTTATAAAAATAAATAAATAAATAAAATTGGGCCGTTACACTTTTGACCCTATATATATACTCACATTTAATTAGTTTTGTCCATAATTTCTTTAATTTTTCGATTTGGTCCAAAACTTTCCAATTTTCTGTCTATGAAGTCATCTTCCATTGGAAGGCCACTTAGATATTTAAATAGTTTTTCTTTGGGTTAATTTTACAACTATAGAACATTTGGGGCCCAATTTTAAAAATCAGGTGAATAAAAGGTATTTCAAAAATAATGTATATTTCATATTTTTTTATTTTTTAGTATACGTATTTTTATAGCGATTTTGAGAAACCTGCCTTTAATAAGTTAAAATAATTTTAACTTAACTCTCTCCTAATTTCTTTAAAATTGTATTTTATGTTGGGTTATTGTGTGCAGTTTCTTTAAAATTGTAATTTACAATACATGTCATTGATACTCTATATGTAATTTCTTCAAAATTTAACTTAAAATTATTACACCGTCATGCCATGGCGGATGCAGATACTTGAAATTAGTGAGAGGCACAATCAAACATATAAAAAATTACAAAAAATTTAATGTATTCGATATCTTATTACAATTGTTCTCTACGCATTCTCATACTTTGATAACGTTCCATCATTATATCATTTTCAAGACTTTAAACGCAGAGTTACGTTTAAAGTACTTTTTCATACATGATACAAAAAACAAATGAAAACAATCAATTCGAGTGAAAAAATAATCATTTTATCAATAATCACAGATTTACCAATGAAAACAATAAATTCAATTGCAGTTTGGTAATGGAAAATTCTCTTCTTTTTTTGTGATTTTGGAGTCTATTTTTTAAAAAAAATCTAAAGTTGGTGGGTCACTTGATCCACTAGGACCCAGTCTGGGTCTAGCAATGCCGTCATGTCACCACCACCCCCATCGTCGTCATCCATCACTAGTCAACCTATTAACGAAAGAAATTACATGAAGTGATTTAGAATATAAATTTTTGTATTGTAACCATCACTCATCCTCTCTAAAGCCTAATCACCACAAACACCACTAAATCTTCACCATGCCGACACCACCACCACCATCACTATCGATGTCACTGCAAACCACCAAAAACCAATTGCCACTATCATGAACTTCCACAAAACCACTATCAACGCAACCATCTACACCTCAAATAAAAAATAATAATAAAAGCATGCAAGCAAATTCTAGCAATAGTAGTTGTAATGGCAGTGGTGATTGTGGCAATGTCAACTGTGGTGCGGGGTGGTAGTGTTAATGGTAGTGATGGCAAGATTGGGATTGAGGTGATATTTTTTATGGTGGTGATGTGCGAATTTTAGTGGTGGTGGAGGGTTGATGATAGTATTGGTGATGGGGCCTAATTTATTCTCTCTTTCATTACGAGATTTTAATTCTAGTTGGTTTTAGATGACAATAGCAATACATGAAATTAAGCTTTCTCTCGATAAATCTTAAATCGTCTCAGAAAAGGAAATTGATGACTAACAGACTAAGGAAAGAAACATTGTACTACACACTACTCTCCAAAGTTACGAACTAAACATGCCCCAATAGCATAAGGTCCCTTGTAGTTGAGAGCATCCAATACTGGGCTAACTATACCAACAACCCAGAAATTAGATCCCATGTGGGGTGTTTGAGAAAAAATAGTAGGCAGTATATGAAATCCTCATTATGGAAGCCCATATCCAAAATTGACTTTTGCCTCAGTAAAGAAAACGGAAAATGCCATATGTACATGGGCATAGTCTATAGAATTTTTACAAAACACACACATGGTGTGGAGCCCATGTGATTAAAATATTGTCAAAAAATATCACCCCACCCACCCCCCATGTGTATGTCCTGTACAGACCCTTTGAAGCACGGCCTGTACCTGTAGCTTTGTCCATCATCCCATGTTCTTTTGGGATTGGACAAGACATCTAACTCAAGGGAAAACAGATGTAGCTATCTTGACTAAGCAAAGCTCGACAAATGCATAGGGTCCCTAAAGTATATGACAAATATGAATCTTCCATAGTAGTTTCATTATGCAACAAGTAACAGTAGAAAAAACAAGATATTTAAGCCAGGATAAGTATGAAGAGGGAGATGTGCTATAACCATCAAATCAAGAACTATCAAATCTTCAAAAGCACCAAAATGCCGATAAATACATCTAAAACGAATATATCAATTTGTATCCACTCACCAATTGTGTTTCTGAATGTAAAGAATAATAGCATTCGCATTGTATATTTTAAAAGCCTCGCGACTTCTGCATAATTTATAAACCTCTTTACAGGATATCAAAGTCACCATAATTGAACAAAAAGTTGATAAGGAAAAAGGCTATAAATCAATTGCTAATTTGTGAGTAAGACCGAATTATATTCAATTCAAAAGAGATCTATGGAGAAATTTCCAGCCTTGGTTCAAAGCAAAAACCAGTAAAAAGCTGAAGAGGAAACCTTTTCGTCACAGGGCATTTCTGCGACCACTTCCATTGCTTCCGGTTAACATCATAAATGAGAAGGGCAGGTGCTCCATAACTCTGGATGTACATGAGGTCATCCGTACCGCTGCTGGCAAAGACATCATCAAACTCCCCAAACCCCTGGAAAAGTTTATGTGGCATTCGTGCTATTTCTTGCCACTCCCTTCCATTAAGACTCCAAATCCCGATCCCCTTAATAATGTCAGGTCGATCCTGTTTCCCAATTCCTCCAACCATTATAAGCTTTTCTTTGAGGTTCATCAGACGGCCACAAGTAAGAGAACATGGCACTGGGACAAAACTCCTCATCAACATACCTTGGGGTGATCGGCTTGCGAGGTTATACATGATAAGGCCATGGCGATTTTCAGAACCACCACCCCCAGTTGAGTAAATGAGAAAGTACAAAATCCCATTGCAAATCACACTCTCATCACCGGCTCTCCATCCCATTAAATCCTCTGTCAAAGTGGTCACCCATGTCATTGTTTCCGAATCATAGAGATGGATGGAGAGATCCCACTGAAAGAAGTTTCCTGGAACTTGCTTAGATTTAACGACTGAGATAGCGTAATTGTGAGATACCCTATCAACTGAGATTGCCAACGCACTGTAATCAGAGATTTTCAGACCTGGAGGTCCATCAAGAGTCTTGCAGCGTTTCGTTATTAAGTTGCAAACATATAGTTCACTCTTGCTATCATTATCCATGAAGCAAACTAATCCACACGATGAAGCAATGAACCAATTGGATGTCTCAATGCAAGGGAGGTCAATGCCGTACCACTTTCGGAGGATGGGATCGTATGCATAACCGACTGGTTCGTCTGAGCTTGTGAACATAAAGTACCAAGGCTTTTGTGACAGGACGCGGTTGAAATTCCACAAGAACCTTTCTGAAGTCACTATCTCGTGCCATCTTTTACACACACAACCTGCCCTGAGAATGCTAGCAATCGGGAGATAGGCTAATATCCGCTCCAACAGATCATTAGGTAAAACCAAATCCAGGGAAATTGAAGCAACTTCTTTCTTGCTTTCATCGTTAAGCTCTGAAAATGAATCCAACTCGGCTGTGTCACTTGCAACATTTTCAACGCAATGACTCACCCATAAAGTGTCCCCTTCCATAACCAATTTTTTTGCTTAAATCTGGCCACAAAACATTAAACAATATTACAGCATAACAACTAAAAGTACTTTTCTATTAAATTATGAGAATATCAAAAGAAAATGGTCCCTAAATAAAAGATGCCGCTGGCACGATGCTTTTCACAAAACTCAGAAGAATCAATGATAGATCTTTAATTCGGATACACATTTCAGTTAATAAAATTCTTCTGAGTGAAAGATCAAATTAGCATTCATTTTACAATAACAATAAAGCAAATAAATTATTCCATACATACAAAAACATAAAAAATCCTAGAGATTTTAATTTTAGCACAAGTAAATGAACTGAAGAACAATGAAAAGTACCTCCCACCAAAAAATATGTTAATCGCAAAAGAACGAAATTTAAATAAAAATGGAAGACTGAATAAATATTTGTACCTCAATGATAGAATGATAATAGACTTCCATGCTATAAAATTAACAAATAAGCTGGGAACCACTAAGCAGATTTGGAGATTTAAACCACTGTTTCATTTTTATGGACATTTAAAAGAATAATCAATCAACTGTTTAAGCAGTGCCTTTTGTAGCCTAAAAAGCTTTCTTACACGGATCAAATTCTATATATATACACACATCATTAATCAATAAAGTAAGCCATTTTTTCTTGACAGAGACCAACCACTTCCACAATACCAAACAACTAAAACTGTCAATTTCTTTTCTTTTTTTTCCTGATTTTTTCCTACTATTATTAGATAATAAAGAACTAACAATCAAACATAAAAAAACACAAAATTGTAAGTTCTAACATAAATAGATCTCAAAACACACTACAATTCAAGCTTCCTAAAAACATAAAAAAAAAATAAAAAGGGTTTCTTGAAACTGAACAAATTTGTACCTTTGATACCAAAATCCCTCCTTTAAAATCCAAGAACCATTAGGTCTGGATTATTTGAAGTACTCAAGATTACACAGAGAAATGATGAAATATGCACACATATATATACACACAATATATCATACCGGACTCCTCCAATTCTATGAAGGGTGAAAAACAGGAAAAGAGAGAATTTTTTTTTATTTTTTTTTTCTTCTATTTTGCAAAGTAGTAATATAGCCAAAACAAAAAGGAAAGGCAGAGAGGAATGGAAGGGAAGGGGCGGTTTTATAATAGAATTTCTTGGTTTTATTGATGTATACAAAAGTAACTGTGTTTTTCAGTTTTCACAGGATTTGACCTTTGAGGTGTTTGAGAGAGAGAGACGTACATTTGGGAATGGGAGAACTAATGCTGTCCTACTCAACACCCTTGACACCTTTCATAGTCATATGTATTTCTATCATGGTACCTTATCACTTTGATTGATCTCATGGATGATCTCGATCTCACCACTTTCCTCACATGAAGGACAAAAATATTAAATTTAATGAGGTGAGACTTGACCCCCATGTGAGGAAAATGATGGAGCCGATATCATCCATGAGATCAACCAAAGTGGCCAAGTAGAATAATCCATATATATATATATATATATATATGAATAATATTTGTTGTACATAATTTATGTACATAGAGGGATACATAATGCGATGTGGCAATCATTCGACAGTTAATGTGACAGTCTTATATTTGAATTAAAGGTTGAATATGTGCCACATGTAATTATGTGAACCATTATGTGTGAATTTATGTACCCATAGCAAAGTCCTTTATATATATATACACGGAAGTTGGAAGTGCTATAAGTATATAATGGTGTGCCAAATGTATTATACCCCTTTCACATGAAGGGGGCCCACACACAATAAAATATTCGTGAGCCCTCTCCGTGTGAGAGAGATGTAATGCATTTGGTTCATCATGAGGTGTACAAATAACATTTTCCACACACACACACACATATATTTTATACCAGGTGTTCACCTTCAACGACTAATCCTGGAATCTACACTTTGGCCCCTCAAGACGCATACCAGATAAATTGCGGGATGTGCCTCAAACTAACCAGGGTCCAAGAGCCCCCTCCACTAGATGTCAAAGTGTCGAGCGAGTCAACACATGTTGCTCCTTGCCTTTCAGGAGAGAGTCTGTCTTCCAAGAGCCCACGAATCGAACTCGCAACCTCTAAACTGTCAGAAACTAAGAGTCTCGTCTTTTGTTAGTTAGGATGTGCCCTAGGGGCTCCTTGACACCTTTCATATTAGTTCCCTTTTACCTCGTTTTAAAGAAAAAAAAGTTGCCATTATTCTTTAAAGTTTTACTGCAGCAATAGGACTTAGAAGTTGATCCATGACAAGTGTTAGAAATATAAAGGAAAGAACATCAATTATATTCTCTTAAGAAAAAAGTAGCCCATATTGGGGATTTTGCCATAGAATTTAAGCAACAAGCCTATGCAAGTTCTATTTCTATTTCAAGAGTTTCTTGAAGCATTTCTTGAATGAGGGGTTTAAGAAGAATGTGTTGACACCTCCTTATTCTTCCTCTACTTCTTTTCTTGTTTTTGTCTATTAGCTCGACAAATATACAATTTTAGTTATTTTTCTTTATGTGGGTTGACATATCATAATATGAAGAATAAAATATGAAAACGTTCTCTTTTTTCTAATATTAATTTCATGTGTGTGTGTGACCCCCACAAGCCAAATATACTTTTCTCATCTCATTGGTTCTTTTTTGAGACAATGAAAGACTTTGGGCTCCATTTCCAGTTTGTTAAAAGGCATTTCCTCCAATGGGCTATGCCATGTGTGCAGAAAAAAGCCCACAGAATTTTTGTAGAATACACATAAATAGGTGGGATCCAATTTTTTGACAAAATTTAATTCACATGAGATCCACTTCTTATGTGAGTATCTGTAGCATATCCGTGAATGACATTTTCTGTACAAAAACAGCTTTTTCCATACTTTACCTAACACTTCACCTAACCTGTCTGGTCATTCACAATATGTGGGTTGGGGTGGGGGAGCCAGTTAATCTCCAACTTATCTCAAATTCAAATATAATCTAACATACAAAATATGTCATTAAATTGTAAAAACGTTGAACTAATAGATTTGAATCAAATAAATTAATCAACAAATATATATAATTCTTGGATAAGATCTTGATTTCACTTAAAATAACTATTATTGATCGCTAATAAATTTGCATCTAAGTGTAGTTAATTTCATCATATTTGGCCAATCATAAATAGCCAAATAATTTTTTGAAAAGCTGAGTTTGAACATCTCATTTTAGCTAGCAATTGATGGTTGCCACTCGTAATAATCATTGTTCATCACCAACATCTACTTGTCGTGGCTAGTTGTAATTGTCGATGACAATTGATGGGGACTAGGGATCAATGGTCAATAGTGATTACCTCTATCATTGTGATTATAGATGTTAGTCATCATTTGTTGTTTGGGTTTGGCAATCGATGTTGATGGCCAATTACCGTAAGGATAATGGAATTACCAATGGTCGATGGTCGACGAATGCAATAATATGATTTGCTATTTCATAATATGAAACAATATAAAACATACATTTGACATATAAACAATATGATACTCATTACACAATGCACATTTTATATTAATATACTGTGCAATAACACAATGGAACATTTTAGTACCAAACGAGCCATCAGTTCTTTTGCTTGTTCGACTTGTTGGCATTATGAAAGATCAAAAAAGATGAGTAGAACTCAAATACTGCCATTATTTCTTCAATTCCAAGGCAAACAAAAAATGTACTTTCTGCAACTCTAGCTAGCATCCTACTGATATTTAGTACTGCAACAATAAATACCCCAACTGCATGATAAATTTCTTGCTCTGGTAACTGGTAAGCAACAGATTTAGTTCAATAGTTGGTGAAATTTTCTACTATGTTATTGTATTCTCAGGCTTAGAACAGACATCCATTATTCTTACCAATTACTATAAACAAGCAAATTTATATGCCTGGTTCTCTGTCTCCTTTTATTCCACGAAATTGCATCTACTATATATGATTATATCGTATATATACATACAATTATACAAGTTTATGTTTGATGTTAGAGCTGCCATATTTATATGTATGAGTATGCTTCATTTTCTTGGTTGGTCTCCAGCATTGGTGGAGCCAGCTATTTGGAGTTAGGGGGTTCCAGAATTGAAGATATAGAGGTAAATGGGTAGGGAGGCCCCCCGATTTTTTTTTTCCAGTTATGGATACATTGTTCAGGTATTATGACAAATTCAATGATGTTTTAATGAAACATTTTCGTTTTCTCTTAATACAACACTCAGCCAAGCAGAAGTCATACACATGCACGATTGACATTTGAAAATGTTTAAGCTACTAGCGATGTTTCTACAATACAAGCTTAATAAGTGAACCAACTCAACAGCCAACATATGTAAAAATGAGAAATAAAATTCTGTCAAGTCTCTATACCTCCGTTAGTGTTAATTTTAGGATAAAACCGTAAATACACAACAAATAATCAAAAAATAATAAAGTAATAATAATAATTGTCAATAAATTGGGGGTCCAGGTCCCCCAGGACCCCCTTCTCCTCCGCCACTGGTCGCCAGGTGGATTGATAGCGTCCCTTAACAAGAACATGTATAGCATATATGGCTTCGTACTATCTAAAGATATACATAGTTAAAAGAAACAATGCTGGTATATTTGCATTGTTAAATTGTGGATTTTAATTATTGTCGTTGTACGGAAATAATACTTGGATTGCATTGAAGCAAACTATTGAAAAAAATACCTTCGAGTAGGAGAATAAACAAACCAAAAATAACAACAAGGATTCAAGAATTGCGATGCAAAGGCTCAAACGCGTGATCGCTGTCCTCAAACAATATTTGTCCCCTCTCCGTTAAATCGAGATGCTTAAAAGTTTTCCGGCAAATGATTTGAAGAATTGATCAAGCCTTATAGTAGAAATATAAAACACAAATTATTTTTACCAAAAACTTGAGAAATACAATGAAAAATGTAAGAATATGAGTAAGAAATAGTTTGATCTTGTTTATGGAGATTGTAATGATTTCAAAGTATTTTTTCATTGAACAAGACTCCACTATATATAGACCTTATTCATATTCACGAAATGGTGTCAAAAACCAAGTGAAAAACCTCTAAAAATGAATTACCAACGGCAGAAAATCGTCCAACGGTCACAGATTTCGGTCGACCGGTTGGTCAACCGAACCTCTATTTCGATCGACCGATTGGTCAATCGAAACCTCCCGCAGCTTCCTGGTTGAAAACCTGTAGAGTTTCGGTCGATCGCAGTTCAATTCAGTCGACCGAAATTATCAACTATTTTTCTCTTCTTCCTTTGTTGGTTTTGAATAACCAATTTCTCAACACAAACTTCTATAAATTTTGCCAGTTCTTATGTGTGTTTTTTTTTTTTTTTTTTTTTGCGATTTAATTACTTTCGATGATATAGAATCAGGGTATCTAATTCTCATCATGCATAACTTCAATTAATTAGGCAATGACATTCAATTTAAGTGCATGGACTAAAAAGGGAAACAATAATATCTACTCTCGACGGCGGGACTATTTGCTTGTCGGAATCTGCTCATTTGACGTCGATGTAAATTTATTTATGTGCTGATTAGGTTAGTTTGTGTTTGAGAGAGAGTGGAAAGTTCGCGTCGAAGTATTGCTCTCTTACTAGTGTCCATCTAGTGTTAATATGTAACTGCAGTATTTTTTTTCTTGTGTGCATAGACATATTCTTAGAGAAATCGTCTGTATCACTTTGATTTAAACAAAAGTTTTGACTTGAGATCCCACTTAGTAGTTCAACGTGGTTTCTAAATTAGATGGTGAATTATCAACTATAAATTAAAAAATAAATTTTTAAATTTTTTTTTTTTAACTTATGTGAAATTTTGACTTCAATTACACGTTCTGCAGCCCCATGTTGCATCCGTTTAGATCAACGCCTATTCTTGTGTCATATTTATTTAATGAGCTGCTACATGTACGCATTGTACAAAGCAGACACATAGGGCGTGGGGTCCATAATTTTTGACAATGTTTTAATCACATGAACTTATTCATTCATGTGAGTGTTCTGTACAATTTCTATAGAATAAATTTATGTACTTGTGACATTTTTCATTTATTTATTTAAGTTTATATCGTACTTGGAAGACTCGACTTAGTAGGCAACTAAAACAAATTTTTAATTAAAATTAGAGTTAGTATTCACTATTTAATGTGCGATATTATAACAATGATTTTGATTGGCTTTTTTGTAAATGATGACAATCAATTAATCAAAAAGTTATATGCAATATTTTATTAATCTAATTTGCAATTATGCAATATGATTTGCCCCTTTCTTTTTTCTTTTTTCTTTTTTTTTCTAATTAATCAATTTCATTTTCTTTATGAAGTTGGGAAGAAAACCCCAAGAGAAACAAGGAAGAAAAAGAAGATGAAAGATATGGAATATGTCATTCAATGCTAATCCAAATAAATAATTAAGCAATAGAACATGAAGATATAAAAATTATTATCTTACCATTCATTGTAGCATAATAGAGACTCAATCTTAGGCCTCATGTCAAGGGCGCCATTTAGAAGGGGGCTGTTTTGGCACCCTTCTCACTTGGCCCGACATTGAGCATGGCCAAGTGACTTTGCCCATAGAATAAAATAAATTTCAGTGACAAATTTCTTGTCACTAGAGATTTTTTTTTCCCAAATTACTACCGTTTTTGTAATGAATAAGATGTACAATAGATTTTTTACGTCTCATATGAAAGTATTCACATGAATTATGACAATTAAATAGTGATGTATATTTCATGTAGTAAATTCATATTTATCATCGTAAAGTTCTAATACATAATATTTTGCCCCAATTAAACGAGTATTTATTTTTATTCTAGTCAAGACATTCTATCAATTCAATTAATTTGATAAGCGAAAATACTAATACGATCAAGATAGTTAATAATTTGCGTTCAGATCAAATTTATTTATGTCACATTCATCGGCGAAGCTCGATAGGGAGCACGTTGATGTTAAAATGTTGACATCTAAATTACCGCAGTGTAGTAGTGGTGTGCCCACTATAAGGCCTCTTTCCAGCCAAGCCATCTTCTGCACATTAGGTAATGACTCATGCCTCACTTCCAATAGTTTACTGCAATTTTATTTATTTAATTTTCAAGTAAAAGTTATCATGCAAAGTATTTGCTCCAAAAACCTTGCTACGTTCATCTTCAACAACATGCTATAAATAGTGATCCCAATAAAGAAAGTTCAAATAAATTTATGTCATTAACCAACACTTTTTTGGTTTTTTTTTATGGGACTCTTGTTAAGGAACATAATTTCACATCGAATAAAAATAAAAATATAGATCAACTTATAAAGTTTTGGTCACACCTCTTAACAATATTGACTTTTTAAGATGGACCCACAAGTCTTTACATGGTATTAAAGCTCATTAAACTCTAACGAGTAATTCGATCCAATTAAGACTCAAAAAATGAGTTACGAATTTCAAGACTGGTCTGCTCAAAAGAGCTACCATCTTGTAGGGGCATGTTAAGAGATATAATCTCATATCGAATAAAGATAAAAATATAGACTAACTTATAAAATCTTGAACTACTTCTCTTAACAATATTAATCTTTTAAGATAGATCCTCAAGTCTTTACAATTCTAACTCATAAAATATTTTTAAACTTTTTTTATTTTAAAATCAATATGACGTTTTTTCTTTTGAAAAGAACCATAGAACCATTATGGGACACGTGTTGCATCTCTTTAAAACTTTTGCTCGCATTCCTACGAGCTATGACATATTGATAAAATATATTATACTCGACAAAAATAATTACAATGTAAATATAATTGAGATAAAATAATGAAAAAACTAGAAAATTCCTATAGATTCTTTTAATTTAAATTTCATAATTATTTTGTATATCTTACCTTTCCAATTTAAATAGGCTCTTTTAATTTAAATTTCATAATTATTTTGTATATCTTACCTTTCCAATTTAAATAGGCTCTTTAGAAGTTCATTCAAATAATTTATAAATTGAAGTTGAATTTCAAAAACCCCTTCGGCGACATTATCATTATTTATATAAAAATATGTACATTTGAGGCATTCGATAGGAAAAATGTACTAGGAGTGCACGTGAAGGAATGTATCGAAAGCAAACTTTAAATAGATATATATTTCTCTATAAATATTTAAGTTTTTAGATAAAATGACTAACATATTTCTACACATCAATCGTGATGAATCAATATCATTGCAATGTCTTCGATCAAGAAATTAGTGGTTAAACTAAATGAACTTTTACTGTTCAAAATTTCACTTTCGACGACTATATGTTTCATCCAAGACGCACTCTTCGCATTCAACGACAAAATTAAGCTCGGCGCATGATCGTTAATTCTCATTTTTCTTAGTCTAGTGACATGCAATGTTTGGATGCCAGATCAAAAGGTTGGAGTGCCTTAGTGGTTGTGATTTGCGGGGTCTTGTGAGATTCACCACATCAAAAGTAAGGTTCTTTCAATGGCTCCTCATGCTCTAAGCAATTGATTCTGACAAGGACCATCTCCATTTTCTTTTCTTCAAACTACTTTACAAATGGCACCTACTATTCTAAAAGGAGACAAGATTGGTACATTTTCTCCCATGTTAATTATTAAAGTGGTGGACTCAATAGTATTGAATAATGCTTCAGGTTTAGCTAGGGGCATGTTCAGGGTGGAGCCAGGACGGACTCAGACAACTTAAATTAGGGGGTCGTAATCAAAATTTATAGTTACCTTCTAATAAAATACAGTCTCGGGATGGTTGAATTCAAGGTTTTTTTTTTTTTTTTTTTTTTTTTTTTTCATATTTTACATTTAATAATTTTATTATGCGTCGAGATGAGAGTGCTATATATATTTATTAAAGTTTATTCATGTGAAATAATTATAAAGCAGTACAATGTAAGACAAAAAAAAGTTCAAGTGGAAAAGGATATCTTTTGTGGAGAGTAATGGAAAACTTGATAAGACCAAGTTATTGCAATGCTGTATTATCTATGCATAAAATACAAGATTTTTGTTTCTTACTATTTTGTTTCTTTTTTTTTTTTCTTTAGTTTTGTTTCTCTGTACTAAAGCTATCATAAATTGCTTAGACATTTGGTTGGCAGCCTTGCTATTTGTACAGGTGGGGATTCTGTGAACCCCTACCGACAACACACAAACAGGGAGGTGAGTTATTTTTAGTAATATTTTATTCTTGGTGTCCTCACACGTTCTCTCTCTTCTGTCAAACTTCAATAATCAATTATTCTATACAATTTGGTTGGTATGTGACCAATAATTTGGTTAAATAACCTAATAAATCAATTATGGTATAAACAAGTTTGTCACATGAGAAGACCATTAATGGGTATATTATGAGTCACCTTGCAAGGCACGTGGTGTTTCGCAAACCATTATTGTATATTTTACGATAAGCAAGATTTTAATATATATATATATATTTTTTTATCTCTAATATTGTCCAATATAATCTAATCAAAGTATTAAATAAATGTACGGAATTGATCTTCAGTCTTTAGTGAACATGATAAAAAAAATTCATTGCTATAATTAAAATTTTCTTGTCAGGTCAATAGTAAGAAGTTTTTATACAATTAACTAGAAGCAGGAGATTAGGCTTGAAAAAATGTATCATAGAATGCTTTACGATTGAGTGGTCATTTGTGTTCATACAGGCGATTTGATTAAAGACCTAATCAAGATAACTACAAACAAGTTAGTCACGTGATGAGACCATTAATTCTTGGATTATGAATCCTCCGTACAATTGATGGTGGAGGACAGCATCAGATGTTGGTTGATTTTTGAAAGGAGAAAATTAAAGGATTTATGATAGAAAAGACAATTGCGTGGGTGCTTCAATTGATGGATGATTTGATTGTTTATAGAACAATTTTTGAAGCTATTTGGTATAGGGCTTGTTCTATGTCCCATGTGTTACTATCAATCGCAGAGGGTAATCACAAGTAGGGGGTGTAACCGTGTAAACGGTCTGATTTTATCGATTTTTGATAGATTTTCAAATCAAACCGTTTACACCGATTTGTGAAAAACTCAAACCTAAACCAAACCATTTTGAACGGTTTGAAAAAAACTCAAACTTAAATCTAATGGTTTGGTCCGATTTTAAACCGTCGATTTTACCGTATATTTTTTTGTCCGTCATCCAATTTTAAACCGTCGATTTTTTCGTATATTTTTTTATCTGTCTACTTTTATGTTATTAATTTAGGAATGAGCATTTTTTTTTCAGAATCGGACCGGATCCATTTAGAACCGGTCGATTCAAGTCCGAATCTTCTAAAAATAATTTTATTTTGGGACAAATTATTAAGAACCAACCGGTTTCGGTCTAGTTCTCGGTTCTACTATGGGAACCGGACGATTCTCATAGAAATTTTTTATTTTTTTGGTAAAATATATGGCTCAATCTCCAATCATTTTTATAAAAAATAATAGGGTTTCTTTTTTATTTTAGACCCCAACACTTTCCTTCTTCTCTTTGATTATTTTTTTCTCTCTTCCTATAATTCTTTGATTAGTTGATTCTCAAGCCAAATTAGAATATTGGGTAAATTTTTGCCTTAATAAATTTATTTACAATATATAATTTCATTTCTAAGATCCGAAATTTTTATTTTGTTTTCACTTTGATTCTAGTTGTTGATTCGATCAAAACTTTTCATCTAGATTTCTACAAATTATAACCGACAAACCAGAAATTGCAATAATTTTATAGGAAGAGCCTATGGAATATATGGAATATATAAGCCTCATTTAAAAATAAATAAAATGCCCAATACAAAAGTCTTATAAGTTACAATTTAGAAAATTTCATTTTTTTTATAATTTTTATATATATTTTCGCCGGTCCGGTTTGGTTTTAACCGCAATAAAATTTCTCAAACCTAAACCAAACCGTTTTTGACAGGTTTGGTTTGGTTCAAAATCATTTCGTCGACGGGTCCACGTGGCACCAAACCGACGATTTCCAAAATGCGGTTTCGATTTGATTTTTCGGTTTGGCGATTTTTGCTTACAAACCTAATCACAAGTAGAACTTGAGGCTGAGGAGCACCTATGAAATGAGTAATCCAAGTCGCGTAGACTGTTCGAAGAAATCTTGCAAGTATACGAGATCGTTGACAAGTAATACGTGATGAGTAATGTGTATCGTCCAACTAGAAATAAAATTCAATTAAGTGTACTAATCCTTATAATTAGATTCAAAATGAGCAAACAAAAGTGATTTGTAGTTTTTAATTATTCTAACTTAATCTACTAAAACTTGTAAAATCTGAATTTGTTGTATATATGAATGAATGCATTGGATTACGAATCCACCTATTATTATTTATTCCAATTCTCAAATACGTAGCTAGTTTCGTTCATGCATTATTGACAATCAATAATTTTATTATAAATAATTTTTTTTCCAAAACAAATTAAATATATTATAGTTATGGGCCGAATTCGAATGAATAGAAGCATTTAATTTCACAATTATCTCAATAATTGCACGGGTGATAAATATTATTCCTAACATTTATTACACGTGTTAATCAAGTAGTGTTCTATGTCTATTGTGAGTCTCTCAGTACTATAACAAGCAACTATATATTCAATTGGTGATCAAATAATAAAATTAGATGTGCAATATTAATAATTTTTTTTTTGGCAAGAATTCAATGAAACCACGTGTCTTGCATTAAAAATAAATAATATCAGGTTTAATCTTCATCCAATACAATGAAAAACTTAGCCTAACATTCTTATAGTTAGATTACACAAGAATAATTGCAAAAACATCACCCGAAAATAAGAAAGATGAAAGAAGTAGGAGAAATCCACGTTGTTGACTCAAATCTTGAAATTGGACTATGAATCTTCAAAATCCTTGTATGATTTGCCTTGAATTGATGTATAGACTTGTTCTTAGCCTCCAGAATATGTAGAATGTGATGAAATTTAGGTTGAATGGAGGTTCCCCATGTTCTTGTCAAGTTTTGGTATTTTTTGGATGCCCAAAAGATTGTTACCAAAGTAGAGACAAAATCTCGCTTCAAAAAAGTACTATGTGGTCGCATAGTACAAATGGAAGCTGTTGCATAGAAGAAATCATAGCTGGTCCCAAGAACTCTGGAGATATAGATGCAGTTGCATCGAATTAAGCCTATGCGACTGCACCGGTATAATATTTTTCCGCCGTACAACTTTTTAATATTTTGATTATATCTTTCTCTTCCAATATCCGATTGAAGTAACTCAAAGTGAATTAGAAAACTAACTCAAATTTTTATGTTTTTAAGTTAGTCATTGAACTTACACAATATCCACTAATTTCACTAAAGAAAAGGTGACATGACAGTCTAGAATATATAAAATTATAGTTAAATACGTTGTTGATTTTCCATGTTGTTTGCACACTAAGTGTTGGGAATTGATTTGAAAACGATTGGAAATTGGTCATGTATCGAACACCAAAAAGTGTGACCTCAAGTCAATTTCGATCAAATATTCAGACCCGATTTGTTTGCCGCTCCGTTGCTCCAAAACGGGGATCAACCTATTCGGTCAGGTCGGGGGGTTGCCTCCGAAAGGGAATTCTGATTTTCGTGTATATTTGACGTCTCGAAATCAATTTAGGATGAATGAGAAATTACGGTCCAAAGTTGGAGGAAATTGAAGAAGTCAGATAACACTGTCGCTCAAGCGATGAGCCAGCGAAGAGTGGGCGAAATGTTTCTATTTCTCACGATTGAGCAAGAAGCTAGCGAAAAGCTAACGAAGTGAATTGAGGCTTCTGTTCGTAAGGTTTTGTGATTTTGTCTGCAATCTTTCACCCACACCACTTCATCCTCTATATAAAACACCATATGTACGACCATTTAACATGTCATCTCATACTTTGCATTGAGAAATCTTCTAAATTCTTGCATAGCTCTCTCTTTTTTATATCATGCATTTCCCGGTAGAGAGGGAAAACTCCGTCGAAATTCGTTGAGATTTGTGGTTTGTAGTGCTACTACCACAATCCGAATCCGTTATATCTTGGGAGACCGTGAACCGTAAGCATCGTTGCGGGGCAATATTGTTTTAAGGAAAAAGTGTCACCGCTTGCTTTGAATTGATATTCTTCTTCTTTTTAAATTTTTTTTTTACTTTCTAATTTTATTGAAGTTATTATACTTCATTTGCCTTCCATAAACTTATAGTTCGATTACGCTCCTACGAGTTGAACTTTTAATCTTTGTTCATTACTTACAAACGATCATTTTCGCTAATTATAAAGCCCAAAGACAACACTAACTATATCCTCCATCTATGATCCTTTACAGGTGTAGATTTCAAAATTGAAGCCGGGCAAGATCACTATTCAGACCTTGCTGGAAAGTTACGAGTATTGCCTGAAGGGCAAGAAAGTGTACTTAAGAGTAGCACCCAATGTCCATTCCCAGATCAAATGGCTAGGAAATGCACTGAAAACCGGGCTATTCGACTATGTTTGGATACAGTTTTACAACAATCCGCCATATAAATACATCAGCAGTGATTTTTCAAACAATTTCAAGAATTCATGGAATCAATGGACATCATCAATACCTGCTAAAAAGATTTACATTGGACTTCCTGACTCTTTGAGGCTGCTGCTGAAAATGGTTATGTTCCAAAACAGGTTCTGACAAATGAAGTTCTGCCATTTGCTAAAAGGTCATCGAAGTATGGAGGGCTTATGCTTTGGGATAGACACACTGATAAACAGAATGGATATAGCGTTGGAGTCAAAAGCAGTGTCTAAGCCTCCTCTAACCAAGGGTGATATAAATAAGAATTATTTTTCAAGTACATTATTTTTTACATGGAGTTTGACATTTCACTCACATGTTAGTGTGGAGTCCATGATTATAAGTTGATTTTGACTGTTGACCGTCGATAATCAACGATCGTAATAGTCCGATCCGATTGATCGTTAATTAAAATTTGATTAAATAATATAAAATATCGGCAGCTTTCTAGTTTCTACACTTATAATTTATAAAGTCAATTTCAATATCAAAAAATAACAATCAAAATCAAACAAAAATCCAATTTATCCAATAGTAAAACCCCAACTTAAAACTATTAGCAGTTAAGTTAGCAAGACACCAACTGACAGTCACAGAGTCACAAACTCACAGTCACAAGCACACAGACAGGCAAAGCAGTCAGCACACAGCACACACGGCACATTCACAAAGTCACAACCCACAACCACAAGGCCACAACTCAAGCTAATTTTATCAAGCCATCAAGGCAAATCAAATGCAATAGGCATCACCGCATCAAGCCATTGATCAACTCATCAACAGATTCAAGTATTCAACACACATTCACACACATACTGCACTGTAGTCACAACTCACACTGTCACTGTGTCACACACACACGGTCGCACACGACTGACATAGTCAGTCGCACTCCGGCACTCACACAAGTCACAACATAGGCATAGCAACTCACACAACTCACAAGCTCACAAATCACAATGAAGACAGAATCTCACTATAAGAATTAAGAAACCGAACTTACCTAGCCATGCCCAACTCCAAGTAGCGAAGTGGTGAAAATCGAAAGACGTGAAGTTCCGATTCCTTCACAGCCGCACACACCCAACACGCTGCCCAGCATCGCACTCGCACTCGCAGCCGCTTCCCGCTTCCGCTTCCCGGTGAACCCAAAATTCAAGTCTCCTGTCTCCAACCAACCAAAGCCGCTGCCCTTTAGGAAGAAGGAATCTCGGACTGCTCCTACTCCTTCTGCCGGTGGGAGGGTTAGAGATTGGGGGGAAATGTGAATGAAATTGTTTGGGTTGTTATTGGGTAATTGACTTAATAACGGGATTGGACCCAATTTGGCCCAAATTATCTGGGCCAATTTTATTTATTTATTTATTTTTTAAAAAAAAGGCCCAGAACCAGAAACCTGGCTTCGTCTTCTCCAATCTCCGGTCTCTCTCTCCAGACTCCAGTCCTCTTTCGATCTCTCTTCTCCGATCTCAAAATTTCAGGCGAATTCAGCTAGAGCGATCGCTCTAACTCGTCACTAGTTGAATCCGCCCCTGAGTGTATGATAGCATGACAAGTGGTACAAGTGGATTGTGAGTCCAATGTCAATGCCTTGAAGATGTGTTAGTAAATACCAAAATAATCCTTACTTTATTATTTAAAAGGTAAGGTACCTTTTGGTTTGCATTTTAATTTCAATTTTCAGTGTTGAATATTGAATTTATTTCTAGTTTTATTTTATGAGAGCCTCTTTTGAGATTGCAAAAAACACTTAAAGTTTATATTATTCTAAAAATTTGTTTCTCAAAACAGAAAACTATAAGAGATTGTTTGATATTGAACAATTTCCATTGAAAATGGAATACCTTTTCAATTTCCACCCATTTGGAGGTATTTGATGCCATGGAAAAAAATTTCTAACCCACCCCCACGCGCCTGATTTCATTGTTTTGGTGGAAAACCTTTTAATAATTCCAGGTTTCATTTTTTTTTTGGCAATTTGAAAAAAATTCTAGATTCATTGGTGGAAAAAATTATCTCTTTAATTGACAATTTGCATGAAAAACAAAGTCAAACGAATGATATTGAGTATGATAATAATTATTATTATTATTATTTTTTGACAATTAGAACAAATATATACCTAATGATAAATTATTATTTTTTTATCATTTTAATTGATAATTTGCATGAAAAATAAAACCAAACGAATGATATTCATTATCATAATTTTTTTTTTCAATTGGAACAAATTCTAGACCCAATGATGAAAAAAGTTATCATTTTAATGGACAATTTTCATAAAAAAAATATTAAAAAAATGTCAAACAAATATCGAAAGATTCAAAATTTCAAAAAATATTTGAGTGAAAAAATATACCAGTCAAACACAATTAATCGACAGTTTTCGATAAAAAAAATTCTAGGCAATTCAATCTCCTGTAATTCATTTTCTTTCCACCCAAATTCCACATTTGCAATCAAACGGACCCTAAGACTAGTTTGATTTTTTTAAAAAAATTGAAATTGTTATATTACGCTTTATTCAATGCATTTGTTCATTTAGTAAAAATTAACAATTTTATGTTCATATATTGTCAAATAATATAATGCATTTTACAATATTTATTTCTTTTACAAAAATAAATTACAAATAAATAATAAATTGAGTTAGCAAAAAACAAGAAATAAAAAAATAAAGACGTGAACTAAGTTACGAATGATTGGACAATGGGAAAATTACCTAGAAACATGCATTTAAAGATTCATTTTCAAAAAACAAGGGATTAAGTTCAATTTTCACAAATCAGGTGTTAATTAGGTTTTATAATTAAAAATAATAAAAATTTAATTACACCTAATATACATATATCACGCCCATCTCCACCCAACCTACTCTCTCTGTCTCTCTCTATTCCCTGCACTCAAATCACTAGCCGGAGACACCTTCGACGGAGGAAGCCCAAGCTCGTCATCAGAAGCCTCGAACAAATACCCAGATTCGGCTAAGACTCTTCAGTACCCGACTTCAAATCTACCTTGGGTGAAGGCGAACCCATAATTTCCTCTTCGTAACTCTTCATCAACGAGTCAAGATCCAGACTCGTGCAGAGCTCCGACTCATCATCGCCCAAACTGTCTGATAATCTTCCTTTAGCCTCTTAACCTCCGACAAATTAGTCACTAAATTGGTCAAATCAATCGAGCACTTGGCAGTGACGCGGCGACCAAGCTTCTCGTCGTCGACGGCATCACTGTTGCTGCAAGAAGCGGTGAGCGCTACTCGTAGCAGGGACACGACGAACTGTTGTTACAAGAGGATGAACATTGGTGCAGATCTGTGTTGATGCTGTTGTTAGATTTGGGTGAGATGGCGGTGCGATTTCAGACTTTAGGGTGGTGGTGGTGGTGTGAATATATGTGGTGGTTGGGCAAATCTATAAATTTGTGGTGTTTTTTGGTGATTTATATTTGATGTGGATGTGGTGATGGTGATGGTGATGCTACAGGTGGTGGGGGATCTGGTAGTTGTGGTGGTGCTATGGTATTCGAGATGATGGTTTTGTTGCCGGGAGGTGGTGTTGGTGGTTATGGCGACGGTGGTTTGGGCTGTTGCAATGGTGTGGTGCATTGGAGTTAAAGGTTAGTTAAAGGTGTTAGTGGTGGTGGATTGGAGGTGATGGATTACGATACTTGTATGCGGTGTATGTAAATTTGTTTGTGGTGACCCTATGTGACCAAATATGTGTTTGTTGTGACTATTTGTGACCAATTTTGTGTTGGTTGTGACTTGAGATTGATCTGGTCACAGACAGACACACTGAATACAAATTTGGTCACAGTTAGTCACATTGAAGATGAATTTGGTCACAATTAATCACATATAATACAGATCAATGATGGTAGTATTTATGGTCGTAGATTTGAGTTGAATGTGGTAGTGGTGGTGCATTGGAGGTTATGCTGGTGAATGCAGGCCGAGTCCAGCCCCACGCCATGGGCATTTTGGTCATTTATTGTGACGGCGTCGGAATGGGCTGAAATTTGGTAGGTTGATTGGAAACTGCCCGAAAAATTGGACTCGGGGCAGAGTCCCGAGATCTCGGGATTTTAGCCAAATTCCTTCATTTAAGCCTTTAAATTGTTATTTTTAGTATAATTTGTTTTTATTTTTTGCTATTTTTGGCTCGTTTTTTATATTTTCTGTTTTTTAGGGTTTCTTGTAATGCCTATATAAAGGTCTTTTAGCAATTTCCGTCTTGCTCAAATATGTGTTAATGGTGATTGCTTTGTGACCAATTCTGTGCTAATTGTGACCGATTGTGACTTGATCACATACGGTCACAAACAGTCACACTAAATGCAAATTTGGTCACAGTTAGTCACACTGAATACGAATATGTGATTATGAATAAATTTGTAATTGTGACATACAATTTGTGTTTCATGACTAATAAATAAGTTGTGATAAATTAATTTGATGATTTATTATCATACAATGACTTGTAATAAGTTAATTTAATAAATTGTCTCATATCATTAATTTTTTTTGGCACAAATCAATTAATCGATCACGGTCAAATGGGTCATTGGTAGTAAAAAAAAAAAAAAAAGTCCCCGGAAAGTTGCCGTCGCCGGAGTTTCTGCCGGAGCCGTCGCCGGAGATGCTGCCGGAGCTGTCGCCGTCGCCGGAGCTAATGGAGAGGTGAAGAGAAGGTGGTGTAGTGGGGTGATAAGATGGGGTGATAAGATAGGGTGGATGAGGTGGCCTAAAGTGGAAATAATTAATGTATATTATATTATATTTTATTATTTAATAAAATTATTTACCACCTGATTTTTGAAATAATTTAACAAGTTTGTTAGTTTTGAAAAGTGATTTTTATATGTAGGATTTGTGTGGTGTTCCCTTGGACAATTATACACCAGCTTAAAAGACCAAGTTACTCTTTAAAGGTTGATAACAAACTTCCTACTCAAACAATAAGTTAGAAACGAAGTGGTATGATATATTCATATCATAACATATGGATTGTAAGAACTAGCAACGCAATTTTCCCTTTAATAACGCTCATCTAACCAGACCTAATAAAACAATAATTAGATTATTTTCTATTTGATGATGACAATTATTTTTTTTATCAAGAAATGATATTACTATGGCCACTACATCAAATGAATCCAAGGCACCATACAGAATTGAGTATTAAGATTCTGCACAAGACAATTTCCGACGTCTTCCGTAACTACTAATATACACTTCCAAGTTGTTATTGATCACAATGATAGATGGCTTGACATGATCTGATACTGACCTTTTAATGGTTGATCATGATGGAGCCAAAGATCGAGAAGAACATGATATAATTATGGGCAATTTGCTTCAACATGGAAGGAAATTTGGTGGTAGTGAAAGTACTTTGAATTTGCACAAGGTTTCATGCTTTTGTCTTCAGTTTTTGCATCTTCTGCTTTGCAAAGAAGGCTGAAAGCGCACTCTTGCTACGAACAGGAGTCAGAACAGTCTCTCTTTGAGTCGGATTACCAAACGATCTAAATGGCATCAAAGCACTGGAGCCCTCCTGTGAATCCTGCCATATTAGTTCTTAATAGTGATTCTTACAAGTTAAATGAACAGAGTGTACAAGAGTAAGTCCAAGAGGAATGAATATTGTCATATGAACATAAAATATCTCGACTCCAGATAATATAAATTTTAAAATTCTGTCTGCCAACAAACCCATAATATTTAAAAATAAATAAATACTGACTGAAGAACAACCTTCTGCTCCTACAAAAACTTAATATTATCAAAAACAGCAAAAAAGTTAAATATAAATTCCAAGAATTTCATAATCTGTTCTCACTCAGGCAAATATGAAATTAAGTTTTGACATTACCCTACGAGCAACACCACGTGTTTGTATAGAAAAACTTGATGCTGGTGTGAATTTCGTACAGTTACTCTCTTCAACCTCTGCTTGATAATAGCACAAATATAAGTACTTGTGCACAATGGAATATGAGACGTATCCGCTTTTTATATTAGCAGCAAGTCATCCAACATAACAATGAGTGCAGATATAGCTTTTGCATACCTAACATATTGAATGAACTGAAGGTCCTTCCAGCTGTTTTTGGGTCCTCACTGATGCACAAAAAAATATCATTGTTCTTGATTCTGAAATAGGTGTAATATGTGATCGGAACAAGGAATATGGCTTTTTGGAAGGATGGATTGTAAAGGATTGGACAGTATCATCGAAGAAAAAGAAGCTTGAATCTTGTTTACTGTCCACTCCTGTCTGTGCTCCAAACACGCACTAAAAGCCGAGTACTAACCTCATAATCCTACGAGGAGACCCTTTGAAGGTAGACTTGGTTTCTGATGCTAAATGCCACGAAAGAGTTTTCCCTACAGAAGCACCTACATCAGACAGAATTAAATGACCAATTTAACCAAGTATTATTTTTCAGCTAGAATCAAGAACTATTCGATGCAGACATCGGCTACCTGAAGAGTATAGATGAGGTTTTGCTTGGATATGTTGCCTAGGATCTGTCTGTATATGTGGACTGAAGTGAACCTTCTTGTTTATAGAATCTAACATGGCAGAAAACCAAAGAATCAGTAAATAAAATACCCAAAACGATATGGATAAAATAAGAGGAAAGTAGTTTCAAAGTAACTTGTCAATAATTAGACTTACTCGGCAAGATGTAATGTTTGTGATGCCTTGGTATGATAGCTAATAACTGCTGCTGCCTAAGACCTTCTTTATCCGTATAAACTTGACATGTTACAAGTTGCTGACATTGAAAAACATAATTTAGCCACGATTATTGTTCAATCCTCATTAATTTTTTTTTTTTTTTTACCAAGAGTGAATGTACCTGATTCAGACATGTAATTTTCAGATCCATGGCTGAAATATCCAACGTGTGTTGCTCCAGGAGGTCAGTCAGTTTGGAAGCAACAGTTCCAAGGTGGTCAACGGCATTGACTAGAGCTCGTATCGCGTAATCCTTCAGGTTGTCCAGTACCCTAATACACAAATTACCAGTGAAACTAAACTTCGAGAGTCGCACTATAAGAGAACTTACGTAGTCAATTATAAAAGAGGTACAGACAAAGCATCAGCTGAGAAGAACACATCAACTTTCTTAAACAAGTATAAACACATTAAGTGCTATAACTAGCAAAAGAGTAGAGCAAGGAAAAAGGAACACGACAAGATGTAAAATGTACTAAAAATTGCATGGATGACTACACAAATTGAAACCAAAGACAAAAATTTCAAAATGGAGGGATCCATTAACTTCAAATATCACCAGATTGCCCAAATTTTAATCATCCATAAAAAAAAGAAGACGGGGAATTCATTTAGCTGTAGCTATTTTCAAAAAATCAAGCCAAGCAAACTATGCCCCTATTTGGTTCAGCTAAAAAATTGGATTAAAATCTAACTCAAAGTCAACAATTAATTTTAACCACATATTTACTGGAATACACAACTTTTCAACTACACATTCCATCAACTTTTATCAAAAAGTACTAAAAATCTGGTTTTTATCTAAACCAAACAGAGGTTATATATTTAAGAAACAAAATGAAGCATTGAGTACTTCAGTAAGTTGGAGGTTGAAGTCTTACATTTGCTTCTGCTCACTGTGAAGATACGAGTTTTCACAATACTCTGCAGCAGAATAAAGTTGAGGCCTGAGGTTCTTGAGTTCCTGAAAAAGAAAGGACTCGATGAGTAGATATTTTTTTGCCAAAAAAATCAATGGCAGCAGTAATACAAGAAAACACACCAAAACTACAGAAAAGTCTTAAGTTAATTATTTCCTCTGGTTGAGAGTCAAAACAAAACTGTCAAAAATTGTCTGACCCATTGGATCTAGTGGAACTGTATTGCATTGCTTTTGAGAGACTCAGAATAGTAAGAATCTATGAAGTCAAGAATTCTTAGAATTTATTTGACAAACTAAAGGGATAATAAGTGTTATCCTCAGCAAAAATAGCCAAGATGAGCTCGAACTGGATCCAAAAACTTAGACAGTAAATAAATGAGATGAGCTGCAGCTCACCCATTTATTCAAGATACGTCGTTATAAAGGATATCAGCAGAGGTTAACATTATATGCGAGTCAATACAACACAGCTGAGAACAAAGCTTAGATCAACTCCAAAAGATTCATTAAAAGTAAAATACTCTTATTTAAAAGAGTCTATCCATAAAATTAGGCTCTAACACACTTTAATTTAACTTTTCTAAACTAGAGTGGCTCAAGCTATCCATGGAGAGCCAAATCAACTCTCCATTTGTATTTCATATTTGTTACTATATATCTCCGCGAGTCACGAATTATCCCCACATGAACGCCAAGTAAGGTGCCGGTAGGACTTACGTAAAACGATGATGCCACATATCTGATCATAATATCAAAACAAACGTACAAGATGAACCCTAAAACTGCTTCTCCGTAATCGCTTCACCATGGCGAAGTTATAGACCCACTTTGTCTCGCCTCTCCTCACGTAATACAAGCCACTTTACCGTATACAAAAAAGAAATTGATCTAGCAAAGTCAACATGGTTGCACCTAGAAAGTTAGGATTAATTGAACTTTCGTGTATTAAATTAACAAAGGACTTGGCTGAAGCTATCACTAGTCTCACAAGCACCACACCTCCTTATAGGCCACGTGGAAGCTAAGTGCAGCGGCCACATGTCCAAACCGTGAGAGAGCATGCGAAAAAGGTAACATAAGAAATCTGTTGAAAATGGTGTCTTAACAAATAAGAGAGCAACATGTCCTAAAAGTAATCATCTAGAATGCCAAACTAGCCAAAATTCTACCAATAACACATTGACATCTGTCTATATGAATGAAAAAGATTAAAAACCCCCTAGGCTTGAGGTATCTATAAATACACCAAAAAATAATAAAGAAAAACATTGTGAAATTGAAAACCCTAGCTAAATTCTTGCACTCTACCCTCTTGCCTTCACTTGGCAGCAATTTTCAACATAAAGTAGCTCTTCATGTGCTCTGATGACTAGAAAAAGGCAATAGGATGGTTCGACAAGGAGGTGGCAATGGATTTGTTGGCTTCAACATTTTGGGGTCAAGAATATTAATTGCATATAATGAGTTACAAGTTTTAATGTTCCATTTCTTGGATTATTTAAATGATATATGAATACTTTAGCCCTTGGCACTTCACATGGTTTTAAAGAAAAAATATTTTATGTTTATTTGAATAAGTAAACTGTAAAAATAAGAACCTAAAACAAAGAATCTTGTACAAGTATAAAATCTTTTATTCTTTAAATTTATAGATGCTCAATATTGCCCTATTTGGTGGAGATTAAAATCAGATTCTTAATAGATTTTGATAAAGATTAATAAAATGTGTAGTTAAAAAGGTGTGGTTCTCTGAAATATGTGGTTAACATTAATTGTTACTTTGACTTAAATTAAAATCTTGATTTTAATCCCCACCAAGAAGCATATGTACAAGATGCTATTCAAAAATAATGAGACTTTAGAATAAACTCAGTATAGTAAGAATTAATAAAGTCACGACCTCTTAGAATTTAATTGGCAAACTTAAAGGGTTAATAAGTGTTACCTCCCCTTTCACTTTACCTTCACCTCTCCCAAAAACCCTATATAAAGTACATTCGTATTTTCAAGATTTCAATTAGTAGTAAGAAGTATCGATAGTAGGCTATTGACAAGATTGTCAAAATGATTACCTATACACAACTAGTTTAAGCAGGAAATAGTTAATCTTAGCGAACATTTTTACATGCCCATTCAGGTAGGTTAGGTTCTTTATGGAGTTGAAAGAATCTGTATAAAGGATATCTGTGTATTATTTAAATGATATACGAATACTTTAGCCCTTGGCACTTCATATGGTTTTAAAGAAAAAAAAAACATTTTTTGTTTATTTGAATAAGTAAACTGTAAAAATAAGAACCTAAAACAAAGAATCTTGTACGAGTACAAAAATTTTTATCTTTAAATTTATAGATGCTGAATATTGCCCATATTTGGTGGAGATTAAAATCAGATTTTTAATAGATTTTTGATAAAGATCGATGAAATGTGCAGTTAAAAAGTTTTGGGTTTGCTGAAATATGTGGTTAACATTAATTGTTACTTTGATTTAGATTAAAATCTTGATTTTAATCCCCACCAAACAGGAGCATATGTACAAGATGCTATTCAAAATCTTGATTTAGATTAAAATCTTGATTTTAATCCCCACCAAACAGGAGCATATGTACAAGATGCTATTCAAAATTAAAGAGACTCTAGGATATGCTCATTATAGTAAGAATTAATAAAATCACGACCTCTTAGAATTTAATTGGCAAACTAAAAGGGTTAATAAGTGTTACCTCCCCTTTCACTTTACCTTCACCTCTGCCTAAAATCCTATATAAAGTACATTCGTATTTTCAAGATTTCAAGTAGTGGTAAGAAGTATCGATAGCAGGCTGCTGACAAGATTGTCAAACGATTACCTATACACAGCTAGTTTAAACAGGAAATAGTTAATCTTAACGAACATTTTTACATGCCCATTCACGTAGGTTAGGTTCTTTATGGAGTTGAAAGAATCTGTATAAAGGATATCTGTGTATTTTCATCACAAAGTGCTAACTCCTCTGTGATAAACATAATTATCACACTATATTGATGAGAATAATGGGCAAAAGACATCAGCACACTCGAGCTCATTGCTCCAGTTCGAGCTTGTAGAATATGGTGATTGGTTAAGGGGAGCTTAATGTTGATTGGTAATTTTGTTAGTTCACAAACTCAAAAATTCTATTTGTTTGACAAATTCAGAAGTTTATTTCTTTGTATCAATTATATATCTTTGTAGAGGACTTGTCTATGAAGAATTTTGTGTTCGGCTTTCACGGTAGACTTTGTATCTAACTACTCCACTACATGCTAATTCAATCATATGCAGTAAATTTTCTTACACAGAGAGGTAATGTTAGAATATTGAATAAACTATTAAATCAATTTAAAGCTTTTTTATGCAGAGTAAGGGGAAGTTGTAGTTACAAGATCCAACCAGCTGCAAACGAGAAGACAGAAAAATAGTTCAAGAAGATATCTATAGTTTGTGCAAAGACATAGCAAGTACAAATTTTCAATGGAAATGTTACCACTGATTTTGTAAAAATTTACTAAGTTTATCAGAAAAACGATGAAGGTAAAATTTTACTTTACGAGGAAATCGTGTACAAGAACTAATATCTTGAATATTCTCACTGTGTGAGGATTAAAAACATATTATGCAAAAACAATTATTACTCTTCGCAGAACTGTACGTCAATGTATCTACTTCTTAAATGCATAAATTATCTGTGCCCTCAGTCATGCACTGTAAACATGAAGAGACAGTCACTTAAGAAGTAAATTACATCATACAGTGACAGGCTGACAACAAACAATTAGCTCCAAGATTAATTTGTTCAAATATATCGTCGAGCTTGATGAACAAAATCAAGTGCATCCAGTTTTCAATTGACATGCAATTCGACATCATACAATTACATACACAGACTAAAATTGTCAATAATTATTGAAATCCCAGAAAATAAATAAAATCTTGCCCTTCCCCTGCCCCTGAAAAGACAACAAATTATACTAATTAAAATTACAGGAAACCAAATATACTTAAACAAACATAGAAAATCAACTTAATTCGAAGAATTCAAACCTAATGAAGAAATTTTCCACCTCATTTTTCATATATGTCCACTCTTCAACTCGGAAATCAAATAAAATTTTACCAAGACAAAAGTCAACCACATCATTCAATTAAACACAATCCTTTTCACGCATAAAAACATTCTCAGATCTAAGCCTAGCTAAAAATCAAGAGAAATAAAGTAAGAACCTACCTGTAAAGCCATAACAAAATTTTTGCTTCTTTCCATGGACACCTCATCAAACGTCATCGCTGGAGTCTCCGGCCTCGATTGCCCCACATCCATTCCCAAAACCAACACTTCCAACACAAGCTTACTCACTATTTCAAAGCTCACCTTAGAAAATCAATCATACGTACGTAATAGTAATTTTAGACCAAATAACTACAGAATAATTTGTGGGCTTTAGTTAGATTTGGAGCCAAGCATATGATTTATGAAGGTGATGAATGAGGAATCGGGTCTTATGTGTGCAATCGAAGCAATTCTTGGGAAATGCGGTGTAGCAGTAAATTGAATTGCAAGAATGGAAGAATAAAGTGGGATTAGTATTTATTGTGGGCAGCGAAAATGAAAAAGGTGGTTGAAGTGGACCTGCATTTTATAAGCTTACTGTTACGGGGACTCGTCATTTTCAGACCACTGGCCGAACCTGCCCCGTTTTCTCTGTTTGCGTTGACGTGATGGTCTTGGTCTGTTTTTTTTTTTTTTATATCCAAGTTTCTCAGCTTACGCCAGACTATATCCTGGACTATTAACCATCGACCTCTCAGTAATTGACGGAAGTAAACCATTGATTATACCCAAATTGACCAGGATCCGTGCATCCTTTATACTTCTGGTCCCAAAGAAGCCTCCTTCATGATTATTACATCACCAAACTGCTCCAACCAAGAATGATTATTACATCACTCAGCTGCTCCAACCCTTTATACTCCTGGCCCGTAGTAACTGACGGAAGTAAACCGCGGGTTATGCCCAAGTTGATCGGTCCGTGCACTCTTTATACTCCTGACCCCAAAAAAGCCTCTCCATGATTATTACATCACCAAACTGCTCCAATCAAGAATGATTATTACATCACTTAGCTGCTCCAACTGGAAATCGAACTCCCCACGTTGAGGTTGCAAATCCCGCAATACCCATTCTTTGCCAACTTGGATGTGCCCTGAGGGACTGATCTTGGTCTGGTTTGGTTGGGCGTGGTGTGGTGTGGTGTGGGGTGGCGTGGGGTGGTATGGGGTTGAATTTATTTGATCATATTTAGATTTAATTTAATTAATCTTGGCAAGATGAGGTGCCATAAAAGTTCTCATTCGTCAGGCAATGCTTGTGCAGAATGTGTCACCAGAAATCGAGGGATTTTGCTATATGTGCATCGAGATTGACACTCCACTCTCCTCACAAGTACATCGGAGGGTCAACCCCGATGTACAAATAGCATTTTCGAAATTGAGTTTGAAGTTCTCACTTTACCAACAAACCTTCTTCCTAAATGCAACAAATATACTAATGAGCTAGAACAAAGTCAGATTTTGGAAACAAATTGAAAGTGCCGTTTATTCGCATAATTAATTGAAAGTATAGAAAATTGTTCTGGAGCGTTATCGACTACATAAACTTGAAATTCATTAAATTTTGCAAGAATATATATTGTGAGTCTAATCAACTATCGAGAAATATGGAAGAGTGGATGATCAAATCCAAGTAAAAATAAAATATTATTATAAATTTGACTAGTGACCATGAAATATGGAAGAGTGGACGTATGAGGAAATAATTATTGTTACCCGAGATTTGAATATAATAGATATTTTTGGGATGTCTAAATTTTCATATTTTCTTTAGAGAGTATTTATAGGATTTGTGGAATATAGTGGTGTTATGTGATGGAGTTATGCTTATCTAGTGTAGTTTTTAAGGTTAATTGTACATGCAATTATGAAACTTATATTTTAAGTTACTAAATTAAATTTGGTAGCAACTGAATCAATTTAATAGTAAATTTGTTGAAATGACCGTTAAAACTAACATATGCATACATGGTAATCACTATGACTAAGTTAATTTCACCCAACTATAATTCAATCATTGAACTTCAATTTTTGGCAATTGAACCACCTAACATTAATTTAATAACAATCGAAAGACACTATCTGAAAACATCAAACAACGTAAGACATTTAATGATGTTTCACTTGAACTTGACAAAATTTTAATGTCTTCATCCTAGTCATCAAATTTTAGGTATGTCAACTATCTTTCAAACATCAACTTATGAAAACTTATGAATGATTTTCTTTTTTTTTTATTCAGAAAAAAAGAGAGGAATAAGGACGAGTTTGTCTCAAAGTCAATAGGTTGAAAGAAAAGGAAATTATATGAATTTAAATTGAGATTACAACTTACTTTTAGATGTTTTATATCCCAAATATATTACTTTCATGTCTCAATTACTATTTTCAAAATCTCATCCAAAATTCTAGCTATTGTTCGTTTGCCTTTGCCCACCATCGTTGTGACAATCTCATGGTAGAGATTTCATCATGATCTTCGTAGCGGTGAGATCTCCACCGATAATATTCAAAATAACAATTGCACAATAAATTTGTAGTAGCTCAGCTAAGTTTCAAACAATTCTAAAATCTTTGTCTCAAGTAAATTATTTTAGGGGTTGGTGATTTCTTTTTGGTTTTGTGATGGGGATGGTAGATGGAGATGGAGATGGAGATGGAGATGGAGATGGCGATTCAATGATAAATAAGGCTAATGTTTGGTGACTTCACTTGTTTCTTTGTAGAAAGGTTGGTGTTGCATGAAATTTGATCATTGTGGTGGTGTTGATCAATGGAATGGGCTAGGTTTTGGAGGAGATGGTTTATAGTGGAGACGGAGGGTGGCGACTACATATAGGCTCGTCTTCGACCATAATAGTGGTCAATGAGATGGGCTAGGGTTTTTGCAGGTGGTAGTGGTGATGGTGACAAGTGGTGCAGATTGTGGTGCAAGTAGTCTTGATGGTGGGAGGCTGTTGTTGACGTTGATGGTGGCAACGTAGGTTGTGTAACATAATATATTATGGATTATGCTACACTTACTTACATTCTCTTACTAACTCTTTTACTTACCACTCACAATAAAAGGTGGAGATCACATTGTCGGATTATTTTATTCATGCGGTACCGATCATGTAATGTAAGTAGTAAGTAATGCATGTAGTAATTCATTTTGTACATTTAGTTTAATCCATATATTACAAATATTACATTGTCTAATAGCGTTGATGGTGAGTTCAAGGTGGCAATGTTGAGCATAACACAATCTGTTACTATTGTTACTCGCATTAAAGTGATAGTGGTGGCGGTGTAATACAATTTGTTGCAGGTGTTACTTTAGTATAATTTCGGTGATGGTGGCGAGTAACACCATTTGGTAACAACGTGTAATACTTTTATTGAAGATATTTTGAAAAAGTGGTGTAAAAAATTGTGAAAAAGCGGTGTAAAAAATGAAAAATGGTATTTTTATTGAAGATATTTTGAAAAATAGTTTGGGTTTTAAGAAGTTTCACAAATAACTTGAAAGAACAAAATATTTTTCAAAATACTGTCCATCTTTTCTTACATGTGTTGCAAATATTTTTCCAAAATAGAGTCCAACTTTTTTACATGTGTTGCATTTTTCAACATGTGTTACAAAAAGCATAACGTGTGTAACACATGTGTTACGATAAGTGTAAAACGTTTTGCCGCCTATTTTCAATACTGCCACCGTTGGTTTCCACCATCAATGTCGAAACCACCACCAATATTACCACCCTCACATGTTTCCACCACTACCACCAATATCGATCTGCATACACCATCTCATCTCAATACAATTTTCATCATCATCACCATCTTTACCATCACTATTACACTTTCAATCACCACTAGATCTATACCATCATGAGGCACCATCAAATCTACACCAAAATCAAATCAAATCAGTCCCCATTGCACCCATGTATCACCACCAACATATGTGCCACTGGACCTATCAATTTCTAACAAATCATTATCCCTAATTTCACCATCAGAAACTCTGGAGTCATTGAGGAGATTTATCTGAGAAGAGATGTCTCCAAGCTCAACATCTCTAATCATTGCCACCAGTCAGATCTAAAATACTTAATCTCAACATCCCCAGCTTCCATCTCCCCCATTGCTACTAGAATCCATAGTGGTAGCAAGTTACTTATACGAGTGAGTTGAATTTGTTAACTTTGCAAGTTTGATGGTGATTTTGGGTTGAGCGTGTGGTGACGGAGATAACGATGATTCATCGAAGTTCGTGTGTATTTGGATGATTCTTCGTATTTCGTGTGTATGTCGATAATTCAATGGTGTGATAGTGTTGTTGGCTTGGTGCTAGGTGTTCATGTGTGTTTTGCATGTTGATTTTTGTATTGCGTGTCTAGATGAATGTTTTGTATTGCACGTTTCTGCGTTTGTGTCGGGCTTTAAAATAGTATTTCCAAAATTAAAAAAAAAAAATAGTAAAATAAGATAGCATATGAGGGGAAAAAGAAAAAAAGAAAAGGGCATGTGACATAATTTCTACTATTATTTTTTTTAAGGTGTTATATGAATTTTTTTCGGATCATGCTAGTTGTACAATTGAGATTGACAACATCGATTGACATTCACTCACATGAGAGGGGTCACGATGAATAAAAAAATTGTGGATCTTCCTTTCTGTGAGATGATTGTCCATCAGAATTATCAACCCCGATTGTACAACTAGAATAATTCACTTTTCCCTCGGTGTTGGGCCGAGTAATGGGACATGACCTAAACCGCCCAATTCTATCCACTTTCTCCACCAATCAAATGTTTTTCACTAAATAAATAAATAATTTTATTTTACCGTTAATTCTGAATTATCCAAAAACTTTTCTTCAAATTGGACAGATTTTCCATCATGTTTTCCGACGTTGATTTTCCCATATATGTCGAATATTCGCATCGCAGAAAATTCATAATTGAACTCAAAGAAAAATGTCCATTTCAAGAATCATCACTCAATCTTAATCCTCTTTGATCAGCACCAAATGGCTCTCTTAATGCCCTCCTCGGGAATTTCACCACTTTCCTGCCGCCGGCGTGAAATTCCTGCTGAAATTTATCCAAGAAATAGAAATTTTAGGGTTTATGTTTGTTCGACTTTTAGGGATTTGGAAGAGGTTGCAACTGAGGTTTTGAAATCGAGGAGTAATTGCTATGATGATTTGGGGTGGTTGTACGGAAAATTCGCTGCTCCGGTGAAGCCTACTGTTACGGCGTTATTTACTGCGAAAAATGTTGTGGATGAGGAAGAAAGGAAGCAGAATTATTATGTGAATACGGGCTATGCTATTCGGACCCTCCGAGAAGAGTTCCCCGAGCTTTTCTATAGAGAACTCAGTTTTGATATCTACAGGTTTGAAAGTCAAGCTTTTTCGTTCTCATCTTATTTTTAATTAAATTTCTCTAGAGATTATAAATTGCTCAAACAAATTAAAGGATATTTGTATGTGATTTTTTGAGTATAAGGTGTACTTAGCCCCCACCGAAAACCTTTTTTTCCCCCACGTACTCATTTTCAATTGCTAGATCACAGAATAAAATATTGTAAACTTTTCTCGACTTTTTAACCTCACATCCTCCTAGAAATCACTATTCAATCATTATTTTTCCCAAATAATGACCATTGAACAGGGGCTTAATCTGTGTTGTTGCCTTGTGATGAATTATTGATCAATGCATTGTTGAATACAATATAGAGTTATTCTATTTGTCATTAATCCAACGGAACAAATTGTTAACGAATCTAAAAGACAAGTATGTTATTTTCTATTCTATAACATACTTTAATTCTAGGTTTATCTATAGATTGATGTGATGAATCCGTGTGTTGATCTATGAACATTTGTTAGAAGGAATGTAATAACAAGAGGGCGAATGGATTCTTCTGTCCCTTCGTTGCTTCATTTTTCTTATAGGTTTAGGAATGATAAAAATCTAATTCCCTTTTTTGTATGAGAGTTACTCAACCTATTAGGTTTGCGGAAACACGACAAAGGGTAAACTGTTTGGCATTATTTAGTGCATAAAGCTAATTATGCTAGTTCAAGTAAACTAATTCTAACCTAAATAGGATCGAAATGAAAAAGAAGAATCTAAAAGGGAGAAACCAGTAGTTATTCAAGTAATGTGATGTTGACTTACAGTAAACTGAGATGAGGTGTGTTGGTAGAAAATTTGGTTGTCATGAAATCTTATATTTCCTGTTGTTTTATGTTTTGTGACAGTTAACAAAATAGTTGGAGGAAAGGAAATAACTAAGTTAACAGGGGCATGATCATCTATATACGGATATACCACTGATCTCAACAAAACCTTATCCCATACTTATCACGGTCAGCTAATGCAATTTATTATATACGTGAACTCAATTTTGATACGAATGAGGATATATATCTGGATAAGGTGGGAGATCAGTCTTATTTTGATACAATAGTTGGAGGTAGTTGTAAACGCAGGGAATGAGAAATAGTTTTCTATTATTCTCAATAATAATTTTCACTCTTACACATCAATTTATAGTACAATAAGATAGAAGAAAAAAGGTATGAAATCTCCTAATTAAAGAAATAAACTATTTCCTATCTCATTACTAAATATACAACAATTCCATAATTATTAATCTATAATTACAGGATTTCTACACTCCCCCTCAAGTTGGATCGTAAATATTGACCATATCCAACTTGCAGATGAAATCGTCGAAATGGTGTCTATGTAGCCCTTTAGTGAATACATCTGCCGTTTGTTCTTTGGTAGGAATGTAGATCATGCAAATAGTTCCGTCTTCGACTTTCTCCTTGATAAAGTGTCTATCTACCTCTACATGTTTGGTTCGATCATGTTGAACTGGATTGAGTGAAATATTGATCGCAGCCTTGTTATCGCAGTAGAGTTTGATCGGGAGATTCATTGTAACTTGTAGTTCTACCAAAAGTTTCCTTAACCACAGTCCTTCACATATTCCCTGAGCTGCTGCTCGAAATTCTGCTTCAGCACTACTCCTGGCTACTACATTCTGTTTCTTACTTCTCCACGTTACCAAGTTTCCCCAGACAAATGAACAATAGCCTGTAGTTGATCTTCTATCTTCTGTTGATCCTGCCCAATCAGCATCCGTGAATATTTCTACTTCCCTTTTTTCAGTTTTTTTGAAAAACAATCCTTTCCCAGGAGCACCTTTGAGGTACCTCAAGATTCTATACACTGCTTCTAGATGAGCTTCCTTCGGGGAATGCATATGTTGACTTACCACACTAACTGCAAATGCAATGTCTGGTCTGGTGTGTGCTAGATAGATCAGTTTTCCAACTAGTCGCTGATACCTGTCCTTCTCAACTGATTTTCTCACATTGTCTGTCTTCCTTCCAGCTTCCATAGGAGTGTCACTTGGTTTAGATCCAAGCATGCCAGTTTCGGTCAGGAGATCTAAGATATATTTTCTCTGTGAAACACTTATCCCTGTCTTCGATCTGGCCACTTCCATTCCCAGAAAATACCGCAGCTGTCCCAAATCTTTTACTTCAAATTCTGTGGCTAGACTCAGTTTCAGCCTCTCTACCTCAACTGTGTTATCACCCGTGAGAATTATGTCATCAACGTATACGATCAAGATGGTCTTTGTCCCATCTTCAAATATTCTGACAAATATAGTGTGATCTGACTGTCCCTGTTGATATCCTTGACTCTTCAACACATTTGCAAATCTATCAAACCATGCTCTTGGTGATTGCTTGAGACCGTACAGAGACTTTTTTAATTTGCACACCTTGTTGTCTTCATTTCTTTTAAAAAAACCTGGTGGGAGTGTCATGAAGACTTCTTCCTCTAACTCCCCATTCAAAAATGCATTCTTAATGTCGAGTTGTTGGAGTGGCCAATCCAAATTTACTGCTAGTGATAAGAGGACCCGAATAGTGTTCAATTTTGCTACAGGTGCGAATGTTTCTGTGTAGTCTATTCCGTAAGTCTGAGTGTATCCCTTTGCAACTAGGCGGGCTTTGTACCGTTCTACTGTCCCATCTGCTCTGTATTTCACATTGAATACCCATTTGCACCCAACAGGTCTCTTACCTCTTGGTAGCTCCATTATATCCCAAGTTTCATTTGCCTCCAACGCTCTCATTTCTTCCATCACTGCTTCTCTCCATTTTGGAGTTTCCAATGCTTCTTGGATATTTCTTGGGATTTCTGTACTATCAAGATTAGAAACAAATGTTCGAAATTTTGGAGATAAAGTTTTGTAAGCTATGTACTTTGAGATGGGGTGAAGAGTACATGATCGAGTTGGTTTCCTGAGAGCAATAGGTAGATTTATGTCAGGTAATTCAGGAGGGGACTCATGGGGATCTGGAGCTATCATCGGTTCCAACTCTCTTGGTGCTTCGAGCGTAAGGTTTTCATCCTCCTTTGATTTTGGCCTTCTTGAGTAAACTTTTATCTCTTTGTCATATTGTGATTTCTGATCTCCCCCTAAATTCAAGTTGTCCTCTTTAGCTGGCATATTAGAACTGGGTGGTGGTATTGGTGTTATAGATGGATCAGAAAGGGAGATTTCCAAGAATCGATCTTCATTTGATCTCTCCCCCTGAAGAGAGGATTGTTGGAAATAAGGACTATTCTCGAGGAAGGTGACATCGAGGCTAACCAATACCCTTTTAGTGTTTGGGTCATAGCATTTATATCCCTTTTGTGTAGGGGAGTATCCGATGAAAACACCCTTGAGTGCACGGGGTTCAAGTTTATTACGTTGATGGGAATGTATATGAACAAAGTTAGTACACCCAAACACCTTTAGAGGTAAATTTGAGCTGAATCGAGAGTTAGGAAAGAATTCTTGAAATTTCTGGAGAGGAGAGTTAAAGTTGAGGGTACGACTAGGCATTCTGTTTATAAGGTAAGCTGATGTTAGTATGGCGTCCCCCCCAGAACAGTTTAGGCATATTTGTAGTGAATAGGAGGGCTCGAGCAACTTCAAGAAGATGTTTATTTTTTCGTTCAGCAACTCCATTTTGTTGGGGAGTATCGACACATGAACTTTGATGGATTATCCCATTTTCTTGAAGGTAGGTTTTAAGAGTATTGTTGAAATATTCTGTGCCGTTGTCAGTGCGCAGAATTTGAATTCTTGTCTGAAATTGGGTCTGTACCATTGAGTGGAAGTTAATAAATACAGAACGGACATCGGATTTTTCTTTCAACAAGTAGACCCAACATGTTCGGGTATGGTCGTCGATAAACGTGACGAACCATTTTGTATAGGTGCGGTTGGGGATTCGTGAAGGTCCCCATACGTCACTGTGAATCATGGTAAATGGTTTGGACGGTTTATATGTGGATTTCGGGAACGAAGAACGGTGATGTTTTGCAAGTTCACACATTTCATATCTAAAATCAAAATTTATTTTATTCGAAAAAATTGAGGGAAGTACATGACGTAAATATTGAAAGTTGGGGTGTCACATTCTATAATGCCATAAAAGTATCTCACTATTCTTAGGGATAAATGCAGAATCACAACTAGCAAATTGACGTTGTTTACTCACATCAGCCTCGTCAAAGTAGTAGAGTCCCTCACGTTCTTTAGCACTGCCAATCGTCTTCTCCGATGATAGGTCCTGAAATATACAGTAAGAAGGAAAAAATTTAGCAGAACAGTTGGAATTTTTAGTCAATTGGCTAATGGACAGTAAATTGCAGGATAGGTTTGGGACATGAAGAACATTGTCTAGTGTTATAGTTTTAGAGATCTGAATACTCCCTTTTCCAGCTACTGGGGAGAGTGAACCGTCTGCAATTTTTACTTTAAGTTTACCGGCACATGGTGAGTATGTAACAAACAGATTGTAAGAGTCCGTCATATGATCGGATGCACCGGAGTTGATGATCCATGGCACTTTAACGAGTGCGGTAATATTTAGGGCTCTAGATAAATTACCTCTGTGGGCCAATGAACCTGATGAGTTGGTTGTTTGGAAGTTGGCGAACATTTTGTATAGTTGGTCCAATTGTTCCGAATTAAATGCACCGCTCGATGTATGAATTTTTTCTTCAGTGGAGTCAGTCGTCGCTTGATAACTGTAGTTTCTGACATTTTGTTTTGGTTTCCAATCAGCTGGTTTTCCGTGCAGATCCCAACATGTATCTTCTTTATGTCCGAGCTTTCTACAGTGGTCACACCATGGGCGACCCTTTTGTTGTCTTGGGCCTGGCCCATTTTTGGCTCCTCTAAATAATTGGGATGACCCATCAGGCCCAATATTTTTAAACCCACTAACAATTGGCCTTTTTATGTTAACAGATAATCCTTCAGGCCCAATTTCACTCGGCCCACTCACAGAGTTTAGCCCACCTGAATTTAACCCGGTATTTGGCCCATTTGAATTAGACCACAGGGCCGAACTCTCTACTCCCGATCCAAATCCAGCTTCCTTCTTCAACGTTATTTGCCGCCGGCTCTCTTCCCGTCGAACCTCTACGAAGACCTCACGTGTGGGTGGCAGCGGTCGACGACTAAGAACCCGGCTTCGCACGTCGTCGAGGTCCCTGTTCAACCCAGCCAAAAATTCATATACCCTTTCATTCTCCAGTCGCTTCTTGTACCGAACTCCATCGCCTGGGCAGTCCCAAGTTTCTTCGGTGCTCTGGTCCAATTCCTGCCACAAGCTCGTCATCTCCATGTAGTACTCGGTGACATCTTTCTCCCCTTGCTTCATTTGCCACAGTTTGGTTTTAATTTCGAAGATTTGGGACGAATCTTCGGCGTCGGAGTACATGTCTCGAGCAGCTTCCCATATGTCTTTTGCGGTCGACATGAACAGGTAGGTCTTGCCGATTGAAGGCTTCATTGAGTTCACCAACCATGCCATCACCATGGAGTTTTCAGAATTCCATTGTTTTTTAAGGTTTGCCACAGTGGGTTGCTTTGTCTCGCCGGTAAGGTATCCTATCTTGCCTTTGCCGTCGACTACTAATTTAATTGACTGGGCCCACTCTCTGTAATTCTTCCCGTTGAGTTTTTCCACCGTGAGTTGGAAAGATGAATTGTCCATTCCAAGTGAACTCACGATGGGGACTGATTCAGTTTCGCCGGTTACTGAATCGGAGGTGCTGGACTCCTTGCTGTTGACAGTTTTTTCCGCCATGGACTGCCGGTTTTTTTTCAACCTAGCTCTGATACCATAAACGCAGGGAATGAGAAATAGTTTTCTATTATTCTCAATAATAATTTTCACTCTTACACATCAATTTATAGTACAATAAGATAGAAGAAAAAAGGTATGAAATCTCCTAATTAAAGAAATAAACTATTTCCTATCTCATTACTAAATATACAACAATTCCATAATTATTAATCTATAATTACAGGATTTCTACAAGTTGATATAGCAGTCTGCAGTGTTTGATGTTAACCTTTGAAGTGAAGTAAGAATCTCTTATGGGGTCGGTGAAAAATAGGACGTAAGGTTGTCTGTTTGTTAGGACAGTGACTAAATCTTAGATTATATGCTATAAAGAGCTAAGCCTTAAAAAAAAGAGTAACTTCTAAGCTTAACCAAACATGTGTCGAAGCTTGAGTTAATTTTCAGTAACTTTTTTTGCCAAACATGTGTTTGAGCTCTATAAGAAGTACTTAGCCCCAGTTTGGTTTGGTTAAAAATCTGATTTTTAGTAGATTTTTTTTTAAAAAATTTGATTAAATGTATAGTTGAAAAGTTGTCGGTCCCACAAAATGTGTGGTTGGAAATGAGTTTGGGAAAAACGAGTTTTAAAAACTTGGGGCCAAATAGGGACTTAATTTTTGGAGATTTAGCCCATAAGCTTACTTTGTGTACATTTTACTTTCCAAAAATGTACTTTTTCCTTTTTTAGGCTTCTCAAAAGACACTCAAATTCAAGTATAAAAAGTAAATCCAATGCATAACTTTAGATTTTAGTTCATAAACTTACTCCAATAAAGTACTTTTACTTCTTTTAGGCTTAGCCAAAGATGCTCAAAGTCAAGTGAAAAATAGTAAGCCCAATTGCATAAATTGTTGAAGACAACTCCTACTTTATGATTCGTCTATAATTATCAATTTGTATTTTTCCCCCCGAAATTGGATTTTTGTACTAATCCTTGTTCATTCTGCTTTTCCTTAGGGATGATATTGTCTTCAAAGACCCACTCAACATTTTTGTTGGTATTGAGAATTACAAGTCAATCTTTTGGGCATTAAGATTTCATGGAAGGATATTTTTTAGGGCTGTGTCAGTTGACATCATAAGTGTGTGGCAGCCTGTGGAGAACATGATAATTGTTCGTTGGAGTGTTCATGGCATCCTAAGAGTTCCATGGGAGAGCCGAGGCCGATTTGATGGCACCTCGGAATACAAGCTTGATAAGAATGGGAAAATCTATGAACACTGGGTCCACAACATTGCCCAAAATGGACCCCAAAAGTTTCAAGGATTATCTGTGGAGCAGTTGATTCAATCTATAGGCTGCCCTTCAACTCCAAAACCGACTTACTTTGAGTTCTCATCCTCTTCCACAAGGCACATTGTTCCGCCACAGAACCTTTCAGGGATTAAGCATTACTTGTATTCTCTTCTAATCAATTCTCTAAAACCCGAGGCTGAATGATGACGGAGAACACAAAGTTGGTTTGTAATTATGAAGTTTTGGTCAGTATAGCTATAATATAATGTCACGTTCACATCATATATCCTGATTGGAATACCGGAACCTGGTCTTCACAAACTTCTGAAGTCGATATTGCTTGGTAATGTAAGGGTATATGCCCTGGGTAATCTTTGAATTGCTTAGTTCGAAGTTGAAAGCACTGGGAATTTTGAATTGTATAAAAACTTTATGGCGTTGATACTGAATTGGGCTTAAGAACTTGGCCATTTACTGTATGTATAAGGTAAATTTTCTGTATAGTAAATTAGCTGAGTACATCTACCTCCTACTCTTGTAGTAAAATTAATATATAGGATCTGAGCATTGTGCCACCGGGGGAACTATATGTTTGTGAACATGGCTTTTGTGCTCGAACTGTTTTAAGCTTTGGCATCAACCATGTCAAGCTAAGGAATCAAGGTGATACTTTCCATTGGAGAAGGGATATTATGCTTCCTCTAGAATGCCAAGAGGCAAAAGATAAAATTTGCAAAATAATACAGTCACTAAATTTTGTTCTTATAAATTTGGGGTCGGGCGGAGGGATTATTGTTTGTCATTTCAGTCCATTGCTAGGTTTACAAAACGGACCATGTTTATTACAATCAACCCCTTCCCCTTTCACTTTGTTTTACAAAAATTGTGTCACTTTCACGAAAAGAAAACCTCTCTAGTTTTTACTTCGTCTCACTTGTTCACTTGTGACACCATCTTCAATATATTCGTATCTTAAGTTATCTATTGATAATATAATGCACGCATCTTTTAAAACTCTCATATTTGCTACGTTTTTATGAATATTTTGTTCGTTAAGAACTCTACAGTGTATCAGATCATTGATAAATGCCACTTGGACTTTATAGGTTCTCTACGTAAATGTTGGCCTAGAGCCAATGAGCTCTCTTGAGAACTTTTTTTTTTTTTTTTTTTTTTTCCGTAAAGAAAAAGATGCAGCCTGCGAGATACATGGCCCCAGGTTGGCCACAAGCCCCTATAGCCTGGCTGAACACTTTCTAGCTGTAAGCCCTGACCATGCCATCCGTGTGCTGGGTGAATAGGTCGAGGCTGATCATTACATTTTGGTACCTCTTAAGTTAATCATTCGGTCTTTCCATGTAATTTCTTTTCTGCATAAATAATTCATTAATGATTGACAATTACATCTACATTTGTTCATACGAAATCGAGGTTTGTCAGAGCTCAACTCTCCACAGAATCTTGCCTGTGTTATTTTCAAAGACACTCATTTGATTGCTGCTATGGTCTATGGGAACAGGTTAAATGGCTAAACTTCAAGCAAAACCAGAGACAACAGCTAAAGGACATTAATATCTTCTAAAGCAACCAATTTTAGCTGAAAAATATTTTACTTTGTAAAACTACTTCCGCCTCAACAAATTTCCTTTAGTATGGTATTAGATCTGCGAAAACTGAGTGACTTTTCATCCACGCATACCTAGCAAAAGCCAAAATAGTAGCTATCCAATGAAGATGGTCACGGATGTCACAATTTTGTTTAATAGAACTTTTATTTTTGACTCGAGTATTTGCAGAATCAACAAGTTTTTTAATTTGTTTTGTGTTTTCGTTGCTTCTTGCAGCATCACCATCAAGCATCAGCAAGACTGTATTATCATAGTTTTAGCATAATCCTCTTTGCCCTATAAAAGGCACTAATCTGTACAATGGTTCAGTACAAAACTAATACAATTACTGACTATTTCAATCCATAGTAGTCAAGTCTTAAATGGCTCTTCGGAAATCGATTGCTCTAGCAATTGTTCCACTGGTAATGCTAATACTAGTGGTGGGATCTGAAGCTGGTGGAATTGCTGTATACTGGGGACAGAATGGAAATGAAGGTACACTGTCTGATACCTGTGCCACAGGCAACTACAATTTTGTGATCCTCGCGTTTCTTGCGTCATTTGGTAATGGCCAGAAACCTATGATCAATCTAGCCGGACACTGTGATCCATACAGTAACGCATGTGTTGGATTGAGTTCCGATATAAAATCCTGTCAAGCCAAAGGAATCAAAGTGATACTTTCGATTGGAGGAGGGGCCGGAGGGTATACCCTCGCCTCATCTCAGGATGCCAAGGATTTAGCAACTTACCTGTGGAACAACTTCTTAGGAGGGAAATCCTCTTCTCGCCCGCTTGGAAATGCTGTTTTGGATGGGATTGACTTCGATATTGAAGGTGGAACGTCACAACACTGGGACGAACTTGCCAGGTTTCTTTCTGAGTACAGCACCCGAGGTAAGAAGGTGTACTTAACCGCTGCTCCTCAATGCCCGTTTCCTGATGCTTGGGTCGGAGGTGCATTGAAAACTGGTCTTTTCGACTACGTCTGGGTTCAGTTTTACAATAACCCTCCTTGCCAGTATGATGCTGGAGATATTTCCAATCTGAAAAATGCATGGAAACAATGGATTTCTTCAATTCCTGCAACTAAGATTTTCCTAGGACTACCTGCAGCCCCAGACGCCGCTGGAAGTGGCTTCATCCCAGTGGCTGACCTTACTTCGACGGTTCTTCCAGCTATTAAGGGTTCTACTAAATATGGAGGTGTTATGCTGTGGTCCAAGTACTATGATGATCAAACTGGATACAGCTCTTCCATTAAAAGCCATGTCTAAAATATTTACTACTATTTACTGGGTTCTAAACCTTGTGTATTCTATTGTGCATAACATATTGTTCCCCTTTCCTGTTTTATTTGAAGTGAATTTGGTGTTTCACCATTTCAAGTTACCAAAGGCTGAACTCGGATAATCTTGAATTTTGTGTTGAAAACTCGTTATATAATCGTGCTATTTTAGTTAAGCACATCTACAATTCAGTTGCTAAAAGGTCTAGGTGGGGTGCCATAATTATTGCATGGTGTTTATGATTCAACACAAAATCAGTCGAGCAATCCACTTGAGAGATCAAGTCGAGCGATGACGAGATGATGCATTTAAAAAAGTTTTCATTGGTTGTTATAGCTCTAGACAAATATATGTGAGGTGAATTAAGTGCATGTTCGGTATGCACTATTACATCGAGCTTGAAAGTATAATACACAATAATTTAACTTCTTATTATTATTTAATACTGTTCGGTACTGTCTATCTACCTTACTAAACGTGTTGTACGGGTATTGTTTTGAAAAGATTGTCTGGAATGAAAATATCATTAAGTTTCTTAAATTGCATTTTTCGTTTTCCAAAGCTGCTTCACCAGAATCATACCTGAAAATTGAACAAACAATGCCATAGTGTGAACCTTGTAGAAAGTTAATATATCCAATCCGAGCATCAACCATTATGTATCTTTGATCATCATCTTTAGTTAGACAGTCGAATCTTGTATTGAAGACAAAAGCAATCTTAAGGTCCTCCCTTTTCCAGTCCAGATAAGGTCTGCTGTTTATTTGTCTTTAACTTACAAGTTATGCTCAAGTAAATAGTAGGTTCTGAGCATGGAAGTAGTCATTTCCATTTGCATATAGTCGAGCCTCGGGCACACAAGACACAGGCATAATATTATATGTCTTGAGTTGCTTGGGTCATAATGTTTCTCATAAACCGATGTACATTTGACAGTTATTGTTTCTGGTGAAAGTGGCATGAATTGATAGAAGCAAACACCATACAGGACTGACTAACTCGTGAAACCGTGCAGGTTAGACCCCCAAAGTGTGCGGGGACACCTCTCGTCTAGGCTACATAAACTGAATGATCAATGCCTATCATATATCACTGCAAGATATATAATTCCAAAAAACCTTAAATCCATTTTGTTAAAACGATGATCGGTGCCATTGGGGACTCTCATGATGTGATTCAAATTGACATACTACTCATCTATTGTCTAGGATTAATTTCAAGAAAAGCATACCACTTTAAAACAAAATGATCATCGGCCTTGTGTGCTAGAAAAGGATTGTGCTAGTTGATGTGTATTATGGACCATAGATTAAATGTATTTAATCTTGTGGTCAATCACCCTACTACTGTGAGTGTTTTTAATGCTGGTGAAAGAAAACTGAGATGCAGAGAGTTTTCTATACTCCAAGACGTAAGTTTTTTTCGATACAATACATACACCCCTTGATATGTTTTCAACCACTCTACCTACTACATAAGACTTCACATTTTTACACCATATATTTTACAAAAAGTACAGACAACTTTTGCTTAAATTAAGTTGAAACCATACATTACAAAAATCATTGCATCAGTAAAAATCACTGCCCTGTACAGCAAAATGTCATTGTATCAACACTCCTCTTTGAGCATTTTGCTGGAGACTCCAAGCATTGATCTTAGATGTTCAAATCTGACTTTAGGAAGAGCTTTTGTAAAGATATCAGCAATCTGACTCTTTGAACTGCAATACTGAAGACTGATTTCTTCATTTTTCTCAGCCTCTCTCACTGCATGATACTTAATCTTTATATGCTTTGCTTTTCCATGATGAACTGGATTCTTTGACATAGCAATAGCAGACTTGTTATCACAATAAATCTCAGTAGCCTTTTCTGGTTTAAATCCCAAATCACATAAATTTTTTCTGAGCCAAATAGCTTGATCTGCAGCTGATGCTGTTGCTGTTGCTGTTGCTATATATTCTGCCTCGGCAGTGGATTGCGCAACAACTTCTTGCTTTCTCGAATTCCATGAAAATATGCCCAAACCAAAAGAAAAACAATACCCCAAAGTGCTCTTCATATCATTCACGCTACCTGCCCAATCACTGTCACAATAGCCCCTCAAACACCCATCTACAAATTTTTGAAACCACACTCTGAAATCAACAGTTCCTTTCAAGTACCTCAAGACTTGTTTTGCCATTTTGAAATGGATATCACTTGGAGAATGCATAAACCTTGAAAGAAGACTCGTTGTAAACATCAAGTTAGGCCTTGTCGAAGTCAAGTACAACAAGCTTCCAATTAAACTTCTATAAATACCTTCATTCGCCTTTACAACCCCATCTTCTTTTTAAAGTTTTTCATTGTCTCCAAGAGGCGTTTCAGTTGGTTTGCAGTTTTCCATCTTAAATTTCCCCAAAATTTCCTCCGCATACTTCTTTTGAGAGATGAATATACCATGGTCAGTTTAATGAATCTCCATGCCAAGAAAGTAGCTCATAACTTCAAGATCTGTCATTTCAAATTGTTGCTTCATTTCATCTGTCATAGCGTGTCATTACAATCTTAACAGAATTTTCTTTGCCCATAAAAGGAGAGTGCATTTGCAATGGTTCAGCAAAGAAGAAGAAACATAGTTTTCGGCTAAAACATCCTAGTCAAGACATAAAATGGCTCTTAGAAAATCAATATCTATAGCATTCCATTCATTAACTGTTGACTGTAACATTTTAGTTGAACCTAACAGGGGCAAAGTGTCATTGGTAAAAAATTGTATTAGTAAGAACGAACCATTTTTAGACTTGAACCTTCCGGCCTAATTTTAGTTTTAAACTGGCTCATTTGGATGTGGACCGACTAGTTTTGGCTGCGAACTAGTCAGAACCAGCTGATTCTAGGGCGTTTTCTGATAATTATAGTTTTTCAATTTTTGACCTATATCCTGACCAATTTTCAGTTCGATCCTCGATTTTATAGTTGAACCGAAATAACTCTGTTTTTGCATGATAATCTGTTCATTATTGACTGATAGACAAATTTACATCAATGTATAAATCACTAAATAGAAAATCATGGCTGAAAACCTCTTCCAAGATCTTGCCAATGTATTTTTCAAGAGACGCACTTCATTGTTACTTTGGGAATAGATTAAATAGATAAACTTTAAGCATAACTGTTAACAATAGTAAAATGACTTCTGATAGAGGACAATAATATCTTCTCAAAGCAAACCCGTTAGCCAAAAAAATTACTAAGCCCCCGTTTGGTTCCCATTTTTTCACCATAAAAATGAAAAATTTGACAGTTATCCATCACATCTAGCCATCTTATTTGACTTTATATCTCTTGTGTGGGGCTCATAACGGCTATATTTTTCATTCTCATTTTACAAAAAATGTGTATCAAATGGGGCCTAAAAGTAGTTTAGGTGACACAAAAACAGACAATAGGTAAAGGCCAGGTTTAAACCCTTCGTCTTAGAGTTTAGAATTCTAGAAAGGGATGTCTTCAACTCGCGTGTTTACGTGCAGGTCGGATTCTATGCTTGTAACATATGTGCAAACTGCAAAATTTCCATTGAGCGCCTGAGAGTGTTGAAGTTAGTGTGACATTTCAGTTGTCAATTAACAAATATTTTAGTTTCTATTTAGTTACATGTTTTGGTTATGGTCTAACTTGTATTAATGTGTAAAAGTTAGACTAGTTTGAAGCTACTACAAGTTAGTGTATTGTCTAGTATGGGCTAATACAATTATCTTGCTTGTAAAGTATGGTAAAGTGATAATGGGTAGCATGGTAGATAGAATAGTTGGTAGAAATATCTTGTAAGTTTGGTTATATATAGAGCCATGTATCTCCATTATTTGTAGAAGAAAATGTAGACCAAAATTGTTATATGAAAATCAGTTTTCTTCTCCTCGATTTTGTCCAAATGACAGTAGAGTTTTTGTATCAAAAATCGGCAGTTCATAGCTGGTCATTCCTCTACCTTGATATCAATATTCCAACATCGTATTGAGCTTTCTTGATAAAACTTTTGAACCAATAAGTTCTAATGGTATCAGAGCCCTCATAATATTAGAAAGGGCAGAAAAATAGCTGAAAAAGTGAAAAAAAAAAAATCAATAAGCAGAGCTGAAGAAGTAAGTAGAAGCAAAATCGACATGCTCAATGCAAATACGGTAAGCTAAGTGCAACCCGACATGTGTAGTGAAATCTGATAAGCTGAAAAATTCATATCCGGTAAGTGAAAATTCGGTATGCATAGAATCAAGAAAATACGGTAAGCAGTGTAAATCCGATTTGTAAAGAGGAAACCTGGTAAGCTCATGTTCTTGCAAATACGGTAAGTCAGTGCCAAATCCAGTAAGTTGTGAAATCCGGTAGGCAAAATGTAAATTTGGTATGCAAAGCAAAGAGTAAATTCGGTAAGCCTAATGAAATCTGGTAAGCTCAAACTGGTAAAAAATTTCTGAGAAAGTAAAGATGCAAGTTGAAGGTTTATTTGTTTGTAGTTAATTCGAAAGCAATAAAGTTGTCAACTATGATATAGAGTTGTGGTCAATGGTGCTTCGATCAAATGGAAAATAGAAAAACTTCAAGCTTGTAGTCACCAAAAGAACGGTTTGAAACATTAAAGAAAATGACTTGATGGTTCCAACAAAAATGTCAAAGAGGAGTGTTGAAATTAGTGTGACATTTTAGTTGTCACTTAACAGATATTTTAGTTTCTATTTAGTTACATGTTTTGGTTATGGTCTAACTTGTATTAATGTGCAAAAGTTAGACTAGTTTGAAGCCACTACAAGTTAGTGTATTGTCTAGTATGAGTTAGTACAATTATTGTTCACGAAAATATGCTTGATTAAAAATCATCACAAGTGTGCGGTTCGTTACAAGTAAAAAAGTGGACTTTTAGAGTCCGGATTATCGATCCTACAGAGATTGAGTAGTTCAATGATAATTATCTCGACCTTAACTGAAACTAAATATGTTTTGAGTGTTTCTATACTAAATTATACCGAACTAGATAATCAAATCCTACTATGAATGAATTGGCCAGACTAGATACGAATTATACTAGAATGCAATATGAAATTCGAATACAAATTGATCTACTTAATAAGAGAAAAACGTACTAGAATCACGAATCTCCATGCAACAATCTATTTCAATCCTAACTTTACAATTTGATAACACGATTAAATATTGAAGAATCAATGTTCCTATTGAATTTAATAATTTCTTTCGAGTAATGTTAAACTTATCCTATCATGCGATCCGACTATATTTCTATGACGAATAAACCATAAAAGAGTACATGAAGTTTTGTAAACACTTAAAGATTCACATAAAGTATAGCGGTATATTTCTATTCCCTATCGGACCCTATGATGATTTATACATTTTCGAATCTATTTCCCTTCTTTCGAATACATGAAATAAATCACCAAACTCATACAACCATTGCGCAGATAATTGTAGAGAAATTAAATTGCATATAAACCATTCAACAATTCAAAAACATATTTATAATATCAAAAATATAAAATTAAAGATTAAAATATCATGTTACAAAGTTCATCGATCTCCTAGTACAAGAAAAACTAACCTAACATGCTAAAGAAAGAAAAATAAAAGAATATTTGAAGAAACGTCATCACTCGAGTAGATATTCAATTAATTCCTTGAAGTGTTTGATGAATCTTCGCATTGTTCCTTGTGTTCTTGCTCCCAAAATCACATTTTCTTCTTCAAAATTTCGTAGCCCCCTTTTTCTTGTCAAGTCTAGGGTTAAAAAGGGGTCCAAGACGTGTTTCATAGGTGGTTGAATCAAATAAGGAAACCAGATTTTTCGCGTCAGAATTGTACCATGCGACCGCATGGTTCAATCATCGTGCCTCAACTTGCTCTCGGGGGAAGCCATGCGATCGCATGGAGGTTTGTACCATGTTACCGCATGGTACAAGTAACTTTTAGATTGTGCTGTTTTGGTCCCCGAACTCCGTTCTTCCTCATTTGACCTCTTTTCTTCATTTTCTTCCTTTTAACACCCTTTAATTTCGTCAATCTTGTAGTTATTTCATTTTCGTTCTTGATTTGGGTTTTAGGTCAACTTTTGAATAATTGCATCTTAGTCCCTGAACTTTGGCTTTCTTCCGTTTTAGTCTTTTCTTGCTCGTTTTCACTCACTTTCGTTATTTTCATCGATATAGTCCTGCAAACACAATTTATATAGATTTAAGTTATATTTCAACATAATTACAATCAATTGTCCATGTTTTGTGACCTAAATAAGTGCGTAAAATGCACTTATCAATTATCTTGCTTGTGAAGTATGGTATAGTGATAGTGGGTAGCATGGTAGATAAAATAGTTGGTAGAAATATCTTGTAAGCTTGGCTATATATAGAGTCATGTATCTCCATTATTTGTAGAAGAAAATGTAGACCAAAATTGTTATATAAAAATCAATTTTCTTCTCCTCAGTTTTGTCCAAATGACAGCAAAGTTTTTGTATAAAAAATCGGCAGTTCATATCCGGTCATTCCTCCACTTTGATATCAATATTCCAACATCGTATTGAACTTTCTTGATAACGTTTTTGAACCAATAAATTCCAACAGAGAGCAAGGATTTAACTTGGTTTAGTAATTTTACTTTAGCAAAGCTTATTTTAAGTTTAACAAACACCTAAACTAACTGCAACTCTTTTAAAAATCAGAATCTCAGCTCCAAAAACCAATCCCAAATGGGGCCTAAGTACTACTTTAGCTTTTCAGCCACGTATACTTAGCATTAGTAGCCAATTATCAGTAAGATACTGTTATTACAATCTTAAGAATTTTTTTTTGCCCTGTAAAAGGTAAGTGTCTTTGCAGTGGTGCAGCATAGAAGAAGAAATGTAGTGTTCTGCTAAAACATCATAGTAAAGGCATAAAATGACTCTTAGAAAATCAATGTCTGTAGCATTCCTTTCATTGCTGATTCTTATTCTTGTGGTGGGTTCAGAAGCTAGAGGCATTGCTATATATTGGGGACAGAATGGGAATGAGGGGACACTGGCTGAAACCTGTGCCACGTGAAACTGCAAATTTGTGATTCTCGCGTTTCTTGCAATGTTTGGCAATGACCAGAAACCGATGATCAACCGAGCCGGTCACTGTGATCCGTACAGCAACGCTTGTGTCGGATTGCGTTCCTATATAAATTCATGTTAAGGCAAAAGAAACAAAGTGATACTTTCGATTGGAGGAGGGGACTCAGGATGCAATCATGCAAGGGATTTGGCAACTTACCTTTGGAACAACTTCTTGGGCGGGAAATCCTCGTGCAGGAACATATGATATGAACGTCTAGAATCCGTAATCTAATAGCCACAGAGAATCATAATATAAGACAAAGTATTGATAATCTCCTTTCATCATCAACCACATTCGTATCATCTGAGGCCTCGTAAGACTCTCCACTTTTCTTCTCTTCTACAACTCTTTACAATTTATCCTAATATAATAGTAACACTCAACGTCTCGTTTGAAATGAGAATGAGAACAATCGTCCCTCCAACCATAATTATTTCCTCGCAGTTCACCATTAACACATGTTTTAGACTTTGCCGTGAGAACTTGTGACACGACCCGTCCTGAGTCAACCTGATGGACCCGACACGTGTCATGCACCGGTGATAGATTCAGATAAATACTGGACCAACCACCAAGGCAACTGAACATTCTTTGACTATGAAATATTTTTAAAAGAATTTTGACAGAGTTTCTTTTGAAAAATGGACTAAAACCACCTGGATAAAAATCAATTTTCTTAAGCATACTCATATAAATTAAAATAGGGCGCACTAGTCCCTCAGAATACAAACTTCTCAAAATAAAATACTGGTAAAACAATATTTAATAAACTTTAAAAATTAAAATACCCAAAATGAATATGAACTAAATAAACTAACAAAATGTCATACAGCTAAATGTAATGTGTGTGTCTCAACGCCATAGATCGACAGGCTCCAAGGTTGCACAACTCTGCTACTATCTGCTCAGAAAAAAGATTTTAAAATATGAGCTTGTAACTCAGTGAGTGGCTAGTTTGAAAATAAGTATACTTTTCTGAAAAGTTTTGCTCTGGTAACACTTTAAGAAAATCTGAAATCTGGTAATACTTTTAAAACTAAGCATGACTGCATCATCAAATTTCTTGCTCTTTATTCTAAACAAACAACTGAATATAAATAATCTGATCTCGGTAACTATAAGTGAAAATATGATTTCACATTACTGTAAACTAAAATCATTACTCTGCAAACTGAATAAACTGAATTCTGAATTGTGAAGTCTGATAAGCTGAATAAACATCATATTATATACTAAAGAGTCACACCAATAAGTACCCCATGAATAGCCTTACTCATGTACAGAGTAATCTCGATGTACAAGGCGAAGCCATTCAAGTTTGATAATCTGATAACTGATAATCTGGTCATACATACGCAGAGCTGCCCCAAAGGCTAAGCACCCCAGTATATGGCCCAAAGCCTATGAGTGTACGAGAGTGTGTCCCAAAGACCTCTGATAATCTAGTCATATACTGTGGAAACACATTCACATCAGTACAGAGCGGGTAAAATCACCATAACTGGTCATACACTGTGGAAACACATTCAAACAAGTGCAAAGCGGGTAAATCACCTGGGTACTTTCTGGTGGTTTTTAAAATAACTTGAAACATGCTGAAATATGTAATATTCATATAACATGCCAATGAAATGATTTAACTAAATTAAAATTAACTTTAAAAAGAACTTGCTATAAAATTCACTTTACTCTGAAAAATCATGCTTTCTAAATCAATCATCTGAAATACATAACTTTTGCAACTTATATGATTTACTATAAGAAATCAAATAAACAGTTATTTTATATAAACTTGAGAACTATTATAATTTAAATAAATGCTTATTTTTGAAAAGTAGATATTCACTCACTGGTCTATAGATATGAATCCGATTAAATTGACGTGCATTTTCGAGCTTTTCCGTCACTGCCTGAAATATGATATCGGATAACCAATTTAACAATCACGCTACCAAGTAGCTCTAAATATTCATAATCGAATACTAAAACTTAATTTCTCTATACTTGAATAATTTTTCCCAAATTTCATTTACTCACTTGGAGCTAATTCCATTTTCTAGTCTTTTCACTAAAATCTAATTCATCAAAATAATCATCATTCCAACATAAGAATAATTCCCCATTTACAATCTAGTGAAAACTAGTAGCCATAATCCAACCAATTAAATCTTTATCTTGTTTCATAAATTCAATCTTTCAAGTGAGTATTTCATCACAACTATTATTTTCCCAATCTATACTTATTCTAAATCCCAATTATAAATTCTAGGGTTTGCCTAAACTAAAATTCCTTACCTTAATTCAAATGAAAATTAAATAATCCACAATTTTGAGCTCTAAAATGCACCCATATTCCATAAATTTGAAACCCTAGAAATTTAACATCACAATATCATAAATAATTTACTTCTTAACCTCTTAAAAAAAATTAGATAGATTGAACCCAAAATAAGAGTATTAACACTTACCCTTCTTCTTCCTTCCTTTTCCCTTCTTCTTCCTTTCTTCTTTCTCTTTTTCCTTCATTTTTCTCTCTTTTTTTCCTGCGTTTTCCTCCTCTGTCGGTTTCTACTAGTGGTGGCAAAATGGGCGGGTTGGCCCGACCCGGACCACGAACCTTTCGACCCGACCGGCCCGTGAATGAAAAAAACCCGCATCATCCGGGCTTACGGGTCGGCCCGGCCCTGACCGCAAACCTTTTTTTTTTTTTTCCAAAGATTATTGGTAAAAAAAAAATTTTAAAAAAAAAATATAGGCCCGCGTTAACCGCGGGGGGATTTCCCCAAACCCGGCCCGGACCGCTGAATAAAAATTTCGGCCCATGAACTGGCATGTTCGGGTCGCGGGCCGATTTGCCTACGAGCGGGCCTGGCGCGCCCCGTCCATCTTGACACCACTAGTTTCTACCTCTTCTAGTGTGTGTTTGTATGTGATTTTATTTGAAAATGGAATAAAATATTATTTAAAAACCACTTGTAGTCCACTTAATCCGGAAATTGCAAAGAAAGTTCCTCAGCATCAATTAATAATAACATTTGACCCTTATATCTTCCATTATTAGAAATAAAATTTTCCAACTTAAAATGTATCCAATTAAATCCTCAAATATTGTCAATTTATAAAATAAATTTCAATAAAATAATTTTTCTCATTTTAGTCCTTATTTGACTTGACTTTGACTAGTCAATTTCTGACTTTGACTAAAAAAATATGGATTGTAACAACTTGATCAACATGAAAAATAATGCTTGGCTTCTTGATATTGCATGTCTCTAATAAAACAGTAGAGTCATCATTCACAGTCAAATAGGTCTTTTCAGCTAGCAGCATGGTTACCATTGTCTCATATGTCTTAGACAACGAAGCCATCAATATTGTCGTCTTTTCTTCGTCCTCAATCTTAAGAACAACATTTAACAATTCAATCACCCACATATTAGATTTATTTAGATAATCTCAAACTTTAGTATCATCACCCATCTTCAACTCATATATTTGGTCTATTCAAATATAATTTATTTGTTAATGTCTTTTAACATTTTTCATAACTTAAAAGGAGATTTCTCTTTATGAATATTCTACTCTACCTCGAGAGCAAGAACGATTCTGATGGTACTCGTTGCCTTCATTTTCTGTTCTTCCCATGTTGTGTCTTTAAACCCTTTTGACGTCTTACAATGTAACGCCTTGTAAAGCTCTTGTTGCATGTTCACGAAAATACCGTTCGATTTAAAATCACCGCAAGTGTACGGTTCGTTACAAGTAATAAAGTGGACTTTTAGAGTCCGGATTGTCGATCCCACAGAGATGGAGTAGTTTAATATTAATTATCTCGACCTTAACCGAAACAAGATGAGTTTTTGATGTGTTTTTATACTAAAGACTAACCAACCTAAATTATAAAAATTACTGGGAATGAGTTTGGTAAACTAAATGCAAATTATCCTAGAATGCAATATGAAAGCCGAATGCAAATTTTATGAAATTAATATAATAAAAACGCACTAGGATCCCGAATCACCAAACAAGTTCACTTTTAACTCCTATTTCACAAATTGATGACACGATAAATTGATTGAAGAATCAATGTTTCTAATTTATCCAACAATCTCTTTCGAGTAGAATTGAACCTATTCTAGCATACCATTTGACTATATTTCTATGACAAATGCAATATACAAGAATGCATAACGTTTTGTAAACACTTAGAGATTCACGCAAAGCATAGCGGTATATTTCTATCCCCTATCGGACCTTACGATGATTTATACCTTGTAAAATCTATTTCCCTTCTTTCGAATGCATAAAATAGACCACCTAAACTCACATAATCACATGCATTTAATTATGGAGAAAATAAATTGTATATAAATCATTCAACATCCATCAAACGTGTTTAAATATCAAATTGTAAAATAGAAATTACAAGATCACATTGTGAGGTTCATCGTTCACCTAGTACTTGAAAAACTAGCCTAACATGATAGAAGTAAGAAAACAAAAGAAATAGGTTGGAGACGACATCACCCTGTTAATTCTTGAGTTAAATCTTGAATCTTGGGATGAATCTTCTTCTCCTTCCTTGTTGTCTTGCTCTCCAATATGTAGAATATGTCAAAATATGCGTAGCCCCCTTTTTCTGGTCGAGTTTAGGGTTAAAAAGAGGTCAAAGATTGGTTTCCATAAGAAGTTGAATCAAATAAGGAAACCAGAATTTTCACGCCGGGATTGTACCATGCGACCGCATGGTTATAATCAATGCAACCGCATGGTTAAATGAAATTAGCACCCGGAGCTCTCGGTATCTTCCATGCGACCGCATGGAAATAACACCATGCGACCGCATGGTTCAATTGTTTTTCCACTGGACAGTTTTCAGTATTCTAGTCATAACTTTCTCTACCGATATCCGATTGAAGTGATTCAAAGTGCGTTAAAAATAAAACTCAAAGATCTACAACTTTGCTTCAGATATCATCTTCCAATTCGATCGTTTACCATGTCAAATATGGGTCGCAATATGAGACTAAAAATCGGTGCGTAACTTTTCGATTAGAAATTGATGTATGATCATATTTTGACGATATTTCATCCCTTTGATGTCTTCTTTCAACCAATTGAATCCTAGTACTCTTGAATCTTCATTCCATCATCCGTCACATCTACGGATTGTTTTCATGTTGTTCATTTTGATCCCTAAACTTTCATTTTCTTCCATTTTGGTCATTTTTCGCTCGTTTTCACATACTTCTCGTTATATCTATCAATGTTGTCCTGCAAACACAATTTACATAGAATGAATCCATATTTCAACATAATTACAATCAATTGTCCATGTTTTGTGATCTAAATAAGTGCGTAAAACACACTTATCATTGCATCAAAACATCTTGAATAATACTACACTAAATACTGAAATTATTTTTTTTTGGTCAAAACACTGCACCTCAAACTTTTGAACATGCCATGATGTTCAATGCAATCCCAGAATTTTGAACTGTAAGCTTTGTTACCACTTGTTGAGAAAAAAAAAAAAAAAAAAGGTTCCCCTAACATATAGCAAACAGAATGGAAAATGAAAAAGGAGAATTATTAACTCAATAAAATTTACAATACAATAGTTTTTACAACCTCACGAGTTCTCCCCACCCAAAACTAGAACATTAAATTTACTCAATAAAAACTGACAATTTTTTCAGAACCCAAAAATATATGCTTACTCAATATGAAAAGCAATCTGGATGAATGCATACAAATTTGAAATCTTTGAAAGTTTGGCATCATATGTCACAATTAGTGGTACATTGAACAGACAACTATATTGACAGATTGTGTCGTGTTTCAACTCTTGTTTTTTGGTCCTTCAACCTTTGTACCTTTCGTTTCTGTTAATTTCCCAAAGGAATAGGGACCCCTGTCTGCTACTTTTGCTGTTTTATTTCCATATAAATTACTATTTCTTAAGCTTGAAAAGAACAGGACCTTTCTTGCTCTTGGAATGGTGTCAGTGCCGTGATGTTTTTTTTTTTTTTTATTATTATTTTTTTCCAATTCTCTTTTATTATTTCTATAATTTTGTATCGTTTAGTTAATATTAATAAAACGTTTATCTTTAACCTTATGTTTTATAATCAAGACTTGTTATATTTCTAATTTATAGTCAGAATTAATATTGTACAAATTCTTAATATTCTTTCCACATTCTTGAGATTCATGGAGTTTTCATCATCGATATATTGTCACTATGTTTGGCAATGCTTAAAAAGTTTACTCATGAGTTCCCTTATAAGTAAATACATAATAAAATAAATAATCTTTTACAATAAATTATTATTCTTCAATTAGATAAGGTGCAGCTTTTAAATTAAGGGATTGCTTGACAAAGCTTTTGATCAAAGTTTTATCAAACATCAATAAAAGTTGATGAAATGTGTCATTGAAAATGATAAAGTTACGATTTTATTATAAATGTGTGGTTAAAATTAATTGTTGACTTTGACTTCAACTGTTTAGCAATTTTCAAAATCATCCTAAACAAGCATTAAGTAACTTTTTTATTTCAAAATAAGAAAAAATTACTTATCAAAACACGTTTAAAAATTAAAAGTTATTCGGAGTAACTTATAATTAAAATATATATATATATATCACATGAAAATGACTCATATTTTAGCATTATTTTATAGATTTTCAAATTTTTATCCTTTTGTATTTTGATTTTTCTAGTTAATATACATAACTGTTTTTCTTGTTTATGGTTATGATATTGAAATATAATCCAGCAGATTAGCCACAGCTATCTGTGTAACATGTAAATTGGTAATTTTCACGTTCTAGAAAGCATGAGATAGACAACCTTTTATTTATACTAATTAATTGTATGAAGCAATGAATATCATTGTCTGAATGCACTGTCGATTCCTTATCTTTAACATTTTCCCCTAATAATTTCAACAAAAACTTTTGAATTATATGAAGAAAAATGAACTGTGCATTTTAAAATATCTCCTTTATGACCCATTGTTGTTCATTATTTAGTTCTTTACAACACAGATTTTTTTATTTTAATCTTGCTTCTGGGGTGGAGTCCAACATTCTGCACCATGCCAAATATATTGACAGTTTTTATACTATTTTTTTACCTTCTGATAGGGACTTCTTGAATATTTATTACTTAATTTAAAAGCCTGCATTTTTTTCTCCGTTTGAATTGATCAATATTGCCACTATTTTCTTACAAAGAAACCACGATGTGTGTAGAAGTCAAATATACTTGGACAGTTGTACCTTTCAACCGATACCAAGAGCTAAAAACTCTGTGAAGTGTTTTACACGAGCAAATGTTAGTGGCTGTAGTGGTGGCTGGGAGTACTCTGATACTCAAGTCAACCGATAGTTGTTTCAGCAAAGAGAAATAGAAAGTTGTGACGAATCTATCAAATTTTATATACATCGGCATAAAAATAAAATGACGGCCTTATATTTATAGGAATTTGGATAGCGACGCTAAGGCTTACATGCATTTATGTGCCACGGCCATACATATGCATTAGCTATCAAGCTATGTCTTGTTACTGTAGCTAAGAGTGGTTAGGCCCATGTTGCAGTAGTTTAGAACGCATGAATATTCGACCATGAGTTATCTTTCATCAACCTGGTCCAAGCTGAGGTCGTACGAAGGCAGTGGAAGAGTTTCATTTCTCCTTGGCGAGAAGAGTTGTTGGGTCGATATGTATGCTCAGTAGTGTTATCTGGCCCCTAGTTATTCCACGTGCCTAATAATTTAGGCCTATTGATTGAATTTAATTAGTACCGAGAAGCCACTCTTGCTGTCAACTCCACTCTATTTTCTGTTGATTCATAAGTAGTCCACAATAAAAGCTTGAGTAGAAAGGGTTAATTCATTTCTCGAATAAAAATGTGTGGAGAAATTATGTCCATGGCTCATACTTCACAAGGAATGGCAATAACAATAATTATAAAAATGTAGCTAATTTAAAATATAGTTCACCAAATTGGTGTTAGATAAACATGGAACATGCCATGTGACTTTTTTTCACACACACATACGCAATTTTGAGTGTGTGTGATCCATGCAGTTGTGGGTACCATGAACCATACTATATATTGTGGTCAATGTGAACAATTCTCATTTGAGTTCCATCCCCATTTAGTATATATATATAAGCATTCTCCGGTATTTTCATCTTAAAACTATAGTTTTCTATAAACATGGAAAATTCTAATCCACTAACCACTGAAAGTTTTTCATACAGATGGTTAGTACACAAAAATCCCTCTTCTGATTTCTTTCTCAAATCCCTAAAATCATCTGCCGGCAATTCGATTGAAGTTGGATCGAAAGAACAGAATTTCAAATTTGCTTTTCCTGTATCAGCATCCCCATTTTCCCTAGCCCATGCTGATGAAATTTTCTCTGATGGCCATATTATGCCCATGTATTTTAAAAGATCCAAATCCGAGGCATTTAGTACCTCGACCTCGGCTCCTGGCACACCTATTTCTTCTTATTCTCTGAGGAGTAGATGTGAGCTGCTTCCAGAAGGGTCACTAGAAAAGAAATTTCCGGGACAACCTAGGAGTACTAGGTATTTTTTTCTTGGAAAATGGAGGAAATCATCCAAAAGTGTGTTGCAGAAGTGTTTTGGATTTGTTAGGCCACTCTATAAAACTTTAGCTTGTTCTAGAAAAAACATTAGAGTGGATGATCTTGAGAGAAAAGTTTGTGAAGTTCAGAATTTGAACAATTCCCTCCAGGCATCGCCTCGTCCCAGTACAGCTTATTCCGCGGTTGATTGGACTGATTTCGGAGAAACAGGCAATAAAAACGACTTTTATTATGAACTGAAGAAGATCAAGAGCCGAAAAAGTTCTCCACGGGAATCACCACGAATAAGTTCTTCGTATTCTTGTAACGTTTGTGCTGACCTCGAGAGCTCAATCAATGAAGCAATTCTATACTGCAAAAGATCAATCAGTACTTGTTAATACAATCTATGTTTTGTTATCATTTGAACATCAAATATTGCATTAGTCTTGCTGTCGTAACCAGAAAATTTTGGTATGTAAAAAAATTCGTGTGCCAACCAGAATTTTCTTCCCAGTGTATTTATTTGGAGCAATATATTCAAATTTGAGAGACAGTTCAGTTCTTGATAGTGTGAATCATTAATCATCATACTGTTATTAATTTTTGTTTAGGAAATAAAGTTGTGTTGGAAAAATAAATGTAAATTAATGAATCATTTCTGATTATGTAAATGATAAGAAAAGAGGATAATTTTGGCATCTTGTTGGAGGATGGTGCATCAATTTCTTATGGCTTTAAAGGGCCCTCACATGTTTCCATTATCTCTTTTTGTTCTTTTGTGACAATTCTTATTCCATTTTGTGAAGCCTTTCTCCAACACCATTGATGCTTGGTCCACCAATGGTGCTTGTAATTCTAGTACTTTAAGATGTGGTAAAAACAGCGTAACGACTACTTCTGATTTCTGCATTGGTTTCATGGGTGAGTTCTATTCATTTTCTTTGTAGCAGTAAACATGACTTCTTAGAGACTATCAAACGTGCGACCTGAGAATGCTACTTCCAATAAAAGACTATTCTTGTCCAGTCACTCTGCTAGGCACTACTTTTATAACGTGTATTGCGAACCGTCGAGATTCTTTCAAAATGTTTTGAGAACTTCGAGGAGACTTATTTTTTAAAGTGGTTTCTAGGGCTCTAAAATTTTGCTTTAACTCACAGATTCACCCACTGAACTCTGCTTTTCAAGTTCTTCTGGATGGCCCCCCACCCCACAAATTATTGTCTAATTGTTGGTAAATATCATAGAAAACCGTCGATATTGAGAAGGTAATAATGCATTCAATGGCCTTGATAGGACTTACCTCCCTTCTCCATAACAATCACGAGACAATTTCTATCACAACTATCAGACACATAATTGGAAATTAGGTGGAAGTCACTCTTCAAAATGACTTTAAAAGAAAAGGCAGTCGAACGCTAATAAGCCAACAAGCTGAGCCTTGTAAATTATGTTTTGCTTTTGTTTCATTTTTCAAGAGTGTTGGCAAGAGCTTGCACCAAACTAGAATGACTAATGTAGCCTACTACAATTTATTGAGAGCAATGCTTAATTGCTAGATATACCACTGTTGAACCGTAGAAATGACGATGATATGAACCTCTTCTCTTGCATTTCATTACACCCTTGTTATTGTTCAATAAATGAATACTATTCCATAACAACAAAGCATTATTCCTATAGATTTGGAGATGGCTACATGAATCCATTTTAATCACTTTGCTCTGTTCATTGCTAGACCTACTGAAAGATGCAAAATCACTAAGAACCCGTTTGATAGGTTACTCTTGCTTTTGCTTTTCGTAAAAGAGTTTTATAGGGAAGTTAGCTAAAGTGAGCTTCTTCTAAAAAGTCTTTTAGCCAAACAATTATTTCAAAAGCAGCTTATTAATTTTAGAAGCAGTTTTTAACTTTTCGAAAGTCTTGTCAAATGGGCCCTAAATCTAGTACCACTCACACAACACATCAAATTAAGGATTCCCATTTCTGCAAGCAACAGAAACGTTCTAACTGTGGGGAAAAACTTCAAATTAGTTATAAGAAACAAAGGGGGTCCATAAGACAAACTTTGCCAGGAGAAAAAGACATAAAAACCCATCAATTCTTGTTTTTCTGTGCTAGTTCCTCGTGTATGCCTCTATCTATATCCTTAGAATATGAGGCAGCACAATTTTGAATCACTAATTGATGCTGTCTTGTATATAAAAGTTTTATAGCCTTGGTTGTGGGGGACCAACCTTTCAAGACATCCTACTTGTCTCCGCTAACTGTTGTTCCATTCTTGCAAATAACAAAATGTCACGTACACTCGGTTCAATGGAGAATTAATCATCAACAAACAAGAAAGAGCTAAATCTTATTCTCAGTAAATTGGAGTTGAAGTTCCTCTTACAGATGAGAAATCCTTAAGACTAAGGGTCCGCTTGGCACAAATGTTGTCAGTACGTAGAGCTTTTATCAATGGAACTTTTATAAATAGAATTTTTCAAAAAATAATTATTACAAAAAAAAAAAACTGAGGACTATTTAGCTGTCAATAAAAAATTGTTATAGAAATTACATTAGTCAGGACAAGTCTAGTAGTAGACGATGTTACAGTTATGGTAAGCTTGGATACTTTATTAGGAACTATCCCAAGAAGAATGATAAGTAAAAGGGTAAGATGAGAGGAGAGACGAATTTTGCTATAGGGTCGAGTAATGACCCTAGTGAGGTTTATTGAGAGAAAACATAGTTACTGCATTACATCTGTGTGTAATCATTTTTACATGTGTGATTGTTTAATTTTTTTGCATAATTATATGTTGCATTTCAATGTGTTTGATATGTGCTTTTGCATGAATTTGAAGCAATCTGATTACTTGGTGTAATTGTTTACATGCATAGTAGGTTGAGATGCATTAGCAGTGAGTTATGTGTCTATCAGTGAGGTGGAATATAGATGTCTAGGGGTACATTGTGGTTTGTATCGGGAATGTGTAGTGTGACATTTGGATCACAAGTGGAGAGGTGATTAAATGTTTGGAATCATTTATTTGCAAAGAAATACAGATCAGGTGGAGTGTAAGAGAGACACTTCTATCACTTCTATTAGGTAGAGACCATTATCCACGTAGTTGGGAGAAGTAATGTGGTGATAGAGAATTATCCCGAAAACTTAGGATTTATTGTGGATTATCGGTTAAACATGAGTTTAGTGAGTATGGTGGGCGATGAGATGAGATGTTCTCGAGGTGTGAGCAACACGGAATGAAATATGATAAGTGTGGTGAAATCTTTTTCGTCAGGTCATTTATGCATTTGTTGCATATGTGTTGGCCATGTGTTTGATTAATTTGGTGTTAATATGTTGTTCTATGTGAACGTGATTTTGGAAAGATCTGTGTGTTATCATATGTTATATCTTCATCGCGAGTTTATTTGCTCTTGACTGATTACTGTGAATATTTGCTTCTACTTGGGTGTTCTTGACCTTAACCCTAATGAGTATATGGAGCAGGTATGGTATGTGTTTCTAGTTGGAAACACAATGTAAGGTCTGTGATATCAAATTTATTGGTTACCTTGATTTTGCAAGTATTAACTATGTGTTTTGATTGCTTGCAGATTTATTGGAAATCAAGGTGGAGATTTGTTGGATTTTGATACCCAATAAATTTCGGGTTACGATGTTAACGTGAGATTATATATTTTATAGGCCTAGGCCGATGAGTGAAATAGTTATCAACAATCAAGTCCAATGACTCTATCCGGTCCAATTGTATTCTCTTTTGAATGGTTTAAATCTTGGCCCGTTTAACCCTTTTATCGGTCAAACTTAAAGCTTAACCTAGTCTATTTATGAGGTAATAACCCGAGACACTTTCTAGTGTGATTTGTGTGTGAAAAGAGGTGAAAACCTGGCTGCTGTTGGAGAGAAAAAAAGGCAGCCTTGGTGCCCAAAAATCAGTTGATTCCTTTGTGGATTTTTGATCTCTTTATTGCCTTCCTTAGTGGTATTTTCTCCTTGCTTTTGTGGTTACAAATCACCATCGTTATCTTGTCCTTTATAGGTGAGATTGAGAAGCAACCGATGTGAATATATTGATTGTGGATCGGAACCGATTGGATTGGTTAATTAGTAAAGAAATGTACGTGATACTGAGCCCCAAAAACACCATTGACGATCCTTAGAACATGCTTCCGCGACATAGCGTAATTTGAAAAGTGCTTTTGATTTATTAATTCTGCATACTACATAATTATTTGACTAAATATTATTTATTTACTATTTAAAATCTATAAAATCAAATATTTTAACTAAATTGTCATTGCACAATTTTTTTTCATTGTAAATCGTATTATTTCAAATGTATTTGTTCAAGACTTTAAAAATATGAGACATAGCGTACAAAATATAATAAAATACGAAATGGTATAATTTCTTGTATAATCTTAAATTTAATTTCAAAAATATATCGCTCATTAACAAATGAAAATAATAAAAAATAAAAAATCGAGAGTCAAATTCAGCGTTCAAAATAATCATTACATGTTCGTATTTTACTACAAATTAATAAGGAAAATAATGTAGATTTCAAGTTTCTACAAAAACTGAATTTAGAGTGATGTTGGGTGAGATCAAACTTACCCGCGACACCACACCATCAAACTCACCCGTAACACCACCCCGCGAAGAAAAGCTATGGGACACCCCGATGCTATGAAACACTACATAACTCTACCACTACGCGGTCGGACCATCGACCCCCATGAGTACTCAATAGCTACGCGGTCGGACCGTTGAGCCCTATGTACTAGGGCACTCTACAACTACGCAGTCGACGCAACACTCAACCATTATGAGAGGTCGACCACCATGCCTACCACGCGGAGCCATCAACTCCATGCGGGAGCTCTACGTACAAGTTGGACCGCCTACCACTACAAGGCACCCTATTACACTTAGTCGCGAGAGATCACTCAATTAGATGGAGGTCGCTTGGAGGTTATCATAAAGACAACCAACCACTGAATAGATAGTGGCCACCATCTCAGAACGTGGTGAATGTGAAATCACAATGTGTGACACGTGGTATTGCAACTGCTCAGCGATTACGCGGCTCCACCCACCTATAAATACCTCTAAGGCGGGTTAAGTAAAGGGTTGGAAAAACTCTGATCATTTGAACATTTATTATCTACGATTTTCTCTCTAAGTATATATTCCAAAGATTTATAGTAAATTGTCATTTTTTAAGTTGTTAGTTATTCAAAACACCTCCTCGTGTGAAGACTAAATTCATTGTCTTCATAAAATATGTGACACATAAAATGGATGGTAACGAGACTTTTTATATTATCTTCAAGAGTCAATGCCTATTAGCCAAGTCGAGATTGTGGCCTATAAGGTGTTTTGTCATCCAAGATACAACTACAAGGTCCTTATGAATAGCGCGTTAACCTAATGTTATATGAATCTGTGCAAGAAGAGTTTTAACTTCAATAGCTTCATCTTGGCATGAAAAGTGACTGTTCCTAACTCAAATGAGGGGACCAAAGACATTGCTATTCACATTGCATCAAGCATGTCGGAAATGTAGCTATTTAGTCCCTTGTTTCAAAACTAAAAAGACAACAAAGGGATTGTCTTTTTGACACAAATGCACATGTTTGGGTACAAACGATTAGGTTCATTGCATTGTGATATTCAATATAAACGACCACGAATAATTTCAGAAGAAAATGTAAACTATATAATGTCTTATGTTAGTAAAACGTATAAAACTAAAGGCGGACAACGAATCTACGAAACTTTAACATGAATGCATATGTTTGGAACCAAAATTTAGGTTCGTTGCATTGTGATACTCATTTATTTTATTTATTTCAAAAAAAAAAAAATCAATTTAAATTATATTTTTACACTATAATGTTCTTTCTACACGAGTTGAATTTTACAATTTGAAGTTGAATTCACTAATTTCTTTGCAACAACCGTGCAAGTCCCATTGAAATGGTGTTCATTCAACGATAAGAAATCTAAATTGTTTTAAAGAAATAGCTTGAAGTTTATTAGAGCATCTCCAACCATGCACCAATTTGGTACAAAAATTCACTTCAACCGCGCACAAACTCTACGCCAATTTAGTGCCATGAATAGTATTACAACAAATTTGTTATCACACTATATATTTTGTGAGACTTTTAGAGTTTTTCATAATTCTTATTTTGCTATTCATTTTAAACTACAACAAATTTTAGTTTCTACGTCTCCTTTTATTATTTGTTTATTTAACTTTATTTAGCCTCTATTTTGTGCGAATTTAAATCAAATTTTTAGTTAATTTTGATAAAATTTGATGAAAAAACACTCATCAAATCAAAGTCTTCAAAAATTCCAATTAAATATACTCATTTTAAATTCAAATCTGAATTTTAAACAGAAGCTTATTATTATTATTATTATTATTATTATTTTGGATTATTATATTTAATTAATATTTATAGTAAATTGGCATTTTTTAATTGTGATATTACGCATAATTTTTTTATTTAATTAATAAATACATTTTTTTAAGTTTATTAAAGTCCTTTGGTGTTAAATTAATACATTTTTATAAATGTTTATAAAATTTGTGAATTCTATAAAATATATATTTAAATTAATTATTGAATTTGATTCAAAAATATCTAAATCTTATCCCGATCAAATAAGGACCAAATATAATTTTCATTTTAATAATTTTAGTGACATAATTTTTAATTAAGACTCTAATTGGTTCAACTTAAAAAATAAATTTAAATTGAAATCAAAATTAACAATTAATTATAATCCTGTGCTTTTAACTTCTATCAATATTTATTATCTAAACCAAAGGCTAAATAAATTAATTATTTAAACTTTAAAAATAAGGAAATATTGTTCTGTAATATTTGGTGTAATATTTAAAAATTGCATTAATTTGATGCTAAGATTGGATATGACCTTGGGCTCATTCTACCTTTCTTTAAACAATTCTTCAAGTTTTTCTTTGATTCTGGCAAGTTGCACGTACAATCATCTAATAGAATGACCTGATCTTGGATGTTTTCGGAACACATTTTATCGAAAACCAGGAGATTGAGCAATTTGTGGATTTCATGTTAGCCAATTAAAAATAAAGTAAAACATTCGATAATGATTTGCAAAAAAAACAAAAAAACAAAATTATATAGGCCGGGTTCCAGACGAATCAAAATGAAAAAGAGTTTGAGGCATCTTACGATCCGGCCAATAAAATCAATTTACGAAGGCATTAACTGTTTAGTGTTAAGAGAGGTCTCATCGTAGAGTTCTTCATCTCCTCTGGGAACATCGCACATTTTCATCCACAGAAAATATTAAATAAAAAAATTGAGTTTACTTCTCTTTTGAGAAAAATGAAATTAATAAAAAAAAAAATGTTCGAAATTTAGGAGAACCTAACCGGAACAAACCATCCGATTCGGCGATCAAACTTCAAAAACAAAATTGATATTCGAAGGTAAACTTGGCAGAATCGGCATCAATTTATTCGCCTTTCGTCCATAGGTCCTTCGATAATTTATCACCGAAGTTATGAATCATAACATTTTGAGTGCGTGTTATGTGTCTGAAGGATAACATAGAGAAGTAAAGAGAGAATGCTCAGTGAATACGAACCATAGAATGGAATTCATGTTGCAGTACAAATCCCGCAATCATAATGTACAAGTCTTCATTGCAGCTCTTTTTCACTCTCTGCTGCAGATTAAATAAATCAAGATTTAAAAAAAAAATGCGAATAGGGAAATCAGGAAGAACTATGAGGGGAGGAGAGGAGAATAGGGCACGTATATAATTGTCAAACCCTAGATTTCTAGGGTTTTAACATGGATCTATACCCTTTACAGTCCACAGAGCCCAAGTCCAATACTTAATGGGTTAGTATAGGGGTGACAATGGCCCCTGAGACCCGTGAAAGCTTGACCCATTGACTCCATTAGCCCATGAGTTGAGCCAACTCAGATTTTTGCCAGTCAGGAAGAGCCCGAACCGGTGCGCACACCCACAGGCCCGTCTATCGTAAAAGAAAATCGAAAAGCTTAGGCAATTTAACCTGATTGATTACATTAAAAAGAGAATCGAGCTCTATATTGCAAATCGCATACATCGTGCCACAGTCTATCCAACCTTAGACTCCATTTGTACGTCAGCTTAGGAAGGGGATTTTTTTTGTTTTGAAAGCAAGAAATGCTTATTTGCTCGAGTGCAACGTCTAGAAAATTTTAGGTACATACTTTCTTTTCTTCTGTATTTGGGGACAATCATACGGCCACCATTCACAAGGACTTCAGATGCCCACTCCCCTGACATATATCTCCATACATGATTTTACGACTTTGGAATGACATTTTTGTTAAACAGTCGCTCGAACCTCATCACTGCAACCCCCACCCCTTTGTAAGGAAGCATCCCAACATCTTAGCCCTAATATTCAAAAGTAATCGTAACATACATGGCACACCTCACAAACTAAGCTTGTTTTCATGACTATCTAATCACGTCCAATACTGCACACAAACACTTCACATATGGTTAAAATTTGGAACAACTGCATCTCTTATTGAAAAAAGGATGGCGAATTCAATGCAATGATGATACGGGTTTAATCAACACGTTGCATCAACAAAACCAAAAATTTACTACTAACACAACAAACAAACAAGCAGCAAATAATTCTGTGCAAGAATCCATATGCATACTGCCAAAGGGCCAGTAAAAACCAAAAGCACCCACACCTAAACTTATATCTATGATGTCCTCAAAAGCTCCTTCTATTAAAGCATATTACATCATTGTATAAAACCAAAGGATTGAATCCACCGCATATTTCATATCCGAATCTGAGTACAGGAGAACACGAGATCAAAAGAGGGTACCGTTAAATATCTGAAAACTAAAACCAAATTTCGTCATACCCACAGCTTTAAGCCCTCTTTTTGTCTTTCAATGGTCCTCGGGGAATTTTGCTAAGAACTTTTGCATCTAAAACTGCATACAGCTTCTTAATCTCAATCAATGCTTTCTCTGCAAATGCATCGATTTTGTCATCGTACTTCTCATACAGAACAGGTAGTGTTTGCAGCAGAATAAACGCTGTCAATAGATATCAAATTCATTGTGTCAGCATCAAGTGTAACCACCAAAAACAAAAAAACCTAGATTAAAAGTTCGAAGACAATAAATTCTTTACATATATAGAACAATGTCAAGAAGTTGCACCAGCTGCCCACAATTGATAGAACCCACAAGCCAGCCACAACCTAATAAACAAAAATTGAATTTCTTCATTATCACTATATCATATCAACTAGTAAGGAAGAAAAGTAGAAATACGTGGAAAATGCTTATCCATTCCTGACAAGAAAAGAACTAAAAGAATCAGGAGAATTTGGCTTTATTATAATGGTTTTATGAAATTGATAGATGAGAAACAATTAAAACTTACCTATCACAAATTGTCACTAGAATTACAAGGAACTTGGAGTAATAAAAATTAAGTAGAACGCTATTAGTACTTAGATTGGACGAGCAAGTCAAAACATCAAATTGAATAAAGCAACAAGTTACATTTGAAATCTCTATTAGAATTTGGGACAGAACTTCAACAAAACAAACTTCTAATTTCTAAGCACAGTTTTAAAAAATGTTCCTATGGCACGCCACAATGGCAATGAGCACGACTTCTTTTAGGGGTCAGTGAGGGTTATGCCTAAACTGATTGAATCGTCAGCCTCAAGGCGACTGCCTCATTAATGAAGTCTTAAATGCCTTGGGCCCCACTTATTTGAAAACCCAAAAGTTCCATTGGTTTGACTTGCTTCAAAAATCTATTCATATCTTCACTATATACTAATCAGCCATTGAAATATACTCATACCTTGAATATATTAAGGCCCTGTTTGATTCCCATTTTCATTTTCATTCTCATTCTTCTACTCATTTTCAACCACACATTTTTCAATAAAATAATATTTTCCATCACATCAATAATTTTTCCTTCTTTTTCAACCACACATTTCCCATCATATCACTATTTCAAAATTCATTTTTCCCAAATAATCTCTATAAAACACACTCTAAAGTTAAAATGAATTGTTTGATTACTTGTTAATATACTCTGACGAACCAAAACACAAACACATAACTTGTAAGAAGAAAAAGAAAAAACACAGATATTAGCCCACTGTGACACCGATTGTAAAATTGCTCCACTTTGGCACCACTTCACACCGGCGATGGTAGCATACTAGCATCACGCCGATGACAACAGAGGAGACTTTTATGTCTTTACTGATTTATTGCTTTGTTTGGATTGATACTTTATGCTAATCCACTGCTTTGGAAATTTAGCCCCAGTTTGAGCCCCATCATATTAAAACTCTTGTTTCTCCAATCTCAATTTCAACCAATAAAAAATTTTACACGTAAACCCAAAACTTTTCCCCATTTTTTAACCACACATTCTCCAAAATAATCAATATTACAATACTTAATTTTAGCCCTTGTTTGAGCCCCATTTTTTCTATCTAAATGCATTCTTAAACAATCATTTGATCTCATTTCAATCAACACATTTTTCAATAAAATTATATTAAACGTAAACCCAAAATTTTTTCTTATTTTTTAACCACACATTCTCCATCATGACACCATTGCAAATTGCATTTTTCAAACAATTAATAATAATAATAATAATGGGGCTCAAACAACCCCCTATACTTCTGTAGCTTTATTACTTTTTCATTTTTGGTTCACAGTGAGGCTTACGCCTCATCTCTTTCTCAGTACCTGTTTTTGCCTTTTAAAACAATGGTTAGAGTCCACAAAAATGGGCAAAAGATTGCAATAAAGTTGTAGAGACAAGTTATCCATAGAAGAATAAAAAAAACTGCACCAGATTTAGGATCATGTAATACATTCCACCAAGTAAATATCTTTTATCAGTTGATGTAATGAAAGACGTAAATTGTAGAACACTGCTCTTCTCAAAACAAAATGCTAGACATATTACAAAATCAGAATAATTTTAACCAGCAAAAACATACCATAAGGAACTTCTTGAGATCCCTGCCAGATGCAATTTCCCTTAACACGGCAAGGGCACGATTGATCTCAATCCTAAGACCTGAAGCAACCTGAAGAAATGGATCCTCTGGAAGGTGAACTTCTGGTATATGTGGAGGACGCCTGCAAACAGAAATTCATGCATACATTATCAGCAATGCACAACATTAAGCAAACAATTAATTATAGATTCAAAGACTTGGATAAACCCACTTGTTTATAAATGTTGATACACTGGACCACAAAAACAAGACTGCAAGGGCGAGAATTGAAATGTGGCAGACCAGAGTAAGCAAATGGTAGTCAAGTAATTCGAAAAGGACCCAGGCAGCTGTTACCCCACCAATTACGGCAGCAGATATTTTCTTGTTCCTCCACAATAATACGTCAGCAGCTACATAAAAATAAATAAATGACACATTATGTTCCAAGAACAATGTAATTTCCGTCCAATTCACATTCTACCATCATTACTATCCTTATTACATAATTCATTTCTGGTAAGGACTCAAATTCTGAACCAAAAGACAAACTTGATCTGCGACAAATATCGTCCCCCTATTATTGTTCCGTATATTTACTCTCCTGCTAGTTTCCAGAATTATTTCGTCAGCCAAACAGCATCCACAATATCTACAAACTACACAGATCAAATCTAGGAGCCATAGACACTAATCCAATTACAAAATTGAAACTAAGGCGAGGTTTGCAATTCATTCAAAGATAAGAGTTTAAAATTTTGCTAATCAAATGAATTTTAGAACCCTAAAATGCTAAGAACACTACACAAAAATACTTCGTAAAGTAGAAAGTTTTGCTTTACTAAAACATAAAACTCACAGTATATCTATAGACATACATTCACAAATCATTAGAGGTTTCTACAAACTTAATTAAACAATTTACCTATGAAAATATTAAAACTTATCCCCTCTAGAAAAACTTCTATAATTTACCATATACAAAACGATCCACAGTATTAATTCATTTGTTTTGTTTGCAGGGTTAGCAAGTTAGAACATACGTTTGCCTCCACCAAAGACCTTGTGCACAGGTTTTTCCCGTCCGAACAATCGGTAAATCTTGGCCTTAACAGATGACGGAGAAGCCGGCTTCTTCTCGGAATCTGAGTCTGACGACGATGAAGACGAATCGTCGCCGTGAATCTTCCCTGCTATCTTGTTTAACAAAGACTCCTCCTTCTGATCCGAATTCTCTACATGATCAGCCATCCTCAAACGGATTCAAATTCCAAATTACGAAAACCCTAAAATCCGAATCGACAAAGGCTCCCAGCAACGGAGTGTGTTTTGTGGGTGTAAATTCAATAAAATCGGCAGTGTCACTGATGGTTTTAACTTTGAAGTTTAATTAGGAAGATTTCCATTAGAAGTCACCATACTTTGATTAAACTTTCATTTTAGTCATTCGACGTTTTTCTAATTAAAAATCACTATTAAAGCTTTAATTATATATTATTTAAGTTTAGTCCTTCGAAATCAATTTTCATAAAAATTAGATCATTTTTATTTTTACGTGATAAAAGAATTCTTGCATTTATGTCCAACTAAAGCAGCAAAGGATAACAAAATGTCCTGCGTTCGCTAACGATCATGAATAGGTTGGGAATTCCATGGTGGCAGGGAACGTTGCCCTAACTCCAAACTTGTTCCAATTCTAATTTATTTTATTTTTTTGTTTTAAATTAAAAAATAATGTTAAGTCAAAAAATGATGGAAAATGAATTTTAATTATCATCCCACTACTTGAAAATTCCCAACAAGGTAGTCGATAGAGAGGGCCGCCCTAGCCTCGTCCCACCTTGTTACCATGATACCATCCACAGGACAAATAAATGTTGAAAGAAATTCAACATGGGAAAGCACGTTAGCCACGTAAGGGGAAAAAATTGTGATTAAATCATAATCTTGACCAAAGTGAAATAAAAGTACTAAAAATGGAGTGACTTAAGAAAATGTCACTCAAAGTTGGGCGACCTCTAGTAATATTTTATCCACTTCGTACCCTTTTCAAGTAGAATATCGAGGCGTGATGGCGTTATAGAGACGCAAAAGAGTAATAAAGGTTTTGACTTGATGACATTAGATTTGAGGGATAATACCTTAAATGGTTACTGAACTTTGTCTAACTTCCCTCAAGGGATCATTGAACTTTAGAAATACTCTACTCAGACATTGAACTTTGAAGGTAATATCTTAAATGATCACTGAATTTTGCCAAACTTTCCTCAAGAGGTAATTAAATTTCAGAAATCTCTTGCTCAGTCACTCAACTTTATCGTTTGGAATCTCATTCATCATTGAACTAACTACATTACTCTTATATTGAAATACACTACAACAAAATGACATCATCCACACTGACTACATTACTTTTACATTGTTCAAACCAACAACTAAAATACAGTACTCACAACAAAAAAATTAAAACTCCAATCGAAAGCAACGTGTAGAATCCTACGAGATAAAAATTCTTATCTCGAATTGACTCTATTAGTAAAATTTGACGATTTTAACCACGTGTCTAACATAATAGTGACGTGTGCATGTTGTTCACACAAATTCATTGTCAATTAAGAAAGTTGTTAATGAGGTGAAAAAAATTGTAAAGTTGCAAAGAGGAAAAATAAGTTTTTAAAGTTGGACAAAAAAAAGACGGGGACAAAAATTGTTCATCAATTAAACACCTACAAACCCTTATTTTTCCCCAATTTTGAATTCATCAAACCCTCCATTCCCGTCGTCGGCAAAACAGTGGCTCCAACGTGCGCACGTCACTATTCTATTAGACACGTGGTCAAAATCGTCAAATTTTACTAGCGGAGTCAAGTCCATGATGGATGGAATCCCAAATCACAAAGTTGATTGATTAGGTAGGGAATTTCTAAAATTCTGTAACCTTTTGAGGAAAGTTGGGTAAAGTTTAATAACCATTTAGAGTATTATTCTAAAGTTGAGTGACTGAGTAAGATATTTTTTGGAGTTCAGTGACTCTTTGGAGAAAGTTGATAAAGTTGAGTGATCATTTAGGATTTTGAAGGCTAGATTTATTTTGGAATTGAAATAGAATGGGCGGTGAGTGTGTGTCTGTGTTCTTATGCTTTTTGTGAGTGGCTCACCGACAGGTACACGTGTCGAAAGGACAGCGAATGAACAGGTGGTTAAAGGGTACGGGCCGGTGACTTTACGTGGTGTAAAATGGACTTTTATTTGTCCATTTTGCTTTTTTTGGGCCACTCCCAGTTGGGGCTTTCTTTTTGTTGCCAACTTTTAATTACAAATAAAATAATTATTAAAAAATCATTCGATTTATCCTCAAACAATTGTTTAAAATTTTATATTACTTTTTCAGTGAATATTTTTTAGGATGTGTAATGATAATTTACTTTTTTCACAAAAAGTATTAATATCCATTTTACTTCTCTGGATCTTATATAAACACGAGGGAAGATATATAAATTTAAAACAAAATTATCTTTTACGGCTTAAAATTTTTTGTTCAGAGCGTGTTTGGTGGGGGGATTAAAATTAAATTTTTTAGTAAATTGTGATAGAAATTTTTGAAATGTGTGGTTTAAAAGTTGTGAGACTCATAAAAGATGTGATTAATATTGATTGTTTGATTTTGACTTTAATCCAAACCAAACAGTCACTTAGGTAGTCTGACATTTGAAATATCAATAATTATTCGTTTGCTAGAATACGGTTACCCTTTGTTCAAGCCCCGTTATAAAGAAATCTTTTGGTAAAATGTATTATGAAATAGTATTATTTTTTTTTAAATGTGGTTAAAAAAGAAGTAAATTTTTTTGATTTATTTATAATATTATTTTATTCAAGAATATGTGATAGAAAGGAAGAGGGAGAGAAAAATGTATTAAATTTTTGAAGAGTGTCAAACAATATTCTAATAGTAGAATAATCATAACTAAAATGGAAAGTCAATTTTCATTATTAAGTTTTGAATTACGAAAGAAGTGATAAGAAAGTAGTCCCCACAAGAATAAATGGGTCATTTCCCCAAAATATTGCAATATTTTAACTTCATATGATGACTTGGAACTTCAATAAATATTTTTTTGAAAAAAAAAATGTTTTAAATTTGAAAATGTCTAAAATTTGTAGAATTAAGAATCCCTAATGAACATAAGTTCAAGTATCAAATACAACTGATAATAGCATCACATATTATTATCATTGTGCTATCAACTCTATATTGGAATGGTAAACAATATGTAAAAAATAATGAACGAGGTTAATCGAGGATTGTGGGTTCCCTGTCCTATCCAGTGGAGGACCTAAGAAATATTTTCAGTGCGGGCAAAAAATTCTCGAATCCAATGTGCACTCGTAAATGTGAAGAATGAAAAGAAAACCGGAGAAGAATGGAAAAATTGAATGAAGAAGAAAGAGAAGTAAACGAGAGAAAAATTGCGTACATTGCACCTTTCATGTAATAGTTTTAATAAATATATACAAGCAATTGAAATAAGTTAAACTTCATTCCTAATCATAAAGTTTCATGGAGTTTTGTCATCTGCTATGATGAAGATTATTTTCCTACCACAAGAAGCATTTTTTTTTTCATTCTCTAAGTTAACAACCTCAAATAAATTTCTTTGATTTTTGAACCCACCTGTTAACCTTTTATTTTCAAATGGAAAAAGTTTGTAAATTGTAACTAGAGGAACTTAATTGATAGAGAAAAGTAATCCACCCTTAATTGGGCGAGATGGAAAATTAATGACTTTAACCTATAATTTGGTGTTTATGTCATTACATTCTCCATTTTCACGAGCAAGAAAACTCAGCAGCTTATTTTACACTCTTCAGTGATCAAAAACAAGAAAAAGGGAAAGTTATAAGATTCTCCATTGGTAGCAGCACCAACAACGACAGTAAGGAGGACGATCAAAATCTCTGCAGACTTACAGCAAAATCCCTGCCAACTGGCATTCTGCGAATGGCTCAAAGTAGAGGTGTCAAAATGGGCGGACCGGACCGACCCGTCCAAACCTGCCCAAAAGTGAACCAGCCCGTGAATCGAGCAGGTCGAATCACAGGCCTGTATATATTTTTATCGGTCCGGGTCGGGTTTTGGAAAACGAGCCCGTGGTTAATAGCGAGCCTTTTTTTTAAAAAATATTAATTTTATCATTTAATTTTTAAGTGATAATCTTTGAAAAAAAAAAATGCCGACATGTTCATGACCCAGCCCATGCGGTTTCGGTCCGAGCAGGGTTACTTACTTTTTCCTCGACCCGGGCTGGATCGGCCCATAAGCCTGCATGACGCGGACTTTTTTTACAGAGGACTGTGCACGAACTTTTTAGTTTGCGGGCCAACAGGATCGGCCCGCCCATTTTGACATGTCTAGCCCAAAGGAATTGGATCCGCCCCTGGTCCTATCCCCACATAAGCAAGGATGGCACAAAAAATCCTAATGGAGCGGGTCATGGAAATGGAGTCCCCACCTTGAACACGCCCTATTGATATTCGTAATTATATAGCATAATACCGAGGATGGAGATTTTTAGACCAAAGGATAATTAGTATAAATGATATTTTTGACTAAAAGATCAAAAATATTATCCATATTAGTTCACCATCATATCGTTCACATACTACCTATCTAATCTATTTTATATTAATTTTTTATAGTCAAATACAATACACCAAACGTAACCTAAGAATTTACGGTATCACAAAAAGGATAAGTTTATATTAAGCATAAAATAAATGAATAGTAACAAAATCAGAAAAATAGTTAAAAAAAGAAAAGGGCAAACAAGTTACTTAACCCTATTCCACGAACAAATTCAAACTTGAAAAGGTCTGTAAAGAACGGCAAACACTCTGATAGTCATAACTGTAAAGGATGGAGCCCAAAAGTTTACGAATTGATTTACAATTGGCAACTTATCCATTCAGTGACTTTGGCATTGATTCTTTCTTTTTCGCAATTCTTTTTTGAACCGTTCCACAAGTACCAGTTGAGGACCAAGAAACCACCCAACCCCACATGGAAGTATTGAAAAAATTCATTTAAGCAAAAAATGTAAAGTATCCTTGATTATGCAAGTCAACAGGTGAGCAGCCAAAGGGATTTGGAAGGAAGCGACGGACCCAAATTGAAGAAGAAAGAGTGTGTGAGACAGTGAGTAATCAGTTGGAAAGAGATTGAAGGGCGAAAGGATTTGATTTTGAGATTTTGCCAATTATATATGGAGATTTTAAGATAGTCATCGCTTATGAATTTAGATGTCAATGACAGGCTGAAATTTTCTGAATATCATTAAAGGCGCACTTTCAAAATGTGCTAAAATCACGATTTTTGGTCTAAGTCTTTAATATATTTTTTGGATAGGAATGATTAGATAGTGCTAAACAAAGTTAAGGAAGAAAATAAAGTTAAAATTTTAGTTTTATAGGGTCCAATGTGCATGTTAATATGTTTTATTAGTGTTATTATTATTATAGAAATAAGTTGATTTGAGCTCAAAAGCTTGCATAGAGATATTTTTACAAGAAAATCTCTCATGTTACACTTTAAAAAATCAGATTTTTGTTGTATCTAAAAATGGTTAAAAAGAGTAGATCGGTTCATAGTCAATGCTCCTAAATGATTTAAAAAAAATTAAAAATTAAAAATTAAAAATTAAAGTTTAACCTTGGAGAGGAAACGAAGAAAGGAAAGGAAGAAGAATCGATACCTTCTTAATTATACTTCCAAGTCAGGAAAAGTTTTCTTTGGTATTCAACCCACCAAGTTAAGTTAAACCATAGAATTAGAATTTATGTGATAATCAGCGCTACACCAAATTTTGCACCATTTTACACCATAAGTTTCCTCTTGTCTATTTTCTCAATTTTCCTATTATTCCAAGATTAAAAAAAAAAAGAAAAAAATACACCATTTCAAATTTATATCTCGACCAATAAGTGAACAAGAGTGTAAATATTCCTAGCATGTTCATGTTTGAGATGGGTTATTGCAATTTTTTGCATGTTTGAAAATCAATTTGCTATTTCGCACTTTTGAGGTCTAACGTGCAATTTCAACTAAGAGCTCGTTTGATTCCCATTTTTATGGAAAAATGTATTTTAGAATAATAGATTGATGGAGAATGTGTGGTTGAAAAATAAGGAAATGTTTTTAATTTAAGTGAAATATTATTTTAATGAAGAATGTGTGGTTGAAAAGAAGAGAGAGAGAAATACATTTTCATAAAAATGGGAATCAAATGGGCTGTAAATATATTTCTTTAGCATAGAAAAAATAATGTTATTTATCATCCCTATCATCATCACACATTACATAATAGATCCAATGGAATGTAGATATATGTGATCCCTTTTATTGGACTTATCATTTATTACTAACTAAACATGGTGATGATTATCAGTGATGCTAAATAATATTATTCTATAAAAAAATAGTTGATTTGACTCTTTTTATGTCTTTCGGACGTTGGAAGATTTTCAAAATTTGATTGTGTAGAAAACAGCTTTAACTAACTTCATTGAACCTATAAAATGTAGTCTCGAACTTAGCATGTGGTCAATACAAGGTCCACGTTGTTAATACTGCACAATTTTCCATACTAAAAATGTAGAAAGTACACACATTTTCACAAAAAGCACAAGTGCCTCGAATGGTGAAAAAGAAGTAAGTTGTTTGTGCAATCTACGTGCAGGTCAATTAAACATAAAAAAAAAAATTGAACCCCAATTTTGAGGGTTCCCCATTATCCCGTTCCTAGAGCATTGTGAAGAGGTAAATCGTGAAATGTGTCTCAACAGGCCAGGGTACAAGAGCTATCATACTGGTGCCCACAAATAGTTCAATTCCAAACTTTGTAAGAGTCGAGAATTGAATCCTCACACTACGACTGTCAACTCAACTAAAACTACCTCACTCTTATGCACCACTGAACTATGCCCCGGAGGACTCAGGTCGATTAAACATTTACAACATTTTTCTAAATGAAGCAATAAAAAGTTTGTTTGAAGTTTAAAACAAGATTAAAGTTATTTAACATTATTGGTGTATATCACCGATTTAGATGGCATCATTTGTATCATTAAATTATAGGTTCAAGTAAATACAAAGATTTATAACTCATTTATTAAGACATATCATATGCTTACATTTAAACTGATGTCCTAACATCACTATGTTAGATAACATTATTTTTAAAATAATGAAACACATTTATTTGACACCTCTAATTCCCAACGAGTTCCATCATGACTCCCATTGATTTTTATTTGACTTATTTCCCAGAATTCAGTGCTCCCTAAGATATTTTTGTGTGAGTAATGGTCATTATTTTAGGTCGTATGTACTGCTAGAGCTTCAAAGCATCTAAAGGACCTCATCTAAGGTGTTATAACAATTTTTTCCATGTACTGTTGTATCGAATATTTATATGAGAGATTGTGAATTCATAACATATTTTGTAAGGAGGATTGAATAGCACTCAATATTATTAAAGAAGAAAATAAAGTTAAAATCTTATTCATATCAAACGTGTAGGTTTCTCTTCTTTAATTCTCAGTGTACTCAAGCAACACGATATATGCCACAAAATGTTAATCCAACAACGCCAAGGGCCGAATTTAGTAATATGCTAAAAAATGTCTGTCCGTCAATGCGAAGGGCCGAGCTTCCTGATCGACTACAAATGTGAGTCCGACAACAACTCTAATGCCAGATTTGAGGAATTTGCTTCAAAAGGTTTGTCCCAAATTAGCAAGAATGAATTCGAACTGTTTCTTATTAGTCCGCTCTTGAATAAGAAGTGGAGGCCAAGAAAATGTCAAATTTGACATCTAGATAATAAGTGAGGAAGAGCATCTAAAGCTTCCCTCCATGTTCATATTTGAGGTTGGTGTTACTATTGCCATTCTTGGGATCTTGGGGGTCGAATTTGCTCCATCTAAAGCTTCCCTCCAAGTACTATGACATTATTTGTAAATATTGTCATTTTTTGTACTACACATTCGAATTTAACCAGCATACAACGTGTTAAGAAAATGAACGATTGAGTTACTTTAGGTTTTTTTGTAAATTCAATGATTAATCAAGGGTAATTAGCACAAAACGTCCTTACCTTTCAATGTTATTATGCAAAACATCCCTACATTTTATTTTTTGGGCATTTTTACCCCTACATTCACCTTCTATTTCTGAAATAATCATTTTCATCCAATTTCTTATGTAAAATGACAAATATACTCTCATATTTAAATAAATAAATAAAAAATTAAAGAACAAATTACAATCATACTCCCAAACTTTAAGCATGTGACTCTTGTACTCGCTCGACCCTAACTCCATACTACAAGTGTATCTTGAACCAAATCAGGTATTCTTGGAATCATCGAACCTTTATTCATAATTGTATGTTTATCTATTTTCCCCATTGTGTGCTTCCCAAACCTAGGCCTTTTTGTGTATTGTTCTCACATTAAATAGGCAAAGGCCATTGAAATCTAAAACTAGAATTGACACTTTAGTCATGTTGAGAAGTTGCATACATGAAATACTACAATTATTCACAATCCAAAACTAAATATAAAAGCATGATTTTGTTCACTTCACCACAAGGTTATAAAATCTTATTCAATTCCCTAGTCTCTACACCTTAGTTCATGAACCTTTCATTTATCAAGTTTCATTAACTAAGGAGATGTTATCGCATCATGAGTATTAAGAATACTTAGACACACTGATAAGTATAATTTATATACTTGTCTTAACTTCTCAACGACATTTTTTGTTAATGTTTCAAGAAAATAGTTGGAAGAAGATCGAAAATAGTATAAAACATACAAAAGATGAAGAAGTGTCCACGCTCGAGCAATGGTGTTCTCTGCTTGTGTGAAGGACAAAATAGAGGTGCAGAGTTCCACATGAGAAGGCTCGCTAGAGCGAACCCTGCCTTCTCTTGAGAGGAACTTTAAGATTTTTCTCTTGTGGAAACATGTATCCAGCTACATTTTAGCAGTTTTGTACATCTACGATTTTGAAGCCCAAAAGTCACGCCTGTACATTGACTTCAAGGCCTATCCTTAGATTTTGAGTGCCCTACACGAAATTTTAGAAGAGTACTTCCTCTATCATTTAATTAAGAAGCATGAATAAAAAAAATAAAGCTATATATATTAATTCATTGAAAATAAAACCACTGGATTTATGCTTGAAAGAATCTTCAAAACTTCCAAAAACTCAAAATTTTCATATAAAAAGCATCATCTTAACGATTAACATCTTTGAGCAATTCCATTTGATCAAATTTGTGATACAAAAAACAGAAAATTCTTTCTATGTTATTATTACAGTTCGACTAGGGATTGAGAAGAATCGTGGGAAGAATTCTAAGATGAATCAACAAATTAGAAACACAATATTTTATCACGAAATTGAGAAGAATTATGGGCTTATAAAGTTTTTCTCGACATATTTTTGTGAGGATGAATGTTTAAAGAATTGAATGAACATAACTGTAGAGTGATTGTAATTAATATTGAGAATATCTTTTGGGTTGTATGGTTCCTTATTATAATGGGCCAGTCGCACCTCTCGCACGAGCTTCTGGGCTGCCCCTGATTGACTCTTGGACATCACACGAGACGAGTTTTGAGGACAAAAGACCACAAAATCTCTTGAAGACATCAGATTTGACGATGAAACTTCATTATTAGAACTTTAATCTTAATTTCTTGTTTTTTGAAGTTAAGTATTTGTTTAATTTGAATGATTTTCTATATATTTAACACTTTCAAATATTTGATTATTATTTAAATTAATTCATGACTTTTATGTCTGGAGATCGAATAGGGATAGCAGCATATATTAGCAATCATTGAAAAGTTCGATACATGATGGAGATAATATACTATTGTATGTTTTTTGTGATCCTTCCTCAAATATGTGAAACTTGGTTTAATTTTACATGAGAGTTAAGCAAATTAGTAATATGATTTAAGGGTGCATTTGATTGTAAGGGTGGAATTTGGGTGTAAAGAAAACGAATTGTAGGGAATTGAATTACCTAAAATTTGTTTTAGAAATTTTTTTTTTAGTGGTGTTTGATTGGTATAATTTTTCACCTAATCCGTTTGACTTTGTTTTCATGCAAACTGTTACTTTTTGAGATAAATTTTTTTACAATCTGTATTAAAATTTGTTTGGATTGTCAAAAAGTAAATAATAATAATTAAAAAAATAATAATTTTTGAAATTTTTTTGTGTTCGTTTGACTTTATTTTTCATGTAAATTGTCAATTAAATGAATAATTTTTTTACCATTAGATTTAGAATATGTTTCCATTGCAAAAAAAAAAAAAAAAAAAAAGATGAAAAATTACTTTCCCACCAAAATAATGAAAAAATAAAAGGTGAAAAATGTACTTTAAATGGCTGTACCTAGAATTTGGGTAGAAATGAATTCCATGAAATTGTTTGACAATAAAACACCAAAATTAAGCATAGAATTGAAATTAATTTTCCTATTCCACCTATTTTCTAAGTTATCAAACATAGCCTAAATTCATTAAAGGATTGTGCTTAAAGCGAAATAAAAAAATATATATACGTGAATTTAGAATCCTAGTTCCTTGTTCTCTTTGAGTTTTTATCGAACAAGTGCCAACACGGTTTTATTTGCTTTGTCGGCAATTATCGAAACGGATATTTACATTATTTATAATATTTCTCTCAAAGAAACGTCGAGTCTATTAAACTTATTCTAAACAAAAATATCTGTTAGTTTAGGGTCCCCTCTCATCATACTTGTACAAAGTCAGTCACCATCAATTTGGCAACCTAACTTTACTTTCTAATTTAATGAAAGATTCATATACCAAATATATATAAAAAAAAAAAAAAAAGGTGATTTCAACACCGACTACATGAATCCATTTTTTCCACTTCGTTTGAAAAAAATAAATTACATTATAACATGAACGAATGTATGGAATAAAAAGATTTCAACCCCCCCAGGTAAAGAACTGTTACAAATAATGAAGAAATTAGTAGATTCAATAAATGATATAGATATCAATCGTAGTGACCCATCATAAAGAAGACAAAGAATTTCAGTATGTGTCATGCTTTGTCACTTCTAAAAGCAGGTGGAAGACCTCCCATTCCAAGATGTTTTCACCGATGGAGGGGCATTGCGTCCATTTTCTTCACAGATGCCACAAGTGCCACAACTCCTGATTCAATTGCAAGGCAAGACTAACTTAGTAGTTCCAAAGAAAGGGGCATATGGCATTGGCAGCAAGCCTTCCCAAGGCTTTCTCCGGATGATCGATTCTTTTTTCACATATAGGTTCCTCCGCAGCAAAGATGGTATGGTCCACATGAAATGTGCAATTCGATTGAATGGGATGCTTTCACTTGAAGTGGATACAAGTTTATATCCATTAATGTCAACCTAAATAATGAAGAATCCCTACTACAAATTGCAATAATCTATGCCGCAACTCATAGACTTTCCACTCAACTTTTGAGTACATCGTGTAGAATTTACCGTGGTACTAATCCGTATTCGAGTGACTTTTTTTTACTCACAATCAATTTTTGAGTACCAATACAAATTTTGTTATTGTGTGGGATTTATGGTGATACTACAACGTTTTCAAACAACTTTTTTCTATAGTAGAAATTAGAACTAAAGGTTTAAAGTATCTATAAAGAACCTAGTAAACATATCAATGTAATTATTAAAATTGGCCTCGATTTTCTAGAAGTTACTTAACCGGCTACAATAAGTGAGTTGAGTGGCTCAACTCGACCCATTTAACACCCTTCACTAGATAACAAATCTCACAAAAATTACTCCAAATTAACTAAGTTAAACAAATCTCGATTAGCAAAAATGACTCCAAAATAACTAAGTTAAAGCACCAATAAGAGAAATTTCCATGTATTAATTCGTGAATATTTGTAATTTCATTAATTTCTCCAATTCTCCATATCCAGAATAATCTTCCTAATTAGAAATCACAAAAAAAAAAAAAAAAACAAATTGAAAAACCTAGTAATGCCAACAACCCCAAAACTTCTTTACATTTTCACGCCGACCCCTAAAGTTTCGAAAAATAACTAAATTTACCACTACCCATTTCCATCATGTCCTCCTCCGCCCGTCGGAGTACAGAGAGAGCGGTACCACCTCCTGCAGCGGCGTAGACAGCGGCGTAGGTAGCGGTGAATTCCGGCAAACGGGGCACGATGAATTAAGCTTCAACCACGCATCAATACATGTCACATGAAAATAATGCTTACAATCGGGCAACATCCTTAGCATCTCCGATTCCTTGTACTCGCACAAACATATGGCGCACACGGTATCGCCATCGGTAATTCCGTTTTTCTTGGAGAAGACAAACTTCGGATACGAATTAATGACAGCTTGATCGAGCCCAACGACGTTTTGGGAAGAATTCTCGTCGTCATCCTCGGCCACGAAGATTATTCGAGGGAGGTAGACGCTGCTTTCGTTAGGGTTTTCAGGATTGGTGGTTCTTTGGAGGTTACGGCGGCGACGGGAGGCAGCAGAGCGGCAGCAGATGTAGGAGGCGAGGAGGATGGTGGAGAACAGGACGAGGAAGCCAAGGGCTATGGCAATGGCGTAGCCGAAGCCAATTGAACTGAGGTTTTGTGAAAATGGGTTTTTGGTGGTGGTGGACCTGGCGGTGGTGGTTAAGGGTGGTGGAGGAGGGCGGACGAGGGAGGAGGTGGTGGTTGACATTGGGAGAGAAGGGGAAGAAATGGGGTGGTGAAAATGGCCATTTGATTAAGAGAAAATGGTGAATGGGTAGGGTTGGGGGTGAGGGGTGGGGTGCTGAGCTGCTACATTAAATACTATGGTTTGGAAAACAGAGCAAGTCATTAATGACTCAACATGGGGACGATAGTGACGATGATTCAAACTAGTAATTTTTGGGATTTGGGCATATTTTTTGTGATTAATATTTTTTTTTTGGAAGGTTTAGAATTAATTCATTTGATAATAAAAAGTTGCAAAGAGATCTATCTTATATGAAATTCGTGCAAACAAGTCAGGGAATTTCAAATATTCAGTCGTGCAACCAAGTCCATAGTTCTTAAACTTATACTCAGGTTATATCTTAATTTTTCATTAGAGACTTCCGTCTAAGGTCAAGATGAAAGTCAGACTTTGATGGAAAAGAATGAGTTATAATTATAATTTTTGTCTAAGATCATAATTTCTTAACATAATATTCTGGACGGTTATGCTCGCAGTCTGTCTTTTGAGTGATTTTTTTTTTTTTTTTTTTTTTACGTTTTGACCATTGAACAAGCACATCAGCTAAATTGATAGGTTGAAAATAATATTCATATCTGTTCCATGAAATTTGAAAATCGTCGTCAAATATTTCAATTTAGGTTTAGAATTATCCTTCGTCGTTACAACTAGCCAATGGACTACTAAGAATTTAGATGTACTAGCATCCATTTTTTCGATATATCACTTTTCCACAAACAAATATATTGATTCGAAAATAATGTTATTATTTCTAATTAACTTTTTGTGAACATAGAGAAATTCCAAACAATATAAAAACATGCCAAAAAAAAAAAAAAAGTGAATAGAGCGCTCAAGTCTCGAAAGGTATCAGAGCTCCAATTTTCGGGCAGAAATAGACAGATTTGTTGTTATTCTTTTTTTGTTGTGAAACACGATTTTGTTTGTTTTTGATTTGTCAAAGTCAAACACAGATTTTAAAACAAAAATCCTTTTTGCACTTTTTCTATTATTCCCTCCTTTACTTCGAGTCTCGGAACATCACGAATGGGCCATTGGGGGCCTCACCTCACCATTCATTGACTACTTTAGATTCAATTTTCAATAATTTGTTAATTTCTTTGTTTAATTAATACAATAGATAATTAGACTGAAATATTTACAAGGTCAAAGAATTTCTTTTTGTCTTATTGTTATCGTCCCCGACTTTTCAGTAATTGGTTTCCATCGTCTTCAATGATGATTTTCGTCTAAAATCTCTATCTATGTTGCAATAAAATGGACGTGTAAAATAAAACGTGTTAGAACATGACAAAAAACTTGAAAAATACTATTTTTAAAAAAGTAAAACACGAAATGTCATGAAAATAAAGTAGCTGTAATTGAGAATTTAGTTAACTCTTAGTTGAAGCTCACAAAAAGTCCAAAATAATGTGCAACTCTTAATTGAAGTTGAAGTTTTCAAATATTTGGTCAAAACATTCAACAAAGTTTCCTTGTGATGTGGTTATGAGTAAGATGTGGCACAGACAATACTCAACTCTCTTGATTTTCACGGGTTGTCAAGGGTGGACCGAACACCATACAACGTGTGTTACTCTGTACCTCCTACCGAATTGTTTACAAGATAGGTAGACCGTTAAGCAAAAAAGATAACTCTTCTCGATAGACAGACTATTAAATAGAAAATAACTCTTCTCTAGGCCCCTATCCACATCTCAAACTCCTTTGCGTTATCATCAAGATTTTCGAATGTTATTAATAGGGGAAAAAATAGAAACTTCATTTATCCATCCACCACATACGTGCAAGTCAATTCATTTGAACACATCGAGAAATAAGAAGCTTAGTAAATTAACTTATTTTTTAATCCTGCAAAGTACTTTTAAGTGATTCCATTTAAACAAGTCCAAGAGTAGGAAGCTTCATCTCACCCTTGTAGGAGACAGGGATAGTTATGTTGCCAATTACAGGAAGATCAACAATTAAGCCCAAATCCAAAACAAAGTCAACATCCCAATTTGCACCTATATCTTGGGCCAAGCCCAATAACCCATTATATGGCACCTTTATTGTCACATCCAACATTGTATTGTCACTGGCCTTCAAGAACCCTGGATCTGGAGCTTTACCTGATGCAATCTCCCTGGTTCAAAACAATTTAATTAAACAAATAAATTATAATCGATTATAGATTATTCAAAGAAAAAAGTTAAAATTTTGTTTATAGTACCATCAACTAGTTCATATCAATTGGCAGGTACGTTGAGAAAAGTAAAATGGGATATATGGGTCGAAGGGCCTAGGCTGAAGTCCAGAACGCACAAGTACGTTTGAGCACTTGCTTATTTTTCACTTATAAGAGCATATGCACTCGACCCATTATTTTTAAAAAAACATCTTGTACATAATAGAGAGTATTTTTGTAGAATTTATTTATTCTAATAATATAAGAGGTTTAGGAAATGAACAAGAAAATACAACAAACTAACCTGCCAGAACTTTTGAGGGAAAAAGTTAGGGCTATGCTACATGTACACACAATCTCCTACATAATCCCCTACACCTCCCTCACATGGAGGGGGGCTCACAAATATTTTATTATGTGTGGGCCCCCCTCCATGTGAGGGGGGTGTAGGGGATTGTGTACAAATAGCTTTATTCAAAAAGTTATATAACATATGGGAATAGAGACTGGGTATGGGTTGTGAACAGAAACCTTTGCCAACATGGTAATACCGTCTCGGCCGACATCCTTAACTTCCACGGCCGTGATAGTTGCCTCCGGCTGCTTCTTCATGTTAGCCGCCTTATTTGCAGCGAAACTCTTCGTTTTCTTTGTGAAAGGCATTGTCTTTAGACCACGGCCAAGTTTAGACAAAAACTGTTTGCTTGAACTCATGATGTTTGTATGTGTAATTTATGGAGAGAATGAAATTAGTGGGCTATATAGCTTAGTGGCTCTTCATTTGAGCAGCCCCTTGGCAGATGGAATCCGCAAGTTGTCCTTTTTCTAGGATTTGTGCCAACTGTGAGCTTCAAGATTTCGTCTTTTGGTGTCTAGCATATTTTTTCCTTCAGCAACTGCCAGAATTCAATCAGATGCTGCCACGCACTTGTACAGAGGAATTGCTGCCAAAATTGAACAGGCAGTATCTGGTTGGTCTGTCTGTCTGCATTTTTTTTTTTTTTTTTTTTTTTTTTGCTATTATCTAACAAAAAAATTGTCAAGTATGATCTGTATTAATTTCGACAATCATTTTCTGTACACATAGCAGAGTTGTTTTTCCTTTTCATTTGGGGAGAAATTGTGTTTTCTTGAAAAGACAATTGCATTTTCCACTAAAATACAAAAAAAAAATATTTCTTTTGGGGAATTTAGTGATTTTTATAGGAATATGTTTGATATTGGTGTTTGTGTGTGTTAGGCATCACGTTTATTTAAGTTACTATGCACTAAAAAAAGAGTTATTTTTAAATAGAGCATTTTTTCATGTACTAGTGGTTCATTAATTGACTTGGTCCAAGAGCTCTTTAAGACAAGGCCTGGGAGAAGCATTCGAACGGATGGTTGTCCAACTTCAGCTAGCCTAGAGAGTAACTTGAAATCAAAATTCTAAAATGCGTAATGTGCTTTGATCGAGCATCAAGCAATACAAGAATATGTATGAGAAATAATATACGTAATTATGCATTTTTCAAATTTTAATATTCTAAACTAATAAATAAATGAAATAATGTATTTTTTTAAACTTGTACATATTCTTCAAATTTTCCCCAAAAAAAAAAAATTCTTGAAATTATAAATAATACAATTATTTGAACTTTATATATATATTCTTCAAATTTTTAACAAAAACATAGGGTCTATTTGATTCCCATTTTGGAAGGAAAAATGTATTTTGAATAGTTGATTGATAGAGAACGCGTGGTTAAAAATTAAGGAAAAATTTTGGATTTGTTTGTAATATTATTTTATTGAAGAATGTGTGGTTGAAAAAAAAAATAGAGAAAAATAAATTTTGGGGAAAATGAGAATCAAACGGGGGCATAATTATCAAAATCATAAATACTACAATTATGTGGTAATCAATTTCTACAATTAAATTAGACACAAATATCGACTTAAAAACCTTAAATATTGTCTAACTCTTTCTCGAATTTTAATTCAAACTCCTCATTTATTTTTCGTGTCATTTGATGTAAAATCATCTTCATTGAATTTCCTTATTTCAATTCGAGAATTTCTATTACATCTTACAGATAGTAGGATATCATTATTAACCTTACTCCTCATCATTACAGCTATCAACAATCCAATATTGTTCATTACTAGCATCACTTGCTAGTAAAATTAAAGAATACATTAGTTCAGGTGATTTAGGTTAGTTTTATGTTGCTCAATTTGCCTTTTTTTTTACGCTAATTTTGACACAAATTTTAACACAAATACTTGCACATTGTGACGTTTAAGCTTGCATATACGATCAACGAAATGTATTGATCATATTATTATGTGTATACCCCATATACAAGGCGTTTTAAAAACGCATCGAGTATATGCAAAGTATATACATACATTTTAGAACACTACTTGAAACTATTAAACGGATGAAATCGATTGAACGAGTAGTTAGATGATAGAGTTGAAACAATCTACGATGATTGACTAAGCTCAATTCTTCAAACACTCTACACAAATTGACCCGATACATCTTATACTTGATCACATCAACTAGTAACAATCAGAATTATCAACCATATAGAAATTTGAAAAATCAAAATCGAAAGGACAAAAATCATTTATTAATTATATATTTTGCCTTCTCTGGGAAGGCTCAATATAGTACAACTAAGATTATAAATCATTTCCAAGCATAAAAATATGCATCAAATTTCAAAATACCAACACGAGAACATATTAGTACCTTATTATCCAGAGGACGGGTAATTTTGCCCGACCCTAGGTTCACACGTCTTTTGACCTAAACATATCAGCAAAAGTAGGGAGCTTCATCTCACCCTTTTGAGAAAGAGGAATTGTAATGTTCCCCATGACGGGGAGATCAATAATAAGAGCCAAATCCAGTTGATAATCAATATCCCAATCTGCACCAATGTCCCTTATTAGGCTAACCAACACACTATGTGGCACCTTTATTTCCACATCTAGCATGGTATTGTCATTCCCCTTCAACGATCCGGGGTCCGGAATTTTGCCGGAAGCAATCACCCTATTCATATCGATTATCCAACAAGATTAGTAACTATCTGTTTGGTATATAATATTAAACAAAGCTTAAAATATTCACATATCATGACTAACAATAGCTTAAAAGCCAACTTATACTGGCTTTATTGGGTAGTATACACTCTCAGTGCTGCACAAAAAGGCAAGAAACTTGTGCACACTGCCCAAAAACTTGTGCAACGAATCGGTGAGAAGTCGATTCGACGATTTGACGACCCAAAAGAAATGTTCTTTACAAATGTACGGGTTCAAACTGGACTGAAGGGAGGAGGAATTTAAAGCTCTAATCATTGGGTCCAAAATCAATGAAAAATTATAAACGTTAAATCTGTCAAAATTCTATGAAATTTTTCTGTACCTGTAGCACTGCTCATAAACTCGACTGGGTAAATCTCTTTTTGAATATTTGATCTATCACTGTGTTCTATTTAAAAAGAATTATGCTAGTGGTACATAATAAAATGTACATCAAGGTGTACATCCCCTCACATGGAGGGACCCGCTCGAATAAAATATTCGAGTGGACCCCCACTCATGTGAGGAAAATGTACACCGTGATGTATATCCCGATATACCACTAACATGATTCATTTAAAAATCCTACGAAATCAAATCTTTTTAGACAACCATACAGGTCCCTTTTTGGTGTGGCTTAAAATTTTAATAAAAAACTAAATGAAAGCCAATAATTAATTTAAATCGCAAATCTCATTAACAACTTTTATAAACCTTTCAACTTCACCTATCAAAATCTATTAAAAATCTGATTTAAAGTTATACCAAATACGGGCCAAGATCATAAGACAGTTTTCTTAATTCTTAAAAATGTAGCTATGCATCTATTAAATTTTAGAATAATCCTAAATTTTATGTCGAAAACAAGCATAAACAAGTACATGCTTAATGATCTGATCACATACGATACATAATAGTGTATGTATACCTAAAGGAAAAAAACAGATGAAATTTATGAACAGATTACGGATCATAAGGAAATGAATCGAAACCTGTCGACACTTTTGAGAGTATAACTAATTTCTCCGATCGGAATAGGAACACTGTATGGATTGCTAACAGAAACCTTAGCCAAATAGGTTATGCCGTTCATGCCGACATCCTTAAGATCTACATCCGTTATGGATGCTTCGGGTTTTTCCATGTTAGTAACCTTTTCAGCTACGAAATTCTTCACTTTGTCCACCAAATCCATATCTGTTTCAGATAGAATAGGGTTTCGAATTCAATTACCTTGTTTTCGTTTAGAGAAGACGATGAATTTGAGGGTGTATATATACGGGTCGGGTATGACGATGATTTTATTGGTACAAGTGATTGGGTTAAATGAGCTGGAATTTTCCGTGTTTAGAGATCTGTGCACAAAGTGTCAGATTGTATACGCGGACAACCGTGTATCAAACGTAGGGTGGAAAAAAAAATCGAAACATCATTCAAATTAAATCGAGTCGGGTCAATATGAGTTGGTCTGAATAGAAAAATCAGTTTAGTTCGTATATTTTTAACCACTAAAAAGTTGGGATGGGTTGTTTGCTTTCAACCTGTTAATACAACTTTTTTTTTTCTTCATTTTAAATTTCAGATTTTTTAACTTAAAAAATAATATATCTCGTTCATGATGATGGTTTAAGTCAAAACCAAGCCCCAAATTGGTTTTGGATTCGTGAGTTTTATTGGGGCTACATCTGCGAAGCAGTGAGACTCCTCTGAAAGTATGTTTTTCGGTATGTGTGTGGTTTACTTCAACCCATTCCAGATTTGAAATAAAATTGAAATCATCGAATTTTGTTTTTATATTTGTGATGGGGTCGCTTTGATGGTAGTGATGACTAGTGTTCGTTGGTTATTTTATGGTGGTTTGGAGGTGATGCTGAGGTTTAGGATAGTTGTTGATTGTCGTGGTGGCACGTAGTAGCAATGGTTGTTCGACAATGGAGGTTGTAGTTGTGTAACAATAAATGTTACAAGTGGCGACGTCGCTGATGTTAGTGTAATAATGAATGTTATAAGTGATGAAATCAATAGTAGTAGTGTAATATTGAATGTTATAAGTGGTGATCATACCGATGATCATGGTGACAATAAAAATATTCATTATAAATATGCATGTCATACTTCATCCCATAGTGTAGTTGAACATTATTTTCATGATAGAGATCATTATTTGAAGATCAATTTCACATTCCCAAAGATCTCTTTATTCAACTCTAAGATCATTGATTCATATATTCATACCAAATATTATTTTAATTGGTTGAGCCTTAAATTTAGTCATGAAAACATCCTACATAGATCATATATATCTTCCACTATTCTCCTTCAATCAAAGATCAAAACGCAGAAAGATCCAAAGATCAATCACCAAATATATTACCTTCATCTTTATGCCTTCAGAGTTCTGAAGTTGGGAGAAGAGACGCTTGGAGTGCTAGCTTTTCAGAATGAATTCGTTTGTGGTGATCCACGCATAGATAAAAGTAGCACAGAATTGTTGAGAAGTGTAGGTCTCACAACCAAAAGAGTCCTTAGTGATTTACAAGTTAGGTGACAATAGTCGGCTAAAGTTTAACGGTGTTTGGACTAATTGTAACTTGACTTTTTTAGTGGATATTAATGGCAAATTTGCCCAGAGGTTTTTGATCATGCAAAGGGGTTCTCCTACGTCATCAAAATTTTTGTGTTATACTTTTATTGCTTTGATCTGAATATTAATGTGATTGTTAACTCAAGGTTTAATTGAATTAATTGCCTTAATCATCTGTAAATAATAATTAAGTGATTTGTTGCTTGTTATCGATTATTTTCGCGTATTTGAGTCAAAATATTTTTCGTAACAAATTTCAAATTCGAAAAACAACTCCTCCCTCCAAACTCATTTCATGCAATTCGAATCGATCAACCCACATGGACGATCCATTTTAACCAACAATTTATGTACGTTGTACCTTCAACTATAGACATTACAACCCAAAAAATATAGATTTATTCACTTCTATGTAATCTTTCTTCTTTAAATAAACATCTCGGAGTCACTTGCTCTATATTATTCTTCCTATTAGTTATTGAATTTTGTAAACATCTTTGATTACGCAAGTTCGCTCCCTCCCTAATTCCTATAGGTTTTAGGGTAGAGGCAAATAAATCATGGAATCCGAGTATTTTCACTAGAAACAGTTAGTGAAAAATGACTTACCATGTGAGAACAAAGGCTTTTTTCCATTCGACATTCCTAGCAAGTGATTCAAAACCGAACTAGCTGAGCTCCTCTATCTCTCAGACCAGGATGCATTTATTCATATCGAAGGCCAACTTAGACTCAACATACATATCATCGTAATATACAGCAATTGCAAATGACACCTGCATCAAGATAAAAGTTTGTATGCCCCCCAGGATACATTCGAGTTGGTGGAACAATTGTTTTGGTGGGCTCGCAACCCCAATGTGGAGAGTTCGATTCCTGGAAGGCACGAGTCTTGGAAGGGAGATTTATCTCGAAGGCAAGGCAATGACTGGAAGACAGTGAATAGAGCTCTCTTGGGGCTAGGAGTATAAGCGGTGCAGGAACCTGGGAGCCAACAAGGGCATAACCCGCGGTTTACCTCCTCGAGTCGCTGAGGGGCCAGTGGCTAGAGGTCCACGAATTAGTCTGACTAAGTTGGGATATCTGGGTATCAAAAAAAAAAGAAAAAAAAAGAAAAAAGTTCGTATTAGTAATTTGGTGGTACCAAATACGCAAGTAGTGAGACAGCTACCAATAATAGTGAAACAACTTATGGAGCATGTTGGATAGTGTGGAGCCCATTCATATTGTCTGTTTAATCTCTGGATTGCAAATTAGCCCATATATACATTTAGAGTTTGTTTGGCACGAATTTTTCTAAAATCATTTTTATCAAAAATTATTTTGAATCATATATTTTATGAGATCCATAACTTGTTCCCACCTTTCAATAACACATTCTCGTTAAATAATCATTTTTCATTTAAAGAAATATGAGCCAAACAGCTTTTATTAGGTCACCCTGATATTCATAATATATAAATAATATATTAGTGTCACGTGTTTTCTATACCATGACGTATATCACAAGTGTACGGTGCAAACTTATATCGCCAGTGTACGGTGTCACGTTTTGTAATATAATAATGGAATTAAGAGTGTCAAACTCACATGAATTGTAATTTAATTTTTACTAAGTACTATAATTATATAGCATTTATTTTATCTAGAGGAATGAATGGTTGTGATCAATAGTATTATCTAATCTTAAAAGGAAAAATGGTGACGAATTCAACGAGTGCAATTTATACATATTAATCAATATAAGAAAGACATAGGGAACAAGTTCACCTAACTATCAATTATGATTCAATTATTCTAGTTAATTTTTTCATATTTAAAAGTAAGAACCCTAATGTATTTATGTCCCCTCTCTCGAGTGCCAGCTAAAAATTAATCCTAAATTTCAATTCCAATATCTCTATTTCGAATTAAAATTAAGAATTTATCAAGTTCATGATTCGTTTATGGAGTAAGTTTCATAGATCACATACTTTATCTCGAAACATATAAAATCTACGTTGTGTAATCCTATGATCCCACCTACATTTCACTCTTTCGAGTGCCGAAATTGACTAGCATATATTAATTCAATTAGTGGTCAATTAATTGAAAGTATTAATTTCATGACATAATTAAACATATGTAAAAAATCAAATAAAAATAACTATGATAAAATCAAATCATAGTCTCAAGTTTTGATTACAGTCAAACCTTACATTAGATGTTTAACTCATGATAGAAGAATGAGATATAAACATATTAATGAATAACATAGAGAGAAGAAAGAAGGAAAAACTATTTGAAGCTTTAAATTGATTTCTCCCTTTAATGTTCTTTGTGTCTCTGGCTTGATTCCTTGATGTCAACCCATCTTGCTCCATTGAATTGTTCTTTGAATTCTCCTTTGAACTGTATGAATTATAGGGTTGAATTCTCCACTTTCCTCCCTCTCTCAAAGTTGTCTCTAAGGTTGTATTTATAATATTTTGAAGTCTTGGACGAATCAGGGTTGAATTGGGTCAAAAAAAGATTTCAAAAATATTAAAAACACTTTTCCCGCAAGATGGCGCCGCGAATTCTATTATTTTCAACAGCATGGGTGCTACGGCGCCCACTTCGGATGAAAGACAACACTACGTATTATTCAATATTTTTGTCATAACTTTCTCTCTCGATATCTGATTGAGTCGAATCAAGATGCATTGAACAACTAACTCAAAGGGATATAACTTTGCTTCAAATATCATTTTTCAATTCCAATGTTTGTTATGTCAAAAATAGTCTCAATATGATACTAAAAAATCCGTAGCAGAACTTTTTCGGTTGAGAATTGATGTGTGATCATATTTTGACTATATTTCATCCATTTGACCTTTTTCTTTATCCAATTGACTCCTAGCACTCTCAAAATTTTATTGTGACACAATTTTTAAGTATTTTCACTTTAGTCTATGAACTTTGGACCTCTTCCGATTTAGCCAAAATTTCAATTTTACCAACTTTTGCTTATTTCCTTCAATTTCATCAACTTATATCATAACATCAAAACACACATTAAAAACGCTCTAAAACTTATAGGAATTAGCTAAATATCAAGTTTAGATGATGTCTAAAGTATGAGTGAAATACACTCATCAATTTGGGGACCATTTCGCGCTAGAGATTTGTGAGGAAAAAGTAGTATACTTCTTCATTATTATTGTAGTTCGATCTCGATTCTATTAAGTAGAAAGTGTCTAGTTGAAATTTTGAAATTATCCAGTTTCTAAAACTCAAAAATTGTCTAGTTATAGAAATTATCAAGTAATTATAATTGTTTGGTCATTGGTGTGCATCATTTAATTTTTTAATGATACTAAAATAATTAAAAATATTAAAAATTACAAGGCAATTTTTTAGAACATTGGAACTAAAGTTGAATAATGTGATTGCACCGAATTAAAAATTCATTAACCTCATTGCAACTTGCAAGTAAGGATAAAAGTTCAATGACCGAGATGACATTCACTTAGTTGGCTTGTTAGTATGCATGGAGATTTTGTTGGATAATAGATTGTCCTAATTGCACACAAATTAAAGTACAATGACGTGATTGCTCTGAATCAAAGTTCAATAGCCTAATTGTTAGGGGACGCGAGTGAAATTTACTCCCTTTGGTTTTATTTGTTTTATTTCTTTGTCATATTTTAGACATTGATTCGATAGAATTTATAAATAAAAATTAAGAGATAGATAAGTGTATATTACTTATGAGTTCATATGTATGGTTAAAAATGAAATTTGATCATTTATAAATTCTGCCAAATGAAGACTTAGATGAAAAATATTTATTTTTAAAGCTCGTATTCAAATGGATTTATAGAGCCTATATGTACAACTTTGTTGCCTCTAAAACATGCCCCGATCATGTGGATTGAGATGGGGGCGTCGAGAGCTTGATTCACCCCCTTTTGTCGTGCAATCTAAAACTCATTAATTTTTTTTTTCCAGTTACTTCAATAATAACATTTTCTTTACATTGGAGTTCAAGAGTAATTTTATTTACCTCACTATGGATAATGTTTACGTACTTAGCCCTTATTTGATTTTTTTTATTTTTCAAATTACATTTTTTTCTCTTATTTTCAACTCCATATTCTTCAATAACATAATATGACTTGCAAATCTAAACGTTTTCCTTATTTTTAACCACACATTCTCATCAAAATACTATTCCAAAATTTTTGGACAAAAAAGGACCTCAAACAAGCTATTAATTAGTTTTTAACATTCACATGAGATAATCATGTGAAAATAAATAGTATTATCCTAGAGTAATGTTATTTAGTCTCATTGAGATTGCAATTTCAGTGTAGGTGACACTAGATAATAAATTAAAAGTAAAATTGACCCCCATTTTTTTGGGGAAAAAATGGGTGAAATAGTTTTTTTTTTTAAATGAGTGATTAAAAAAGAATTGAAAGTTTTCTATTTACGTGTAATATTATGTTATAAAAAATTGTAATTAAAAATAAGAAAAAAATAAATAAAATGTAATTTAATGAGATCCGGCCCAAATGAAAAGTGGGTTGCAAATTTCAGTGGAGCTCCACATCATTAGTCTTATCCAATACCAATGCATTAATGGAGTGCCAAGTTGGTTCTATTTTATTTATTTATTTCAAATGCAAAAATGCAAATTGGTTTCATGTATCTGAGTCCTTTGACTCTATTTGCAACTTTCCAGCAATAGCAAATCCGTTGTCGTGAGGATTTATATCAAAGGGCCAAAAATAAAATAAAAATTCATCCATCCCCCACTGCTTACCTACCTCCTGCTGGTGGCGCAGCCCATTTAAGCCCGCTTTTGACCCCTTCACAATTGCTCACACAATTCAATTTGGATTTTCCAAAATGGCAACTTTCTCTTCGATCTCCAAGACTCTTCGTGGCTGTTTGATTAAAAAGAATTCAAATTTTATGCCATCCATTTTGAGATGCATGAGCAATGTCCCAGAAAACAGTGTTTATGGCGGACCAAAGCCCCAAAATCCGAACCAGAGAGTGACACTAACCAATTTACGCCAAAAGTACAAGAAGAATGAGTCTATAACTATGGTGACTACCTATGATTATCCCTCGGCGGTGCATTTGGATACTGCGGGGATTGATATTTGCTTAGTGGGTGACTCGGCGTCGATGGTGGTTCATGGCCATGACACCACTTTGCCGATCACCTTGGACGAGATGCTTGTGCATTGTCGAGCGGTGGCACGCGGCGCCAAGCGACCGCTCCTTGTTGGGGACCTGCCTTTTGGGACTTATGAGTCAAGTTCTCAGCAGGTATTATGGCTTAATCTTCTTTGATGGTGAATTAGATTATTAATTCTTAACTTGAACATGTGTTGATATTGTTATTAACCCTTTTGTTCTAATGTGAATTAAATGGTTCATAGCGTGTATTCTTGTTCTTACTATCCGAAAACAAGCCGATTATGTTAAATACGAAATCACATAATCTGAGTCCTATGAATAGGACGTGTCCTTTGTTCTCTCTGGTGCTAATGGTGTCACATAATTGTATAGTTTGGAACATTGTTTCAAAGGAAGAAGCACATCAACCGCGTAGGAACTACCAGAACTTGTGATTAGCCCTTTTTTCTAACTAGAACATGCATTGATTTCGTTATCATCCCTTTTGTTCTAATGTGATAACGTGTAGGATGATCAATTAGTTTCGCTGTTTATTTGAATTAAATGGTTCATGGGGTGTGATATTGTTCCTTCTATCCAAAAACAAGCCGGGTATGTTATATACGAGATCACATAATGTGAGTCCTATGAATATGACGAGTCATTTAGACAAATTGGTTCTCTCTACTGCTAATGGTATTGAATCATTGTACAGAATGGAACTCCATTTCAAAGGAAGAAGAACCTCAATTGTGTAGGAACCATCCCAACTTTTGATTAGCAAATCGAATTTTAATTGATAAAGGAAATACTTGGGCAGAACATTGAAGACTAACTCCTTTAAGAAATTTCAGTCCACTGTGCACATTGAAGTATATAAATTCAAAGCTTTATGGATAGTCCCTTTCTCTGGCTGGACGAGACCATTTTGATTCTTGATTAGCATACCCCAAGCAATTACCATTGTTTTAGTTTCTGAGAAGGGGTTTTACAGTATTGGTGACTAGACATGAAAGAAGAGTTGACAATATGGCGCTCTTGAATTCCATTTCCCTGAGATGATAAAGATGTAGTTCATGAATCCACACTGTGCACATAAATTACATACTGAATGTTATTACCTGATACTGTTCCCTTTTCCTCTGAAGTAAAGTTGCGTTCTTTACATTGGTAGTAAACTATTCTGCATTCAGGTTTGAATATAGAATGGTTGGTGATGTTGCAATTTGAATTATGAGCAGGCAGTTGATACAGCAGTAAGGGTTCTAAAGGAAGGAGGGATGGATGCTATTAAATTGGAAGGTGGGGCGCCTTCAAGAATTACAGCTGCAAAAGCTATTGTGGAAGCTGGAATTGCTGTGATGGGGCATGTTGGGCTCACCCCTCAGGCCATTAGTGTTCTTGGAGGATTCAGGCCTCAAGGCAGAAATGTGGAAAGTGCAGTGAAGGTGATATTTAACATTTAGAGCATGTTTCCTAAGCTTAATTGGGAATGTTACCTTTTTCACTTTTGAGTTTAAAAAAAAAAAAAAAAGTTACTTTGTGCATGTTTTGCTAAGTTTAAGAAAAAGGTAAAAGTTACTTTTAGTTTCCAACCATGCTTGGATTTTACATAAAAGAAGTTAATTATTATTATTTTTTTTTTGAAAATCACTTTTGCCTTATTGTCAAAAAGTAACTTATTTTCAAAAATTCAGTATTAACTTATAGGTAAACATTTTTTAAATTAATTCTTTTGTTGGTTACCATAAAAAAAAAAAAAAAGTAATTTGCTTAGCTAAACATGCTTATACCAGCTTAGCACTGCTCACATACAACACTTTTATGCTATATTAATGATATTATGGTAAGCAATTCACACTTCTGTGATGCCCATGACTTTTCACCAAATCTGTTTCCAGTGGCTACATACGTTATATCTGATCGCTTGGGCTATTGACCTTGTGCTATGCAGGTAGTGGAGACTGCCATGGCTTTGCAAGAAGCAGGGTGTTTTGCTGTTGTGTTAGAATGTGTTCCTGCACCTGTGGCTGCTGCAGCAACATCGGCTCTTCACATACCGACCATTGGCATAGGTGCTGGGCCTTTTTGTAGTGGTCAGGTCAGTATATGCACGCCTCTGTTTACATTTTGCACCTAGAGGAATGACTTAGACTTGTTCTACTTTTGTTCTATTTCTTTTGGAAATTTAAAATCCATGATGCTATGATTATAGTGTTTACGTTATAATTTTGTTCATTATGTACTCACATGTTCAGTTGACATGAATATTGTGTCCACCCTGCAATTTAGCAAAAGAGACTAACTTTGCAATTTACTGTTGTTGCCTATAATACCGAACTTGCTAATCTACATGACATATACACTTGTGAAAAAGTCTGACAAGTTTCCTATTTCTATCGCGTATAGGTAAAAACTTTACTCCGCCCTTTGGCCATTTTTTTTTCACCTGTTTGTTTTTTTTGTGCTGACGAATGAATTTGTTGAAATTGTTAATTTGGGAAATGTTTTTGGCATCCTTGCATTCCCCATTCTTCTTACATTGCAATTGAAGAGGGTGACTAATTTCAGCAGCGCCTTAAAATGCACATTGCTGAATCTATGTTTATGGTCTAGTCCGCAGATCCTACACCTGTCATTAACAGAAATTACGGTTTCAATTATATTTTATCCGTTAATGATTCAATAAAACCCAATCTGTGAATGCAGGTGCTAGTTTATCATGACCTGCTCGGGATGTTGCAACATCCACATCATGCCAAGGTTAATGCCACTATCCCCTCGCTCTCATCAAACTATTCATTTTTCTTCATTTTTGAATATTTGCATTTGGAAGATTAAGCTCCAGTTTGGTAGCCATTTTTTCTAAAATGCATTTTTATCTCTCTTATTTTCAATCACACATTTTTCAATAAAATAATATTATATGCAAATCCAAAACTTTTCCTTAATTTTTAACCACACATTCTCCATCAATCAACTATTCAAAAATGCATTTTCTCCCCAAAAATGGCTACCAAACAGATTCTAAATGTACATTGCACGGTATGGATTGGCTTCACAGGTTACTCCGAAGTTCTGTAAACAGTATGCTCATGTTGGAGACATCATCAACAAAGCTCTTCTGGAGTACAAGGAAGAAGTGACAAATGGTTCTTTTCCTAGCTCGGCCCACAGCCCTTATAAAATTGGTGCTACGGAAATTGATGCTTTTATGCACCAGTTACAGAAGTCAGGTTTAGGTGATGCAGCCTCTGCAGCAGCTGATGCAGCTCAAAAGCTCATAGCTACAAAATCACAAGATGAATAGAGACAATAGAGTTTGAGCAGTAGCCAGAATATAGAGACCGCTTCCACCCCCCCCCCCCCCCCCCCCCCTCTTCTTCAAAACTGGAATTTTCACTGCATTGGGTGTTCATTTGGGGTATCTAAACATGTGCACTGCATAACCAGTTTTGGGATTTATCAGAGTTTAAGGTAGAAAATTTTGGTCAAACATTTGCTGTTGGATTTTGGAATTCTTGAAAGATTCAGTTTGTTTCTTAGGGTCCGTTTGATTGCAAGGGTGAAAAATGGGTGGAAAGAAAATGAATGACAGGGAATTGAATTGAATAAAATTTGTTTTAAAGAGAATTGTAATTAATGGTGTTTGATTGGTATAATTTTTCACCGAATCCGTTTAACTTTATTTTTCACGCAAATTGTTATCTTTTGGAATAAATTTTTTTACAATCTGTATTAAAATTTGTTTGGATTACAAAAAAAAATAAAAAAAAATAATTTTTGAATTTTTTTTTTGTGTTCGTTTGACTTTATTTTTCATTTAAATTGTCAATTAAATGGATAAATTTTTTTATCATTGGATTTAGAATATGTTTCAATTGCCAAAAAGTGTAAAAAAAAAAAAAAAAAAAAATGAAAAACATTTTCCCACCATACCTATAGGAAAATAAAAGATGGAAAATGTGTTTTAAATGGTTATAAAAATAAATTCCATGAAAAAGTTATGCAATCAAACACCAAATTTAAGGGTGGAAAAGGAAACAAAATATTTTTTTTTCCACCCAATTCCACCATAATCAAACGGGGCCTTAGTGTTAGTAGAAAAGAGGCAAGTAGATGTTCAAAATAGCAATTTTCTTTGTGCGGTCGATGGTATTTAGTATCCATATTTTAGATATAGCATAATGTCTGTAAGATGATAATGCAAGTTGAATTGAGCTTACAATAACAGCAAATTAAGCTTCATTTTCAATGATTGTTTATTGAATGAGTTTGCTTTGGGACAATTAATTTGATTATAGAGGATAAAGCATATTCGAGCGAATGCTCAAGTCATTCTTCCACAGCAATCTTCCTTTATCCAAACAGCAACTGGCTATGAAGAATATAATTTGAATTCTTGAATGAATGGCTTATTATCCTTCGTTTTTCTATCAGAAGGTCTATATAGCACTACAAAATGAGTCACTTACACCAAGAAAATGACATTAGAATGTATTTATCGATCCACGAAAATTCTTGAAATCCCTTTTTCTCCCCTTTTCAATAGTTTAGATGAGTCTTTTAGAAGAGAATTCCATTACGAATTGATCACTAGATAGTGTTGAGGATACATTGCCTTTAGAAGTGTGTAGAAGTCATCATCATCCCCCATTTACATTATGGAATAAGACATGCATTTTAACACATTCTTTGAAGCTGTCTTGCATTTGTCCCATAGATTCCACATAGAATTGGAATATATTGATTATAATTAGTTACACAAAACACCCAAATCAAGCAAAAATATAATGTAAATAAAGGTATTAAGCAATTGATTGTAATGAACATGTTCATGATTCACAAAACCCATTTATGTGTCATTATCTTGCAATAGTGCTAGCAAACATGGAATCAAACTCTTTTTCCCTCTACAAGGTTCCCTATGATAAGATTAAACCTTGTAGGTAAAAAAGCATTTTGATTTTAGATTCTCGACTACTTTCAACAAACAGAATGTCAAATGACTACGTAAGGGTTAAATATTCGAGTAATCACTAAGTAAAATTTCAACTTAATCATGAAGCTTCATTCTCCATTTCAAGTTGGTCGCTCTTTCCATACCCGTTGGTTTAATTAATAGAAAATGTTATGCGATGGTATAATTATTTACTAACTACACTGGGTCCTTGTCGTACTACTGTTGTGAATATAACTTTTATAGAAGAGCTTTTATGAATAGAACTTTTACCAAAAGTCGATGATTGTTCTATTGTCCAAAAAAGTACAATGAATATTGAATTAATTGTTTGACTGTATAACTAGAAAAATGCTTTTGTTTTATTAATTAGCTATTTTATAGAATTTCTCAAATTGATATTTTTTATTATATTGTCGTGGAATTTTTTTATTTTTTTTTTGGTATAAATTGTATTATTGGAAATCTCTTTGTTTAACACATTAATATATGAAATATCATTAAAAAAAAAAGAAGAAGAAGGAAATACTGTAATTTCTTGAGTCGTCTCAAAATAGTTGTTATTGAAAGGTTATTGACGGTTTAGCTGTGAATCAAAGTAGTGTTATACATATAAAATTGATTGTTTAATTAACAGCGTAATGATAAAAGTTCTTTTGTTTAAACTACATATTTATTTGAGTAAGCTTTCATTATTTCCTATGTATCATCTTCGTAAATAATATTTATTTCATAGTAAATTTATTTTATTTTAATTATGGCGAGGCAATTGTTTTGTTATATGTCACATTATTTAAAATTTATTTATTTAAATCATACACATTATTTTTTTTATTACCATGGATGTTCGAGCCAACTTACACGCACCTCGACTAATCTCACGGGTCTTGAAATTTACAATTGGATACTCACCTCAGTAGCTCAGAAAGTCATACACATTATGCGTAGTTTCTATTTTATCATTAACATATTAACATATCAATATTTTGTCATAGAGTTTGAAATAACATATTCGCTAAAGACTAACTTCAACCTAGATATAACAGAACTTGATTAATGAACGGAAAATTTTCAATACATACTTTGGATAAATATTATGTGATGAATCCCCTTGATACCTAAATTTAGATAAAAATCTGAATACCAAATAAAATGGGTAATTATATTCCCACTAAAATTTTTATTAACTCTACAACATTATAATTGCAATAAACATTTATAATATTTACTCAATTTCACACTTAAGTCCTCAGTTATTCTTCGCTATATTCTTATAATTATATAAAACTAAATAAATTATTATAATATGTGTTGAAATTCTAAACCATTCACACGCAACATTAACAGATTAAAAATTTCAATATACAGGGAGAACGTACGATGAAGGAAGATGGAGAGATTCCGTTGAGACTACGATTTTTAATTTACTGCCAATGAAGAGCATGTGGAAGAGATTGAGAGACGACTACTTTTATGATTAATAATTAATGTATATAAATGAGAGGGGGATGCAAGATTGCTTTATGTTAGTACATACACTTTGTAATAAATATAATTAAGATTATGATAGCTATAAAAATCAACATTTTTCATTCTAGAATGATTGTCAGTGAAAACAATTTGATGTGAGTTAACAACTATTGTTAATGAAAGCAATTTTTTATGGGATAGAACTTCTCAAAACTTGAAAATAACCTAGATGATGCTTATATATGTGAATGTATTCATGTTGGACATTGAAATTTGGGAGAAGTCAATTTGAGTGGGACAAATTCTACAAAATAATAATAATAATAAATGGTTGTTTTGGTATTTGACAAAAAAAATAATTATGCTAAAAAGGTAATGGAGTTCTTTTTTCTCTCTAATTTTATTTTATTTTTAATTCTTTTAGTATTGTCCATTTAAATGATGAACATAAACTACTTATAAGTTGACGAGCGATGCGAAGTTTTTTATTTTTTATTTTTTTCTTTTGCGATTAGTTAAGCTTAGGGTCCGTTTGATAGTTAGGATGAAAAATGGGTGGAAAAGAATTGGATTCCAGGGAATTGAATTGTCTGGAATTGTTTTACCGGGAATTGAATTAAAGGTGTTTGATTGGTATAATTTTTCACATTTATATTATAATACGTTTGGCTTTATTTTTATGCAAATTGTCAATTAAATGAATAAATTTTTTTACCATTGGGGACAAAATATGTTTAGATTGCAAAAAAATAATAATAATAATAATAAAAAAATTTATTTTTTATTTTTACGTTTGACTTTGTTTTGCATGAAATTTGTCAATTAAAGGGATAACTTTTTTTACACTTTATCTTAGAATTTGTTTATATTGCTAAAAAAAAAAAAAAAAAAAAAAAAAAAAGTTGGAAACCAATTCCCACCTATATAGCAAGTCACTGAATTCCACGAAATCACGCTTCAAGTGATTGTACCTTGAAATTTGGTGGAAATCAATTCCATGGAAAATAAACGCTATCAAACAGCGCAAAAGTGGAAGTTGGAATTCGATTCCAACTTCCAGGGAAAATTTGGGCGTATCAAACACACCCTTAGTTCACATTTCAATTTAATTTCTAATATCATTGATTTAATTGTATGAAATTTTTATTTTAGATTTATCTATTATCACGAATCATTTCAATATATATATATATATATATATATATATATATATCCGTTTGGGACATCATAAAGTAGCCCGATAGTATTATTGTCTTATTATATTCATTTAAATATGTATTATTTTTTTATTCATATTTATGAATTTGTGGAGCCATCTTTGGGCCGGACAGCTATATGCTAGATCTAGGCTTGAATTTTAAGATATAGATTCGAAGAGGGAAAAAAATTGTTTGTAACATTAGTTTCTTGATATGTTCCACTTTTACCATACTTAATTCTAAAGCAGTGTTTAAAACATATTCATGAACACAGTTGAAAATAGGTATTGATGTATCAAGCTTGATCTCCTGCACCAGTGGGAAGAATAAATACTTCTCATTGTGGATGTGACAAGCGAACTTTAAGAGATATCTTTGCCATGCTTGAGAATGAAAAAACATACCGACTTCGAAATGAAGAAAAATAAGAGCAATAAAAAAAAATGTATTCATATTAATAATATCAATTACCTCGACTACTTTAAAAAAAATATTAGTACTTCAAAAAAATACATATCATTCATTCGATACATAAGACGTGCAACGCATGTTCTTAGTACTAGTTGAGACAAAAGGTAAAAAAGAATAAGTGAACTTTCCGACACCCTTTATCAATGTGTAGAAGTTACACGCGTCCATTGGAGGAGTCCTACCATATGTCCCATAGATTTCACATAGGTTTGGAATATGTTGATTAACATAATTAGTTACACAATCACTCATATCAACAACAAATAAGCATACCCCATATAAAGGAATGTGAAAAGGTATTGAGCAATTGATTGCAATGAAAATGTTTATGATTCACAACCAACTGAATTGATTCACAAAAACCATTTTTGTGCCTTTTTTTTACAATAGAGCCAACAAACATAGAATCAAACTCTTTTTGCCTCTACAAGGTTCCCTATGATGGAGATATATACCCTTCTAGGTAAAAAAACATTGTGATTCTAAAATTCTCTACTACTTTCAATGAGCCAAATATAACTAAGTTGATCACTGATTTATTTCAAGTTGGTCGTAGATTGACACATCAATTATCTTTTAGTCAGACTAAAAGAGACGTAACGATCAACTCATAATGAAATATTTATGTTTTGATGATCAATTTGAGGCAAAATGATATGTAGAGCATAAATTTTTGCTAAGAGCCTCACGACCACAAATGTTGTTGACCCACTATAAAATGAAAGAAAAGTGAGCGACAAGAAAAGCATCATTCCATGGACTTCCATAGGTGGGTCACTTTCAGGCAAGTCAGCTACTGCCGGCCGCGGTGGATGTTGCATTACTGGCAAGCCAAGGAAACTGCATACTGGCCGGAAATTGGTCGGAAAACAAATCTCCGTGATCCGGACTGGTGAATTCCTCAAGACCCACAAAGAAATCATCATCCAAATCCATGTTTGAGACACTAAATTCGTCATCTTCACCATCAACTTCAACTTGGTTCTCTCTGTCCTCCCTGCTGCTCTCCACCTTCTCCGGCGCCGTCGAGGGGCTCTCCACCGGCGTTGAGCAAGTGGTTTTATCAGCATCATCGGCTTCGGTACTTGGGGTGGTCGCCGGTTTCTGTCGGGTGCTTCCGGCGAGAGAATTCCGGTGAGTAGGCATAGGGTGGTTGTGCTCCGCCGTGTAAGTTACAACGAACATTCCAGGGTCGGATCTATTCCGCTCCACTTGTTTCCGCGCCATACAACTCTTTGAAGTGCTGCATTTATAATATCCTCTGTTCGATACACAAAAAGGTAACATAATCAGCACCATAAAATTCCTCTAAACAGACCCTTTAAGCAAAAAATATTAACAACCCTTAAATGAAATTGCAGTTGGGCACTAATTATTCTTCTCAAAATCACTTTTTTTCAAGCCAAAAATTCTTATAAGTGATAACTAACCTAGGATAGGGAGATCCCTTAATGGGTTTTTGGCCATATTTTCTCCAAGACCACATGTCATTAGATAAGCTATCTGCAGGTACATGACAAACCCTCTTCAAATGGTTCTTCCTGAAAAAAATATTCTTAAGAAACTCAATAAACAGAACAGAATTACTTATAAGTTGAATGAAAAAGTAATTATTTTCAAATATACCTTCTTTTGGATCTTGAGCTAGGAGTATTTGAAGTATTACTTTTTACTGCAACAAGAGATTGTTTAGGCTGAATTTGTGTTTGCTGTGGTAGATCTTGTAATCCACCAAGAACAGAGAGTGGTGAAATTGTTTTGCTCTGTGGAAAAAAGGGTTTATACAGATCCTGCAAATCTTCAAAGAAGCTATGTTTTCTTGGCTGAAACAGATCTTGAAAGGAAGTAAAGTTCACATCTTGCTGTGTGTTGAAGCTGCTGAAGAGCTGGGAGCCGCCGGAGGTGGTTGTTGTGACGGTAGAGGAGGTGGCGGAAGAGGTGGAGGTAGTGATGCAGCAGCTTCTCACCACCGCCTGAAGATCCCAATCATCATCCATTGATAGGGTCGGGTGGTATTGGGAGAAGAGAAGAGACAAAACAAGACGCTGACTTTCGGTGATAGAGAGAGAATGGAGAGAAAGAGATTTGAGGGGTGTAAATGAAAGAAAAACAAATCATTTATAAGAGAGAGAGAGTGACTAGAGGTATTTTTCTAGAGAGAGAGAGAGTCGTAGTCGGCTTGGATTTATCAAAGAGTTATTTTCATTAATCATCACTGAACTTTGTGTAAATTTTCAAATTAGTCACATGGACCGGTGCTCAATACCATTAAAGCTAGAATATTTGGGATATGTCATTTGATGTGGCATTCATTAAGTCCTCCAAGATGTCATTTGGATTTCTTGGATAAAATATGCACAAAATTCCTTTCAAAAGGTTAAAATTTCACGTAACCGCCTATTTTCATTGCGACTTGAGGTTAGACTAAATGATAGAAGAATTTTATTTTTTTTTTAATTTTATCCAATAATTAGTATTTTTGCAATGAACTGTAATTAATGGAGGAATTGACAACGTTGAGATGAACTTGGCACTTAATGGTTGTCATAACATTCCACACACGGGCTCGGAATTTGAAGTGTGTTGATTATAAATGTCAATTACATGCTAAATCCATCATCCAGATATAATGAAGTCATTCTATGTTAATTAAAAGAAGATTTTAATGAAGTCAACTGAAATTTTTTGAAATTTTGAATCTTTTGGTGTTCGGTTGACATTTATTTTTATGAAAATTGTCCATTAAATGAATAAAATTTGTTACAATTGAGGATATAGTTTGTTTGGATAGCCAAAAAAAATTGAAACATTTTTGGTGTTCGTTAGGCTCCGTTTTTCAAGGAAATTGTTAATTAAAGAGATTTTTTTTTATAATTGGGGATAGAATTTGTTTGGATTGTCAAAAAAAAAAAAGCTAAAAAAAAATCACAAAAATGGTGGGCAATGAAATTCATCAAAAATGTGGAAATAGTGCATGTGTGAGGTAAAAGTGAAAAATTTTGTCTATCAAACACACCAAAAATTGGAAATTGGAAAATTTTCTATTTTTCATGAAAAACATATCCTATCAAACAGGCCCTAAATGTCACGCAACTCTGAATTGACAATCTCTTTAAATTAGATTATAAATTAGATTTTAATAAATAACTGGACACTTGTAAAATGGATTCATAATTTAGTGACCAATAGTATTAGAAAAATACTTTAGTGATCAAATTAAAATATTTCACAGGCATCGGTGACCACTAAATAAATTAACTCAATTACCAAAGGGTGGTTGCCTAGAGAGAGAATTTCTAAAGAGAGATAAAGTGATGGTTGGGTTGGAATTATCAAAATGGCTTTCTCTCTCCACGGACAAAATTTCTTTAATTTACTGGTTTGTGGGTTGACATTAGAAAATGTCAAAGGCGTGTTTGGGAGAGTAAGAATAAGTCTACGCGGTTTTGGTTTTCATCGTTATTTGTGAGGTTAATAAAGGCTATTACCGACAAAAAGAAAAAAAAAAAAGTGTCTTGGACCAAGTTTAATGCACTCAATCTCCTGCGCGTGGTATCCACCATGTTTTGTAAATTAAATTCGAATGTCAAATTGAACGAATTGTAGACATTCAACTGCAGGGAGTTTTTCATTCTAAATCGACGAAAAAACTTTGATTATAGAAAATGGAAGAGTCGAAGGTCATGACAAGATTTTTGCTTCTCATAAAAAAGTTTTATGAGAAAGTTAATTTAGACAAACTTCTTTAAAACTCTTCTAATCGGACAAAAGATTTTCATAAATTATTCAAAATTAATTTTTTAGTCCTTTCAAAAGCAACGAGCCAAAAGTATTGTATAAATGTGTTTGATAAGTTAGATTGAACGAATTGTAGAGGAACAATTTGAAGAAAGTATTTTCTTTTAAATGTTCAATGTAAGTCATGTTCAACTCATTTTTTAGTCAAAGAAAATTAATTGTTAAATAAGATATTCATACCGAACTTACAATTATGAATACTCTTACTAGATCTGATCGATTCGTTTTATACATATACAAATCTAGTTAATTACGAGAATTTGAGACTACTTATTTTTATCAAATATGAAAGACAATCTGTACTTCTTGATCATACGATTTTTTATCGTTCATCCGTGTTGAAAAAATAAAAGAAATACGGTGATAAAATTAAGACATGATAAGTTCGGGGGACTGTTTCCATGTTTATAATTGTAACCCTCGTAATAAACCACCCATGGATCCTCGTGACCAACACGTGCAAATGGACAGCCTTTACAACTCATGATTTAGTGAATTACACTTTTTACTATTTCAAAATCTTTTTCTTCAAATGGTAAATACTTGTTCAATAAAAATTAAAATTCAATTTTAATTGAAAATATAGTCGTTAGTGGGTCCCATACGTGAAATGAAAGTCAAGCACAACGACTATATTTTCAATTAAAATTAAATTTTAATTTTTACCGAACAAGTCCTAAATAAATAAATCCAACCGCGTACACTTCAAACAAGTGTAGATCGCGGAGAAACCATCAATGAGGTTGACTATTCATAGGCGTTCACAAGAGGAGGTGGCGCGTGACGGCTCCGATCAAGGGGTGCCCTACAGCTTGTAGATGTCGTGGGGCCCACATATTTTGGGGAACACCGACGTGTGCACAGTGCACTGTGGCCTTAAATGCCAATTCTTTTATTGCGGCGTATCGGGTCTGGGGGAATCCAACGGTCCAGAACGATAGGGGGACAGATCATTGATCAATCAAACATTTTTGTGATCGAAATGTATTGTTGCTAGTTGATTTTTAACTGAAAAAGTAGTCTCATGGTTAACTTGTAGATATGCGTATAGTGGGTCGGATTCGATTGAGTTTAAACATCGTGTTGGATTTGTCACTACGACATTCTTTGATTGCTCCAACTAAAAAGAAAATAGAAAAACGTAACATATGTGATACATTTATTAGTATACGCGTCTGTATTATATATCTAATACAAGATCTATTAAAGAATATCAAACGAATGAGAACACGTTGTCAATATAATTACAAATAGGAAATTGATTTCCCAAATCATGATTATTATAAGTAGGTGTTATTGACTTGGCATTTAGTTACTCCAAATTTCATATAGCTAATAAAATCTCGATAAAATTTATAGAATTTTTCTCCTTCTAAGATGAATCGAAAAGTATATAAAATTGAGAAGTTTAACTTCAATAAAATCGAATATTGAGGGCTTAGAAAACAAATAATCGAATTGTATTGTAAATTGGGATTGAACATAAAGTTTCACAAATGGGGCATGCAAATGGTAGGTAAGTTGAAAATAAAAATGATCAATATGTGGACTGGCCCTTGCACACTATTATGTGAGCACTATTGGAGGCATTCTTCCATTTCTCTATCACTTCACCCTATCTTTTCCTTTGATGCACCTTCCATCATTGCAATTGGTCGAATAATGATATATATACATACACATGCACACACAAACGAAAGCACTCTAGAATTCTCCACAAAATAAGAATTCTGGAAAGTTTTTAAGAGATAATTCTAACGTGTCTATCAATTTTGTTACATTTCCATTTCCTTTACATGATTCTACGTGTTGGATTTTTGATACTTAATAATTACGAACAATGATGTTAAACAGTGTCGAATTATATTTCATAGGTTTCGGCCGATGAGTGAAATAAATATCAATCAATCAATCCATATGGTCGACCCGAAAGCAACATAGACCACTAGTTACAGCTTAATTATATTAATGTTGTCTTGGCTCAAATTCACCTATAGGACGACTTTTTTGTCTTGGCCCGTTTTCTTTGTGATAGACCCATTTGTTGGTCCATGGCCCAAGTTGATATACCTAATCTAAGCTATATATATTCACCATTTCTTGACAATTCACGTGTGTGTTATTTTGCCCCTTTTTGAGAGAAAAGTTACTGCTTCTTGTGTTGTTCTCTTTGCTTTTGTGGCTCTAGCAAAATCACCACCTCTTTGTGTTCTACATGTGGGTAAGGAAGGAGAAAACAATCATAGGTGGATTGGTGTTGTGGGTTGGAGATTTTGGATTGATTGGTAAGTGAACTGAGCCGAAATTCGCGTTTTAGAGAATATTTTCTCACACTACGGTTGGTGGGTGACCCCTTGACATTGAATGTACCATTGAGGTGCCTTTTCGAAAATTTCGATAATCATTAGTGGGTACACGTTTAATACATAAATGTTTATAATAAATTCATACAATATTGATTGATCGAAGGTGATAAAATAAAAGGTTGACATAATCACTTCACATTCAGAAGAATGTTGATCATTATTAACTATTGAGGAGGAAAAAGGAAGAAAGTCCTCATATAATTTTTTTTTTCTTTTCTTTTTATAAATTGAGAAAGAAAAAAAAAAAATCAATGATAGAGCATAATATAAAATTTAATACAAATATATGAGTTCACTTATTAAAGTTTTCACCGAAGAGATTTTATATAAATAAAGTGGTAGCTTTACCCATACAAACCCAAGTGTTTGGACGAAGATAATTTTATTAAAGATATTATATTTTTAACAAAAATGCTAAACGAACAGGGGCCTTTGACAGGCGCCTACATGGGGCGCCACATAGGGGCTTGTCACATGAGCTATCAAAGGCCCCTATTCGAGTAGCAAAACCCTATTTTTAATTCTGGTCGAAGTGTTTTGTGCACGTTCACATACTCTCAGTTTTGAAGTTATTTTCTCTTGGTTGTATTCAGATGATGAAATACATTTGTCATTGTTGTGTTTGACTCAATCAATGTTGATTAGCTAACTACACCTGTTTGTACACGTTCACCTACTTTTCGATGTTGATTATCTAAAAAACTCTTCTTCCTTTTTTCTTTTTTTTTTTTTTTTTTTTTTTTTTTATCAAAACCCGTTTTTAACCACATATTCCCACATAAATTTTTTTGAACGTAAACCAAAAACTTTTTTTTCTACTTTATAAACCAAATATTCTTAAAAAACATTACTATCATAGAACTTAATTTTAACTAAATATGGGGTTCAAACATAGGCTTATTGTATATAATTTTATTATAGTGCAAACTATGACCAAACAAAACTCTCAAACTGAATCGGATCCAACCCAAATCGAATTGAGCCATTCGGTTCAATTCTTCTTAAACAACAATAATGTTAATAAAAATTCATTTGCCAAAACCATATGCTCAATCTGCTATGAGGATCTCAAACCCATAATTGAAGATCTTCAATCCATTTCTGTTTGCGGCCACGTCTTTCACGAGCTCTGGTCGGTTCCTAACTCTGCAGAAAATTTTGATCTTAACAGTTAGCTGAAAGTGTTTTTTTACCAAATTATTATAATTATTTTTATAGAGACTGGGTTTGTGAACTATTCATATAAGTATATTCGAATCTAAGGACGTCTAGAAATTTAGGATTTTTTGAGGATTGATGGATTTTCTTCAACAACCTTGCTAGCGGTATATCAGGGGGTACCGGGGTACCGAATGGTGTACACCCCCCTCACATCAGTGGAGGGCCCACGTGAATAAAATACAATTAATTCGAGTGGATCCCCCACCCATGTGAGAGAGTGTACACCATTCGGTACACCCCATTATGTACAAGTAGACTTATTGTTTCTTCAATTGGGGCAGTTCATAAATTTTGGCCCCAAAAATGAAACAATAGATTGAGAACTTTTCACGTTATTTACTATTTTGGCAATTATTCAATTAGCCCTAATCTTTATACATATATATTAAGGGTGTATGGATATATGCTTATATTGCATTGTATGCATATGAATCTTCATTTTGTTGTCAAATTCCCAGGGAGTACAAAGTGCCTTGCTTTGTATTTGCACATAAAAAGATTGTGACTATCTGCAGTGTGGTTTAAAGTAGTTTTTTTTTTTTTTTTTTAAAGTCAATCATGGGTGAAATTTGACTCGATACGTTTGCTAATACCTTAGTCTTCAACAATGATTTGAGTATTTCCCAAATGGAAAGAAGAGGAATTGAACAGACATGTACAAAGGCGTACGTTGGACGCCTTTATTTTCAGTCGATTTGTCTTTCTCCAAAACCAGGTGATTACAAGGAAAATTGTTGCATTTTTATATTGCAAGTGTACGATATCATAACAAATAATATAGTGGACCTTTGAGTTTAGATTGTCGTTCCCACGAGAACTATGCTTAATTTATTAATTCTAAGTTCTATTTGGTGAAAAACAAAGAATTATGATTTGGTGATAGTTTTTTCTAGTCATATATACTAATTTTAAATAGTAATATGCCCACAAAGATCGATTGAAAATTTATAAATTTAATTTAGTGTTCGATCGAATTCTTCTATTGTATCTAATTTATCTCTCTCGAGTTCTCATTGAACCTAATTAACTAATTAAATCACATATCTATATGTGAATCAATCTTAGTTAAACGCATTATTTGTTCTAATAATTCATTTAAGACTGCAATAATTAGCATATGTATCTCTACGCGTTATACTAAATTACGAATTTTAATATGTGGTCTAAATTTAAAACTCACCTCTTGATTTGTAAAAGATTCACAAAATCATTGAATTATTGATCAAATAATTCAAAATATTAAATACACAAATAAAATCAACAAAAATATGATGAAAGAGCTTGAATCTAGAATAAAAGAAATAAAATGGTCTCAAAAGATTACATTGTTTTCCCTAATAAAAAAATTAGTTACTCATGATAGATGAAGAACAACAATAAATAAGAATGAAGTACATCACTGGGTTTTGAATTGAAATATAGAAAAGTTGATGGATCTTGTACCAAGTTTCTCTTTTTATTCCAAATCTTGATTCCAAACCCTTGATTCATTTTTCTTCTCATTTGATTTTGCTTTCTAGTTCTCAAGTTGTATTTTGTGTCTCTAAATGTGTGGAACCCATTAAAAATGCCTCTATTCGTGTATTTATACTTCCCATCATGATTTTCCTGAATGTAAGAGTTTTTATGGCCATCAAAACGAGCCCTAATTACACAAGCGACGCCTCAACATCATTAGAGTGGCACTGTGACAGATCTTATGGTGGCACCTCGATGCCTGGTGTCAAGACTGTCTCTCTACTTCAATAGTGGCGCTAAGGCGCCACACTTCTACTTCTCTATCTCTTTTGGTGGCATCGGGCGCCACTTCTCGGTCATTTTTCTTCTTTGATTTCTCTTTTGATGTAAGAAATTGATTCTTTTTCCCTTTTGTTCCTCTTTTCTCCTTGATTTATGTTAAAAACATTGTTTTCTTCACTCTTGCCATGATTTGCACCATCTCACCAAACCTATAAAACAATATTAATAAACACATTAAAAACGTTCAATACTCATAAGATCTAGCCCATAATCAAGTTAAAATAGTATAAAACTTGTGAGTAAAACAAACTCGTCAAATATATAGAGGAATTGCGAATGGAAGTCAAGAGGTTGGAAGGAAAGGTTTCGGGACTTCGTTCTGCTTTGGAGAAGCAACAAAAGGAAATCAAAGAAGGCACTGATTGGGTATTCATTATTCAGTCGAATTCTCTTTTGTGTGCTTAGCTACATAGAGATTTTAAAAAACCCGCTTGATTATCATTTTGGGAGAAAAATACATTTTGAATAGTTGATTGATAGAGAATGTATGGTTAAAAATTAAGGAAAATTTTTGAATTTGCGTGTAATATTATTTTATTGAAGAATGTGTGATTGAAAAGAAGAAAGAAAAAAATGAATTTTAAAAAAAATGGGAATCAAACAGGAGCAAAGATTATTAGCTGTGGTTGGAGACAATGCAATTTTTCATTATTATAGTGGAAAATAAATACCCTCATTTTGATCAAATAACAAAGGAACCAGTAAAGTCAACACTTAATTTAGGTCCTTCTTTATAATTTGATGAATTCATCCAAAGGATCTTCGTTTAGACACGATTAATCATTTTCTTCTCAAAGTTCCCTCTTCAAAAAATTATATGATAGTTTGGCAACTTTAATATGTTTAATGTCAGTATAACTCCCTGCGAGCACATGAACTTCTTGCACATTTGTTGTGTGGCTGTTGACAGACAGTATTCTGGAAAGTTGCATGAGCATCAGGTAATGTTTTAAAATGTGGCGTTATGGGACTTTTGACCTTTTTTCTGTATGGGGACCTTTTCTGTCAGTTCAACAAACTGTGAAATTTTTTATGAAAAAAGATCCAATTTTTATTCTGGAAACTGAAAAGGATTGACATTTGAGTTAGATTGTTCTATTTCTTCTTCTAGGTTTATTCAATTGTGAGAGTACTGATCTCGTCTAAAATTATTATGCGGAAGATTTAAGGCCATAAGCAATTCACTTCTAATACCAATGTTTTATATTAGCAATTCACTGTTGAAAATTATATGGGCTCTGATATCATATTAAAATTTGGGATTTCATATTAAAATGTCAACATTATTAAAAGATGTAATCTAAATCCTTATAATTTGATTTATGTTTTCATTTTTTTGGACTTTGGATTTATCCCTTAATAATATGTCATTTACAAGATGGTGGCTCGTTTGAACAAATCAATTTTGAAATTTGTGTGCTCGTTTTTTAAGTTTTAATTGGATCGAATGTTTGTTTGAGTTTAATGAGCTCTGATATCATATTAAGATTTAAGGTTCCATCTTAAAAGGTTAACCTTATTAAAAGGAATAGTCAATGCCCTTATAGGTTGATATATGTTTTCATCTTATACGAAGTGGGAATAATCCCTTAACATAAATAAATACTACACTTGCATGGCGCTTTGATTAAAAATAAAAATAAAAATCTATTTTGTAGAATTATCCAAGATAAAAATGCGATTCGTCCCACATTTCTTTTGTCTAATAAGAATGAAGAACATCGAGAAGCTTTGGGAAACAAATCTTTCCCACTTTCTCCATCAAATCAGTAACATTGTATGTCTTTCCCTCCATCACAGATAATCATCTTCTGTAACTAAGGAATGTAGAATCATTCAGTTTCTTTGCATTGCACCTCGATAGAGAGTGAGAGAGAGTCACCCTCGGATGTCAAGATATGGTCAAAAAATCCAGTTGTTCTAAAAGGCACAAATCCACGCTCCCGAATTAACAAATGTTTCCTTTCGATTATGTCCTCGAAAATACGCCAACAAGCCTCTCTTTCGAGGCCCTAAATTCTATGGAGATAAGAGTTTTGATTTGCAGGAAGAAGGTTCTTGTGCACCTCTGGTACTGTACTTGTGACAATTACGTACTTAACCATTGTCAGGACTATCCAAAATCTGTTCAATGAATCTTTTTAATCCATCCAATGGAATCCTAACAACATCCAGAACAACCAAACACTTCTTTGTAAGAATTGATAATTGACCTTTTTGGCTGAGGAATTGAATCTCTCGCCTTTACAAAATCCTCAATATGGCATAAAGTAAGAATTGATAACCGAAGATGAAAGGCCAAATCAATATTGTTGTATTACTATTAAACAACTTAATTTCAATCATCCATATATAACCGAAGATCCTTTATGATAGTCAACTTATAATTTCCGTTTGGTACTCATTTTTCCTCCATAACAATGAAAAATATGACCGTTATCCATCATATCTAGACACCATTTTTTACTTTCAATCTCTTGTGTGGTGCCATAACGGCTATATTTTTCATTCTCGTTCTACAAAGAATGAGAATCAAACAGGTTTGAGAGTTGCGTCCACTTAAATATGGTTTGTAAATTACACAAAATATTTTGAGGGATGCTTATAGGTAATGCATTTTCTTGATAGATAACAATTTTGAGTTATTTAAAAAAAAAATAGAAAAATGACGATAAATGAATAAAGAATGCAACATATTCCAAATTTATACTCTAAAACAAAGTGACTCGGAACAAAATCTGCTCTGGGTTTTGAATGTTTTACATTAGGTGATGATCGAACTTGATCTTCAATGTTGTTTTTCCCCCTTATTGTATGTCCTTAATTAGATTTTTTACGTCCAAATTAAATGGTTATTTATTTATTTATTTATTTTTTACATCTTTAATTGGATTCTAGGGTTTCATTTTCTTAGGTTTATCATTTAAAGACCGTATTGTCATTTTTCTTGGTTGTTTTTTGAATTAAATAAAATACTTGGAGTTTTTTTCCCAATCATTGGTTGGATGCTCGAATTAACATATCGTAATAGCTTGTCATTGTTCTTGCTCACTTTCGTCTACGTCAGTTGGTATCAGAGCACATCACCATTTCTGATAGATAAGTGTTCATATTCACCGAGACAGCTTAACAAATTTGTGTTCTACAAAATTAAATAAAAATGAACACCGGATATAACATGGAAAACCCTAAGGGAAATATCAATGGGCCCACATGCCACAGGTAAAATAATTCACAATCAAAGAATAAAAAATACAACAGTTTTAGTTTTGTAATTTCGCAAAATTAATTAAAAAAATTCAATTGACTAATTTATTCAGCGACAAAATTTATATATATATATATATATATATATATATATATATATATTTTATATATAAAAAAAATCTTGTTAATTGATTGAATTTTTATATATATAAAAAAAAATTCAGATGAAAAATAGTATGACAATTAATTCATAACTCATATAAAGTAATGAAAATTTTATTAGGAATTTTTACATCAAAAAATTAAAAAAAAAAAAAAAAAAAATTTACGTCATACCACATAAAATGATGTAAATTATATTAACAAATTTTTCGCGCAAAAATAATAAACATTAATAAAATAATTGATTTAAAAAAAACGAGTTATACGTCTTTTTTAACACGCGTTGACGTACGTTTAACTATTTTCAATATTTATTTAGATCATTCGATATGTCTATGATATAGTTCTCGAAACAAGTTTTGAGAGGATATAGAAGATTTATGGATCCGACTAGTGTACAATCGTCGGAGGTTTTTTAAAATTAGTTTATTATTGAAATATTAGTTTTGAACGGCTTATTTTGACGCGTCGTAACATTTGCTACGATTGACGGTTTCGCGCATCATTAATGATGTGAAATACTATACCGTGAGTACTTCAAAACGATATTAAAAATGTAATATTTCAACTTCATTTAATATCCCGAATTGAGCCCGAAAATTAAGACAAAAACATAAGGGATTTAATGAATTTATTAATGATTTTTTCCAAAGCCAACTATCATTTCCATTTTCTTTGGCCGACATGTGCCTTCTTTTTGAATTTTTGTAATACTTCTGTGAGAAGCATTCTATACGCATAGCATTATTGAAATTATAATGAGGATCATAAAGTTAGGTCATAATATGCCCCCTCTAAGCTTTTATTTTCTTTTTTCTTTTCAAATTTCAGTAAAAATAAATACTACACAGCTTGCATGGCTCTTTGATAAAAATAAAATATAAAAAAATGACTTGGCAAAATTTTCCATGATACTAATGCAATTCGTCTTGTCGTTCAATGTGGATAAGCTCTGGGAAACAAATCTGTCCAACTTTCTCCATCAATTTAATAACATTATCTGTTGATCCCTCCAGTTTAAGATAATGATCATCTGTAACAAGGAATATAGAATAATTCAGTTTAATTCATATATAAACTGAATATAGAATAATTCAGTTTATATTAATTCTATATTCAGTTTATATTAATATATATACAGAGAGAGAGAGAGAGAGAGAGAGAGAGAGAGAGAGAGAGAGAGTCACCCTTCGATTTCGAACTATGGCCATAACTCTCAAGATGGAGATGAATCTTTCCCGTATTCAGATCGTCATCTCTATGGACTCTAATGACATATTTCTAAGTAGAAATTGTTGGAAATTGGTTTAGAACTCGAGAAAATTGGTTAAGTGTTGAAAATCAACGTTAGACTTTGTGTTAACTTCGGTCAAATATTCGATCCGATATGTTTAAGCAAAATAGTTTGTCTCTCCGCCACTTCCGGGCTTCGAAATGGGGATCGACGAAACGGGACTCTGAAATGAGAAATTGCAGTTCAAAAGTTGGAGGAAATTTATAAGAAGTCATATAACGCTGTCGCTTGAGCGACAGGTATTTTGCTCAAGCAAAGGTGTCGCTTGAGTAACGTCGAGCGAAGAGCGAGCGACCAACTCTCTGAAAGTATCGCTCGAGCGAGAATCTAACAAAATGAACTAATGCTTCTTTTCGTAAAGTTGTATGATTTTGTCCGTAATTTTTCACCCACACCACTTCATCATTTATATAAAAGACCCTATGCACGACCATTTGTGCACACAATCTCATACTTTGCATTGAGAATCATTCTATCTTTTCAAATCATCTTCCTCCTTCATTTCATATCATTTCCTTGTAGAGAGAAAAATTCCGTCGAAAGTTTGTTGTTTCTTGTGGTTTGAAGTGCTGCTACCACAAGAAGAATTTGTTGTATTTTGGGAGACGAGTGCCGTAAATCGTGAGCACCATAGCGGGACAATATTGTCTTAGGGAGAAAGTGTCGTCACTTGCCTCGGATTGTCATTTCGTTTTCTTCTCATTTTCTGGTTTTTGTGGAGTTGTTATACTTCACATTTTCATCCATTTATTAGAGGTTTAACTATGTTCATGCGGGTTGAACTTTTATCCATTTATTATCTTCTTTCAAGTAGCATTTCTGCTCGATATTAAATCCGATCGACAACAGAAATTTCAAAATAAGTAATCAAAAATGGAAAATTAAATTTATCAAAGAAATAGATGATACCTGAGGCACCGTTGTGTCTGTCTAGTAACTGCAATGCGACAAAACAGAGTTAGTAAGGATTATTTATGTAATTAAACAAGGAAAGAGAGAAAATAACATAATATTTGGATTAGAAAGTTACTATTGCTTTGCATGTTGAATTGAAATAGTTTCTGCCAGTATTCTCACAACCAAAGGGAGTCCGTCACACTCGTCTGTTGGAAAATTTCACCGTAGGAGGAGAGAAAACAATCTTGAAACAGCAACAAAACAAGAAATCAAACTTCGAATAAGGCCCAAACACGTGATCGTTGTCCTCAAACAATATTTGCCCATTCTCCAATAAATTGAGATGTTTAAAATGTTTTCCGGCAAATGGTTTGAAGGATTAATCAAGCCTTGTTATGAAAATACTAAAGCACAAGTATTTTCATCCAAAACTCAAGAATACAAAGGAAAATATGAATGTGAGTAGAAAAATTGGATATGAATTTGATTGTAGAGAGTATAAGCATAAAACAATATTTTTCAATTGTTTTTCATTAAGAACATGGCTCCTCTATTTATAGGTCTCACTATTGTACACGAATTGGTGCCAAAAATGTGTTGAAAAGGCACCAAATTCAAATTACAAACGGTAGGAAACCGTCTCCAACGATAACCTAAAAATGTACTATGCGACCGCATAGTATAAAATCATGCAGCCGCATAGTTATACTCGGACAAAAAATTAAGTTTCTGTCTATTCTATGCAGCCGCATAGGATTTGTTCTATGCGGCCGCATAGAACAAATTCGGCCTGCTTTGTTGGTTTTGAACAACCATTCCATTTCTCAACAATCTAGAATTTCATTTTTCATTTCTGACTTTAGGTCCTCCGAAATGACCAAATGTCCTTTTTTCCTTCCAATTGAGCCCTCGAAAATACTCTAATTCTATGGAGATACAAGTTTTCTTTCATAAGAAGACGTTTTCCGGGAAATTGTAATAATTATCGAACCATCATTATCCAAAACCTCTCCAATGAATTTTTCTAAAACCTTAATTGGAATCCTAACACCATCCAAAACAAACAAACACTTCTTCCTTTTATATTTAAGAAACAACTCGAACAACAATGCACGAAGATCGGATCCATTACCAGAAGACAACTCAACATCTGCATTTAGCTTTGTTATGCATTCGTATGTCTTCTCTGAACCATTGGCCTCAAATAAATCTATCCACAAAACAGTTTTAAAGAGTTTCTTCACAGTAGAGCTGAAAATAACTTTCTGGGCTAGCGCAGTTTTGCCCGAACCACAAAATCCCACTATTTTGATTGCCATCAATGTTGCCTTTGTTTTTACTCAGCAGAGTCTCAATTTCCGCCATTTGATCATCCAATCCAACGTACCTGGGCAATTCAATTACAGTTAGATATTTCTTATCGATCACAAAAAATTGTGCCGTTTTGGTTTCCTTTACTGAGTCAGTGCTCAATGACTTCAAACTGTCTCTGATACGTGACAGTCTCTGCCCTGTTTTATATAAATGCCATAGATCCTTACCTGTCCGAGTGGGATCAAATTTTCGTTTTCTCCATCTATGTTCGACCTCGACCAAATTGTTGTTGATTTCTTGTAATTTGACTTCTATTTGTATTAGCATTTGGGGGCCGAAGTCTTCCTTAAGCAAAATTTTCTTGATTTCCATAAATTCAGTAAGCAATGGTAACTCAGAAGATACCTGTTCAACATCATTGACAAACTTGTCGAGCAGAAATTCTGAGTAAATGGAGGCCATTTTTAAAGTTTTGTGACAAATTCTATCTTTGCTTTTTTGTAAACTGAAAGGTAGAGGCTTTCAATTTCTACCCCACACACACACACACACACACACACACACACACACATATATATATATATATATATATATATATATATATAATGAAAGAGGCTTTTGTAAGAGGCAACATGATTCAATTCCTCTTATTGAAGGACTCACTTTAAAAAATTGCGTTCTTTCTTTTCAGCTAGTAGGAAAGGTATCATTCTTAAGACAAACATTTCTAAGCCCATTTATATTATCATAAATGGAGTTTGACGTTGTCCACTACCTTGTTCTGAATTTAGAGTTGGTAAAGTGATCACGAAGAAATACCACATTTGTATTTGCCGACTTGCTATTAGCCTATTACTAGAAAATAACAATTTACCAATACATCAAACTAGTGAACTAATGAAGAAAAGTTGTCAAGTAATTGCATAGATGAAGAGATTTTTTTTTTTTTTTTTTTGAGAAGTGCTACAGGAACATCATGGATGATCGCAGGGATAATCGCATCATCATATGTGAGGAAATATTATTTTATTTACATGAATTTCACACACTCACATGCAGTCACTCATACGAATAGAGTATCATTTTTCTTTTTTCTTTTCCAGTTGTAGCTTTCTGCTTTAAGACAAATATGCTAGAAGTTAAGATAAACATTTCTAGGCCTACATATCATAAATACAGTTTGACATTGCCCCTGCCGTGATCTGACAGAATTTACAGTTGGTAAAGTGGTCAAAGAAGAAATACAATATTTTATTTGAGGAACCAAAAGCATGCTATTGCTAGGGGTTTCCTTTGTATCTTCCTTCCAAAAATACTCCTTGTACCTTAGTGGGCTTTATAAGAATTTGCACACGTGTCCTTCAATATATTGAAATACAATAAGTGCTTATTTGGAAAAATTTAAAAGTTGAGATCAAGGTCAACAATTAATTTTAATAATACATTTCATTAACTTTATCAAAGTTTGCTAAAACTTATATCAAAAGCTTAGTCAAACAAAATAACAATAAGGTTCTGTTTGATAACATTGAATTCCATAAAAAATGTCACATCCAAAGAATTCAAATTATACTTTGGTTGTATGATACGAAAGTGGAAATAGAGTTCGAATTCCAATGTACAACCACTTTAAACTTGTTTGAATCAATTTTATGGAAATTTATTTCCTATAATTTATGTGGATTTTTATTTTTCAATTTACATAAAATTTGTTTGTATTTTCACATTTGCCAGTCAAACAGATCCTAATACCTAACATATAAGTGTTGCTATCATGTCCAACAACCATTTGCATGTTTCTTTGAGTTTTTGTGTCGATTTCACAACCAACCTTCAGTTTGAGCTACATAGACAAATATAATGTTGAAGAATCGATAAATGTTTTAAACACCTAAGAATGGTACCTTTCTCCAGCTCAAGACATATAATTTAATTTTGCAAAGTGTGAAGCTTCAACCATAGGAATTGAATCATCTTTCTTTTACAAAATCCTCAATATGGTAGAAAATAAGAATTGATCACCAAAGATAGAAGAATAAAATCAATTGAATGGGTTAGCTAGAAGTTGAAAATGGAGGTCAGTTGACGCAAATTTAGATCAACTTAACTGAAAGGGTTATTCTTGTCGTACAAAATCATGTACAAAAGGTTTTACAAAATGAACAAGTGGTCGCTCCCTATTGGAGGGGCGGCTGTGGGCCCACCCGTCCCTCCAATAGGAGGCATCCACTTGTCAATTTTGTAAATAATTTTGTATTTATAGCATCTTTCTATCTGAAAATTAATTTAGCGAGTGTATTTTGCAGGAAGGTGTAAAATAAGAGATAATTAAATTAATTGGAACTTTGGTAGAGTGTTTTTATGACTGCATGGAGTTCGGTCCTTCAGAGGGGACCATTTATCCCTATTTATAGGTCTCAAAACAATCAACTTGGTCGACCAAAGTCATTTTAGCTACAGTGTTGACTTGGAAATGTTTGTCATCGTCTTGGATTCAAGGTTTCTAATTGGGAGTTGCGGTTGGCCCAAATATGTTATGATGATATCGGAGTGATAGGTAATCATTATGCTGAATTCATGGTGTAGCTATCATTTTGCCACTTGTCGATTCATGAACAATCACATAAGCCGTGGTGGTATAATCCAAGGCACACATGTATCTGAGAACAATGGTTATTTCTTTTGGATGAAGATGATATTGGGCGAGCTGAACCTGTCAAGGCTACCTGAAGGAGTTTACTTGGAGGTCTTCCTTTATTATTATAAAAATCTAATTAAGATGGTCCAATACACTTGTGAAACTCCATGACTGTGTACAGGGGCGAATCTAGCGAACTGGTCGAGCTAGGGCGTTGACCGTTGACCTTGACCGGCGTCCGTCGACAATTACCGATCATAATTTCCAACATTGTTAACATAGGGATTCAAACATCAAAATGTCCCCAAATTCCCAATCCTAATTTCCCCTAAATTCCCCTAAATTCCCAATCCTAAATTCCCCTAAATTCTCAATCCTCATTTCACCAAATTTATTCCAAACAAAGCAGACTCCATCAAGCCTTCTTCATTTATTCCAAACAATTCAAACCCTCAAAGGAAAAAACCCACCAAAATTCAATAATATTTTGAAAGACAACCACCATATTACTCCTTCTTCTGAATTCAACTCAAATTACTCTGCTCTCTGACTCTACTAAAAACGTATATTTTGCATTGAAAATCATAGAGTGAAATATGATTTGAAATTTCAGTGCTTTCCATCCACCCCCACTTGCATTACTGCATACACCCCCGTATGAACCCTACAATTCTTCAACTTCCCTGCACTAAAACTAACTCTACGACTTGAAATTGGAAACCCAAACACCGCACAAGCGATTGCTAGGTTTAATTGGTTTCGGAATATTACCAAGAATCAGAGTCAAAGAATAAGAAATTAAAATATTAAACACTGTAAATACACACGGACACACCTATGACTTGTGAGTGAGTGAGGCCCTTGCTTCAGTTGCTTGAGTGCTTCGAATCGAGGCTGCTGACCGAGTCGCGAGCCACCAATTTCTCCTCCTTCGCCGTTCGCGGTTCGCCCTTGTCGTCTCCTCTCCATCTCCCCCAATTCAATTCGTTACCTAGACAATTATGTATATGGGTAATGCCGGTTATACCAAAATCTCTTGGGCCATTCCATTTGGGCCTCTTTTAAATACGGCCCAATTTAAAGGTAAGTAAAAAAAAAAAAAAAAAAAGCCCAATAACTTGGTCTGTTAGCTGCTGCCACTGTAGATCATCTTCTCCGGCTTCTCCAGCGTTCCTCTGGTTCGTTGCTTCCCGACGGTCATCTAACTTCCTGAAGAATCCGACGAATCCAGCATGAGCGGCCGCTCAAGCTCGTCAGGTGCTGGATTCGCCCCTGACTGTGTAGGCTCCTTACTGTTAAATACATGATTCGAAATGATATTAGAGTTTTGCCCCATGTATAGAGGCAGGGTTCTGTCCAATATACTTGTGAAACTCCATGACTGGGTAGGCTTCTTACTGTTAAATACATGATTCCAAATTATATTAGAGTTTTGCCCCATGTATAGAAGCTAGAGTTTTGCCCCATGTATAAAAGCAGGGTTCTGTACAGATTACTCACAAATGTGGGGCCCACCTAAAATAAAAAAATTGCCAAAAATCAACCCACCCACCTTTGTGAGGTGTCGGTAACACTATTGTACATGACAATATAATGGTAGCTATGATCCTATCTTATGTATATTCCAGAAAATGTGGTTTGTAAGCACAGAGAATGTTTTGAAGATGCTTATACACAATGCATTTTCTTGATAAATAACAAATTCGAGACTTTTATAACAAAAATTTAAGAAAAATGATAGTAATAAAATGAATAAAGAATGCATAATATTCCAAATTTATACTCTAAACCAAAGTGGTGTAACGCAAAATCTGCTTTGGGTTTCGATGTTTTTATTAACTAAGTTTATTTACGTCCTTAATTATATTTCAGGGTTTTATTTTTTTATGTTTACCATTTGAAGACATTATGCATTGTCATTTTCTTGATTGTTTTTTGAATTAAATAAAATACATGGAGTATTGGAGTTTTTGTCTAGTTATTGGTCGCAACAAATCATATTTCCGCGTTGTTTTTCTTGCTCATTTTTGTCCATGGCAATTTGTATTAGCACATCCACATTCTTGATAAAGACCTTCTTGGATGAGAATTAGAACTGAAAGAACATGATTCAAATCTACAAATGTATCGATATGCTGGAAGAATAAATAGATATATTAATGTCCAACAAGGGGTATTGTTGGATGCCATTGGAACGATCTAAGCAGGGGAGGTGGCTATAGGGGTCTACATGAAAGAGGTGTGTATGTACGCATGTGGCATGACAATCGGCGTTCAATTGATCGTGAAGGAGAAGTTCAACTATGATGATTATCCTTATGGCCCTTTTAATCCCAACCAAGATATCACTATGGTTCATAAATGATGCAACTTGACCTAAGAAAATACATTGAATGTAATAACTAGATTAAAAAAAAAAACTTGCACAAAAAAGAAACTTGAACTTTAGTAAAAAGAATTACTAAGGACTTAGTGGAGTTGTTTACTAGGAAGAGCGAGACAACTTGAACAAGAAACGCAATAACCGACATTATACCTAAGTCGAGTACTTTGTTAACATGGAAAATATGCCTATTAAAAAACTTCATCTAAATTGGGTAAAAGTATTAGAGGATGATTTTCTCTATTTAATGAGGTGAATGTCTTTTGACTGCTTCCTAAACATGATGCCAGCCAGAAGAGAACAAAGCATTCATTTCGTATTTAACTTTGTAAATATTTTTTTTTTCAAGTTTCTTGAAAGTTTTGTTTCGATTTTTACTAGAAATTAGAAAAAAAAAAAAAAAAATTATTTTGAGTTTATGAGAGTTTTCGAAAAGTTTCTTGTTCTGAAACATGTACTAGGGATCGTAATTCGAACTGTCAAATCGAAAATCGCGGTGAACCGAACCGAATGGGGATAAAAAAATTGAACTGATGATGCAATAAGGTGGATATGATATATGATTTTAATAATCCGGTTTGGGGCGGGTGGGTATGGTATTTACGCCGTCGCCCCGCCCCTCCCCGCCCCGCCCCGAACCGAACCGATTAATCGTTAAAAAAAATTAATCAAGGATTCGAATCCTGAAATATGGATTTGGCTCTTGGGTAAGTGTAAGCGTACAAGTAGTCTTTCACTCTGTACCTTTGAAGGCATAACCTGCGATTTATCTCCCTCACGATACTTCAGGACAGGAGTAGTGTGGGACCCTCAAAATTGAACCCTCAAGATTGAATTCAACCTTAACATTACTAACCTAACCCACCCAGGATATTGTTTATTATTGTTATGTTGATAATATTGTTTGTTAAATTCAAATTTTGCATTTAAGAACTGAGATATTGTTTGCATTTTCATTTGTGATATTGTTTGTTAAATTAACTTAGTATTGCATTTTTATTTTTATTGACTTTTTTCATAAATTATTTTTTCTCAAGTTGACTATTGGACCTATAAAAATTAATTTATTTTTGTGGTTATTAATCGTTCGAATCGAATCGAAAAACGAATCAAGTTGAATCGAACCAACTTACATGGTTATGGTATAGCCAAAACTGGCGATTCAGTGATGATTTTGCTCGAATCGAACCGCAGCCATCTCCAACACGTACGATATTAATGCAATACGAAAAGAAGAAGAGTTCATAGAAACGTGAGATCAAGTTCGAGGAAAAAAAAAATTCGAACTATCCATTTTTGGGGAATTTTATGTATATTTTGAATAAAAATGGTCCAGCGAGCAAAACTCATGATTTGGTCCATGATGTCGGCCTGTTTCAAATCAGAGGAGTAATCAAGATTTTTATAAGTTGATTTATGTTTTTAATCTTTTAATTGATGTGAAATATTTATTCCTTGACATGTCCGGTTGTTTTTTAGCAGATTATATTGGTCAAGAAGGCCTAAATTGGTTTGCTTTTCCATCTCAATCGATAGCACAAGACACTATCAAGCTCTCGCCTCTTTTCTTTTTGTTAATTCGCCTTCTCCATTGAAAATTTCCTCTCAATTTCACACGAAACTCTAACATTCCAATTCAAAATGCTCCTGAAAAGTAAATTCCCCAACATTTAAACCGTAATTTCTCTCAATACAGTATCCTAATCATAGAAATTTAAGGTTTTGTAATGGATAAGAAGCGGGATGAATTATCGTTGACAATTTACAAACCCTTGAATTTCACAGTGGGTTGTTTGGAAATTCGGTTATTCTATGTGCGTATCGCTCCTTGCGCTGTGGATTCTGTCCCTGACCACCTAACGCTCCGCCACCTCCGCCGTGAGATCGATGTTTCTTTGGAGATTAATGGCGCCCGTGTACCGTCCTCGGACACCGCTTCGATTGCCCTCCGGCGGGATCGTGTGGATAAGGACTCTTCGGAGGTAACATACGTCAGCACCGATAGTGTCCGGTTGTCGGGTCCAACGGAATTTGAAGTATGTGAAAACGGGGAGGAGTTGATCCTGTGCGGCTCTCTGGAGCGGGTTGATGCTGCCGCATGGGGTAATGGGAACGCTCCGGAAAATGACTTAAGGACTGGTTGGAGCATCGATTGCTATGCGGCGACCTCCATGGCAAATGGTCGTTCAGCATTTTTTCAGCCTAAACTTGGAGTTTCTTCTCCATCTTTGGAGGTTTACGTAGCAGGTTGTTGCTCGGGAATGCCCGTTATATTAACAAAGATGATTCTGATCAGTCCGAAGCGAAAGATTTCGAGGCAGGGGATGCTTGATGCCATTCCCGAGGACGAGGAGATGGGGAAGGAGCAAAGGAATGTAAATAACGGATTTCTTTGGCAGCGGAAACCACAGGTTACGTGAATACCGGTTTACTTTGCTGGCATCGACTTTTGCGATGTTTATATGTTAGTTAAGGTGGTACAAATATTTGAAGTTGAAGGTTTAGATATGCAAGTAGACTTTTAGATGGTGGATACTGTTTTATATTCCCATTGGCTGATACTCTCCTCAAGTATTTCGAGCTTTGCATTTTTGTGCTTCACGGTGAGTTCAGAGTGTATACCAGAGATCTAGAAGTTTAATGAGAGAAATTTTACAAATATTTAAGAATTAGGATGCATGGAAGGGTTTTCCCAGATATCTTAGCAGAGGAAGGACGGGCATAGAGATCTAAATCAAGTGAAGTGTATTGAAGATGAAAATGAGCGAGTTCTGATTTATAGAGATGCGATCGCTAAAAGATGAAGGAATTATCTCAATAGATTATTCAACGGAATGTATAGTGCGGATGGTTTGTCACTCTTTATTTTTAATAGAAATGTTAATTATCCTGTAAGAATCCTAGTCTTAGAAATGACGTAGGCAATAATGACAATGTAGACAGGGGCGGAGCCAGCTTATCGAAGTTGGGGGGTCCAAATTTGAAGATATAGAGGTGAAGGGTGGGGGGTTATGGGGGTTCGGGGGCAGCGCTCTCGAAATTTTTTTTTTATACCTTATTAACAAAAAATCAATAAACGTATAAAAGAAAGTATTTCTTGAGTACCAATATTTTATTTAGCACAATCATACTTTATTACAAGCGTTCTTTTTGAGTTTTCATACTTTGATAACGTTGTATAACTACATCATCATCAATCATGTCGAATTTTCTACTTTTTTCGTATATAATAAAACAATCACACAAAATTTTAAACAATCACACAAAAATTTTGTTTTTTTTGTTTTTTTCACACAAAACGATTGGCTAAGGAAACCACAAAAAAACAAAAAAAAAAAAACAAAAATCAAAATTTTGTCCAAAAAATGGGGGGTCCAGGACTCCCCCCGGACCCCCCCTACCTCCGCCCCTGAATGTAGATGAGAATAACTGAATAACTATTGGTTCAAAGAACCAATTTGGCTATCTTATAGGGAGATTACTGTAGAATCCATTTACCTATGAAGATATTGATTGAAAAGTAAAGAGAGAGAAAAGAAAAGAAAATTTGCATTTTGTTTTCAGTAATTAGAAAAAAGCATATTATGTGGTGTCCAAAGAAGTGTCGTCGTAGTCTTGGAGATGTTGGGGAAAATAATTTGTTTTAGATATATTGATATTAGTAAAATATAAATGTTGGCAGTAAAGCTTAGTGGCTGGAGTAGTAGAAACTTTCTGATGACTACATGTTTGTATCAAGATTATTTTGTGGTGAATGAACTTTTGACACATGCTCTAGATAATGTCTCTTCCTACCTGTTATTTGTTAATAACATAGTTTTAATTGACGAAGCTAGGTGGAGAATATAGTGCATGTTAAAATTTTAGAGAGAAGCTGTACGGATTTAGAAGTTTCTTTACTAGAACCAAAACATAATACATCGATTGTCCTTGCTGTAATAGCGAGTCACCATAGAGAATCATATTGTATGCAAATAGTGATTGTTTTAGGCATTTAGGTTTTTAGTTGACAAAGATGAAAGTATGTAATGCATATAACTAGAGCAGCTTGAATGAAAGGAAAAAGTGTTTGAGGATCTTTTTTTTTTTTGGTAAAATACCTATGTAGTTAGAAGACAGGTTCTAGTAAATGGTACTAGACCAGTATGAGGATGTAAAAATGGATGAATGAAGAATAGATTGGATTAAACAAGAAATGATAATATATGTTTGTAAGTGGATGTGACACAAATTGAGAATATATTAAGGGGAGGACGAATTATGTGGTTGTGGCATGTCTCGCGTAGATCTGAAAAAGTCCTTTTTCGCTCACATGATCTCAATAAACATGTTAGGAGGGAGGATAGACTTAATTTGACATTGTTTTTAATGATTTGATTTCATTAGATCTTTTCATGGACTTAGGGATTAGTCGAACAAATTGGTGAAAAATAATTTATGCAGCTGATTCTAAATTTGTTGAGTAGCAGAATTTGAATTTAGACAGAGTGCAACTGAGTACGAACATGCTTGGTATGTCATAATTCAAATTTTTTGATCTGCTTTCTTAACCCAAATATCAGGATTGAGGAGGCTTTTCGGATGTGTCGACAATGTTCTTAAGCTAGTTAAGATCACCATTTATGTGGCACTCCCGAGTCAAATTTTAGAAAGCAAAATGGGTCAACAAAAAGTTCCTAAGAATCACTAAACTTTATATATATATATATATTTGAGAGAAGCACACCACTGACCAATTGAACAAGTGCCAATTTGAGATTTTGTGTCAAGATTCTCACCCCATTCAAAATTTTGACATGTATCATATTATGACCGTTACTATAAATGTTTTGTATTGTCTTATCAATTATGGTATGATGACTTTGTTGTACAAGTATATCAAGGTGTATCTTTGGGTGTGGAAGGGTGGGGGGAAGCAATATTGGACGTTCCAACTCCTTGAAGTTATAAAGTAATGAAACTTCTCCCTTTGCATCCTTAATCTGATTTCTTGGTTTGCTTTTGCTGGCAAGCTGATTTTTATTGATTTATTTAAATTTTAATTAAAAAGTTACTGTATTGAACTCTTGCTTATTATTTTATTACTATGCAAAGGTTTTTATATGAACTATGTATTGATATATAAAATAACACTGCAGTAAAGTGTCCTGGTTGATTGCAAAAGCAATGCTACTCTGTGTTGTTAGGCAGAAGGTGTTATATAATAATATACAATATTACTAGGGTGAATATTTGTATTTGTATTGAATCTTTTAAGAACTTGTACTTCAGTATGCTCGAAGTACAGGGTGATCCATTCACATAACAAGGATATTTACAAATAGCAGAACAGTTTGATATGAAAGTCACTATTCAAATCTCATTTTGATCGTATGCTGGGAAGCAAATTTCTGAATCCCCTTCACCCCTCATTGGTGTTCATTAAGAATATGGAAGCTTTTTTGTACCGTACTTCCTTTCTTGAATCTTCTCTTTTTTCTACAAGAAAGTTTTCTTTTCTTTAGTAAATGCACACTGAATAATTTAATGTCACCTGCCTGTCTCATGTTACTAATTGATCCCTCAGGTTTTTTCTGCAGTATACAGATGCAGACATGGATGAGTATGAAACGGATGAGAAAGCTGAATGCAGCTATTACTCGGAAGGCATGTACCATGGTGAAGATGGGCAACTTACATGGTTCAATGCTGGTGTAAGGGTTGGTGTAGGAATAGGCCTTGGAATGTGCCTTGGTATGGGAATTGGTGTTGGCCTGCTCATGCATTCATATCAAGCTACAACTAGGAATTTAAGGAGGCGGTTCTTTTAGTTCTCATATTTGCGCTGATATGGCTAAATGATTGAAATGGAATTGTGTTTTTTTCCTTCGGGAACAAAAGTGGAGTATAACCATTCGAGATTGCAACTGAGGAAGCAAGAAGCACATAATGCAGCTAGTTAATTGCGATAGACCAGGTGGGCGCTGATTGCATTGTCTGACCCTTGCAGTTTGGGCCTGATAACGCATTCTTACGTGAAAGTGCTTCGACGTTTGGCCAATCGTGTCCCAAGGGAATGCTACATCTTGTGTGAATCTGTATGTAGTCCTTGGTAATACGTATATATTTTCTTTGTATGAAGTAATCCAGAGGATATTTCTGGCGAGTAAACTGAGCTTTTGTACTTTTCCCATGTTTTTTATTCGAATTTAATCATCGAAAAAAGTAGTTTCGGAGGATCACATGAAATGCAGCTACTAGAGTCAATAGCTCAACGGAAGATTGTTGTTTGAGAAATTGATATTTTGTTTAGTTCTTCATCAATTCTAGTTCTTTTGCTGGACGTATAATTTTAATTGCTTTCTTGATTCAGTGCGTTTTGTTGTTGCTTAAAACTTATTTTTCTAGATTTAGGGCCTGTTTGGCAGGTTTTACTTTTGCTTATGTTTTTCGTAGAAGAGTTTCTTGAGGAAGCTTTTTTAATTGATGTTGATAATTAATTTCTAAGAAAGTTTTCTCATCTGGAAGAATTTTTAGAGAAAGTCAAATTGGATTAGCATCTTCTAAGAGCTCTACCTCTATAATAAAATTAAGTTTTGTAAGGATAAGAGTGGCTTATTTGAAAATTTTACAGCTCGTTTAAGAAAACATATGGATCATGAAAGGGAACAATTCATAATTAAGGTTTTTAGTATAATCCAATTCAATAATAAGGTAATATGTTTCAAAGTTCAAAAATAAGGTTTCTATTAAGTTTTATTTATGATTTAATTAATTAAATAATTAAATAAAAGTTACAAATTTATACAATTTGATCACAAATATAATTATTGGCCACATATTATCAATTTAATTAATTATAAATTATTACAAGGTCACAAATTAAAAATTTTATTGGTCACAAATTATTTTCGAAATCACGAATTGAAATTTTAATAGGTCACAATTTATTTTCGAGATCACAGATCAAAATTTTAATAGGTCACAGATTAATTTATTTTGTCACAATTAATTTTGAGGTCACAAATATAAATTTTAATAGGTCACAATTTCTCATCGAGGTCACAAATCAGAATTTAATAGGTCACAAACTAATTTATTAATAACAATTTATTGAATTTTATGGTCACAAATCGATCCCGATCAAGATCTACTACCAATACTTCGTCACATATCTGTGACAACCGACCAGCAACCGGCACCTGGCCACTACAACCATCGACTAACATCATCGGCTCCTGCATCAACACATTGCAAAACTCCATCTCCATAGCATCAGTACAGTAAAGGAACCACCAACACCTGCATCAACCCCAGATCCATCGTCGATGCCCCACCACACAACCTACCATCGCCACCTACAACCAACTGCACGACTATCATTCAACCACCATCTCACCACAATCATCACCACCACCATCACCACTACCACCACCTGTACTCAAAATCAAAATCACCATCCCCACTACACCACATTATCACCAATTAAAAAAATTCTCAAACATACCATCATCGTCGCCGCTACCACGACCACCACCACACTGCCATCGCCACCACCATCTCCATCACGGTCGCCAACACCAACCAACCACCATAACCACAGCACCATCTCTACCTCCACGCCACCAATTACAGAAACATAAATGGGAAGCAGCGATGGGGAGGCAGGGTTCGCGAAGCTACAAAGAGAGGATTTCGAGTACTATATGCAGATTTCTTCAATAATTTTAGGGCGCAATTCCAAGAAATCTTCGGTAGATGTTGATCTCTCCTCCTTTGGCGGTAGCATAAACATCAGCCTCCATCGCGAGTGCATCTTTTACGACTTTCAGTGGAATCGAAGCAGCGTTGCGCTGCTAGTACTCAGCACGAGACGCTGCTGCGAATCGTTCTCCAAACGGGGGTGTGCCGGCGAGGAGATGGAGACAGAATAGCGAGAGTGAGAGTGAGAAAGAGCGAGCGAGAGATAGAGAGGAGGAGGGGATAATGATAAATTAGGGTTTGGTAGGTATATAATTGATTTGAATTTTTAATATTATTATTTAATATTAAAATATTTTATAATATTATAATTAAAACCTATTTTGTATAAATAAACTATATATCCTAATTTTAATTTTGGATCTTTAAATACCTTTCGAGATGTAATTTCCTCATCATGAAATTATTACTGGCCTGTTTGTTTCTCATTATTTTTTCATAAAAATAAAAAATATGACTTTTATTCATCATATTCAGTCATTATTTTTTACTTTATATATTTGGTATGGGGTCCATAACGATTATATTTTTCATTTTCATTTTACAAATAATATGGCTTAAATATCTTATCACACAACGCAAAACATTGTTCTTGCATTTTATCTCGCATTTGGTGGAGTTTTTATACGATCACACTACCAGATAGGATCAAAAAATTCGTTCTTAAACAGTGATTTAACATTATTTCAATCACAAATTTTTTAATAAAATAATATTACACACAAATTCAAAAAATTTCTCATTTTTTAATTACACGTTCTCCAACAATTTATTATTCCAAAATTAATTTAGTCTCTAAAACTTCAACTTCACTCCATGAACTGAAATGATTATGATGATTCTTCTTTAGCACATATATAAGCATAGTTTGTATATATACACATTTATTGTATGTGAATACAGGGAGGAGCTGATTTTTAAAATCTGCTGTAGCAATGCCTCAGAGGAAAAATTCTACAAATCAATCGCATTTGCTGCCGTTGGTGGTGACGCTGAATTGCATCGAGGATACGGTTTTGGAACAGGAATGCTTGATGGGAGTGGCGCGTGTGGAGCACGTGCCGCTGAGCCGATTAGCCGATGCGCGGATTGAGTCTGCGACGGCGGTGCTGCTCCATTCGCTTTCGTTCCTCCCACGCGCCGCCCAGCGACGTTTACGCCCTGGGCAGCTTATTCTTTGCCTCGGATCCTCCGATCGGGCTGCGGATTCTTCCCTCGCTGCTGATCTGGGTCTTGGCGGGCTTATCCATGTTGATGTTAGCCGCGCTGAGGAGATTGCTGATACAGTCATGGCACTGATCCTTGGTTTACTCCGGCGGACTCACCTCCTTTCGCGGCATGCGCTCTCGGCTTCAGGGTGGCTCGGGTCTGTTCAGCCACTATGCCGTGGAATGCGGCGATGCCGCGGTCTCGTTTTAGGGATCGTAGGCAGATCAGCTTCCGCGTGGTCCTTGGCTACTAGAAGCTTGGCCTTTAAAATGAGTGTGCTTTATTTTGATGTTCATGAGGTATAGATCAAAATTATGCTACTCTATTTACTTTGCATTCTTCAAACAGAAAATGTGGTGTATTTCATTTCTATTTTTATGCAATTACTGTTTCAATTGGAGGATATTCTGATAGCTGTGCACATTTAGTAGTTATTTGTTTGTGAATTTCTAATCAATTGGGGAATTTTCTTTGGCAGACTTCAATGAAGATTGTATCACACAATATATGATTTGATTTGATTTTGCTGCTCTTTAATGAAGTTTTTCAATCCCACGTCTGTACATAGGGAATTGGAAAAGTAAGTAGATCTTCCATTGCATTCCCTCCTGCTGCCAGAAGAATGGAGACTCTTAACGACTTGCTTGCTGCAAGTGACCTTATATCACTACACTGTGCTCTTACTGATGAAACCGTTCAGATTATCAATGCAGATTGTTTGCAGCACATAAAGCCCGGTAATTATGATTTGCAATTGTGTATGTATTATTTTGGCTTTTGATATTTATTTGCTAAGTCTCTCATAAAGGATAAAACTTTTACGCAGGGGCATTTCTTGTGAATACTGGAAGCAGCCAGCTATTGGATGATTGTGCTGTGAAACAACTTCTGATTGATGGCACCCTTGCAGGTTGTGCTCTGGATGGTGCTGAAGGGCCCCAGTGGATGGAAGCATGGGTATGATGAGTAGTCTTAGGGGTATGAATGCATTGTAGGAATGGTTTTTACAGTTTTCATTTGCTCCAAGACATATTATGCTTTTTCTTTTTCTTTTTTCTCTCTCGAAGTTGAAATAACTTATTGCATTGTCTGTCTTGAATCCATTATTGCCTAATGTCTAGCAGATTGAAATGACTGTTTTAATGTCAATCAGTTGTATCTGCTCCGACTCCCTTTATTAATTATACCTCGAGATGCATGAGTGAATCTACGCCTCTCTGGTGAAATTTGTATTCTGAGATATGGAGCAGATGAGAACGGTGTGCATAAATTTTACTCTGATGAAATTCATTATCCTCTAAGTGGTGTGAGGACAATTGTCAATTAAAAATCATCCTAGAATTTTGCACTAGATCAACGTTGACGACCTCATAGACTCATTATAATGGTTGTTAATGATATTTGGTGTTACATTTCAAAACACAACTATATTCTTTTTTCTCGACCTATTTAGTAATTCAGTTCATTTCTTTGGTTGATCTCATTATCTAGCTATGTGAAATGTGATTTACAAGAATTATTTCTATAAGATATAAAAGCTTAAAAGGTACTATTATGAATTGTTTTCTGTCACATATATTTACTGAAGAATGAAAACAGAAAACTGCAATAACGTATTTTCATTGTCCTACATCAAATTTTTAATTCAAAACGATACCTTTTTGCTTTTCTGATGTTTTTGCATCACTCTGATAAATGGCTGCTATTATTGTGAAGACACTCGAACTGACTAGATAACTTTAATCCTGGTGTATCTGAAGTGATGCCTTTTACATTTTTTCTTATGACATCTAGAAGTAAACCCTCTGCAAGAGGCATAGATCAGAAATATGGATTCTATTGTAAACTAATTTTACATCATTGATTCTTCTTCGTGTAAAATATACTCTATGTTTCACATTTTCTTGGGTCTATAATTATTTCCCTTTTCCCTTCTGGGCCTTATTACAATATTTATAATGATATGACTTCAGGTGCGGGAGATGCCCAATGTTTTGATTCTTCCTCGAAGTGCAGACTATAGTGAAGAAGTATGGATGGAAATAAGGGAAAAGGCAATATCCATACTTCAGACGTACTTCATGGATAATGTGATTCCAAAGAATGCAGTATCTGAAGATGATGAAGAAGAAGAGGAAAGTGAGGTGGGAAATGAACATCAATTGCGTCAAGATAATGAGAGTTCCTTCCAAGATTCTGTTGGTGAGCGAGTGGCTGGAGATATTCACTTAACTGCAGATATTTCCCAGAAAAAGCTAGTAAATCAATCAAAAGATACTTCAACTCAAAATGAAAGTTCTGTTTTGTCTCAAAGTACTTCCAGTAGATCTGAAGTAAAGCGAAGCAGATCAAGTAAGAAGGCTAAAAAGAGGCATTCCCACCAAAAGTCGAAGCACAAAGGAGATGATGCTTTGGCTTTTGGAAAAGAGAGCACATCATATCGAGAAGATGATACTAATATGAGTGGCACAGATCAAGTTTTGAGTTCTAGTTCACGTTTTGCTTCTCCTGAAGATTCAAGAAACAGGAAGACGGCAATTGACTCAATTCAGGAATCACCTTCCGAGCTGCTTTTAAAATCAAGCATTGAAATGAGTAGAAAATCTGGTGAACTGCTGAAAGATGGTTATGTTATTGCTTTACGTGCTAGAGATCGCCCTGCACTTCATGTTTCAAAACAAAGAGTTAAAGGTGGTGGCTGGTTCCTTGACACAATGTCCAATGTAACAAAAAGAGATCCAGCAGCCCAATTCCTTGTTGTGTTCCGAAACAAGGTTTGCTGATAAGAACTTTAGTACTGTGTATTTGGTCCATATTCTACAGTCTTTTATTCTTTTTGGCTGTTGGATACACTTTAAAGAATTTGCCAGACGTTAGCCACCGACACAATTTCAGACTGAAAGGAAAAAGAATAGAAGAAAGAAATCACAAAAGCTTATTTTATTTGATTTCTGTTTTTGCAGGATACAATTGGTTTGAGATCATTTACTGCTGGAGGAAAGCTATTGCAGGTACAACTTGCTGTCTCAGTCGTGCAATATTAGCCTTATGCTATTGATGTAAGTGGTTATAAATTCTAAAGGGGGGGAATTTGGAGAATGTAATAAAAGTTCCTGAAAGTTTAATTGTTAGCTTCCGAAGTGGTGATCTAATATTGTTTATTAATGTTTCCTAAATGTCTTTGTCTTCTTATTGCTGAACCAGTAATGATGTTAACATTTCATTGGTGGAGCATTGGAAATTGTTCTGTTATTCATCGAACTTCTCTTTTGAGAGTTGTGGAGAAATATGTGACCATGCTCTCACTTGGTCTTCAGTGAGGATCCTTTAGATTATTATGAGCTGAGAATTAGGGTGGTTTTGTTTATCCATTCGGTCTTATGAAATGGTTACTCGTTTTAAATTGTTAGTTGAAGTGCCTTCTGGTATAAATGAATCTACTGTCTGCATTTTGTTCTCCGTAAATGTAGTGTTGTTGAATTTTTTTCGATACTCAAATATTTCAAAATTAAAATTATTATTTTTTAGATTAGTCTAAACTAGTAAACAAATAATTTTTTTTTTAATGATTCAATTTATTTTATAAAGTACTTATAATAGTTTATTATACACAATTTTTTTTTTTTTTCATTTAATTCGGTCTAACAGACTAGACTTGTGCTGAATTTTTTTCTTCTGTTTTGTGATTAAGTACATACCATATGGAAATTTTCGTGATTGATTAACTACATATCATATGGAAATCATATCTGAGATAGATAATTTTGACAAAAACCGAAATTTTAGTTGTCTAAACGTCTCACTTTAACATTGAAGATAAATAGGAGGATGGAATTTGTCTTTGCTAGCCACAGCTTTGATGTCTGGGAGAGCTGGACATTCGAAGGTTCTTTGGAAGAGTGTAGACTGGTGAATTGCAGAAATCCTTTGGTAAGTTTCTTAGTCACTCTGCAATTAGTAAATCGTACGTTGCAATGTTAAGCCACATCATGAATGGTGGAGCTAGTCTGGCCAGGAACAGGCACAAATACTGATATACAATATGCTTATGGCAGTTGACAAATTATAGCTTTAATGCTCGTATGTTTTGAGATGTACATCAATTCTTGAAACTAAAATTGTTAGGTTAAAGTTTCAAAGGCTTGGTTGCAACCTGACAAAATGAAGTCATTATTTACTTATTTCGTTAGCATATCGAAGTGGTACTGTACAAATTTCAGCCATTTTGTCACTCAAAGATAGCTACTATATTATTTGTTTTTCTTTGGAATATTTTGAGTTGAACACATCATTTCCAAGTAAATTTTTGTTGCGTCCGAAAGTATTTCTATGATCATTTTGTAAAAATGCATCACAACCAATGTTGTGTCACACCTTGATCCTTTTCTTTACATTCACTTTCCATCCGTTGAATGGGGGGTTAGGCTGTTAGAGCTGTTCCTCGTGCCATTTGCTTGAGAAACAGAAATGTTTTATTAGCGGATGGGTTTATTCCTATCCATCTCCAGTTGAAGCAATATCCTCTCTTTTTCTCACATATTTTTTATCACTAAAATATCTTCCATATCGACAGGCTGTGTTGTACGTACATGTAGAAATTGTTGCAGCCATGGGTGAAGATGGAATTAGTCGCTGGCTTGATTAAGTTGTTGAACATTAGAACTGGGAGCTCACAACGCGTGCAGCAAAATTTGTTTACACTTAAGCTTATGATTTTTGAGGAGACCTTGCAAGTCGAAAAGTATTCCATTGTCACATTCGAATCAGGATTGGAAGCATTTTTGTATTGCTTGTAGATCTCCCACTTGATAAATTTGTTGTAGGCTATGGGAGAGATCTTTTGTTTATTCAAATATTTAGGTAACTTGCTCGTTTTTCAGTTGTCAAGGAGCTCCACAAAGCTTCCATTTTAAGAGGACCAGAATGTTACTCTAGATTTGTTCTCTTTGCCCTTCCAATATGTTACATCACGTAATCCTCTCTTTTTCTCTCCCAATTTGTGTATGGTTAGTTTTAAGGAAAATGTTTGTCGTATATCACCGTTTACATACAAATTGATGATATGTCAAGAAAAAAGTGCCCCGAGGGGAAAGGGGAGGGGGGAGGGGTGCGTTCTTTTTATTTGGGTGATGAAATTTGACTCAATCAAATATTTTCACGTCATTTGTTGGTAAATGAATTTGTACGTGGTAATGCACATATAACACAATTGTAATTTTAATATATTAAATATACATGTTACTTGTAAACGAATGATGATCAATAAGTTTGGAAATCACAAATCAATTAGTATATGTTACTTCTACTAAAAATTAATCGATCTAAGGAAATTAATGACAAGTGCCCATTAGACTTTAAAAAGATATTAAATGATAAAAATTAAATTTAGCAAGAAATTGTAATAATTAAAAAAAAATTAGGGTTCCCTATTAAAATCTAATGACATTGACACATGGGTTCCCCAAACAAGTATCATCACTTGAGTCCCCATTCTTATTTTTTTAGTGATTACATCCCAAACTTACATAATAGGTGCATTGAGATTCTTTTAGATGTTTTCCGAAGAAACTTGGTTTCAATTTGGGGGTTGCTCATGATGGAGGATTTCGGTTCTTTTTTAAAAAAAAAAAATATCCTTTTTCCATTTAAAGGTAATTATATTGACAATTATAATAATTCGTAGTATTCTTTAACATAAATTTCGGGTTAAGAATCCTTACTTGAAATGATGAATTCCAAGATTTTTTTTAAATGATTGAATCACATTGCTTTCCAAAACTTTAAAATCTACAATTTCATTGCACTCCAATGGTCCCAATCCAAATTACAATGGAATGAGAATTATGAGATTATTATCCACAATCTAAGTGCCTTATTTTGTGAATTTTTCTACAAAAATAGTGATTTTAGGGTCTTTCCAATTTTGGTGATATTGTTCATGCGAATTTCATCTCTTAAATGCTAAACAAAAATTAGAGGTTGTATGAAAGTTAAGGGTGATTATAGAGAGTTGTAGGTTTGAATTTCAAATTCAAACTACTCCCTCCAACCCTTTTAATGTCTTGTGGGTCGGGTCACCTCATATGGGCGACCCACAACCTATATTTTCCAATGACACCAACATTTTTATTTACTACACCATGTTTTAAATTACAAAAGATCATCAACCTTTGTTTATTGTCTCACACTTAGGCCCCGTTTGTTTTCCATTAATCATCCATAAAAATGAAAAATACGATCGTTATTAATCACGTCCAGTCACAATTTTTGACTTTTCCTTTCTTGTGTGGGGCCTACAACAGTTATATTTTTCATTCACATTCTACAAATAATAAGAATCAAATTAATTAGTACATATTGTCTCCATGATGATTTTCATCTAAAAATTGGTTATGAGATAAAAGATTTATTTGCCCCTCATATTTAACAAACAAAAAACCAACAAATACAAAAGTTTTGGAAAAAAAAAAATGTGTACATAATTTCAAGGCAAACTAACAGAGTATTTGAATAGAAACTTTCATGAATGACACTTAGCTCCCGTTTGAGCCACATTATTTGAGAAATAATGCATTTTTACTGTTGATGTGATGAAGAATATGTAGTTGAAAAATATTATTGATGTGATATAAAATATTATTTTATTTAAAAATGAGAATGAGAAAAATAATGTGACTCATCAACCTTTGTTTATTGTCTCACACTTGGTCCCATTTGTTTCCCATTAATCATCCATAAAAATGAAAAATACGATCGTTATCAATTACATCCAACCACAATTTTTGACTTTTCCTTTCTTGTGTAGGGCTCACAACGACTATATTTTTTATTCTCATTCTACAAATAATGAGAATCAAATTAATTAGTACATCTTGTCTCCATGATGATTTTCATCTAAAAATTGGTTATGAGGACATAAAAGATTTATTTGCCCCTCATATTTAATAAACAAAAAAACCAACAAATCAAAAGTTTTAGAAAAAAAAAATATTTGTACATAATTTCAAGGCAAACTAACAGAATATTTGAATAGAAACTTTCATGAATGACACTTAGCTCCCGTTTGAGCCATATTATTTGAGAAATAATGTATTTTTACTATTGATGTGATGAAAAATATGTGATTGAAAAATAAGAAAAATGTTATTGATGTAATATAAAATATTATTTTATTTAAAAATATGTGATTGAAAATGAATAAAAATAATGAAAATGAGAAAAATAATGTGAGTGAAACCTGGGCTTAATAAAATATTGAAGAAAAGAATGTAGCCAAAAATATTGGGAACCAAGTACAACGATGAGTAAAGAATGAGAACTTCCAATGAAAATAAATTGAAGCGCAATAAACAAAAAATGGTGATTTAAACATAATTACCCTTCATTTTATTGTTTTTAAGAAATAAAGGTTCTTGACTAAATACCCTTTTTTTTTTTTGATGACTCAGGAACTCGCAGCCGCTACTGGCGGAGCTCGACCACCAGTGCGCACTGGGTAAACCTGAGGGCTGGCACAATACCCACAAACCATACCAACCGGGTAAATCTTCCCCAAGGAGAAGGTGGATGTCTCAAGCGTGGGTTGAACCCTTGTTGAAGCGAAACCTGGTTTCCCAAGCAGTGCCCTTTTGCCAACTTGGCCACACGCTCTTGACTCTTGACTAAATACCCTTGAGAAACATGTCATGTCCCATGCACATGATTTTTTAAGTTAGGAGATTTGGTAGTTAGAAAAATTAAGAACGGGAACTCAAGTGATACTGGAGTGAATGTTTGAGGACTCCATGTGAAAATTTCCTAAAAAACTATTTTCCTGCATTAGTAAAATTCCAAATCTGATCCTCCAAAGAAATGAAAGAGATGACACATTCTAGAGGTAACTAACACTGCCCATCACCCGCCACTCGCCACGTGTATGGTTCAGATTTCACTTTGCCACTGTCTTACAAAGTCGGTTGCGTTCCATTTAAACGTTCACGGCTCCCAATTTCCCCTCAGCAAAAACCTCAGTAACGAAAAATTCATCTGGAAATTTCAAATCAAAAAAAAGGAAAAAGACCCTTTTTTTTTTAAAAGAACCCTTTTTTTTTTGGAGGATTTGAGGTAGAATTGCGTGTTATATATGGTGTCAACGTGCCGGAATCCAGTACCCGGTCAGGATTTTTGTTACTACAATTACATGGATGGGGATCCGATGAAAATGGGTACGATGGCAATGGATAATGCTGATAACAATCTATCGATACTGGGGGAAAGCGGGAATGTGGGTCCGGGTGTGGAGGACCCGAATAAAATGGTCCGGAAGCCTTATACTATAACCAAGTCTAGGGAGAGCTGGACTGAGCAAGAGCACGATAAATTCCTCGAAGCCCTTCAACTGTATGTATCTGTTTGTGTGTGAAGATTATTATTATTATTATTGTTGTTGTTGTTGTTGTTGTTGTTTGAATTCTTTTTGGGAATCCATTTTCTTTCTTTCTTTCTTTTGAGTCAAATGGAGAGTTAAGATCATTTTAGTTATTTAGGTAGTTTCTTGAATTGTAGTTGTTTTACTAATTGGTTATGCTCTTTGGTTTTGGGATTAGAATACTTATTAAGAAAAGCAATGGGTATTATGTAAAAATTGAGCTTGGGAACTTTTGGCTATTTTGAATATTTCAGATTTGTATATTATGGTAATCGTGCGTAGACTTTATTTTAGCTTGAAGGTAATGGATTACTTTTATTCGTTAAAATCATGGAGATTTGATATACTAAAAATTTTCTGATTCAGAGAAGATTGCATTTTAATATCGCCTCTGTTCTGCAAAATGGGAAATTATAATTTTTTAATTTTTGAAAATATTAATTTTCAGATTCTTTGTTCAGTCCCACGTGTTGTGTGTGTCGGAAAGCAATGGAAATAGCAATACTCGTGACAAAAACAGATTTGGGTTGAAGTCTCAGAATGTGGAATCTATACAACTAGAAAAAATGATTTGCTGCAGTAGTGTAATTTTGTATATTAAGTCATTAGGTGATTGTAGAAGTTTGTATAGTCCATATTTTGTGGGACTTAGGAGGATGCCTTGAGTTGCCAACTTAGTGGTTGCTTGAAGCCTGCTTTCTGTATATGACTTCAGGAAGGTGAATGATGTTTTTCCTTATTCTTTATGAGAAACGAAGAATGAAAATTGAAATTTGACATCTGATTCTGTTTGCTGTGTTGGACCTTTGTTGATTTTATTTGCTTTCTTTTACGTGTTGATTTTCAGATTTGATCGTGACTGGAAAAAGATTGAAGCTTTTGTGGGGTCAAAGACAGTTATCCAGGTAATTAAGTTGTTACAAATTTTGATATAATTTTAACTATTTTCTTTATGAGTCTAATAGGAAGCAAATTGTTACTTTTTTTAGCAGTCCTCTTTTCTGAGAACTTTATGCCGTGTGGTAATGATATTTGATAATCATCTAGTCCCATTTTGAGCATTTTGGGAGTTTAATGGTCAAGTGTTACAGTCACTTCCAAGTACTATTTTGAGAGTTGCCTCAACACTTACTCATAGATCTTTTTATTGTCTGGAAAATTTTACTTTGTCATCCTTGTATTATGTTTTGTTCCATTATTCAAGTATTTTTCAATTTCAAAAATCAGGAAAATTAAATGTAATGTATGGGTTGAAGAAATGAAAAAGGGTTTTCTAAAAAATTCCTTTCTAAATTTGAACCTACCACAAATATGGCAAAAAAAGTAAATGAAAGAATTCTGACAAGAATGTGATTGATGTGCTGTTCTATTGTGCATGGTTTAAAAAGGCGTGGTGAGGCGTGCCTCACCATGAGGCGTATGATCCATGCCTCGAGAAGGTCTTGTGAGGCTAAACTACATGAGGCTCACGCCTTTGCGGCTGAGGCGCACGCCTCAAGGCTCGCGCCTCACGGAGCATGAGGCGTGCGCCTCATTTAAAATTTGGGTTTTCAATTGATTGTGTTTAATTTGTTGAGATTTTGCTGGTGAAGGGGGATTTAAGAATTGGAGAGTGAACCAACAGGAAACTGGAAGAAGAAACGAGTCAGAACCTCTGACCTTGTGTGAAGAAGAAGACCGGACCTGTGTGAAGAAGAAGGAGATGACCGAGAGAGAAGAAATAAAGAAAGTGAGCCTAAGAAGAAGACCGGACCTGTGGTTGTATATAATATAAAATTATAAATATATTTTTATTGAGCCCAATAACATCTTTGACTGAAAAATGAAAAGTGTATAATTTCTGGGAATAAAATATATGTGGTATTTTAATTTGTGTAATAATCTCTTTTGTATAATTTTACAAAAAATTAAATATATGCTGTATTTTGTAAAATTTCTTTTACAGCATATATTTAATTTTTTTCCCAACTTTATTCTTTAACAAAAAAAAAATGTAAAATTTTATGTAAATTAATTATTTTACCATTTCACACTCCATTAAAAAACCAAACTTATATATGTGATGCAATAATTTTTTGTATTTCTTTATAACTCTTTTACTTAAATTCTTTTACATAAATTAATTTAATTTAATTTTTTTGTATTATTTTATAATTTTTTTACTTCAATTTTTTGTTTTTTATGAGGCTTACGCCTCAATCTGCCTCGAGGCTTACGCCTCGCTTTATAACGAAAAATCGCCTCAGTACTAAGTTTCGCCTTTTTAAACTTTGCTATTGTGCAAGTGTTGAAAGTAACAAAATATTTTTTTTTTAAAACATATACTCTTTAAATGAAAATAAATTCATAATTTATACTAGTATATGAAAATAAGTTAATAAAATGTAATCAACTATAAAAAATAAAATTCATTCCAACCCCCCCACCCCCCACCTTCCTTTTCTTCATCTTGTTTTAGAAGAGAGAGACCTTCCCTTTGAGAGTGAAAAGCAAGGGCAAGCAATAGAAAAGATAGTCCCTCGGCGTTCGTGCGAACTACAACTACTAGAAAATGGTGAAATAAGTTGGGTGGTGTTTCATATATAAGACTCCATAGAATCGACCAGACAACCATTTTCTTGCAAACTAGCAGCATGAAATCTACTAACCCTTTTGTACTTTTTTTTTCTGAAAACTGACTTCAAGCGCTAACTCAGGTATAAAGAAAGAATATTTTCTGTAAATTGATGGCTACGAGTTGTAGGTATTTGAAACTGCTTGCATGTTCCATTGATTCTGCAGTTTCTAAAGATTAATCTTTGCAGATTCGTAGCCATGCTCAGAAATATTTTCTGAAGGTCCAGAAGAATGGAACAAGTGAACATGTACCTCCGCCACGTCCAAAGAGAAAAGCAGCCCATCCTTATCCACAAAAGGCTCCCAAAAAAGGTAAGAGCTGTAGCTATTTTTCTATTCTTTTCCTCCATGACTTTTTGTGATCTCAAACTTGTCGTAGTTAACGTGCATTCTTGCCTGTAACAGTTGTGTCTCAAGCCACTGGATCATTGCAGTCTTCAGCTTCTCTGCTGGAGCCTGGACATGTTGTGAGGCCGGATCCATTGTCAGTACCTAGAAACACAACTAATAAGGCTGCCTTATTGCCTTGGACTTATAATGTTGTTCCAGCAGGCAGTATGTCACACGTGTCAAGAGGTATGTTTCTAATATTTAAACGTGCTTGTATTTAACCTTTTTTTGAGAAGTCAATTGTGTCATCCTGCCTAAACAATGTCTTATACTGGTGGTTCAGATGACATGGGATTAGCCAGTTTAGCAGTGACACATAATTATAGCAGTGGCAGTAATGAAAGCACTCCTCAGCTGTGGCCAAGTAATGAATCAAATTCCCAAGTAAAAGAGAAACAAGGCCTGCCAACAAAAGGTAATTTTCTTTTGTTATCTGTGTATGATCTGTGGATTTCTTGGAAGAGTGGCCATTAACAGATCAGAGCAACCTCTGATCTACAGGTGAACTTGTGAAAGCCTTTTCATAATGTCCCGTACTCCCATTTATGGCTTGCAGACTTCTAAATTAGCTGAGAGATGTCTTTTCAAGGCATGGTGAGCACATTACATTAAGACAGCTGAAAGACATGTTATTTCATAGGGTTTTGTGGTGGAACTTAGGTTGGGAGTCAGCACATTAGATAAAGAACTGAAAGACATGTTATTTCATAGTATTTATGGTGGGACCTAGGTATGGGGAGTCAGCCATTGAACTTCCATCGGATAAGAAAGATAGGCCCTCAATTAGCAAGAGCATTTAAGTCCAGAGAGAGGTTTTAAATCAAGGAACCATCAATTTTCCATATACATATATACATAAATGATAATATAAGTATAGGAAGTTGTTGCCTTTTCATGTTTTGTACTTCACTGTTAATGACTCAGCGCTACATCTAGTAGTGTTTTTAGGTTGAGACAGAGAAAAGCAGATGACCTTTCAGTTGGCGGGGAAAATGGTCAGGATAAACTGTCTATCTACTTGCCCTTGTATACTGGAAAGCTGTTGGTGAGACAACCAAGATGTCTTACTTTAAAGTTTAAGCAAACACATTTTGTTTGTGCAAGTAAAACATGTTTGTGGGCCAACAAGTGTGTATTGATAATATGCCCTTGTTTGAGCCCTATTTTCTCCATCAAAATACATTCTTCAACAGTGATTTGACCCCATCTCAATCACACATTTTTCAATAAATAATATTACACGTAAACCCAAATTTTTTCCTTATTTTTGACCATACATTCTACTTCATAACACTATTGCAAAATGCATTTTTTGAAAATAATGGGGCCCAAACAAGCCCTATGTAATTATCTTTGTTTATCTAGTTATTTTCTTTCATGATTGGGCATGTTTTTATGTAGTCGTACTTCAAACAACAGCCAAAGCCATACAGAGAATCTTTAGATTAATTATTATTACAAGGCATCATTTTCGTCAAAAGCTTTTATTTATGTGTGAATGCATATGTTATATCGGGAATATAATTGACTTTTGGGTTATTGCAAATTCATTGTTTGTTTATATTAGGAATATAGACTTTTTGCTTTTTTACAAGTTCGTTTAGTGACTGCATTGGTTAGATTTGTTGCTTGAGCAACATTGTGACTCTGCAGGTCAATATATGTGTGTTTGTTTGACTGAACCTGTTTGGTCCATGTATGATATATAGCTATATGTCTTTGGGAAGAGTATCACTTCCTACATCTGAAGAGTTTGTTTAGGATTGACAAATGACATATTTCCTATTTATGCACATGTTAGATTAATAAGTGTAAATATTTTTCATTGATGCAGTTATGCCTGATTTTGCTCAAGTCTACAGCTTTATTGGTAGTGTATTTGACCATAATGCAAGTGATCACTTGGAAAGACTAAAGAAGATGGACCGGATAAATGTTGAAACAGTAAGTCAGATTTCACAGCATCATTGTTCATTAAGTTTATTTTGCGATAGTTCTGGTGCTGCTCAATTATACTGGGATTGATGTGAATAATACCTGATGTGGTTAATTTTCTTATGAAGGCAATCAACTACATTGTATGCATAGAACATCCTTGGTTTCTCCTATAACCGGATATATATGATGCAGTTAGTTTTCTTATGGAGATCGTCAATTACTACTGAATTATATCCTTCAAACAATGCTTTTAGCTTCTCCCATAAGTGAATTTTTCTTTTTCCAACCTCAGATAGCGCGTGGACTTAAGATTGTAAAATTATTTAATTATTTTCATTTCCAATTGGCCTGACAGAAGCTAGTTATCGTGAAGCCATCAATTCATGATCTCTAATATCTGGTAAGAAAATTCGGATGAGACCACAAATTTATGATCTCACAATAATAATTTATTAAGTCTAGGGAGCCCATCTTGCATAGCAGTCATAGTCCAGTGTCCCGTTAAATTGTGGCCTCATTACATTTAGATCAATTCATTGAACAGGATGAGCTGGCAGAAGACATAGCGTGCACAATCCGGCCTTATCTGAGCTTTAAGTAAAATATACGCTCTCTCATTTGAGTTTTTGTGTTGGCTGAATCTAGCTTGGAGCCAGCTCTCCATACCAGGAAAAACTGATCATTCAGTATTGAGGTATTCCTCATTATAGAGGAAGGTCAATCTTAATGAGAAATAAAATTAATTTGCTCCCTGAAGCGTGTGCAATATAAATAATGTACAAACATGCTTATGCTGTTTTTGACTACGTATTTGTTGCTCCTCTTAACAATGTCAGATATGTAATTTGTGTTTCTAGGAGTTATCTGTGTAACATTTGATTGATTATTGACATTCTAATCGATTTTTCTTATCCAGGCGGTGATGTTGATGAAGAATCTGTCTATCAATTTGATGAGTCCTGAATTTGAGAATCATGTAAGTTTTCACTATCCCAGTTTCCCTTTCCGTTGCACCTGCCGCCTTTTGCTCAATGCATGCTAAGGTTATAATCGAATTTAATGATTTGTTAACTCGGTGGTTGAGCTGTTAGATGCTTTAAATCATTGATTTCAATCTCCTGGACTTTTGGAGAGGATATCCTTGACCCGTCCATGAATGAAGCCAAAACCCCAATTCATTTCTACCAATGCAAAGATCCAATCTTAAACAACATATTCTGCAAAGAAGCTATTGAACGACCCGTGTAACTTCAATTTCTCGTCCATTTTACATTAATGAAACTGATGATCCCTGAACATTCAACTTCAAACTTTCTAGATGCAGTACCACTGTGAATGTGATGTCCACCTTACATTTATATGATGTGACTACACTGTTCAACTCTCAGCCATGTATCACTGGCTAATGTAATTTTCTTTGGCTTTAGTTTCGTACCCCTACAATTATAGGATATTGTCCTGTTTTCCTGCTGCCGAAGGGCTTTTCTATAGTTATTAAAACTGTGCATGCTGGAACATTGATCGATCTCAAGTTTTCCTTGGTGTTGAGAGTCTTTAGACGAGACATCCAACACAAAAGTCAGCTTGAGTCATTTTTTTGGAACCTTTCGGGTTTGAACATGAATGAACACAGGGATTTATGGTAATTACTTCAAATAAAAATTGAACTTTTGACTTGTATTGAAATTTTCAGCCTCTCATTTTTGAAGAATATTTTTTGGGGCTGCTGATAAGAGTTTCCATGCTGAATTTTAGTTTCTTTTTGCGATGCATTGCCTATTATATTAGCTTTTGAGTTATTAGCTTTTTTGGTTAAGCTTAATAGAAATATATAGTCATTGAACAATTTTGGTTGTAGTTTAAGAGACTTTATTCTTTATCTTCCTGATATGACATATTTCCATATAATTCTAGTAGTTGTGTCTCTTAACAGTTGTCAAATCTATGTGAATGCTGTTCATGTAACAGATTTATTTTTTTATTTTTTTTATTGGGTGAAGCCTAGTTAGGCAATTGATATAAATGACTGCTTGCCTACAAAAACCATTTTATCTAATCACTTGCCTCAATCTTGTTTATGTTCGATTGTTGATACAGAGGAAGATGTTATCATCACACAGTGTTGGCATCGAGAAAGATAGGTTCGATAGCCCTACGAAAAATCTTCAGGTTGATAAACTCGGGAATGCAATCGCAACCGCGTAGAAAGGGAGGTGTACATCCCATTTGCAGTTTATTAAGTTCCATTTCCGATATCCGCTGCTTATTTCAGGTCTACTGAAGAATAATGGAGCATGAAGGTCAGGGTTCCTTTTAACATTTTCCATGCCGTTTGTACATATAATGTAAGGGAATGGTCTGTCCTCTTAGGCCTTCTGAACGAATTTATAGAAACTGGTGTGTAAAAATTATAGGCATTTTCGATCCTGTGTGTATATGTTTTGAAAGTACTGCAAGGTTTTATTTAACTCGTCATATCGACTAGTTTTTTACTGTTTTGTAGCTGTGCTTGTTGAGAGTTATAGGTTGAGACTGTGATCTATAATATGTTGGTTTTTTACATGATCTTTTATGTTGTAGTACTTGCTTAAATCATCTGGCATTCTCTTTATTGGATTTCAATTTAGTTTTTCCTTATTTGGCACCTGTTTATAATCGGCAATTAACTTTTTTATTTATCACTTATTTCTATCTATTTATAAATTATAAATTTGAGTTATGACATGTCTCTAGTTAAAAAGTTAAAAGGACTTTTTTTTTTTTTTTTTTTTTTAACACTTTTACGTCTTGGCATGATGATAATTACGTAAAAGGTTCATAGTATAGTAGTATAAATGTCAGTTAAACAATTTTAATTAATTTCAAAACGACAAGTAATGGCGTGAAAATATTAGTACACGATATTAAATAACGTACAAATTTCAAATCCGAATAAAAGAGAATTTTTATCACATTTACAAAATAGATTTTTCAAGTTCACCATCTACGAATTTTCAGCTTCATTTTCACTAAAATTCTTCAGGCAAGCTAACTCACTGCATGCAAGGCGAGCATGGGCAAAATCTAAATAGTAAAGCATTTCAAACGAAAATCAAAGAGAGGAGAAAAAAGTTGGGAATTTGTTATAATTATGCACAAACATGAAACAACAGCCGTTTTAAAGAAGTTTTTCCTTCCCCATTTTCATTAGGTTAGCAAATTCCAGTGTGCCCTGTCATTCACGGATATGTACACATACAGAATACACAGCATGTTCGATAACTAACGACACACAAGAACCGTACTGCCACGTTTAACTCGTCACACTCAACTATCTATATCGGAAATCCATGTCTAACTCGTGACGGTGATTTTCTTGGTTACGACCAGCAGTGAGAGGGTGGATCTGCTTTGACCTCGCCTGAAGTTCCATTTCAATTAGCCTTTGAAATGACTCAGGGTTGCCATTGATATCAGGAGCTGACACAATCACAAGAATAATATGCATAAATCTTCATATGAAGATGATGAAACATCAGAGTATATATTCTTATTTTAGACATTGCAAGGCATGCCAAGAAAACTCTGCTTGTGGGACTGCAAGTTACTGAGAAAATAAGCAAATACTGAACAAGATTCTGTGCATGTTTTGCAAAATTTATAATTTAAGCTAGTTAAACATACTTTTTATCCAGTAGAAACCACGATGACTACCACTTGTTATCCACACATTTCATAGGACATGCAACGTATAATCACTCCCTAGCGTGTTATATGAAGTTTAGCTAATATGCATACTTTTGCTCATTATTAAACGATTCATTCCAGAAAATAAGCAAGATAAATATGCAGCTCATAGCAACATGATGAGACAGAAAACTGTAAAGTCGAAATTTCTTACATGGAATTGGCACCCCAAGACTGCCAATGTTGGATTGGCCAGGTCCAAAAGGAAAACCTCGTATTGGATTCATTTCCCGAATACCGGTTGGTTGATTGCCAGTATGAGACATTGGACCGCCCCTTGTAAAGTCCGGTAACAGGTGAGGAGGATTATTGCCAGACATCTGCATTTGATGCATCAAAGGGTGGTGAGCAGGGACTTCAAACCCAGCAACCCCTGCACTAGAGTGATGAAAAGGAGGACAGATCATATTTCCAAAAAAATGGTGATCGGCCTGAGATTCTTGATTAAGAAAGTTTTTGGGATCCATGAACTTCATCTGGGAAGTTGTGCGAGCACGATGAGAATCCATGGGATGAAATAATGGCCTCTCATGAGTCATTTGTGGAGGCTGAAACTGGGACGGTGATTGCTGGGTCGTAAAATTATGATAGGGAATATTTTGCTCCATTTGTTCACGAGGACCATGCGTAAGGGGCAGACTTTCTGAACCAAGCATAACATGTTTGTCTTTGATGATAGCATTGGTAGGTGCCAGTTTTTGTGGGACGTTTGAGAAAAAGAAATCAGTTTCACCCGAATTACTACTTGGAATAAATGTCGAAATCAGATGATTCTGATTACCTACAGAAATTAAGCTCTCCTCTTTGAAGACTGCTTCAGTATGATGATTTGAATCAATTTGGGAGTCGTCATACCCTAGCCAGTTCTCACCCTTGCCCGGCTTGGGTTGCTTTCTATGGTTTGAAATCAAAGTATTACTATCATGATTTGTCCTTTCAAGTCTGGTTTGATCAACTCCCAAAGAAAAAATGTCATTATCCATGATTGGAAAGAATAATCCATGAGACTCAGGGGCATCGGTTCTCGTAGACTCAACTGGTCCTCCCCTATGGATGGAAACAGGTGCATCAACTGATTGCAGCTCCTTCATGAAAGCAGAACCAAAGAGAGCTTCCATCGTAAGTGTCTTTCCCAAATTATCTATATCTTTGGTGCCTACTTTGCCTTTAGGTTCATTTACAGCATTGCCCTTACCATGTTCTTCAGAGACTAGTAGTTTGCCAGCAAACCCCAGATCCATACTAGAGTTTGGGATCGAATTACTAGGGTCTGATCCCTTCTGCAATAATGAAAGCAGGTTTCCAGATGCATGATCATCAACATGATCTCTTGGCCGCTCAGTATTCACACTAGTAGTACTCCAGCCTTGTATCGATGTCTTCACATTTGAAGTCTCTGCACTGTATTCCGACAAAATCAATTGTTCAAGGTCTTCGCATGTAAGGACTGCAGGAACAATCTCTTTTTTGTTACTAATGCCCAACTGCTCAGAGATTCCATTAGCTGCAGAAGGTACATCATATCTTAACTTATTACTATGCTGAGAGCTCTTGTGGGTAAAATCATGTGAAAGTTTCTCCTCTGTTTCCAAGCCAGAAACTTGATATCTGCCCTTGTCACCACTGACGATTAATGATAGCAAATCACTGGGCCTTCCAGATCTGATATCATCCATTGGCTTTGAATCTGCAGTGCAATAAAAGGAAAAATTATTAAAAACCATATAGAGAAAAAATTAAGAATTTCTTACAACAATTGATGAAAATATTTAAGCACTGTACCTTCCTCGAAAAACCATTGGGAAAACTTTGATGACTCGACGGAACTCCACTTAACATCAAGTTTACCATCATGACGCTAGAAGAAAATGCAACAAATAATAAAGTATTAGTGATTATAGACCCATACAGTAAATAGTAAGTGAAGAAAAAGTGACATGGAAAAGCTTGATAAATTCTACACAAGAGATAAGGGAAGAACCTCCTTTGCAGCCCAGAAATCATTAATCATCCTACATTTTAATTAACTAAATCTACCCAGGAAAATTGGAAAACAGACTGATCCAGATTACAATGTACCATAGGGTGTCCTCAAACAAACAAATCATTCAAAAGAATGGGAAAAGTGCCGCATAATGAAATAATATTACCCTAGTTATAGGCACAAACAAGATCATGCCAAGCATAAGTAGACAAACTAAAAAATATATACTTGAGTCCACAGAAGAAACATCAGCATCCATGGCATCAACTCAAGCCTTGTCCATTACTGGGGCAAAATTTAACGGTGTACATATTGGAAAACAGCCTGATCCAAATTAGAATGTACCATAGGATGTCCTTGAACAAGCAAATCATTCAAATGAATGGGAAAAGTGCAGCATAACGAAATAATATTACTCAAGTTATAAGCACAAACAAGAACATACCAAGCATAAAAAGCCAAACTAACAAATATATACTTCAGAGTCCACACAAGAAACATTCTCATACATACCATTAACTCAAGCTTTGTAGATTTTTGGGTGAAATTTAGAAGGTATTCATATCTTTCCGGTATAGATTTATTAAAAGCATCAACATCTCTGACTGCGATCAAGGACCAAGAAAATGAAAGAGACAAAGCCCAGCAATATAATTCAGATCGTATTTTAACTTGAGAAACATGCTAATTGCTCAATTAGAGAACTAAAAACATTCCTGACAATCTAAGACAATTTTGCCCTGTGCTCATTTCCATCACTCTCACATCTCGCTTTGTTGCAGGAACTAGACAAGGCACATGTAGAATTGGCATATTTAGAGCAGTAATTACCTCAGCAGTATCAGATCCGCCTCCATTCATTGACATTGTGCTGCTAAAATTCTTTTCCGAATTTGGCGTTGAATAACTTCTATTTGACTCGCCTACAATTTTGTCTTCCAGTAGCTTGGTATCGAGTTCAAACATTTCAGGGCCACCCAAGGTTTCATGAGCATCTAAATGTCTAGAATTCTGACGCAACTGATTTTCCATGCCAAGTTTATAGCTTGCCGAATTTGAAGTTGAGTGAAAATTTATGTTTTCACCCTTGTTCAAAAGCAGTGCATGCTTAGTCTCATCTTCAGGCTGTCCATCAACTAAACATTTTTCTAGTGATAACTTCCCATCTAAACTATCGTGAGTACCATTTTGGATGGATTTGGCTCCAGCATGAAAGAGGCTTTCCACTGTTATAGGTTTTTCAACCTGTACAAACTTTAAATTGTTATCGGGGTATTATAAATGAAAATTAAAATGATTAGTGATGCCTTCACAAAAATGATTCTTATGAAGAAATCAATACAGCAATGTTTAATATTGGATTGCAATTTAAACATCATGCACGTTAATCAATAAGTGCCTAGAAAAATGGAACGCCAAATAAAAGTGATGAGAATATCTATAACCAACCCCTTGGCAAATTTATAGCACTGGAATATCGCTTACACCTTGTCAGCTCAGTCCTTTCTCAGAACTGGGAACATTGGTTAGAAATTATAAAGGATCATCAAGTCACCCAACATCCAACTAGACAAAAATGCTCTCAAAACTACATAAACATACACATGTGAAGGCATGGCAAAAAGAGAACATTTCTGATAGGCCTGGCATAATTTAGTCTATTTTATGAAATCAGACAAGATGATTGGCCAAAGATGGTCATGCCTCTGATCAGCCATAATTAGAGTTGGACAAAACTTCCAAACCGGACCCAACGCAAACTGAATCGAAATGAGCAGTTCTTCTTAAGTTAAATACTCAAACGGGTATCTTAATAGAGAACCAACGGGTTTGGTTCGATTATCGATTCTAGATCAAGAATCGAATAAAAATCAAATCTCCCTAATTTTTTCAATTTATTTATTTTACATAAGCCAATTTTTTTATTTTTTTTAAATAAATTTGTTAACTAATTAATTTAGCTCGACTTAATCAAATTGACCTAAGTTCTACCCAAATCTATTATTCTACAACCGCGTCTCTTAATTATTGTGAGCTTAATATCTTCTTCTTCCTGTAATCAATCAAATATATGAAGAACCCAACAAAGAAAGACGCAAAATACATATAAGATTGGACTACGTTATGTTATAAGAACTAATATTAAACATGTCATTAGTTGAATTAATGTAGCTTTATAAATATTAAAAAAATTTAATTATAATAAAAAAAACTCAAGAACCGAAAGGAACCGAACCCAAACAGTTCCATAATTAAATTTGGACCCAACAGTTCCACTTATTAAATACTCGAAAATTCGAGTCAAGAACCAAATCGGACCATGTCCAACCCTAGCCATAATTATGTTGCTAATAAGCACGGCTTAGCTAACAACAAAGGCAAAATCATAACGTTTATCCAACAACCACGGGCAGGAAAAAAGGAGAAAAGGACTTGGAAAGAAGGAAGAATTAATACACTTTAAAAAGATGCCAGAGAGGTTACTCATGCACATTATGTAGCTTTTATTAATACCTTTGATTAACGGACTTGTAAAGCAAGCATATTTGAATCTCCAACCAGGGAAATTATACAAAAAAAGTATAGAGGAAAACAAACCTCTGAAGGAGGATGAATTGAAGATTTCAAGCCGAAACTCTTATCCTGAATATTGTTGGTAAAACCTGGCGGAACAAGTGGCCTAGACACAGGTGAGTGTGAAGCAAAAGAAGATTTTTCAGAATCATTTAAGACAGTAGCCACAGAGAAAGAGTCTAATTCATTGTTCCTGCCCAAAACTCTCGGGTTCTCTCTGCTATCCTCCGATAGTTCACCAAGGTCTGAGACACCATCAGCTTTATGCTTCTCCATGTTAAATTTTTGCTTCTCCTGAAGAGCCTTTTGTTGTTCCTTCCTCATCAAATCAAAAGAGGCTGAAAAGTACGTTTATTAGAACTGGGAATATGACCAAAACAATTAAATATAAAATACTAATACCAATACCAATAAATTATCAGAGATAACAACTACACGATTGTGAGCAAAAATGAATGATTACCTCTTCTCCTCCTTTCCTCCTCTGCTCTATCCTCACTAGTTGACTCCGTTGAACCAAATGTTTCATCGTTGTAAGAGTCGGTGTCTTTCCGTGAATAAGGTACTGCCTGAAAATATTATGAATTGCACGAGATAATGTTTACTGCATTGCCTGTAAGTTTCACTTCTTTGCCATGTGGATTTATTATAGTTATACAAATGTAAGTAGACAAAGAAAATAAAAAAAAAATAAATATATGAAGAAACACAGTAGTCCGCTAAACCATACTGATGAAAAAGAGGTACCAGCATTTTAGATAGAATTTACAAAGGATGACTAAACCTTATAAGGTCGTGGAGGCTGATAAGGTTCATTGCTCTTTTTAAGTTGATAGTGCTCATTTCCTTGTGCCTTTGAACCAGAGATCCCAGCTGCATATCCAGATGGTCTTGGAAAGGAACCACTCCCAAGAAGCCCGTCATGCTTAGGAGTCTGCCAAGGCCTCCTTGACTGATGGCCAAAATGCCTTTCAGAATCTATAATGGAAGGTGGTTAGGGTCATCAGATCTGAAGACAACGTATCATGTTTCATGACGACAAAATGGTGGCAGTAGATAAAATATGCAAGGAAGGAGCACTCACAGTTAACAGACATCAAAGCATTGGAGTAAAAAGTCTTATTTACATAAGAATATCAAATTTGTGTGCATTAGCTCTTTAGCAGCTGAAGAGCTTGACCAAGAAAAGAGCACCAGGTTAAATGCCTAGGTAAGCAGAAAGTACAAAATAGAGGACAGGGGCAAGATTCGTTGACATAATCAAAGTTTCAATCTCTAAAGAATATTTACAAGAGAAGCCAGAAAAGGAATAGGGTAAAGAAATCACCATAAATACAAACTCTGCTAAGCTGAAATTCAGCTGCCAACAAACACAAGAGAACGAGCATAACTAAACATTATAAAAAGGCCATGCCCCAGAGTTTGTTCAGTAAAATTTATCCAACTATAACATATACATAGTTAATCAAATATTTCAAATCTATATTTTTAAAATTAATTTAAAAATTTTACATTTTAAGTCAATGGGACCATCTCAACATTTGAAAATGGAGATTGTATAGTCATAATATGTTGACAAATGGCGAATCACATTCTATAAAACAGAGATATAGTTTTCGCATGACTTGAGAAGCCAAATTATTTAAAACTATATCTAGCACTTTCCTTTTCCTGAGAGAACTGTGAAAAAGGAATGTGATCACAAAGATACCATTTCAAGTATTTCAAATATGCCTTGCAACCAAGCTTCCTTCTCACAGACACCAAAGTTCTAAGTGTAGCTAAGAAGCACAGACATGGACACGTGTCCACAACTTGAACATTAACAAACAAGGATATGAGGACACGTAAATTATTTAAAACTATATCTATCACTTTCCTTTTCCAAAGAGAACTGTGAAAAAGGAATGTGATCACAAAGATACCATTTCAAGTATTTCCAATACGCCTTGCAACCAAGCTTCCTTCTCACAGACACCAAAGTTCTAAGTGTAGCTAAGAAGCACAGACTTGGACACGTGGCCACAACTTGAACATTAACAAACAAGGATATGCGGACACGTGATTTTTTGAAAAAGTAGGGCATGGATATGCCAGGGACAAGATGATTTAAATTTTGTAAATTTTAAGTATATCTTTTTCTCTATACTTTTTTTTTTAATAAAAATAATAGCGTTTTTAGTTTTAATCTTTTTTGGTGAAATTTTTTTAAATTAGAGTGGCTAGTTGTTATATCAAAATAACTCTTGAGTTAAATCATATATTACTAATGTCAAAGAAAGAAAATAAATATAATAGTGTTCAAGGAGTATCAGTATCCGACACATGTCGGACATGCACACGTCACCCTTGTAGGAGTATCTGTGCTTCATAGAAGTGTACACACAGTTTTAGTGTGGCTCTACCTCTCCCCTTCTACTACAAATATCAGGCATGCAACATACTCCACAGCTATACTTACTGATTTCCTCTATTTTAATCACTATCACAGAACCAACACATAACAGTAGGTATAACTGAGCATGAATCTTAAAAGCAACCTGAATCCCAGCTGGATTTTGAGTCGCTATCTTGATCGCCTTGCCCAGAAAATTGGCTTCCCCGTGATGAACCATACTCGTTGCGTCTGAAACCCTGCGATGACAAGTTCCCAGACATTCTTGGTCGATCATGTATGCTTTGCAAGCCATCCTCAAATTCACTGTCTCAATTTCAACAAAAATATATATATAAAATACGGCAATATGCTTTCAAGTACGAACAAAAATGCCAAACAAGCAACACAACAAACTGACAGAAAATAACATTGCAGGTAACTAGCATTGGCACTTCTCGGGGAGAAAATGGAGGTATTTTACCTCAGTGATGATTCATCAAACCCACTTGGTAACTTTTTGCAAATATCCAAATTACAGAAGGACAAGAGGAACTCTCTTGTGTATGAAATTTTCAGCTTCCTAAACAATCAAAACACCTTCGTTATTTCACCCAAATAATGATAATCAAATTTGAAGATAACAAAATCAATGGGAAAAAAAGCAAGGGAAATTACTTTTCAACTTCAGGAATCGTTTCAGATGCCTCGGGGGGAGACTTCTGATCTTCATTTTCCAAGCTCATTCTGCTATTCCCACGTAAAATAACCTCTCAACAAGCTTAAAAAATGCAGTTTCAATCACAAAATCAAGCCTTTTTACCAAATCAGATCCAATCATACAAGAGCATACCCTCTAAACCCAGCTACCCAATCAAAACCAACCCCCAAATTTCTCAAACTCCAAAATATTCCATCCGATTCAATAAATTCATATTCAAGTCCATGCTAATTGATCCAGAAAATGCCTAGACAAGTACATCCAGCTCTCCTAATTCATCAAAATCCCATTTTTTGCACCGAGTTTAATCCCATTTTTTGCCCTATGCCAGATTAACAAATCTCAAGTTCATCTAAAATACCACCCTAATCTAAAACAACTCCTCATTTGGCTTCCACCTGGATCAGAGAAAGATACAAAATTAGGGTTTAACTTTCTAGGTCTTGTTCCTATTTCCGACAAAAAAATGATATAGAGAGATAAACATACAAATATTATATATGCAATATGTATGTATGTATGTATGTATATATTTGGGATCGATTTTAGAGAGAGAAAGGAAGATAGTAAGGAGAGAAATGGGGGGTTTGAATATTTGAATTACGACGTCATTAATAGATTAAAATAATATGATTTTTCACTACACGCCTTTCTAGGATTGGTTGAAGGGGTATGCTTGGAGTTTATTAATTGGAAAGTGTTGATAAACTACCGTTGATGAGATGAAGATTGGGATTGTGTAAGGAGCCAGAAAAATCTAGGGGAGCGTAGTTCTTCATAACCTTTGGATAATTAATAGAAGACCCCAATATTTTACAATATTTATAAATTAGGCATCATCATCAATGTTAGAGGTGTAAAATTAGAGTCGTGCTAGGTTAGTCCATAAAGACCACAAGAAGTTGATACGACTAGTTAAAAAGTTCACTCATGATAGAAAAAGAAGGCCCAAGTTGATACGACTAGTTAAAAAGTTCACTATCGAAAAAATTTAATTGACAAGATTAGGTCAATCGATTTATAGAAAACGAACAAAGCGTGCTCTCTACATAGCACCAAGCCTTAATTGGTTACCATAATTTGTAAAAATAAATATGAATGGTAACAATAATAATGTTGGGTTGGTATTATTTCGTGATCAATTGCTTTTCTCTTAGGGATTACAACGATGGAGTCAATGTGAGATCAAATTATCTTTTTTCTCGCTCTCATTTGTGCGAGACGGAGATAAAAAAAAAAACAAGTCTTATGTTGTTGGGGATTAAAATTCAAATTTTTAGTAGATTTTGATCAGAGTTCATGAAATACGTAATTGAAAGTTGTAAATCTCGTGAAATATGTAGTTAAAATTTTTACTTTGATTTTTACATAAATTAAAATCAAGCCCAGCCCACCAAATAAGGACTAAAATTGATGACAGATTCAGCATGATCCTTCGTCGAATTTCTATCTATCAGTTATGATCCTTCACCAAATTTCTAACTAATGAGGAAATCTGACACGCCGAAAAGGAGGGTCAAAATAATATTCCTTACTTTTCTAAAATTTGTTGTTCAAGTAGTAAATAGCAAGTAAGGGTCATTCCCGCAAAAGATTGTTTTCAATTACGCCAATTGCAATAAGAAAGTAAAAAATGCACAAATAAGTAAATTTGGGGGGGGGGGGGGGGGGTTTGGTTGTTAACTATACTAAGGAAGCGATAAATGCAAAATAAAGAAAGACAAGAATTACAAAGTAAATAAAATGATCAAATGGGGAGAGTGTGATCGAGGGATATTTCTTCGTCGCTAGAATGAATTTCTAATCGATATTCGCAAAGGATTTTCATTCAAAAGATCAACAACAATTCGAGAATAATCACAAGCTCAATTACCTCAATCTCTTCTTACATATTAGTTGAATAAGATAAGCATCATTACCCAACTCTTTTCATCAAACAATCTAGGATAAGCTCGCTATATTTAATTCAACAAAATCATTACGACGAAAGAGACGAATTGAATTAAGCGCAAACTCGCAAACTCGGTTTACTAACTTAAGTGATAATCCACATACATTTAATAGAAAATTCATCATAATCCATCAAAGTGTAGTTGCTACTAGGTTTTGGAATAAAAAAACAATTACGGACTATAAATCCCAAAATAACATAAATTGTAAACAACTCAATCATCTAGTTGGCCCGCTAAATAATCGAGAATAACAATAAACATTATAAGCACAATGAATTAACCACATTAATCTAAAGAACACAACAAAACACAAATCGATAGAAATTCATTACTAGGGTTAGAAAATAACCCCCAATCACATTCAAGTTAACTATCCATACAAAGGTTTACAAATAGCCAACAAAATACAACAACAAATGATTAAAAAGGAAATTAAAGAGGAAAGAAAAAGCTTATTGAAAGAGATGAATGGATCAAATCTTCATGTCAATGCTTCATCTTCTTCTCCATCTTCCATTTTCACCATTATTGAGGAGAGGAGCTTCCAAATTTTCTCTGGTCTTGTGGTCGGCTCCCCTCTGATTTCTTGCCCTAGAATGAGGCCCAAAATGTGTATTTATGTTGTGTAGAAGAGGAAAAACGGGTTTGGAATAAAAGGGGTGAGATAGAATTTAAAATCGGATTTCGCGGGTTTTTCCCGGGTTTGGCTCCAGATTTTGCCTATGCGTACGCATAGGTCTGAGTGTGCGTACGCATAGTGCAATAAAAAAAACCTTCAGTAGTTGAATTTGGCAAGCGTGCGTACGCACGGTCTGCAGGCCTATGCGTAAACATAGGCTATTTCTGTGCCATTTTCATTTTCTTCCTGATTTTTGCACTTGATTTCATCCCCCTTCCAACCACCATTTCTTCATGATTTAGATCGCCGAATCTTGAAATATTTTATCTTCAACTCTTTTGACTCAATTGATGCTCAAAATACCACATAAACAACCATAAACTCGGGAATTCACCAAAGGAACAAAAGTAACAAAAATAATAAAAAACTAATAAGTGAAAACTAACAACTATCTAAGTTTAACGGCGTAAATAAGTGCGAAACTCGTGCTCAACAAAATCTTAACCCCGTCAACGCGGGACAAGAAGGGGTCATCGCTATTTTCTTTCTAAACCTTTGTTAGTGGAAAATATTAATAACTTATAGTATTGGATTTTCTTGTAATAGATAGATAATAAATTAATGGTAATTATAAATATGTCATTGAAACTAATATTTAACTATGATCGAATGGAAAAGTAACTTTTTTAAGAAAGTTAAAGGGTTGCTAAATATTAAAAAGAATAATGTTGTACGTAAATACGAAGTTGTAGAAAGTTTAACAGATAGATGAGTGTAAAGAAGAGTGGAGAATTTTTTTTTTGATCCAATCATATCTTACTATATCATGTGTATATATATATATATTAATGTGTAAGTGGAGATGTATATGTAGCATAATTGTTTAAAAATTATCATTTATGTATTACTACCATAAGCTAAAGTGGAGTGGCCCGCTGGTAATCTCTCAAAAATTGAGTCCATTTTTAACATTTTTAAATCTACTCTTATCCTCGTACCCAAAATCCACAAAGCACCTCTGTTCACCTCCAATGGCGTTATGTCCGGCGCTTTTACACTCTGCCGAATCCACATTCTACGGCCAGTTCCCGCCGACGTCCATGCGTTTAACTTCTGCCACAAGCTGCCCTTGTTCCGGTGGCTTGTCGGTTATCGCCATGTCATCAATGGTCCTGGTAGAGAAAAGCGAAGCTGAGAAAGTCAACCTTCTCAAAACCACTTACCTCGAGAAAAATCGTCCCCTTGCTCAAAGAAGAGTTCAAATACACCAATGTTCACCAGGTATATGCCATGTTGCTCAGATTATTATTTTGGCAATTAAATTTTGATTATCTATTTGCTGGAAATAAAGCGCGAGATAAATTTTGGAGGATTCTTTATTTTTTTCTTCGAATTATTGGGAAAAAAAAAAGGAATGATGCATACATTATAGAATATAGTGAATTAACGGTTAGATATCTAGAACTATTCAGATTAAATGTTGGTAAGAAATCGTAGTAAATGCGTAGCCGTAGATGTTAAACCAATTTTGTATTAAGGTGTAATGTGGAAAATTTCATATATATTATTCAGTAGATTATGTTTTTGTGTTAATGTGCTTGACTTGCATCGGATTTGTGGTAGGTTCCGAAAGTTGAAAAGATTGTGGTGAACTGTGGTATTGGAGATGCTGCGCAGAATGCAAAGGTCTTGGATGCAGCTATGAATGATTTGGCGCTTATTACAGGGCCGATAAAGACGAGAGCGAAGAATGCTATTGCCACCTTTAAGATAAGAGAAGGCCAACCACTTGGAATTGCGGTTACTCTAAGAGGAAATGTGAGCTTCTTACTGTGACTGCTGCATGATGTCTTTTGTTTGTTGTGATGATTTAAATGTTTTTGGTGTCTCCTCACTCCATATTATGTTATCTGGTAACTTAAGAAAGATAGACTGTGCAAAAAACATTCTTTTAAACAACAAACTGAAAAATATTATTTGCCTTAATCCACCCAATTACTACCTGTTTAGTATATCTAATTATTTTTATACCTAATTACTTATACAATGTAATTCGGTGTACCAAACACTACCTTATTGTCTCCGTTAACACCAACAAACTGATGATCTCCCATGTACTGGGTATGGAAACGGAGGACTATCAATGGCACTCCATTGTACCCCGTGCTTCTCTATCTATGTGAGATGACATCGAGAAGTGCCAAAACCACATACCAATCGAAGAGAAAATCTTTAATATCCATGATTTGTTGCTCTGTGCAAATTACAGATTTGAGCATTATGTTAAATACATCTTCACAAAACCATGCAATATTCATTTTTTGTTCGGAGTGTTTTGTGGACTGCAGGATTCAATTGGTCCTCATGAACGAACCCATTAGAACTGTGTGATATATATAATGTGTAACGGCCTGCTGATGATACCATTGGACTATAAATTTTTAGGCTGGCTATACGTGAGAGTTATGAATTGTCTATTATGCAATATATCTGCAATTGATTCTGGTGTCTTGTCCCTCAAATGATTTAGAAGATATTATGACAATACATTAGAGGAAAAACATCGTATGGAATTGAACATATTAATCCTTGTGTACCAAATCATGCACAGTTTAGTAGCTAATAAAATGTTAAAAATGAATTCGTTGCCGGCCATTACTTAAATTTCCGTGCCTTGACCATGTCAAATGTAAGTCTTGGGGCACAGTGTAGGCTATTGCCATATGCCTAGTCAGACTCATTTCATCTCATCCATTAAGAAACTTAAATCGCACCATTTTGACTCCAAGTCGAAATCGAAGCAAAGAACCAAGAAGAGGTAAACCTCTGTCTTTTGTCAAGGAATCAAGCGTTCGTTTAGGTTAATTGTAAAATGAAAATCGTCTAGTTTCTGGTTGATACTATTGTTCATTTGTATTATTCTGTAATTGGCTGGTTTTTTTTCCAAGATGTTATGTTGAGCAAAATGCGATGTTTGGATCATATGCTATTCTCTAACAGAATCAATCTCACATAGCTTCCCGATCCTGCAATCCTCTCTAAGAAGGTAGCTTTAACATTGACTACAAGATATTGAGTCGAAGCAATGTTTGAACTTGATTGATGTCGATATACTGGTCATTTCGTGTCAATTATCGGTTGTTTGTTCCAAAGCAGTATCTTTCATGCTTCAATAATTTACTGCACGGAGTGAAAATTGGACATCGATGTAATGTGTACTTCTTTATCCATGATTTAGCCATGAAGGCCCACTAAATGCATAGTCGCGAGAATCTTACCTCAAGCAGAGTTCATCTCATATACGAAATCTCTCCTTGTAGAGGCTGTTAGCGCAAGGTAGATGAAAGGTGCTTGCAAGTTAGAATAGTGAGTTGAGAAAAGAAGAAAACTCAGGTGTATGTTCCTCGATAGAGGCAAGAGTGTTCCATTTCTCCAAGAAATAGAGGATATTAGTGGTGGTTGAATACTAGTCCAACTAGTTGAAATAAACATTTATCTTAACTAAAGGATGCCAATCAACCTATTGGGGCCTCGACTACAAAAGTCTGCATAGGATTCAATCTTAGGCATAACAACACGTAATAGGAAAAATGAAAGCAAGAATAATAACACATGATATAACTTGCTTCACCTTCAATGTAAGAGCTATTACACCAAGCATTGTTGACGAAGTATACTATATCCAAGAAAAGAATTACAACGTGCTTTAAATCCATGCCACTTTTTTCTCTATACTATGATACACACGGAATAGAAGCTCGTCTTAATACTTTTTATCTAGAAAAAAATAATAGGACAACCTAATACATTATGCGAATTTTTCAAATTATCCTTATCATATTAGGTCGAACCACGGCCAAGTGGAAAAGTGTACAATATATTATGCGCCATACATTGACAACAACAATAATCAAATTATCCACGAGTAAATCGTGGGACACCACCTGAACTCTAATGGCAAGTCTTAAAAAAGGTGTAATCTTGTTATATTGTCTAGTTCAACATACATATCAAACATGCATTGGGGATTCCGGTGTTAGCTAGTCTTCACAATAAAGATGTAACAAAAATTACTAACACAAGCTTCCAACAATCAGAAATTCAAAATTTAACACTAATTGGCTCATCTCAGCATGTTCTTGAAAAAAACTCAGTTCAACTCCTCTTTTACAACATTCAATAGAAGGATAATATGATCAATATAGGGTAGTAAAAGCTAAGTACAATGTTTTTCATATCCCAATATCTCTATTAAAACTATTGTTCACACCCTTTTGGGGAGTTTTTTATGTGTCCAATACAGATTCCTACAGATGTCAGGGTATTCTTTTCGGCTTACATCAAGCGATGACATTCCTCAGTGAGTCGAGTCCGGGTTAAGCTTTACGGATTCCATCCAAATGAGCTCCTTGATATTATCTTCAGTGAATGATGGCTGCTCAAAATCAAAAACGAAAGACTGAGGGCAAACAGGCTCCTCGTTGATTTCATGAAGAGGCGCCAAGTATGGATGGCAAAGAGCCTCATTAACTGCGATGGGACCAAGAAAGAATGGAACATTACTCAAAAAGTCGGGGATAAGCAAAAAAACTGAAGCCAAGAAAAACGCATAAAAAATTCAGTAAATGGACTCGGAATTCTCCTCACTCGTTCCATAAAGTTGCAGAAACTCATAGCAAGGTTTTGAGCATGTGAGAGCTAAGTGTAAAAAGTTTCCTTGTAAATTGATTTAAAATTAAGAACTCTTTTGGTTGATCAATTACTTATATTTTGACAATAAGGTACAAGTCACTTTCAAAATAAGTAACTTTTTTTTACTTGAAATTAAGAAAAAATGACGTGTCCAAACATGTTTGGAAACAAAAGTTGCTGAAAACATGCTCTTCTAATTCAAAGCAATCAAGATTCGACTGAAATCAATGCTATACCAGTAATGCGTTTGCTTGGGTCAAAAACAAGCATTTTCTCAAGTAAATCAAGAACTTCAGGAGAAGTGTTCGGAAATCTGGCAGAAAATTGTTGCCTTGGATACTGTGGAAGCTGCCTAACATATCTTCGGGCATTGTCACTTCTCAGAAATCCTAGACTGGCATCATCAGGTGAACCTATAAGCTTTTAAAACCAAAAGAAATGATTCAATGTCAGGATGAAAACTGTCAGTAACCTAATACAAAAACGGAGGCTTTGCTATCTGCATAAATAAAATTTTATCGAGATTCTAATGATTTCATATACACAGAACCTCAAATTTGAGCCAGCCACCATCTTGGGATCACACTTGAACTATAGGAACCCATTTCTCAAGAGATTATTTTAGCATTAGTAAGATCTAAAGGTTGAGATAGACATTTTACAACCCACTTTTTAGCGATAAAGGTATCATACTTTTCTGTAGTGAACAATGAATCAACATATAGACACCCATGGAACACAGATTTTTAACAAGTAAACACAATACTAGTCAGACTACTCTAGGAGGGGATAACAATAAAAAACAGAAGCAGAAACAAGATAAATTAAAAAAGGAACATATAAATTATTCCTTTCCCATATTTTTTAAAAATATTGGTTTCTTTGATTTCTAGGAATGAATACAATACGTCCTTACATCATTAATAGTCAACTGCACAAGATGCTCAATCTATCTTTGGTAATACTCTGTAGACCATACCTCTGTGATAAGTCTCAACTGATGAACATAATCTTTTCCAGGAAATAGTGGTTGTCTCGTCATAATTTCACCAAGTATGCAAGCAACTGACCAAATATCAATTGCTGCAGTATACTCTGAACAATTTAGGAGCAGTTCTGGTGCCCGATACCAACGAGTGACAACATACTCAGTCATGAAATCAGTCTCAGATGTTGTCCTTGCAAGCCCAAAATCTCCAATTTTCAAATCGCAATTTGCATTGAGAAGCAAATTGCTAGGTTTAAGATCACGGTGCAAGACGTTTGCAGAATGAACATATTTAAGTCCTCGCAAAATTTGATAAAGAAAGTACTGCATCATTAAAATGAATAATCACTTGAGCTGTCCCAGTTTACAACTCTACATGGAAACGGAAAACTTACTTGCCAACTAATAGACATAAATGCTCTGATGCATGTAAGTAAAAACGAGTTGGATGCACAAGCAAAGTGAAAATTCACAAAACCTAGTCAAGAAGCACAGGGGAGTCCCTTTAAAAACATGGTTTTTCTACCAGTAAGTAAAGGTAATAATTTGAGTGCTGTTCATGAATCTATAAAAAACAAAGAAAAATATAAAGAATATACAGACATTGCTGGCTGGGCTTTTGTGCCTAAAGTAGGATTCAGTACAGGATAAAATTAAATTTATATTAACATAGATTACGAACAAGTCTCCAAAAACTTACACACACAACATCATCTACTCATGAGTAAAAGGGACAAAATGTACAGTATTTGGCAAATCAAGCATAGTTATGACATTTATGATCATGGTTTCTCTCTTCCTCCAACAAAAGAGTAATGCAGAAGCACCTCCAATGTGTTTACAGATTTAAGATCATGCTTTTCAAGTGAACCATAAATATACTAAACACGTGGTCTCAATGATCTGTTATGATTAAGTAAACAAGATCCGTGTAAGAAAATGAGGCCAAACCCGACAATGATCATCAGCTAATGGTTGATTGGATCGGATAATCTGGTGAAGATCAGTGTCCATTAGTTCATAAACAATGTAGACATCATTGAAGTTCTCCTTTTGTGGAGGCCGAATAATGTCTTTAATAGCAATTACCTGTTGAAATAAATAAATGAGCTGTTAGTCAACGACTAGACCAATGGAACCTTCTTGAGAAATTTTGAGGCTACACCAACAATGAATATTTGAAACCAAGATTTCAATCAAACAATAAAAATTAAGGCACTGACAGAAATTGTGAGGTAACTGAAAAACTCTAAAAGGCAGGCAATGAAATGCCTATTAGAATTTTAAAATCTAATTGTGCACATGTTTATCTAATTTGAAATGTCAGTCTAATCTCAGCTAACATAATTACAAATGAGGCGTTGGAAAGGTAAAAGGTTGCAAATTTCAAGCGAACATTTTTCTCTCTCTTATACACAAAATCAGCAGATAATTATTCAGATTATGGTTCATTTCTGCCAGGTAACGTAACTGAATCTTCAGTTAGCTAATTTCAAGTCCATGTGTTGTTCTCAGACAGCAGTTATGGCAATTTAATAAAATGGAACACTCATCTTTGAGTCCAAAAACTGCAATAAACTTATAAAACAGAGAATTAAGCATGACTAATTAGGGGACGACCAAATAGTACTGAATAGTATTAATGAAGAAAAAGAAGCTAAAATCTTGTTCATTGTAATGTCTTGTTCTAGTATTGCGTACCAAACAGACACTAAGGGTCCTATGGTAATGATGACACATCAACATATCATCCAACTGTGAGCAGGATATCAAGCTGAATCAAGATTTAGTAATTACAGACTGATAAGTAATAATACTTACATTATCATGGTTCATGTGACGTAGAAGTTTTATTTCACGTAACGTCCTCTTGGCATCTATTCTATTGTCAAATGCATTGCCAATCTTCTTAATGGCAACTTCCTCGCGAGTCTCCGAGTTTACCGCCGCACTGAAGCCAATGAAAAAAATATCTCATTTTCCTTAACAATGTTTATGAATCAGAGGGAAGAAAGTTCAGACCAAAAACAATTCTATCATACTTATTATCTGCATTCCATGAAATAACATATTACTCAAATTTTTTACAAACATCCAATATCAGTGTCTTATCCGAAAGAACCATTTCTACCCCCCATATTACTAGTCATATATGATATATATTTACAATTTTGAAAGAGAAAAGGCACTCCCTATATCGCTTATTTTTCAAATAAGCAGTTCCATCTGTCCCACATGGAGTCTTATCTCCACAAAGACAATTCATGCTAATCAATTAACTTATTGTAAAATCTAATGTTTAACCTTGAATGCTCTTAATAGATGCTGCAAGAGTGTCCCCCGGGGACTTCGAAAGTACTAACAAAAATGGTTAACCGAGTAGTAGACTCTGCACCTACAACAGCTGGAACTTTCTCAAGTGGAGATTATCTACGAAGATCTCTCCCAAAGGTTGGCGAGATGGGGCAAGGAGAAGCACCGAAATTGCTCGTTCAGTTAAAGATGTATGTGTCAAAGTCCCAAATTTTTTTATCTACCACCTTTTCCTAAATTGTATCTAGTTAGTTTTACCATAGACAAATGAAGGAAAATTAAACTTCAAACAAACTGATTACATAATTTAAGGTGGAAGATACACCAGAGGTATAATGTCAGGAGCCATGCAATCACAAAAGTAGTCCAGCATACATACGATAGCCATTTAAATTAACTAGAGTCTTTTATCAAATACCTTACAATTGTCATTCATCATAAAATTTCATAATGCATGTCAATATTAATCAAATTATCATCTTTAATGACTTCAGTCAGAAAAATCCTAGCAAGCAAAGCCTCAAATCTGAAGTTAAAGAAATTTATTGCGAATCCCCCCCACCCCGCACCCACCAAAAAAAAAATTATTAGGCCCTGTTTGAGCCCCAATAATTTAAAGAAATGTATTATGGAATAGTGATTGATGGAGAATGTGTGCTTAAAAATGATGGAAAAGTTTTTTATTTGTGGGAAATATTATCTTAATGAATGATGTGCCGTTAAAAATGAGTACCGTAGAAAAAGTGAAATAATGTAAAGTAAAGGGTGACAAACCAGGGCTAAACTTCCTTTACATGGCTTTTTCGTATGCATGCGAGTTTCAATGGTTTTGACTAAGATAATTAACATTTCTATTAATTTTGCAACAACTTATCCAAAAAATACATTTCACAGTTAATTAATAAACGTAAAACAACCATTAAAATTCCCTAAATCACACAATAAAATTCGAATAATTATTCTCCAAAAACAAGAAAACAAATTTCATTTCAACAACCAAGTAAAGCAAATAAAACCAATGAGCTTGTATTCAAGAAAGTAACAAAGATTTTCTTGAATCTCACCAAACAATCCCATAAGCCCCACGTCCCACAGGCCTGATCGGAACATACTTTCTGGGCACCTCAAAAAGGTACCCATAAACATCATACTGCACATATCTTCCACCGTGAGTGGGCACTCCTTTGATATTATGGCTCCCGTGGCCATGATCCGCTGAACCAGAGCTTGATTCCACAGACATAATAGCCAAAATATTTAAAGAATAAATCTTCGTTTTCCCCGTTCAACAAACCAAGTAAACTAAAAATAAAATAAAAAAACAAAAATCAAGAACCCAATTCAAAAGCTATTTTTAGTCAAGATTTAGTGAGTGTCGGTGTCGAGGAAAGAAAAATGAGAGGTTTTTGACATTTCTTTGTGATTTCTTCTATAGATAGAAAGTTGAGGGAGTGTGAACTTTTGAACTGAACTGACTTGAGATTACCCGTGACGTTAATCGACTTTTCTGTGGGAGGTTGGTGCATATGAATCTCCAACCATACACCTGGGTAAAGGTTGACTGTGTGTCTGTGTGTATATACTTAGGCTTAGCGCCCATTTAAATTATAATTTTTTCTCATCTTATCAAATTTGTATTTTTTAATAAAATAATACTACAATTAATTTTTTTTAACCGTACATTCTTCTAAAGAATACAATTCTAACCATTAAAATTTCTAATAATGGAGAGCAAACGATAGCATACATACAATGGCTCGAATGGAGGATAAATCGATGGAATGATGACTTAAGTGGTTGATATATATTTCCGTGTAGTGTAGGCTTTAATTGATTAAATAAGGGACAGGATATCAATATAATGTCTAATTACAAAATCAGCTAGATCACTCGTTTTTAAACAATGAATCGAATTCATGTAATCGAATCTAAATTTATTAGAAATAAAGCTTAGATGATTTTATTTTAGGATTATTTTTTAATTTATAGTTTATGATACTTACTTTCAACTGTATGTTTGTGTGTGTATATATATATATATATATATATATTTATATATTTATATTATGTATACTATGCTCGGTAATGAATAAAGACTTGGGTGATTCATACATATTTCACGTATATTTAACTATTTAAAAGACTATAATGAGTATAATTACTTTAAATCACGTTGTATGTAATAATGAACAGAATGGAGAAAAGAAATAGAATTCAGGTAATTGATTCTAAATTTATTAAAAATATAGCCCCGTTTGGCTCTTTTTTTTTTCAAATTTTAATGTTTGAAATAACCTTTTTTTTTATAAAAAAATGTGTGGTTGAAAAAGAAATAATTTTTTTTGAGATTTGTATGTAATATTATTTTATGAAAAATTGTGTGATTAAAAATAAAAGAGTGAAGGATAAATAAAAATAAAATAGATGGGGGTGGCGGGGGAATGCAAACATAGGCATAGTATAGCTCATGTTGAATTCAATGAGTAATAAATTACTAGAAGAGGCGTATTTAAGACTTTTTCACGAGTTGGATTCAATCCAATTCATTGCAAGTGATAATTTCGATGTACCTGTACTCTGAGGGTCCTCGGGTAGGTTTATTCATTTAGGCCGTGTTGGATAGTATTCATTTTCCAATTTTATCCTTTTTGTAGTCTTTGATGCAAAAAAAATAAATAAAAATCACCCCCACCCCCCTCCTCCCCCAAACATGCACCTCTTTTCTTGGAAAATAAGGAAAAATATTTCCCACCACTTTGGTGGAAAAATTAATTTCAGGTCATTTTTTTTTTTTTTTTTTTTTTTTTTTTTTTTTTACAATTGGAATAAATTTTAGATTCAATAGTAGAAAAAATCATTCATTTAATTCACAATTTGCATAGAAAATAAAGTCAAATGAATGATATTCAGTATGATAATTGGAACAAATTCTAGATCCAATGATAAAAAAATTTATCCATTTAATTAACAATTTGCATGAAAACAAAGTCAAACGAATGATATTCAGTATGACATTTTTTATTTTTATTTTTTATTTTTTTGACTATTGGAACACATTCTAAACTCAATGGTGAAAAAATGTATTACTTTAATGGATAATTTTCATAAAAAATACAGTCAAACGAATATCAAAAAATTCAAAATTTCAAAAATTTTCTAGTGAAAATTATATCAATAAAAAATAATTAATCGACAATTTTCGATAAACAAATTTTAGACAATTCAATTCCTTGTAATTTATTTTCTTTCATTCAAATTTCACATTTACAATCAAACGGAGTTTAGTAAAAGTTGGTGAGAAATTTTGGCTATAATTGACTTTTGATAATTGACGAAGTTTAGAAGAATCAATTTCAATTTTCATAGATTAATATTCTTCTATTGACTATTAACTAGAATGATTTTTTTTTTTCTTTTTTTTACCTTTTTTCTTAAAAGAATTTTTTTTTTTCCCAACAAGACTATAAGATAAAAACTAGATAAATAAAAACAGGGATATTTAAGGTGTTTGAAAGATACAATTTCAGAATTAAAAAATCTGTTTTACAATTTCAAGAATAATGTCATAATTAAAAATATTTCATTAATAAAATATATTAGACTCACAATATTATACAATTTATGATCACAATTACATACTAGTCACAATTATAGAACATCACCATCACCATCACAAATTATAAATTTTATTTATTATAAATTATTTATCAGTTATAAATTATCAAATTAATTGGTCACATGATATTTTTCGATTACAAATTTTATAGGTCACAACTTATTTATTGTCACACATTATTAAATGATGGGTCACTTATTATTTCACGGTCATAATTTTAAAATTTTATATGTTACAACTTATTTTACGATCACAAATTATCAAATTAATGACCATAAATTATTTTTCTGTTACAATTATCAAATTAATTAGTCACAACTTAACAAATTGTGAGTCACAATTACAAATTTAATCGCAATGTCATATTTCATTAGGTCACATGTTTATTGATCACAAATTATTCATTTTATCGATCACAAATTAACTAATAACCAATTTATTGGTCAGAAATACTTTTCATCCCACCCCATCACCTCCAATAACCATCATTTGCAAACTTTAATGCAACAATAAAGATCAAACTTACCGTCGTCTCCGCAATTCAAATGCTGCACTTCCTACTCTCCAAACTAGATCCACCACCACCCGTCAACCACCATATTTGCCACCAGTTCACCACCATCTCCACGACATTCAATATGAAATTGAAAATATTAATTATAACCTAAAGTTTGAAATATGAAACTTAAACAATGATTTATGAAATGCACACTTTAAAAACAGTCCTGTGTGTAGTTTTCACATAAAAATATACCTTGTAAATAGTGAGTTGGAAACTTAAAACATAAGCCAACACTGAAATATTCCCTCTTGACAATAAAAATCAGTGATTTATTATTATTTTTTATTTTTTATAAGGGCGTGTGACTAAGAAATAGGGTTAATGGGTTCATATGAATTTTAGAAAATGACGACCAATCATGTGAATAAATTGTAATGCAAAATAGTTAATCAAGTCTTCTCCATCTTCCAATGAAAAGAGAGGGTAGTGAAGAAATCTAACCCGTTCCTACTAAGCACCCCCACAAAGTTTACTAGTTGAACGATCATTTTCGACCAATTGAAGCCAAGTCCAATGCATTACATTACTTGCCTTGTGAACTATTTTATCAAGTCTGGCTGCTTTCAATTCAACCCATGCATCCTGCCAACTTTTGCCAAATGCAATTAAGCCATAAGAATTTAATCCCAAGTAGGTGGCCTTTCACATCATATGAATGCAAATGTCATTTCATAAATACATCACAGTTTCATACTCTATACAACATACTGCAGATTCCTTGTGCAAATACGTATACCCGTAAAAATGGCGATAAAACACAGAACAGTGGGAATATGAAGGATTCGAGCACAGACATACGAAGTTGAAAAGGCAAATGCAATCATGAGTTAAGAGAGAGAGAGTGAAGGCGAGAAAAAACTCATTAGCACAAGTGGTACAAAGGACAAACTATATACATCATTAGCATTACATAGAATTCATACATAGAGAGACATAAATATGAACCACAACTCGCAAGATTCATGGTAACTAGAGCCACATATCTTAACATTTAGTATATCTATAACCTGAAAAATGTGGAAGTCCATAGCTGCACACTTGAGCATACAAGAGAGAGCCGATATTTACTGTTCACCTCGGAGCCTGGCCTTCTACTTTGTTAGTTTTTACTGAGTCAGACACGTTACCACCAATTCTAAGGTTACCAAGCAAAGCATCCCGTCCTGTTAGAACAATTTTGAAGAAATGATCAACTTCATTTGAAAGTACATCTAGTCCTTGTGAAAATTTCTCTTCCGTCTTTACTAAATCTGATATCGGGTTCTGCAACATCTCAGCTTCAATAGGGTTGACCTCATTTTGTACGATGGGGTATAATTTTTTTACACTTACGTCAACAGCTTCTAGCTCTTTCAGCACAGTGACCCTTCCGCTTGAGTGTATGCTTCTTATTTCAGTATTTACAGAAGTCTGCAGACAAGCAAAAGCATCTGCCCACAAGCATGTGTCTGGTACCTGTAGGTCCATCAACTTCTTTGCTGAACCCGAGAATGCTGCAGCGAATATACTGCATACGTAAACTGTTACCACTTTGACTGCATATACAGCTCGCATCAAAACCTTTCCCTTTGCAGAGCTCTTGATCTTCAGTAGGTCTAGCGTTTGGGAAAGACCATCCATGATGGAAAAACAATTCTCAAGTCTTGGATTCTTTGAGCTAATATGCCGCCTCCATCCATCAAGTGATAAGAGCGCCCGCACAGACTTATTTGAGTCACCGCTCAAGTTATGCAAGGCACATTTAAGAAAAAGGCGGCCTTGGTTGAGCCGAGAGATCTCGGAGGTGAAAGCAATGCAAATATCCAGCAAGTTCACACTATTATCTAAGTATACATCAATCCACTTGTCATCCCAATCACAGACAGGAAGTTCAAGAGCTGTGATAAGCATCTTTACATCGGCATGAATTCCACAAAGGGACTCTAGGGCCAATCTCATCCACGATAAGCTTAGGACATCTTCCCTGTCTCTCGGCTTGAGCTTTTTAAGCCTCTCTGCCAATGTCTTCTCAAAACTATTCAACAGAGCGAGAAGCTTTGGAGCCAGGTAAGAGCCCTTAGGTAATAGCATTCTGAAGGGATTTCCAAATGGGAGAAATGGCCTGTGGGGATCCTGTGGACGACTCATTGAATGCAAAATCTGAAACAATATATGAAAGACTACCACATTAAATTTAAGAATAAAAAGTGCGCATCACACATTCACACAGCAAAATATAGATATTCAAAGGAGGCAGGCTGGTAGGGGCAAGGAAGCTTCGCAACCAAGCATTTTAATCTATTCGAAAATCCTATATCAAGGAAAGTGCTTGGAAGCTTAACAAATAAATGTTCTGACTAAGTCTAATAAAACAAAAAATTTAATTCAATTACACCAAACATTTTACCTCTACAACTAATGGCATCAGGTTTTTCCAGTTATATATTAACAAGTTACTATAAGATCCACCTGACTCCTTAATCACTGTCAATTTGTCACACAGGTAAATAATAGACGAATAGGTTAAGTTATTTTAAAAATCTGAACTTACTAATAATTTTAATTTTATACAAGATAATGAGATACCGCAGCCCAAAATTTTTTTTTTTTCCACGCTTTGAATTTCACAAATTTCATAGTCCAAAAGGTTTGAATTCCCTCATCTTTTCCATTCAAGAAGTGCAAAATCCGAAGAGAATCCTTTTCCATTCATCCAAATTGTCCCTTCTATAAATTTTGACCCATCCAAGCCCAAGAACCCTAAATCAATAAAGTCAACAGCTGAAACTAAACTCCAATTTTGATAATAGCTCAAATATTACACCAGTATCAATTGAATCCACCAAGAAAACAAAAACAAACTAAAACCAAAAGAAGAAATGAAATTTTTTAATCAAATCCAATCAAAGAACATGGCTATGCCACATGTGAAAAATTAGAAAGAACAAAAAATAATAATAACTAACAACAAAATCCACCCTGAAATTTTATAAAAAAAACTTATTTTTTTATCCAAAGTTCATATCTTCGCTACAAAACAATCTTTTGCACATATATAAAACGTAAAGAACAGATTATCCAACAAAAATACAACAACAAACAAAAAAACAAATTAATCAGAAAAAAAATACAAAAAACACAGAATTTATAAATAATCATAAGAAATACTCACAAAAATTATCAGATCTTTGCCAATTCAAACAGTCAACGCTCAAGTTCAATCGGATAACGAAACCCAAAGTCAAATCCTAAGTCCTAGCAAACATATTACACGAACGGTTTACAAGAAAATAGTACACAGCTGCACATATATAGTAATAGATAGAGAAAATGGGAGGTTACCGTTGCGGTCCGTACCTGGAAGAGCACTCGCAGACGCGTACAGAAGTGGCGACTTTCGTCGAAAGAGGACGCAAATTAGGGTTAGCTTTTTGGAGCAGGAAGAAAGGAGTTGACAAACTGACCTTAGGTTTATTTCATGTCAGTCACTCGCTTTTAATTTATTTCAATTTGATCATCTAGTTCATATTCATATTACACTTTGGTCATCCTGTTTATATTTAAATTTTAGGGACCGTGTGTGACAAAGCTTTTGGTAAATTTTTTAACAAATTTAGATAAAATTTTATGAAATGTATAATTAAAACAACCATGTTGCTCAAACAGGAGGGAAAACGCCCTCTATTGGACGGGGCGTCGACCGACCGTGTGACAACGCTTTTGATAAAATTTTTAACAAATTTAGATAAAATTTTATGAAATGTATAATTAAAACAACCATGTTGCTCAAACAGGATAGAAAATAGGAGGTGTACGTGGCGCCCACTGTTGGAGAGGGCGTCGACTGGAGGGGGCGTTGACTGCAATAGGGGGCGCCACATACCCCCTGTTTGAGCGGCATTATTCGAATTAAAAAGTTGATAAAGTTGTGAAGATGATGAAATGTATTGTTACACTTGAAGTTCGATTAGTTTAAAAGTTGATAAAGTCCATATTTGGTGCAGATAAAATTCTAAATTTTAATAAAAATTATGAAATGTGTAAAATAAAAGTTATGAGTCGTATAAAATTTGTGATTAACATTAACTATTAATTTTGATTTAAATTTTTAACAAAATTTTAATCTATGTCAAATAGGAGGGAAATTTTATCGAACCAAGCACTTACTTTGACTCTTTTGTCAGTCTCAAACTCTCAATGCCAATACGGTAAAGTTACGAATTCTATCAAATTTGGTAATTGTTTTATAAATTATCATTTATGGTCAAAATTAAAACAAAAATGTAATCGGTTGATCAAGTTGAAATTAAAATTGAAGTTAAATGACCGAAGTGAAAAAATTTCAGTAAGTTGGATTACCAAAAGTGAAATTTCCCTACTAGGGACAAAGATACACGTGGTGACAGACAATTGGATAATCCGGTAAACGTAGACAAGTGCAGAGGATTTAGAGGTCAGCAAAATCTGACGGTTTATATTTGATGAGATCACATTAACGCGTGTTTGTTGGGAAAATTGGAACCCCATTCTTTTCGCCATTTTTTTTTTTCAATCGCGCTACGTGTACACTCCGGACTTATCATTTGGTTGACACGATCCTATCCGACACTCACATGAAGATCGGGTTCCACTCCATTAAATTTAATATTTTCGCCCCTTATGTGAGGGGGCAGATGGGACCGTGTCAACCAAAAGGTAAGTCCGGAGTGTTCAAATAGTTTTTTTTCTTTTTTTTTTGGTTGTACACACGTACTTTTGATTAGGGATGGCAATGAGACGGGTTTGGTGTGAGGCACTTTCACCCCGTCTCACTCCAATCTCACCCTACCCCACCTTAGACAAGGCTGCGAGGGGCGTGAGGCGAATCGAGACGGAGACGGGACAAGAATTTTTTTTAGGGCTAGAGAATTGTTTGGTTAGAATAATATTTAGAAGCAGTTGACTTAGGTCTATTTGATTTCCATTAATTTAATTTATAATTTACTATAGAATCATTTTCAATTACACATTTATAAAATAAAATATTTTAGACGTATATCAAAAAATAATTCCTAATTTTTAATCATATATTCTCCTAAAAATATTATTTAAAACTCAATTTTTTCCCAATTAATAAGAATGGAACAGGTGCTTAATGTAGCTTTTCCAAAAAGCTTTTCTTGGAGAAGCAGAATATAAAATTAAAGCAAAAGTCTTGTAAAAAAGTGTACTAAATCCATTAGAATAATAATAAATATTCGCTCGCAATTTTGTTTTATAATATTTTTATTATTTTAAATATTATTTCAATGAAATAGTTATATATATTATGATTGAATAAATTAAATATAAATAATTTATTTATGCAAGTTTATGCTGTTCACGCACACTTCACGTGCAAGTTAGATTCATTTATTTGATAAGAAACCTAACACACAAAACTTCTCATAATAGAGAGCCGGTGAAACTGTAATTCACTCTCTTTAGTTGAAGGACCTCAGCAGTATTATAAGAACCAGACACAGACACTAGAAAAATCGAAGTCCGATCCGGTTTCATATTAAAAATCGAAAACCATTAAAAGAGGAATTGGTCAATTCGCCCACGATTCGATCTTTTTACTGTTGACACTTTATCATTTTGCATCGAATTTTGGGCAGTTTTTAGAACATGGATAGAGAGGAGGATAATATATTTATTGCCTAATACATCCATTTGCCAGCTGAACAAATAGGGCATTTCCCTAATAAATCCAATTGCCAACTTGTTTTTGCCTCAATCAAACCAAATGTCCCTACTGTACACCATAGGCAAACTAATGTCCTGGCATTGATGGTGAAGCAAATGAATATGTCCCAGTTCCAATCTGGAATATTATATGACTGTCCATACCTCAGCTCACCATAAAGCAACCAAAGACCAGAATTATTAACACAAGGATAGACAAACTTGAATATGAACAAGCTGTCCAAAGGGACCACTTAGCATAAACCTCCAAGGCTCCAAATGCAGGTCATGCCAATAAATTCCGTGTACTTCTATCGTAACACGTTAGTTGGGGATAACTCTAATCCGCTACTATGCATGCGCCCAGTAGTGTTGACTATACACTGGTCTATAAGATGCACGACTGAGACACCTGTACCAAGTGATACTACAGAAATTCTGTGCACTTATATCGTAACACGTTGGTTAGGGATAACTCTAATTGCATCCTATGCACGCCCAGTGTTGTTTATACACTGGGCCGTAAGATTGGTACACCTGTACCAAGTGATGCTAAAAGTAAATATGTTCCATAAAGGTCTATCTAACACCAGTCCTATGCCCAGTGTTTATATTCTTGGCCATAAGATGAACGATTGAGACACTTGTACCAAGTGATGCTAAATACCTTTCTTGAACATACATCTTAATATGTTAGTGGGGATAACTCCAATTCTATCTCACAACCAGTGTGTATAAATTGGTCCCTAAGATGCACGAGTGGGACACGATTGCAACACACATCAAGTTGAGCGTATGAATACTTGCCCCACTTGCCATCCAACGGGATGATGTATAAATGCTGGATATAGGATAGAGGCTTTCTGGTTAGTGGGGTCAGTTGGTTTCTGAACAGAGAGTGCTTTGCTGTTATCTTTGATGGGCACTCTGCAAGTCACCTAATCGGTCTCTAAATAGATAGAATGCAACAGCCAAAGATAAAGATGCAAAAAGTCTGAAATCACAGGGCATGGAGAAAATAAAAATTATAAAATATATATATATATGGTTCTTCCAAATGAATTTACTATGATTCTCTAAAAATGATAAATATGTTTATTCATTTTTACAAATGCTACTTACAACAACTAACTGACAAACAATAGCAATTTCATGTACCAGAAAACTGACAAGGCAAAAAAATAAAAATATAAGCAGCAAAATTTTGCAGTATTTCGAATTATATATCAGTCAATAAATTCAAAATGCTGTATTACCACCATGTTGGATAATTATGTTCCTACTACCATCCCCTCACTAGTGTCAGAGATACCTTCGCCACTTCGTTTATCGACCAACTTTGGGCCAGTCTGCTTATCTTCTCGATGGGAACTGGAAGATTCTCCGCCAACTCGTCGTTCCTGCAATTTGTAGACCAGGTAAGTGACTGAAAAGAGAATGATGATATATTTATGGAAATTTGAGGTTGCGGGTTGCTCAGAGGAAAGATAATTCTAGCATACATCAAGAGAAGTCAAGTCCTCGGCCTCCAGCATGTGTATTATGTGTCCCATTTTGGGCCTCTTCTGGGCATCAGGATCAACACATCGAAGGGCAACCAAAATAACACGTTTTAGTGCTTTTGATGCAGGCCTCTCCGGCAACTTAGGGTCCACTACTTCCTCAGATTTCCTGTTTCCAACCATCATCTTCAACCACTCAACCAGATTGATCTGCCATCATTTGTAATTGCAATTGATACAAACATTCAAGGTACACAATCAACAAGGATGACTAAAATTTAACATGCTAAGACTAACCTCTCCCTGTGGCCGACTGTAATCAACAGGAGATCTCCCAGTAATTATCTCCATGATAAATATCCCAAAGCTATAAATATCACTCTTCTCATTGAGCATACCAGTGCAGGCATATTCTGGAGCTACATAACTAGTAAAACAATGAAGCTTGATCAATTACACCACCATTTTCTATGGAAACTTAATTCTCTAAGAGGAAAAATGAGGCAAAATAGTTATGTTTATGCAATGAAATGAACTAACCCAAACGTTCCCATCACTCGAGTTGTCACGTAACTGCTTTCTGAATTCAAAAGTTTAGCAAGCCCAAAATCCGATAACTTAGCATTCCACTGACGGTCGAGCAGTATGTTGCTTGCTTTGATGTCACGGTGAACCACCTTGGGTTCCAAACCCTCGTGGAGATAGGCCAAACTGGAACAATGAAAACACAAAATTAAGGAACAAGTATGCCATAAAAGAGAATGAAATCACAAAGGTATCGAGTTAAGCTTACCCCTTTGCAGTTCCTAATATTATGTTCACACGAATCTCCCATGTCAAAGGGCTGACTTCGCCTACATCTCCATGCAGCCATTGGTCTAAATTTCCGTTATCCACATATTCATAGACAAGCATCCTACACAGAAAAACAGATACACAATGACAAAAGAAAAAAATTCAACTTCTTGACACTTGAAACAAAATAAAAGTAACATTCAAAGATACAAATATCGGTACCTGTACGCTCCTTCAACGCAGTAACCTAGCAACCGTACAAGATTCTTGTGTCTGACACGTCCAATTACTTCAACCTCCACCTTAAACTCTTTCTCGGCTTGGCCCCTGAAAAATGTGTCAGTAGCATGAGTTGAAGCATAACAATAACAGGAAATAATGCATTCCTGCATTGGAAAAACAAATCTTCCAGATTTTGAGTCAAAAAGCTGAAAAGTTTCCCACAGTATGAAGCAAGGAATAGAGGCATGGAAATAAATTTAGTGCCTAAAAATATCTTGCACTCAACACTGTCATATTTCCACAACCTGACATATGAATAAACCAATTCTGGCCTACATTCCATACAGTTAAATTCCAACATAACATCAATTGCAAAATTTAAATTTAAACTTCGTTAGAGATGAAAAGAAGGGGAATGGAAATCGCGGCACTGACTCTACCTTTCCCAAAAAGAACAAGCCTGAAATAGGCAGAATTAACTTTCTACATGTTTAATGACTTCATAGAACACATTAAATGAGGGAAAAAAAAATATTATCGAACCTAGCAACACCCCCACATAATGTGAGTGCAAACCTTATTAGAAAGTTTCCATTGCTTAACCATAAATCATATCCACACCAAAGCAAACAAATAAACAGATCACCCAAAGAACTCTCATAACATACTGACAATGTGCATTGCAATGAATCAAGCATCTTAAAACTATAGCAAATTTAGCAATTTCCATACCTGTTGTTTAACAAATTCTTTATGGCGACCTTAGTGTTATCAGCCAATACACCGTAATACACAATACCATACCCACCTTCACCAATCACATTCCCATCGGCTAAACCATTGGTAGCTGCCTCAAGCTCTCTCAAAGTATACCACCTTCCCCACCCCAAATGTGACACCTCTGGTAATGCCCCACTACCTCCAAATGACCCGGTGTCTGCCCCACTTGTGGCCCGACTCTCTCCACTCGATGCACCCCTATCAGAAAACACTACCCTATGCTCCACCTTCCCCATATCTATCCGTATCTCCGGCACCGCCTGGAAAATTCAAGAAGAAAACAAAACAACATAAAAAATAAAATACTAAAATTGATAAAGAGTTTCTGCATAATCCAGATTATGTCAAGTAGAATTAAAAAAAATTATCATGTGATAATGACCTTTCACAATTTAAAATGGAAATAAAATTTACTCACAGCAGTGCTCAACTTCACATAAAGCAATAAATTCCACAGCAGTTTTTATCATAGCATACTAGATTTACGACTAATCCAGTCATACAAAGTACATATACTGCAGCAAATGGTCCAAACAAAATTTCCCTTGCTCTGACTGCAATTAAACTCAATTTGCCATCAACAAATTCATTATAAAAATAAAATAAATTAATCTAATTAGTTCCGGTGAAAATGAGATCTTGAAAATTTAGATGCAGTCTAAAAGTGTACATAAATCGTGCCTGAGGGACGATGGGGCGATGATCAGGGGCCGCGTCATGGACTATCTCCTGGATTTCCTTGGAGATGACGGGGGTGCGCTCTCCGGCGCCGGAGAGCTTCGCTGGGCGGTGGAATTTATGCTTGCTGCTGCGGCGGCGCGAGGCGGTAATGCAAAGTGAAAAAAGAAAAAGGATGAGGACTATAACAGCTCCAACGACTATTCCAATGACCACCCATAGATGCAACCCGAAGATCGATGTCCTCTTAGAGAGTTCTCTGTTCACAAACGTCGCATCGTACACTGTCATCTTCACACTGTATATATAGATGTGTATATTGTATGTGCGAAGTCGTGAGTGACTGTTCGAGTTCTATGTGTGCGTAACTGTGTGAATTGTGAAAATAAGCAGGATTAGGGGAAAACACCGTGCCATGCAAAGAGAATTTGGCATTGAATAGTGTAAATTGTTTCTGTAAAATGTTTATGAGAGATCGAATGATTCGTGGATTAGATAGAATGGTTTTGGCCGGAAAATGGAATTCCGGCGAGTTTACCTATGGGCGGAAAATGGAGTTGATAGGGAGAGAGAGAGAGAGAGAGAGAGAGAGAGAGAGAGAAAGAATCTAGTGTGTCTGTGTGCTCTGGATTATTTTGTATATTTTTAATTTTATCTTTTATATAAGCATAATTTTATTTTATTTTTATTACGCCCCAACGCCCCAATGTGTCATGTCCTGAACCTTGATCAAAAAAATAAATCGCAGGTTATAAGCATAAAATTATTATGCCCCCATCTTGTTGGTTCTTTTTATTGGCTTTAGCCCTTAAGCATGAAAGTCAGTCAATGTTGACTTCCTTGTTTGGGAAATTTCATTTGTAAAGAAATAAAAATACAAAAATCATACAAAAAACTCACATGGAATGGGTGTTAAGTAAATAAAATAGGGAAAAATCTAAACGAACGCTTCGATTGACCACATGAATGATCGCATGTGATTGGTGCAGATTCGCGTGAATAAAATAATATTTTTTCTACACTCACATGCCGTCATCAATGCGATCAAAGGGGGTGTTCGTGTAGCAAGATTCATAAAATAGTGCAAAAAAACCCCTTCCCCACCCCCTGTTGTGTCTATTTTGTATTAGTTCGGTGTGTATTGTTTTTGTACACACAGCAACCCTCTCCTCAATTAATCCCAAGTCTATTTTTTTTTCTCAAAATTTATTTTTTCAAAATCCTTTCTCAATCATATATTCTTCAATAAAATTATTTTACAAGTAAATTTAAATTTTTCCCCTAACTTTTAATGCACATTCCCCAAAAAAAAAATCACCATTTCAAACACATTTTTCCCAAATATTGGAGCTTGGTGATTTAGTAATTAATTATCTCTGGATTAATTGTATATTTATATAAACACAAAAGTAATTGTATAGTAATTAAAAATTGTTTCAACAATATAAGCTTGTTCGACAATCATTTTTTCCAAAAAAAAAAAAAAAAAAATCTCATAGTCCTTTGGATGGAATGATTTGGGTGAGATTCATTCGACCATCAAACGAGCGAAATTTCAAAAATAGGTTTGCAATAAGAACGAAGATACAAAAGTCCTTTGGATTTCTTGTACAGTCTAACACATTTTATTTCATAGTCTGTTTTGAGCGAACTTATACTATTTAGAAAATGAAGCTTGACCAATGTCAATGCTAAGGAGGGCCATCACAATAATGTTGTCTAGCATTAGTAGTGTTGAACAACAGTTTAAATGTCAATATATGATATGTCTTATTGAATATGTCATAATTCCTTATATTTAATTGAACATGTAATTTAATATCATTACATTATCACTTAAGCTGATGTTAAACACCAGTTATGCTAAATATCATTTCTCGGGCAACCAAGAGCCAAGGGTATAAACAAAATACGATCGACCAACTTGATTTATGCTTTCACTTCAATGTCCACTTATAAGTGTGAATATATTAAGACATCACGATATGATTTACTTTTTATTCAGACAAAGACTCTATGACGTCTTGCAACTAAGAGATTTTAAAAATTATTTTCGGATAACCCTAGCCTAGCAATTGGAAGCAAGCAATAGCCATAAAAATTGCATTCACAAGCTTCTATCAACATGTTTGATCATTTCTTAAAAAGTTTAGCCATAATAAGTTAATACAAAAATAGTTTGACGATCTAACTATTTTAATATATTCTTTACTACAATTGAACAGTTTTGACATTAGCTGGACAGAGCTCATAAAACGTTAAAATATTACGAAATCATATAGAGGTCATTGAACTTTTAGTAAAATTTCATTTTAGTCATTGAAATTATTTTAGTAACATATTGGTCACTTGACTAATCTCTCCGTCCACTCAAGTTACTAAACCCTAGTTTGGTAAAAATTAAAATCTAGATTTTAATTTAAGTTAAAGTCAATAATTTATTTTAACCACACATTTTATGGGACTAATAACTTTTTAATCACACATTTTATCAAAATTTATTAAAAATCTGATAATGTTTCCCACCAAACAAAGGATAAAAATAACATTTCACCATTCTTTTAGTTAAAATCTAACAATTTGTTGAGCAAATTTGCGCTGAACACGGCAAGTAAGACAACGTTATTTCTTTCATTTTAAAATCGTTTCTCCATGAATAATGAGAACTAATCAAAGAATGGAACCTTTTTGCAGCATAATTTAGCGCCAGCTTGGTAAAGATATTTCGAGGAGTGACTTGTTGAAAAGTATTTTTTTTTAACATATAATTAAAAGGTATAGAAAAGTTATGGGGAGTCATAAAAAAAATAATTGTTACTAAAAATGAGAGTGAGAAAATTGATTCTTAAAGAATCAAAATCAAATAAATTAAGGATGGTGGCCGAAAAGTTAACCAATATAATAATTTCAATCAAAAGTTCACATTAAATTTGACAAATCAATGAATTAAATTTAAATTAATGATATCTAACAACACTGATACTACATCGCATCAGTTTATGTGTTGCTAAATGATGTGCCTAATGAAAGGTAGATTAAGTGATTCATTTAATTATATCTCTCATTTAATGTCACGTTAGTCTCATCTAGACTGATATTTTAACATCAATGATATTAAATAGCATTACTTAAATGAATAATGCTACTTGTACATAAGAAATTATATAATGATTTACACGCAGATGAGATGTAAAAAAGAGTGATTGTACACATTATTTTAAATTAACATATTCAACATTTTTCTTACTGTCACTTGTACTTAAAATTAGGTGACACTATAATGTATCAATCATTCATTGCTGGACAACAAATCTCAACTCTTAAATCAATGAATTAAACTTTGCACTTGTTTCATTTTGAAACCTTTTGTCTATAAAAAAATGACAAAAAAAAGAGGTGAAATAATTGAAGAATGAAATGATGTAATGAATATCAGTACTCATATATTTAAAAATAAATAAATAATCATCGTTATTTGGCATATGATGAGTACGATGTTCATCAGATCATTCTTTTATATATTTTGACAATAACTTTTTTTTATAGTTGATAACAAATTTTTGTTAAAAATTTAACTCGAATTGAAAAAAGGGAGGGAGGGACTTTTAGGACATTGACATTGAATCGAACTCAACGACTAAAATTTTTGACTTTTTGCTTTTCTTAATTTCTTCAGATTATATCCTAAACTCAACGGTTCGGTTTTGTTGGGCACACTTCAAACGGTAGGAATTGACGGCAAGTTATGGACAGTTGACACGTGTAGTTCAGTATATGGACGGCTCTTATCAGATGTAAAGTTGGTCCACTTTATTCGGGCTGTAACCAATTAAAAATCAATTGGAATCTGTCGATAGCTTTAACTAGATATGGCTGAGATTAGGAAAATTAATTATAATTTTAAAACAGTTAAGCCTCGTGGCCAATTTACTTTTAGAAAAATTCTGTTTCTACAGAATTTTGCCATATAAAAAAATTTCAGATACTCACATGGGTGGCCCCATGTGAGTATTTTATTATCCAAAAAATCATTCATCCATCTTTTATTGTGTATTGTCTGTACAAATTTTGTACACTTATTTTCTGTACACTAAGAATTGTTCTTACTTTTAATATAATTTTGAATTTGATGGAAAAATTTAGGAATGTCGAGAGGAACATGCTTTGTTGGGTTTTTCTCATGTGAGTCACTCGTCTCACATGAACCGGCTCGTCTGGAAGCCGTGAAACAAAAAAAATAAAAATAAAAATATACATATAATAAAAAATAAAAAAAATTAAGGGAGACAATAAAAAATATTGGTAGATGGCATTCTCGCGAGTTGATGAACTTGCCCATTGATCTGACAAGAGTTTTAAATTTTTTTTTAAAATGAGCTAGTTCGTACTTGGTCCGTCAAAGTGGACACGGGTAACTTGAAGTTATACAAATCAAATAAAAAAGTTTAATTAGTAACATTCAGATTAGCAAGCACAATGCATGTTTGGCGCGCAGTAGCTAGGTTACGATATTCTCAATATTTTGTTCAAATTCTAGTTATTCTTTACGAATTAACGAGCTTTTGGAATGTTAATCATCATTCCATATATATCTCGTTGCATCAAAATTTCAATAATAACTACAAGCCTAATCATATCTTCTATACATTAGAATGTAAGAATAACATTTCATTCATTTGACAAAATTGATCAAAATTTACAATATTTCAGTATATTTTTCAATTTTAATAGTCTTCGATCCTTTTCACCAAACATGTCGTGATGTGTTTGGTATGGTAGCCCGTGATAATAACTTATCTATTTTTAATTAGTCTAACAATCAATCAAAGATCAGATCCATTTTAGAGTTCATTAGAGCAAAATGTAATAGTCAGCCATTGACCAAATAATTGGATCTAAATGAATTCTCCTTTCAATCTGTTTCTCCCACGTTCTAACTTCACTCACATCATCTTAAATTGTCAATTTTGAACACTCTTTGATAAATAAATAAATAAATAAATAGACGAACATAATTTTTTTTTTTTTTTTTTGCTATTCGTGCTTGTTTGGAATAGGTAAGCAAATAAGTTTAATCACATATTTCATGGGACCTAAATTTTTTTATCAACTCTTATCAAATATATATATATATATATATATATATATATATATATATTTTATCAAAAACTTTGTCAAACAATCCCTTAATTGGAAAAGCAAAAGCTATCTTCTTCAAAAGATGTGTTAGGCCGTAGAATGAAGGATTTAATTAAAGAATATTCGGTTATTGTTTTAATGCGGAAATCGATCCTTCTATTTTCTATAGAAAAACATATAGATTAATAAATGTCTTTTATTTTAGGCTTAAGAAATTTACGATTCTAAATAAAGTCTCTACTCACGGACTTGACTTGAACCCTCTCATTACTCAAGAATCTGATGAATTTAACGACGACAATCCATGAGCACTTCACATTACATATTACTCGGTGGTTTTTTCTTCGGTGTAACAAATCATTCACAAAGGTTCGAACTTTCCCAACAAATAAATTCGTCACTAAGTTGGGAAATGGGTAAGAAACACTTTGACCGAAAAAAATATCCAAAACACTCAAAATCTAAAAAAAATTAACAACTCTTTCTACAAATATTAACCTTTAAACCGAGAACTTTCATTACAAGTACAAAAAAATAGAAATAAAATAATCGCCAACATATATGACATTGAAAAACTTGCAATTAATCTTCATTATTGCAGCTGTCGACATCAACTATAAAATTACTAACTCTGCATTCAATTTCCTATCCATATTATTGGGTTCATCAATCGCAGCTAACTTTTCCTATCCATCTGGTATGACATGCTTAGTTAGGGAATTTTAGATATTGTACTTCGATATTGGGTGCATTAAGACATTGTACTTCGATATTGGGTGCATTAAGACTTACGATTTCATCTTAGAAGATTAAAAAGGAGTAATCCACTAGTATAGCTTTGCGCCCTATAAAGCAATGCCTTGATTACTCACCTCTTCTTATGGCATACATTAAATGCTGTAATAATTATGGAAGAGCACCATTAAATAAATTATTACAACCTTCATACAGGGGCGGATCTATATGTTGGCGAGTTAGAACGGTCGATCGCTCTAGCTGGATCCGTCGAAAAGAATTTTTTTTTTTTTAGATAAAAGATTTATATTATATATCTGGTATTTCATTTTATTTATAATCATCATTGGTAGCTCAATTGGTTGACGCTTCCTCTATTAAACCACAGGTCCTGGTTTCGAAACCTTCCAATGACAATTTTTTATGTAATTTTTATAAACAATTTTTACTAAAAACAAGTGCAAATTGGATTTGAACTAGTGACCTTAGTTAAAAGATATTAATAGCTTTACCATCATGAAAATCATTAATTTGTGATACTCAATGAAAGAAAATAATATATCTTCATTTTATCGATTTTAATGAAAATAGAAACACTTTAATCGGTAATTTGTCCCTCTTCTTTATTTTTTTTTTCTCTAATCAATTTATTGATAGTTTTGTCAATTAATGGCGAATGAATTTGTAAAAAAATTGACTTTAGTGTCATAAGTAGTCTTTCAACAAAACTTATTTTAATTAATAGAATGTTCCACTTTTCTTTCACAAAAAATCGATTGCGGAAAAGTGAAATCAGACAAACACATAAAATTGATATAAACACATAAATAATTTCAACTTTGTTAATATAATAATGCTTTCTTAATTAACTTGAATTGTAAACTGAATATTGACATTTTTTAAATATATATTGCATATTTGATTTAAAAATAAATTAGAACATTTTATAGATTATAGAATGATTTTTTCATCCGAAATGAAAGTTGGTACCTATTTCTAATTCTAGTGGTGTATTTAGTTCTTCTAATTCTAGTCCGTACGATTTTTTGCATATTATTTAATTAAATATTAATAAACAACACCGCTATTACGGACGTTGACCGTTAATCGTAAACGTTCAATGTTCGCGATCCGCTCTAACTGAACTCGAGCCCTGGATTTGTCCCTGCCTTCATATGCACGTCGTAGTTGTCAAAATCCTTATATTTTGGCATTGGATATGCCTGCATTATGCTTCCTGGCTTCTACCTTTTTATGGTGGACAGGTACCTCAATTCTTGCAATCCGAAAAAGAGGCGTTTGACTTATCTCTGCAAGGGTTAAAGCTAAACTTCTTGATACAAACTTTTTGTTTGTTCAATAAACCAGATACAACAAGACTAACAATATTATGAAAGAAATAGAAGCTAAAATCTTCGTGATTGTTATTTGAAGATCTAGAAGGAGTAGTAAAGTGAGAGGTATATCCACAGTTGGCAGCATGTTGTATATGTAACGTGACTGTGAGAATATGGTTCTCTTAACTCTAGATTTATTTGGACCCTTGGATTAGATGGATGGTTGGGATTAAATCTTGTGAGATATTTTGTGTGCCTTAACTTGCTAGAGAAACTTTCCCCTATTTTCGAGAAATAGGGCCTCTCACGTTTTGAAAGGGGCGGCCCATTCTCATTTTGATTCTCACCCTCACCTTTATCTCTCTCTCTCTCGTTTTTTGGCTTTGCCAGTGAGTTCCTCTGTGAGTTTAGACATTGAGAATACCTTGTGACAACTTAGGCCTGAAATAGTGGCTAAATAGTGGTGATTCTCGAGAGCAGTGGCAGTCGGTTAAGGGGTTCTTTGCCGGGTTTCTTCTTCTCTCTCTTAGGTGGGGCGATTTGCATAGCATGGAAGGATGTTCCTAAACCTAAATCCCAACAATGTCCTTTTGGCTTCATAGATAGTATAGACCTATAATATTGGACGATATTAAAGAAGAAGAAGAAGTTAAAATCTTATTTATTGTACTATTGTGTCCCGTCCAGTGCAGTGGAGCTAAGATGTCCATTGTGTTATAGGTAAAACTCAAGGAATACTAATGTGTGTTTTCTTTTCAGGAATAAGTTATACTCCAACAAGCATCATGTTTTTTAATGTGGCTGGCATTTCTAAGCTGCAATGGCCCTTTTACAACCACTTCAAATAGTAGTTTGGAATTTGAGAAGCTTAGTGTCATTATTAGAGGTGAAGGGAGTTGGTCTAGGAAGCTCTACAAATTTCTTTCTTCACCTTCTTCTATCGATCGACTTAATGTCTCCGTTGAAGGGCCTTATGGACCTCCTTCGACCGAATTTCTTAGGTAGATACAATTCGTGCATATTCATTTGAGCTCATAAAATTTATGCATATCGTTTGTCTAATGTGAGACATCATTACCAATGCCGACTAAATCACCAGTATTAATCAAGAAAAAGACCGGAGGTAGCGGCTTAACTCCGTTATCTCTATTATTTATGAAATCATTTATGCGAACGAGACACTGAAATGCAAAATTCAACACAAGAAACTGAAGAAAGGAAGAATATTGAGACGGTATGGTCGGGGCCTAATCCATCTGATGCACCAATAACTCCAATTTTAGGGGAAAACAACTAGTTCTAGCTCGGATCAATAATCTCAATGTCTTTCATCATATACCTTATATTTATTGGCATTTTAACGCAATACTACATATACCCCATTGATCATGACACTAACAAAATATACTATTCTTCCTCGAGAGCTGTCTTGACCATATTATTCATCGGCATCTGTATTTTTATCACGTCAACGGCAGCTTTTCTATGAAACAAAAGAAAAATGCAAACAAAACGACCCAAATTCAGAAAATGGAAGACGCAACTCCTAGTGCAATAATATTCCAAAAGGCCCTCAAGACTAAATTATTTTCTTTTAGTTCCCATGCGGGGTTGGGATTGTTGGCCTAGTCGAAGATATAAACATAAATGTTTAAAAATATTCCGACCCCTCTATAATAGTATAATATTTTAGATAAGATACTCGTTTAATATAGTACGAGAGAGTGGACAAATGAAGCTTGCTCTCAACTTTATTGACAGCTATATATGAAAGGGGAATTTTCAAAAATGTCACTTTTTTTGATAATGCACCAAAAAACTTAATTGCCACTTGATTTTATCAAAAATGTCACTTTTTTGGTATGAATAGTTTATATTACCCTTTGACCCAAAATTCTCACAAATCTAGGAGCATTTAATACTCATTAATACCAATCTTTCACTACCATTAATACCTTGATGTGATTATTTGATTTTAATATTATAAAAATTAGATATATTATATTATATTGTTTAATATGAATTTTCTTAATAAAAATAAAAGTATAATAATTTGTTGTCTTCTCCACTCATATTTTTGAACTCCATTAACAAAGAACTTTTTTTTTCTACATCTTCTTCACTACTTGAGAAAGGTCTTGGACTCTATATTCATTTTGAGAGGTTAGTTCTTAACAAATTTGTTATTATTTGAGTAAATGTTCAATATAAAATGATCACATATATTTGAAGGTTTTTAAACAAGTGTTGATGATGTTTTGTGATTTATGAAATATTTTGTAAAGGGAAATGATAACATTATCATTAAGGAAGCACATTGAGTTATTAAATGTTGTCAAAGTGTTGTAGTTGAGAATTCATTATCGCCGTTAATGTGGCTAACTAATTCTTCCAAACTACCAAACAATGTGTCATGTTTTAAGATTTTCCCGGCGAAAAATGTGTACCGTTTTTAAGGCTTTTAGGCAAAACCTGACAGTTTAAATGTCGAAACCCGACATGTTGAAGATGTCGGGAACGACATTTGAAATGTCAATCCCGACATTTTGAAGGTGTCGGGAACGACATTTTAACTGTTGATCCCGACATTTTCTAACTGTTGGGTTGAAGTGTTCAACTGTCGTAAGACACAGTTGAACACCAGCCGTAAGAATGTATTTTACCGGGATTTTTTCTTCATGTAAAAATTGAAAGTTGGACTTGTATGTTATTACGTATCGGCATATTCATTGTTCATGTTATTTATCGTTGCAATCCCAAAATTTCAGGTATGAACAATCATTTAAGATTTATCGTGTCACATGGAGGCAATTTCATTCATGTCGATGACGAATGGAAGTGGACAGGGGACAAAACAACGTCTCTTTTAGTGCCGAGAAGTATTAATCTAGCCGGACTTTTGTTAAGGTTGAATGACAAACTTGGTATCGTCAATCCACGAACTAAATTGGAATTGAAGTTCAAAGTCTCGAACATGAATATACCCCCAGCAAAAATACGAGAAGATGAAGACCTACAATGGTACATATCAGTACATAAGGAAACTGTTGTATGCGTTACTACTGTAGAAAATGAAATACCAAGTTTTGCCAATCGGCCATATTCTAATATTCATGATCGATCGTATGCCGCAACAAATGGTCCTGAACATGTACAAAGTGATGAGCAGAATGTTCAGCACGATTTGTCGAACACCTATGCACCCGAATATGGAAATTTTATGGAATTCGGAGCTGTACCATTAGATGAGAACTATGAGGACAACCTGTATGATGGTGAAGATGCTCATAATATTCCTGTTGTGCACGACGAATATTCGTCACATTCCAGAAGTTTGGATCTATGCAAATTACTTGAAACTGTGCATGCATCCGATCTCGCCGAAAGGAATATAATCTTCAGCAAGAATGATCTGTACTTGAAAATTCGTGTACTCGCTCTGTAAGACAAGTTCCATTTTCGGGTCAGTAGGTCTAGCCTCCAAAGGTTAACTATTGTATGCGCAGACGACAGTTGCAAGTGGATGCTACGTGCTTCATGTGTGAAGCAGTCTACAATTTTCATTATCCGTAAATTTAACAACGTGCACACATGTTCCGTTGAGTTCCGACGTAAAGCACATCGACATGTAACTACTTCAGTAATTGCCGAGCATATATTTGGGGAAACTTGATAACCCAAACCAATCATATGATCCCACGGCTATAGCACGTGACAAGGAACGTGATTTCGGTGTGAAAGTCAATTACCAAAAAGCACGTAGAGGGAATGTTAGTGCTCTACATATGCTATATGGTACACCGAAGGTTAGTTTTCAACAACTATCTTCTTACTGTCATGTCCTAGGAGAGATAAATCCGGGGACAGTAACCCACATAGAAGTCGATACTCGTAATAGGTTTCATTACTTCTTCCTAGCTTTCGGTGCAAACATTTGTGGTTATTTGTACTACTTGAGGCCCATAATTTGTGTAGATGGTAGTCACTTGAAAGGTCCGTACAAAGGAACACTGCTGCTTGCAACTGTTCAAGACGCCAACAAACAGATTTACCCCTTAGCATGGGGCATCGTGGATGCCGAAACAAATAAGTCTTGGATGTGGTTTCTGTCGAACTTGAAAGATCTTATATGCGACTCAAATCAACTAGTTTTCGTTTCGGACATAAAAAGTAGTATCGAAAAAGCCATTGCTCATCTGTTTCCTCTGTCTCACCATGGATGTTGTATGTGACATATGGAAAAGAACTTAATACAGAGGTACAACAACGCAAGTACAATATTCCTATTCAAACGAGCGGCTACAGCTTATCGTGTCGAAGAGTTTGATAGACTAATGAGACAGATTCGGAGGATCAGTGAAAGCTCGTACAGTTACTTGGAGCGAGCAGGTTTTTCATCTTGGTCACGAGCACGATTCATCGGACAACGTTACAACATTATGACAAACAACCACGCAGAATCATTGAACTCCATGTTGAGACACGCCTGTTCGTTACCTATAACTTGTTTGGTCGAACACATTCGGGCCACAATGCAGAAGTGATTTTACGAGTGGCACGTCAATTCCACCGAATGTACTACCATATTATCAGTGAGGATGGAGAAAGAGTTAAGGACTACTTTCGAAGCTGGTACTAGGCTTCGAGCCCATGGTCTAACAGTGAACTTGACTCAGGTGGGAGTAGCCAATGAAACCGACATTGTAGACTTCTCCGACAACACGTGCACTTGTCGAGAGTTCCAACTTAGTCGCATGCCATGTGTTCATGCAACTCGTGCGGCATGTTTGACAGGCAAGTCATTGTACGACATGTGTTCACCATATTACACATCAGATTACTGGAGGGGTGCTTATAGCGAAACTATATATCCTTTGATGCGGGAAGTGGACTGGGTCGTGCCAACAGAAATTGTTACTACTCCTATTTTGCCACCCGGTGTACGTCGTCCTCCAGGTAGACCGTCAACCCAACGAAAACGATCAAGATATGAGTCCACCACACGACTTCAAAAATGCACACGATGTGGTACTGTTGGTCATAACTGGACCACATGTTCTAACCTCATTCTGGCTCAGCCCGTGTGAACCCGTGTAATCAATTGTATGGGTGTAATTGTTAAGTTACTTGTTACAATTGTGACTTGCATGTTCAAATCAGTCTTCATTTATGTTTATTGATCTACTACCTGGATGTTTTTGCTGGTCCCAATTGTAATATGTACTTGAGTTCGTGTTAAATGTTCCATTACACGTGTGTTTTTCATGTTGAAATACATTTTTTATTTCGTCACCTTGTCATGGGCTACCATTAGAAATAAAGCTGTGGACGCTTATGAACTAGGTACTACAGAGTCATGGGCTATCATTAGATATAAAGCTGTGGATGCTTATGAACTAGTTACTACAGAGTGCAGAAATTTGAAATTTTAATAAACTACAACTTACGCACATATTGCATATTTTCTCGACATTTCATCTGTCGTACCCTGACAGTCGAGTCTTGTAATTCTCGACATTTGGTCCGTCAGGTTCATTTCAAAAATACAAAAACGGGACTTATGTTCTAGTTTAGCATTTTGGTCTACCAACACCATTTTCTTCCCGAACAAAAGAGTAGACTACAACACCACAAGCCTGGATTACGTTCATGTACGACGTCATGTGTCATCGACACTAGAACTTTCTCCGCGTTCATCGGTATCCGAATCAGAGCTGATGACTATGACCTCTGGACCCGGTACGACCTCCAAATTGTCTTCATCCTCCGATGCATCTTCAGGTGGACCAACGAACTCGGCCAATGAGTCCACCACAGCCTTTGGTGAGTTTGTCTCGTTACTTGCAACCTCGTCCAAGTTCGCAAACGGAACAATCGAGATGTCTCTCCTAGTACGTGGACGTTCTTCTTCCTCATCGTCGGAAGAGATAATAATGGGGCATATTGGGGAAGAGCCAGGGATAGGGGGATCCTCGTTCAAGTCGAATGTTGAATTGCTTTCCGTTGATGAAGCATTTATGCTCATTCTGCTCCTTGTTTTGTTGCTTTTGAAATCTTACAGAAGCTTATGGTCTGAACTATGTCAAGAAACTAAGTAATTTCAGTTGAATGTGGTTGCTACTTATATCACATATTTGGGAGAGAAGCATTCATTGTCATTTGCTCCCCCAACCACCACACACAACTCACGCCAGGTAAATTGAAGCTTGATTGACACCATGTGATATGATTGTTCAGCCTCTCTATGTTTATAGACCTTTGGGATGGATGAAAATAATTGTAAAATCTACAAAATCTGTACTTTTAATATTTTGTTGTACCTTTCCATACCATGTACAAGATGGCTTCAATTACTATCATTAATGGATTCAAAACTTCCTGAATATACTTTTCAGAATATTTGTACAAGGGCACGTATGAAGCAATTTTTTAATCGTTCTACATCTATTACAACAATTAATGATTTTACAATTCATTATATTATTTATTTCTCTAAATTTATTTCAGCTACGTAAAAGGGGTTATGTATTATCGAATATTAATAATCTTCACCAGTAATCAATAAAATTAACCACTACAATCCTTGCTAGACTGATGTGCGGGGCCCTCAATCACAACTTCCTGGTGTGCATGTCTACGCTGCGGCTCTGCATTGAAGAAAATCTCGGTGGCCATTGGCCGAAGTGTGGCATGTACGTGAAGCTGCATTAACAGACTGATGGTCACGGGGAATGTAGTAGAAAAATAATTTATTCCTAACAAAAACTGTGAACATAATGATATCAAATGATTGCAAGTACCTGTGCCCTCTTGAAGAACGCATCATATGTACGCTGCTGTGGTTGTTTAGCGCACGACCAGCAGAGCAGCCATGGAGACCGTTCAGAAACCCGTTCAACGAAGCGTTGCCCAAGTTCCGGCATAGCCTCGTAGGCCCAAATCTATCGCAACAAGGAATTAAATGTCAGTTCGCCGACATTCACTTAATACATATGTAGGGGAATATGAAAACTTCCATATAGAAAATGAATTGAGTACCTGCATGGCAATCGGGAAGCCGTGTCATGTGTAAGTCACCTCCTTCTCATCCAACTCCCTCGCATCGACGAATTTCCTAGCCCATTTATTATGGAAACCCTTCAAAAGACGCCTATAGCCTATTCTGCCTCAAGGGTAAGAAAAAAAGAGATCGAGATTGTCGACGATGGACAAAGTTTCCTGATCAATACCCACATTATTGTCAGGTGCATTAATAATTTCTTCGACGAGAAGGACAAGCCCCAACTTGTATCTATCCGATCGGGGGGTCGACGGTCGCACCATCGCCTTCTCTAGGTGGGCATACGAAATCTTATCGACAGTCTTGAAGTATCGATCCTTCAATCTATGCTTTTCCAACGTTCAGGTCAACTGCTCACCTACGAGAATCCTAACACGGCGAAGACCCGTCACAAGTGCGTACTCTGGCATGCTAAACCTTGTGTAGTGCCCTTGCACATTGAACCACAAATCATGTTCCTTCCTAGTTCGAATCTGGTGGAAGACAAGAGCCTGAATGAGTTGGGCTGAGAACTGGATATCCGGAACATCGGCTAAGAAGCTGAGGCAGGAGTTCCGGAAGTCAACGAGTTGGCGATCATCTAATGTGTCCAGTACTTTTTTCACGTATTTGAGATTGCTCTGTTGCGAGATATGGGCCCGCATACGTGCATTCTCGGGAACAAGAAAAGGAAATTCCATAGTTTCTGCAAAATAGGTTGACGACATAACTAATGTCAGAACGGATACGACAAGCGAAATGAATAACATTTAATGAATTAATAGTATTAGCAAAATGAAATAATACAAATATCGAATACTTGTAAAGAAACATTCTTACAACCAGATTGAGTTAAAAATTGAAAAAATATTTAAGGCATGCACCATTTGTCGAGAATTACAGTGTTCAAATGTTGAGATACGACATGTTATCTGTCGAGAGTCACCGAAAATGTCGAGAATTGACATTTGAAAACATGTCGGGAACGACAGTTAGCAACGATGCTGCCTATGTGGAGGAATATATCGAAAGTATGGAATTGCCTGGGATGGAAGGTATGCTTTGAAATCAACTCAATATGACAAGTCCTCCAAAATGAGGCTGGCAGATTCCCAGGCAATTGTTAAGGTAATTGTGTACATAAAATAGATAAAGCAAATGCTATGTAATTTGAAAAAAGCACATTAATCAAACTGTCAATTCCAAGAATCTATTTTCCGTTATGGTCATGTGAACCGTAATGGAATATATAAAAATGAATATTAGTTTTGAAGTGCAAAACAACTCCGGAATCTAATAAGGGAAAGCTAATCGAATTAAAGACTCAAAGCAAGTAAAAAAACGTCGACCAATGACATGAGTGAACTACTTCAAATTACTGCAAAACAAAACTAGTAAACCAAAAAAATCGGAAGAACAATGTTTTCTACATAACTGAAAATTTAGGAACGAACATGGCCAGCAAATGTCAAATATCGAAATTGCGAGAGATATAATGTATGGTTACAGGTAAAAAAAAGTATGTTAGTCTTGGAATATGATGCTTGCAGATTCACAGCCAATTAATTTGGCAGACAATGGGGTGTGAAAAATGATTTTTTTTGGAGCACAGAAATAAATTGTAATGTTTTTTTGACAACTCATATTTCTAATATCACTCGTAATTGAAATATTGCATAATAAAAGACACATCTTACTGAGATTAGAAGTGTATTAATTTCCCAAGTTCGGTTGTAGGAGCCAGTTCAAATTGGTTTGCTTCCAGCTTAATGATCAAAGATAACAATGAAATTGTTGAAACCATAGAATTGGACAGTTAGTATATTTTCTCAAACAAGTTCACAACAAAAGGGGAAAACACTCCTATCTATTCAAAATGACTGAGGAGTAAACCACAGATCCATTTGTTGCTACAATCCTGATAAACGAACCCCAGGATATGACATTTCACATGTAAAAAAAATTTAAGGGACAAATATGATTCCTATAATTTTTGCTCTATGTTATTGTATTCAAATTCTAATGAAAATATATTCACAACCACACAATAGAAGAATGGCATTGTTACCGTTATGGATAAAACTATTGGAAAAACTGGGGGGAACAACACAAAGTGGGTTTAAGTGTTTAACTGTCAGCCTACGCTATCAAAATTTGTCAATGAACAAGCTCTCATGTAGTTCGGGTAGTGCATTCCATCAAACAGTTAAACACCAGCATCCATGGAAAGATGAAAATTAAGAGAGTACAGGCCCTCGCAAGGCCACTTGTAGCTCATCATTTCCCAATGAAATTAGAGAATGCAGTACTAGAAATTAATTTTAATACTTAGTTACATTGTAAGGCAAAACATGGAATGGATAACCTTGAATGGCACAAATAAATCAATCTTGTCTATTCAAAATTACTGAGGAGTAAACCACTGATTCATGAGTTGCTAGAATACTCATAACCCAAGCAATTAAAAACCAACACAATAAACCTAAACTAAACCAAAAACAACCACAAAATAAGGAACCCCAATTCACTCCCACCATTTTCTACAACCCCTCGAAACCCGCCGCCGCCGCCTTCGGCAATCGGAGATAGAAATAACTTCAACTTTTTATGAAGCTTAGCCAAACATGCTCTAAGTAATGGACTAATTTTTTTCTGTGTTACGGCTTCTCTGTCAATTCATGAATAGCATGTACAAACATGGTAATTAATGAGAAACACAGTTGTTATAAAGATATGAGTAACATATATAAACACATATGATGCAACCCTTTGCCAATCATTTATTCCCAATCGTTTATTATGAATGCAAAGCGGTTCATCAATATAAAACCTCCATATTATGAACGAAACCACAAAATAAAATTACGAATTTAGGAACCAACAGGGGCGGACGCAGACATTTGAAGTTAGTAGGGGCACAATCAAAGTTGTGACATAATTAAATTATTCGATCTTTTATTTCAATGGTTATCTTTCGGCTTCCCACAATTTTAGCATCAACTCCAATAAAATAACTAATACAAACAACAAAAGCACTTTACTCTTTCAAGTAAATAATGTACATTTGTTAAGTTTATAATTAACACTGATGCTACCAATTAAAGGTTCAACCTTTCACTATATCAATTCAGGATTACATCATTTTTTCGTGCTATCAAATATCACAAGCATTTTCATCATAAATAATAAGAAATCCGTTACCACAAAACAATATAATAAAAACAAACAACCCCTTCAACCATTAAACATGAAAAACATGCAATATCGCACTTTAACCATTTCATTTCAAAATCTATTGGTGTAGTGGCATTCGACAATCATCATTTCAGTGTTAGTGATCCAATCAAAGTGCATAAATAGCATGATTCTTGCTTCCAACTAAATATGAACAATATTAACATAGTCTCAACAATTTAAGCATAAAGATTTCACAGTTGTCCAATAATGTTGTCCCTAATTTGAATTTTTGATGAAGTTTCGAAAATTAAAACTCACAAGTCACAAAATAAATCTCACAAATCACACATCACAGTTGGTAAATTATAAATCACAAATTTACAAACATACTTTCAAATTCTCGACAAGATGGCATATAATGAGATAATTAGAATGTCTAACAAAATAGTGAGTCAGGTGTCAACATAATGCATAAACAAGGTTGATTATACTTGAATTGAATGTGTTACTCTTCAACTATAAATTTTCCTACAAATTCTGTGTAGCAATTTAACCACAACAATTTGAAGAAGGCCAGAAATTGCAGTGACTACACGTCTACACCTAAGATTCTGAGAACTCAGTTTGCCCCCAAAATGCCTGCCAGCCAAATAGCAAAATGATTCCGTGAAACAGAAAATCCTATAAGCTTCTAACAACACAACTGGGTTATGTTTCATTCAAGTTACCAATCAATAACAAATATAGTGATTAGTGAATCAAATGAACAATATTTTCCTTTAAGTTTTTCAACTTAAAAACTAGAAGTTACATATAATTACTCCAAATGCATAAAACCCAGCAAAATGTGATACATTCAAAGTATTGAAACATTACCTCTATTTGTGTTGGAATGGAGATATCAAAATTGCCTCAAGAAACTCAAACTCTAAATCCAACAGCTCTTAAAATCCCATTTCCAAAAGTCAAATTTCTTTTCAGATTGTTCATCTAAATTCCCTCAAAAATTGCACCTTTATTGTGAGAAATTCGGATGTTCACATTAAAATCGACCCAGAACAGGAAATCATCTGAAAATTAAGTACCACAGCACCCATGAATATTTAACTTTGTAAGATCCCAAATCATCTGAAAGTTAAGTAAAATCATCAAAATATTAAAAAGAAAAATGGGATTTAAGAGCAGAGCATACCATCTTCAACTGGTACAGCAACTGAGCAAGCAAGGAGAAGTGCAAACACTGAAACCCATTTGCATTTCGTTGAGGTCAAACACATGTTTACAACAAAAAATGAGAGAGAGAGAGAGAGGAACACAATGTAAAATACAATGCGATGAGAGAGAAAAAGACATAGCATACGGGAAGCCGTTATTTATGCTTACCTTTCAGTTATTCAGGATTTTGAATTTGAACAGTTCCCCTCCTAATTCACGGGAGCAGTCTACAGTACAAGCCAAAAGGGTTAGAATCACAGGAGGTTGTATTGCGATTCAACTAAAACAACTTCCCACAACAAATCTTTGGTTGCAAAATTTAATTACACAACATTACAACTTACCCAACAACAATCAAGCCTGGTCGGCGGCGGGAAAAAGCTCGTGGAGCAGCCGGTCGGAATATCCACCAACAATCAAGCCTCAGTCGCCTAGCAGCCGGTTCGAACGGGTTCGAGAAAGGATGTGGAATCGGGTTTTTTGTGTCTAGGTGTTTTCTTTGGAGCAGCCGGTGTGCGAAGGACCTTCGATTGTCAGAGCGCCGGTCGGCGATGGCGGCTGCAGCAGTGGATTTTCAGAGAAGAGTGGGGAGTGAATCGGGGCGTGATGGGTGTGTTTGTTCAACATTAGGTTTTCTGTTTGGCGTATTTCTTATTTGTTTGCGTTTACTTTTTTTTTTTTCAATTTCCGAGGTCGAGACTTCACCATTTCTCTACCTCGAACACACAAACGAAGCTGACAATACAGAGATTATGTACAGTTTTTGCACAAGTCAAATAACATTTATTAGGGGACATGGATGGTATTCAAATTTCTGGGAAGGGCAAAAACGTACAAAATTGACAATTTTGATATGCCCCCAAAAAAGTGACATTTTTGTAATTTGATACAACAAAATTGACACTTGGCGTAATTTCCTCTATATGAAAACTTCAAGTGTCAAGTACACAATGCACGCGTGAGGATTGATAAGGGTAATATTTCACATCGATTAAAGATGAAATAAATAAACAACATATAAAGACTTGAATTACTCCTTATAATAAGGTTGACCTTTTAAGATAGTACACACTACTTGGAATATATGCGCAAACTTACTACTGCTTAGAATTTTTTTGTGGCAAATTCACTGTAAAGTTTGTTTTATCTTTGCACGACGTTTGTTCAAGTGCAAGAATCGAGTGTCGGAGTTCTTGTTTATGGACTGCAGAAAATGAGATACGAAGTTGTACAAATTTGTTCATTGAGTTTGGCAGCTAACCTGCATTTCGTATCAAACAGCTTCATAGATCTGTTTGAATCCATGTTTTTATTTCAATTTTCAACAGGAATTTCTCATCATTTGATAGTTTATCCTTGCAAGTATATCATCAAGTGGAAAGATTAATATTCTTACCTTGATGTAAAAATGAAAAGTAATTAATGATTTCCGTTAGTATTTAACTCACTTTCAAGACTCTACCTTAAATCCAATTGAGAGAGAAAAAGAGATAAGCTTAAAAAAGGTTGATTTTAAGTAAAAATATAAAGGGCATTTTCTTTAATTTACTTTTCTTTTTCACAAGTAAAAAAGTTACTTTTTACAATCAACTCTACTTTAGCCAAATATGATCAAAGTTCTAAAACTAATTATAATATAAGAACCATACCACAAGTAAAACACATCAAATTTAATGTTGTTGGAGTAATTAAGTCCACTTCAAATAACAATATCATTTACCAAATCACTATCTTTAAGAAATTGCTGTCTAACAACCAGCAATCTATGATGCTGCCACGTGGCCACAAGGTAGTTTCGAAATTATAGCTAAGCTAGACAATACAACAATGTTCTGAGAGGTCGAGTCTAGGCAAGAAACGTGAAAAGGTGCTCCGAAAATGGAGAAATTAGACCGATAAATTGTGATCTAATTAGTTATCTAACCTCTAAATAAAATATAACTAATAAAATTTTAATACAACTAGAAGAAAATATAAAAATATAAAAATGGAAAGCTACTCAACAAGATTGGAGACAAATGGGTTGTGGTCATCAGTCCTTTTAGTGGTTACAAAAACCTTTTTCAAGTCACAAACAGTACACACATTACAAAACCAAGTTATATATATACAGCCCCTCAAAGAATTATATTTTCAAGTCTTCACAAATATCATTTGACAGAGAGGAGATTCAAAGGCAAAAAGATTAATGGCTTCCTCTACAATAATCAGTGGTGTGCAAGGAGCACTTTTGGTGCTAGCCCTTCTGGTTTTTCTTGGGAATATTATGATGTGGATCATTATGCCAACTGATACATATTATGATAAATGGCTTCCACATATTCTGGCTGATACAAATTCTACTTTCTTTGGAATACAAGGTAAGAACTGTTTCTCCATCCACCTTCGGTTGCAAAATCTTGGTTCAAGACGCCTCCTTGCTCATAACCTAAATTTATCATTTTAATCAGAGGCCAGATGAGCCTATAGTTTTTGTTAGTGGATGGAGATGAATCTTGAACTCTTAAACTCAACCTCGTCTAAAATATGCCTGCTCATGTGTAGGCTGATTTATGTTGTGCATTGAAGGCATGACCGGTGTACAATGTTTGTAAATAGGTGACAGAACTATAACTATTGAACTCGACCTCGCCTAAAAGACCCCCTCACAGGAAGACTGAATTTATCTTTTGTATCAAAGACTTGACATGTGTACAATGTTTATAAATGGGATAGACCCGAAACATAATCTCTTGAACTACATCGTCTTAAAGATAAAGCTGTCAGAGATGTAGGGAATAAATATTTATCTATTTTTTTTTTGTCTTCAAGAATCTCTACCTTGCAGGTCCAATAATGCTGGATTTCACATTCCCAATTTTGTTCATTGCTGCTGTGGGCTGTATATATCTGCACTTGGGAAGGAAAAGAACTAGTGACAGTAACATAGGAAGGTAGGGAATATTATGAGAAAAAACTATTTATTGAATCAAAATTACCAATTTTTTTTTTCTCTGCTTAACTTCAACTTTTTGATATATTTTGATGATCTTCAAATGAACAGCGAAAAAGCGGCTCACAAAATCGGGTTCTTGAAGCGGCCAATGATCGTTAACGGGCTCGGGATTGTTACATTGACTGAGCTAGCTTTATTCACTATGTTCATTGCTCTTGATGTTTGGTATTTCTCATACTATCTGCGATACTGGTTTAAGCAAGTTCCTCTACTCCAAATGCAACGTCGCGAGCAAGTGTAAGCAACATTTCTTTGCTCGTCACCCTTCACATCTTATATTTTTCGCTTAATATTTTTTTTTTTTTTTACTGGTTAAGCAAGTTTCTCTACTCTCCACGACACAAGGCGAAAGTGTGAATGACTTTTCTTTGCTTGTCTTCCTTTCACATCTTATCTCTTTCAACGATTTCTTTTCTTTTACATTCTGTTCACATAAAATTTTCCTCTCGATTTTGGCAGGTGGCAAACCAAGTTCGATAGAGTCGCTATAGTGTTTGGCCTAGCAGGGAATGTATGTTTAACATTTCTATTCTATCCAGTGACAAGAGGCTCATCCATTTTGCCCATGTTGGGGTTGACTTCTGAGGGTAGCATCAAGTATCATATGTGGCTTGGAAATATAGCCATGACCCTCTTTACAATTCATGGTTCCCTTTATATTATCTACTGGACTCTTACTCATAGATTATCTGAGGTACAATTTCTTCCCTGTTCTTCAAGAGTTTTTGTTAGATAATTAACATTATAATCCTTGTACAAGGTCATCAATAAGATAAAAATTAAATTAAAAATATGCTAATAAGTGGATGGTAACCGGTTTCAAACAAATCACTAGAATGATGATTTAGATAGATGGAGCATGTTGTGTATATGACTTGAGTCTCTCGTTGTTCATAACAAGGATTTGATCTAACTAGAACACGTTAGAAGAAGATGGAGGAATGGATATAACTATGAACCGAACAAAAGTGACGATTTCATTTGAGCAACTTCCAATAAATGTTGCAATTTTGGTAGTTGAGAGTTGAAAAAAAATTTGGGGGTGGGGATAGGTAGAACTTGATAACTAGTTTTGTAGGCAACAAAAGGCAAAGTAATTCTACAAATCTTGATAATTACTCAAGATAAATCCCCTTATATTCAAAGCAAAATCAAAGAATAATTATTATATGAAAATGATATTATCGGACACTGTATGTTCAGTTGTTGTCATCTACAATTAAGGTCATTATTTCACAAGATAAATGATCAAGCAACACGTGAAACACCAATATAATTAATAATTTGATATTAACTTTTAAGTAAGATGATTCAATGACAACTTCGTCAAATTATGATCGAAAACTTTAATGTCACTACCTAATCATAGTGAAAATCAAAGGAAATCACTTTATCCTGACTTAGTGCACTTACCTAATGATACTCTGATTTGAAAAGAGTGAAAAACAAGGAGAAAAACACAAAGCAAATCACATGAATTAACTGTATTTAAAGTGGGACATCCCAAAGGTTGTCATTTTTTGAAGCTAGTTTTGACTAAAAATAAAATCTATAAGCATCATAACTTGGTTTCATTGCATCAACGTTTTTGTTAGCTTTCAGTCTTTTCAACACAATACTAACCCTAACAGAGGGGGTGGTAGGTTGTCTGGTATAAAAGAAAATAGAATATTTTATTTTTTCGTGTTAAACCATCAGATCATCTAAAGTTCTTGCGCTCACGGACCTAGACGACTTGGATTGGAGGGAGGGATCACAATCAAAATTTGTAGTTATCTTCTACTAAAATAAAAATTGGGGGGGTCACTTGACCCTAGGGGACCCCCCTAGGTCCGTCCCTATGACACATATCAATCCATTTTTTTTCCCTAGAAGTTGTAAATTGGTAAAATTTAGACTTTTCGAACTTACGATGTTTGTCAATTAATTGATCATCTCATTTTAAAACCTTCTATCTTAAGAGACTATGAATTTCTTGATCATATTTATACAGTTAACAGATGTTTAAAGTTATTTTATTGATGTTTAGACATGTATAATGTTTATGAATGAATAATAGCTAGACTTTGAATTATAGGTCTAAATGTTTTTTTCTTTAATTATGTCTAAATGTCAATCCTAAGTTACATAACATATTCAATTTCTCTATTCACACACAAAATAAGCATACTTGTCATTTAATGAATACGTGATGCATGATCGATAATTCGTCACATATTGACACGCGTCACACGCGTGCCCATTAATTTAGAAAGTAAGATGGGGTATCCAATTTCTCTATTCAAGAGCCCACTCAGAGAATCTTAACATACATAGAAGTGGCAAACCAAAGTGTCCAAATAAAAAAAAAATGGTCCTTAGTGTTATCACTAAAGGTTGATTCAGAGAACCTTTTTTTCATTGTCATTAGTCTTTTTGGTTCATCATGGAATTTCCTCAGTTTGGGACCATGAATCATGGCCATTAATCAATCAAGATAGGGTCACAAATTGGCTCGTTTTTCAAACAATTTTTGTGGGCCATAGTGCTCCAATTATACCAATTGGACTATGACTTGTCTGAAAGTGGTTACGTGCGTCATTGTAATGGGATTTTTAATATATTTAAAATATATATATATATATTGGAAGTCTTAAAAATAGAGTATAAATGTAAAAGAAATGATGCCATTGCCACATAATAACTGTTGGAAATACCCTCTCTCTCTCTCTCTCTCTCTCTCTCTCTCTCTCTCTCTCTCTCTCTCTCTCTCTCTCTCTCTCTCTATTTTTGTGGGCCATAGTGCTCCAAGTATACCAATTGGACTATGACTTGTCTAAAAGTGGTTACGTGCGTCATTGTAATGGGATTTTTAATATATTTTAAAAAAAAAAAAAATTATTGGATGTCTTAAAAATAGAGTATAAATGTAAAAGAAATAAATAAGAAATGATGCCATTGTCACATAATAACTGTTGGAAATACCCTCTCTCTCTCTCTCTCTCTCTCTCTCTCTCTAAGTGATTATGAGAAAGTAAGCGGAGTATAATTATCTTTGTTCTCGACCCAAAATGAAAAGATTAAGGGTGCGTTCTCTTTACTGTTTTTGGGTCGTTTTCTATTTTCGATTTTCCAAAACATTGAAAACGTGTTCTCTTTCCTATTTTCGAAAATAAGTTTTTGAAAACGACTAAAAATTTTGTGAAGAAAACAGAAAATAACTTTTTTACGTTTTTGCTATTTTCTTCACAAATCTACCAAAACTCAAAAAATACGAGTTGAGAAATATTTTTTTTTAAAATGACAAAAAGAACGAGTTTTTAACAATCTCAAAATGGACACCCAAAACACAAAATACAAAACGAATTCAAAACTCAAAACACAAAACTGAAACACGAAGAGAACGTCCCCTAAACTTTTATTTTAATTTCTTTAAACTCAGAACATACTGCAGAAAATGATTTTGTTGATTAATTTTGTGTGAATCCATTTTTGTTATTTCTCACGTGTAAAGTCCTCTTGATTGATAGCAAGATCACTAGAAGCCATATTTTCAATGAACAAAAGTTTAATTTTCTTCCTTTTTTTATATCTGAAATAATTATGCCAAATAAAAGTTAGTGAATTTGGGAGCAGATATGGGTTGGTGGATCAAGTCAACTTGTTTATGATGAAAATTTGCTTCGACCCATTTTCTATAGTGCTTAATGTGGGCCACACTTTTCAGCTGAGAGAGCCCAATTGCCCTTGGCACATTCCAAATCCCATCTTCCAATAAAAATCCCAAAAATGAACATTTTTAGTAATATTTATAATTCCCCAAAATCAAGAAAAAAAAATGTTTGACAACATTAATGTTTTTCCATTGGGAATAATAATTTGTAAGAATTATTCAAGACTGGCAAGGCCACTTCCACAAACCCCAAGCCAATAGGGGAGTCCCCCTTGACGTACAAGGCCAACGTGGCCCTGTCTGTCTAGCATCACTCAATTTGTAAATATAGACGTGTTTCTATTAGTGTTTGATGGATGAATTATATTGAAGGATGGATGAATAATGATGAAGGACTTGTCGCAATTTTAACTTGTATTTGTTATATGATCGTAAAGCTTTTTAATATAAAGCAACCTTAGTTATGATTTTTTTTTCTTATTTATAAACTTATAAACGACCCATGCACACCCTCGCACAGATGCACACTTGTCTAACTTTCTCTCTGTTATGAATTCATGCAGATGCTCAAATGGGATCAACATTATGTAGCAAATGTAGCTGGAGAAATAGGGCTGTTATGTGGACTGGCTTTATGGATGACAACATACCCTAATATAAGAAGAAAAATGTTTGAGCTCTTCTTTTACACTCATTATCTCTACATTCCCTTCATGGTTTTCTTCGTTCTACATATTGGCATTGGTTTTGCCTGCATTATGCTCCCTGGTTTTTATCTTTTCATCATCGACCGCTACTTGAGGTTCTTACAGTCGAGACAAAAAGTCCGACTTGTTTCTGCTCGCGTTCTTCCATGTGAAACTGTTGAATTGAATTTCTCCAAGAGTCGAGGTATGATTTACATATCAACACATAATGCGCACATATATGGTACAAGAGATACGTTAAGTCTATTGCAATGATATCATACCTATAGGATTATGTATAACAAACCATGTGATCATGGCCTTCAGGGTTCGACCTATTTCGGCCTTCAGGGACAGGGCCCCGCATATAGCCTCTCAAGTTTTTCTAAATATTACTTTTTTTTAATCTAACTTTTGCTCACTATGGATATAAGTACTTAATAAAATATTTCAACTATAGTTGGAAGGATAGATGAGATTATTCAGGTGAGATTCAATGTAAATTCAACTTTCGATTCTCTAGTGGGATCCGAGCAATCCGGGGAGACCACCACGGCTCCTCTCTTCTCGAGAATGCATTCCTTATATTACATCCATGGATACTCATATTACACTCAAAACAAATTATACCAGTCTCCTTTGACAACCTTTTGTTCCCCCACCAAAAAGAAATACTTCCTTATAAACCCAAAATCCAAACCATAGGAAAGTTTTCGAAAACTAATTTTTATGACCTCCCCCTTGCGATTAAATAGCTATTTTAGAATCTAATGAATTATTTACTATTGAATTCCTAAATTTTCTCTTGCAGCTTTGAATTACAGTTCAACAAGCATAATGTTCATAAATGTTCCCAGCATTTCAAAGCTGCAGTGGCATCCTTTCACTGTTACTTCAAACAGTAATTTGGAACCAGATAGCATTAGTGTTGTCATCAAGTGCGAAGGAAATTGGACTAAAAATCTCTATGATTTGATTTCATCTCCTTCTTCTTTGACTAATCGTCGTCTTGAAGTTTCAGTAGAAGGACCCTATGGACCTGCAGCTACGAATTTTCTCAGGTTAGTTTACATCCAAACTACATAATAACAGTGTCTACTGTGCGCGTGAACGCTCATGAGTGCTATATATCTTCTAAATCGAGCTGTTGAAAATAAAATATAAATAAATAAAGTTCACTTCGTTCTTGCGACTTTAAATTTTCACAAGTTGTATTAACTGATATTATAAAAACCGGACTAGATTGACCAACTTGAAGAGAAAAATCACGTACTTTTGTGTGTATTGCAATATTTTTTACCTCTACTTCGACTCTAATGGAATCATGGCAGAACCTTCGACCAATAACTGAATGTCCAGGCTGGGTATAAATTTTTTGGTCGAAATCGACATGTAAGACTTTGAAACCTGGCAATTGCCTGATGAATCCTTGATCAATGGGCTAGGAAAGTCGATCAACCACAAGAGCCCCTAAGAGGATGGTCGAACTTTCATGTGTATTCTACTTTTTAGTTTAAGTGAGTTGACAATGACATCTTGGCCCTGTTGGTGGTTAATTATAAGCACGTCGATGGACCAACCTACTAGAAAAATACGCGAAGTAGTACTGGGATAACCTTACTTCTTTTTGAGTTGTCTCCTTTCCGTATCTAATGTTTAGAAGAGCATCGGTCTAGTGACCACGTTTGATTGATTCAATTAAATAAATCATGTAACATTATATTTAAGTGAATTTATCATTTAATATTATATAATTGACGCCTAGACTGGTACTTAACACCAGTAATGTTAAATAGCAGTACTCTTTAAATATTTATAAGTTGTGAGTCATATGAAATATGTAGATAATAAATGGATAGTAGCTGTGGCCTTGTGGATCCTATGCAATGTGTATAAAAAATATGTTTTTCCAACTTAATTATTTAAGTTTTGCCAAACATGAAATGTAAATAGGAATGTGATTTAAACAATCTTACCACAATCAGAAAATTGAATTTCTCAATCTCAAATCATGTCGATTGAAAGAATAAAAAACTAATGCAATCTTATCAATCACACAACTCATAAAAATGTGGAAAGTAAAGACACCAACCCCAGACATCATGAAAATTAGGAAATCAAAAAATCCCACAAATATTTATAGCAATCAGGAGAACGAAATTTAAACATATCTTGACAATCAGATAACAAACAACAAGACAATCTTGGCATATTATGCACTAGACAAAAGGGACTTTTATTTTTATTTTTTTTGGGTTAAATACTCAAGATGAGTATGGCTGGCCTTGTTCAATTGAGACAGAGATTTCAAATTTTCCTTGAGGGAAAATAAATGGATTGCACTCATTGGCCTTCGATCCTTTCTGAATGGTTAACCATCTTCTCCTTTGTTCAACCATCCTCGAGTTATGGTCCTACTCAAGAACTAATTATCGATAAGATTTGTCTCCAAACACCGAATTATGCATACTGCAACAATGTTTTCCACAAAAACCTTTTTCCTCCTGTAACAAATGATATTGGTCTAACTCAAATAGCCCTTATTCAATCACTATTAAACGCTACCAATACGCGTATAATCATACTAAGGGCAAAGGATGCTGAGAAAGACAAAACGAGACGGGATCTTCATGATATCTTCAATATTAGTTATGGGGTTGTGATATGGAGACTTTGGAAAATGCCAGTCTTGAATTTGAAAAGAGAGATTACTTGAGCATGTTAAATTCTGTATCTTCATGTGAAAGGCCTGTAAATAACTGTCAAAACGTTTTTGGTAGCAACATTGTTATGAAGTTGAGCATAGCTAATAAGCAGATGGAATTACTTCTTAGGCCAGTGAATCTTCTTCTTCGTGGATTATAACTTGATATTATGTAATTGTTTATATACAAGTAGCATTATTCTTTATAAAATTCCTATCTAGGTGTGTGTAAGTTTTAAAGAATAACACGTGTATATGCATGTACACGCGCGGATGCTGGTAATTGATGTGCTTGCTAGACTAACGGTGGTGAAATTCAAATGGTTACAGGCATGACATGCTGGTGATGGTCAGTGGTGGAAGTGGAATCACCCCTTTCATATCAATAATCAGAGAGCTAATCTCCACAACTCAATCCCACAACATTCCCAGAATCAAACTCATCACTGTATTCAAGAATTCTTCACACCTCTCCATGTTAGACCTAATTCTCCCAATTTCTGGCATTCCCTTATTAGACTCTTGCTCCAATTTAGACCTTCAAATTGAGGCCTATATAACAAGAGAAAAAGGGCATCGAAAAGACAAACCACAAATCCCACAAACTGTATTTTTCAGGCCTAATCCATCTGATGCACCCATATACCCCACTTTAGGCACCAATAGTTGGCTTTGGCTATGTGCAATAATTTCATCATCTTTTGTTGTTTTTCTTCTGCTTCTAGGAGTTTTCACTCAATATGTTATTTATCCTATTGATCAAAACACCAATACGCTCTATTCGTATCCCAAGAAGGCTTTGATGAACATGCTTTTCGTATGTTCGTCGATTGTTTTAACATCCACCGGTGCGTTTCTGTGGATCAAGAAACGGAATTCGAGCGAAGCCAAGCTGATTCTCGACACGGAAGAATCAGTAACTGGTAGATCTTCATTTCGTGACGATGGGAGAGAATTGGAAAGCCTTCCTCAACGATCTGTTATCAAATCTATCAATGTGCATTATGGTCGAAGGCCTGACCTCCAGAGTAAGAAACTCCAAATTTCTTTCAAATTTTATTAGTATTACTATTATTGCTAGAGCAACTTCTACTCGACACCCTGTGACGTAACTGACTATCATTCTCGTACGAACTTAGTTTTCAAAAATTAAAAAAATATCCCATCAATATTTTACAATATCTTCTTTCTATTGAAATGTGATTAAAATCGATACGGGAAATTTTGTAGGAATTTTGTTGGAGAGCAAAGGATCAAACATTGGTGTACTTGTTAGTGGCCCTAAGAAAATGAGACATGATGTTGCAGCCATATGCTCTTCTGGTTTCGCAGAAAATCTTCATTTTGAGTCCATCAGCTTCAGCTGGTGAGAGGTGATCTCGGAGTTCCTACGAAGTGGAGATGAAGATGTGAAAATAAATAAAAACAAGTTTAGACGTAGACGATATATATATATATATATATATATATATATATATATATATATTTTGTATTTAAAGCTGTTTTATCACTAGAATATGTAGTAAAAACAAGCTTGAGTGGTGTGTGTAAAATACAAGCTTGCATAGATAATGTAAATGCTTGCTATATATCTTCTAAATCGAGTTGTTGAAAGTAAAACATAAATAAATAGAGTTCACTTCTTTACGGTACTTTTTTTTTTTTTTTTTTTTTTTTTTTTTTTTATGACGGGGGAATCCGCAGCCGCTACCTTTTGGGTGCGTAATGGGTAAACTCTCGAGCTGACGCAATAGCTTACAAATCACGCAAATCAGATTAACCATATTAGACAAATTCAGTGCGACAGGTTCGATCGAGAAAATGTTGGTAGAGGGGGAATCGAACTCGTGACCAAAGGCTTCCGTGCTCTTCTACTCCACCAACTATACCACCCCATGAGATGTTCAGTTCTTTCTAATACTTAAGTTCTCCCAAGTTGGTTTAACTGATATTATAAAAATGGAACTAGATTGACACACTTGAAAGAAAAGCCTTCCTCAACGATCTGTTATCAAATCTATCAATGTGCATTATGGTCGAAGGCCTGACCTCCAGAGTAAGAAACTCCAAATTTCTTTCCAATTTTATTAGTATTACTATTATTGCTAGAGCAACTTCTACTCGACACCCCGTGACGTAACTGACTATTATTCTCGTACGAACTTAGTTTTTAAAAATTAAAAAAATATCCCATCAATATTTTACAATATCTTCTTTCTACTGAAATGTGATTAAAATCGATACGGGAAATTTTGTAGGAATTTTGTTGGAGAGCAAAGGATCAAACATTGGTGTACTTGTTAGTGGCCCTAAGAAAATGAGACATGATGTTGCAGCCATATGCTCTTCTGGTTTCGCAGAAAATCTTCATTTTGAGTCCATCAGCTTCAGCTGGTGAGAGGTGATCTCGGAGTTCCTTCGAAGTGGAGATGAAGATGTGAAAATAAATAAAAACAAATTTAGACGTAGACGAGATATATATATATTTTGTATTTAAAGCTGTTTTATCACTAGAATATGTAGTAAAAACAAGCTTGAGTGGTGTGTGTAAAATACAAGCTTGCATAGATAATGTAAATGCTTGCTATATATCTTCTAAATCGAGTTGTTGAAAGTAAAACATAAATAAATAGAATTCACTTCTTTACGGTACTTTTTTTTTTTTTTTGACGGGGAATCCCCAGCCGCTACCCTTCGGGTGTGTACTGGGTAAACTCTTGAACTGACGCAATAGCCTATAAATCACGCCAATCAGATTAACCACATTAGACAAATTCAGTGCGACAGGTTCGACCGAGAAAGTGTTGGTAGAGGGGGAATCGAACTCGTGACCAAAGGCTTCCGTGCTGTTCTACTCCACAAACTATACCACCCCATGAGGGGTTCAGTTCTTTCTAATACTTAAGTTCTCCCAAGTTGGTTTAACTGATATTATAAAAATGGAACTAGATTGACACACCTGAAAGAAAAGTCGGGCATTGAACCAGAAATTAATTTAGTTAGACGCTAAAAATTGTACATATAATTCAGGATGAAACATGGACCACCATCAATTCATTCAAGTTTCCTATTATGCCTTTGAATACACGAGCAGGAAGTTTTTTGTTAGAGTTCTTAACTTGTGGTGATTAATCCAATTTCAATTTGTGTGTGTTCAAATATTTTTGACCTCTAGTTCGACTAATGGAATTTTGGTTGAACCTTTGAACCCTAACTTCGATTTCCAGATCGGGTACAAAATTTTTGGTCAAATTCGACTATCGACAGCCCCTAATAGGTTGATCAATCTTTCATGAATCTTTCACTTTTTAGCTAAGTGAGTAACTTCTTGGCCATATCTGTTATTTTTGAGAAATATCATTAAAATCTTGAAAAATCCTAAAAATTATTATTATTGTTGAATAGTAGATACATCGTAATAATGCTATATTCTTACTAGGTTACTTGCCATCTAGAAGAAAAATTAAAAAGTACATATTTCATATTTAACACACTTTTAGTCAATATTTCACCAACTACTAGACCTTATTTACTCAAAACAATCCCCCTTAAAGTTTAGTCCATCATCATCATCAAATTATTGTTGTCCTAATTTTAGGAATAATTCAATCATTGGTCCTTACCCTATTTGTCTAATAGCAAATTAGTCATCAAACTTTAAAGTTTAACAGATTGATATTCAACATTTACATTACAGTTGTACGATCAATACTCAACTGTGGAATATGTGTTAAACTATAACATAAATCTATCGTTCTAAAATTTAGAAAATGAGGATTTGCTCTACAACTTTGTTCAACGCCCATAAATTTGAGAGATGTTTTCTTGAAACATGCATGATAATTGATTGTAAATTTTATTAGTTTTATCTTTAGTTATTGATGGTGTATAGGGATAGCAAAATATCTCGATCTCACATGAACATGTCCTAGGCCAGAACAACTCCAGAAATTTATCTTCATTTGTTTTTATATTTGTACATTTAAATCATACTTAAAAAAATAATACTAAAAGATAAATAAATTAATAAGCCAATAAAATTGGGACATTTTAATCCTTGTTTTCATCTCACCTCTTTAAAACCACAATGGAATTATTGACAAGGATGACTACCCCATTTCGTTATTATCCCAATGGTGCAACTATAAAGACCAAAATACTATTGAGAATAAATTGAGGACCAATTGTGAAAATTTTCCAAATTTGTATTATTTCCGAGAATAAAGCCTCTTGTAGACCAAATCTTACTGTCGGTGTACATGCCCCTCACATGGGGAAAAGGGGAGGGCCTACGCCAATAATTGCACGGCCCTGACCTCGTGTGGGTGGACTTCAAAATCTTCTGTCTATCACAAATGCCTTTGAATCATGCTTGTTATACATTTTTGAATCATGGATCCACAATTTTTTAATTCATGTGAGGGATCAGTACACCATGGTGTAAAATCATGGTGTACAAATGGTTTAACTCATTTTCTTTTATTCCATATTTTTTCTACTCAAACTTCAAATTTACCAATATACCCTCATAAAACCAATGAATATTGTTAAACAATAATAAGGGATAAATTTTTTTTATTTTATTCTAGGTAAATATCTTTTGAATTGATTTTAATTAGATAATTGTATTTTAATTTTGCTCAAAAAAGTAATTGTACTTTGATATTATTTCATTCGAGGAAACTTTTTCACCTTCGTTAATTTGACTAACAAATTAAGTCAAACTATAGTTACGTTGAACTGTACAAAATTGAAATCAAACTTAGTTACCTCAAATTGAATCAGCATTTTGCTACCTTAACATCTAATGGTAATGGACATGCAGGATAGTCGTCTTTCATTGACAATCAAGTCATCAAATTAACAGAACTGTATGGATTTATCTTGAATGAAATTATCCATGTTTGAACTTCATTTTAGAAAGAAAAAAAAAAATTCTCTTTCTTATTTTTAATTACACAATTTTTTAATAAAATAATATTACATAAATGAAAAAAAAAATCTCTTAGCCCCCATTTGGCCCTCCTTTTTTCAAATTTTAATGTTTGAAATAGTATTTTTTTTAATAATATAAGTAGAAAAAGAAGAAAAATTTTTCGATTTACATATAAAAGATTGTGCGAATGAAAATAAGATTGAGAAATTTTTTTTTATTTAACTACACATTTTTCAAAAAATTACTATTTCAAATTTTTTTTTTTTAAATCAAATTATAATAGAGCTCAAATAGAAGATAAATTAAAATTTAATTATTCGATTAAACAAAATTAAAGTACAGCTATTTAATTGATATCAGATCAAAGTATAATTTATCCAATTACAAGCATGACTTCAACTTCATTTCTCCTTATTTGCGTTTATTCTTGTCCACTCAACTTCATTTCACCTTGCTTGTGTTCATTCTTGTCCGCGAGTGGCAGCTTTTTTAATCAGATATCTCTTAAAAAGACGGAAAAATAAAAAATAAAATCCCCAATTTCTTCTCTTCTTCATCTGTAATATTTTCAACTATTTTTCTGCACCTACCAATCTAGATTCTAGAATAACAAAGGGACTTCATTTTTTGATCAATGTTTTTCCACAAATGAAATGCCATGTTTTGTTCATCAAAATGCCTCCAAGCCCATTTCCTCTTCTTTCCATTTATTTATTGAATTTCCTCCTTTTATCTGCTTCAAAACCACTCACAAAACCCATAATTTCAAGTCCAAATTCAACTCATACTTTCAAGAAATTTGAAGGGTTTGCAGAATCCACAAGAAAGAGCATAAAGTTGGAATCTTTACAAAGATCTCAGGTGATTCTTAGTGGAAACACGCCAATTTTTAGTGAAAACAGAACTTTTCAGCTGGGATTTTTCACCCGAGGTCAAAATGTTAGATGGTACTTGGGCATTTGGTATGCTTCAATCCCAACTCCCACATATGTTTGGGTTGCAAACCGTGAAAAACCCATCAATAATTTGTCATCAGCAACAGCGGAAATAAGTGAAAATGGAAAATTAGTTCTAGTGGATCAAGATTCAAGAACCATTTTGTGGGAAACGAGCAATTTGGAAAAAGCAATAGAGTTTAAGCTTTTAGAGCAGGGAAATTTAGTGTTGTTAAATGATGAAGGGAAGATTGTTTGGCAAAGCTTTGATTTTCCTATTGACACGTGGTTGCCTGGGATGAACTTGTCAACTCAACAATGGCTGACTTCTTGGAAGACTTCAAGTGATCCAGCACCAGGAAGGTATTCCGTTAGGTTGAAACCACCTAATTATGGTGAGATTGTTCTTGTTTATAGAAATGGTAGTGTTGGTAATAGTGATTCTAATTCATATACTTATTGGACTACTGGTAAATGGAATGGAAATTCGTTTGATGGGGTCCCACAAATGACAATTCCTTATATATATAAATTTGAGTTTGTTAATCCTTTTACTCCCATGGCAGTTTTCGGGTACACTGTGGTATCAATGGATAAGGGTGTGAAACCGCCCTTAACAAGGTTCATTGTGGACCATACAGGGCAGCTGAAGCAGTTCACTTGGTCGTTCCAGACCGAGTATTGGAACATGTTTTGGTCACAGCCTGATAATCTGTGTAGAGTATATGGATTGTGTGGTAATTTGGGGTTTTGCAGTGGTAGGCCGTCGAATCCTTGTAACTGCTTGAATGGATTTAGGCCGGTTAATAATGTTTTGTGGAATGAGAGTGATTTTTCTGAGGGTTGTCGCCTGGAAGGTGATGGGAATTGTGGTCAGAATGAGGGGTTTGAGGAAGTTGGACTGGTGAGTTACGAGGGACCCAAAGTCGTGTCATTTAGTGCTAGTAGGAGTAAGTGTGAAAGCGAATGTTTGAGTAATTGTTCGTGCGTTGGTTTGTTATACAATGTGAGGAGTAATTTATGCAAGAATCTATATGGGTCTCTTTTTAACATACGGAATCTTACTTTGGATAGCACTATTGATGATAAGTTGTATGTGAAGGTGCAAAGAAATAACACAGGCAAAAAGAACAAGAAGAAGATGGCTGTTTTCGTTGGAATGATTTGTGGGATTCTTGTGATTCTGAGTCTCGGAACTATAAATCTATTGTACTTGAGGAGGAGAAAGGTTAAGAGAAGAAAGAGGGACGACGATGGTGTGTTTCCAGTAACAAATCTGCGGGTGTTTTCTTACAAGGAGCTCCATGCTGTTACTAGGGGATTTTCCGAGAAGCTCGGACATGGAGGATTTGGGGCAGTATTTCGTGGGGAATTATCCGATTCTTCACTAGTGGCTGTGAAGAGACTTGAAAGACCTGGTGGTGGGGAGAAGGAATTTCGAGCAGAGGTTTGTACTATAGGAAATATTCAGCATGTCAATCTGGTTAGATTAAGAGGGTTTTGTTCTGAAGATTCTCATAGGCTTTTGGTTTATGATTACATGCCGAATGGACCTCTTAATGTATACCTAAGACGGGATGGTCAGAATATGAGTTGGGATGTCAGATTTCGAGTTGCTGTAGGGACGGCTAGAGGCATTACTTATTTGCATGAGGAGTGTCGAAACTGCATCATACATTGTGATATAAAGCCCGAGAACATTTTGTTGGACGAAGATTTCTCAGCTAAGGTATCTGATTTTGGCCTAGCAAAGCTCATTGGGAGGGACTACAGCCGGGTTCTAGCAACCATGAGGGGTACTTGGGGATATGTTGCGCCCGAGTGGATCTCTGGTGTGGCAATTACCACAAAAGCTGACGTGTATAGCTATGGGATGACATTATTGGAATTGTTAGGCGGCCGCCGTAACGTGGAGGGGCCACCTTCGGCAGGTGGACGTGGAGAGGGTGGCACTGAGAAATGGTTCTTTCCACCATGGGCAGCCCGCCAGTTAATTGCCGGCAATGTGACAGCTGTGGTTGATGAGAGGCTCGGTAGTACATATGACAAAGCGGAGGCAGAGCGTGTAGGACTGGTGGCTGTATGGTGCATTCAAGATGATGAATCAATGAGGCCTACAATGGGGATGGTGGTGAAAATGTTGGAAGGCGTAGTCGAGCTGGCTGTTCCACCACCGCCAAAGCTGATTCAAGCATTAGTTTCCGGTGATTCGTTCAGAGGGGTCAGGGACAGTGTATCATACGGCCATGCCCCCAGAAGTTTTGACGATAATGTCCTAACCTCCATAGATCTCAAGGATTCTCAACCATCTATATAGTTCTCTTTCTTAGCTGGTCCATGTCAAAGTGACTCGATTAGAAGAGGAAAATTGGCTCTTTATTGCTGTATTTTTCTTTTTGCAACATGTAGAAGTTCAATGTTGTTTCCAGGCACTTTTTCCTCCTACTTGGCCCGGCTCAATGCCAGGGCCAAGCGACATGGCGCCCTCCTATTGCAGCCCGTCCAATAGGGGGGCGCCATTTGGATAAATGGATCAACCCTACTTGGATAAAATTTATCTAATTTTTCATTTGCCCATTTAAATGAAATAATGTTTATAGGATTATGCCAACAAGAGGAAAAAAATAAAATAAATAAAATAAATCTTTTAATCAAATTCTACAATTTCAAATATCAATAATTTAGAATGCAAAGAAAAAAATATTTTGTTTTGTTTTCGAGGATTAGATATAAATTTAGCACATAGTAATAAGAATTTTGCTACACAACCAGGGATAAAAACAGGGTTAAAAACAGGATTTTGAATTTGCTGAGGTGACCACTTAAAAATCATTAAAAATCAATACCACACACCAAAACCAAAACCGGCTGCAAATCCCAAAACATCTCTCTAAGGAAACCAACTGGAGCAAATCCTCCCTTCCGCTGCTGCCGGTCGGAGCACCCTTCACCGGCGAGTGTACTAGTGGTCACCGTCCAAGAAGTGGGAGAATCTCTTTGGAATCACCATTTCCAAGATCACAGCATTCCGCCCCCCGACCGGACCGCCCTTCGCCGACCAAGAAGGGTTAGGCGTGAAATAAGGTCCTGAACTCTGTTGTTGATGGGGGAGTTTGGCGTCACAAAATGGAAACTATTTGGTTAATGGGTTTGATAAATCACAGGAGTATGGTGGACCGTTTGATTCGGCATAGACCAAGAATTCTATCAACAATAATATTATAATTTTGTGGCAATGGAGTTCCCTCATTTTTTGTTAGTGCTCTTCAAAGAAAGAAACAGAGAATAAGATAGTGATGAAGCCATTAGCATTATAAGAATGGTCCAAAAAGGCAAATGAATGCGACTATCATGTGGCTTGCTTACTGTAAGAGAGACATTGGAAATTTGGGAAAAAAAAGAGTGAACTTTCTTTTGTCTCTGGCATTGAATAAATTGTATGGAAAAATCTCCATATAATTTAGCAGAGAAAGAGATTCATTTTGATGAAAATCACAAAAGAAGTCACACCGTAGACCAATCAAAAGGAGATCCATGAAGCAATTTATCTTTATCAAGATGACATTTTATCCTCAATTTCTCACAAATTCACATACCTCTGTTATTTTGATTTGTAAATACATTGAGATTTATATATCCTTCAGCAAATTGTGTTATATAACATTTGATCTCTGACTTTCTTTCCATTGAATCACAAGTTTGTGTGTAACAAATTCTGGAATAATGAATTTGGGGGAAATTGTGAATGAACTTCTTAAGACTAACTCTAAGAAATTGCTCGTCAAACGTGCATAGTTCAATATATTCTCGCAGTCATCTATTTATGAAAATTCACGTACTTGGAAGAAGTATTCATTAGATGTAATTCTTGCAAATTCTTTTATTCCACCTATGAATACAGAAAGAAAAGATTTGATAGTTTTATCAAACAGTAATGCTAACAGAATACTCTTCATCCCCAACAACTAAGAATTGAGTATACTCTTCATCCCCAACAACTAAGAATTGAGTCCCTTCTTCAATCACCAACAATCTGTCTTCATTGGCTCTGCTGAGCTTTGCAGCTGAATTATTACAAGACTCGACAAGTTTGGATGCTTTACCCTCAATCGATCTCTCCAGCTCGAGTCCAACCTAAGCCATTGCATTGAAAAGTAAGTGGCTTCAAAGTTACTGGAAAAAAAAAACAATAAATATAAGAATAAACATGGAGCACAAATGGGTCTCTACGTTATAGATGCAAGGAATATGGATAATGATTTATTCCAACTATGTCTCACCAAAATAGATTCAAGGAACAGGGATGCCTGGAGATGGAAGGACTAGCAGCTTCTTGGTCGGCGAAGGGTAGTCCGGTCGGCGGCGGAATGCTGTGATTTTGGAAACGATGATTCCGGAGAGATTCTCCCACTTATTGGACGGTGCCACCAATACACTCGTCGGCGAAGGATTGGTCGGCAAAGGGCGCTCCGACCGGCGGCGGCGGAAGGGATGCTTTGCTCCAGTTGGTTTCCTTAGAGAGATGTTTTGTGTGATGTTTTGGGATTTGCAGCCGGTTTTGGTTTTGGTGTGTGGTATTGATTTTTAATGATTTTTAAGTGGCCACCTCAGCAAATTCAAAATCCTGTTTTTAACCTTGTTTTTATCCCTGGTTGTGTAGCAAAATTCTAGTAATAAACAATTCAGGGTCCTCAAATACGTAGAAATATTCTTCTATGCTCTATGAAATTGTGAATATGATCTTTGTGATTGAATATATGTAATGAAGTTCACGTATAAGTGGTAAAAATTAACTATTCTCGAGAAAAATTATTAATTAATTTGGACCATCGATTTTCAACCTAGGAAAAAATTAATCTGTAGGAATTAATCTTCGAGAAACCTTTGATTCGGGCTCAGAAATCAACCAAATGAACACCACATCAACTGGCTCGACTCAATAATTCTCTACACCTTGGTTGCCTCCGTTTTACCCACTCCATTACCCTTCTTTTACTCCACAAATGACACAAAGGGGGTGGTGATTTGTAGGCACAAAGGTAAGGAGAAAAATACCACAAAGGAAGGCAAGGAGGAGATCAAAGATTCACAAAGAATCAACCGTTTTTCTCACCTAGAGCTAGCCGATTTTTCACTCTCAAAGGGGCTGCCATTTTTCTCCTATTTTCACACAAATCACACACTCTCCTTAACCTAAACACATGGCTATATATATATGTCATTAGGTTTAGGTTTGGGCTAAGACTCATTCACAATAGGCCAACTTAATGAGCTAACACAAAATCCAACTAACCAACAATAAATGGGTTAATGATATTACCATCCAACCCAACCAAATTTAAGTCTTCCAAGGTGTATTAATTGTTTTCGAGTCGTGCCGTAACTTTTGGTATCGATATTATATCCGACATCGATTTTTCATCATCGCCCGGATTATTGGGTATCAAAATATCCAACATAATCATTGACGGATAACTCTGGGGACATCACACAGAGTCAAGTTCTAAATGAAGGCAAACATTAGGAAAAATCTAATATATATATATTAATTTTTTTTATTTTTTTTATTTTTTACATAACATGAAACTCATTAAGCAACTCAACTAATGAATACGGAGAAAATGTTGCAATAATTATTGTATGACTCCATACAATGTGGAATACTCAAAACTTACTAGTCTTGTTGGTTTGTAGTTGACAACATGGTACTTTGAATTCAAATTGGTTCTCTTTCATTTGAAATTGTTTCTAATTGTATTCAAGTTGATTAATAATGACTGTGTTTGAGTCCTTTTTTGTTTGTTGAAAATGAGATTTATAATAGTGAATTTTTGGAGAATGTGATTAAAAAATAGGAAAAAAAATTACTCAAAAAATATGTGATTAAAAATGATTTTTTTTAAAAAAAAAATGAGTTTTTATATAATGGGCTCAAATAGTGGCTTAATTGTTCACCTTTAATCCGTGTAGAGTGTATGTGTACGTCACTGATAAGTGCGCTTTTGTACACTTATTAGACACTTTTTGAGATTTAATTATTGATAAATTTGAGTATATTTCTATCCATAATTGTGTACTTTTTGTATTTATAGGCCAAAACCCTGAATTGAAATGAAACGGAAGCAAAACGAGTAAAAAGGACTTCAATTGCACAAAATTGTGAAACTGGGGACTGAAATGCAAAAGTCTGAAAGATGAGGGACTTGACGTGAAAATATAGAAGGATTGTGCTGCAAGTGAATTTTTGGATTGAACCATGCGGTCGCATGGCTCATAACCATGCGACCGCATGTCTTGCCCAGATACATAAAACGTATTGCTTAGCTCTTTCATGCGGCCGCATAGAGTTAAAAAATGGAGGCGGTTTAAAATTTCGTCCACCTTTGTAATTGATCCAACTTGCATTATTTTGGAGTTGTTTATTGATAGATATTTTAGGATTTTTTGTTTGTGAGACAAAATATCCTAGAATATCTAATATTAGTCTACTACCTTTGAAAAAGATTACACTCTCTTCCTCCCTCTCTCTAGTTTAGTTTGTATTTTTCTCTCTTCTCTCTCTTTTTCTTCTTTTTTAGTTAGTTGTTTCTTTGTTTAATTAACTCATTTTGAGAAGAAATTTAATGGAGCAAGGAGATAACAAGAAGAAAACTTGGTGAAAGTGGAAAAGAAAAAACCAAACTACAAGGGTTTTATCTTTATCTTTGTTTATTTTCATTTTTTTTACCAAGATTTGATATGTATTGTAATAGAAATCTTCTTGTTTATCATCTTTATAAAATGAGTTAAGTTTATTGGTTTGGAATTTATGTTGAATCTTAATCTTATTTTTATTAATATTAATATATGTTGTTGAAGATGCATTTGTTATCAAAATCATGGTATTTTAATTATTGTTTTGTATTACACTTCATTTACTTGATCATTAGATGTTGTGGTTAGGTTGTTTGGGCAATTATTGAGAAATTGTTGCACTAACTAAACCAAAATAATTAATACCCTAAGTTGTGTAGTATACTATGCTTGTTTAGGTATATAGAGATATACACCTACTTTAGGTGATCCTTTGAATATTCTCACAACAATTGAATGCAATTGATTAAGTCTTACTTGGCATAGAAATATCGTGGAGGGGCGTGATTGATTAGAGTTAATTTCACTCGAGAGAGGTTGTTAACTAAAATTGGAGAATTGGGTCTAATCATTTATTTTGGTAATCTGCATGTACGTTATTGAATTGATGTTAATAAAATAAAGGTTAAGTGAAATCATAAATTTCAACAACTTTTCAAATCAAAGATGCAACTACGTTTTTTTTAGTTTGTTAGTTTAGCTTTATAGTTATTAGTTTATAATTTATTTTCAATATTAATTGTGTGTGTCAGTCGTTGTTAGAACTAAAATCGATTAGAGTACGTAACTTCAAAGTAACATTCCTCGTGGAATCGATATTCGGACTCAAAAAGTCCACTATATTACTTGTTCACGATCCGTGCGCTCGCGGTACATTTTTCAGCGAACAGCCACCTAGGAAATAGATGCCATGTTGGTTATTGTCAATATACCACGTGGAGGCCCCCCTTCTTCCCATGTGCCTTGCTTGGCTATGGCATGGCAGTATGATTCATCAACTTTGCACCTATGAAATCATCCATTCATAGCTCGTAGCATCTTTGCGTGAAGACGAACTTTCAAGCCTTGCCCTAAAACCAACCTTCCACAAGAACAAATATAAATGGCAAATTGTTTGAGGAGCGAGGACCGATTGGTGAACCCGTACCGTGAGATTTGAGTCCTTAGTTCCTATGTGGTGGTAACCTTGGCACTTGAAGCATAAGGTCCATAGATTTATTTGTTAAGGAAACATCCCTATCAATCTCTAAATATCCACCTAGCTAGCCTAATTGTTCACCTTTAATCCGTGTGGAGTTTATGTGTACGCCACCTAGGAAATAGATGTCATGTAGGTTATTGTCAATGTGCCACGTGGAGGCCTACCTTCTTCCCATGCGCCTTGCCCGGCTATAGGGATGACAAAAAAATCCATCAAATCCAATACCTGCGAGGTCTCGACCCAACCTATTTAGTTGAGTATTCGGGTCGGGGACGAGGCGAGGGACTTCACCCCAGGACGGGGACGAGTCCCATTTATTTTTATTTTTTTTAAGAATTCAATATTTTAAATGAAAACTCCATGAAATTTCATTAGTTCTAATAGAATATGACAATTAAAATTATCTAAGGAATATGATAAATAATAAAAGTTTTAATTTACCAAATATATTTGAATAATTTAACTTTTAAAAATAAATAAACAAATAAATAAAATTAATAAAATATTATTGTCTCACTTTATGAATGAGAACAATAAAATGAATTATCAAAAACTAAAAAAATTAAACGGGGCAAGTGCTCCCGCCCCGCCTTAAATCGATAACGGGGCAGGGGATGTTGGCCCCGATCCCTATTCGTCCCGTTGTTATCCCTACCTGGCTATGGCATGGCAACATTATTTAACAACTTTGCACCTATGAAAACATCCATTCGTAGCCCGTAGGATCTTTTTGCGGAGATGAACTTTCAAGCCATGCTCTAAAACGAACCTTCATCAAGACCAAATATAAATGGCACACTATTTGAGGAGCAAGGATCGATTGGTGAACTATGTACCTTGAGACTTGAGTCCTTAGCTCCTATGTTGTGGTAACTAAGTCAGGACAAAAAAAATAGAAAAATCGACCAAATCAATCAAATCGAACTAACTCGGGTCGATTTAGGTCGGCTTGACACAAATAATTGGTTTGGTTTTGTTTTGTTTTGTTTCGTTTGGTTTTCTTTTAAACAAAATCATGGTATGTCAATTCAGTCATTGTTTGAAATCTCAAACCACTGGTTAATCGAACTAACCCAACTCACTTGTTTACATTTTATTTTTAAGGAAAATCAAAATCAAAATTAAAAGATAAGTCATAATCTCATAATCTCGATTCCCTCCAATTTATAATATTGTCAGTAAGTAATAATATTGAAAATTTTCGTTCACAAATTCATTATGTTATACTTAGTCTTTTTTCTTACTTAGGCAGTCATGCTATATAATACATAAAAAAGAAACAAAATTCTTAAATTTTCTTGTAATATAAAATTATTTAGTTATTTTAGTTCTTATAATCTAAGTAGATCTAAAACCGGGACATTTAAAAAAAAAAAAAAATCAATTTGTATTAAAAGTTCAAACCAATTAATTGAACCAATTCGAAACAAACCAAACATTCAATTCGGTTTAAGAGCTAGAATGTGTAGGTTTGTGTTGAAATTCACTCAAACCGACTAATATATTTTTAGTTTTGAGTTGGAGTCGAAATCGATCCAAATCAAATCATGTCCAAGCCTAGTGGTAACCTTGGCACTTGAAGCATAAGGTCCATAGATTTATTTGTTAAGGAAACATCCATATCAATCTCTAAATATCCACCAAGAATTAGTTAATTGACAGTTATTCTTCTAGATCTTCTCTTGATCATGGGTATTCAAAGTGTACAGGCTAGTGCTAGTTCAAATGCTAGGCGAGTTATAAGATAGCTTAAAGCCCCTTATTTATCGAAGTCCCCAATTCAAAATGTACTAATTACTATGTTCGCCTTTTTCAGTAATGGAAGTAGGTAATCAACAACATTTAAAATAAAGATTATGAACGGTCATTTAGTCAGTGATATTAAAAATATAATTAATTTAACAAATTTAGCATATCGAAGAAAATCAATATTTTAACGTATAAGTCAGTTATATAATAATATTATAAAGAAAGAATAAAAAGATATATAGTTTAACTTATATATAAGTATCTTATAAAAAAAATATAGAAAAAATAAAATTTTGTGAGTGATATGAATGGCTTCTCGTGAGTGATTGAAGCATCGTCTTGATTCCTAACAACATGACCAATGAATTTGTGGTCAGTAATCGTTGAAAAAAGTGTGCTTGTTATCATTAATTGTATCATCATCGATGATTTATTTTGAGTAACCAATATATATATCAATTTCAATCAGAATCACTAATATTCATACTATCAATAATCACGGACAGCTCGTCGATGATTCCTATTATACTGTTGATGATCACCAATGAAATTTTTGTTGGTGATTATTTGCTCAATTAAATTTTTATTATTGTTCTTGAAAAGGCCACTTTTAATTTGTTATGGCCTACAACTTGTTTAACATGGCAAAGTATCTTTTAGATCTTTTCTAATTTAAATCAAATTGCTTCTCTTGATTTTTTAGAATCCATTTTTTGACCCTTTTTTGCCGGAAAATAGGATCCATTGTGAGGTATGAAAGTAAAAAATAACGGCTCAACGGTCAAAAAATGAATTTTTTGGCACAAATAACGGGAAACAAACTGATGCATTTGACGCCAAAAAGTGAGCCACATAAATCTTTCTTGAAACACAGAAACTAAGGTAAACAACAATGAAAGAGCAACAATTCTATATCAATTTTGAAAGAGCAAGAAAATCCTCTCTTTCCATGGACTATTGGGAAAATCAGGCAAGACTTAGCACTCTTCTAATCATTGGTTGCACCTCATTCCCATCGTCTCTTGCTCTTCATCAATTCATCTTTAAGAACGAGCTTCTTCCAGTTTTTAGGTTGATAAGTGAAATGGGATTGAGCTTTCCTTGTTAGAAGCTCTTTCCATTGCTGCTGCTACTAGAAACTCTTAGATGGATTTGTTTACGAATCTCGTGTTGACAAGAAGCAATTTTTCACCTGAATTAGAGTATATCGCTTGGATGTCTGTGAAAGTAACTTTCAAAATGATGTTGGACAAAATAACTAAATTACAGGCAAACTGCAAACATGATATATTCCAAAACTACCCAACGTGACACACAAGTCAACAAACTATAAATAGTTAATCAATAATTTTAATTGATATTAAACCCTCGTAGCATCTTCAATCGTGGTGTAAAATAGATTTAAATTGTGATTTAAATTTTCAAAGTGGTCGAAAATCTTTCAAATGGAGAGATGTAAAAGAAATATAAATTGCAATTTTTTAGCAAAATATGTTTCGTAAGAGGCAGAAAGTAAATTTAGATCATTCCATTGAAGCAAACCAACCAAATATAGAGCTCGTTTGATACACATTATTTTGGTAAAAATATTTTTTTTTTTTTTATTGATGTGATGGTGAATATGTGATTGAAAAAGAAGGAAAAGTTATTGATCTGATGAAAAATATTATTTTATTGAAGAATGTGTGATTGAAAATAAGTAGAATGAAAATTAGAAGGTGTACCAAACAAGGGCATAAATAAGGATACAAAATTAATTTTGGAGCTATTAATTTACATTTAATTTTTTAAATATTGCTTTCCCTGACACTCCTTGAATCACACGCAGCCCTCCGCACCTTATATTTTTGAATCTTGGGATCTCTCTCTCCCCCCACCCCACTTTGTCCTCAAAATATTGAATTCTACACAGTGAATAAAAATGGAAGTTGTGTTCGCGAAACAATAGCCCAAAAATTAGGCAGTAAAGTTCAAGAATTTGCATCAACAAGAATCAAGAAAATGGGAGAGTCAATCCCTAATAGTCCATCTAAACTCTGAAAATTCAATTACGGGTATGTCCCTCTTTTTCTTGCAAAAACTTTTTTTTTTTCTTTTTTTTTTTTGGACAGGGGGACCTGTCTCTTTACAAATATCGAAATAAGACCCATTTGCTCTCCTTTCCTTTCTCACTTGGGTCTCTCTCTGTCATCGAGACAGATATATGTACGATGTACAGTAATGGAACCGAATCGAACCTGGAACTACAAGACAGAATCACGTGGGATTTGAAATTTTTGTCATGGGGTGTAAAGAATTTATTTGATGAATCAAGACCCAATAAAAACCCACATAAAAATCAATGCCCGTTTGCCTTAAAAGTGTTTGTCAGAGGTCCTAAAGCCCTTAGACGCACACATGCACGTTCAATGTGTTTAGATGTATTAGTTTCTTGATTTGCTTTGTACATTTCGCTCATAAAATCTGAATATACAAAATAATGGCAGGATGACCCAAGAAAGTTGATGGGTATGGTGTAGAAAGCTTAAATTCTCTTCTGAAAGTTCAGAAAATTGAAGCCTGCTTTGCTTTTGAACCCTATTCTGAAGGGTGTGCTAATATTGCAGAAAAACAGTGAAAATAATTGTGATAAAGGGCTGAATTTTTTATTTTTTTTTGAACGAGATTCTTGAGGTTCTGACTAAAGAAGTTTCCGGGATTTTGCTGTATATGCCATTTATTATTCAATATTGGCGATGGGCAACAAATTGATTTGTTGAAGTAATATGCTTTTTGAGAAAAGAGGTTGGTTAAAATGGTGTATTCATGGAGTTTAGTGGCTAGGTAGTGTGGGTTTTGATTTTATAGTTGGTTTTGCATTAAAATTGTTTGAGTAGTCAGATACATTTGGTTGGCCAAAGTTTTGGTATATGTTGTGTAGGTGGTTGAGAAGATTTAAAGATAGTAGGAAGTCAAAGTGAAGATAGATATCAAGGATTTGGGTTTGGGTTTTAGTGGGTTTTCTATGGGGATGGAGGCCAATTTTTTTTTTTCCAGTGAACTGATGATAGATAAAAATATAACATATGGGAGTTTGTGAACGTAACCTTTAAAAAGAATGCTATGAAATCTATGGCTAAAAAGGGATTGTTTAATAGTGTCGATGGCTGGGTTTTCGTGTTATCAACTAGTGATGATGAATATATAAACAAAGAGGAGAATAAACAAGGTCCTGAGAATTTTGGTGAAGAGAGAAATGGTATTGTGGGACTGGGTGGGAATGATGATCACGGGGTAATGGATATGAGTGGTGTTGGTGAAGACTCTGCTAGCAGGAAAAGGAAGCTGAAGTGCTACTCGGGCATGCTGGATTGGATCACTAAGGTTGCAAAGGATCCTTGTGACCTTACAATTCAGTCCTTACCTGGAAGGGATAAGTGGAAGTCCTATGGGTGCGATCAGCTTCGGGAGCAGGTTCTCTTGATTCGTGATGCAATGCTTATAAGAAGAAATGCCGATTCTAGCAATCCACAAACGATTTCGCAGGTGTACATCATATTCTTTAATCATATCTGAATATGAATATGAAATGGAATAATATTTTCAGTAATTGTCCCTTGGTAGATTTGATAACTTTTTAGTGGTTTGTTTTATTTAGTGAAATAGTATTGCTTTACTCACTGAAATCTTTGGCTGTGCTTCTATATGTTGTACTTTTCACTTATGATCCTTGATATATTTGAAAAAATGGAATCAATGGTCGACCTTTCTCAATACTGTATTAAGCGCAGGTGAGTATAATTTGTTTAAATTATAAATAGAAAAAAAAATGATGGTGGACAAGTGGGTTATTCCCATGGATCCCCCAAAATATGTTAATTTTAAGTATGTCTTGACCAGACGTGCATTGTGTGTATTGTGTCTGGGTTGCACAAATGATATATTAATTTGCTTATTTTGATTGAGTTATCCAATGTTTTAAAAAGGCTCAATTTGGTGTTAATTAGTTTTTTGTGTCTATTGAGGCACATGCCTCACAACGCATAAGCCTCAATATATACAAATAAAATAATTGAAAGGAATATAATAGGCAAAAAAAATAATAATAATAAACTACTAACCGTATTGAAAATCCATTACAAAACAAATTAATAAAATTAAAAATCTAACTTAGAAACAACCAGAAAACGGATTATAAATAGAAAATGGTAGGTGTACTCGTAAACATTTTGATTCTCTTATCATACTCATCATCTCTAATGGTTTCTTTTTAATCCTTTTCGTTATCCTCCTCTTGCACAGGTGCATTCTCGTTCTCCTTCTGTGTGAGGCTAAAAAATATATATATAGAAAAATGAAAACTCGCAAAACACTCTTGGCTCAAAAAATAGCCCCAAAAACTAAGACCAATAAAAAGCCTCCAAAAGGCAAGACAAACGAGCACACACATTAGCTATCCAAAGGTGTAAACATCTATGTGTTTAATGAAAGCCTCATGTGAGGTGGTCCCCTCAAGGCATAAGTCTCAAATAGTTTTTTTTTTTTTTTTTTAAATAAAATAGTGTTATCATCAATGCAAGCTTCCCTTGACTAATTATGGTTCGTAATTTTGGTTTTTAGGATTCTTGTCTTTATTTAGTCCAATTGTATACGGTTACATTCTTTTTATTATTTCTAAGAGTCTGTTAGAGCCCCCATTTTATTTTAAGAATGCATTTTGGAATAACAGATTGATGGAGAATGTGTGATTAAAAAATAAGAAAAAAAGTTCGGAGTTTTCGTGTAATATTATTTTATTAAAGAATGTGTGGTTGAAAAGAAGAGAGGAAAAAAATGTATTTTGAAAATAATGGGGATTAAACAAGGGCTAAATTGATGGTCATTTTAATTTTATTGCTATTCATTTAATTATCAAGCTAATATTGATGCTTGCTCGATGTAAAAATATGTTGCTTCCTTGGTTTTTTATCTGATTTTGCACTGGTCATTATCGTGCATATCTTGGTTTGTTTTGATATTGAATGCTTGTGCAATAATTGTTGCAAGGGAGACTGTTGTATATTTTTGTCAAGGGATTTTCTTTTGTCATTTCACTTATGTGTTGCTTCTAGGCTTTTTATTACTGGATTCAGGTTCTGGGACTCTTTATATGGCTTAGAAAATTTACATTGTCCTTTTATTTTATTTTATTTAGGGGGAGAAGGTAACAACAGCATTACAAGTGGAGGATAATTACAATTAATGAGAAGAAACTGATAATGACAAGGATGACAAATAGGCAAATCAAATATTTTGATGATTATCTGGAGGATCCTATTAGTAGTAATAAAATTTTAGAATTATAGGCTGTTTTGACTTCGAGTAGTAGATTACAATTTATTGTTTTACCACTAATTTGAGAACTTATTGTTTGCTACTTTATCGGTCTAGTTTAAGTTTGTTTGAAAGATAGATTTTAAATTTTGTTATTAATATATATATATTTTTTTCTCTCAAGATGATTTGTGGCTTATTATTAGAGTGTTTATACATCCAATCATTCTTTGATTTACCATATTAGTATCTTGCAGAAAAAGCAAAAGATGCATCCAAGCTTGTATGATGATCGAAAAGGTTCTGAAAGATTGAGATGCAGTAAGAGGCTTCTATTTGCAAAAGATTCTCCTAAAAATTCACGCGATCATATAGGTGTGAAACCACTGTCCCCAGGTTCTCATAGTGATGAGGATTGTGCTGATGAACAGTCTAATTCATCAGCAGACTCTGTTGGTTTTGCTGGAAACTTCCATCACAAGAAGAAAATTCCTCTAGGTCCACTTTTTCAAGCAGATGTACCAGACTTTGGTGGAGAGGCTTACAACATTGACTATAAATGGTTGGGTACCCGAACTTGGCCACTGGAAAAACGAGAACAAAACAAAAATTTGATTGAAAGGGATCCTACTGGAAGAGGAAGACGAGAATCATGTGGCTGCCAGTTCCCAGGCTCTCTTGAATGTGTCGAGTTCCATGTTTCTGAGAAAAGGATGAAGGTGAAGCTTGAGTTGGGCTCTGCTTTTTATAATTGGAAATTTAATAGGATGGGTGAGCAAGTTGCACTCTCTTGGACAAAAGAAGACGAAAACAAATTTCAGGATATAGTGAAGTCGAACTGTTCATCTTCAGAAAAATATTTCTGGGACGAACTTTTCAAGCTTTTTCCTAGAAAAGACAGAGAAGCATTGGTGAACTACTACTACAATGTTTTTCTTCTCTCGGCGCAGAGGTTATCAAAATAGGAAAGATGCTAATAACATTGACAGTGACGATGAGGAATCAGAATTCGGACCAGTGGGTAATAGATTTGGACGGAAGGCTGCTAATTCTCCGGGCTCCATTTTTTGTACCCCAAAGAAATCTCACTCGAATAGGAGATAGGTGCCTGGCACCTGAGAGCTAGTTTTGCTTCAAAGGGAATTCTAGAAATTGTAATCGAGGAAGTTTTTGCATTTAGGAATTGTTCTCGTTCGCAAATTACCAACAAACTTCATGATGCCCATTTTGTACATTCGGAGATTGGTAAATACGCTGCATGGTAATGGAAATGCTCTATCAAAGAGGTTAGTGCAATTTTTGTGCTTTCAAATCCAGTGGATTTTTTATACATTCTTAACAAGAATTTGTCCACTCATTACAAATATCAGCATCTAATTTTGGTTAGTTTCTGCCATTTCATTTTTGAGAAGCAATGATAGTGCTGGTAATTTTTGTTTTTCAAACCTAGTCACTGAATTTTGCTGGTTTTCGAATGTTGGAATGTGGCCGTTATTACGAGCCAGAAATGTACAAATGCTATCTGTAGTTGGTCTCAAGCATAGTTTCTTGAGAGTTGTATTGCTTTATTGTTTCAATTTTTTTCCCATGCTTGGTTCGAGATTTTGGTTCTGAAAGAAGCTCCCATGAACTCCAATGCTGCTAGTGTAGTCTTTATCAAGAGTTATTTATAGGCTTCATTTCAATTCAAATGCCCTTTTCTTTTTTCCCTTTCCTGGCCAATAGTTCTAGTGTCTTGCTGACAACCTTATGAAGAGTTCAGAAGGTTCGTATTTTCGTAAGAAAGAATTATTTGTGGTCATGTTTGGTACACACTGGACAACATTGTGCAAGATTTTCACCTTCTTTTTCTTTTTCCATAATGTTAAACATTGTTTGGTCAAGCATATTGGATGCACCATAAGTGGCAAGAGCAAAAAATGCAAGTAGGCTCATGACATTTGTTTGCACTGTACACTAAAATAAGATAATGGTAGAGGTAAAAAGCTTTCTATTCATTATTGTGTTACAACGCGTACTTAATTATGTAAGTACCTTCATGATGTTACCAGAAAATCGAGGTTGAAATAAGATCAAAGTTGTATTTGAAAAATCTACCGCTTAATAGGTATATCGATAGTAACTTCTTGTATTTAAACATACTTGAAATTCTACTTGTATACTCTCCTTGATAGATGAATTGTGTTTTCCTATTAATTGGTGGTGTATTTTTTTTTATTGTTTGTCCTATTACTATATAAAAAATTAAAAATATAACCACCTTGTTACATGTACAAAAATAATTGCTTGACAATTTTTTTGACAAATGTGTAGGTGGCAAGATTTAATTGGATGTGAGACAAAAAAAACATAGTTCAACCAGCTAATGTAGTATTGTCACATGTACATTTGTAATAATTCATGTACATTTCATCTGTACAAGGAGCTTAATTCAAAATATAATCCAAAAAATGGGTACATTGAAAAGTAGAGAACAAATAAACTTTATATTTTATGAGATCTTATAATGCTTTATCGTAACGTTAACATAAGTAATAACTATTTTGTGTTGTTCGTTATCATTATTTTTATAGTATTTATAAATATTCGTCTATCATAAATATTATTCTTTGACATATTTCAATCCCACAATTTCTTTATAATGAAGTGTATTACTGTAGTTTCTATAAACTATGTGAATTATAAGTTTTTAATATCGTTGAATATATAATTTATTTATTTTTATCCTTCAAATTTTATAGTAAGATTAGAAATTTAAAGGAAACTTCAACTTTAGTTGATTTTTTTAAGTAACATTGAAAACTTAGCAAGTAAAGTGAGTCAATTTGAAGGAAGAATTGCTTCAAGTTTAAGTTATTAGAAAAAGACAACAAAAGTTCATTTTAATCTATATAGCATTTCAACAATTGATGATTAAAAAAAAAAATTAAAATAATAATTGTCTTATTTGATGTGAATCAAATAATTTGTAGTTTATTAAACCCAATTTATATATATATATTCAAAAGGAATGGGTCGAATTATTTTTAAAAAATGTCCAAAAAAAATTTAAAAATTAAAAATTAAACATAGAGATGTATATTATATTATTATTGCACTATTTGGCGTGTGTTATGAATCTTGATTAAATATATATATATATATATATATTTGTTAAAATTTAATAATAAGATAGGTTTTTTTTTTTTTTTTTTTTAATGATTGTATATAATTAATTATAGAATAATTAATATCCACATCACATTTTTGTCAACTGTGTCACATTTTATTTGCAATAAAGATCCTCAATTTGTATATAGTTAATTGTAGAATAATCAATCGAACTTTTTTGGTCATTTTTACTTTCAACATTCAATTAGTTAACACACTGTCTCTGATGAAGGCCAAAAAATCCATTAGGAGGGACTAAAAGGATTTATTTATTCCTCGTATTTTTAAATAAGCAAAATAAACAATAAATACAAAAGTTTGACAAAATATTTTGTCAACACTATCCGGATATTTGGACAAAAACCATCGCCAAAGAAAATATGTATTGATTAATTAAATGTTAAAGATAATAATGTGACCAAAATAGCTAGATATATAAGTGTAAAAAATGAGCAAAATTAAAGATTTTCACTACGATTAAAATGCAGCGCACTTTAGGCATTGTTTTCCAAGGTTTAGCGTCAAACATGAACTGCCCAAAATAAATTCGTAAACTAACTTGACCCAAAAGGCTTAGCCACTATCGTACATTTTTTTTGCTTGTAAATTGTTTTCACTTAATCTTGAAGATGTTACTGCAAATGAAGCTTTCAAGTTAAAGAAACTCGTCTCTGTCTATTCTTTTTATCTTCACCCTCCGAGTCTACATTCACACTAGACATGATTTTCTAGGATTCTTAACTTTGGATATGCATAGGAATCTTGTCTATCATGGAAACATCGAAACTGACCTGAAATTTCATCTTTCAGAATGCTGTCAGAGATATGCCAAGCCAGAAGATGTAGGGACAACTTCGGGGGAGAAATCGAGCAATGAGGAGCTAAGCAAAGATGATAACGACTCAAGTGATGAGGCAATCGCAGGACCTGTGGATCTATAGTCATGTTTTAGTTGAATAATGTTGTTTTGCCAGATGTTTTTAACATCTTGGATGACAGATTAAGTTGTGACAAAAAATGATTAGATGGTAGATAAACATCTTGGATGACAGATTCAGTCATGTGGCGTTCTGTCATCTAAGATGTCAAAAAATTCTGGCAGCCTAGTATGATTGGTTTCAGTTTCTTTAAGAATCAGTATTTGTACATTATGCTCTAGTTTCTTCTTAAAATCTATTGAAACTGTACATAAAATTATTCATTGGAAGGGTTGATAATTCATGCCCTTTATTAACAATAACTAGATGTGTTTCCTTTATTACCTTCTTATAAAAGAAGTGGTGCAAATACCATTAGAACATGGTTATAATTTACTATATTCATGATCATACTATGCTGTCAAGATTATGTCCTGAGAGGTTCAAGACAAATGCGTTAAATTATCTTGTCTAAAAGCTTAAGATTTTTTAGAGACGACAAATTTATTCGTTAAACATCTTTCACCACAGCCCTCTTGACACGTGCTTATTGAAACTTGAATACTGAACATTTTGAACTTTCACCACAGCCCTCTTGACACGTGCATATTGAAACTTGAATACTGAACATTTCGTGCTTAATACTAGTTTGAACTAGCTCACTACGTGAACAAATTTATTTATTTAAATGCCGTCCATTCCCAGCGTCAGCCCACCCATTCTTCCTCCACCCAAAACATAATAGATATCCATCGGTGCCGCTGCCAACACCACCACCATGCAACACCAATGACCACCACCCGAACCACCATGGCAGCCACCACCACATCACCGTAACCGAGGCATCTGTGGCCGTCTAAAGCCTGAAGCCACCATGCCACAACACCCTACTTGCCATTAATTTTGGTTTAGGTAATGTAGTCTCCGTCTAATTGGAAAACGATAAAGTAAAGAGTTGAATGGTAGGCAATTCAGATGCAGGGGTCATATCATACAAAAAAGACAGGTAAATTGTCCAACCATGTTAATTAGTCAAACACGAGAAAAACAGTGATACATCTACAATAATCACAATCCAGTACCATTATACAAGGCACCTAAACGCCAGAGAATTGTTTTCTTTTTCAACTTGAACTAACTTATATAAAATCATAAATGGCTTGTAGGTCTCCTCCCAGCACCAGTTCTCGTCCTCTTTACAGGATTTGCCCAACCAACAGAGCCACCACCACCGCCACTATTCTCCGGTTGTGGAGAAATGGCAGCCCGTCCCTGTGGTTGGGCACTTTGTTGGCTCCATAGCACATCTCTCGTGCCTGAACTCGAGCCAGGACTTCTCATATTACGGCTAATTCCAGTGGGTGAAACTGGACTAGTCAACTCATTCCCGGACTTCACAGCCAATTTCTCTCTCTCTTTCCTCTTCTTCTTGCATATAACAAGGTCCCCTGGGTGAGTCAGAGGACGGGGTTCGTCCTGTCCAATCTCCCGGCTACTGCTGCTTCCAAGCCTCGACTCCTTTTGAGGCATATGGCTTTTGACTTTAGTGCTTTCAACAGTATGGACAGGAATTCGAGCATGTGGCTTTTGGCGAGGACATGGATCAGAGTCGACATCCATTACAGAGATTTTTGGCGCTTGCTTTTACCAGCATGCACCTGCCTTGATGATGAACCAGAGACTGGCATAGCAACTGGGCTGGAGAAAGAAATAGAATTTCTGGCCTCCTGAAAATCAGTGTCTGGAAATGCTATCTTCAAGATATCAAAGAAAAGATCGTGCACTTTTCTTGCTTCAGTTCTCACCTATTACAATGTGTTCATAAAGTTCATTTAGCACAAATCTTGGAATCTTTGAATACATATTAGCTGTGTTTGGTACTTAGTAGTCGATACGACTGAAGAATACAAGTTAAGTTTTTAGCTTATTTTCCAATCCAACCTACCAAATATACTGACAAAGTAGGGTGGGTACCACTCTAAAGGTTTCCCTGTTCAATTTTCAACATAATTCACATAAAACATTCAGAGAGCTTCACTGATCTAATCATGTGCAAGAGGGAGGAAGATTATGATTCCCAAAACATTTCTTTCACTTCAAAAGATCGTGTTATTGATCTTAATTTTCTGAGAACTGAGAAAACATGTAGAAGAATGCTGCACTAGTTCTTTAAAGCATCGTCATCTTGAAATTTTACTCTGTACCGATTGATCTTTCTTTTTGCTGTATTTTTTTTTTTTTTTTTTGTTGTCAAGAGAGAGACAACGATAGCAATAAGTACCCATACCTCAAACGAGAACGCATAGTATTGCATCCCATGCTTCAACATAAGCTGCACATCGGACACAAGCTCCATCACTCCGCTGTATTGAGATTTATCAATGCATAGATCAATCTTTCGTAGACCCAAAAGGCTATCCCCTGCCCTACTTACGCTACCAGAGTTTTCAATTTTTTTCCACAGTTCAGTTAGCAGTGGAATTATTTGGTGCCCTTCCTTGTCAATTCTCCTTTGGAGCTTGCTTATAACATTCTTACACTGTAATACACCAACATTTACATAAATTGCGACCACTAAGAAAGAAAGAATTGGAAGGTCATCAAAATATGCAGAGAGAACAAAAGGGTGAAAAGGAAGAAAAAGGGGGACTTGATGAAATTGCCGCGTGTAAAACTTGCCAAGAAATGTTACGAAGTTAAATAGCAACTGTACAAGGAATGGAGGACATATAGACAAACCTCAAGTGCAGTATCATAAATGTTTGATCCCTGTCAGAACCTAAAGCGAATCGGAAAAAAAAAAAAAAAAAAAAGGGCAATCATACAACAAGCTATACAATAACGTCTGTGTCCATCAAGAAGACAAGAACCACATTCCTCCACTGAGCCAAAAGATATGAAATCAAAATCCTTTATCCATCACATTTTCAACCTTAACTTCTTTCTCCTGATGCTTTTAGGCCGAAACAGTGAATATTTAATCAAAGTTTTGTGCACATAATATTGGTATGAACATTTTAGCCACCACAATGGATCACAGAGTTTTGGGGCTTTCTATAATTGGAGGAACAAAACACAATGATTCTAAAAATAAACTACAATGAAATTCATCAATCCAAAAATGACTCGTGTTACTAGTATAGGACTAGAAGATAAATCTTATTCCATCTCAAAATGAATGTCCTTCCCTTTTTAGGAAGTTTTAAATAATATATACTACCCGATGTCTATGATGCACGGACACGAACACGTGTATCTGACACGCGATTTTTCAAAAAAGTACTGACACGACACGTCACCAACACATTGATTAAATTCTTTAAAATTATTCATTTATATAATATAAATTTAGTTTTATAATTGTTATTAATTTTTTTGGTTAAAATATTTTAAATATGAGTATCAATTTGTTATGTACTAATAACTTGTTAAAAATATATAATGTTTTAAATAAAAAATGAAAAAAAATTACGGTAGAGTGTCCGAGAAGCGTCGGAATCGACACACAAACACACTACCCTAATTGAAGTGTCCGTGCTATAGAGCTGATGTTGAACGCGGCAGAGAAAGTAGAAGAGAGCGGAGAATGAGAATTGAGAAGAAGAGGAGAGGAAAAAAGTTACCATATAATCATAATCTGATCAATATTCAACAATAGGAAATAATAATTTCTTTATCATTTCAAATTCAAATAGTCAGGCCCACCTTATCATGCTTTTCACCTACTTCTAATGAAAGAAATAAGGAGTCCAAAAGCCAAAGTTAAGAAGACACTCATATCCTAAACTCATTCCTTAAAACTAGTACCAAAACCAACTCGACATTCAATTTGATCATACATCAATTTTCAATATTCTTATTTATAGGGAGGTTTCACTAGTCAAATAATCCACTCTCCCAATATGCAGTCAAAACCATGTAATCCATGCCAATGATTTCTAAACATCCTGTATATGGGAATGATAGTGCCATACTGATCTCAATTCACAGTCGGGGCAAATGGAACAAGAAAAAATAAATTATGCCATGAACAATAACACAAATCCTCATTTCTTAATAGAGTGCAAACTGAACAACAGAAATCGAAGAGATTTAGAGTAACATACCTTTCTCTGCATGACCTCAGACATTTTACTGCTACCAGTTGTAGCCCCTTTTATGACTTTACTGTCCCAGTTCCTGCTTGGCTGCTCAGAAGCAGCATCGGGAGGAATAGAAACATGACTTGCTTTGGCAGATTTTAGTGAAGCATGCCCTTTAGCTGTATTTGAATTTTTTCTTGTGGATAAATTTTGTCTATTCTTGAAGGACGAATCAATTTTACCATGCATCAATAAACTAGGCTCTCCAAGATTTTTATTCCCACGGTCATCCCTTGCTTGCAAGTCACGCTCTACCGAGAAAGGCAACCGAGAAGAATCCCCTATTGGGAGAGATGACTTCTCACCATATATCTCTTCTGATGTCTCTGCAGCATGCCGCGGACGACCCCGAAAACTTCGTTTGCGTTTAATTTTGGGCTGCAACACCTGTTCATCTTCACCTTCATCTCGATCTTGGTTCCAACTACCAGATTGCTGGTGATCCACCTGAGAGTCTCCAGATCCAACAATTTCCCCTTCCTCTAACTCATCTGCCTGGAAAATAAGAACATAAATATTTCAGGTAACTCGACGACTTTGAGAATTAAGCCCGAAGAATCAGAATAGGATGTTACTAGACATACCACCTTCTTCGAACGAGAACTGGACCTGCCATCTAAAGCAGAAAGTGATCCAAACTTCTGAGAAGATGCAGAAGGTGAGGCCATTGGCATTAATCTTTGACCATGGGAAGAAGACCCAGACGAACCTGCTTGTTCAAGTGCAAGATTGTTCCTAGTGTATTTCAAACCTCTTTGGTATCTGTATTCATCAGCAGAAACAGGATCATCTTCTTCTAATTTATCTTTATTAACTGGAGGTGTCCCAGCATATTCATCATTTTCAAAATCCCCAATTTCTTCTTCTTCCTCTTGTATAGAATACTGATTCCTGTCATCAGAACTAGCTTCAGAAAACTCATCATTTTCATCATATTCAGTGTAAATAGGAACTTTCCCCTTAGGTCTCCCTCTTTTTCTCTGTGTCTCAGAGGCCATTTCACTGGAATTTATGCCAATATTTCCTCCAAATAAGATTTTCTTAGACGATTTTTTTGATAAATTAGCAACGGTGGTATTCACTTCTTTGGTATCAGCACGAAGCCACTTTGGAACCTGATCGTATCGAATCATTTCGTCTATCCATTCTAGTTCTTCATCCATCTGATCAAAGAGCTCCACTTCTTCTTCACTCCGAGCGATCATGCGATTTACCTCATGTAGTGAGGGAACGTCATGAACTGTTTCTTGGCATCTCTCTTCGTCGTGCAATAGTGTTTCTAAGGTCATGCGTCGTTCTTCATGTGTTGTTCTCTGGTCAAATCGTCCAGCATTTATAACTTCATCAGCCATGTCAATTTTATACTGCTGGATATTATTCCGTATGAGGCTCTCAATTGAACCCATGTACCGTTCCTTGCCAGCAAGGTCATCATCTGAATCCACTAAACCTTCGCTTCTAAATTCATCCTCTTTCTGATGGCTCGAGATTTTGTCAACCACAGCTTCCATATAAATGACTTTAACTTCCCTCATCTGTCCAATACGGTGTGCACGAGCAACAGCCTGTTCCTCATTTTTTGGGTTTGGATCAGGATCATATATGACGACCGTATCAGCAGACTGGAGATTTAAACCCCGTCCAGCAGCACGGATACTTAGCAAGAAGATAAAGCAATCAGTATCAGGGCTGTTAAAGTCCATAATAGCAGATTCACGATCTTCTAAGCTAGTTGTCCCATCGATCCGTCTATACACAAGTCTTCGCCATTGTAAATATTCCTCCATTATATCAAGAAGTTTTGTCATGGTACTGAAGAGCAGTACTCGATGACCCGTTCTATGAAGTTTTACTAAGATTCTATCCAAAACCCACAATTTTCCGCTTGATCTCACAAGAAAAGCCTTCGATATGTCATTGAAATATGGATAATTTAGCAACGGGTGATTGCAAAGTTTTCTGAGCTCCATACATCTATTATTTAATGGTTTGTATGTCTTAGCCTGGTATATAGGATTCTTTTGAACTCTGCGCTTTTCATCGTCTGGGTCAACCCGAAGCGTACCAGTGGATTTGATCCAGTCGTAAATCGCACTCTGTATAGCAGACATTCTACATTTCAACACAATTGAAACCTGCAGGTTCAAATTGCTTGTCAGAAACAATCCACATAATAGAATATCTAGTAATACTTAAAAGGCATACCTTGGGAGGAAGTGATCCTTCAACATCTTCAACACGACGCCTGAGCATGAAAGGCTCCAGAATTTGATGGAGCCTGTGTATAATGATTACCTTCTTCTCAGTTTCGAGCCAATCATCCTCGGCACTGTGTGTGGGACCTTCTTTTTGAAATGGTTGCGAGAACCAGTCATGAAATGCTTTTCGATTATCAAAGACCTCTGGGAGCAGTAGGTTTAAAAGAGACCAGAGTTCCTTAAGGTTATTCTACAAAGGAAATATAATGGATTTGATCCATTGAGGTCTTTGAAACAAACAAGAAAAGAAACAGGAACGGGTGCATTAATACAAAAAAGCAGACAGAACATATCAGCCCAACCAGTCTCAAATACGGTACTCTTCTCATTTTCAAGAGAAGTCTTTGTTTTTCCTTATTTTCAGCTGTATTATTAAACGGTATAGATCTCATTCGAGGAGATGACACATCCAGTGTAGAACTCACCTAGGATTACCTAACTTTCAAAGCTACGAGTGCATGGCAGCTCAGATTTGCATGGCAGCCTGAGCACTTCATAATAGAAGTAATAACTCTGGCAAAACCTGATTTCCCAAGTTTTCAACACTAAGCACAAATGCAAATCTTGTGCACAATGATTCTATGCAATAGTTAGTAAAATGTAAACATGTTCTCAGAAACTTTTGAACATGTCTCAAAACCTTTCAGCCTTGTAAAGGTCAAATGTAACAACTTAAACCAATAATAGTTAATCTATTTAAGGTAATGCAACATGCATGAAAACTTCATGTGTAGTACAGAAAAATGGAGTCCTATATGTAAGGCAGTCTGAGACTCTCAGCAAACCTGTAATGGTGTTCCTGTGAGAAGCAAGCGCCTTTGGCAGCGATATCTATCAAGATCACGAGCTAGGACTGATTCTCTGTCCTTCATCCGTTGTGCTTCATCAATTATGATATACTTCCAATCAACTTTTGAAAGCTTTGAACGATCATACATAATGAACTCATAAGTTGTCACCAGGACATTGAACTTCATGGCTAACACTTCCTACACAACAGAAAACAAGTGGAAGTTATTTGATTTTGAAGGCAAAAATATTATCAAGCTATAGATCTCAAATGACCAGGAGTTCATCTTACTTGAGAAAATAATTTCGTCCTCTGCTCTTTCCCACCAACATAGAATATGCAGGAGACAGTTGGCAGCCAATTGTGAAACTCACTCTAGAATATGAAGTAAATTAAACATGTAAAATAGAAGAGATCGCCAAGAATTTAAAATGGATTTAAAAATTAACCAAACCTTCCAGTTCACAAGAACAGCATTAGGAACAATAATGAGATGTGGGCCATAGTTTCCTTTGAACTCCATCAAATAAGCAATTAATGCCATAACCTGCACGAGTAAGAAGACAGTGAACATTAGAAAAAGGTCCACAAACACTCGCGTACAGTAATTAATACCAAATTATTACCAGAGTTAAAATAAAAAGCAGACAATGATTTTAAAAAATCCAAGAGAAAGAAAAGAGATTCCTCCACGTTGGTATTGAAAGTAGAAATCAAATAAATAAACAACTATTAATAAAAAACAAGTAACCTGTACAGTTTTCCCAAGCCCCATCTCATCAGCCAAAATTCCGTTGAGTTTGTTGTTATACAAAGAAAGCATCCACTGCAAGCCCACCTGTGGATTCAAGTAAAACAATACAACAGTACAAAACCAATCAAAAACACAAAAGAGCGACTGAAAAAGTGAGCAGCCAATGTCAATCATAGAATGCGTAAAAAATTGCGGTTTACTAGCTGATAGTCTCGTAAGGTTCCAGCTCGCAACATTGAGGGCTGCCTTGTAACCCTTTCGTTCACAGCATGTGCAAGGATATAATATCTGATTAAAACCAAGAAAAAAAGAGAACGTTATGCAAAAAACATAATCATGCATCGCAAAAGTCCCGACATGTATATTCAGCACTTTAAATAGATAGGGAAAAGTACAGTGTACTGCTAACTGCTAAGCACATTATGATCGTTCCTAATTACAAGACATCCAAATAGCAAACTATATCATCAAAGTAGTTGCTTTTCCCATTTTGGATATCCCTGTATTCAAATTATCGCCAGTTAGCTACAAACAGACTTACTTGTTAACGGACGAGCTATCTTTTGGTGCATTCATTTCAGAAAATCTATTCCTTATCATTACTTCCTCCCTAGCACAGACTGCTGCCGCTCTTACTTCTTCTTCAGAAAGACCCTTTTGTCCAGAAAAAGAGAGAGAAATTACAATGTTGCGGTATTCTAGTCAAAAGCACAACAAATCTAACACAGAAGCGGAGAATATTAAAAAGATTTGACCGCAGCAGTAACTAAAAGAACCTGGGGGTGGAATAAGGAAAAACCAAAGAGTAAATGGATACATTGATCCCTCCATCCCAATATGAGTCCTCTTTATTTTTGCCCCCAATCATAAATGAATACCAAGTCAAATTTAAGGGAAAACTATTTACTTCGTAAATATCTCAATACGAATCATATACCAAAAAAGGAATTGTCAAAATTTCAATCAAAAGTTGCAAATGTTATCTCGGGACATTCCCAGGGGAATATACAATTAATGTTCCTATAAATTGTCTTAATTTTCAAAAGCACAATAATGTCAAAAGTAACACTCTTTTCATCAGTGATAAATAGATTGCGAATATGGAGTCACTCTTTCGAAGCATTTTCAAGTCTTGCCTCAGAGACATGGCATTACTCATCCATCTCAGGGGATGAGACATACCTAAAGATGTGCCTGGTGCTTCTTTGAAGATTCTTTTGCTGAGGCAAAATAAAAACAAAGACTTTTATTTTTCTAAATAACCAAGAACTTCTTTTACGTCTCCCATCCCAAATTATGATTGTATTACAATTGGGGTTTTTGTATTCAGATAGTGCACTGTGACATTAACTTCTAAGTACACTGAATCTATCAGTGCTTGGCATTGTAGTGACGGGAATAATATGTGTGTGTGTGTGTGTGTGTGTGTGTGTATAGAGAGAGAGAGAGAGAGAGTGCCTGGGCACGTGCAGCAGCAGCTGCAGAATTGACTGCCTCCTCAACTTCCTGCTGACTTTTAGAAGCTGTTATTTTACTTCCCAGTTTGTGAAGATACTCTTCTGTTTGGGCCAAAAATGATGAGAGAACAGTATATCTTTCTGCAGCATCCCCGGGCATGTTAGTCTGTTGTTCCAGCAGCATCTCTCTATATCTTTCTACATCATTATTCTTCAGTGCCTCCATCCTTTTATTACGATCATCATCCTTGCTCTTAGAGAATTCCTTTAACATCCTTTCATGATACTTATGAACTCCCCTATTGCGAGATGTCCGAGCATCACGGATGCCCCAGTGAGCTTCAAGAAGCTTCTTACGCCACTGAAATATGGATTTCAATTGCTTTTCTCTAATCGCTTTCTGCTTGACCTGTGATTGTCTGTTGAGCTCTTGACGTTGGCGCTCACATAGCCTAACAAATTTGCGATATGGTCTATCAGGTATTGCCATTATTTCTTGTTGTTGTTGCTCGATCTCATCCTTCAAGCGCGACTGAAACTCTGCAAGCTGAAGTTTTTTTGATTCAATTTGTAGCCGTATTACGAGATCTGGTCTCATCCTCTTTCTCTCTAAGTTCACAGCTAATATTTTATCAATCTTCTCTATTTTTTCTGCCCTTTTCCTCTTAAGAGTTTCTCCACTTTCCTCAATGAGAAGATCCTTAATATCGTATGCCAGAGTTAAATTATTATTGTTGTTTATCAATGATGATCCTAAAGAGTCATGTTTCCTGGTGAAAACAGGAAAATCAAACAATGGCCCATGATATTTTCTCGTTAAGCCAGCATTCTTAGGATGAGTGGTGTTGCCTGTCTGACCAGGTTTCTTAACCTGCAGCATATCTGGAACGGCAGCCTGCATGGCCATAGCTTTACCCCTGTCTGCAGCAAAATCACTCCTGCTACAAGTTTTCACTATACTCTGTTCGACCTTCTGGTCAGATTTCCCTGAACATCCTACAGTTTGCCCCTCTTCTTTTTCAGGAAGAATCACTGCTCCTGATTCCTTCATTGCTGTTGTAATGCCTTGCCTATTAACTATTACGGAAGCTACTCTATCATCCCCTAAAATTTCCTCCTTCGGAATATTTATACCACCAGCTGCCGTTACAGCCTGAGGCACCTTCTCATTTGACCCCATGTGTCTTGCATGCTTATCCACATTCTCTCCAGCTGACTTAACCTTATCTAAATTTTTTGAAGGAGGAAATACCTGCTGTATCTGCACCTCAAGCGATGGAGGGACAACAGCCTGGAGCAATTCACGTGGCAGAGTTCCATCTCCTTTCTACAAGCAGAACAAAAAAGATATGCAACACAATATTAGAAATGCTTGTTGAAACATCAACCAATCACGAGATAAAAGCAAAGCATGATGTTAGCTTGAAAGAAGGCAATGAGAAGAATGTATATTTGCAAAAATGTGCAAACCTTCAGGCGTCTAAATGCAAGTATTTGAGCTTTAAGAACATGCAATTGTTGCTTTGTGAACCCGGTTTGTGGTTGTCCCATCTGAGGAAGTGGCCCACCCTGAGATGAAGGATTTCCCACACCCCCATCATTACATGAAGTTGCTGATTGTGAAGGAGATCGGTTAAGTTGCTTGGTATATTGCACCTGTGAAGTTTCAATGTTGAATTCAGATTTTTTTCCAAGGAATGAGTTGTCCACTCTCTGGTTCAAATTCACAGATGAATCTGCTGGATGTGTAGAAAGCATTCCATTGCTAACCACAGTGGCCTGTCTTGGGGGCAGTTGGTTATCTCTACCATGCACAGAAATATTACCGGAGGTTTTCACAATATTTGAATTTGTAGGTACACTGAGAGGAGCAGTGGAAACCACCTGCCGAGCTTTATAAGAGCCAGATTGTCCAGAGATATCGCTTGAGGAGTTACCATGGGGAGAACTTTCATTAGCAACTTGTGGTGAGTTGACCTGCTGTTTTGCCACAGATTCAGGCTGCACGCTGGGATTGCTTTCATTTGCTTTTTGCTGAGCAACCATCCCAGACTGCAGGAGGGGAATAAGCTGTGCCATCATATTTGCATTTACTGGATTTGACAAGTCAATATTACGTTCAAGTGCCAAAGCCTGCATCACTTGCAATTGTGCAGCCATAGCATTCGGGTTGTTAGTCATTTTCATGATATTTTGCTGTGCTTGGCTCCCCTGCATAGGTATTACCGGCATTGTTGGACCGAGCAACGCTGGCTGGTCAGCAATCTGTTCGGATAATTTCTTGGAGGAGGATGTCTGGGACTGATTAGCTGCTTGGATATGCTGGAGCTCTTGCATTCTCATATTAGCTGTTCGCATTTCTTGATCCATGCCAAGAGGGCCAAACATTCCCGGTGTCATTTGGAGTTGTGATTGAACTCCAACACCTGATTTCTGTTGAGACGCCTGGAAAGCGTGTTGGAGGTAAGCTTGTTGAACAGGATTTAACATTTGTTGCTCAAAATCTTGACTCCTATTATGACCTTGCCCTGGAATATTAGGAGGACCACGTTGTTGGGCCATGGCATTTATGTTCCCAGACTGTTGAGGTAGCTGCATGGACCCAATCCCTACTGAAAAATTGAACCCTCCAGTGATCCCTTGCACCTTGCCAGCTTGGTAGGCTAATAGGGCTTCATTTCTTTCAGGTCTCCTCAGAAATTGTTGTTGCAACGACTGCAAATGATGTTGAGTAAGAGAGTGGGTCGGAATGAGTCATATGCAGCTAGTTTCATTTAGATTCAAAAATATAACAAAGGTCCAATAAATGAAACTTGAGAAAATTGTTGGTATGCAAGAATTAAATTTATTTAATGTAATTAATGAAAAGAATTTAACTGTGAACATGCAAATATGCGAAGCAAGTGCAGTGAAGTAGTTCAAAGTTTAAACTATCACCAAAGATCACAAGGATGATGTCATATAAAAGAATACAGTGCATGAGTTTTGTTTAAACTCATATATATATAAGTAATCTCTCATTTTATTGATCAAAGAATAATACACAAGATGTGCATTATCAATTTAAACAGGATAAAAACACAATAAAATTAGGCAACCCCTCTATCGGGTTAATAGTCGCCGCATTAAACCAATTATACAAAGTCGGATAAAATAATTCCCTAAACTACTCTGTCGACTGTGGTTGATCTTCAAAACAACGGTTGTTTCTTTCTCTCCACAGACACCACATAATGCACCCTGGAATAAGATCTTAGACAAGCTTACTATCCTTGTCTCTAAGTTTTCTTAAACTCATATATATAAAGGACAAAATATTTCCAGTTTGCTTATAATCAAGCACTTGTTCATTTTGCATTATAATCAGTCATTTTTCTTTAATAATGAATTAAATTCATTTCAAATATATATATACCTGGCAAAATTGACACTGATAACATGAGGACAATTAAAATCGAGGAAAATGAGAGAGAACTATATGAAGACAAAAGCATTACGACATGTAATATAGTGAATATCTCAGTGAATGAAGTATTCACCGCATCAATGAACAAGTGATAACACAATTTAGATTTAGAGAAACCCATCGACCAAACAATTTCCAATCTCAACCCAATTATCATATTGAACAAGATCAACAGTTGTTGATAACAAGGTCTTTAATAAGAGGCATAATTGGCATATAACTACAAAACATTATTCTTCTTCCCACCATTTTCATCAGATGCACAAAATGAAGAACGTAATTATAAAACCAACCAAAAAGAAATACAAGAATGTGTTATACAATCCAAACCGGAAAAAGTTTAAGCCAAAACTATGGTGAAAATGGAAGCAAATTTAGTGTATCGTCTCTCCCATAAGATAGAAAATATGTTTAAAAATGTAATCACAGACATAAAGCACAAGTATGATACTATCAAGAGGCAAACAAGACCAGTTAACACTGCACATAGAAACAATTATAATAAATTAGACGCGCACAAATTCTTTAAATATGTGTTATATCTGAAATGCTATTCTTTTATAGATCCAAATTATTTATGTAACTTTGAAAACAGCGAAACAATAACAATTCCCATATCTTAATTTCTCGAAGAAAAAGGTCAAACTATCTAATAAATTTATTTTGCATGATTTTTCTATGACTAATGAATAGCAAAAATTGAAGGATCCCAGAAGCCAGTGAGAATGCTAATCTCAAAACCCTAGTTTCAAATCAACAGGGAAAGCTCAAAATCTGACCCGATTAGCAAAATTTTTTTTTTTTCCAGCAGAAAAGGGAAACATTAATCTTTTCAACAGCTGATGGGAAAAAATTAGTTAATATAAAAATTATTATTCCGATAAAAAAAAATTGAGTGGTTAGAGTTAAAAAAGGTTTTCAATTTCATTTTTTCAATAATACTGAAATTAAAAAATCTCAACTTTGCACTTCACGCACACCCACTTGCCACACACATACACATACTTATAAACCCTAACCTGTCTTGCTTGCTGCTGCTGATCAAATGCAAGCTGCGGAGCCGACACCGCCGAGGAGGAGGATGACGGTGAAGCGGACCCATGCCCGCCTCCGCAGCGGTCTTGGTGGGACCCAGCCCCCGATTGCATTCTAGAAATGCAACAAAAAAATTCACCGAAAGCTTAAATCCGAACCTGTGAATGAACCCATAAAATTTAAAATAAAGAATTAGAGAATCATTCAACCCATTCGCAAATTCAAAGCTTGTAAGCAAGCAAGCTCAAAAAATATGGGATTTGGAGGGACTTGACTGCTTGTCCCGAATTGGTCGGCTAATTTTAGCACCAAAAATTCTTTAATTTCAGAATTTATTTTCTTGTCTTCCAATTAGGAGACCTTTTGGAATATCTATATATTACCTATTATTTTCGGAAAAAGAATAATATGTATCTCTCTTTTTCCTTGCTGTCAAAATATGGCTTCACTCTCGCGCACTAAAAGGGCTGGGAGTTTGGTCGGGTCAGTATAATTTGGACGACGATCGTCCGGTGTAAGGTGAGCATGATTTTATTTGATTCTGATTTCAAGACAACTTTAATCGAATCATAAATTAATGATTTTTTTACAATAAAACCACTTAATTTTTTTTAAAGATATAAAATCAAACCAAATCGATCCATTAGATTCTGGTTTGATTTGGTTTGGTTCTAATTTTATTACTAAAATTTTCAGACTTGCATCCAAGAGAACTTAGAGTGTGTTTGATAGAGATTATTTGGGAAAAATGAATTTTGAAATAGTGATATGATGGGAAATGTGTGGTTGAAAAAGAAGGAAAGGTTATTGATGTGATGAAAAATATTATTTTATTGAAGAATGTGTGGATGAAAATGAGTAGAAGAATGAGAATGAGAATGAAAATGTGGATCAAACGGAGCCTTAATCGAATCATAAATTAATAATTTTTTTGATAATAGAACCACTTAATTTTTTTTAAAGATATAGAATCGATCCATTAGATTCTGGTTTAATTTGGTTTGGTTCTAGTTCTATTACTAAAATTTTCAGATTTGCATCATATTCATAAGTTAATAATATATACTTAAATAAAAAAATATAAGCATAAAATTTTTAGCAAATTCAAATTATCAGTCATCAAGATTTTTCAAAAGTTTAAATTAACAAACAAAAAATAAGCAAACGCTTCTTTGCCAAAAATTAATAATATCAACTAGGGCACAAAGTTCTAAAAATATCAACTAGGGCACCAAGTTCTTACAATACTGTAATATGTGAACAACAGACGAGGTGTAACATAAGTTAGGGCACCAACTATGCATGCAGGATTATTTATTCTCTAACCTTTATAAAAAAAAAAAAATACAGATTCTACAAATAAGAATACAGATTCCAGACCCTTCCTTCAACATTGTTTATTATTATTGGTGGATTACAGTATTATAAATTACAGTATATGCCTATATGGAACAAATTCAAATCGATTACAGTATTGTTTATTGCTATTAGAAGCTAATATACTGTAAATTTGTAATTCAAATCTATTATGTCGTCAAATTCAAACGGAAATAGAACAAATTCAAACCAATCTATTAATATATTTTTGTTTATTAGAAAAGAAGAATGTCTAGTAAATTATATAAAGAAAAATGCATAAAGGTACTATCCCTGATGTTTTAAGGAAGAACGATAAACTGGTGGTTGCGGAGTCAAAGTTTCAACCGGAGAAACTGCTTCATTTGAGACTTTGAGGGATTTGCACATGGCAACATTTGCCTTTTGAAACTCTTGACTTGAGGGTTTGAATTTGAAGTAATACTTTTAATGGACTCATTTGGCTATACAAAAATAATTGCTATTGGACTGGCTTCAATTAATGCAAAATTAGATTAATATATAAATAAAATTTTAAATTAAGTTTGGTTTTTGGTTTGGTTCTCTGTTCTAGAACTATAACCAAACCCAAACCAGAATCGAATGGTTTTCGGTATGAAAAATCAAAATCATTCATTTTTTTCGTAGAACTGAACCAAACCGCTCGGTTTGGTTCTGGTTTGGTCTAGTTTGGTTTGGACATTTTGTCCACCCCTAGTCCGGTCCGTCCTTTTGTTATTATTGCAATTTTGAATAGATTTTGTGAATTTGGTAGGTTTATACTAGTACGGTGATTTTTTTATTGAATTATCAAAATCATAAATTACGAGCAAATTTCATATTTAGGGGGAAAAGTGATAAAATTTACGCCATTTGAGCCACATTATTTGTAAAATGAAAATAAAAAATATAATCATTATAAGTCCACATAAGAGATGAAAAATTAAAAATAGTGATTGAATGTGATTAATAACGGACATATTTTTCATTTTTATGGAGGAATAATGTGACTCAAAATTCAAATGGGAGCATAATGAAATATGTGATTAAAAACTGATAAATATTGTGGGTTCAATGAAATCTATGATTAAAATTTGTATTGTAAATGATAAGTTTATTAGTGAATGATAATTGTACCCCTACAATCCTAAAAATTATTACAATTATATCTCTAATATTTTCTTATAAATATGAGGCTTTGAATCTTAATAAAACACATAAGTTTATTGACTTTTCTCTATTTTATAACACATTATCAGGACGAGTTTCTAAAAATCAAAGTGAATTAGTTAAAAGGTAATGACTTTTATAAGCATAATCATCTGTCGATGTATCAAACTTAATTTGGTGATGTGCTAAATTTATTTATTTTTTATCAATTTACTCATCAAGTTAATGTTTCTACATTGATTTGTGGGATTAAGCAAATAGATACGTGAGGAAGTGGACACTCTTATATATAATTAATTATGTACAACAAGCATTATTTATTATTTTATATGTATATCATATGGATAAAGCTAATTGTACATAATATTTGGTACATAATGGTATCCACACCCTCACATAGGTGTGGGGCCAGGATGTGGGGTCCATCAATGGGTCTCATACCCATGTGAGGGTGTGGAAACCATTATATATCAAATATTTTGTGGAAAAAATTCATATGTTAGGTGTTAACTTTGACATAATTCAATTTTCAGGCATCAAGTTTCAAAATGCAAAATTCAGGTATTAGCTAATTAATTAAAAATATTTATTAATTAAAGGTTTCATATACATAATTATTGGTCACAATAACATATTATCAATTTAATTGGTCACAAATTATTTTGAGGTCACAAATTATAAATTTTGTAGGTCACAAATCCAAAAATTTTTAGGTCACAGCTTATTTCGTTGGTCACAAATAAAAAAAAATTACAGGTCACATTTTGTCGACAAGTCACAAGTTTTCAAATTTGTTGGTCACATATTGTTTTTTAGTCACTGATTATAAAACTTTAAGATTATAGTTTAATACCTGGTCACGGACAACCAAATCATTGGTCGCAACAACTACCACCAACACTCACACCACCGCCACTTGCCACCACGACAACACTACTGCCGCCACCGTCACCATCACCAACTGTCGCCACCATAGAACGCTACCCAAATTTCAAATATCTCCAATCAACCATGACCACCTATACCACCTAGATCATGGCCATCGCCAATGCTAACATCGAATGTAAACACTACCATATCCACCATCTCCTGATCTCCATCACGAGACCCACCAACAAAATTCATACTCAAAATCACAGATCCACTAACAAAATTCATACTCAAAATCACAGATCCACAGTCAACCATAACAAAACCAAAATCCCAACACCCAAAATACCAACACCGTCGTCGCCACCTCCACAGTCAAACAACACAACCATCACCGTCAACCACATCAACATCACCGTCAACCACCAACATCATCATCGCCATCGCGACTGTAGCTACAGTGACGACTATATCGTGTAGATCAGAGTGCACAACGTCGTTGCAGTGGCAACGACTGGAGCGTAGAGTCACCCCAGACATATCGTCATCGTCCCCAAAACCACATTCATGTCGTCGTCGCTACAGTTGTCGAGAAGCGTGCATCACTGTGACAGGAGCTTGGAGTCGAGCATAGCGCTGCCACTCACGGATCTCGTTGAGAGGGAGAGAGAGAAAATTCATTCTGACTTCATTAAGAGGGAGATGGAGAGATCGATCGTTGAGAAGGAGAGGGAAAGTTTCGATCGTTGAGAGGGAGAGGGAGAGCCGACGGGTTAAAAATGAGAGTGAGAGTGAAAGGGTTAGAATGATTTAGGGTTTGTAAATATAATATTTTAATTATTAATTTTTTACCTGAGTTTTGCTTAAAAATTGTTTGCACCTGATTTTTGCACTTGGTTCTTGAAACACTTGATGGGGTGTAATTTCCTCATATTATGTACCCCAAGTAAGGTCTCATATCGTATATGTATCCATATCCTATTTGTATGTCTAGTTTGAGTGAAATTTATGTAAATTCAATGGTAACATTGTTTATGCATTTATTTGGTTAATCAATGATCAAACCAAATAATTTACAATAATATTTCAAAATAATATTATATATTATTTTTGAAAGAATATAATTTTCATCGATATTCCAAAAAAATATTGTATATTATTTTTTAAATGAAATAATCTTAATTAATATTCCAAAAGAATATTGTAATATTGTTGAAAATGAATATTATATTTGTATTATTTGTTTCTCCAGAAGTAGCACAAACATTTTAATTAATATTTTTAAAAAATATTACTTGCTTTTGAAGAGCATAAGTAAATACGATCTATTGTAAATTTAAATTTTACTCCCGAATAGTAAATCATTGCATAATTTATTTTTATAATATTTGATTACTTATAAATAGTATGAATTATAATTTTCAACATTTTAAAAGAATATTGACATGTTGCCTTTGAAGGGATAATAATAAAATATAACGTACTCTCAAAGTAACACATGTGTTCAAAAAAATGTATTATTTTGAACTCATGTTTATCTTTGAAGAAAAACATATAACTGATGTCATGAGGACATTGATTAGTTTGACTACTTGAATGATATATGATTATATAGTATTTAATTATTTTCTTTAAAATTAAATAATTGAATTATATCTTATATTAGAACAAAAGTTTAATTTGATTTTACTGTTTGACATGACCAGTTAGACCATTATCAAATCAATAATGATGCGAAATTAAAAAATCAAATGGATATTCAACAAATAACTAGAAAAAATTTCAATTCAATGAATTTCTATATAATATTTGTTCTCTTTAGTGACAATTAATCATTAAATATCTCCAACTAAAATAGAGACTAAATTATCTATATTTCTGAAAACTAATTAAGGTGATATATAGGGCTCGTCACCTATCACGTTGATCATCTAAGTATTATTTATATCTAATATATTTTATACATATACGAGATAATTGCATGATATTCACAACTTGAAGGGTGCAAAATTATTGCTCAAAAAATTAAATTGTGAACTTAATTTTCATATTATTTAATCAAGACTGTGTCTTGTTAATGTTAATAGTCATAAATATTAACATTTTAATAAGTGTTAGTTGAAATGTCGATAAATGATTTAACATTATTGTTTGTTAAATGTCTTCAATTAATTTAATTGAGAACAAATTATTTATCATTTCTTTTTCGGGAATGTTATTACACATAATGATAGCATTATAGTTCTTCCCATTATAATTGGTTTATGGTTAGAGTCTAATTTTTTATCAGCTTATTTTGACAGTATAGTATATATAAAATTGATCCACCACAATGCACTGAGATGAAAAATAAAGATGTTGAGACGAAATGCATGGTTCGAACCCTTCTACTATATCTCAAGTCCTGACGAGTAAAAATTTATAACGTAATTTACTTATTGTCAATTTGATTTGACAATTCTCTCATCATTAGGGAAAATTAAGAGGCTAAAAATAATAAACAAATGCATTATTATCTGAATCCGCGCAAAAGATAATTCGAACCAAAAGTTCGAAAGATAATTTATTAATATACATTTACTGACCAAAGAGATCAACAATTCACTAACGAGTTTTAAATGCTCTAACACGAATTGATGTTCTATGAAGATAGTTTATTGACATTATATTTGATATATCCGTGACACGTCTAAAGAGTGATGGTATTCGATTATAATACAAAAAAGCTCCAAATGAAAATGGAGTAAATAACAAATATGGTCCCACTAATGAGACATATACTCTTATATGAGAATTTAGACATCGCAAATTATAAAACATAAAAAGAGGTTTAGGTACTTTATATATTGAATAGTGAAATATCTCAATAAGTTATGTCATTATTGAAAAAAAAAAATCGAAAAGAAAAAGTTGTCAACAATATTTTTGCACACGATGTACTACATCATACTATGAATAACGAGGAATCGAAATATATTAATCGAAATAATAATTGGCTGAATAAAATGGATGCAATCCTAAATTGAACTTACTAGAGAAACCTGATGTTTATGAACCTATAATTCGAAAATCTAAATGTATTTGTGAAAAGGAAATGAGAAAAATGAAGTCGTAAATGCACGACTCTCAACATAGTGGATTCGCAAAAACAGTGGTGGATGAAATCACGAATCTATATAATGTTATCTTGACAATGTATGAAATTTGAAATACGTGATAGTTAACTCATCTGACATGAATATTAATATTATCCCTGGAAGATTTAATATGCTTGAAGTATATAATTCAAGCGATATTATCACGAGTGAGAGTAAATATGCATTGTACTATTTTTTTCCTTGATCGATGTTTTATCTCATTAAATTTTTCTGTCAAAGTTTTTAATGAGACAATTTTTGTAGTGTATTCAAAAGAATAATTTAGGCCACGTTCTTTTTGTCATTTTCAAGCCATTTTCTGTTTTCAATTTTTTAAAACAGTGAAAATGCGTTCTCTTTTTCATTTTAAAAAACGAAGTTTCAAAACAAACAAAAAACTGCGAAGAAAAGACAAAACGATATTTTCACATTTTTCACGTTTTTTCACAAAACACGGGAAAATGCAAAACGCGGAAAACAAGCTCGTCTTCTCTAACCCGATTTTCTTCCCTTCAATTTCTCTATCATTTTCCACTGTTCTTCCTTCCCATTTTCTCTACCCCTCCCAAAAAATCGCCCTCAATCCTCCAAAATAGGTAAAAATCTCATCTCAAATTTCATTGCTTTCCCATCTTTCAATTTCCTCCTCACTTTCGCCCACGAAGCCGTTTTTCAAATCGACCATTTCTGCAAACCCAAATGTATTAGGGCAGAACTATAAGTCCTGTAAGTGACCGATGGAGGAGGGTGACGTCGAGATGGCGGTGGCAGACGGAGAATCTGGCGTCGTATTATTTCTCTTTATCGCACTCTCTGTGAATTTCTGTTTGTGTAATTTTAATTTCTTTCAGATTTATTTTTGCTATCCCGTAAAATCCCTAACTTTTGTACATATGTATATTTGTGTGTACATGTATCGTTGGGCACTGCGTAGGAGCTAGATCATATAATTAAATTTTATTATCTTAATTACTTTTGGTAGGATTGTAAATTATGCCTGGTGTCTACCACTGATCATTTTTCAAGAAAATAATGATCTAGGTAGCATTTGCAATGGAATGCATGAGTGTGTTTGCGGGGTGTAAGAATTTGTTTATAGATAGTGTGGATTCATGTACAAGACAATTTAACTCTGCTTATGTACTATATAATGTAAACTTATTTTAGAAGAAAGGTTAATGTTGCCCGATGTTATTCATCAGCTAAGAAATTATCTGAAGAGCTAGATGGGTGGCTGAGTGAAGCTGGGTTGGCTAAGTCTTCCCACTAGTTATGCAGGTTATTCATATTCTGGTCGTGCAGCAGCCTATGCATTTGGAAACATAGATCCTGCAAACAGTGGGTTTTCTCTCTCAATGTTGGTGGCTCCCCCATTTTGGCTTTGACAAACTCTATCATTTTGTACGAGAAATTACTTTCAATTTTTTTTTCTGAATATTCATATCTTGATAGGGACTTTACGGCAAAACTGATTTACTTGAAAAAATGTTGGGAAAAGTGACTCATTGGTTTTTCAAATTTTAGTTGGATTAAATAGTTTTTGATGTGTAAAGTAGGACTTAGAGCGATCTTTCAAAAACTATAACTTGCCTAATTGGAACTTCACCTGTAAGCTGTATCATGTTTACCTCCTCCTATGATATATCTGGAAGAAGATTGAAAGCCTTTTTGTTACTTGCTATCACACTTGATGTAATTCCATGTCTATCTAGTTCTGCTTATGAGGAGGGGAAATTTTGCGAAATGTTCCATTTGAATGCTTCTGGCTGGAGATGTGAATCGTGTGGAAAGGTTAGCTAGTTTCATACGAATGGCTTTTTACTTGAAGAAAAGTATTTCCTCCATTTTTAGTGTTTGGACATTAAATTTTGAAGTTTATCTCCTATCAGGGGCGCTCGATGCTGGATTAGCTTTCATGAGAGTGTTTTTGTACTTGTGCCTCGGGATGAAACACATTATCCTCGAATGGTGGGGGAGCGATGCAGATGGATGCCCCTTGGCTTCTTGCCCAACTCCAAAGGAATTGTAGTGAATGGATGTCCTATTTTTTTAAAGTAGATATCTAACGTTGATTTACTTGTACTAATGATCAAATACTGCATATTTATTCCTCTTTTAATTTGAACACTTGTTAATTTTTTTGTTTATTCATGTAAAAATGTTTTATAAATTTTTGTTAATACGTTGAATGAATTGTAATGGTCATTATTTATTTGTAAAATACTCTGTTTTGCAAGTTATGTTACCATTTTTTAGATTAAGTTGCACATAAAAGTGAAAAATGACTTTCTTGTTTGAAATCAAATAATTCGAAAAATTTGTTAGCTTTGTATGAAGAATGTGATGAGGATAACATATGCATTTATTGTTTTTGGACACAGAAATAGGACAAAGTATTTGAATTAAACGAGGGATTTTAGCAATGTTACCTCATTCATTTTTTTCTTCAATCGATTAATATTAAACTGTTAAAATTAATTGAATAATCAAATTTTTTGAATAAAATATTATAAAAAAGATTTTGAAAATTGCAAAGTAAAGGCGTTTTCCAGTTTTATGTTTTGAAAAATAGTTTTCCAAAATAACAAAAAGAACACATTTTCAGCAATTTTAAAATAGAAACTCAAAATACAAAACGAACTTAAAACTGAAATACGAAGAGAACGATCCCTTACTATTTTTCCTAATAAGGTTTTAACGAGACATATTCATTGTACGATGAATGTCCATAACATGCAAGTTTTATACGTATAAGACTCTCGAAAAGATCAATAAGAGCTATTTTTTGAATCATCATATTACTGCAGTCATAACGTTTTGTCCATTTCGGATTTCTTGAAGATATTAATGTACAATATATCAATTGACATACAAGACATGGATCGCTTGATACAAGAATTGAAATCATGTAGAGTAGTTGTACTCTTTTTCCTTCGATCGAGTTTTGTTCCACTTAATTTTTTTGACAATGTTTTAACGAGACAATATTTTACTATTCCAAGATAACTGTACTCTTTTTCCTTCGTTTGATATTTTTGTCCCATTAAATTTTTATCAAACAAAGTTTTAACGAGACAGATATTTGTAACGTGTCATTCAAGGGAAAATGTTGTAAATGGTAAATTTATTAGTGAATGACAATCGTATTCCTGCAATCCTAAAAATTTGTATTATAAGTATGAGACTTTGATTCTTAATCAAACACACAAGTTTATTGATTTTTATCTATTTTCTTATATTTTCTCCCTATTTTATAACAATTTGTACAAAAATGTTGGGATCAGTTTTATTTTTAGGTAAATTTGTAGTGGACGTCTCAAATCATTCGAATAGTAAAGATTACACCCAAATTTTTAAATAATAGCAAATAGCCCTCAAACCTTTCAAAACTATGCAATAAAAGGACCTCTAAACAATTTCATTCAAAAATCCATTGGCTGATCTTGCTTTTGCAAATTCTCGTTCACAAGTGTCCCTATAAATAAAAATTCTGCTTTCTTCTTCTAGTTTCTTTCATTCTGGCTACATTATTACTGCTTATTGCATCCATAATCTACTTATCTTAACTTAACTTAAATGGACTTGAGATCCAAACTCAAACTCAAACAACACATGACTTTTTGAAAACTCTACGATTACATCTAAGAACACTTTTTTAGTTTTAGAAGATAAGAAAATGTAATTTCTGAAGAGCTTTGTAAGTTTTGAATAGATAGAAATGTAGAGAGTATTTTTTTTAAAAGTTTATTCAATCTCTTTTTATTTATTTTAATATCATGACTTTTTGGTAGCTAAAATTAAATCATAACGGTATTTGGAAAAGAAATCAATCTAAATTAGTTTATGATTTTTCTAATAATATCCAAGGTGGCTACATTAAAATCGATAAATTAATGTGGAAAATAAAAAGCATAAGAAATGAAAAAACAAAAAAATGAAATGCGTCCCGCCAGATTCGAACCAGCCGACCTCAGGATGTCTGGCTACTAGACCGTAGCCGTCCGTTCTACCAATTGAGCTAAGGTCAAAATTACCAGATTACTCATGTTAACCTAATTTAAATAAGGGTAATGCTACTTGTACAACTTTTTTCTACAACTTTCTCTTACAATCACTCACATGGAGAGGGGTCCCACAGTGAATAAAAAAATCCACTATGAGTGATTATAAGAGAAAGTTGTAAGAGAAAGTTGTACAAGTAGCATTACCCTTTAAATAATAATATTATTGGTCAGTCTTACAAAATTACAATTAAGTCTAAAATAAATATTATTTTCATTGAAAAAAGTTGAAAGTATGTAAGTTACTTATTTTTATAGTAAATAAAAACTTGCTTTTACTCGCTTTTGAACTCTAAAAATATGCTCAGCACATTTGGTGTATGTATACATAAATTTAATAAAGTAAAATAATACTGCTACATATTCACTCAAGAATTGATTCAGTAACACCAAGTGGAGATTATTCCAATCCTAGTGAGACTAGCCTCGTCAATTACTTGAGCAAAAACCCCTTATTTAGGGATCACTCTACACGAATTTTTCCAAAGGACCATCTAGAAAATTAAAAATGACTCGGCTTTGAATTTTTTTTCGTACCTTGAAAATTTCTATTTTTCATTTAATGATAAGTAATATCATGTATACTTTTCTCGCATAGGGTTCTATGCAATCACAGTTGGATTGGCTCACAGTATGTTCTGCCCAACACATTTTGACACATCTAATTACGAGTAACTATGAGAATTGATATTATCGACAAGTCATATCCATAAGCACTTATCTGATTATAATTAAGATTGAAGAACATGAATTCGAAACAATTCTCCTCAGGAGAATCACTTCATCATCTGCTTTTACAAGTAGAATTTGTCCCATATAGTTCACAAAGCTCAACAATAAGTACAAGCCTTAATCAACTGAGACAGGCTGCATATTTTCAACTTCTTTCCCAAGCTCTTGAAACAGAACAGACGACAAGTATTGTTCTCCAAAGCTCGGATGCACGGTCTGAAAAGCGACATTTTTACATGAGTTAGACAAGAAATCAAGTGAAATGAGGAGAATGAGTACGCTTGAGGGTGCTTTTAAGTGATTATAATTTAAGTTTTGCCAAACATGCACTTAATTAGATAATCGTCTAGAAAGGGAAAAATCCAAGTGTTTTGCTATTAATTCATACCACAATGAGTTTGCCTTTGTTTTCTGGCCTCTTAGCAAGTCTAAAAGCTGCAACAGTATTAGCTCCTGAAGATATTCCAACCTAAACTGTGCAGGCGTTCCATTAATAACAATGAAGAATCGCAGAAATAAAGAACTATACAATCTGCTTATGTTTTCTCATTAAGTAAAAAGCTATTAAGTTTTACTGCTTAAGCTCATTACTTGACAATTTTTCTTAATATTTTGTTTATGAGAATTTTTTATGTATTTTGAAATGTGTTTTATTATGGTTGATAGTTCTAATTTTATGAATTTTTTTTGAAAGTTTTAGGTGTTGAAATTTTTCTTTGTAACTTTGTATCAACATAAGATGGAATGAAGTTGCATATTCTATTAGACCTTAATGTAGGGCTTTTGCTGTTTATTATTATACTTTCTACATTTGCATTGTTAAATTTTTATATAAATGACACGGGGAATTATATGGCCAGATTTGTGACTGAAGCTATGTTCAGTTGTAAACATTATTTTTTTGCCTTGTTTATTTCATGATTTTGATAATATTTTTTATTATTTATTGAAATGAAAAATTCCTCTTGTGGGTTTCCTTCTGTAACGATTGTAAAATCATTTTCTTTGCGAAAATTGTTACGCTGCACAATAATCATTTTTCATGTAAATATGTGGAGGTTCAAGGTATGATTATCATCTTTTACAATTGCTATTTTATGCATTTTCTAGATTTCAAAGTTTAATCTTTGTTGATGTATTTGAGGTTAGTTGTCAATTTGTTCTATTTCTTTTGAATGTTTTGTATTTTTATAGAGTTCATGTATAAAATATTATGAATGAGTCGTCGTGATTTCTTTATTTCTGGTTGAATTTTTGTGTTCTAAGTTTTAACTATGATTTAATTGGTTTAATTTTAATTAATGGAAATCAATCACTTAATTCTCATTTTACGAGGATTTAATGTTATGATTGCTTGCATGATAGTTTGTTATGGGACGTGAATTGCAGCCAGGTTATGAAATGCGAACGAGGAAATCTAGACGTGTTGCAATGTTAACAGGTAAGAATATTCTATTGGAGGTATAAATTTCTTTTTTTATCTATTATATTGTAAAAAGATTTTGACTTTATTTTTTTCACTATGTCCATCTCAAGATTATGGTGGACAACAATTAGTTGGTGCTGAATGTTTAGGTTCCACGGATAATGTTCCAAATAGGGATGGTTTTGAACTTGAAAGATGTAAGTTTGTAGATTTTAGCCATTTAGTACTTATTATGCTAACATGAATTTATTGCAGGAGTTGTCTTGGACATCTCATAGCTGAAACACTATTTATGTTTCTCAATATTAATGACGACTCATTTTATTGTAGTTGTCGACTGTCGTTATGGTATATATTTAAGACTTAGATTTAGTACAACAGAACATGGAGTAGATAGTTCATATGACTATGAACATAATCAACTTAGAGTTGATGAAGTTGTAGAAAATGATGAGCGTACTAAATTTAATTTGCTGAACATTTGGACTAAATGTCATGTACTTGTGCAGTCAACTATTTGTGAATATTGCGGTGCCAAGAAATTTCATAGAGAGTAAGGGATTTTGTTATTCAGATGACAAGGTAAACTTTGCGAGACTTTTGATTTGTAACTTTGTTTTGTTTTGAAGCACTACTCTTGTATGAAATTTGAGCTTTAGCAGCAATGTATAACGAGCTTTATGATGCTTTGACTTGTAACTTAACTATGATAGTGAATCAAGTGTACATTTTAAAATGTATAAATCATCATTCGTTTGCTTCTTAGAATATTTATTTGTAACTCATTTTTTTCATGAGTATTTTTTATTTTATGCTGAAGTAAATTGCACGTCTAAATGTAATATCTTTTTTGTTTTTTCATTTTTATATTTACGCTATTACGTAGCCAACTATACTATGGTACGTGCATTGCATGTGCGTCTTATTAGTACTTATTAATTGATGATATTTGATTTTAGAGATTGTGAACAATTTCCTATGTTTGAATATTAACAAAAATTAAAGATTATTAAGATGTATTTGAGGTATTTAAAAAATATTATTGCAAAAGAAAATGTATATTGGAAGATTCACGTTGAAATCAAATAATAGGAAAGTGTTTGTAAATTATAGCTTCAATCTTTAAAGTTGTAGTTATATGATATCAATTTCTTGATTAAGGATTTGAGGTTTAATTTCTCTATTATTTAAGAATTTTTAGGCTATTTTTGAGCAAGGTAATGCATTTGAGCTATTTCTGAAATTCTGCCCAGAAAGTGCTATTTCTGTCAATGGTTTCTGGGACACTTTTCAGTATACAGAAAATGGTGTCAAATTTCAATAGTCTATAAATACAGTGTTGTTCTTTGTAATCTTTTGATTTTCTCGAATTTTTAGTATGAAAACCAAATTAGGTATTAAATATTGGGGATTAGGTGTTGAAATAACTCATATAAAGGTTGACATGTTATTAGTGACCCTAATTGAGATTATGATTTTATATTGAAAATAAAAGACTCCAAGTTCTTATTAGTAAATTATCAATTCTAATGGTAGGAAAAATGTTTAAAGCACTTTAGTGATGAGATATGATTTCTTGGGACGAGTGCGAGATGTCATACTTGGTATTTGAATGTGAGGAGGCGACGAGAAGATTGAAGTCATGATCAATCTACAACTTGGTGAGTGGAAAAATTTATTTTTTAGAAATTAGTATTTATTAAATATATATTAGATTAGAAAATCAATTATTTCATACAGTTGATTTGACAACATGGTTTTTAAAATAAAGTGAATTTTATAGTAAGTTCTTTTTAAAGTTAAATTCAGTTAAATCATTTCATTAGCATGTTACATCAATATTAAATATTTCAGCATATCTAAAGTTATTTTTAAAACAATCAGAAAGTATCTAGGTGATTTTACTCTAGTCTGCACTGGTGTGAATGTGTTTCCACAGTGTGTGACCTCATATAATTCTTTTACCCATTCTGCACTGATGTGAATGTGTTTCCATAGTTTATAATCAATTATTGTTATTTTACCCGCTATGCACTATCGTGAATGAATTTTCATAGTGTATTATCAAATTACCGCCTTCGGGCAGCTCTGTGCGTGTATGACTAGAATTTTAGAATTGAATAACCTTGCCATGTATATTGAGATTAATCAATACATAAATATGGTTATTTCGGGTACCTTTTTGGTATGATTTTTCAGTATTATACAGCATATTAGATTTCAGATTTCATAATTTAGTTTATTCAGTTTACAGAATAAAGATTTCAACTTACAATACTGTGAAATGATATTTTTACTCATAGTATGGATGTCAGATTTATTATATCCATTATACCTTACAGTGGTTTACTCAGAATACAGAGTAAAGAATTTTATGATTCCATGTTTTAATTTTAAAAGTATTATTAGATTTTAGATTTTCTTAAACTTGTAATAGCATAAGTATTTTCAGGAATTTTGTATAACTATAAGAAGTATATTTATTTGCGAAATATCCACTCACTGAGTCACAAGCTCATATATTTTGTTATCCATTTTCTTATCATGTAATAGCTGAGTTGAGCAACGTTGGAGCCTGATGATCTGCCAAGTTGAGTAACACATTATCATTAGTTGTATGACACGTTTTGTTAGTTTATATAGTTCATATATTGGAATACATACATTTTTTGTAGGAAATATCATGGGTTCACTACATATTTGGTATCTTTTGAATATATTATGCATTTGGAGTTTTCTGATTTGTACAGAAGTGTAAATTTCTTTTCAGTGCACTTTATTTTGACTAGTTTGTGTTTGAGGGGTTGGTGTACCCTATTTTAAACTACATGTATAGTATTGAGAAATTGATTATTGTTCAGGTGATTTTAGTTCATATTTTAAAGAAAACTCTTTTAAATTTTTTATAAAAATATGTCACAATCAAAGTATGGTCAAAGTTGTCTTGGTGGTGGGTCTGACATTTAGCTGATATTTACCATAGGCGCACGTCAAGTGTCGGGTCCATTAGGATGACTCGGAACGGGTCGTGTCAGTATGAAATATATAAGAAGATCGAGCCAAGATGATACAATGTTGACTAGTTACCTGGTTTACTGCCATTCAGTATATTGTTTTCTTCAGGCTCAAGTCCATAAATCTAGAAAAAAAAAAGGGCAAATAATATCTATGAAATGCATTATTTGATGTGCAAAATCACGCATAATCAATATATCACAACTGGGGGATGCTAGAAGTACCAGCCAAATGGTCATGTAGTAACCCATTTTGTCAAATAGTTGGTACATACAGAATAATCCATCACAATTTTACCTTAACATTGAGATTTTTGAATTTTAGGTATTGTCCAACACCCAAGACAGCGCCTCCACTTCCGATTCCAATAATGAAAATGTTGACTTGACCATGAGTATCCTCCCATATTTCAGGAACGGTAGTCTCAAAATGCACCGGTTTTTAAGTTTAGAAGTGCGTTTGGTGGGAATTAAAATTAGATTTTTTAGTAGATTGTGAAAGAAGTTTTTGAAATGTGTGGATGAAAAATTGTGGGACCTATAAAAGATGTGGTTAATATTGATTGTTTGACTTTGACTTAAATTAAAATCAAATTTTAGTTCGAACCAAACAGGTCCTAGATGTTATTCTCGGGTGTCAAAATCTCATTGAAAACTACATTAAATCAATAAACTATAGCACAAATTCGTTAAAACATGTCTCTTACATACAGCAAGGAAAACGTAATCTAAGCCAATGAAAAGTCAAAGCATTCTGGTACGCATTACTCGACAGTAAAAATGATTTCAGCTTTGATTTTAGCAAGCTCCGGGGAGCATTGAATTTGGATACCTGAGTATTGGCCGTGTTACGGGCAATCCCAAATGGCCCCACACACACCACGTGGCCGAATCCACAGTCTGCCGTACATCCGAACCCCCCATGTCGAACCGGTGAGGACGAACCCACAGTCTCGAACCTCCATTGCTGAACCCATTGTGACCGAACTCTTGTGCGGTACCGAACTCATGTCACGTGAACAGTAGGCAGTATGGCTCTCCTATAGAAGATCTTGTGTAAGAGATCTTCTGACAAGTAGATGATGTGACAACACGCTGCAATTACGGCTGCACCAATCCCGCGTGTCAGAGTTCAAACATAGGAGGTCAGAGCATTAAATGCACTGAAGTCTATGACAAGAAGTTCGTCCGTTGAGATAAGGCCACGTGTCCACTCATCCAACGGTTCTTACTCACTCTATCTTACTATATAAGCTCACACATTGTGTCATTTGAAGGTAATGCTAAATTGACTTCTCAACACTACTTAGCAATTCTCTCCATATTTAACTGTTCTATTTATCTCCCCAAAGCCGACCCTCTTATACTTCTGGGAGGCTCACGTTTTAGCCTTCCCACACTCATATATTTCCACTCCAACTGACTTGATCGTCGGAGTGCGCGCGGCCAGCTCCCCCCCCATCTTTGGAGAAGGCCACGTGCAGCTGACGGTTTGTCTTAGTGTGCAGGAACAAAGGCTGAACCGGACGTGAGAGGCCCTGAGATCTGTTGACAGCTCATAGGTGCATTTTTTGAGGTCAACAGATTGGCGCCGTCTGTGGGAAACCACACATTATAACCACGAACATCCTAGTGGAGGAAGCCAGTCGAAAGGGAGCAAAAGCCTAGCCTTGGAGAAATGTTCAGGTTTCTTGAAAAAGGAACGAAGGAAAAGCCCCTCCCACTGATTTTAACCGCAAGTTCAGAATTTGCCGTAGCAATGAGTTCCAGCAACTACGGTTCTCATAGCCAAAGCCACCAACGGGGGGACTCCCGTGGCAGAAGCCGTCAACAGGAGGCCTCTGAAGAAGAGGTTCTCCGAACAAACGTCAACATGCGGAGACCCCATCACCTTCACAGGCGGGGCGGTACAACAGCACGCCTAGTTAGGGAGGTAGGAGAAATGGCAGCAAACATGAGGAACTTAGCTGAACAAAACGCGGCCATGCAGCAGCTGCTTCTACAAATGCATGGACAAGCTGGATACCAACCCCCCCATCATGAGGCCTATCAACAGGATGATGAGGTCGAAATCTCCGCACAACATGCAAGGTAACCGAGCCCCCTGGAAAGGGAGGTAGGCATGGATACATCTTCAGCTCACATCCACACCCCTCGGCGGAGACCCCCTTCAAGGGGGGGGGAACTTCCCTCCTGAATACGAACGAGACCCGGAGCCAAGGAGGTCTACTAGTGTGTTTGACAGAATTGGTACATCAATGCCTAGGAATAGGCCCCAGCGACCCCCTCCAAATGTGAGGCGACAAGAGCAACAGGAGCCCCAGGAGGTTCGCCAGCCTAGGAATAGGCGGGAAAGAAGGGACGCTGCGAACCAGCAAAACTTGGCAGGGATCGCTCAACCGCCTCGGTATCAGGCGGAGGAAGGGGAATCCAGCAGCCCTTGTAGGTCCTTTGAGCTTGATGATGATGATGACAGCTTGCCATTCTCGCGCGAGCTGAGAAATGCACACGTCCCCAGCCATTTTGTACCCCCAAAGATCCCAAAATATGAAGGCAAAGGAGACCCGGCGAAGCACCTCAACAACTACAAAACACACATGGCTCTAAGAGGAGCCACGCCGGCGTTGAAATGTAGAGCATTCCACCTTACTCCCACAGGTTCTGCCGAAATATGGTACAACCGCATACCTGCAGGAAGCATCAGAAGCTGGCCCGACCTCAAGAAAGCCTTCCTGAATCAGTACCTGTCTAGTAAAGAAGGAGAGGCCCCTATACAAAGGCTCCAGGACATGAGGCAGCAGGCGGGTGAAACGTTGAAGAGCTACTTGGCTCGCTTCACTGATGAGATGACTTATTGCGAGCAGGTAACGGATAGGGAGGCCCTATCGGCACTCAGAGGTGGACTTAACATGAATACTCTCTTTTGGAGAGATGTGCGAAACAGAAACCCCACCACTTATGATGCCCTTGTGGAAATGATGAGGAGCGAAATAGTCAACGAGGAGTTGATTGACCACCGCAACAGGACCTCTTTGGGACTGCCACCCACTCAAAGACAAAGACGAGGCCCTGTATCACACTTGGTAACCCAGCAATGGACCTAAGCAGGGCAAACTGTGGCCCCTACATCTGGCCAAGCACTGGCCACAGCCACTCTAAACGCCGTACCCTCACTGGCATATGAGGAAGTGGGTCCCAGTGGAGATATGCAACCAAGCTCCTCAAGGGGAAGGGGCAGAGGAAGAGGCAACGGACCTAGGAATAGGCCCTATTGCACATATCACAGAACTTTTGGTCACAGCGACAGCAACTGCTTGACGAGGCCCCCGACCCAGGGACAAACTGGTCGGAGCGAGGCCAGAGGACCTGCGAACCAAAATGTAAGGACTGCCAGCAGGGAAAGGAGAGATACCGAACCCAGAGATGGGGGACAACGAAGGCAGACAAGGGATCGATCGCCTCGTCGAAGAGATGACAGGCCTAGGGACCGTCCAAGGAGTTCACAGAGGCAAAGAGAGGCCCATCCCAACGCAGAGCTGGACCCCATCAGGGAAATAGATACTATAATCGGAGGACCCCACATTGGGGGAGAGTCTAGAAACGCTCAGAGGAATTATGCCAGGGAAGCCAAAGACTCCCCCATGACAAGTTATTCCGTCAACGGGTCCTACCGTGGGACTCACACCCTCCTGCCAATCACGTTCACACAAGAAGATACGGCTGATGTCCACTACCCCCACTGCGATGCCCTGGTAGTAAGGGCTATAATAGCCAGAAATGGCTTGAACCGTATGCTTGTGGACAACGGGAGTTCAGTCAACATACTTTTTGGCACCGCATTTGACAAGATGCAGGTCGGTTTCAATCCTACCCCAATGACAGCCCCACTGTACGGATTCACCGGGGATAGCATCATCCCCAGGGGGAGGATCACGTTGACTGTGGAAATGGGAACCCCCCCTTCACGGCCCACCACCGCATGGAGTTTTTGGTGGTGGACCACAGGTCGGCATATCATGGAGTCCTGGGTCGGCCCGCGCTGAACGAATTAGGGGCTGTAACATCCATTCACCACCTGTGCATGAAGTTCCCCACGGACAGGGGTATCGCCACTCTACGAGGCGACCAGATGGGTTCGAGGAAGTGCTACCTGAACTCCCTGCGAAAATCCGAACCCCGCAGCACTAACATGATATACTTGGACACAGAAATGATCGACGCCCCTGCAGAAGGGTCAGCCCCTGAAGAAGGGGAAGACGTCGAAATGATAAGTGCGATCGTAGATGAAATCCCCCCTAAACAAGGCAGCGTGGATACCGTTTTGGATCTAAGGATTACAGAATCCAACTCTCAGGCCGCCCCAGTCGAAGAATTGGAGCCTTTCCAGGTAGATCCTGACGACCCCACCATGGTCCTGCAAGTTGGGAAAGAATTGGGGAGTGAACGGAAGGGGCTATTGAAGAACTTCCTCCTTGCAAACTTGGATGTTTTTGCATGGAAGCATGGAGACATGGTGGGCATCGACCCCAAAGTCAGCTGCCACCACCTCAACATCGACCCCAAGTTCACTTCTCACCGACAAAAGAGGAGGACGTTGAACCCAGAAAGGTATGAAGCCCTGAAAGAAGAGGTTCATAAGCTGGTGAGCAATGGGTTCATCCGTGAAGCGACCTACCCGAAGTGGGTGTCGAACCCTGTACTGGTAAAGAAGCACAATGGCAAGTGGAGGGTCTGCATAGACTTCTCCAACCTAAACCAGGCTTGCCCAAAGGACAGTTTCCCACTTCCAAGGATTGACCAACTTGTGGATGCCACCGCCGGACATAAACTACTGAGCTTCATGGACGCTTATTCTGGATACAATCAGATCCCCATGTACCCACCGGACGAAGAAAATACCTCATTCATTACGGATCGAGGTCTTTATTGCTACCGGGTGATGCCATTTGGCTTGAAAAACGCAGGGGCCACATACCAAAGGCTGGTGAACCGCATGTTTGCAAATCTTTTAGGCAAAACAATGGAAGTTTATGTGCACGACATGTTGGTGAAGAGCCTCCTAGCTGAAGATCATATTGAACATCTTGCCGAGGCCTTCGAAGTTCTGAGAAAATTTCAAATGAAGTTGAACCCCCTGAAGTGTGCCTTTGGTGTAGCCTCCGGGAAATTCTTGGGCTACATGGTAAATCAAAGAGGGATAGAGGCTAATCCTGATAAGATTAGAGCCCTGCTAGATATGAGGTCCCCCCACAAACCAAAAGAGGTGCAAAGCCTCACAGGTCGGCTCGCTGCGTTAAACCGGTTCATCTCAAAGGCGACGGATAAGTGCCTTCCTTTCTTCAAAGTCCTGAAAGGAGGGAAGAAGTTCCAGTGGAAAATGAGGAGTGCGAAGCGGCTTTCCAAGGGCTGAAGAAGCACCTCGGGCAAGCCCCCCTCCTCTCCAAACCCAAAGATGGAGAAGCCCTATCAATATACTTAGCCGTATCAGCTGACGCCGTGAGTTCAGTTCTTGTGAGGGCGGAGGAAGGTACCCAATTGCCTGTCTACTATGTGAGCAAAGCTTTCACCCCTGCAGAATCTCGATATTCAGACATGGAAAAGCTTGCCTTTTCACTTATGACCGCCTGCAGAAAATTGAGGCCCTACTTTCAGGCCCATAGCATCCATGTGTTGACGACCCTCCCCCTCAAGCAAATCTTACAAAAGCCGGACGTCTCTGGAAGGCTAATGAAGTGGTCCATTGAGTTGAGTGAGTTCGACATCTCATACAAACCAAGGGCCTCGGTGAAAGGACAGGCACTGGCAGATTTCATAGTCGAATTCTCTGGACTGCAAGTCGATACAGAAATTGAAGAAGCAGAACCCCCCACTTGGAGCCTTTTCACTGATGGTTCATCCGGTGAGACCGGTTCGGGAGCAGGGGTTATTTTGTTGAGTCCGGAGGGACACAGACTCTGCAGTGCTATTAGGTTCGGATTCAAGGCTTCGAACAATGCTGCAGAATATGAAGCCCTCCTGGCAGGCTTAAAATTATCAAGGGAAATGCAGATAAGAAGGTTGACCGCCAGTAGTGACTCGCAGCTAGTGGTTAGCCAAGTGAGAGGGGATTATGCGGCAAAAGACAAAAACATGGCTTCTTACCTGAAGAAGGTTAAAGAACTCGTTTCCCGTTTTGAAAAATTCGACCTTGTGCAAATTTCGAGGTCCGAAAACACACACGCGGATGCCCTGTCTAAGTTGGCTAGCAGTAAAGATTCTGAACTCCTTAAGATGGTGCCAATTGAACACCTCGCTCAACCGTCCATAGCCAAAGGAGAAGAGGTCATGTGGATAGAAGGGACCCCTCTCTGGATGCGGCCAATCGTCGCCTTCCTAAAGGATCAGACCCTCCCTGAGGACAAAGAGGAAGCCCAGAAGCTAAGGCGTCGAGCCGCATATTACGTGCTCCAGGACGAAGTGTTGTATAAAAAAGGGTTTTTTCGATGCCCCTTCTAAGATGTACCGGGGGTGATGAGGCCAACTATGTTCTAAGGGAAGTCCACGAAGGGATCTGCGGAAACCATACTGCCGGACCGGCCCTAGCCTATAAGATACTCAGACAAGGATACTACTGGCCAACACTGAAAAAGGATGCCATCCAGTTCGTCCGCGCATGTGATAAGTGCCAGCGCTTCTCCTCCATTCAACGTCAACCATCTCAAGAGTTGACTGCTGTATCTAGCCCATGGCCCTTTGCCAAATGGGGCATCGACCTGATAGGTCCGCTCCCCAAGGGCAAGGGAGGTGCTTCACATGCAATTGTGGCTATAGACTATTTCACCAAATGGGTGGAAGCCGAACCCTTGACAAAGATCACCGAAGCGAACACTTCGAAGTTTGTATGGAAGAACATCATATGTCGGTTCGAAATTCCACATTCACTTGTGTCGGACAATGGAAGGCAGTTCGACAACAAGAAAGTCAGGGAGATGTGCGAGGAGCTCGGAATCAAGAAACATTTTTCTTCTCCACACCACCCCCAAGCAAACGGCCAGGTAGAGGCTGTAAACAAAACAATCAAGCAGATTCTGAAAAAGAAGCTTGATGCATCGAAGGGGGCGTGGGTGGAAGAACTACCCCATGTATTATGGGCGATACGCACCACCAGCAAGACTGCAACGGGTGAAACCCCTTTCTCTATGGCATATGGCGCAGAAGCGATGAGTCCCGTTGAGGTAGGGTTGCCATCGCCTCGTCGCTTACAGTTCAATGAGATCTCCAACGAGGAAATCAGGCGATGCGAGCTGGACTTTCTTGGGGAAAGAAGGGACGCCTCACAGGTTAGGCTCGCCACTTATCAAAGGAAGATGACGAAGTATTATAACAAGAAAGTGAAAAAGCGATCTTTCAGAAGGGGCGACCTCGTGCTGAGAAGAGTTTTCCTAAATTCTAAGGAACCCGGCGTCGGAACCCTTGGCCCAAATTGGGAAGGCCCCTACCGCATAGCCGAAGAGATCAGGGCGGGTACTTTCAGGATCGAAACTCTTGATGGGAAGTTGCAGCCCCACCCCTGGAATATTGAGCACCTAAGGGCCTACTGTCAGTAATCTTCTTTTCTTCACTGTCCAGTTATCGAGGCGTATGTTCATAGCCTCCTCTATTTTGTGTTTACTTTCTCACTTATGGAATGGAGCTTTGCCGTTTTGATTGTTTCAACTGTTGTGACCTCTATTCGACGAACCGTTTCACTTTGTAGCACCTTCTGTTTATGAAGTCTGGCACCCTACAAATCCCTAAGTTAAAACGGTTCGGCACGGCTTATGTGTGGCTAACAACCCACGGTATTCATCAAGCCTTATTTTAGCCTCCTCTATTTTGTGTTTACTTTCTCACTTATGGAATGGAGCTTTGCCGTTTTGATTGTTTCAACTGTTGTGACCTCTATTCGACGAACCGTTTCACTTTGCAGCACCTTCTGTTTATGAAGTCTGGCACCCTACAAATCCCTAAGTTAAAACGGTTCTGCACGGCTTGTGTGTGGCTAACAACCCACGGTATTCATCAAGCCTTATTTAAATTGGTTAATAAACAATTTACTGGATGAGCTTATAGACGAACCGTTTCACTTTGTAGCACCTTCTGTTTTAAGAAGTTCGGCACCCTACAAATCCCAAATTAAAACGGTTCGGCACGGCTTGAGTGTTGCGAAGCACACACGGTATTCATCAAGCCTTATTTAAATTGGTTAATAAACAATTTACTGGATGAGCTTTTAGACGAGCCGTTTCACTTTGTAGCACCATCTGTTTTAAGAAGTTCGGCACCCTACAAATCCCAAATTAAAACGGTTCGGCACGGCTTGAGTGTTGCGAAGCACCCACGATATTCATCAAGCCTTATTTAAATTGGTTAACAAACAATTTACTGGATGAGCTTATAGACGAACCGTTTCACTTTGTAGCACCTTCTATTTTAAGAAGTTCGGCACCCTACAAATCCCAAATTAAAACGGTTCGGCACGGCTTGAGTGTTGCGAAGCACCCACGGTATTCATCAAGCCTTATTTAAATTGGTTAATAAACAATTTATTGGATGAGCTTATAGACGAACCGTTTCACTTTGTAGCACCTTCTGTTTTAAGAAGTTCGGCACCCTACAAATCCCAAATTAAAACGGTTCGGCACGGCTTGAGTGTTGCGAAGCACACACGGTATTCATCAAGCCTTATTTAAATTGGTTAATAAACAATTTACTGGATGAGCTTATAGACGAACCGTTTCACTTTGTAGCACCTTCTGTTTTAAGAAGTTCGGCACCCTACAAATCCCAAATTAAAACGGTTCGGCATGGCTTGAGTGTTGCGAAGCACACACGGTATTCATCAAGCCTTATTTAAATTGGTTAATAAACAATTTACTGGATGAACTTTTAGACGAGCCGTTTCACTTTGTAGCACCTTCTGTTTTAAGAAGTTCGGCACCCTACAAATCCCAAATTAAAACGGTTCGGCACGGCTTGAGTGTTGCGAAGCACCCACGGTATTCATCAAGCCTTATTTAAATTGGTTAATAAACAATTTACTGGATGAGCTTATAGACGAACCGTTTCACTTTGTAGCACCTTCTTTTTTAAGAAGTTCGGCACCCTACAAATCCCAAATTAAAACGGTTCGGCACGGCTTGAGTGTTGCGAAGCACACACGGTATTCATCAAGCCTTATTTAAATTGGTTAATAAACAATTTACTGGATGAGCTTTTAGACGAGCCGTTTCACTTTGTAGCACCTTCTGTTTTAAGAAGTTCGGCACCCTACAAATCCCAAATTAAAACGGTTCGGCACGGCTTGAGTGTTGCGAAGCACACACGGTATTCATCAAGCCTTATTTAAATTGGTTAATAAACAATTTACTGGATGAGCTATTAGACGAACCGTTTCACTTTGTAGCACCTTCTGTTTTAAGAAGTTCGGCACCCTACAAATCCCAAATTAAAAACGGTTCGGCACGGCTTGAGTGTTGCGAAGCACACACGGTATTCATCAAGCCTTATTTAAATTGGTTAATAAACAATTTACTGGATGAGCTTTTAGACGAGCCGTTTCACTTTGTAGCACCTTCTGTTTTAAGAAGTTCGGCACCCTACAAATCCCAAATTAAAACGGTTCGGCACGGCTTGAGTGTTGCGAAGCACACACGGTATTCATCAAGCCTTATTTAAATTGGTTAATAAACAATTTACTGGATGAGTTATTAGACGAACCGTTTCACTTTGTAGCACCTTCTGTTTATGAAGTCTGGCACCCTACAAATCCTAAAGTTAAAACGGTTCGGCACGGCTTGAGTGTGGCTAACAACCCACGGTATTCATCAAGCCTTATTTAAATTGGTTAATAAACAATTTACTGGATGAGCTATTAGACGAACCGTTTCACTTTGTAGCACCTTCTGTTTTTAGAAGTTCGGCACCCTACAAATCCCAAATTAAAACGGTTCGGCACGCTTGAGTGTTGTGAAGCACACACGGTATTCATCAAGCCTTATTTAAATTGGTTAATATTCAATTTACTGGATGAGCTTCTTCTACTTAACGGTTCGGCATGATAATTAATATTACAAGTCATCTGAGCTATTACCATGGCGAACCCATGTGACTTCGTTAATAACTTATCTAAGTTATTACCTATCATCAGTTCGAAAGTTACTCAACGAGGCCATACATGTCGAAAGTCGAATCAATGCAACAGAAAGAAGAAAAAGATACAAAGAATGGTTCCATTAGAAAATATCAAATTCAGTTAAGTACAACTACTTTACTTCAAAAAAAAAAAAAAAAAAAAAAAACCCCCAGCACTACTTGCCAACCTCCACCACCTCCTCAACCACTTCTTCAGCCACATCCTCAGCAGGAGTCGACGGTTCGGCTGGAATGAACTCCTCCCTCACAGCAGTAAGGTCCACCTCTGGGTGAAGTTCTGCAACCCTTGCAAGAACTTCACCATAGGCAACACTCCTCCAATACAAACCGAGGCCGTCATACTCAGCAGTTTCATGAAAGTGGGCAACATAATCGTTCACTGCAGCATCTCCCGCCTCAACCAACTGCTGTTTCAAACTGGCGACCTCAGCAGTCAGGTCGGTCACTTGGGCTCTCAAAGCCGTCCTATCTTCGTTGGCCACCTCCAATGCAGTCGAAGCAATCTTTTGCAAGTTATCCGAGTTCTCCACTCGCTTTGTCAGTGCATTCACTTCAGACTTGCATAGGTGGACCTCCTCTTTAAGTCCAGCATTTTCAGAGGATACTTGCCCAACCTTGGCCTCCAACTCCTCCTGCTTGGCCCTGAAGGCTTCAATGACCTCATCTGCCGTCGAGGCCTCTGCCTTCAATTTTGCAGCTTCCAACTCAGCATTGGCAGTCCTCTCCTCCAGCTGACGGTTCCGGTCCTGCAGCCTCTTCATATCCATTTGGGCGTTAAAAATGAAGCCTTGGGACCGAGCCTGCATTGCCAGTCCAGCCTCCAGCATGTCAGTGAACTCGCAAGTCTCAGCATATGATGCATACTTGTCAGTCCAATACTTATAATTGGTCCTAGCCGCTGCTTGGGCTTCGGCTGGCAGCATCTCCAACGCTTCGGGGGCAATTTCATCAGTTCGGCCATCGAGGAAATCTCGAGCCTTAAACTCAGTTGGACCCTCCATCCTGGTCTGGCGCCCCCGCTTCTTTCTAACCAACCCACCCTCATCCTCGTTGCCTTCATCAATGTCAATTACTGGCAACGAGTTCAACGGCCTCACGTTGATGGGCTCCCGCAAGGACTCCTCTATTGAAGTTTGGCGTGATGGAGGAGGAGGACCCTTATTCTTTGTCAGAACCAGCCGCCTTTTCTTGGGCACACCCCCCCAGCAGAGGGTTCAGCTTTTTCTTTCCCTTTAGCCTCCACTTTCTTTTCTGGAGGGGGTGGCGGATGAGCCTTTGACAGCCGGCTCAGTTCTTCCCTTTGGTTCTTATAAGTTGACGAACCCGTGCTCAAAGGCTTCTTGTTCTTCGCCTCGGCAAGACGACGCATGTGGAACATGTCCGGTTTGACATACTCCTTGTTCAAATGTTGCTCTGAAACCGAACCAAGTGCAGGTTAGCAAAGAACTGCACATAATAAAAAACATATATATATGTATTATAGGTTCGCAACTTACCACGGGTCGACATCAGTAAATGTGTCACGAATGGGGCTCGTTTGGCTATGACGTTCTTGAAGTCCCTGTTCTCCGAAGGCAGTTCGTATATGGCCCTCACAACGGCCCACTCGCAAGGTTCAAGCTCGAACCGATCTGCAGGAACTAAAAAATTTTGGAATCAGAAACACCACCAAAATAGAAAACAACAAAGCAAATCAACAACCAGGGACTACACTCACTATACTCATGGTAATGGGTTGGCACAGTTATCTCTGGGACTGCATCCCCCTCCACTGTCTGCCAGCGACCTCTTATCCAGAACCAAGAGGACTTCCAGTTCTTTATTGAAGAAGGAGTGCCCCAGATGAAGGGGGAGTGCGAACCCCAGGGGTTAATACAGTACCACCCCCTGCACGAATCACCCCCACTCGAGGCTCGGGGCTAAAAAAGAGTTTGAAAGACGTGGGGAGGCATATCCTCGCCAAGAGTGACCTCCTTCCACAAAAGGAAGGCCCCTGCCAGTTGGCTCCATGCATTCGGTACTAGTTGGGTAGGAGCCAGGTTGTACTGCCTAAGAATATATCGAAAAAAAGGGTGCAGGTGCAACCTCAAACCCCCAGCCAAGATGGCCTCGCTCACCGCCACACATCCCTCTCTAGGGTAACAGGCCCGCTCATCAGGGGTCGGTACAAACATTTCTATGGTTTCAGGGATCCTATACCTCTCCCTATATGTCTCCAGCTCACTCGCCTCTACATTCGAAGCCCATTCAGATGCCCCCCACTTCATCCTATAATTTACAGGCCCCTCCGGCATCATCGCAACACTATGGGGTCCCCCCATCGCGTCCATTATTCTGGAAGTAGGAATGGGTGGGGACATGCCAACCTCGGCATACAAAGTGGCAGTCTCTTCATCTCCCAAAGAACTCCCAGCTTCCCTATTTCTCGACGAAGAGGTCATTTTTTTTTATATCTCAAAAGTGGGAAGAAAACTAGACACAACACTTACGTTGACGAAGCTAAGAGAAGAACCGGATCTGGTAAAGAAGGGCAACGGCCGGATGAAGAATCTTGAAGGCAGAAAGGAAAGAGCTCCCAACACTTTGAAATTTTTCTCTCGCGAAGTGAAAAAGCGTGAAAATGAAGAAGAAAGCCCCTTTTATACGAAATGGAATCTCACCCCAGCCATTGGATTAGTTCTGGTTTTAATCCAAGCCTTACACCTGTCCCTGCATCAGGGACGTTGAAATGAAAAGGCGCTATCACTATTTTTGAATCAAAGGCCATGATCAACGCGTGCAACGCACGCACAGAGGACTCGAGTCAATACGCCAGCTGTCCCCAATAATCATTATCCCGCATTAAATGTTTGCGTAATACGAAAAAGGTAACTGCCCTCGCCGTAATTATCTTTGCACCTTGGGAACCAACGTCAACGTCAAAATCATATAAGGCTCGCCTTCATGGCTTCGCCTATTCTACAAAGGGTCGCCTTCATGGCTTCGCCTCTTCTACAACAGGCTCGCCTTCATGGCTTCGCCTCTTCTACAACAGGCTCGCCTTCATGGCTTCGCCTCGTCACAACAGGCTCGCCTTCATGGTTTCGCCTCTTCTACAACAGGCTCGCCTTCATGGCTTCGCCTCTTCTACAACAGGCTCGCCTTCATGGCTTCGCCTCTTCTACAAAGGGTCGCCTTCATGGCTTCGCCTCTTCTACAACAGGCTCGCCTTCATGGCTTCGCCTCTTCTACAACAGGCTCGCCTTCATGGCTTCGCCTCTTCACAACAGGCTCGCCTTCATGGCTTCGCCTCTTCTACAACAGGCTCGCCTTCATGGCTTCGCCTCGTCACAACAGGCTCGCCTTCATGGCTTCGCCTCTTCTACAACAGGCTCGCCTTCATGGCTTCGCCTCTTCTACAACAGGCTCGCCTTCATGGCTTCGCCTCTTCTACAACAGGCTCGCCTTCATGGCTTCGCCTCTTCTACAACAGGCTCGCCTTCATGGTTTCGCCTCTTTTACAACAGGCTCGCCTTCATGGCTTCGCCTCGTCACAACAGGCTCGCCTTTATGGCTTCGCCTCTTCTACAACAGACACTTCTTCTGTTGACATCACGGTCAGGCCTTCAAGTCCACGCACTATATAAATAATCATACATGGACTTCGGGGACTAGTTGTTACGGCCACCTTTCTTTTCTTTCTTTACTTCAAGTCCACGCACTATATAAATAATCATACATGGACTTCGGGGACTAGTTGTTACGGGCAATCCCAAATGGCCCCACACACACCACGTGGCCGAATCCACAGTCTGCCGTACATCCGAACCCCCCATGTCGAACCGGTGAGGACGAACCCACAGTCTCGAACCTCCATTACTGAACCCATTGTGACCGAACTCTTGTGCGGTACCGAACTCATGTCACGTGAACAGTAGGCAGTATGGCTCTCCTATAGAAGATCTTGTGTAAGAGATCTTCTGACAAGTAGATGATGTGACAACACGCTGCAATTACGGCTGCACCAATCCCGCGTGTCAGAGTTCAAACATAGGAGGTCAGAGCATTAAATGCACTGAAGTCTATGACAAGAAGTTCGTCCGTTGAGATAAGGCCACGTGTCCACTCATCCAACGGTTCTTACTCACTCTATCTTACTATATAAGCTCACACATTGTGTCATTTGAAGGTAATGCTAAATTGACTTCTCAACACTACTTAGCAATTCTCTCCATATTTAACTGTTCTATTTATCTCCCCAAGGCCGACCCTCTTATACTTCTGGGAGGCTCACGTTTTAGCCTTCCCACACTCATATATTTCCACTCCAACTGACTTGATCGTCGGAGTGCGCGCGGCCGGCTCCCCCCCCATCTTTGGAGAAGGCCACGTGCAGCTGACGGTTTGTCTTAGTGTGCAGGAACAAAGGCTGAACCGGACGTGAGAGGCCCTGGGATTTGTTGACAGCTCATAGGTGCATTTTTTGAGGTCAACTGGCCGGATTCAAAAACTGCTGAAGCATGAAAGCATTTGGTGTGGATTCGAGAAGTTCATAAGCTTTTTTTGTACTGTCCCACCCATTTCCTTGGTAGGATCCGTGAGGATTAAGTCAGCACCAAATGCCCTCATCGTCACCCTTCATTCCAAGCCTGTGTACGAGGGCATTGTGAGTACCATTTTGTATCCTTTCATGGCTGCCATAAACGCCATGCTGATCCCCATGTTTCCCAATGTGGGCTCAATCAAAGTCGTCTAAAATTTCAATACACAAGTTTAGAAATCATACAAAACTGGAACTGGACATGACTAGACACTATAATAAACAAGATTTTAGCTCCTTTCTCTTTCTCATTATGATTCAGTATCATTCCATCCTCTCTGCCAAGCACGTCATCAACCAATAGATTGTAAGAACAATTTTCTCTCTAAACTATCCCGTTGTTGTCAAGACAAATGAAACCGATCCCATTAACAAAAATATTCCGATACAAAAAGTTGAAGAACGTGATTTAACTTACCTGCCCAGGCGTGATTAAGCCTTTCTTTTCAGCATCACTGATCATCGCGAGTGCTGGTCTGGTACCAGAAGCAAAAATTTCATACTATTAGACTGTATTTAGCCAAGTTCATACTGGTCGAGCATATTGAATATATGACAACATAAAATCAGCGAAATTAGAAGTATGAAGAAATGAAACAATGTATATATGAATGAGATTACCTGTCTTTGATGCTAGAGGTAGGCTCCATCATCTCTTGTTTAACAGCTACATAAGCACCACATCCTTCAGTTACTTTATTAAGATAAACAAGGGGTGTTCTTCCAATGAGCTACATTTTGAAAATATAATTCATCAATTGAAAAGTCGACTACCTTAAGCTTTCTTCACATTAAACAATATGATCATGAGAGGAAATGGAGATTCTATGTGTATATATGCAGTCATATTCGGGGTTGTGTGGCAAAGCTTTTATAAAAAATTTAGCAGATTTTGATAAAAGTTGATAAAATGTAACGTTGAAAAGTTGATAAAAGTTGTGGGTCCCATAAAATATGTCGTTAAAATTGAAGTTTAACAAGTTGATAAAATTTTAATAAAGCTTTATCAAACAAGCAAAACAAGGCATAGTTTTCCACCTCGGTGACAAAGCGTGTACATTGTACAAACATTTCCACTTTTGTGTCGATACAATCCATTCATTCGCATATTTTGGGCTGTGATGGGTTCGGGGTCGATAGATGGAGAAGTGAATTTCAATAGGGTTGAATTTTAAAAGTCTCCTATTACATCATAAACCTCAAAGAATAAACAAACATCCTGGCCATTTTATTGCAGTACTCGTGGCATTCTTGAGCAACCTATAGTAAAAAATAACTCCAAAGATATCGTTAATTTTTTACACGCCCGTTCCAAGTTCGAAAGTGAAGGACATTATTGAAAAATAGTGAGGAAAAAATGGCTAAAATCTTGTTGGTTTTATTTACCAATGAAACTGGTGGGACCTCAAGTACTTATCAGTAAGAAGGGTGCAACTGAAATTGATTGTTTTGTGAAATTTATGTAAGAACCGATTATTTGAGGGAAAAAAAAAAATTAAAAAAATAATATAATTCATTTTGCTCTACAAAAAGAACAAATTCAAAAATAGATCCAAAATGAAAAATGCCTAAGTTGGTAGCGTTATATCAAGAATAGACAAAAAAATGGCCAATAATCCTCCATTCATAGTTCATCCTTTTCAGAGCAATACTAGCCAGTGGTTCAAGGCTGTAGGGTGTGTTGGAATGGCTTTTGCAAAGGCTAAAGCATTGTGGCACTGTTTGATCGGCATTCTTCAGAACAAAAAAATGAGAAATTTGTACCGTTAGGTTTTAGAGTGAGACCCACATGTAGCTCAAATGGTCAAATGTTACGGCTGAAATAGTGCCCAAATGGTCAGATTTTTCATTCTTTCACCATGAAAATATGGCTCAGTAATATGGTCAAAAGTTCTTATGTTTCAAATATTAGGCAGTTTGCAAACTTTTGAAAAGTAAAAAATTGCTTTTAAATATATTTGAATAAATTTATAAAAGTGATTTGTGTGATTACAAGAGTTGCTAGAGGAAATTGGTATAAATTAGTTTGCCGAGAAAGTTCTTCTGCAATAAACAATAAACGGAAAAATAAAAGCAGAAATTCTGCCAAACAGGCCTTAGTTGTTTAGAAATTGAAGCAGGCACCTGTGAAAAGATAAAGAAGAATATGTAAATATAATTCTGCAGCTAGACTTGAAACTGATAAGCAAATGTAGCAATAATTTTAAAAATGATAATATTCATCTTGTGATAATAACAAAATTTAATTCTATTTAATTGGGAAAATACAATATTGCAGTTAAGTCCTTGGCTCCTATAAAGAAAGGGGAAGGGTGACTTCATTTTAAAGGAAATCCCTAGCTCGAAGAAGCAGGCTTCTTGATTGGAGGAGGTATTTTCCATTCAACTTGAGATTTCATTGACTTTTAAAATATGTGAATACAGTGACACTTTGAAAGTTGGATGAAAATATGTATAACTTTTTGTTGAGTTTCATAAAATACATTACTATAATGACTCGATAGGGGTTTCAAAGATATGTTATATACCTTATAGAGATGTTTGTATTAATCTTGGCACCTTAATTTTTTCACGTATTTATTTTGTTGGTTCCCGGTGTAGACAACCCAACCCCATTTTTACCCAAGCCCCTGTTATTTTTATTTTTAGCCTCGTCGACCTAAGTCGATCTCAAGGGATGGTATTGTCGTTGTTGACATATGAATACTTGATGTATGATAAGCAAGGATAGAGGTAAGTAACAATTGAAATACAATGCAAAACAACAGTACCTTCCTATGTGATATAAAATAAAGGACTAGGTAACAAGAATAAATAGAGTGAATAACTATGAGATGATCCTTTATAGGCAGGGGTGAAATCAGCATCCGACGAGCCCTGTAGCCGCCTGTGCTCACCTGAATTCCTAAATCAGTCACCTGAAAGAAACGATATAAATCATGCACGTGATCATGCATATCGTTATTTTAGAGACTTGTAACCAAACTCCATTTGCCTCTTCCTTCTGCTCCTAATCGCCAACCAAGCATGCACAATGTACAGATTCGCCGACGCAGCAAAGCGGCGGATCGACGTTTCTGACTACCTAGACAACGTCGTTGATGAGGAGGACGAGACCTGGAGAAAATGGGGCAAGATCAAGAAGAAACCCAACTTCGACCCGCCCCTTCCTGATTTTGACAAAATGAACGTCTCTGAAATCCAGGATGAAATGATGAAGCACCAATTTGGACCCGTGTTCGGGTTCGTCAAGCTCTGAACGGGCACTGGCCGGATCAAGGCGAGTCTATACTACTGGTAATTAACTTAATTTGAGTTATTTATGCTGCATTGTTTACTGGAATAGAATGTGTTTCTGATCGGAGCGTGATTGTGTGGTTCTGAGCCAGAGTTTATTCAGATTTGTATTTACTGATAGAATTTTGAAAATAAGACACCACATTGTTAAATTTTCATTGGATTCGGAGATAATTAGTGACCTTCTATCAAGAAGGAAGAAAAACGGGGTTCTTAAGCTGCTTGAAATTACGTTTTAATTCAAAAAATTGAATCATTTGAATGGAAATGTTTCTAATTCTTATTCCGATCTGTCAAACACTACATTAAGGATCTAGACAAATTAGGGATCTTATGCCATTCTGATAAACAATCCCTGTTTTGCTGACAGGAAATCGTATAGGAAATTGCTATGAAACGGACGGATGTTGCTAGAACCGAAGCAATTGAGGCTAAGTTCATGGTTGCTTATCTGAGTACACTTATGTTCACTCATTGTGTTGGTTTCAAGATCGATACTCACACAAAATAAACGACAGTTTGTACAAGAAACAAAATGCAGAAAAATAACAACACGAAGATTTTTAGCCCTTAGGCCCCGGATGTTCACCCACAAAGGGCTACTCACCACGTTGAGCATCTACAAGTAGATATTGCTCGATTCCACTAAGTAAATCACCAAGAATAGGTACAAGTGTTCGAAAAAATCGAAGATTTCTTCACTTTCTCTCGCCTCTATCAAATCACAAAGAATAGATGAATCTATACACTACTCTCACTGATCAACCACTAATTAACCAGAAATACATCACAAAGAAGAGAGATTTAGGTTACAGATTACAGACGAAGAAGAAACGAATAGAACCCTAGTTCGCACACACAGAACACTCGAATACAATGAGAGAATGAAGAGGCAGATGATATTTATACCAAACCCTAATCAACTTGATCGAACGGTCATAAACTCAGCAAGTTAAGGGTCCAGATTATAGGATACAATTAGCCAAAGTCGCATTTCCAGAAGAGGCACGATTTCATTAACCATTTACTCCATCCGGCCCAAGTCTAAAGTAAAGGCCCAACAGATTTGGACTCAATGAATAGTGAAGCATATGAGCCCAAACCAACACATTGAAAAAGGTCAAGACACTGTTGAGGTTTGTATTATATCAAGAATCTTGCCTTCTTGTGCTTTTAATCCGTCCCCAACCCTGTACCAGTGGCAGGGCTCGCTTGATAAAGTGAAAATGGTTTATGAGTTTGTGTAGGCAGGGGCGAATCCAGCACCTGACGAGCTAGAGCGGCCGCTCGTGCTGGATTCGTCGGAGTCTTCAGGAAGTTAGGACTCCGCGGGAAAGAAACGAGCCAGAGGAATCAGGAAAGCTGGAGATTGGAGAAGACGACGCTACAGTGCAGCTGAAACAGAGTTGAGGTTTGGGCCTATTTTTTTTTTCCTTACTTTTAAATTGGGCCTTATTTAAAAGAGGCCCAAATAGAATGGCCCAAGAGATGGACGTATTTTCAATATAACCCATATACATAATTGGTCTTTGTGTGTGCTGTGTTAGTCTAGGTTACCATTTACGTTTTGGGGGAGATTGGAGAGGGACTGGAGAGGAGGAGATGACTCACGACCGACCACGAGGGGGAGAAATTGTTGGCCGACGACTCGGCGGACGGCCTAGCAGCAGCCGCGAAGCAAGTCACAGCCTCACTCACTCACAGGTGTGTATTTACAGTGTTTTAACTTCTTATTCTCAGCTTCTGGGTCACTCTCCCCCCCAATCCCAATAATAGTTTGTGAAAATTGTGCTTTATTCATACTTATGAGTGAACTCGTGAATCGTGATGGCCGATTTGGTGGAAACTGAAAATTTGTTGAGTGTGTCTCATGTGTGGGACTTATGCGACAGTGGTAGTGGAGTCGTTCGTGGACGGTGTTACGGTGGACTGGAGATGGGAGACCTGCGACTGGAGTTTGGAAGTTGGATTGGAGTTGGAGAGGAGATTGGAGTTGGATGACGTGATTGTGAGCCTGTGGGTGTGGCCTGTGGGACTTCGACTTCGAGCCATTGGGACTGTCAACTGCCTCTGCGACTGCCAGTGCTGACTGCCTTCTGCCGATAAACTGATAATGTGTTGTTAACCTAATTGCCTACCTTGCTGTGCGGCTGTGCCTGTGGCTCAAGCTGAGTGTGTTGACGTGTTGGCGTGTTGCTGTGCCTGTTTCTTTGGATTATTGTTTATGATTTATGAATTCTTCTTGATGCATTATGAATTATGGATTTACTGTTTATGATTATGAATTAGGGTTTATGGTTTAGGGATTTAGGAATTAAGGATTTGGGAATTTGGTTTAGGGAATTTAGGTTTACTAAATTAGGGATTTTCGAATTTGGTCAACGGTCAAAGTCTCGCCCTAGCTAGACCTAGAAGCTGGATTCGCCCCTGTGTGTAGGCATTGTAGATATATTGTTTACACCTTTCTGTGTATAGAGATGTTATTGACACAATTCTTTCTTCCTTATTCATTTTAGTTGTTTCATTTTCATTTTCTTTCGAAACTTGGGCATTTTTAATTATAAAGCACTGGGTTTGTGAAAAAAAAAATTGTTTGTCACAGTTATGCAAATGCAAGCGGGGCTGGAGAAGATGTTTTATGAATTTGTAAGCATCACATTCTTCCATAAACTCTTTCGCTGAAATCGTTTTTATGTGAAGTTGAAGAATTCAATAAAACAAAAGAACACAAAGAATTACGTGGTTCGGCGCCAGTGTAGCAACCTACATCCACGGGAGAAGAGAGAGAGCTTGTATATATTTTCTTATGTTTGGAGTTTACAATGAAACATATATAGTAGCATTACATCAATGTTGCCTTATTAAGGATGAGGCAATCATGGAAAGAGAATAACGAATTACGGAAATATTCCAAATCGTGGTTGCGCCATAATATTCTCCAATATTAGCAAATCCTTCAATATCATCAAATATCTCTCTTCTCCAACACTCCCCCTCAAGTTGGTGCGAAAATGTCGATAGAGCCCAACTTGACAATATCTCATGAAATCTGCTAGTGGACAAGCCTTTGGTGAAAATATCAGCTAATTGGTCACTGCTACGAACGAAGGGAGCGCAAATAACCTTGGCTTGAACTTGTTCTCTTATAAAATGACAATCAACTTCAATGTGTTTCGTCCGTTCATGAAAGACTGGATTTGAAGCAATATGAATAGCAGATTGATTATCACAATACATCTGTGTGAGTTGTGATGAGCCAAATCCTAAATCTCTTAACAAAGAGCAAAGCCAAATAATTTCACTTGTAGTAGAAGCCATTGCCCGATATTCAGCTTCAGCACTAGAGCGTGCAACAACATTTTGCTTTTTACTTTTCCATGTCACCAAATTTCCACCAACAAAAGTGCAATACCCTGTTGTAGATCGTCTGTCAATAGTACTGCCAGCCCAATCCGCGTCTGTGTATGCAGTAATAAGAGAATGACCATTCTTACGCATCCATATACCTCTTCCAGGTGATCTCTTAAGATAGTGCAGAATTCGATTAACAGCATCCATATGTGCAACTCGTGGAGAGTGCATAAAACGACTAACCAGGCTGACGACATATGAGATATCGGGTCGAGTAATTGTGAGGTAAATCAGTCTGCCCACCAATCTTTGAAATTGACCCACATCAGAGAGTAGGTCACCATCAAGTGGTAATTTTAAATTACACTCTATAGGCGTTTGATCTGGCTTGACACCTAATTTACCAGTATCTTGTAACAAATCCAACACATATTTCCTTTGATTGAGAAATATGCCCTTCTTTGAATATGCAATCTCTAGTCCGAAAAAGTATTTCAAAATTCCCAAATCCTTAATAGAAAGCTGAGTATGAAGGATTTGTTTGAGCCTTGATATTGTAACGAGGTCATCACCAGTAATAACTATATCATCGACATAGATCAAAACAATAACAATACCACTCATACCTCTTTTCACGAACAAGGAAGAATCAGCATTACTCATCTTTAAACCATTCTTAAGAAGAGCATGACTGAGTTTGGCGTACCATGCACAAGGTGACTATTTAAGACCATATATGGATTTTCTTAATCTGCATGTGAGATCACTACGACCCTCCAACGGATGACCTGGAGGTATACTCATGTAAACTTCTTCTTCGAGATCACCATGTAAAAATGCGTTCTTTACATCCATCTGAAACAATTGCCAATCGTGATTGACGGCTAGAGATAAAAGAACACGGAACGTGTTCATTTTGGCTACTGGAGCAAATGTCTCATTGTAATCAACTCCATAAGTTTGAGTAAAACCTTTGGCAATAAGACGTGCTTTATGCGTTCAATAGAACCATCACTTCGAAACTTCGTTTTATAAACCCAACGACACCCAACTGCCTTCTTTCTTGGAGGGAGTTTTACAATTGACCAAGTGTTGTTGTCATTAAGGGCCTGTAACTCTCTGCATCGCTTGTTTCCAAATTGGACTAGAAATTGCTTGTCCAAAATTATTCGGTTCTTGAGTTGAAGATAACGAAGTTAGAAACGCTGAATGGGATGAGGAGATATTGGAGTATGAAATATGAGCCTGTATAGGATGACTGACGGCTTCGTAAGTAACAAAGTCCTTTAATTTTTCTGGAGCCTTGGACATTCTATTTGACCTTCTAGGAACCTCTTCTGGAGCATCTGGTACAATAATAACATGATCTGGTGACAAAGAACATCTAGTGTCCCTACCATTTCCATCCTGTTCAGTAGTGTCTATATCTCCATCTTGTACCGTAGTTTCATTTCGATTGGTGCTTTCAATGTCAAAAGAAGATGTCCATACAGTAGGAAACGGAAGCAGATCATTTATACTCTCCCCTGAGATAAATTATTGGTCAAACTTTGCGTTGGAAAATAAGGTTCATTATCAGAAAATCGCACATCCCGTGATACAAATAGCTTCTGAGATTGAGGATCATAGCATACATATCCTTTTTTTGTCGAAGAATATCTGAAGAAGACACATCGAATGGAACGAGGATCAAGTTTATCACGATGTAAACTCTGGTGGTGAACATAACAAACACAACCAAATACTCGGAGGTGAGACATGTTAGGCTTTCTCCCTTTTAAGACTTCCAATGGTGACTGAAAATGGATAACACGACTTGGGAGCCTATTTATCAGGTAAACTGCTGTTAGAACTCCATGTGACCAAATTTTTTTCGGAATATTCATTTGAAGCATGAGAGCTCTCGTAGTCTCCAAAATATGTCTATTCTTCCTTTCAACCACTCCATTTTGTTGGGGTGTACCAACATAACTAGTCTGATGAATAATGCCTTCATCGCGAAGAAAGGCAGAGAGGGGACCCTTTACAAATTCAGTTCCATTATCTGAACGAAAAACCTTGATTTTACTATCAAATTGAGTGACCACCATGCTATGAAAATCCTTAAAAATAGGGTAAACTTCGTTCTTAGATTTCAATAAATAAATCCAAGTAGCACGAGAATAATCATCAATAAACAGCACAAAATATTTAAAACCATCATATGAATCAATTCGACATGGGCCCCATAAATCAGAATTAATTAACTCAAAAGGTTTAACAGACGTAGACGACGAATTATTAAATGGTAGACGAACTTGTTTGGAAAACTGACAAATGTCACAAACATGTGTCCCAAAAGACATAGATGGAAACAAAAAAGACATTTGCCATATGATCGGTAGCACCAGAATCAATAATCCAAGTCTTCAAATATTTAGATGTACATGAAGATAAATAAGCTTCAAGGTTACCGGAGACATGAGTAGTAGAAGGAGTTGAATCTTTTGGAGTAGAAGTACTAGGATGACCGAGTTGTTGGAGAATTTGGGCCAATTGATTCATTGAAATGGTAGTATCAGCAACAGCAACACCTTCCCTGTTTTCTCCTTTCATAGTGGATGGCTTAAGATGAGGATGAAGTTCCCAACAACGGTCCTTAGAGTGTCCTAGCCGGTGACAGTGGTCACATTTCGGAGCTTCCCGTCTTTTCCTGTTCTGAAATTTTTTCCTTTTTTCATCTCTTTTAACAATAAGAGCAGACGACTCAGGTATATTCTTTAATTCTGAATTCATTGCCTTTTTTTGAGTTTCTTCCCGTTGCACAGTTGCACACACACTCGAGAAGGAGGGAAGTGTGGAACTCATAAGGACATGACTCCGAAGATTCTCATACTCCGGCCTCAAACTATTCAACAAAGAAAAGATCTTATCTTCTTCAGCCCTTTTAAGTAAGATCTTTGCATCAGTTGTATGTGGACGATACAAGCTCAATTCGTCCCACATCTTCTTAAGATTACCGAGGTGTTCGATGAATGGCTTATCTCCTTGCTCAGCGGCAGCAATTTCTCGTTTCAATTCAAAGATTCTAGCGACATTGTTTTGGTTTCCATAAAGTTCCTCAACAGATTTCCACAACTCTTCTGCTGAGTCTGAAAAGGTGAAGATTTCAGCAATATGTGCTTCCATTGAATTTAGAAGCCACGATCGAACCAGTTGATCATTCGATATCCACCCTTCATACGTTGTATCTGTAGAATCTGGACAGGAAAGAGTTCCATTGATGAAACCCAACTTTTTCTTTCCACCAAGAGACAACGTCACGGCTCTCGACCATGGTATGTAATTTCTACCATTCAAAGGAATAGTAGATAACTTCCATCTGGGATTAACATCATTCTCCATTGTTATAGACGGATTAATCACTTTCTCAGCCATTGTAAACTGGAAAACCAAAAATCAGTGGCCACCAAACTGAAGAAGAAAACGTGAAGCAAAAAAACTGAGGCAGAAAACTGAAGCAGAGCAGAAAACCGAAGCAGAAAGCTTAACAGAAAAAAAAAACGAACAGAAAACTGAAGCAGAAAACCGAACAGCAGACTTTGAAGACGATTTTGACCCACCAAACGTTGCCGAAAATAGCCCGAAAGACATTTTGCTAGATACGGACAATACGAATCCAATGGCACCGACCTTGTGCAATTCCGAGTTACGGTTTGAAAGATACAGCCGTTTCCGTGGAGGTCGCGCAAAGCCAAAAAAAACTGTCTTTGTGTAGGTTGCGAAACGTTTCTGAATTTCTGAGCAATGGAAACGTTTCTGAATTTCTGAGCAATGGACAGGATCAACACATCCGCTCTGATACCATGAAGAATTCAATAAAACAAAAGAACACAAAGAATTACGTGGTTCGGCGCCAGTGTAGCAACCTACATCCACGGGAGAAGAGAGAGAGCTTGTATATATTTTCTTATGTTTGGAGTTTACAATGAAACATATATAGTAGCATTACATCAATGTTGCCTTATTAAGGATGAGGCAATCATGGAAAGAGAATAACGAATTATGGAAATATTCCAAATCGTGGTTGCGCTATAATATTCTCCAATATTAGCAAATCCTTCAATATCATCAAATATCTCTCTTCTCCAATAGAAGTCATTTGATAATGATACATCAACTTTGATATAGGTAAAAGCTGTTGGGAAACATTTGGTAGATGTGTTGTAATGGAATTACGAGTTGAATTACCAAGATATAACTCCAAGACCTTAAGACTTGAGGTTCCATCTTAAAAGGTTAATCTTATTAAGAGGAGCAATACAAAACTCTTATAAATTGATCTGTGTTTTCATCTTTATTCGATGTGGAATTTTATCCCTTAACACAAGATGTCATATGGTTTTGTAAATCTTTTACATGAAGCTTTGAGTATTGTGACCTGGAGAAATCTAACTCCAAGAAGTCCATTATATAAGAAATATTGTGAACCGATCACTCCTAATGAAGATATACAGAGAAAACTATTTAGACATATTAATCCATATTTCTCCGTCCTTTAAAGAGACATTTCACGTTCCTTCTCAACCAACACTCGAAGCAAGGACAACACCAAGAGAATGGCATTACTGAGAAGCCTGGATTTTGGGAGTCTCTGCTTATTTATTGCATTTCTCGCGTCAAGAATCCAGCCACTCTTGACGCCTCACTCTCTGATTTGACTGGAGGATCTGGCTACATAATGTACCTGCCTTTTTTCTGCCATGGCATTACTGATATCAGGTATCATCTGCCTAAAAATTGAAATGCAAACGTGACGTACATAAAGAAATGGAGAACATGTTCAAAGACCCCGTTGATTTTACAAATACCTGGGAATTTGATAATCACAAGTTCGTTGATTCAAGATTGAATGCCGAACAATCCATACAAAATTGAGAAATCTCTCTATTTCATTTACTTCAAATCAAGCTGATTATTACCACTTTAGCAAAATAAAAGATATGATTATGTTAAATAAAAGAGGCAATAAAATTGTTAATTGTTAGTGCTTCTTGGATATTCGGCTGATTAGGGAATCTATTGGAAGTTGAGAGTACGATTTTGTTGGCTACAATGAAAGCAGTGTCGTCACATGCTATTAGAATATTTTTTTTCGGAGATATGCTGTTTGTACCGACCCATTTGCAAATGGGTCGGTACAATAATCATTTTCCTTTTTTTCGTGACAAAAGGTAGAGTATGAACGTTCTACGAAGATTTACAGAATAAGAGATGGTGGGAGGATGAGACTCAAGGACGGTCCCATTAAGGGTCAAGCGGGGTCGGTCGCCCTCACCCAATTTTCAAAAACCTTATATTGTATTTTTTAAATTTAAATTTTCAGATATTTTTTCTTGTTTCTTTCACAATTTATTTTAGCCCATCTTCTATCTCGCTCCCACTAGACCATAATTCTGGGTCAGTCCCTTGAGAATATAGTAATCGTAAATGAAGTTTATCCAAAATTTAGCACTCAGATACCATATTTGACTTACCAAACTATTCAAATTTATTGTTTGTACATTTATCCACTACTAGCAGCAAGCGCGTGCGTTGCACGTCTTATATATTAGAAGAATAATATGTGTAATATTTTTTAAGTACAAATAATATTTTTTGTTTAACTAATTGATATTGTTAAAGGAGAAGACATTGAGTTTAGTAAAAGATTCAACATCTTGTTCGTACGACATGCTCCAGCGACCTGTACATCTAGAGCCCATAGCCACTACAAAATCTCATCTTTCGATGACTCTGTTTTAGTAGCAAATTCACATCCTCATACTCTATGAGATCTCCATCAATTTTCAAGTAGTTGAAAAATTCTATCGATCAGTACACTATCTATACTATAAATATGGTGATCATTTTAATTATTATTTCTCCTCTAAATTATAACTGTTTCTTTTATAAGAAATTTCTAAGTTAAACACTATATACATTATTAATTGTGTATATAATTTTTTATATTTATAAATTTTATATATTAATATTAATTAACTTAATAGTTTATGTCATTCATGTTAATTATATATGTAGTATTATTATAATTTTTATTTTGATTTTATATAAGTTTTTATTAATATAATTAGTAATAATAGTGTGTAGTGAAAATTAATTGACTTAATTTTAATAATAATTGAATTGAGTTGAAATAAATTTAATTTTAAGGGTATTATTGACCATAAACATAAAAATGTAAGGATAAAATGGAAAATTAAAGATTTAAGGATAAATGAGGGTATATTGGACATACAACTAAATATGTAAAGGTAAATTTGGTAATAAAAAATTTCTTCTCAATCCACATTTTTAATATATTGTAGATATACTGATATAGATGTAGATGTAGGTAAGCATTAAGTTTGGTAACCTCTCACCAACTCCAGCGGTTCTTTACCAATCTACATTATAATACCAGTAGGCAGATGTAACTACCAACTGTAACCCATTCAACACAACATTTAATATATCTCCAAGTAATGACATGTACAATTAATAGACCAAAATTCGGTTGGTAGATATTTGTGCACTTGATTATCTCCTTGAAAGCAAACTTTTTTGAACTAGTCTATAATCTACTGATTACTCAGTTTAGATGACATTAATGTGAAATGTGTAATTAAATGAATCACTTAATTCTACCTTTCTTTGAATCTATTACATATCGCTACTTAAACTGGTGTTATACCACTAGCGATGCTATATAACATTATTCTTGCTGAAAAGTTTTAAGTCTATCCAACACCCTCTCCGAATCGTAGTTGAAACCTAATGGCTTATGGATGTTGGGTCGAACAATACTGGACAAGAGAATGCATTTAAATACTATGTACCAGACATGGTGTAAGAATTTACCATACTCTATGAAATACTCGAATTCAAAGCATCATCAAGAAATGATAGTAAATTTTACTACATCAATATGAAGCTGCAGCAGCAACAACAGAATTCATAAGCAGTTTTACCACACAAACAAATAAACATTGCTAAAAACAACAATTGACCCCGTTGAGGTTGCCTACTCAAACCTAAACTTTTATCAAATCAAGATTTGATCTCTCAATAGCATATGATCAAATTACTGAGAATTTGATCCAATTTCATTTCTTGGAATACATGGATTCCACCTTCCCATCATTGCCACCAAGCAGCAGGTACTTATCCTTCCTAGTCAATTGAGTGCACTCAAATCCAAGAGCACCACCTAAGACCTTCTGCACATGATTGGCAACCTCGATCGACGACTTACCAGCCTTGCATGTCATCGTGTCTGGTAGCCGGTCGAGGAATGTGATCTCGTACGTGGGCTGGGGGTTCATGAAGTAGAAGTAAGCGTCCCAGAATTTTACACCTCGTACTGTCGTGCCATGGAACATGTTTTGCTTAATGTTCACTGCCACGGGCACAATCCTGTCGCTTAACTCTGCGAACAAAGCGCTGAATCTAAGCAAATAAGGCTCCCGGCACGTTGTCCCTTCAGGGCAAACGACTAAATCACCCTTCTGGAGTAATGTCTTGATCCTGGCAGCATCAGCTTCACGATCACGTGTTAAGGCCACAGCTGGGATTGGTGACAGAAAGCGTGATAACTTGCTAACGCTGTAAGTCACGCAGGAAACTTTGCGTCCAAGCGCAATGGCAATAACGATGGGATCAAGGGCGGTCCGGTGGTTGCACACATAGAGGTTCCCCGGGGACCCAGGGGAGGGCGGTGGAGGTGGGTTACCCTTGATCACAAGGTTGATTCCGAGCATAGGATACGTGTAACGAACAATCCTTTCTGGGAGAGGGAGATTGAAGTAGACTCGAATCAATGAGAGAATAAACCCAAACGGCAACCAAATGTAGGTGATGAGCGCATTGAGTGGAGTCGGGCGTTGGACTAATCGACCATCATGGAAGATTGATCGGCTTTTCAAGCGATCAAGTGGCACCGGTTTTGCTGTTTTGCTGGGGTGAACCATGTATCCCTCCTGTTGAGCATAGGATAAACTATATCATCAAAATATATTGAAACTTTATACTGTCATTGAATGCAGCTGAAATTACAGAAGACTGATAAACAATGCAAATTAGATTGATTTTATTAGAACTACTCGATTCAAATTGCAATTGTCCAAATCACTTCTTTTAGACGAAGCTAAAAGTTACAAAAAAAGCAGAAGTACTATCAAACCGACCCTTAATCTTTACAGGTATTAACACATGCCTTGTTTTTTACCACTTGTCCACTTGGCTTCTGCTGCATGACTGTTTGCAATAGTAAATGCTGTGGACCCTTATGTCTCGATGACGATAGTCAAATTAATTGATTACCTCAACTACTTTTAAAACAAAAAAAATTAATTAGTTTCCTCAACAACTTCATTAATTACAAGGCCCTCAAGTAATTAATGTTTGAACAATAAAGCGATTCTAGAAAATTAAGCAAATAAAATTTAAAATATTACCGGTACAAATCAAGAAATAAAAATATGGCCTAAATCAAGAAATATTAGTTCTTTTATTATGAAAAATAATAATATCACAAATCAACATCAAATTCTTTAATCTTGGATTACATAAATTAAATTATAGTTATAATTAAAAGTATTTTACACAGAAATTCTCAATCAAGAAGTTGGTTTTATAAATTCAACTGAGCAATATCAAGAACTTTACAGTTACTGCTAACGAAATCCTCTTATTTTAATTTCTTGAACTGAGAAATCCATGAATCGAGATTATTTACTGTACTACACGTACTAAAAAGAAATCACTGCAATCTATTCAAAAAACCTGCATAAAATGTGCATATTTTCTTCCCTAAAAAATTCAACAAATTGTAAGAAAAACTGACCTTGCAAATTGACATAAAATCATGATCAGATTCTCTATCTCCAATCCCAATATCAGGTTTTTCTTCCCCGAATTCCTTCAACAAAGATAATCTTTTCCATTTTCCTACAAGAACCCCAGGTTTCTTCACAAACCCTGTAGCTTTCTTGGTTTTAGGGTTCACTTCAATTTCAGTCCCAATCACTTTATCACCTCCCAAGAAATCTTTAACAAATGGATCCACCATTATAGTTGGATTAGCAGTGATGATCACTTTTCTCTTACACTTATCAAACACCTCGAAACTTTCTTGCCTAACATCTGATGCATAGAATCTTGGAAGCGTGGCCCGCGAGACGAGCTCGATATCTCGTACTTTGAGCCCCGAAAAGGCGATGAAAATGAGCATTTGGATTGCTAAGGATTCAGAGACGAATATGTAGGCAATGGCTATGAGAGGAAAGGAGAGGAGAAGGATTAGGCCTCGGAGAAGGCTACCGGCTTCGATGGCAATGAGCATGAAGTAAGGGAAGGAGGAGCGGGAGATTAAGAGGGTGCCATCGAGGTCCGCCGCTATGGAGTGGTGACTCATGGCGGAGATATCACATTTTTCAATTGATGGAAAATCGGTGGTGGTGGGTTCAGGCTTCGGTAGAGACATGGTGGTTCACTTCCGCAGGACAAGAATTATTTCTGTATGTATATTCTAACTGCATGTGTATATATAGGCCTCTATATATCTATCTGATATCTCTCTGTGTGGGAAGGTGGAATGTGGTGGGGGTAAATGGTAATGGTGAGGGAAGGTTTGGTTTGGTTGGTTTAAATGAGGAGATGAAAGGACAGAATTAACCTTGATGGAATGCATAAAATATTTAAGGGAGAGGATTCTATATATATGCACACAACCGTTTACTCAAATTATGACATCTCGGATCTCAAATATGTAATCACGAAAATTGTACACCGAGTCAACAAGATAGAGAAATGATGGATGGGTGACCGGATTCACTCGACGTCCTAGGTTTCGTGATTTATATAGATGATCATACTGCTTGTGCATATAGAGTTATTCTAATTTTTTCAGACCACTACCCTCGATGCTGAGTAAATCCAATGACCCACACTTTACCTCTTACTTATTCAGCAGCCGATGTGTTATGATTTTAATGGTTACTAGTTCGAATTATCGTGATTGAAATGAATTAATCTACTACATGTGCATAAGAACGGATGAGTACTTCTTGTATCAGGGGATAGTGAGTCTTTCAGGGGGTAATTTAGAGAATGACAGAAATGGTTGTGGGATTTTAATGCTTGATTAAGAATTATGTTAAAGTCTGTGTTTGATTGTTTGGTGTGATGAAGAATTTAATGTGTTTATTGACTTTCTGTTAAGGGATAAAATCTTACATCGAATAAAGATGAAAATATAGACCAATTTATAAAGTTTTGGGCTACTCCTCTTTATAAGATTGACCTTTTGAGATGGAAACTTAAATCTTTACATGGTATCAGAGTCCATTAAACTCCAACGAGCGAGTCGATCCGATTAAGACTTAGAAAATAAGCACACGAATTTCAAAATTGATCTGTTCAAAAGAGTCAACATCTTGTGGGGGCATGTTAAGGGATAAAATCTCACATTGATTAAAGATGAAAATATAGATCAACTTATAAATGTAGTGTAAAGATTTGGGGGTCCATCTTAAAAGGTCAACTTTGTTAAGAAGAGTAGCCCGAAATCTTATAAATTGGTTTATGTTTTCATCTTTATTCGATTTGAGATTTTATCCCTTAACATGCCACAGGAAGATGGTGGCTTGTTTTGAACAGACCAATTTTGAAATCCGTATACTCATTTTTCTTAGTCTTAATCGGATCGAATCGCTCGTTGGAACTTTAATGGATTCTGATACAATGTTAAGATTTGGAGGTTCATCTTAAAATGTCAATATGATTAAAAGGAGTAGTCAAAACCTTTATAAGTTGTTCTATATTTGCATCTTTAATCCATGTGAGATTTTATCCCTTAACACTTTTTACTATGCTCATCAGCACAAATTGTTTTTTCTTCTATCATTTGTATGTTTTTGTACTCGTTGTATTGAATTTTTCAATAGATAGAACGCTCGATTATACTAGACGAGAAAAAAATTTGTTAGGGTTCAAGTTTGATTTTTCGTTTACTTGTGATCCAATAGATAGGCATGAGATAAATTTGTTAATTAATCTTCTAGCCAAAAAATATCGAATATGCAATTGTTATTTCTTCTAAAATCTGAACTCTTGAAGCACCGACATTCTGGGATCTATTTATTGCGTCGCTTTCTTCGTCATCCATATTTGATTTGAAATTTCTTATTCTATTTTAAAATTTTAATTAATCAATTTTGTGAATGTAGAGTGCAAAGACACAATGCTATTAATAGGGACAATAATTAATTTAGGGATAATATTTTCCTTTGCGAGAATAAACCATAATAAAATTGATTTTATTTGATATTTGGGAAATAATAAATTAATTCTTTAGGGTGAGTTGTTGGGACAATACTATTTATGAGAAGCTGCAATATTTGGTGGCTATAATTAATTGTCTAATGTTTCACGTTACTCTTTCTTTACAAAATATAGATATTTAGCCCTTGCTTAATGATCGTTATTTGAAAAGTCTTTTTTTCATACTTATTTTTAATCACACGTTCAAATAATAAAATAAAAAATTTTACTTTTTAATCACGCATTCTCCTAAAAAACTACCCCGAACATTATAATGGTCATCAAATTGAAGCTTAGTCAATGAGCCCCCTTTTTTGAATATCTAAATTTTGTAATAATGATTTTCCGAAGAATGCGTGGAGTTAAAAAAAAATTGAATTTACGCAAAAAATTATTTTATGAAAATTCGTGTGATTGAAAATGAGGCTAAAACAGAAACTTAATGATACAAGGATACCGATTGAGATGTGAGAGTGATCGTGTTTGGTTGATATATGATATATCAAAAGGGATCAAATAATTTCTCCTCTCCCTCTAAAAGGGAGCTTAAATTCAAATAATTTAGCTAGTCCTCAATCTTGGAAGGACATAACTTATGTTGCACAATTTTCAAGAGAGTTGGGACAACCCATGAAGCTTATTTCTTTTATAATTTTATCAATTTTTCTTTTATTTTCAGAAATATGAAAAGCAACTCGCCTAAATCATGAGCCACACTTCAAAACACATGATCGATACAACTCGTTTTACGCTTCTGATATAGTTTACCTTTAGACTTTAAAGTATTTTGTGGATTATTTAGAGAAGCCACAATCATAAACGGATCTAATTTAATAGCAAAAATCCATTGTTCACCAAAACAAGAAATTCCAATGCCGTATTACATTTTGGCAAGATATTACAAGTCAAATTTAGTGTCTGTTCTTTTTCGTACAACACTCAACCCACATAAGTTAATTATAAGTATTTTTTTTTTAAAAAAAAGTTGTTTACTTGTTATGATCCCAAGCATTAATTGGCACATTTAGGTGCCCCACTCAGAGCCTAATTTCTTGTTGGGAATAAAGCAATCTTAAGTGTTACTATCCAAACATCACATCCACCTTGAAATTTAATTCTAACTCCGTCCATGAACATTCCTACGATTTTATTATTATTTTTTTTATTATGTAAAATCGTTAAGATGTCAAATATTTTGGATGGGTGGGTGGGTGACCGGATTCACTCGACGTCCTAGGTTTCGTGATTTATATAAATGATCATACTGCTTGTGCATATAGAGTTATTCTAATTTTTTCAGACCACGACTCTTGATGCTGAGTAAATCCAATGACCCACACTTTACCTCTTACTTATTCAGCAGCCGATGTGTTATGATTTTAATGGTTACTAGTTCAAATTATTGTGATTGAAATGAATTAATCTACTACATGTGCATAAGAACGGATGAGTACTTCTTGTATCAGGGGATGGTGAGTCTTTCAGGGGGTAATTTAGAGAATGACAGAAATGGTTGTGGGATTTTAATGCTTGATTAAGAATTATGTTAAAGTCTGTGTTTGATTGTTTGGTGTGACGAAGAATTTAATGTGTTTATTGACTTTATGTTAAGGGATAAAATCTCACATCAAATAAAGATGAAAATATAGACCAATTTATAAGGTTTTGGGCTACTCCTCTTTATAAGGTTGACATTTTGAGATGGAAACCTAAATCTTTACATGGTATCAGAGTCCATTAAACTCCAACGAGCGACTCGATCCGATTAAGACTCAGAAAATAAGCACGTGAATTTCAAAATTGATCTGTTCAAAAGAGTTACCATCTTGTGAAGATATGTTAAGGGATAAAATCTCACATTGATTAAAGATGAAAATATAGATCAATTTATTTTTAATCACACGTTCCCATAATAAAATAAAAAATTCTACTTTTTAATTACGCATTCTCCTAAAAAACTACCCCGAACATTATAATGGTCATCAATTTGAAGCTTAGTCAATGAGCCCCCTTTTTTGAATATCTAAATTTTGTAATAATGATTTTCCGAAGAATGCGTGGAGTTAAAAAAAAATTGAATTTACGCAAAAAATTATTTTATGAAAATTCGTGTGATTGAAAATGAGGCTAAAACAGAAACTTGATGATACAAGGATATCGATTGAGATGTGATCGTGATTGTGATCGTGATCGTGTTTGGTTGATATATGATATATCAAAAGGGATCAAAAAATTTCTCCTCTCCCTCTAAAAGGGAGCTTAAATTCAAATAATTTATCTAGTCCTCAATCTTGGAAGGACATAACTTATGTTGCACAATTTTCAAGAGAGTTGGGACAACCCATGAAGCTTATTTCTTTTATAATTTTATCATTTTTTCTTTTATTTTCAGAAATATGAAAAGCAACTCGCCTAAATCACGAGCCACACTTCAAAACACATGATCGATACAACTCGTTTTACACTTCTAATATAGTTTACCTTTAGACTTTGAAGTATTTTGTGGATTGTTTAGAGAACCTACAAACGTAAACGGATCTAATTTCATAGCAAAAAAAATCCATTGTTCACCAAAACAAGAAATTCCAATGCCGTATTACATTTTGGCAAGATATTGCAAGTCAAATTTAGTGTCTGTTCTTTTTCGTACAACACTCAACCCACATAAGTTAATTATAAGTATTTTTTTTTTAAAAAAAAGTTGTTTACTTGTTATGATCCCAAGCATTAATTGGCACATTTAGGTGCCCCACTCATAGCCTTAATTCTTGTTGGGGATGAAGCAATCTTAAGTGTTACTATCCAAACATCACATCCACCTTGAAATTTAATTCTAACTCCGTCCATGAACATTCCTAAGATTTTTATTTTTATTTTTTGTAAAATTTTTAAGATGTCAAATATTTTGTATAATAAATTTCTTATTATTATTCCAACGGCATTATCAAGTTGTTCTTCCCCAAGATAATTACTTTGATCGTTAATCACTATCCACCTCATATTTGTTATAATCTCGCAATTTTTAAAGACAAATAATTTATATGATTTTCTCATCATTTGAAGTTAGTTATCAATTCCGTCATCAGTCAATAACTATGATTGTCAGCTTATGCAACTTACATCAATCTAATTACGAGTATCGTCATCTAGATGATGGTTTTAATTGAAGACCGTCGATTATCATTGTCGGTAAATAGAGTTGGCACTAGTAAGTGTCGGCTAGACTCCCAATTCTCCTAAATTTTATCAAGACCATAGTTTTGGACCTATAATAGAGACTTCAAGTTGAAGTACCCCCATCAAGAATAATATATAGCATTAGAACCAAGAGACAAAGATAGCGACATCCTACCTATTAAAACTAAGATATACATAAATTTCCGGCTAACAAAATTAATAAAAGGCTTCGATTAAATAGCTATCGAAATTTTTTATCTATTTATTTTAATACGTGAATATGTATAAGAAATAAGAATAACTTATCCGCTATGTTGATGCAATTACAAACGCAACATAATTTTTATAAATTAACATGGTTGGAATCAGATTATTTTATAATACTAGTAGAGATCGTGCGTTGCACGATAATTGATATAACTTTACAAGTGATTTTGTTAAAAAAAGATAAATTATTTTAGAACATCAAAATATTTAACTATGTTGACTGATTAATGTATTTTATATTATTAACGATACAAAGTTATATTGTATGAAAGTCATCAATAGACGAACCCAAAAATATATTCATTATAGAACAATCAACCTACTTCATGAAAGCAAACAGGAAGTTGAAAAATGAGAAGTATGACAATTTTAAACAACTTCATCTATTTAAGAAGAATAATAATTTTATTACAGAACAAGCCACTCATAATATTTTAATTACAAGTACAACATTTCAATGTCTATCATGAGACGTAAAATACAATTGCAATATGATCAGACGGAAAAATTAAAGAAAATAAGCTGGACGTAGTAAGAATCAATTTAGGTTTTGCCTTTGATGAAAGATGCAGTGACATGATTAACATGATTAAAATGGGGCTCCGGCTAACCCTTCAACGGGATCACCTGTGGAAAATTCACTTGAAATTTCTAAAAATTAAATTCATTTGAAATCACGAAGAAAAAATTGATGCCGAACATTAAAAATAAATATACTAAAAACTGGTCAAAAGAAAATAACAAGTGAATGGAAAAATTGTAAAGGGAAGTCTCTCAATGTGTGTCTTTGGGAGAGACATGAGAGATGAGAAGTTGATCAATGAAAAATCTAAAAAGAATGATGAAATCATAGAAGCCAATGGCATCTTTAAAATGTCATACTATTGAAAAATCTTTACTTTTACTATAGAATAAATCAGAAAAGTCTACCTTCCATGAGTTGAATGTCATCTTAAATTTCAAACCATTCATAACAAAAAAAATGTATACAGACCACTCATTCATAACCTCAGAAGATGAGTCAAATGTCCTAAAAGCCAGCTATATAACTTCAATAGATTTATCAAAATGAACGAAATCAAATCTCAGCTATAGACACAAATAATTAAATGAAAGATGAATTAAGAAAAAAATATTGAATATATAAACATGCAAAATAAATGTAAAAATATAAAGCATTTATCTTCGCTTTAACTTATTGGTTTGCAGTGTTAAACCAAACTTTGGCCATAGAGAACTTTCTGATATGTTGTGGAATTAAAATTGATACGGCTTTATTTTTCAAAATGAATATGAAAATTATGATTCCCTAAAACCTTTCAATGTTAAAGACTGATTCTCAATAATATTGTGTCACAAAACAATGATTGTTCATAGTATAAAATCACAGCTCTAAGTAAATATTCAATTGAAAGCCTGATAATGAATAATAAAATGGTTGTATGCTAGTTCAAATAGTAATCTTATTATGCAAATTGTAGAAATCATGAGGGTTGTTTTTATAGTTATTATAGGAAACTATTGGATTTAGATGATTATTCATACATTGAGAAGATTATTTGCCAAAATAGTTTCGCCAATGCTTGGGTTAAGATCTTGAGAGGTCGTAAACCAAGATTGATAAATGATACACAGATATGTGATTTGAACAAATCAATTTTAACTGAAATACAAAATTTAAATCGACAATGCACTTTATTTGATACCTTTAAGCCAAGTGAGAAACACTTCAAGTGCTGAAGAGACCAAAATCCAAGATCTGAAAAAAAAAATGAGGACACAGTTAGTTAAGTTGTGCTTCAATTCTAGCACATGCATTTAAAAATTGGCACCTCAATGATTTCATTCCTAACATTATTGTGGTTTACTAAATCATTAAATCTATGTATATGAACCATAGCAGCATTATGAATCACCTAGTGACCCCATACATTGACCTTCATAATAGTTAAGAAGAATATTAAGATTTTATAAATTAATGTTCAAATCCTAACTATGTATTTTTATGAGATGCACTGAGTCATACCAACACTTACAAAGACTCCTACATCTCTTACGCCAGCTAGAGTCAATAAAAGATTCACAAACAAAAAAAGTTAAAATCTTTAATTTTTAGTGGCTTATGTAATAAATGCCTTGCATTTATCTGTTATACGAAAATTTAGTGATAAAATCATGTTTTTGTATATATGATGAGAAATATAATGTTAAGTTAATTAAGCGGTTTAATTGCAAACCTGGAAGTCCAACAGCAGTTTCTGAGCAAACACGTGAAAAAAATATTTGATCAATATGGAGTACATTTATTAAATTGTTCTCACTTAACAGTAAGCACGAAAAAGGGAGTAGAAATGGAGCTTATGGGTATGATAATTTCGACAATTTGATTTTATACTCAGTGTAAAAGTGTTGCAATCTCTCGAATAAATTTAATATAGTTATATATAAATCAAAAGGTTCCAAATATCTTTTTTCTTTTTCTTTTTTAAATATGCAAAATAAAAAATTTATGAGAAATCCCATGATACAATAAAATAAAAACTAACATACAAACTAAGTTTAAGAAGCAACATACAGTGGTTATATCAGGATTTGCTTTTCATCGAGTAACGATTTATTTTGCTTCAATTACATGTCTCCTGAAAGATTTAAAAAAGGGTCATACCAGGAAAATGGGAAACAAAGTAACATTCTCTTCCCTACATCTAAAATTCTTTCTACTTTTTAATCGTATTCTCCTAAAAAAACTACTCAAAATGTTATTTTGTCTTCAAATAGAAGCTTAGTCAACGAGCCCCATTTTTTTGAATATTTAAATTTTGTAATAATGTTTTTCTTAAGAATGTGTGGTAAAAAAAAAAAATTGAATTTATGCGTAAAATTATTTTATGAAAATTCGTGTGATTGAAAATGAGGCTAAAACAGAGACTTACTGATACAAGGATACCGATTGAGATGTGAGAGTGATCGTGTTTGGTTGATATATGATATATCAAAAGGGATCAAATAATTTCTCCTCTCCCTCTAAAAGGGAGCTTAAATTCAAATAATTTAGCTAGTCCTCAATCTTGGAAGGATGATTACGCCCAAAGTTTATCGCGGTGTTGTAGTGTAGCTTTGGGGTGTCGTATCCACAGAGAGATGGAAATTAAATTAAGGAGTCTCTAAATAGGTGCTCGTTCACTTAAAATTGTCTAAAGATATCAATGTTGATTAGATCAATATCAAAGTTTTTGGAATAAAATTCAGTAATTAAAATAGTGAAGCTCAGAATTCCCTCACCCGGATTAGATCATTCAATGTCAATCATTCAAATTAATAACACAATTAAAGGCTTTCATCCCGGCACTTTAATCGGATGATTTGATGTTTAAGATCAATGTAATTCACAATTGTACTTGTAGATCCTAATTTTCTTTCACAATTTTCACAAGCAATTATTGGAATTAGATTATAAACCCAACCACATACATGTAGCATAAAGTTGTAAATAATCACACCAATAATATCCAAGTAATGAAAATTCAATAAGTATTTCGATTATTCAATAGGAAGAACATGATTAATCCTATGAAAACCTAATACAAATTAAACCAAACTCACAACAAATCCATCAATAAACTTATATGAAATTGAAATTCAATGATTAGTTTAATTCCACGATAGAAGAAACATGATTAAGTCTATGAGAAATCGAGTAAACATTAAACCAATTCCACATATACATATAAGAATGAAACCCTAGATCTACAAGTGTTTTAAATCAGATAAATACCAAAGGAATTGAACAATTGACATGAAATCCCAAAAATCGGTGAGTTCCTTCTTTGCTTCACATGATTCTTTAGCCTTCCATGGAGTTTTCTTGTTCCCAAGGTGAAAATAATTGTTCCAAGATGATGAATAATGGCTTCTGGACGTGTTTTGATCTATTTAGGTCGAGAAAATCAAGCAAAACGCGTTTCCATAGGTGTTTAGGTTATTTCCGAAATTAGAACAGATCTGCCGAAAAAATTCCTAAGCTACCGCTTAGTGTAAATTCAAGCGGTAGCTTAGTTCAATGATATTTGCCTTTGAATTCTCGGTAGGGTTGTGGGCGACCGCTTGCCAATTTACCCCAAGCGACCGCTTAGTTATAGTATTCTTCCGCCGGACAGCTTTTAGTATTTTGCCAATATCTTTCTCTCCCGATATCCGATTGAGGTGATTCAAAGTGAGTTGGAAAGCTGACTCGATGAACTACAACTTTCATTCAGATGTCAACTTCCAATTCACTCTTATACCAAGTGAAACAACGGTCTCAAGATGAGGCTAAAAACCGATGCAAAAGTTTTCAACTTGAAAGTTGATGTGTGAGAATGTCTTGCTATATGTCACCCCTTTGACTCCTTTCTTCCTCCAATTGGCGCCGAACACTCTCAAATCTTCATATCTTGATTTTCCTTGCCGAGTCATCTTTTGGTATTTGTAATTTGGTCCTTTAACTTTCGCTTTCTTCTATTTTGATCATTTTTTCACTTGTTTCTTCCATTTTTCACTTGTTTCACCCATTTGCCACCTAAACCAAGATATAGAAACATTTAGTGCATTTCGGTGTCAAATAATCATATAAATGAAAATATTAAAGGGTGAAAAACGTAACAAATGTGCTATTATCACACCCCCCAACTTGCTTATTGCTAGTCCCTAGCAATTTAATACAAAACGAAACAAGCAAATACTAGTCAACGTCGTAAGTCAAATTATCAAGTTCTAATTCACCACAATGCATGCTCTTTTCAAACTCAACACCACAAAGAAATCAATAGTGTCATGATCACCAAAATGTCAAAAACACATGCGAAATGTGTAAGTGTGTGTAAAGCCATAACCATCTTATCGCTAACCCTAACACATGCAACATCAAGTATATCTCGAGTTAAAGATTCAGCTCCATAACTCACGGGTATCAAAGTGTTTAGTACGGGATTTCTCTCTATGGAGCTGAGAATAAGATACACTCAAATATGGAGGCTTAAATATTCATGCACAAGTAATAAGCAAACATTGATCCTGTGATAGACATACTTTCAAATGAGAATCTATCAACTTCTTACCACAGCCTACTTGGGATCCAAACGGTCAATACAAAAGGTTGGACGAAGTTTTGGTTGGGTTTTATGAGGCTAAGAGGTATAAGATTCAAAGCACTTCCAAGTATGCAACCAAGCACATTATCAAGCATTTCTAATTGGCATTTCAAATTGATCACAGCATTCAATAGGTACCATTTGTCGACATTTCAAACCCCAAAGTCAATCAAGTAGAGCATCTTCAATGATTCTTTTTTTTTTTTCAATTTTTGTTTTTTTTTTGTTTTTTTTGTTTTTTTTATAACTTGAATCCACCCCAACTCTTGTCATTCTTCTTGCTTCTATTCTTCACAAATCGCATCTAATACTTATTACACACTTGGAAGTAAAAGAAGTGGGAAAATAAGCATATACTTCGGTATGGAAAAGTATGGATAATGTATGTGCAAGAAGGGAAAGGTTAGACATGTGTATATGGCTCAACGTGGCAACTAGGGGCTGTATTTAGTGCAAAAAAAAAACGTTTGAGAGGCTCAAATGTTGATCCTAAATTGACCTTTATCATATCCCAAGTAATCCACTATCTTACCACAAACCATGTAATGTTATTCTCACAAAAGTTTCCAATTCACAAGATCAATGGATGCCTACCACCGTTTGTAGTGTGATATGACTCTCAATTCTCACTAATTCTCACATAAAGAAACTTCAACGAGAGACTCCTCTAGCCACATGTGTTAAACAACCATCTTACCACAAGGCTTGTGTGCATAAAAATAATTCAGCAAGTGTATTGACATCTAGACTTTCATAACAAAATTAACTCCTAGTGGCATATTTTGTCATGCAAGGGCACAACATGCAGCAAATCAGAGACTTAAGAGAAAAAAAATTAAACCAATCATGACAAATTCAACAAGGGTACATGATAATCATGGTAGAATCCAAAGTAACTCTCCCCCCAACTAAATATTGCATTGTCCTCAATGCATAAACAAGAATACTAAATAGGGAAGGAAAGATATCACCTGGAGGCGGATGTGAGTCAACATAAGCACGAAGAAAGGTGAACCTGGAAGTTCTCAATGGGATGGTAATGCAAGAAAAAGAACAAAAATAACTAAAATATGAATGCAAAAACAAAAAGAAATGAAATGAATAAACTTCCCATGGGTTGCCTCCCAAGCAGCGCCTTTGTTTATCGTCGTTGGCTCGACCCAATGTTCCCATTTTTAGCCCGCATCTAGCCAGGGCGATCCCAAGTTTCCTTGCAGTGTATTAAACTCATTGGCCATAACCATCGGTACAACTCCTCTGCCTCCATCTAATACATGTGTGGGGTCACTAGGAGAGGGCTTGAAATTTGTAGTGGGGGCCTCTTGTGTGAGTGTGTCAATCATGTGAGTTTGTTGACACTCATCATCTTCCTCTGGCTGCCTGGTGATATGAAAAATGTTGACTTCTAGAGTCATATTCCCAAAGGACAATTTCATGAGACCATTTCTACAATTAATCAAAGCATTAGCAGTAGCGAGGAATGGTCTACCAAGAATGATAGGAATTTTAGAAGCAACACTCACATTAGCTTTTACATCCACGACCAAGAAATCAACGGGATAGTAAAATTTATCAATTTGAACTAAGACATCTTCAATTACTCCCCTAGGTTTAATAGTGGACCTATCAGCTAATTGTAGGACAACAGAGGTAGGCTTCATCTCACCTAATCCTAGCTGCGAGTAAATAGCATAAGGCATGAGATTGACACTAGCCCCTAGATCAAGAAGAGCTTGTCCAATCTCATGGTTTCCGATGATGCAAGAGACAGTAGGACAACCAGGGTCCTTATACTTTGGTGGTGTCCTTTGTTCAATGACAGCACTCACATGTTCAGTCAAAAAGACAGTTTTCTTGACATGATGTTTCCTTTTGACAGTGCATAAGTCCTTAAAGACTTTAGCATAAGCAGGAACTTGTGAAATCACATGCAAGAAAGGCAGATTAATTTTCACTTGCTTTAGGTGCTCTAAAATCTCGCTATGATGGCCAACAGATTTCGAGGTGGACTTTAGAGCTTGAGGGAAAGGTACTCTCACTGAATGTTCCACTACCTCCTCACTAGGGCTGTTCTCATTCGATTCACTAGACTTTTTTTCTATTTTCCTAGGTTTGGAAGTTGGCTCTAAGACTTTCCCTGAACATGTGGTTATGGCATTCACTTCCCTAAGATTGGTCTCATGTGGTCCTGAAGTTTGTGCCATGTGTTGCCCCCTAGGATTTGGTTGCGCTTGGGCAGGAAATTTTCCATGCTCTACTACAGCTAAGGCATTGGTCAGTTTAGACATATGACTTTTCATTTCTTTATTTTCCTCAACAATTTGAGTAATCACAGTCTCAAACTTTTGGTTTGTTTTACTTTGTGCCTCGATGAATGCATGTAGAGTGTCTTCTAAGGAATTCCTAGATGATACGGGTTGATGTGAGGGTGCAATGTAAGCTCTATTGAATTGGGAAGGTTGCTGGTTTTTAGATTTCCAGTTGAAATTAGGATGATTTTCCCACCCTGAGTTATAGGTCTCGGAGTAAGGGGTATGGGGCTTTTGATATACACCTAAAGTATTACAGTGTGCCTCATAAAGTCCCCTCATCTCAGCATAAGTAGCGCATTCTTGCACAGGGTGGTCACTTCCTCCACACACAAAACAATTACCACTGGACTCAACACGGGATGCACTATGTACAGATTTCGAGTCTCTAGCACGTAAGGTCTCAAGTTCTTTAGTTAGGGCTTCTACCTTTGCTCTAAGGCTATCCTCCTCCCTAAGGTGATATATACCTGTGCTAGTGGGATTACTTGCTTGCGGGCCGTGACCTATTAGTACTCTCAGTGGCACTAGGTCCGATCCATGTATGAGCTTTCTCAGCTAGTTCATCTAGGTATTCCATGGCTTCGTCAGGATCCTTCCGTAAAAATTCACCATTGCACATCATTTCTACGAATTGGCGCTCCCTAGGTGATAATCCCTCATAGAAGAAACTCACTATACGCCAACTCTCATAACCATGGTGGGGACAAAGGGTTTGTAGTTCTTTAAATCTTTCCCAGGTCTGATATAGGGTCTCACTATCCTTTTGACTAAACGTAGAAATTTGCTTTTTAAGTGCGTTAGTCTTATGGTGGGGAAAGTATTTATTAAAGAAGGCTTGAGTCATTTCATCCCAGGTGCCAATCGAACGTGGTCTCAATGAATACAACCAGCTTTTTGCCCTTTCCTTAAGGGAGAATGGAAAGAACTTAAGCCTAATTGCATCCACTATACCATGTTGATTGTGGAAGGTTGCTACTACCTCCTCAAATTCCCTAATATGCACATACGGGTTCTCATTTTCAAGTCCATGGAAATTTGGGAGAAGTTGAATCATTCCAGGATTAAAATCTACACGTGGCATATTGGGTGGGAACATAATACATGATGGTGTAGATGTGCGTGTGGGGTGAAGATAATCATGCAAAGTTCTGTAAGGAGCATTATGCTCACTATCAGACATTGTGTTACGTGATGTGGTGGTCGTGGCAATAGATGTAGTGTCAAAAATAGGGTTAGGAAGAGATTCAAACACTGGACGAAGTCTTTCGGTAGAGCTTCCTATATCGTCTCGATCCCTGCTCATAAACACAAGCAAAAGAAAAAAAAAATGGAACTATGTGAACAACAAGAGATAATAACGAAAGAAAATAAACTAACAAAAAAAAAATGAAATGAAAATAAAAAAGGGAACGAAGTCACCCTTTTGTTAGAAGATCCTTCAATTTATTGTACCGTCTCCCTGGCAGCGGCGTCAAAATTTGATTACGCCCAAAGTTTATCACGGTGTTGTAGTGTAGCTTTGGGGTGTCGTATCCACAGAGAGATGGAAATTAAATTAAGGAGTCTCTAAATAGGTGCTCGTTCACTTAAAATTGTCTAAAGATATCAATGTTGATTAGATCAATATCAAAGTTTTTGGAATAAAATTCAGTAATTAAAATAGTGAAGCTCAGAATTCCCTCACCCGGATTAGATCATTCAATGTCAATCATTCAAATTAATAACACAATTAAAGGCTTTCATCCCGGCACTTTAATCGGATGATTTGATGTTTAAGATCAATGTAATTCACAATTGTACTTGTAGATCCTAATTTTCTTTCACAATTTTCACAAGCAATTATTGGAATTAGATTATAAACCAACCACATACATGTAGCATAAAGTTGTAAATAATCACACCAATAATATCCAAGTAATGAAAATTCAATAAGTATTTCGATTATTCAATAGGAAGAACATGATTAATCCTATGAAAACCTAATACAAATTAAACCAAACTCACAACAAATCCATCAATAAACTTATATGAAATTGAAATTCAATGATTAGTTTAATTCCACGATAGAAGAAACATGATTAAGTCTATGAGAAATCGAGTAAACATTAAACCAATTCCACATATACATATAAGAATGAAACCCTAGATCTACAAGTGTTTTAAATCAGATAAATACCAAAGGAATTGAACAATTGACATGAAATCTCAAAAACCGGTGAGTTCCTTCTTTGCTTCACATGATTCTTTAGCCTTCCATGGAGTTTTCTTGTTCCCAAGGTGAAAATAATTGTTCCAAGATGATGAATAATGGCTTCTGGACGTGTTTTGATCTATTTAGGTCGAGAAAATCAAGCAAAACGCGTTTCCATAGGTGTTTAGGTTATTTCCGAAATTAGAACAGATCTGCCGAAAAAATCCCTAAGCTACCGCTTAGTGTAAATTCAAGCGGTAGCTTAGTTCAATGATATTTGCCTTTGAATTCTCGGTAGGGTTGTGGGCGACCGCTTGCCAATTTACCCCAAGCGACCGCTTAGTTATAGTATTCTTCCGCCGGACAGCTTTTAGTATTTTGCCAATATCTTTCTCTCCCGATATCCGATTGAGGTGATTCAGAGTGAGTTGGAAAGCTGACTCGATGAACTACAACTTTCATTCAGATGTCAACTTCCAATTCACTCTTATACCATGTGAAACAACGGTCTCAAGATGAGGCTAAAAACCGATGCAAAAGTTTTCAGCTTGAAAGTTGATGTGTGAGAATGTCTTGCTATATGTCACCCCTTTGACTCCTTTCTTCCTCCAATTGGCGCCGAACACTCTCAAATCTTCATATCTTGATTTTTCTTGCCGAGTCATCTTTTGGTATTTGCAATTTGGTCCTTTAACTTTCGCTTTCTTCTATTTTGATCCTTTTTTCACTTGTTTCTTCCATTTTTCACTTGTTTCACCCATTTGCCACCTAAACCAAGATATAGAAACATTTAGTGCATTTCGGTGTCAAATAATCATATAAATGAAAATATTAAAGGGTGAAAAACGTAACAAATGTGCTATTATCAAAGGACATAAATTATGTTGCACAATTTTTAAGAGAGTTGGGACAACCCATGAAGCTTATTTCTTTTATAATTTTATCAATTTTTCTTTTATTTTCAGAAATATGAAAAGCAACTCGCCTAAATCACGAGCCATACTTCAAAACACATGATCGATTCAACTCGTTTTACACTTCTGATATAGTTTACCTTTAGACTTTGAAGTATTTTGTGGATTATTTAGAGAACCTACAAACGAAAACGGATCTAATTTCAGAGCAAAAAAATCCATTGTTCACCAAAACAAGAAGCTCCAATGCCGTATTACATTTTGGCAAGATATTACAAGTCAAATTTAGTGTCTGTTCTTTTTCGTACAACACTCAACCCACATAAGTTAATTATAAGTACTTTTTTTTTTTTTAGAAAAAAGTTGTTTACTTGTTATGATCCCAAGCATTAATTGGCACATTTAGGTGCCCCACTCATAGCCTAATTTCTTGTTGGGGATGAAGCAATCTTAAGTGTTACTATCCAAACATCACATCCACCTTGAAATTTAATTCTAACTCCGTCCATGAACATTCCTACGATTTTTTATTTTATTTTTATGTAAAATTTTTAAGATGTCAAATATTTTGTATAATAAATTTCTTATTGTTATTCCAACGGCATTATTAAGTTGTTCTTCCCCAAGACAATTACTTTGATCAAAGATGCAGTGACATGATTAGCATGATTAAAATTTGGCTCCGGCTAACCCTTCAACGGGATCACCTGTGGAAAATTCACTTGAAATTTCTAAAAATTAGTTTCATTTGAAATCACCAAGAAAAAATTGATGCTGATCAGTAAAAATAAAATATACTAAAAACTGATAAAAAAGAAATGACAAGTGAATGAAAAAGTTGTGAAGGGAAGTCTCTCAATGTATGTCTCTGAGAGAGACATGAAAGATGGGAAGGGGATCAATGAAAAATTAAGAAAGAATGATGAAATGATAGAAGTTAATGACATTTTTAAAAGACCACACTATTGGAAATTCTTTACTTTTACTATAGAATAAATCAGAGAAATATAGTTTCCATGAGTTGAATGACATGTTAAATTTCAAACCATTCATAACAAAAAGAATGTATACAGACCACTCATTCATAACCTCAGAAGAGAAGCCAAATGTCCTAAAAGTCTGCTATATAACTTCAATAAATTTATCGAAATGAACGGAATCAAATCCCAACTATAGACACAAATAATTAAATGAAAGATGAATTAAGAAAAAAAATATTGAATATATAAACATGCAAAATAAACATAAAAATATAAAACATTCATCTTCGCTTTAACTCATTGGTTTACATTGTTTAACCAAACTTTGCTATAAAGAACTTTCTGATATGTTTTGAAATTAAATTTGATACGTCTTTGTTTTTCAAAATGAATATGAAAATTATGATTCCCTCAAACCTTTCAATGTTAAAGACCGATTATCAATAATATTGTGTCACAAAGTAATGATTGTTCATAGTATAAAATAACAGCTCTAAGTAAATATTCAATTGACGGTCTGATTATGAATAATAAAATGGTTGTATGCTAGTTCAAATTGTAATCTTATTCTGCAAATTTTAGAAATCATGAGGGTTGTTTTTATAGTCATTCTAGGAAAATTATGGATTTAGATGACTATTCATACCTTGAGAAGATTATCTGCCAAAACAGTTTCGCCAATGCTTGGCATAAGATTTTGAGAGGTTGTAAACCAAGATTGATAAATGATACACAAATATGTGATTTGAACAAATCAATTTTAACTAAAATACAAAATATAAATCGATAATGCACCTTATTTGATACCTTTAAGCCAAGCGAGAACACTTCAAGTGCTGAAGAAACCAAAATCCAAAATCTGAAAAGAAATGAGGACACATGTAGTTAAGTCGTGCTTCAATTCTAGCACATGCTTTTAAAAATTGGCACCTTAATGATTTCATTCCTAACATTATTATGGTTTACTAAATCACTAAATCTATGTATACGAACCATAGCAACATTGACCTTCAGAATAGTTAAGAAGAATATTATGATTTTATAAATTAATGTTCAAATCCTAACCATATATTTTTATGAGGTGCACTGAGTCATACCAATACTTACAAAGACTCCTACATCTCTTACGCCAGCTAGAGTCAACAAAAGATTCACAAGCAAAAAAAGTTAAAATCTTTAATTTTTAGTGGCTCATGTAATAAATGCCTTGCATTTATCTATTATACAAAAATTTAGTGATAAAATCATGTTTTTGTATATATGATAAGAAATATAATGTTAAGTTAATTAGGTGGTTTAATGGAAAACCTGGAAGTCCAACAACAATTTCTGAGCAAACACATGAGAAAAATATGTGATCAATATGGAATACATTTATTAAATTGTTCTCACTTAGCAGTAAGCAAGAAAAAGGGAGTAGAAAATGGAGCTTATGGGTATGATAATTTCAATAATTTGATTTTATGTTTAGTGTGAAAGTGTTGCAATCCCTCGAATAAATGTAATATAGTTATATATAAATAAAAGAGTTTCAAATATTTTTTTTTTTGAATATGCAAAATAAAAAATTTATGAGAAATCCCATGATACAATCAAATAGAAACTAACATACAAACTAAGTTTAAGAAACAATATACAGTGGTTATATCAGGATTAACTGTCACGATTTGTTTTGTTTCAATTCCATGTCTCCTGAAAGATTTTAAAAAGGTCACCTGACCCCTTCGAGAGAGAACACAATGGGAGTCTTCGGCATTTGCAACAAGAAGTTGATTATTTCGGACGATTGCAACGCGGACTGTGCATCCAGCAAATGGTCCATTGTAATCAAAGAGAGCTTCCTATGTTCATAAAGATATTTAGTAAGAAATAATATGAGATAAAAATTCAACCAAAAGAAAATTACAACACATCTAAAAAATCATATATCATGTTCATTTAGGTTCAAATGAGGGTATACCAGACTGTATATTTTTCAATTTTCATTAATGTAGTGAATGCAATCTTATTTGTTAATAGTTAAACATGCACCAAAGATATCTCTTTCAGAAAATGCATAAAAATCTCACATTGAATATAATTTCTCATGTTTATAGAGAATCATAGATTGATAAATTTTATAATCTTTTTTGTTAGTAGAAATATCATTTAGCTCAGAGATCAAAATGCACGTCTTTTGTGTAAACTGAGTACTGATTTTAGCCACTAAAATACTACAGTATTACGCAGCTATCGCTACAATTAAAGTGTTATTTAGTCAAATGCATTCCAATTAAAGACATATATAAGACTAACCAAAATCTCCTTAGAAGACCAGTAATCTATTTGGCCATTAACTTCACCATTCTTAGGTGACCGTATTGAACCTTCTAAATTACCCCCATGTTGGTCCATTTTGTCACTAAATAAAGCTAACTCTCTCTACCCTCTTTGTCAAGAACATTATATTGATGCGCATCATCATACAAGTAAAAGGAAAAGAGAAAATGTGATAGATATATTATATCTAAATCCTTAAAAAGTATGAATTTGTAGCCTATTTTAGTAATAGGAATTGGTTGGAACCACCACATTAGTCAGTGGATATTGTCTTCTATTTATATGTTTCTACATATGCTCACTAGTCTTAGCAGATTGCATAATTATGACATTCAAATGAATGTGCACAATTCTGGGTCACAATGACAGCACTTTAAAACAAACCCTACAACATACCATAGAAAATGACCAAGAAATAACACTCCATTCACTTTTGGTGAATAAGTGGTATCCATCTCCTCAAGAAGTTCAAAAATACATGAATCATATACAAAGCGCAAAGATTTGTTAAAAAGCCAAAAAATACCAAAGAAATCCATGATTCAGAGTGAAGATGGGAAGTTTGACTTTAGATGAGAGAAGAGATGAAGAAAAAAGAAGGGAAGAATAAAATAGAAGTCTGGCAAAGGTTGTTTGGAAAAGTAGAGTAAAGAGGCACGGGTGATTACATGAGAAAATGGAGAAAAGATGCAATAGAGAGAGAACCAGTGCACCACCTAATGTAAGATTATACTAAACAATAAATTTCTCAAATATGTTTGAAAGAAATGAATGAAAATAGAAGTAATACTTCTTAGCACATAACAAAGAATACGACCACTTAGATAAAAATAGTACTGTTATAACATTGAGTAGCTTCTAACTTTAAAGAGAGGATGGCATTCCTGAATATCTTAAAAACACATGATATGATTTTATAGATTGAATTTTTGGAGCTCACTATACTTTTGCTATACCCTTCTATTGCTAACATGAACAATTATTGTCTGTTAAATTGTCATTTATTCAAGACTTCAATTTTTTTTTTATGTTTTGATGTGTGTCATCTACATTAATTTAGTTCTCGTGCTTAGCACTTCCAATGCAAAAAGGGTCTCCTCTTTTATAGTTGTAGGGATTTGCATGAAAAAATAACCAACCACCTCATATAAAATTTAGACATAATAAAACTAATGTACAAAACCATAATCATCTTTACAAATATCAAGAAATTTGTTTAAACAGTGCACACGACATCTAAAAAATAATTTAATTGATAATTAACTTTCTAGAATTGAAGTAGTCTGTAGTTTTTTGCATACTTTGATCTTATGAACAAAAAAAAATTATTATGTTCTTTTCAAAAGTTAGAAATCTAGATTGGAGGCTACATGGAAAAGTAAAATCATCCATTAGTGGAGGAGAAGATTGTAGAATACTAATCAATATTACATAGAAAGGACATTTTTAATTAACAATTTTTTTATGGATTTAAATATTCAATAACTTTACAAATACTTGATTTTTTTTTTTTTTTTAATGGAGATCTCTGGGGTAACTAAATAATAGAAAAATGATCCTAGAAAAATGAAAAAATCAAGTAAAGATGAATGAAAAGAAAAATGAAGAAGAGCTTGAGAATGAAAAGAAAAATATAAGAAAAGATGAATGTAACGATACCCTGTGTTTAGTCCTCTAAAAACACCTGAAGCTCATTTGTCTCCTACTTTTGAAGAATAAGTTTCAATCCAACAAGCATGAAAGAAAGCTCAAGGAAAAAAAATTCAAAAACAAATAATATTATATAATATAAAGTTTAAAGAGAGTAACATGTACAGGAAACAAACCACAATACCTTCAATTCACAATATATATACATATTTTATAATTTTGTTTTAAAAAATTCTTGCAGATCTAGAATCATACAATAAAATCGAACCACCATACTTTCGATTCATAATAAAAATCTATATTCACTTACCAAAAAATCTTGTTTCAATAATTCTTTCAATTGATTTATGATGAAAACATCAAACATTTGCAAAAGAAAACAAAAATAGAGGGTTAGCACTTTTAGGTTGGTGCACACAAGAAAACTTCGGCAATAATACACAGCATATACACAAAATCGTGTAAAAAATAGAAGAGAGAAGAAGAAAAAAAGGAGAAATCTTGTACAATATGGACTGTTGCGTGGAGAAATAGGGAAAGAGTCGAAGAAGTAAAAGAAATGATTAAAAAATACATTAATGTCATGCATGAAATAAAATAAAATTGATATTAAATATGATATCAACATGACATCATTGATGATGCCTTATGAATAGTAATCAATTTTGCTCTTTTATATATTGCAGTGATAATAGAGATTTTTAATTTATTAAAAATAATTCATCCTATCAATTCAGGTTAAGATCGAGAAATGTTATTATATAATAGAGGTTATTAATTTATATGAATTCAAGCTATTAAGTCTTACGATTCGAAACTTGATTCTGCTTACACAAACAACGTAGTTGTTGCTCGTCTATGCGATTTTCTTGTTTTGTTTCGTTCTTCATATGTTGGTTGGCGACTTGATTTCACTGGGACTTTGGAGTGTTGCGTGAACTGCATCAAGGAAAAACAGACCAAAACCTAGGATAGCTAACGCTACCTTGACTGAAGACATGGGATTGCTGTAGAAGTCACATGCTGAGCAAGTTCTTGCCTTAAACTTTAAAAGTTCATCGGTCCAGCCCAGTCTGAGTTTGGACTTAACTCGTTTTGGATTCGGACCATAACTAAACTAGTCTTACAAATTGGTCCCCAAGATAATTCGTTTGAAGGCAATGCTTCAAGGTCAATTGACGAAAATAGCATCTGATCATGCTTATTAACGAATTGTGTCAGCATAGGTCAACAGTTTGTTCAACTTGGAATTTGCAGCATATGAAGATATTCCCGACATTATTTATAGTTCCAAAATCAGTTCAGTGACGAAACTGTCCAAATTTTCATTAAATTGTCATGTAAAACTCAAGAAAACCTATTACACTTCAAATTTTTGTATAATAGTCCAAAATCTAATTTTATAAAGTTGAACATATGAGGGTCGTGATAATTTAATAGAAATTCAAATTGTTTAAATATTTGAAAATATGTTGCGAGGGACAGATACAACTTGAGGCTCGAGACACTTCATATGTTTAGATCATTTTACTTTAATAGATTTTGAGTCGACTTTAAAAACTACGGATCAAGTTAAACTAAGTCTATCGATGATTATAAAAGAGCATCAAGAAAGTAAACAAATTCATTCAGTATTTGTTACATAAAACCAACATACTGTCTCCTTAAATTCTTCAAATCCACAGATAAAATTACTGACTACAATAAACACAATCTAGATGATGAAAAGACAATAAATTTGCAATTTTTTCACACTTCATAGCAACTCCAGAGAGGCAAAAACTAAGGCAAACAGGAATCCTCTTCAGTTGCCACTCTTGAATGGGATGGCTCTAATGATAACCTGGTGATAAAGGGCAGCCAGTGCAGCTCCGATGAAAGGTCCGACCCAAAAGATCCACTGAAGAAAGACACGAGTGACACAAATGTAAGTACGGCCGGGCACGAAATCATATGTCATAAACAGGTAAGGAGATAGTCTATGGAAGTTACGGATGTAAACTTACATGGTCGTCCCATGCGTTATCTTTGTTGTAAATGATGGCAGCACCAAGGCTTCGGGCTGGGTTGATACCGGTTCCAGTGATGGGGATTGTTGCCAAGTGAACCAAAAAGACGGCAAACCCAATTGGGAGTGGAGCCAAAACCTATGAAATTCGGGAAGTTAGGAGTCATCAAGATGGCATCCCACAATGAGATTCTAGTTATGGCACAAATCATACAGTTGAGGCCAAGCTAAATCTGCAAAATTGCTCGTTTCTAGTTAAGTGCAAAAGAATGTCGAACCAGCACTTCAGAAGTGGAAGATAAGGACCTCTTATCTCTCTATCGAGCACGTACTATTGATTGATCAAATTATATAATCATAGTCCAACATGTCTTTTAAAGAACTCGAATATCGGATCAAGCACAATCAAACAGAATGCAGACCCTACCTTACCTACTCTCGATGAAGAAAGTCCAATTTTCCCAACACCGACATAATCTATAGCCGACGAGGCAAGAGTACATGGTTAAAATATCTATAATACAAAGAAATACTTACAGGGACATGCGAGTCTCTGGCATTTCTCTTGGCATCAGTAGCCGAGAAGACAGTGTAAACAAGAACAAAGGTGCCAATAATCTCAGCACCAAGTCCATCACCCTTAGTGTAACCATGGGCAACAACATTTGCACCACCACCGTTAGCCTTGTAAAAAGAAGGCTCGAAGCCCTTTACAACGCCCGCGCCGCAGATTGCCCCGAGGCATTGCATCACAATATAGAAAATTGCCCGGGTTAGTGACAATTTCCTTGCTAGGAATAGACCAAATGTTACTGCAGGATTTATGTGCCCACCTGAAATTACCCATAAAAAATTTCAAATATCAGTACATGAAAAAGCTCCAATAATCTAAAAACAAGGGCATTATAATCACTTATCATAAGTTCTTTTCCAGAAATTATATCAAAGATTTGGCCTTTTTTTTGTATGAATTATACGTTTAACTCATATTTGAAGAAATATTTTTTGCATAGCATCAAAGAGAGTAGATCTAAAAGAACAAAAACCATTAAATTTTGGCAGGATTTGAAGAAAAGAAGCAGGGATTAAATTCTGTCACATTCAAGACTTAAACTTGAAAAACAACAGCAAATTATCACAAACAATAAGAAATTACTCTACATTCCATTGCCAAAATCCCATGAAAATGAGGGCTCAAAAGTATTAGTACATTCTTGTCTTGTTTGGAGGATAAAACCGACTTGTCCAATATTGCTAACAAACAAGAAACACTCTGGATTTACTTAAATTAATAGTATATTCTTGGCATGTTTGAAGATCAATCTTGTTCATTATATTATTTAGTTTCATCGAATACTACGCATTAAACAGGCAAGACTCTAGTAATAGGACATTCTTGGCACTTTTAAAGATCAAATCTTGTTCACCATTCAATGTTGTCTACTACTGCGTAACGAGAATCTAGATTTACTTAAACCAATGGTACATTCTCGGCATGCTGTCAAATTTTGTTCATTATACTATATAGTTCCATCCAGCACACAAGACTCCAGATTTTCTTAAACAGTAGTACATTCTTGGCATGTTTGAAGATCATACTCGTACATTATACTATATAGTTCCATCCAGTACTACACACGAAACACACAAGACTATAGATTTACTTAGCAACTGATTATAAAACACAAAAAGAAGCTGCATACTTTCATTTTTCAAGATCCCATGAAAATATGGATTCAAAATTAGTGGTGCATTAACATTCTTGGCATGTTCGAAGATATAATCTTGTTCTTTATACTACTAGTTCCATCTAATACTACCTACCAAACATGCAGGACTCTAGATGTACTTAAGCAACAGATTATAGAACACACACAGAAGCTTCATTACATTTTCCAAGATCCATGACAATGAGGACTCAAAACTGGTGGTACATTAATATTCTTGACACGTTCAAAGATAAAATCTTGTTCATTATACTACTGGATTCCATCTAATACTGTACACCAAACTAGCAAGACTCTCGATTTACTTAAGCAACAGATTGTAGAACTTAAACAGTAGCTGCATGCTTTACATTTTTCAAACATGCAGGACTCTAGATGTACTTAAGCAACAGATTATAGAACACAAACAGAAGCTGCATTACATTTTCCAAGATCCATGACAATGAAGACTCAAAACTGGTGATACATTAATATTCTTGACAAGTTCAAAGATAAAATTTTGTTCATTATACTACTGGATTCCGTCTAATACTGCACACCAAACTAGCAAGACTCTCGAATTACTTAAGCAACAGGTAGTAGAACTTAAACAGTAGCTGCATGCTTTACATTTTCCAAGATCCCATGAAATGAGGACTCAATATTAGTAGTACTAATACATTCTTCGCACGTTCGAATTTAAATCTTGTTCATTATAAATTCAGTCCACTACCAAACACGCAGGCCCTAAATTTTTTTAAGCAACAAAGAACAGAACACACATAAATTGAGAGAGGGAGAGACCTGAGATGCCAGCAGTGCAGTAGACAAGGGCAAAAATCATGCCACCAAAGGCCCAAGCAATGCCCTGAATACCCACAGAAGTACACTTACTGCCAGACCTGCTCACACCCATTACAGTCAAGATTGTGATATAAAGGAACAAGAAAGTGGCCATAAACTCAGCAATCCCAGCCCTCCAAAAGGACCATGATTGGAGTTCGCCAGGCTCAAAAAGTGGAGCTGGAGGTGGCTCCTTGTAGTCCTTGCTCTGTGCTGAGGTACCCAATGGCTGCCTCTCTGTGAATTTGTTGGCTCCTAGCCTTACATCTTCCTCTTTACCCTCCATCTCTCTCTCTCTAGAACTCTGCAAAAATGGCAAGAAAATTTGGAATAGATTATGGGTTTTATTAGTGAAAGAGTGGTTTATATAGAGGTATTAGATAGATAACTGGCCATTCTTGAAAGTTTTGGATATTATTTTGTGCCCTTGATTTTTGTCATGTATATCATTAACACCCTTCTACTTTTTCTTTTTCTTTTTTGATATTGGATTTTCATTTTAGGGTTAAGGCACCATTTGTGTGAGCATAATAATAATATAAAAATATATTATTCTAAATTTAATGATTAGACAATTGTTGAAAACGAAACATTGCAAATCATGTCAACATAATGCATATATGAAATCATTTGGAGATCCTTTGTTTTGAAGTGTATCAATTGTATAGTGCATTACAAAACTTGTCAAACATATTAACTCAAATTTTATTATTAATAACGTAGAAGCCGTAATTTATTTTTTGGCTTAGCATTTGTATTGTTTTAAAAAATTATGGAAGTTTAGTCCTAATTTTTTATCACAATTTCTTACTCATGATATTTCTATTCTTAGATTCTTATCAAATTATATCATAAAATTAAGATTTATATTTTTATATCTAAACTCTAGAGTATGGACTCGTTGATATGCCCAATTACCAAAATATAAAGGACCAGAATGAAAATGATGAAATTTAAGTGGGAGGGAAATATAGTATATCAGAAGATATGGGAGTGAAAGTAATAAATCAATAGAAGTTTGGGGGTAGACCAATGGGTTCTGGAAAGTGCAAAAAAAGACAAATAGTAGCCAGTAAGATTTGCTGTCTTTATCTTTATGCAGGGCCACCCCATTATTATACTCTCATTTTTCTGCTTCTTTAGACTTTTAAATTCAAAACTTTAATCAATCATCATAGGACAAATGATTGCCGTACTCAATGTTTCAGAAAAATATAATTATATAAAGAAAATTAAAAAACTTGTACAAGTGAATCTGTCGTATTGGATTTGTCTAGTATAGTTAAATCGATTGACGTAATTTGCAGGTTATTACATCAACTCGAGAATTTATCTAGTACGCACTCAAAAAATAGCGATTACGAGTTCCCCATCATCCAAAAAAAGAAGACCATACAAGAGTTGAACCAAAGGCCATAGCTCGATTCTTTATGTATTATACCTAAGAATATGAGGAAAAAAATGAGAGTAGAACTATCATTCAAGTGGATTAAGATATCTTTATCGTAGTTGTTACGTATTAAAAAAATCATTGTTCACCAAAATTCTGTGTTGTCACATGTTCATGAATCTCTATATATTCGCACCTCGACCATCGCGGCACATTGAAATGAAAAATGCCTCGACTACAGAAGCATCATTTAACAACGAAAGGCGTGAAACCATAACACTGGGCAACAATACAAATTTAGCTATTTGCCACCAAAAGGTCTAAAGTAGTTGAATGCGGGCAAAAATGTCTGTGCGAATTATGACATAATCCACATAAACTTGCAAGAAACTTTTGCATTCACACAACGAATTGCTAGGCAAATGTCACAAAAAAACAAACATCAATACAATATTGAAAAATTTAACTTAATTACTACTCTCAAAATAATAAGAAAAGAAGCTCATAAAAATGACCAAAAAACCTAAAACGCTTATAAATAATGTCATTTGTTCACTGAAAAGTGGTTGAAAATTGAACCCTACTATTGGCGACAGCCCCCGCACCCTCTAATAGGGGGCGCCACTTAGCCCCCTTATTTTACCCTGGGCCTTAAAGATTTTTGTTGAAAGAGCCGTGCTCCCTATCCCGATTTAGGGACATGGAGTTTACAGGGTGCGTCAAATGACGCCCCCTGTTTTTGAGCTTTTTCCTTGTTGAAAATTTCATATTCCCTTGCTCATTTGTCAGGTGTTAAGTACACGAGATAAAGAGTTTACAGGGTGCGTCAAATGGCGCCCCCAATAGCCTCCTCCAATGGCGTCCCCTGTTTTTGAGCTTCTACCTTGTTGAAAATTTCAAATTCTCTTGCTCCCTTGTCAGGTGTTAAGTACTCATGCTGCCTTGGCCCCACAACAATCATGTGGATAATGGGGTTTTTATAGAATTGTAATGAAGAACCCCCACATATTGACCGCGCCACCACCTACTCCACCACTACAAACCACCACAAAGTAACATATAAAAATTTGTAAACATTAGCCGGCCAAATGCAACTTTATTGCCCTTTTTTTGCATTAATTGTGTGGCGGAGAGAAGTGTAGGGCCTGTTTGACACAGCCTACAATCATTGTGTAGTTCATATGGATAAAATTGTGTAACTAAATATTATTTTATTTCTAAGATAGAACCAAGTTGATTTCAAATTTTTTGAAAAATTCTATTTATACCTAATTTTTTACTTAATTTTTGATCGAATTAACAAGTGGCGGCCCTCTATTAGGGGGGCAAATAATCTCATATGTTAACATAAAGATAAGTAAAAAAGTATCAACATCCTTACTTGGTCACAATTTGGTATGGCTTACAATGTTTATAAAAATTTCTAACAAAGTTAATAATTAATTTTAGCCACACATTTCATAGAATTCAAAACTTTTAATCATACGTTTTATTAACTTTATCAAAATTTATAAAAAAAAAAAATGAGTAATGCTACACATACCTAATTTTTTATCTAAAAGATTATCGAATTGATAAGTGGCGGCCCTTTATTAGGGGGGCGCCAATGTGTGATTAAAATTAATTATTAACTTTGTTAGAAATTTTTATAAACATTGTAAGCCATACCAAATTGTGACCAAGTAAGGATGTTGATACTTTTTGACTTATTTTTATGTTAACATATGAGCTTATTTGCCAAACTGGGCCTAAAGTCTAAAACCCCTAGTCTTCTGTTAGCAAGTGGGAAAATACGAACACAGTACAGTACAAGTAAAATCACCTTTGAAATGCCGTCTTTCATTTGGCTAACAAAATATGATTTGCCGAGATGTCAAGAAGTATTAGGGGACAGGGCAGTCACATGTAAAATTCAAACGCAAGGCAGATGGTTTTGAGGAAATTGGGATGCAAACTGGGGCGGGTAAGCTTTAAAGTGGACCTTTAGATGGGCTGATTGACGTGGGTTTGGACAAATCAATGGGGCTTGATGTTATGGCAACTTACAAAACGTAAGATTACATAATTCCTGGTATTTGAATATTAGAATTCAAAAATAAGACACCAAATTTCATTGTTCAAAAATCAGATATGAATATAATAATTAAATTACAAATCCTAATAATTTCATATTCTAACTGTTACTCTCCATCTCTTCCTCTCACTCTCTTCTCCCATGCCGTCCGCCCGTCACCACGCTATATCTAGCATCAGCGACAGGCGCAGTGCGATCTGTTTCTCTCTGTGGTTCGATCTATCTGCGACGACGAGGGTGGAGGTTGTGGCGGTGGCGTGGTTGGATTTTTTTTTTGTTGGGCGGTGGTTGTGGTGTGGTGTGATGTGATGTGGTGAAGGGGATGGTGGTGGATCTGGTGGCGGCTACGGGGTGAGATGGCGGCGGGTTTGGGGGTTTGTTCTCGTTCGTGATTGTTTTGGTTGTTGGCTATTATGGTGGTAAATGTATCGATATGCAAAATGGTTGAGCTCGTTGAAGAAATAAACATGCCATATCTGGATTCTGGAAAATAATGTAGTGGAATTTTACTCAGGGAAGGATGATAAACTTTTATCATATAAGAATTCGGAATTCACTACAGGCTACATGGTCCGTGTATTTCAATGGAAAATTTCTGAATTGTCTTCCATTTTACAACAATTTGCTTGCACTTGCAAGGATTTGTTGAATGGAACAGCCTATCTCGAACAGTTTGCCCAAAAAGTAGCTTCTACTTTGGAATGGATCATGAACCATTGCTTCCCCTTCAGCTATAAGAAATCATTTTGATTGGATGAATCACAAAGTGAGAATGAATTGATTAATCAATGTGCAGAATCAAACAAATTGCATTTGGAAAGCAATGAGATGCTATACATTCCCACCGTTGGCGGGGGACGGTGGTGGTGGTGTGGGTTCGGATTTGGGTGGTGGTCATGTCTTGTTATTATTATTGTTGGTGGTGGTTGTAACGGTGGCGACGAGAGGGACTTTCTGTGACCAACTATTTGGTGGATTTGTGACCAAGTGTTGGTGGTGGATCGGGATTGGAATCGAGTGTTTGGGTATATGTGACCAATTATTTGATTTTTTGTGACTAACTATTAAAATTTGATCTTAAAATTTGATAATTTGTGACTAAAAAAATAATTTGTGACCAACAAATTTAAAAATATGTGATCGATAGATAAATTGTGACCTATGATTTTTTTTAAATTTGTGACTAATGAAATAAATTGTGACCTATAAAATTTTTTATTTGTGATCCCGAAATAATTTGTGACTAATTAATTTTGGCAATTTGTGACTAATAAATAAGTTGTGACCTATAATTATTTACATGTGACCAATAATTGCATAACTATGACCTTATTATATTTAATTAATTAACTAATACCTGATTTATGCATTTTTAAATTGAAAACTTGATTTTTGAATTGTTCATACTTAATACATGATTTGTGAATTTTTCCCCTTACAAAAATATCTTTAAAATTATGGATCTTTTAAAAATGGAAAAATTCATAACTAAAGTTTTAAGTTTGCCCCATTTCAATAATAAGATAATAGCTTTCAAATTTCAAAAATCAGGTTTCAATTAAAATTTATTTATGATTTAATTAATTAAATATATAAATGTCACAAATTTGTACAATTTGATTACAAATTCATTTATTGATCACATATTATCAAATTAATTGATCATAAATTATTTCGAGGTCACAAATTGTTTCCAAAGTCACGGATTGAAATTTTAATAGGTCACAAATCAAAATTTTAGTAGGCCACAAATTATTTTACGACCACTATTCAAAATTTCATTGGTCACGTATTTTTTATTGGTCACAGATTAACCAATTCAATGGTCACAGTCAATGAAAATAACCTGTGATCACCACCAAATTTTTTTGAAACATACCCTCACAACCACCCGACCGCCACGACCACCAACAACACCATCACCACCACTAGCACCATCGACCGCCACCTCCAACCCAACATCCAAAAATCGTCACGATCAACACCTCACAAAACTAATTTGAAATTTAATGGTGGTGGCGATGCGCGATGTTGATAAAAAATTATTGGTGGCGGCAATATGTGGCTCCCAGATCTGAAAATTTGAAAATAGTCACCACCAACACCTCACAAAACAGCATCCAAAAAGCGTCACCACCCCTGAAAATCACAAAACACCGCGTCCAAAAATTGCCACGATCAACATATCACAAAACAAATTTGAAAAAATTATTGGTGGCGACGATGTACGGCCGCCAAATCTAAAAATATGGAATCGCCACCACCAACATCTGAAACCGCCACACCAAAACCCCCAAACGTCCAATCCCGTAACTACACATCTCGCATACGGAGAGAGAGAGAGAGAGAGAGAGAGAGAGAGAGAGAGAGAGCGAGCAACGACCATTCAACGCCCCTGGAGGAGTAGCGTCGTCGGTCACGAAACTATGAGCCGTCGTCATCGGAGTAGTGTTGTAGAGAGAGTGAGAGGGGGGAGGCGTCGGATTCGGGTGTTGAGAGAGAGAGGAATTGAATATTTTTTAATAGGTTTTATAAATACATATAATTAATTAAATTTTATAGTAAATATTAATTTAAATCATATTAATCTATTAATTAAAACATAATTTCTGTATTATAAAACTCGATTATGAATTTATGAAAATTGTATCTTAAATACCTGTGAGACTGTAATTTTCTCTTTTAAAAATCATATAAAAAAAAATTTTGAAAGTAAAAAATACTCTGTAATATTAAAAAGTGACACAATGTTACTTTTTTTTTATAAATAAAAATTGTTACTTTTTAGTAAAAAAAAATGACAAAATCTCACTTTTAAAAGTTAAGTGTCATTTATTAAAAATGACATACAATATCAATTTTATTAAAAAAAAATGATGTTTGTAACTAAAAAAAAAATAGAAATCAAGAAGGTGAGTAAAAAAAAGTGACAAATACTAAAAAAAAGTGACACAAATTTAAAAAGTTACACAGATTAAAAAAAGTGACAGATACTCAAAAAGTGACAAAAATTAAAAAAAAGTGACAAAAATTAAAAAAAAAAGTGATAGAAAATAAACTTCGCATTTTTACTTTGATTAGTTCATTAAGGCATTGCGCCAATTTTAAAAAAGTGACAAACATTGAGAAAAAAAAAAGTGATAAAAGTTTAAAACAGTTACAAACACTTTAAAAATAAAAAAAGTAACAAACTTAAAACATTGGAATCGGTTCAATAAAATGATTGAAAAAAAAGAAAAAAAGAAAAAAGAAAAAGTGACACGACTACTTCTTAATTGGGGAGTAGTTATAATTTGACCGGTCTGGGAAAGAGACCTGTTTATGACCCAGATGAGATTGAGGAGGAACAGAGGGACAAAGAGAGGAAAAACAAAATCAGTGTGGACTTCCGGAATTTTGTGAATTGGGTAAATGATCTTTGGGGACGAGCATAGTTTAAAGGCCTCGAGTTGGAGTTTGACTAGCCTCTAAAAGAACTTGGATTTCATGAGGGTGCCCTACAAAGCTTTTGCTTTCATAGTTCCAACTTCTAGCTGTTTGGTTGAACTGACAGAGACTACATTCTTTGTGATCACCTTAAGAGTGATTGAGATTGTAAATTTGGAGAGAGTTGGTCTTGGACAGAAGAATTTTGACATGTCTATTGTCTTCAAGGACTCCAAGCGTGATGTAATGCGAATAGATTCCATCCCATCCTCCTCACTTGATGGCATTAAGGTATGGCTCGACACTACAGACATGAAATACTATGAGAGTAGGCTGAATCTGAATTGGTGTTCAACATTAAAGACCATCAATGTTGATCCTCAAAAATTTTATAGAGGATAGTGGTTAAAGGAACTGGAGAATAATTGGCTGAAATTTTTTATTGAATTGAAGAAGAAGAAGGGTGCTTATATACACATACATACATGCTCGGCCAGCCCTAGTTTTTGGGCTTTCTAATGATGTAGACTCCTAATGACCTTAGAACATTTACCATAATAAACTACGGCAATTATATTACGAATAATGCTACTTCACTACTTTGATTGACACTTTGAATGATCCGACCCCACCACTCCTCTCACATGGGGGTCGGGTCCCACCCCATTAAATTTAATATTTTTGCCTCCGATGTGAGGGGAGTGGTGGGGCCGAGATCATCCAAAGTGTCAATCAAAATGGTGAAGTAGCATGGTCCTCATATTATAGCAGTGATTCTGGAATGGATGCAAATCATAGAATATACATATACTAAAATAAGTCAATTAAAATAGGTAAGGGAATTATGGTCCAATAGTGGTTAGGAATTCCTATATCTAGAAGCTACTGATTCAGATTCTGACAATTCAGAAGACTCAGATCAAGGTTATAAGCCATCAGATGCAGAGACGGTTTCAGAATCAGAGGATGACAACTTGGACAGCGAATCACTGGTGGAGTCTGAAGACTATGAATAAGAAGATTAAGAGGAAAAACCGGAGCAACAGAAAGGCAAGGCGTGGGAAGAGTTAGAGAGGGAAGCTAGCAATGCATATAGGAGAGAGATGGAAAATTGTTAGGGTTTAATTTGTTGATCAGCTAAAATTAATATAAAAATACAGAATTTTATACTTTGTAATGACTTTTTACATGATTTTTCAAAATGGTATTATATTTGATGGAAATTACATAATAGCCTACTTTTCAAGATTCAATTTCTAAAATAAGATGGAATGCTTGGTTATACAAAAATCAAATATTTTTTTATTAATTAATAAATTTAAAAATTAATTAATTTATTCTACACAATCCAACCCTAATTTATTTCTCCTCACTTCCCTCTCTCTCTGCAGAAACATCGACTCTCTCTCTACCGGAAGCGACAGCCGGAGTGAATCGCTGCCCAGAAGAAGCAGGCCGCCATCGCCAAAGACCACAGCCACTGCGCTGTCATACCCTACTGCCCACATCTGCTACGCCGCCTTCACACCGACCACAAGGCGTCGCCCGCCATTGATCTGAACGCTTTGACCGCAACACGATCTGAGAGGTGTCAACCACAGTACGATCTGAGTTCGACAACATAAATCCCTTGTTCGAAGCTCTGAAGGCTTCGACCATAGCACGATCTGAGAAGCGTCAACCACCGCACGATCTAGGTTCGGCAGCGTCAATCCCTTGTTCGAAGTTCTGAGAGTGATAGCGTCACCTCTAGCAACACGAAGCAACATCGGTGGCTTTACTTAGATTCGACGAGTTCAGCTGACGATGGGTTCAGATGGTGCGGTGTTGTGGTGGTTTTAAAGTTGCGATGCAGTGTGGTTGGTGGTTACGGTACGGTATGGTTGACTGTGTGGTTGATTGGTTGGTGGTTGCTATGTTTTGTAGTCGTGTGATTGGTGGTGGTGGTTCCGTGGTTGCGATGTAGTGTGGTGTGGTGGTTATTGTGGTTTGTGGTGTAATGGTTGTTGTGGTTTGTAGTGGTGTGGTTGGTGGTGGTGGTTCCGGTATGGTTGGTTGGTGGTTGCTGTGGTGTGTTTTTGCATTGTTGTGTTGTATGATGGGTGCGGCTGGTGTTTGGGTGGTGGCGGTAGTTCTGTGACGATGGTGGCAGCGGCGGTACAGTTGGAGACATGGGTTGTCGCAAGTGTTGGTGGTCACAGATTATTTGGTCGATTGTGACCACCAAATTGATTAACCTGTGACCGTGTGACCAATGATTTGGATAAGTTGTGGCTAAAAATTAATATGTGACCTACGAAATTGTTAATCTGTGACCAATAATCTGATAATTTATGACTGTATGATAAGTTGTGACTTAAAATAATTGTGATTTATGACCGGTGAACAAATTGTAACCTATTAAATTTTTGAATTGTGACTGTAAAATAATTTGTGACATATTAAAATTCTAATTTGTGACTTCGGAAATAAACTGTGACCTATAAAATTCTGATTTGTGACCGTGTGACCAATGATTTGAATAATTTGTAACTAAGAAATAGTATGTGACCTACTAAATTGTTAATCTGTGACCAATAATCTCATAAATTGTGACTGTATGATAAGTTGTGACTTAAAATAATTATGATTTGTGATCGATGAACAAATTGTGACTTATGAAATTTTTGAATCGTGACCATAAAATAATTTGTGACATATTAAAATTTTGATTTGTGGCCTCCGAAATAAATTGTGACCTATAAATTTTTGTGACTAATTAATTTGACAATATGTGACCAATAAATAAATTTGTGACCAAATTGTATATATCTGTGACCTTTATATATTTAATTAATTTAATTATAAATTAAAATTAATAAAAATCTGATTTTTAAAATTTGAAACTTATTTTATTATTATTATTAAAATGGACTACAATTATACTCTTATGAAATTTTTCCTTATATTTAAGGTATATGGTCCTCTTGATTTTAGAGAACAATACATAACTAAGGTTTTTAATATAGTCAATTCAATAATAAGATAATAGGTTTCAATATACAAAAATCAGGTTTTTATTAAATTTTATAAATGATTTAATTAATTAATTAAATATATAAAAGTCACAAATTTGTACAATTTGATCACAAATACATTTATTGGTCACATATTATCAAATTAATTAATTACAAATTATTACAATGTCACAAATCAAAATTTTTATTGGTCACAAATTATTTCCGAAATCACGGATTAAAATTTTAATAGGTCACAATTTATTTCCGAGGTCACAGATCAAAATTTTATAGGTCACATATTATTTCTAAAGTCACAAATCAAAATTTTAATAGATCACAGATTATTTTCTTAGGTCACAATTAATTTCGGTCACAATTCACAGTTACACTATTGTGATCACCACCAAATTATAAGTTACCACCACTTCGCGCCTGTCTCTACCAACGGCTCCACCACCGTCGCCTCCCAGTAGCTTAACAATAAGGTCACAATTCATTAACATATAAGTTATACTATTGTGACCACCACCAAATCATATGTGACCACCACTTCGCCCCTGCCACCACCAGCGGCACCACCACCGTCGCCATCCAATAGTAACATCGACACATCAAAATCACAGAACCACCAAGTCACCGCCACCACAGCGGCACCACCATCACAGAACCACCAAGTCACAGAACCACCAAGTCACAAACCACCAAATCACAGAACCACCAAATCACAGAACGGCCAAATCACAGAACCACCAAGTCAGCGCCACCACCATCACCACACACGCAGAAATCACAAAACCACCAAGTCGCCGCCACCACCTCCATCACCACAGCCCACATCGCACCAACCACCATCACCACACACAAATCGCACCAACACAATCGGTTCCACACACGCAGAAATCACAGAACCACCATAGAACTTACCGGAATTTTTCAATAATCTGCAATGAGGCCAAAGGCAGGGACGACCATCACCATCTTCGATCTACCTCGTCGTTGATTAGTCGGAGTTTTGGGTGGAGGTTGTTGGTAGTTTACTAATAGAGGGTGACGTCGGGGTGGTGGCGGCGACGACGATAGAGAGGCGGAGACTGAGACCGAGCGAGAGAGAGAGAGAGAGAGACGGGGTGGGAAGTGAGATCTAGGGTTAGTATATTTATATAACTTATTTGATTTTTTAATATTATTATTTAATATTAAAATATTTTATAATATTATAAATAAAAAACTGATTTTTGTATAAATAAATTATATATCTTAATTTTGATTTTGGATCTCTAAATACCTTCTTAGATGTAATTTCCTCTTGGTTTTATGGAACTTGAATTTGGGCCTGAAGATTGCAGAAGCCCACAATTTCATCAAACAAAGTTATGATGTAAAGCCTGATTAAAAGCCCATCAGCAACGGGAGGGCACAAGCGGTTCTTGCATTTCAATTCTGTTCCTTCTTCAGCAGTCAGCACCAAACAGGTAAAAACAGGCTTTATGTGTTGACACAACCTACATCGATCTAAGGTTATTATCTTCTAGCTTCATAGAATTTGCTTATTTACATTTTTTCCTGAAGTTTTTTGTTTTTTGATGATAATCTTCCTCAAGAAACAGAGTTTTCTCTTGAATTTTTGGTGTAGTTGTTTATGGTTTTCTCCTTGCTGGCCTTCAAGTGTAATCTGTGAAATGCCCAGGACCTAAATCCCGACCCGACCCCAGGTGGCTCCGTAGCCGACGATTATGAAATGACTTACCATTTTGAACTATGAATCCTCATTTCCCATTTGTTTAGTCAGATTCTTGCTTATAAACAAGAATTTCCTCTTAATTTGTTGTTTTGCCATGTTAATTCGAAAAATCAGCAAAAGGGTATCTTCTAAAATGATTTCTCAGCTCAATAACATCTTTCTGTCCCCTGCTGTTAGCGAAAAATACTCTAGTCCCTCATCCCATGTACTCCTAAAAATCCGATGCTTTCGCGGTTCAGGACCTGCCAGAAACAATGCTGAGCTTTCTGTCACAAAATCTGCAGTTACTGCCCCTGTCAAGGTTTCACGTTTTGCCAGAACTGATGCGCAGACTGCACTTTTTGATTATTTGCACTGTACTAGGGGATTTACTTTCACGGATGCAGAGCATATTAGCAAGAATTCACCCCATTTCCTCCAGGACTTAATTTCCAAGGTTGAAAGCGAGCAAGATGTTTTCAGAGCATTGTCCAAGTTCTTCAGATATCATCCCATCAACGAGTTTGAGCCGTTCTTGGAGAGTATGGGTCTGAGCCCGATGCAGTCAACTTCTCTTGTTCCACGAGACTTGATATTTCTGAGTGACGATCAAGTCTTATTGGATAATTATCAAGTTCTTTGCGACTATGGGATCCCAAGGAGTAAGATTGGAAGGATGTATATGGAAGCAAATGAGATATTCAAATATGAACCAGGAGTTTTAGATATGAAATTGAGGGCTTATGAGCAATTAGATTTGAGTAGATCGACTGTTATAAAACTTGTAACTTGCAGCCCTCAGCTTTTGGTTGGTGATATAAACCATGGTCTTATAGGGGTTGTTGAGAAACTAAAAGAATTGGGGTTTGGAAATGACTGGATTGGAGGGTATTTATCAAGCAAAAGCTTGTATAATTGGAATAGAATGCTAGATACGATGCGTTTTCTCTGTGAAGTTGGTTATAGTGGTGCACAAATGGGGGTTTTGTTTAAAACAAATCCTGCATCATTATTTGAAGGTTCAGGGAAACAAGTCTATGTATTGGTTGGTGGGTTGCTTAAATTAGGGTTTGACATGAATGGTGTTTATGCTCTGTTCTTGAAGAATCCCCAGATTTTAACATTCAAGTGTGCAAAGAATTTTTGGAAGGCAGTGCATTTTCTCTTTGAGATTCGGATGAAACCGGATAACATTGCCAAGATTGTGTCTAGCCACATGAACCTTCTGATTTCTCATTCTCTAAAAGGACCAAAGACTGTCTTGAGGAATTTTAATGGTGATAGGCATGCTTTACGCCAGACCATAGAAAATGACCCTTTGATATTGTTCAGTTTGGCTTCCAAATCGGACATCCATGGTATTGATGCAGCATCAAAGAATCCAAGCAAATACTTGGAAAAGACAGAATTTTTACTGCGAATTGGTTATGTTGAGAACTCAGACGAGATGGCAAAAGCCTTGAAAAGGTTTCGAGGTAGAGGAGATCATTTGCAAGAGAGATTTGATTGTCTGGTGCAAGCTGGTTTGGACTATAATGTTGTATCAAGTATGGTCAAACAGGCGCCTACTGCTTTAAATCAGATGAAAGAGGTTCTTGAGAAAAAGATCGATTGCTTGAAAAACTACTTAGGATACCCGGTGTCTTCTATTGTTACATTTCCATCTTACCTATGCTATGATATAGAGAGAATTAATCTAAGATTTTCAATGTATGCATGGCTAAGGGAAAAAAGTGCAGCAAAACCCATGTTGTCAGTGAGCACACTTCTTGCTTGTTCAGATGCGAGATTTGTAAGATATTTTGTCAATATACACCCAGAAGGTCCAGATATGTGGGAAAATTTGAAAAAATCATTACAGACAAGTTGAGATGAGTTTAGCATGTTATTCATTTTAATTCCTTTCATTTTGGGTAGAATAATCATGTTTTCCATGGAAGCTGTAGTTTCTTCCATACTTTCTAGTGAACAAAATTTTCTTTTAGAAGTACATGATTTTCCTTGGGTTCAGCTTTTCTTCAATTTCTGACTTTCCAGTTTTGAGAAGTGGCAGACCGCGTATTCCGTGCTAAGTTGCTTACTGCAGAGGAAAAATTCAAATAAGAGATAGCGAAACATCTATAACTGATTTGGAATATTTGTCACGTGGTTTAGTATTTCATCTTGACTTGATTATTGCCTTGAACCCTTTCTATTGTATGTTAATAATTTGTTTTATGGAAACACTTTTTGTTCTTGGTTTTCATTTTGCAATTGCTATATTGAGAAGTCAAAACTCATGTCACACATAAACATTTGAGAAGTATGCTGTTAGATGCCTTCTCATTCTTTTCTTGAAAAGTTCATTTGCAAGAGATGTTTTGTCAATTCTATAAGCAAGCACAATTCTTCCGAATTTGCCTCTTGTGAGAAGAGACATAAGTTACCATATTGAAGAAGAAGATGATGAAGTGGACAGTTGAGAGCTGTGGAGCTGAGCTTCATCCTTGTAAATGCCCTTTGAACTTTGTCTCCAAAAACAGCACATGCTCGATTATCTGTTCCTCTAGGGTGACCTTTTCGAAGTAGAATACATCGGGTAAGTCATCTTCCACAAACTTATCCATTACCCGGAGGTAACAATGAAGTAAGGGCTACTGGCCAAACTCAACTGGCACTGTATTTGGCCCATGGGGACTGAATTGGAGAATACAATAGATGATATTTTATTTTTATTTCTTTAGTAAGAGAAAATGTTAGCGATAAACAAATTATTTTTCAATTTACCATATATATATATATATATATATATATATATTTTAAATTTTCTATAAATTCCAAATCTTAAATGGAGCCTAACACTCTTGACCCGTGAAAGTTACTTCAAATAGATCATGTAAGAACAGTAAATAACGAACTAAAATTCAAGAAGGAAGACCCAATGAAATAAACTGTCTCAATACCATAATCAGCCGAACATCTAGTCTATTTTATACTCCACTTGCCTTGTCCAGAAACCCATTATTCACCACGAGGAACATGGTAAAGAGTGAATGAAAATATTCTATCCATTCAAGAACAACCGTGTTCGGTAAGTTGAACTGGACAATACTCACAGGTTCAATTTTCGGGACATGCTTTGTGGCTTGTGGAATACTATTTAGTAAATGTTAATAGTTAAAAAAGAGGGAAGTCAATCAGCAATCTTCTCCTTATTTTTTATTGGATTATTGAATTACTGGCTGTACTGTGTCTGATGCTGTGTATTTTTGTTATCTTTAGGGTCTGAAAGAAAGTCAATGAAACTTTACATAGTTACTCCATCTTTGGCTCCTATCCACTTGCAGTACACCAATCCATGGCATTCCTCCATGAACTGCTATCCGAAGAAGGATTTGAGTACCAAAAATCTTTGAAAACCCAAAAATGGGTGAAGTTTAGAGGTAGAAGAATCCAAGATGAGTTTATTACACTGCCTATTTACATATGCATGACAAAAGAACCTATGATGCTTTATCTAAGCAGAGGGGTGAAAATTCCTGTTCGGTTAACGGGTCTTTGGTTTTTTTCATCAAGAAGAAGGGGTTTGGAGTCTGAGAGATCGAATACGAAGTCTATAGCAGAAGGGATTCCCAAGAAAAGATAAGCCTGCAATTGATGATGCCGCTAAAGCTGTAATTTCTATATTGAGTGGATATCTTGGCCAGTATTTAAGAGACAAGAATTTTCGTGAAACAATCAGAGAAAAGTGCTAATCTTGCTTCATGAAAAGGAGAAGTATCCATCAGATTATGGAAATTTTATAAACTTTCAAATACATTTCATCAACTTTTATCAAAATCTATTAAAAATTTGATTTTTAGCTATACCAAACAGGGGGCTAAGTATTTACGGTTCCTTGGACTTATGTTTCTAGAATGAACTGCAGCTTGCCAATCAATCTTGCCCTGTAGGCATAGTGAAGATAGTTGGCGGGGTTTTTGACGTTCTGTATTCTTTATAACAGGAACCCTCGTGGAAGTGTTGTATTGGGTATCTTATAGTAATTTCAGTACAATGACAGAAGCCGACAGCAAATACCCGAGGTATTTTCACATTCCAGGTTTTGATTATCAAATGATTCATAATTCTCCTTATTTTTGCCTGTTTGTATATGTTTATTTATGTACATGGGTTTTGTTTATTTCAATAATCTAATAGCTCATTTTTGTTTATTTCCTACGGTATTTCCTCACCTTCCATTTCTTTTAAGTTAGTGACGGTTGACTACCTACCTTATCATAAAACCTGACTGGTATCTTTCCATTTATTTTGACAATGAACTTCAAATGAAAAATTCATTTCTCTTCTTTTTGTGTTTATACAGTTAACATTCTATTTCTTCTTGCAAAGGTTCATGTTGGATACTTTTCGAGAGCCTGGAGAGTATTTTCCTGTAAAGATTGATGTGCACAAAACTTGTATATGGGGGATGTTCCCCATTTTTCTGTTTGTTTTAGTGAAAAGTTTTGACTTGTTAAAAAATTACTTTAAAGGAAGAAGGGCAAGATAAACAAAGAAGAATAGGGTGTGAGACTCAGGCATTTAGGAAATATAATATTCATTTGAGTTATGGTTGTCTGGTAGGACCTGTGTTACTAGAACAGAGATTCTAGTTTTACTCTGTAATGCTCTTGTGGGCTAGTACAGGTCAAGTTTCAGAGATCATTTGAGACGATACAACTTGCATTTACGAAAAAAGGGAATTCTAATTGGTTTTACTGAATTTGGACTGGACTGGACTGGCCCTCTTATATGACGGACAGGAGCCGGTCGGGGCCAGGATTGGACCAATTAATCAGAGGGGTCGGTTCTGGGCAGGCCTGCCCATTTTGACACCTCTAGTCCTCAAGGTTCTACCAATGTAACGAGTTTGCTAGATTTATTTTAAGATGATTGTGTGTGGAAGTGGCCCCTTAGCCGTGCCAGTTCTGGCCGGTGGCCATAGGCGGGCTGGTCCAAACTGGCCCGCCACTTTGACACCTCTAATCCTGGTGGTTCTACCAATATAAGGAGTTTGCTAGATTTGTTCATTAAGGGGGATGTCAAAGTGTACCACTTGAGAAGCTTGTATAATCTTGTAAACCCAGAATATTCGATCTGTAAATAGAGGTGGGGGCTTAGGTGCTATAACATGCATATCTTTTGGGTTGTACACTAAGAAGTGTGCATGTTAGTTGCAAGCAGCTCATGTTTTTGGCCCCTCAATGACTAAGGGCTTTGGCATTTGCAGTACTTACAAGGCGTCTAGTGTTTCGGTACCAATAACTTTGTCATTTTAAGTCGCACTGAATTGGTTTATGTAAAATTACTGCAGTTAGCCTACTAAGAACTATATCATTTTTTTGGTAGAACCTAATTTCCCACTTTTGTTTTCAAAAGACCATTGTAACAAAATTGTCCAAATTCTGTTAAACTTGCCTCTTATCAAGGTATTTGTGTTTAATGCTATTTCTTTATGTTTCTTAATTCTTGATAATTTAAATTTGTTCTTATTACACTGTTCATTTTTCAGACACCGAAGACTCGTGTGTGGCTTGACACTTCTGATGGTGCAATACAAGAAGTGGAACGAGAGGTTGCCATGTGTAGTCCCTTTCTCATGGAATGAAATACTCTCAGGCGTGGGATCTTCTGAGAATTGCCCGATCTCCCTTCCTTCAAACATCAATGCTCCTTTCAATTGTTCTTGTTTGATGTGGGAGAAGAAGTCATTTAATGAGAAGTTCCTTTCAATTGATGCTAACAGCCTCTGCGAGTTGGCTGGTGCTGCTGACAGGCTGCAACTTAATAATTTGGTTTCTCTCACCAGTCGTGCAATTGCACGGGAGATGAACGGGAGGAATGCAGAAGACATACGGGAGATATTACTACTGCCTGATGATCTCACAGAGGCGTCCTTCCTAGCACGGCACATGCTTAATGTCCTTTTTGATTTTGGGGGGAGGAATACGTTCTTTCACATTAGCTTACTTATTATGACTTATCTCATTGATTTAGGAAGAAAAAATTGACACCTATCGGAGACACAATGGGTAATCAAAGGTTGCTGCTTTGGAATAGATTGCAGGCTAAAAAGAGGGAAGATTTGAAGGAAAGAGAGAGAGTAAAGGCGCTCAAAGAATTATTGTTTGTATTGTTTTCTAATTTTCCTGTTTTTCAGATTCAGAAGTTGCTTTTAGGTAGTGGTTATTCGCCTATTTACTGATGTGCAGTATGATCAAGTTGACACTGAGGCAATTGTTCTTCATTGTGTTCTGCTGAATGTTGAGGTTGAAGAGCGCGTGGATGAACGTTCAGTTGATGAGCTCGTCATTTATTAATGGAGGTTGTTGCGACTCTGTTTCTTCCTTTCATTTTTCTTTTTTTCGTTTCTTCTGTACTGGATTTCGATGTTGATACCATAAAGATTCATCATCTTGGGAAAAATTAGGGAAATACGTTTACAAATCTAAAATTGGAGAAATTTTTTGTCTGCTGTTGGTTTTTTAACTAATGATGTGCAGTCAGTTACATGTTCATTAGGATTTTCAGTAGAGATAATTTTTATCTTACGTTGTTGAAGATAAATTGTGATTTTGCAGCCTTGAATAGGCCTTTGGTTCGTGGAAAATTGTTTGTAATTTGGGAATTGTGAATATCAATAACTTATAATTACATGGTAACATGGTTTAAAAAGGCGTCCGTGAGGCGCGAGGCGCAAGGTCCATGCCTCGAGGAGGAAATCTGAGGCTAAACAATAGTTGACACACGTCTCTGAAGATGAGGCGCACGCCTCATCGAGCAGGAGGCGTGCGCCTCATATGCGAGCTAAAATTCCTCAAAAAGGGCCATTTTAAAAGTCTTTTTGGGCCCATATAAACCAGTAAATTACCTACAGTCTACGTAACATACCAGCCAGCCAGAAAATAGAGAGTAGCGAAGGGAATTTCAAACGGCAGAAGCAAAACACAGAGACCAGCAACCGACAACCATCTTCTTCTTCAATACTTCAACCACCGCCTTCTTCTTCTTCAGCCGTTCAGTAGGTATTTCTTTTCCTCTGTTTTCTGTGTGTTATAACTTCATCTTTTTAAACCTTGTCGATTACATCATCTTTTTTCTACTGTGGGATTATGGAGTGCACCAATTTACATCATCTTTTTTCTACTGTTTCATCCGATGATGAATGGATTGCAGATCATGATATTGGAGCTCCTTCAAACACATGCGATGTAAATGATGATGACCCGGGTCTAAATTTTTCACAATCAAAGGGGATTGAAAGTTCTACACATACACAAAGTCAACCTATTTCACGAAAAAGGTATTCATACTTTTATAATTCAAATTTGCTTTTATTTATGAAAGTATATTAACAAATTGCTTTTTATTGAATTTACAGGGAAGAAAAATGTCACATTGCTGGTGGATGAGGAAGATGATTTTGTAGAAATTGAGAGTAGCGAAGAGGAAGATGATGGGGAAATTAGATATGATGACGATTTCATTGACGATGCTAGTAATAGTGATGATATTGCGGACAATTAGGCTTTTTTTTAGTTTAAGATGCTTCTTTTTTTTTTATTGCAAATGGAGTGATTTCTAATTTTTGTAATGCTTTATTATTATTATTTTTTGTTAAACATCTTTGACAATATCTCAATTTTAATATATGCTCCAACTTTATTTTTTGTATTTTTGTATTATTTTATAATTCTGTTACTTAATTTTTTCTTTTTTTGTGAGGCTTACGCCTCAATTCGTCTCGAAGTTTACGTCTCATCTCATAACGAAAAATCGCCTCAGTACTTAGTTTCGCCTTTTTAAACCTTGCATGGTAATAGTTATGACAAAATATCCCATGCTGTTTGAAATGCTAGAGTCTACAAGGGAATAGAAAGATTCTGGCGTTATTAGAATGGCACAATTCACTGTGGAAACTTGGGATAGGCCCCAAAGGCAAAATGGTCGATATAAATGATTCTCGTTTGATAGAAAGATGTATCTTTCAATTAGACAATTAATCTGCAGAATTTGGTCTACCTTTTATCTATGGGAGAGACAGCTCTATTCATCTAGTTACTCATTCTGAGCTCTTGAATGTTGAGAAATAAAAATACTTCGTGGATTCAAAATGTAATAATATAAACATAGTGAAGATGTGGAGCCCCTGATTGCCTTCATATGCTCTGGATTGGACTCTGGAGTCATTGTCATACACAATTTGAGATATTAAGTTCTGAAAGCCCATTCTAGAGAAGGATAATCATTGAGATCTAAGGAAAAAATTACTTTATTCAATTGCATATGTAAATTTCATATATTTCATTTCCTTTCTTTTTTCTTTTTGATTTCTCTCATTTTATATAGTCATTATTATTATTAAGGGTTTGTATAAGCCCCATTTTTTAGGAGAATAGATTCTTTAATAGTGTTTTTTTTTTTTTTTTTTTTTTTTTTTTTTTTTTTTTTTTAGAATGTATGATTAAGGAGGGAAAAGTTTTTGATTTATATGTAAAATTATTTTACTGGGAGAATGTGTGTCTAAAAATGAGTTTGGGAAAAAATGAAATTTTAAAAAATGGGTCTCAAACATGGGCTAATTTTCTGGAGGGTGCGTTTCTGTTATCTTATCGTTCTTTAAAATTTTCTTATTTGTTTACGTTGAAATCAATTGTACTACATTTAATAAATATTATTAGTTGGGGATGGATTCAAGTGGACATTCATAGGAGTTTATGGGCCCAATTCGGATGAAAGTAGAGGAGACTTATGGGATGAGTTGGCTGGAATGATTGCTTGGTGGAATCTCCCAACGCGTATTGGGGGAGACTTTAATGTTGTTAGATTTCCTACGGAGAGGTCGAGTGGTGGGAGATTAACTAGGGCTATGGAGGATTTTTCAGATTTTATTAGGGAAAATATGTTGGTGGATATGTCCATGATCGGAGGCGAGTTTACATGGTCATCTAATCGGGATCATCCAGTTCTTTCTCGAATAGACAAGTTCTTGATTTGTGGAGAGTGGGAGGCCAAGTACTCAGATGTCACTCAAAGGAGATTAGGGAGGGTGTACTCAGATCACTTCCCTATTATGTTATCTGAGAACAAGATGGGTAGCGGAAGAAGGCCTTTCAGGTTTGAGAAGATGTGGCTAAAAGTTGAAGGCTTCGGTGAGCAGGTACGGACTTGGTGGGCATCTTATGAAGTCAGGGGGTCTCCAAGCTATGTGTTGGATCAGAAGTTGAAGGCTTTGAAAAGAGATTTAAAGAGATGAAATGAGGAGGTTGTGGGCAATGTGAACTGTCATAAAATTCAGTGTCTTTCTAATATAGATGAGTTGGACAGGCGGGAGGAAAGCCGAGGGTTGGCTGGAGAGGAAAAGGAGAGACATACAGTATTAAGAGAAGAGCTAGCGAGGTTGATGAGAATGGAGGAGATTGCTTGGCGCCAGAAATCTAGGGTGACGTGGTTGAAAAAGGGGGATAAATGCACTAAGTTCTTTCACAGGGTCGCCAACTCTAATAGGCGCAACAATTCTATCACAGTGTTGGAGGTAGATGGGGTGACTTATGAGGAGCCACAGAGTATTGGAAGACAAACGGTAAGCTATTATCAGAATCTTTATCGGGAGCAGTTTGAGTGGAGGCCAGAGTTGGAGGGATTAAAATTTTCTACTATCACGGAGGAGGATGTCGATTGGTTAGAAAGACCATTTGGGGAGGACGAAGTTAAGGAGATTGTATTTAGTATGAATGATGATAAGGCACCTGGACCAGATGGCTTTTCGTTCTCATTCTACAAGGCATGTTGGGAGGTGGTGCGATCGGACATTATGGAAGTTCTTAATTACTTTTTTGAACGTGGCAGGTTCCTGAAAAGTTCTAATGCTACATTTATTGTGCTGATCCCGAAAAAATGGGGTGCGACTGATATTAAGGACTTTCGCCCGATTAGCCTAGTAAGCGGGGTGTATAAGATTATTGCGAAAGCTCTGGCAAACAGATTAAAGGAGGTGCTGGGAAAAGTAGTATCCAAGTTTCAGAATGCGTTTGTAAAAGGGCGCCAGATTTTAGACTCGGTACTTATAGCGAATGAATGCATTGACTCAAGACTGCGTTTGAGGGTTCCGGGGATGCTATGTAAGCTTGATATTCAGAAGGCTTATGATCATGTGAATTGGGGCTTCCTGTTGTATATGCTTTGGAGATGTGGCTTTGGAGATAAATGGTGTAAATGGATTCAGTTTTGTATCTTTACTGTTTCGTTCTCAGTATTGGTCAACGGTACACCGGAGGGCTATTTTCGGAGTAGTAGAGGATTGAGGCAAGGGGATCTACTGTCCCCATTGCTATTTGTTATTGTGATGGAGGCCTTCAGTAGGATGTTTGAAAAAGTAGTGGAAGAGGGTTTGATAAAGGGCTTTATGGTTGGCCACTTGCAAGTGTTCCATTTGTTATTTGCAGATGACACGCTGGTTTTATGTGATGCAGAGGTTGAACAATTCAGAAACTTGCGCCGCTTGCTTCTATGCTTTGAAGCTGTATCTGGTTTGAAGATAAATCTTGGAAAATCTGAGACTATACCAGTAGGAAAGGTCGCTAATGTGGAAGAGCTGGCTGACATATTGGGATGTAGGGTTGTGCAGTTTCCTATGTCATATCTAGGGCTTCCTTTAGGGGCACGATTCAAAAACATACATATTTGGAATGGTATTGTAGAAAGGATGGAGAGAAGGTTAGCAGGATGAAAGCGTATGTATCTCTCTAAGTGAGGTCGACTCACCCTCATTAAATCTACTCTATCTAATCTCCCTACATATTTTTTGTCGTTTTTTCCTATTCCGGTTGCAGTGACAAATAGATTAGAGAGGCTTCAAAAGGAATTCCTTTGGGCAGGGTTGGGGGAGGAGAGGAAACTTCACTTGGTTAATTGGGGGACGGTATGTTCTTCTATGAGGATGGGGGGCCTTGGAGTGAGGAGTATTGTCTTGTTTAATAAGGCATTATTGGGCAAGTGGTTGTGGCGATTCGGAGTGGAGAGGGAGAGCTTTTGGAGAGAAATCATAAGGGCGAAATATGGCGTGATGGAAGGGGGACGGTGTACTGCTACTGGCCGTGGTTCTTATGGGGTGAGTGTGTGGAGGTATATTCGATGAGGATGGAGTGACTTTTGGGACAAACTGAATTTTACGGTGGGGAATGGTAATGATATAAGATTTTGGGATGACTGTTGATGCGGAGATCAACCGCTGAAGGCCGGATTTCCTGCTTTGCACCGCATTACCTTATTGCCTTCTGCTATGGTGAGCGATGTATTAGTCATGCATAATGGAAATTATAGCTGGAATATTACTTTTGCGAGGGGCTTACAAGATTGGGAATTGGATAATTATGCGAGATTTTTGACCTCTGTGTATGAGATACAAATTCGGGTCGGAGAGGGTGATCGTAGCAAGTGGAGGATGACACGAGATGGCGTCTTCTCTCAGTTTGCACTTTTTTTAGATCCCTTATGGGACCTGTGGAGAGCATAATCCCTTGTAAAATGGTGTGGCAATGTAAATTACCTCCAAGGATGGCATTTTTATTGTGGACGGTTGTGAGGGGGCAGGTGCTAACGGTGGATAATCTTCGACGAAAAGGCTTTTATGTAACCGAGTGGTGCTATATATGTAAGAGGGATGGGGAGACGAATGATCATTTATTCATTCATTGTGATGGTGTTCTTTGGCTGTGGAATAGTATTCTAGCCTCTCAGAATATGGATTGGGTTTTGCCCAGGCGTATAGAAGATGTGTTGTGGGCATAGAGGAGGAAACTTCGGGATAAGGATTGCAAGCTGTTATGGAATCTTATCCCGGGATGCATTGTATGGTGCGCATGGAGAGAAATGAATAACCGTTGTTTCGAAGACCAAATACAGACAACAGAGCAGATAAGAGAAATGTTTTATTTGATTTTGTATACTTGATTTAATGTCGCGGCTATTAATCCTGTAGAGGGACTGCCTAATTTCATGTTGTTTCTGTCTTGTTTAAAGTGATTATACACTTTCTGTGTATTCTCTTTTAATTAATAATATTCTCGGATTACCTATCAAAAAAAAAAAAATATGTCATCCCTGATCTTTTTTTTTTTTTTTTTTACTGTTTCTCTGAGTACTCATTGCTTCTACTCCGCTTGTGTGTAATTATATCTCAGAAGTTAACGCTGTTGAAACTCAAGCTATGTAGTAATTTCATAACCTTCTATCCTTTTTTCTACTATCTTCATTTATTTTATTTTTGATGGATACTTGTCCATTGAATGAGTTTATGATTGCAGATTCCAAGGGGACTGGAACGTCTAAAAATAAAAATAAAACCCGTAGAAGGAAAGACAATCAAAAGACTTCTTGAAATTGCATTCCTACTGAAAACAACAGCTCTTCTTTGAGAAATGCTACTGATATACACAAGGTTGAGATTGATTTCTTTCTCGAGTTCTTTTCTTCTAGGATTTAATTTTAGTTTTAAACTTATTAGCAGTTGGTCCACTGATGTGGCATTACCAGCTGTCCAGGCCCCCTTCTCCTGCCATAGAGATACATATGCACTGTGCATGTTTACGTTCATGCAACACTCACATGCACAGAGGTTGGACTGACAACATTTTGTGCTGCAGGAATCAAGTGAGATTGATTCGACAGGTTATAAGGGATGACAACTGTTCGGTTCGAGGTCGGTTCGGCCAAAACCTACCACCAAAATTTTGGCTATACCATAATCGCACCATAACTACGTAAGTCGGTTCATATCTCGATTCAGTTAATAACTACGAAAATAAATTATTTTTTATAATTCCAAACTCCAACCGTCAATTAAAAAAAAAAATTATGAAGAAAAATCAATAAAAACAAAAACACAATTGGGCCAGAATTTTGGGAAAACCCAATTGTCCTGAAGATGAGGAAATGGGGACTTGCATATGATGAGAATTATGTACCATGTCAGCAGGATGATAAAAATACTAGCTATTATAAAATGCACTTATTCAGGTTAAATATGGCGAAGCATATACTATCGCTTGCATATGTATAAAAGTAATAGTGAATGAGATCAATCTTGATGTTTAATACATTAAATGGTAATAATTTCTGGACTAGGCTATGTATATTGGCTTTCCGGCATCTGTCTACTTTATGTGTAAGGAAAAGAATAATAGCAGGCACTTCCCAAGAATCAAAGAGGTAGAAATTGTTCTTGACATGTCAACTAGCACTACAATGATTACCAAAAGTTGGAGGACAAAACTCAGTACAAAGAACACTCAAGAATTAAGCATAACACTGGGGTTGACATCGTAACTTTTATACAGGAAGCTGAATATGTAGTAAGGTGCCATTAGAAGGGGATTGTTCAGTAAAATGATAATAACGGCTCTTTCTTCTATTAATTAATGTAGTATCATGGAAGTTGCTATTTTGACTAGAAGACGATCTTTTACATCTTCAAATTTAATCCGCACGCAATAGAATTGCCAAAGTATTTTACTACGTCAAGTCTTGATCATACAAATCTCTCAGTAAAGAGTCTTCCACAAATTTTTCATCAATCTTCGCAAATCACTTTCTATATACTCATACTAAGAATGGAATTTCACAGTATCAATTATAAGGAACTAAATTGTACACTTACAGTACCTAAATCATTCAGCCTAACAACCACTATTAATCAAACTTTTTACTTTATTCAAATTTTCATAAAAGAAATCAATTCACAAACTGATCCGACAAATTTATTTCATTTACCATATATTCCTCTAATATTATATTTGCATTTAATCATTTTTTCACCTCGAATGGGGAAAAAATATAAATATAATTTTTTTTTATCTAAATCATCAGAATGAAACTGACCTTTGAGAAGTATCAACCTCCTCATTAGCATCATCGTTCTTCAATTCATTCAATTCATTTTTTATTGGGTTTAGGGTTTACTAATAATGTTAATTGGACCAGAATTTTGGGGAAGCCCAATTGTCAGAATTGCCCAATTAATTTTGGAAGAGATTAATAGAAAGTTCAATTGTCCAATTATTATTATTTTTTAACTGGTAATTGGTTTGGGGCAGGGCACCATCGCTAAATACCATACCCGCTCCACTCCGAACCGGGTCATTAAAATCAAAACCATAATCATCTAATTGCACCATCGGTTCGATTTTTTTCGCCCCATTCAGTTCGGTTAATCGCGATTTTCGGTTTTAACAGTTCGAATTGCCATCCCTTCATGGAAATTATCAGTCTGGTGTTGGTAACTCAACAAATTTGCTGGATGCACATGAAGACAGGTTCGATTATTGTTATTTAGACCCTGCATTGAAAGGAATTATTGATACGTGAGCTTGACTGTTTTTCGAGTACTTATCTCCTGGCCTTGTTTGTTCTTAAGAAGTGCTGAAGTTTGAATTTATAAGAATCAAAACATATAATTTGTTTCTTGTTTGGAATCCCGTTGGCAACAATCAGTTATAATTATATCATCTCATCCTATGTTATTACTGCTCATTATTGTGTGAATTGGTTCTTCAGTTGCATATGACCATTATGCTAGGTTTATGGTTAAATAACTAATCAGTTCTCAGAACAAGTTGTTTCTTTGGTTTGATATCCTCTCTATAGAATTTGAAAAGTAAATTCAGGTTGATCTCTTCAAATAATTTTCAGGAGCCATAAGTTATGGAATCAACTTGTACTGGTTTGGCCCTCCATATATGATGATATGATTAACAGGGAGAGAAGAGAACAAGGCTCAGGCTCAGGCTCAAGTTATGTGAAATTCAGAAATTCACATATGTATGGTCTCGTGAGGGTGTTTGGACATAATCCATAGTTCTGCTCGGATCAAGTTATGCAATTTTTGGTATAGTCATTGATGTTAAAAGTGATGGGCTACTATATGTTGATAACATGCTTGTATATGGTGGCTCTGACATAACTAGACAGTTTTTGAATTTCATGCTTTACCTTATTGAAATTGTTCGCTTCTTTCACTTCCCCAAACTTTATCCTTCTTCGCGATAGTCAAAAGTGACGTCTATCTAAATTTTACTGAAGGCAAATCATATCATTGAATCTTGGGTTTTAGCTTCTGAACTTTTTAACCCTTGTTCGACATGCTAGTTCTTGTCAAATATCAATTAAGAATGTTCATGGACAAGGTTTGTTTTATGGTAATGCGCTAGAACTATGATGTTTTACACTGAGCAACTGATCTGAGTGGGACAGCTAGTTTTAGTGTAAAACATACTAAGATACTTAAAATCAGAATTGTGATACCATATTTATATGAATTATTCCCCACTCTTTCATTGCCAAATGACAAGAAAATGACCACTACTTTTTTCCTAATCCTTCAAAAATTTCACAGGAAATTTTATCTCTGGAAGCAGTTTCTACTTACTTTCTTGTGATAGTGCTTTAGCCTTTAAAAGTGTAGCCTGGAAGAGCCTTGGTTAAAATGGATATCCTAAAAAATAAGGACTTAGGTTTTGTGCTAGAGAATAGAGTAGCGTGTTGATTTTTACGGAACGGAGTCCTGGTGGTTAAATTACAAAAGGCGAGGCCAAAGACAGAAAACGAGAGACTAATCCACAGTTTCAGAAAAACAGGTCCAAGGGTGTGATACACAGTAAACAGAACAAAAATCACTCCCATCATTTACAACCTACTTAACAACAAAATTCTCCTTGGATGAGTGAGAGAATCAATCTGGAGATGAAGCCTTCAAGCGTTAAACATTCCAATAAAGCTGGGAAATAAAAATGGAGGAGATGAAGCCTTAGAACTTGAATATTCGAACTCTCCCCCTCAAGCTCATGAGAAGATGAATTAACCCAACTTGCTCATTAAGGACTCTAGACTAGGTTTAGGAAGTCCTTTTGTGAGTATGAGAGTACGTTGCTCCTGGACATGTAAATAAGGTCATTTCTAACTTCTCTTTAATAAAGTGTTGGTTCACTTTTACATGTATAGTTTTGTCGCATGCTCAGGTTGTGGACCGTGTTTATAGATTCCTTATTTTTACAATATAGTCTCATAGAAGCTACAATCTGTACTTTCAATCTCTAAAGTTTTTTTAGCCACCAAGTTAACGCATTTCTTGAGCCTTAAACTTTGTTCATCTAGCTTGTAAATCGTTTGTAATTATTTATTGGGGTTGGATCCTGACGTGCACTTATTGCTGGTCATGGATGGCATCGATGGTGATGGACTACATTACGTGTAACATGTGTTACAAAAATGTTTAACATGGTATTTTGCAATATAAATGTAATTAATTTAATTTAATTATTTTTATAATATTTGTGTAAACTTCCAAATATTCTCATTTCTCAGCCATTTGTTGTAAACATGGGCCAACTGTTAATGGACCCAGTTTCATAAGCCCACCTAAATAACCTTCTATACATTTTCTGTTTATGAATGCAAAACGTCGCCGTTGCGCCAATTCAAAGTGTGTAAAGGGACTGAGCATACAGATTACAGATTCCATCTCCGTAAACCAAAAAGAATCTGCCCAACGGCATAAATTTTTTTTTACTTGAGGAGTCGCCGATTACAGGTATCTATTTTCTTTTAGAATTTTAGTAATTCTTCAATTACATTTAGAATTCTGCTTATTGAGAGGTGAAATGTTGAAAATGAATTCAGTTTAATGCGTAAATGTGGTTTATTTTTGTGTCCTTACATTTTTTTTAGACTTATTTTGTGTTTTCATAATTTTAATTTAGCAAAATTTTCCAATTTTGATTTTTTTTCTTATTTATTTGAATTACTACTTTATTGTCACACATGACACATTCATATGGATTCATAGGATTATAGATTTTTTGTTACTTGGTGTAGCTGCTGAAAGTGTGTAAAAAAAAAGTATATGAATGAAATTAAAATATATTCAAGTAATAATTACTGCGAAATTGAATATGAGCACTATATGAAATGAAAACAACTCTTATTTGACTCAGCTTCGCGTTTTTATTTAAGGCGTGGGGGTTGAGGTTGAGGTTGAGGTTGAGCTAAGTTTAAATCTTGCTGAATAAACTCGAAACTTTTTTTTCGTAAAGCTTGAACCTTTCAATCTAACTAAAAGCTTCTCTTTGTGGAGCATCTTCCTACAACATTAATTAGAGTTTGCAAATTTAACGATTAACTTAAGATCATAATTTTTGCAGCACACCTATAGAGAAACAAGATATAAATTGAAAATTATGGGAATTGTGGGTCAGGGCTAAAGAAACAATTCATTAACTGGTGTTGCATTGGAAAATGTTGAAGTAGGTAAGAATTTATGATTTGACGCTTCGAGACCAGTAAATTGCGCTAATATTACTTGTAGACATATTTGTTTTGCCATATTGTGGCCTATTTGTAGGTAGCACGGACTTGAGTTCAATTCCATCAAGGTATTCACTTTACTATGATAGTTTCAAACTTCTAGAGTAAATTATTACAGAAACTTATACAATTGTCTTACGAAAAAAATGATACTCCCTCCATCCCATAAAGATAGGCTTGCTTTCCTTTTTTGTTTGTTCCAAATTATAGGTCACTTTCCTTATTGAGAGTATAGTTGATTTATTAATTTTTTAATATGCCCATATTTAATGTGCCTTGTTATCAACAAATATGAACTAATCTTATTTAAATTTTATTTAATGTAGGGGTATATTAGAAAAATGTAAGTAAAATTTATATTTCGAAATATATTAATTACATTTTCTTAATCTGCGTAAAAATAGAAGTAGGTCTATCTTTATGGCATGGAGGAAGTATAATATTTTAAAATTACTTCCAAATGCTTGTGATTCAACTTTGATAACAATTTCGAGTGGTGTGGACAAGTTGAATTGTAAAACTGTCACGTAAAAGTGTTTTCTCTAAGTGATATCTACTATTGACTTATTCAGTATTGTAGTTATTGATTTTAGGTCATGGAACAGTTTATGCTGTGGATATACACGTATAGAGATGTGTGTATACATTTTCTATGGAATTATTGTTAGACTTTCAATCAATGTTTATATTTGTTTTTTCTTTTGTCTGTCTATTGGAAGTTTTGGAGCAGTTCGAAATGAACTTATATTTAATTTTCGAATGCATAAGACGGGCTGTTTCTTTTATGGCTGACAATTGTCATTAAATTGAGCTGAGCTCCACTTCTGTGTGATTTTCATGAGCCAGATTTGAACTACTCTTAGGGCCATGTAAAGATCTATCCTGGACAAAAATTTGCTGAATATAATCACAAAAATCTAGAATCAATTACACTACTGACGAATTCCTTTTTATTTTGCATAGTGAGCCTGAACGTTTGGGAAGATTATGTTCATTTCTAAATTCTCACGGCTAGGAGCTCGTGCAGTGAAGGATATGGTGAAAGGTAGGCTTTATACATTCACGGTACATGTCAAATTACTGATGCTAAAAGTTGTTATTATGTCTCCCTCTTGTTATGCTAGGCAACTGTTGTACGCTGTAATTTTGTTTGCACTTACCTGAAACTATTTGTACATGTTTGGTTAGTATTAGGAGTAAATCTGTAGCTGCTTGATTTCCTAAGCCAAGGTTCATTCAAGTGTTGATCTTACATTGCGCGTGATTAGTATTGCATTAACAATATTTTCCCTATTTTTTAGACAATAATTTAGACGATGTGATGCTTGTTCTAGTTCTCTTAAACACAAATGGCATATATCTCATTGGCATGTTGGGACAGCTGGCAATTTTGTCATGGAAAGAGGTCATATATGAATAGTACACTGCATAATTTTGTCATCTGTGAGACTGTGACCTTCAAAGTTTTTAGCGAAGTGTTACACTAGGCACATTTTTGTAGAAAGATTGTAGGGTATCTGTGGTGAGCATTATTTTAAACGGCACATTGCGAATCTCAATTGCATGGAAGTTGGTAAAAAAGAGGAGCATTGCTATACGTTCATGTGCTATTTGTGGAACTTGAACGTGAATATCGCTTGCCCGAGTCATGTACAAATCAACAGGATGCAACTCATGTATAATTTTTTTTTTTTAATGCATGCTAACAGTTGAGCTTGACATGAATTCTTGATTGACAAACGTTTAAGTGGAGGTTGTGGTCACTCATTCTTCAATTGTTATCATCCCAAAGAGCTCTAATCTGTTCATTGCACAACAAAATGAAAAACTCTCTGGGAATTGTTCACTAATCTCCAGGAAAATAATAATAGTAATAGTAATAGTAATAGAGAGAGAAAGAAAGAAGAAGTAATAAGAAATCTGTATCCATTTGTGTAACGCCCCGAGTTCCGCGAACCCGGAACGCTACGTCATCTTCTCTTTGCCCTAATTTAACTGAAAAATTTGGCGGAATAACTAACTTTTGAAAACATCACATTTAAAATTTGTGAACTTTAACGGTAACAAATGCCATTCGAATTAACTTAAGGAAAAATTGATTAAACATTTAACTCAAGTTTGAAAATAGCGGAAACGACAAGGTAAATTTCATAATGTTCAAATGCGTGAAATTTCAAAAGTAATTTAAAACGATTAACTACATTTATTCCACCACTGCCCATCAGACTCGGCCGTCTCCAAAATCTGCAATATTGTTAAAAATAATAGAATGAGCATTTCGAAGAAATACTCAGTAGACTCATCGCCAGTAATTAATCTACAGAGTAATTTAACACATAATTATGCAATCTATACAGTGATATTCTCATGGGCTAATTTTCTTTGAAAATCATAGGCTCTTTAAAATCATAGGGTGTGGGTAGTCTGTCTCATGCATTTAAGCACGTAAGTTATGCATAACATCATCTTATCTCATAAGAGATTCTCTTTCTTCTTATGCAATTAAGCATATAAGTTATGGCAAAGCATAACAACATAATCTATCTCATAAGATATTCTCATCTTATGCATTAAAGCATATAAATCACATAGAATCACATAATACATGCAATTACAATTTAAACTAATTAATGGGGGCGAGTCTACCTCAATTTATCGCGAGTCGTAAAAAGTTGAGCGGAAAGAAATCTCAAGCTCTATCGTCCTTACGTTTCGTCTAGCCAAAAATAGAAAAAAATAACTTTGAATTAGTGTTTCGAAATTTCTTTAACGATTAAAAACGATAAAAATAAAGTTTAGGGACTTAATTAGAATTTATTAAAACTGAAAATAAAAGTTTAGGGGCTAAAATTGAACTTTTCTAAAATAGGGACTAAATTGAAAATTTATTAAAACTGAAAATAAAAGTTTAAGGGCTAAAATTAAACTTTTATAAAATAGGGACTTAATTGAAAATTTGCTAAAACTGAAAATAAAAATCCAGGGACTGAAATGGACTTTTTTCGAAATCTGTGGACTGATTTGTTTTTAAAACATAAATCTGGGACTGTTTCCTTTAAAAACCGAACTTTGGGACTGAAATAAATCATTTTAAAACTTGGGGGACTAAAATGAACTAACGCCTAAACTAGGGGCTCAAAAATCAATTTTCAAAAAATCAAAATTAACAAAATCTCACAACTCTCTCTCTCTCGCGTGATTAGGGCAGACGGAGGGGAAGGCGACGGGCTTCGCCCTTTCTGTCGCTTCCGGCCGGCGACGCCAGCGCCGGCGTCGCGTGGAGACGCCGGTGGTGTGGGGGTTGGCTGGGGGTTGGTTTTTGGGTGGTTTGGCGACGGTTCGAAGGCGAACGGTTCGAGTTCGACTTCCTTGAGGTAAGTTTATGGGTTTCTTGATTTGGGGTTTGATTTTTGGGTTGACTGGAAGGTGGGCTGGGTGTTCTTGTGGTGGCGAGTGGTGGAGTGGATGCGATGGTGTTGGAGGTGGTTCTGTGGGTCTCGACTGTGGAGCTCGACTGTGGTGGTGGTTCGATTGGGCTGGGTTGTGGGGTGACGGCTGCAGCTTAGGTGTTGGTGGTTCTGGATTGTGGCCGTGTGCAGTGGCTGTAGGTCGGAGGTGGTGGCGTTGCTGGTGGCTGCAGGGGCGGGGTCTGTGAGTTGGAGGTGATGGGTTGATGCTAGAAATTGATTTTTCTAGCATCACACATGAACTTCCAACATTGTTGATGCTAGAAATGGGTTTTTCTAGCATCAGTTGTGAGTAGCAGTTTTCCAAACGTGACATTTCAGAGGTTGAGAGGCATTGATGAATCTGGTTTTCTACACTTCATGTCACTGGTGCTAGAAACTGATTCTAGCACCATTGTGATCTTCCAGTTGATGCTAGAAATTGATTTTCTAGCATCAATACTGAGTTCCCAATTTAGGAAGGTGACAGGAGCTGGCATTACGTGAGGAAAATATGGAGAATGAGGCATTTTCTTACCCTTCCTGTTGCTGGAGGCGTGAGAGTGAGGGGAGGAGAATGAGAGGTATATAATGAACAGTAATTTAGGGCACAATTCCCTAGGTCAGAAATTGGGCCAGAAATTTGGGCTGCAGGAATTTTTGAATTGGATTTAAGTGAATTGGGCCGAAAAGAATACATTTGGGCTTAAAGGATTGGACTAAAATAACTTATTTGGACTAATAAGTAATTGGACCTTAAAAATTACTTAAATTATTAAAATGATAAGAAATTCGATACCAAAAAAAATATTCGGAATTGAACTCGATTTGAATGAATTTAAATTGATTTCATAACGGCTAGACGAACGCGTTTTTATTTAAAACTCGGGATTTAAGATTTTGCGACACGTTTTTCAAGAAACTTAAATAAAAATTCTCGGTCGCTACAACCTTATCCCCTTAAATTAATTTCGTCCTCGAAATTTAAACTTACTTGATCTATGATTTCTGGGTACTTAGCCAGAATCTCGTCCTCCTTTTCCCAGGTGGCTTCATCGCTATCCTGTCTACCCCATTGGACTTTGACTAAATGGACTGCTTTGTTTCTTAAGACATGGACTTTTCTCTCCACAATGCACATAGGCGTCTCCTCATAAGACAGGTTCCTCTGAACCGGAATAGTCTGAAAATTTACCACATGACTCGGGTCGTGGATATATTTCCTCAACAAGGAAACGTGAAAAACATTGTGTACGGCCGAGAGCTCGGGTGGTAACGCTAAACGATAAGCCACGTTACCTACTTTTTCTAAGATTTCAAATGGTCCGATAAAACGAGGTCTTAACTTTCCTCTTTTGCCAAAACGAATAGTACCTTTCATTGGAGCTACTTTCAAAAATACTTTCTCTCCAATCTCAAACTCCAAGTCTTTTCTCCTTCGATCGGCATAACTTTTCTGTCTATCTTGGGCAGCTTTGATCCGTAGTCTGATTTTCTCAATAGCCTCAACTGTCCTCTCAATCAATTCTGGACCTAAAATTCTTCTCTCGCCTACTTCATCCCAATAAACTGGTGATCGACAACGTCGCCCATATAGCGCTTCATATGGTGCCATACCAATAGTAGCTTGAAAACTGTTATTGTAGGCGAATTCCACTAATGGAAGATGAGTCTCCCAATTACCACTCAAGTCTAGTACACAAGCTCTAAGCATATCTTCCAGTGTCTGAATAGTGCGTTCAGACTGTCCATCTGTCTGGGGATGGTAAGCCGTACTAAAGTTTAATTTAGTACCCATTGCGACTTGTAAACTCTTCCAAAATCTCGAAGTGAATCTCGGGTCTCTATCGGAGACAATGGAAGCTGGTACTCCATGAAGTCGAACGATCTCTTTAACATACAATTGGGCTAATTGATCCACATTGAGAGTCATTCTGATTGGTAGGAAATGAGCTGACTTCGTAAGTCGGTCTACAATAACCCAAATGGCGTCATGACCTCTTACTGATTTTGGTAACCCTGTCACAAAATCCATGGAAATTTTCTCCCATTTCCATTCTGGTATATCCAAGGGATTTAACAATCCTGATGGTCTCTGATGTTCAGCCTTGACCTGCTGACACGTCATACATCGAGAGATAAACTTTGCTATGCAACCCTTCATGTTTCTCCACCAAAAAGTATTGCGCAAATCACGATACATCTTTGTCCCTCCTGGGTGGCATGCATATGATGCTGAATGAGCTTCTGTCAAAATCTCATTCCGGATATGTTCATCTTTCGGCACACAAAGACGTCTTTTGAACATAAGCGCTTTATCAGCGGCAATCTCGAAACCTATTCTCTTGCCAGTCCCAACTTCGGATCTGATCTTTTCCAAGAACTTATCTCCGACTTGAGCTGTTACAATTCGACCTCTCAAGTCTGGTTTGACGATCAGATTTGCCAATCTGTTAGATCCTTGGACTGTTGGGACTCGCACTTCGATCCTTAAATTCTGAAAATCTCGAATCAATTGATCTTGCGTTGTTCCCAAAGCTGATAAATGTCCAGCGTTCTTTCTGCTCAACGCGTCTGCAACTTTGTTTGCTTTACCCGGGTGGTAAAGAATAGTGCAGTCATAATCCTTCACTAGTTCTAGCCATCGTCGTTGTCTCATGTTCAGTTCCTTCTGAGTGAAGAAATACTTGAGACTCTTGTGATCGGTGTAGATTTCACATTTACTCCCATACAGGTAGTGTCGCCATATCTTAAGAGCGTGTACAACTGCTGCGAGCTCTAAATCATGCGTCGGATAGTTCTTTTCATGTGGCTTCAACTGCCTTGAAGCATATGCGATCACTTTGCCATTCTGCATCAATACACAACCTAAACCATGTTTGGATGCATCGCTGTAAATAACGAAACCATCGGACCCGTCTGGTATAGTCAACACTGGTGCTGAGACAAGTCTGTTCTTAAGTTTCTGAAAGCTTTGTTCACATGGTTCTGTCCATTGAAATTTAACTCCCTTCTTGGTCAACTGGGTCATAGGACCTGCTATTTTAGAGAAACCCTCTATGAATCGTCGATAGTATCCGGCTAATCCAAGAAAGCTTCTCACATCTCCAACATTTGCAGGAGTTGGCCAATTCGTTACAGTCTCAACTTTAGAAGGATCAACTTCGATGCCTTTAGCTGTAACGATATGACCTAAGAAACCTATTCGCTCAAGCTAAAATTCACATTTCTTGAATTTGGCGTACAACTTTTCTGCTCTCAGTGTTTCCAACACAGTCCTCAAATGTTCTTCATGTTGTGCAGAATTTCTGGAGTAGATCAGTATGTCATCGATAAAAACAATAACGAATTTATCGAGATACTGATGAAAAACTCTATTCATCAAGTCCATAAATATTGCGGGTGCGTTCGTGAGGCCGAAAGGCATTACTGTGAACTCATAATGCCCATAGCGTGTCCTGAACGCCGTCTTTGGTATGTCACTTGGCGAAACCTTTAGCTGATGGTAACCAGACCTCAAATCAATCTTGGAGAAAATAGCTGTACCTTTCAGCTGATCGAATAAGTCTTCGATCCTGGGAAGGGGATACTTATTCTTTATCGTCAACTTGTTAAGTTCTCGATAGTCGACGCACATCCTCATACTTTCGTCCTTCTTCTTTACAAATAGAACAGGTGCTCCCCATGGAGACACACTTGGCCTGATGAAACCCTTCTCTAGCAATTCCTCCAACTGCACCTTCAGTTCTTGCAACTCTTTCGGCGCCATGCGGTACGGAGCTTTAGAAACAGGGGCAGCTCCGGGTACCAAATCAATGGAAAATTCTACTTGCCTATCTGGCGGAATACCAGGTAGATCGTCTGGAAAGACATCACTGTACTCGCATACTACTGGCACTGAGTCCAGAGTAATCTCCTCTACGGGTTTGTCTTGAAGACTAACCAAATAGCCATGACAATCATCCTTGGCTAGTAGCTTCTCCGCTTGTAAAGCCGAGATAAGGCGAGGAAGTGTTTTGATCCTCGTCCCGTAGAACCTGAATACTTCTTCACCATCTTTGTGAAAAATAACCTCTTTTTCGTGGCACATGATTGCGGCACGATTGGTGCTGAGCCAATCCATACCCAGAATAATATCGAAATCGTTCATTCGGATAATATTCAAGTCTGCTTTCGAAACTTGGCCGTCAAAATCTATTTGTACTGCTTTGACTATCTTATTGGTATCAATAGTTCCTCCTGACGGTAAACTAACCTCGAGAGTACTACCAGTTTCTTCTCCTATTAAGTTCAGTCTTCCTAAACATGCTTCAGCTATAAATGAATGCGTAGCTCCTGAGTCTATTAGAACATATACAGGAATACTAGAGATAGATAGTATACCTGCAATCACGTCAGAATCCTCAGCGGCATCCATGGCAAACACTCTTGCCTTTCCTTTTCTGTTCTGGTCTGGGTTCGCCTTCTGATTGGAACCCTGGGCGGACGGGGCACGACAATCCGATGCAAAATGACCCGGTTGGCCACACTTGTAGCAGACACCCTTTCCAAAAAGGCACTCTCCTTTATGCGGCCTCTGGCACTTAGGGCAGGGTGGAGTGAAAGTGATCATCTGTCTCCCTGCTGGTCCTAGATTCGGCCTTTTGGGAAATGCTTGATTCCGGTTCTGATTCTGATTGCGATTTGGGCCTTGCCATTTTCTCTTCCCTTGATATCTTTGCTCGCTATGGTTGCCTTGGTTCCCAATTCTCACACCGGCATAGGCAACAGCTTGGGCCTTCTTCACAACTTCTCCGTAAGTTGGCAGTTCATGTGAACTGACAATCTGTCGGATATCAAGGCGTAGACCCCTCTCAAAACGCCGTGCTTTCTTGAACTCAGTCTCCACCAGATGTGGAGCATAACGCGACAGTTCCTCAAACTTTCTCTCGTATTCGGTTATGTCCATTTCACCCTGTACCAAACGTAGAAATTCGGACTCTTTGTGATCTCTGAGGGCTTGTGGGAAAAATTTATCCCTGATCTCAGTCTTAAACCTATCCCAAGTCAGAGCTGCTAGCTGCTCTTCACTCCTTGTTCGGGATGCAGATTCCCACCAGAAACCAGCTCTTCCAATTAACATGAACTCGGCACAAATTACCTTTTTATCTTCAGGACATGATATGTGCCTGAATATCTTCTCAATGGCCTGGAGCCATTCTTCCACTGCTAGTGGACTTTCTCCACCATCGAACGTAGGTGGCCGGTATCTCCGAAATTGTTCTATTGCTGGTGTTGTGGGGTTAACCGGTTGTGGAGCTTGTCTCAGTTCTTGCACCACATTAAGTAATTCCCGGATGATATCGGTTTGAGTTGGTGGTGCCATAACCTTCATAAAATTTTAAAAGTAGTTCATAAAGGTTGAATTAAGTGTACCACAACGTAAATGGAAACAGATAACTTCTAAAAAAATGAAAATTAGAACCCAAATATCATTTCATTTAAAACTCGACTTCATTTAATGAAAATACATGGGTAGAAGGCACGTATGCCGAACACTTTTTTTTTTTTTTTTTTTTTTTTTTTTTTTTTTTTACAGCAAGCAACATGTCGAGCCTATTCTCTTTCGGTTACGCCTGACTCAGCGTCCGAGATCTCTCCTAGCGCTGGTTCAGCGTTTTCCTCAGTTTCTTCTTCTTCTGAGTCTTCTTCAGGAGCAAACCCATAGCGGTACTCAAAGTACATGGGCCAATATGCCACAAATCTCGTGCAGAAGGCATCATACTCCATTTCCACATTCAGAGACACCAGAGCATCTACATATATACTATTGGCTACCTCCGCATAGTCACTTCGAAAAGTTGAGAGCAAGTGACGGATCGACCGGTGATCATTGGTCACGTAGCCATGTTGTATGGCCCGTTCACGTACAATATTCAACTGCTCTATATGTTGGGCAATTGTCCACTCAAGTTCGGGCTTGAAGCGGTCATAATCCCTAAAGGCTTGTTCTGCTTCACTGAGTGTCTTTCTACGAATGGGTGCCATGTCCTAAATCAATTATGCAAAGTCCAATTAAGCGGGGTTATTCATCTCTCCTAGTTAAAATTTTGAGGACGTAAAAATTAAAGGAAACTTTTTCAAATTATGCTCAAATTCGTCTTTCTTTCTTTCTTTCTAATTCGGATACACTTTCTTTCTTTCTCTTTCTTTCTTTCTTCTAAGTCTCATAGAGCATCAAAATAAGTATCCGAATTAAAATAGCATTTAAACTTCATAAACTTCTTTACCTTTGGAGTCGGCTGATCGAGTGATGGCAGTGGCAACTTTCATTAATAAAAGTTTAAATAATATAAAATATCTCTTTGAAATTTTGAAATTTTTTTTTTTTTTTTTTTTTTGAAAATTTGCCAGTCTACAGAAACGCAGACTGGCTCTGATACCAAGCTGTAACGCCCCGAGTTCCGCGAACCCGGAACGCTACGTCATCTTCTCTTTGCCCTAATTTAACTGAAAAATTTGGCGGAATAACTAACTTTTGAAAACATCACATTTAAAATTTGTGAACTTTAACGGTAACAAATGCCATTCGAATTAACTTAAGGAAAAATTGATTAAACATTTAACTCAAGTTTGAAAATAGCGGAAACGACAAGGTAAATTTCATAATGTTCAAATGCGTGAAATTTCAAAAGTAATTTAAAACGATTAACTACATTTATTCCACCACTGCCCATCAGACTCGGCCGTCTCCAAAATCTGCAATATTGTTAAAAATAATAGAATGAGCATTTCGAAGAAATACTCAGTAGACTCATCGCCAGTAATTAATCTACAGAGTAATTTAACACATAATTATGCAATCTATACAGTGATATTCTCATGGGCTAATTTTCTTTGAAAATCATAGGCTCTTTAAAATCATAGGGTGTGGGTAGTCTGTCTCATGCATTTAAGCACGTAAGTTATGCATAACATCATCTTATCTCATAAGAGATTCTCTTTCTTCTTATGCAATTAAGCATATAAGTTATGGCAAGCATAACAACATAATCTATCTCATAAGATATTCTCATCTTATGCATTAAAGCATATAAATCACATAGAATCACATAATACATGCAATTACAATTTAAACTAATTAATGGGGGCGAGTCTACCTCAATTTATCGCGAGTCGTAAAAAGTTGAGCGGAAAGAAATCTCAAGCTCTATCGTCCTTACGTTTCGTCTAGCCAAAAATAGAAAAATAACTTTGAATTAGTGTTTCGAAATTTCTTTAACGATTAAAAACGATAAAAATAAAGTTTAGGGACTTAATTAGAATTTATTAAAACTGAAAATAAAAGTTTAGGGGCTAAAATTGAACTTTTCTAAAATAGGGACTAAATTGAAAATTTATTAAAACTGAAAATAAAAGTTTAAGGGCTAAAATTAAACTTTTATAAAATAGGGACTTAATTGAAAATTTGCTAAAACTGAAAATAAAAATCCAGGGACTGAAATGGACTTTTTTCGAAATCTGTGGACTGATTTGTTTTTAAAACATAAATCTGGGACTGTTTCCTTTAAAAACCGAACTTTGGGACTGAAATAAATCATTTTAAAACTTGGGGGACTAAAATGAACTAACGCCTAAACTAGGGGCTCAAAAATCAATTTTCAAAAAATCAAAATTAACAAAATCTCACAACTCTCTCTCTCTCGCGTGATTAGGGCAGACGGAGGGGAAGGCGACGGGCTTCGCCCTTTCTGTCGCTTCCGGCCGGCGACGCCAGCGCCGGCGTCGCGTGGAGACGCCGGTGGTGTGGGGGTTGGCTGGGGGTTTGTTTTTGGGTGGTTTGGCGACGGTTCGAAGGCGAACGGTTTCGAGTTCGACTTCCTTGAGGTAAGTTTATGGGTTTCTTGATTTGGGGTTTGATTTTTGGGTTGACTGGAAGGTGGGCTGGGTGTTCTTGTGGTGGCGAGTGGTGGAGTGGATGCGATGGTGTTTGGAGGTGGTTCTGTGGGTCTCGACTGTGGAGCTCGACTGTGGTGGTGGTTCGATTGGGCTGGGTTGTGGGGTGACGGCTGCAGCTTAGGTGTTAGGTGGTTCTGGTTCTGATTGTGGCCGTGTGCAGTGGCTGTAGGTCGGAGGTGGTGGCGTTGCTGGTGGCTGCAGGGGCGGGGTCTGTGAGTTGGAGGTGATGGGTTGATGCTAGAAATTGATTTTTCTAGCATCACACATGAACTTCCAACATTGTTGATGCTAGAAATGGGTTTTTCTAGCATCAGTTGTGAGTAGCAGTTTTCCAAACGTGACATTTCAGAGGTTGAGAGGCATTGATGAATCTGGTTTTCTACACTTCATGTCACTGGTGCTAGAAACTGATTCTAGCACCATTGTGATCTTCCAGTTGATGCTAGAAATTGATTTTCTAGCATCAATACTGAGTTCCCAATTTAGGAAGGTGACAGGAGCTGGCATTACGTGAGGAAAATATGGAGAATGAGGCATTTTCTTACCCTTCCTGTTGCTGGAGGCGTGAGAGTGAGGGGAGGAGAATGAGAGGTATATAATGAACAGTAATTTAGGGCACAATTCCCTAGGTCAGAAATTGGGCCAGAAATTTGGGCTGCAGGAATTTTTGAATTGGATTTAAGTGAATTGGGCCGAAAAGAATACATTTGGGCTTAAAGGATTGGACTAAAATAACTTATTTGGACTAATAAGTAATTGGACCTTAAAAATTACTTAAATTATTAAAATGATAAGAAATTCGATACCAAAAAAAATATTCGGAATTGAACTCGATTTGAATGAATTTAAATTGATTTCATAACGGCTAGACGAACGCGTTTTTATTTAAAACTCGGGATTTAAGATTTTGCGACACGTTTTTCAAGAAACTTAAATAAAAATTCTCGGTCGCTACAATTTGCTTCTGTATACTTTATCCTTTGGAAACTCTATGATTCCTCTAGTTGTAAGACGATTTTGTCAAAAAATTTCTATCTACAACAGCATCAATAAGCTAAGTATTGTATTTGGCCAACCTTTTAATTGAAATAAGTTGGCTCAATCACTTAATTATTGTTTAGTTTCTAATTTATAGAAATCAGAGCATTATCTTTTGAATAGACAACTTTAATTTTTTGTTTTAATATTATATTTTTTTAATGAACGGGTTCGTGTCTTATATTTTAGAAAAATCAAGTTGATGAACTGCACTGATATTCTCATTGCACTTTTTTGCACGCAAGTAATAATTTTAATGCATTTACATGAATATTTTAGTTAAACTTCTTTACTTTGGTGGACTTCTTTTCAGTCACTTCTTTTCCATAATTGCCTTTTGTTGCATTGCAGCTCTATCTTTTACACCGAGGACATCATATGTGCCTGTGATTCATAACCGTTATTCACAAACCGTGGTTAGTGTCTTCATAGTTCTAAGGTCTATATATGCTACTTTATTACAACATTAAAGTTCCTAAAATGGATTGTTGAGCTTTATCTTGAGCAAACAATGATTAACAGTTAAAATAAACATTTAAGTCTCAGTTCTGATCTAGTATAGGGTCCTGTTTATGGTGACACCATGATAGTAACAGATGTATATATAACCATGTTACTTCAATGGTGCCACTTCAATTTAAAGATCAAGTAGAAATTGAAATGGAGGTAAAGAACATACAGTAGTTTCATTTTTTGGGTTCTGTTTTCCCCCCCTGCAGAAGGTAAGGCTTGGGCACCATTTGTGTTTTAGATGCTCTTGTTCATTAGCTACCTTTTGTATTCAGAGACATGAATCATTTTGCACCTCTACAGCCAAAAAGGTGTCAGAAGAAGGTAGTGAAGAAAAACAAAAGTAAGTTCTCCAAGCACAGGTTCCATACATTTCTTTTTTTCTCCTAGTTCCTCCTTTCTAGATAGGAAAGTTAGTTCTGATCATTGATTTATAGAAGGATGTGCCTCGAGAGTTGCCTTGACATTATTATGGAGAAAATTGGAAAGAATCCGTACAGGATAGAATTTAAGTGGAATTGTAGCACTAGCCTAAAGAACATTTCCTTAATTCTTAGGATATTACCCAAGAAAAGCTTGTACCTTCAAATCTTATAGTTGGAGAATAAGAGGTCCAAGTCTGTAAGGTAGACATTGATTATGATTTTGTTTTCTATAACTTCCATTGAATTTACTGATTCTGTTCGCATGATCCCCGTTAATAGGGGGCCAGCAGTCAACTGTTAATGGGTACCGTCTTAGTGTTGCTTGAACTTCATGCAACTCAATGATGTTTTGGTCTCACCATCTCTGATTTCTGATGTATGGAAAGCAGAAGCAGGCTTATATAGTACTTACATTATCTAACCTGTTGTTTTTCTGTGCCCTTTGACTGTACACTCCAGAGTCTCAGTAATATTCGTGGACAAGGATGGAGAAGAGATACATATCAAGGTTCCTTTTGGAATGTCAATGTTGGAAGCTGCACATGAGAATGACATAGAGCTAAAAGGTAAATATTGGTAAATGTGTAATCTCCATTATGCACGCTGTGTCAACTTATCATGTTTTTGAGCGAGTTTCCAGAATACCAGTTTGTTCCTTTTTATTTGACTGGCAAATATTGGTTCAATCATGAGATTATATCTTCACGTAATGGTTTTCCACTTTGCCAGTATCTCAGTTCTGCATTTTTATAAATGGTATGCCTAGGAGAAGTCCTAAGCTAATTCGCATGGATATTTTTTTGACAGGAGCATGTGAAGGGTCCCTTGCTTGTTCTACATGTCATGTCATCGTAATGGTAAGTTACTGTACGTAAGGACAGTTATTTCGTGAATTACCCTTTCTCCCATGGGATCAAGAAAGAAAAATGATAAGGGAAAGAAAAATGGTGATATCTTGGGAGAAAATGTATTGGACAAATCATCCATGTTTATTGCTTTTTGCTAGGGTGTGGACTATTACAACAAACTAGAAGATCCAGCTGATGAGGAGAATGACATGCTAGATCTTGCTTTTGGCCTGACTGACACGTACGTCCCTTGTCTTGACAATTATAAATGATTCTTCTAGCCTTTCTTGGTCAATGAATTTATGCATAATTCTGCAGGTCTCGTCTGGGTTGTCAAATAATTGCAAAACCTGAAATTGATGGAATTCGTCTGGCACTTCCTATTGCCACTCGAAACTTTGCTGTTGATGGATATAAGCCAAAACCTCACTAGAGGTAAAAATATTGTTCGAGAATGGATGGTGCAATTTAGCCTCAGTTTTGTAGCATATTCGGTACTTGGGAAGTAATTCTGTTTTTACCAATACACGGCTAGTACGTAGGTAAATTTTGTTTTTCAATCTCCAGTATCAAATTTAAGACAATATGCATGATCAGGACCTGCATCAGAGTATATTTTTATTTATTTATCATGAGTATACGCACTTTCGGAGACCTCAAACGCTTATTTGAATGGGTAGGGAGAGTATTGATGTATTGAATATTGATTTTTATTTGAAGCAATGGAGGAGTTGCCTTTGCTCTTATATTTGGATTAGCATTGCAAACATTAGTATTACTTCTTGATTCATATTTGTTGGCAATATGAACATATTTATACACCCGGATTGTTCGAATAACGTGTATAAAGCGGGGTGTGAGGCTTATATAACCTACATTTTGGTGCAAACATGACATAAGAAAATTCAATATTTCTCAAAAATTTCCAAGAGGAGTCTCGAATTTAAGTTGATTCTAACAATTCCTTATCATGGATCTTGCTGATTGGATCATTCATATGATGTACAAAAATGTAGTGGAATTGACAAATGATGCGATTATGTAACACTAGTCAGTTTGTGAAGCTTGCTAGTGAATTTAAGTCTAGTCTTCTTAAACCAACCGACAGACGAGCCGTAATGACACTAATAGTGTCAATATGCCGATGAAGTGTGAAGAACATCGAGAGAGCTACCAGGCCAAAATACAATCTTACAAAACACAACCCAGAAAAGGAAAAATGTGTCAAATGAAAATAATACTTACACAGGTGTATACTTGTACACTATGGATTTACTTGTATCTGTTGATTCTGTACCAACACAACCCAAATTTAGTACGTAACAACTAAATTTTATTACCGTTCCTTGCTTGAAATGTTTGTAAAGAATTGATGTTGGTTTATCAACAGGTATATGCATGCTAGATGTGATCTATACAAATATATAACCAGAAACAAAAGTAAAATCTGAACGGAAAACTCGTAAAAGTCGTACTAAGTGTTGAACCAAGGAATACATCTTGCAAGATTTACCCATCAGTGAGACGGAAAGCAACACCCAAAGAGACGGAAAGCAACACCCAAAGAGAACGAAGATGCAAACGGCTCACCTAAGAGTCACGAACTATTTTTCATAAAACAGATCGGCTACATACTATCAATAAAAAGCACATAGACAAATGAATAAATGTTAACTCATAACCGTATCAGTTATAAGATAACCAATAAGAAGCCGCCATCTAGCATAACTTAAAAATGACCAAAATTACCCCAAGGTCTTGGGGAATATCTATAAATACACTTTCATTTGAAGAAGAAGGGATGCAATTCAAATGTCTTCCTCTCAAAAAACTATTTATCCTCTTGTTCTAGTTGAAGCATCAAGACTAATGAATTTAGGATGTGAAAGTCATTGTTAGGTGAGAGGATTTGTTGATTGTATTTAATTGATATTCGATTGCAATTGTTTCATCAATACACTCGTTTGATTCAATTTGTACTATCAACACTAAGTTTTAAGGCTGTTCCAGCCACTCCAGTATTGTAGATCGAAGAGCATGGTTAGGCACCCAATTGCAGTGTGGAAGCTTGAGATTGGTCATGGGCGATGTATCGTGACCAGTCTCTAGCCAGCCCTTGATAGCCTCAGCCTCGTAAGTGAACCCATCAGCAGCAACCACAGGATCTTGCATAATTTCCTGGAGATATCAAAAAATTTAAGGATTGGTCTAATGCAGTAGACTACATCTCTTGTATACTGTTAATTTAACCACATTCACAGTAAAGAATATTGTAAATAGAGTATAGTATTCAACAAACCTGAAAGATGGGACATATGAAATAGGATGGAACCTGGCAGAACTCTTTGGAACCCAACTGAAAAAAGGAACCTCCCATCGGTTTAAGAATCCTCCAGACATTTGAAACAAGATCAGGCCGGCGCATACTGTTCGTCTCGCAGCAACTGATTGCAAGGTGAGCCAACTGTTTTGCTTGCACAAATGGCCAGTCGCCAGCTGTTGGATCCAGCAGATCTTTCAAATTTCCTTCATCTAAGGCACACAGAACTTCCTTCGTGATCCCACATGCAGGTCGTCCGGTTAATAACCTTAACAATATGATTCCAAACGAATAGACATCTGACTTCGAAGTAAGCTCTCCGGTAGCAAGAAACTCGGGATCCATGTATACAAATGTACCAGTTGGACCAGTCGGGTCAATTCTAATGTTTAAAGTGGTACTGTTGCCCAAAAATTCATCGCAATATGTTCCAAAATCTTTGAGCTTGGCCACAAAGTTGGAGTCAAGTAGAATATTAGCAGGATGCAGAACTCCATGTAGAAGTACCCGAGGGTGGGAAGAATGCAAGAATGTAAGAGCAGAACATATATCTGCTGCAATGCGGATTCGAGTTTGCCATGACAAGGGGAACGTATTGTCCTTGCAGTCGAGGCGGTCTTCGAGGCTTCCACTTGGAAGATACTCGTAGACGAGAGCCAACTCTTCTTCGCAGACGCCTATCAAAGTGACAAGGTTCGGATGCCTTAGCTTACTCAGTATATTTACCTGACATAAGATCACCAAAAGATAAATATGTAACAGCCAAAATAGCATCTATAGGAGATAAAAACAAATTGGATATCATTGTTACATTTTGGGACAAAAAATACACAGGAAGAAAAGGGGGACCCAAACATAACTTAAGATGAGGTCATAAAATCTTGATAAAATAGAAGAAATTCAAAAATTTGAGACTGGGTTGAGTGAAATTGAAAACATGGTGCATGTAGTCAATTTCATATAGTTATGAATTAACTTTGTGGAAATCTTATAGCTGCAATAAATGTTATGGCAGGAAATGTATGAGACAAACACTGTGCATAGGTATGTTAATGAAGAACCAAAGAAAGTAGTTGTCCGTTTATAATTGTGATTGCTAAGGATCTAGCTGAATGAAACGAGAAAAAGGGATTCATGTAGCCTACCCCAGATTTATTCAGAACAAGGCTTAGTTTGTTGTTTGTTTTCTCCAACTTTGGCAATAATGAAAAAACTTTGTGCTCCCCCTATGAATAGATAGTGACGTAGAATACAATCCAACGAGAACAAGATTGAGAAAGAGAAGGGAGAGAGAAAGATTGAAGAAGAGGGAGAACAAATATTCAATATTCAATAAATAATCAGGTATGCTTACAGTCCAGATGAAATCCTAAGTCACATTTATAGGGGACAGAAGTTAAACTCAAACAAATTTCTAATAAACTAAAACCTTCCTAGAATTTTAAAATAATCGTTAAATTCTACTTTAAAATCCTATCTAAATCCTATATTTATTCTTATCTTCATTCCGAATTAGCTAGTTATATGATTTAGCAAATATCATGAAAGAGTTTCTTCTTAAACCTCTTACCTCGCGTTGAAATTCCAAAAGACCTTGCAAACTATTTGGGTGAAGTATTTTTATGGCCACTTCAGTGTGCCGAAGGAGTCCCTTATAAACAATTCCATAATGCCTTTCACCAATCTTTAAGGATTCGTCGAAATTGTTAGTCGCAAATTCAATTTCTGCGAATGAGAATTCATAAAAGAACTGAGACACAGATGAACTTGATGTCTCCTCATCTTGTTTTTCCCTCAGCTCCTCGGCTTCCATGAGTGCATTAACACGCTCGACCTTCAACCCATCTATTTCATTCCTGTATTTTTTCATCAATTCATTAGTAGAAAATATTTCCTGTTTCAACTTCTCTATGCTCTTGGTAGAACTGGCAATTTGACACTCGAGAATGGATTTCTGATCCTGAGCAACTTCGATCTCTTTCATGACTTCATCTAGCTGGTATTTAACCTTTTCGACTTCTTCCTTATCTCTTGCTAGGGCTTCTTCAATTTCTCTCCGGCATCTTAACTTCTCTGCAAGCATGCTTTCACATACTTTAGCCTAAAAATGCAATTTACATAAACGTCACTTATGTTTCAAGTCATAGAAATTAAAGCTTGAGCACATATTATTACGGATTAAGCCTTAATCCCTACTTATGAGAACAATAATAAATTCAGAAAACAAAGAAAGCGTGCAAACACATAGACTTGATAAATTGAACTAAATTTTATCCCATACGTCATTCCATCTACCATGTCATATAGCTTGTTAACTTTTCAAATGGCAAGTGACGATGTCGCCGATGAGATAACATTTTAGTAAGTTCAGTTGCAACTCGGAGACATTTAAAGTTCGATGGAAATTGAAAAATATTTGAGAAAGTTCAATTGCAATTGGGATATTTAACCTCTACGACCACCTATTGTACCCCTAAATTTATTCACACCAAAATTTGTTTGTTTTGTGGTCGAAAGCCAAATGTCCAGTGTGATTAAGCTGAACATAATCTAACACAGAGTAACGCGATAAGATCTTGGAAGCTCAGTTCCTCCAAGACCAATAGCGTCTCTAGAAAAGTATTCGAAAGATGTTCAGTAAATAAGATACTGCCCCATGCACTAAAATTTTAATCCCCTACCCAAAAAAGAGTCGGATAGGCTGGCTATAACTATAACCAAAACGCGTATAAAAATTCATGTATTTAATTTAAGAATGGAAAGAAGAGAAAAGTGATTGACAATTTACTCTCTGAATAGCATCGATGACATCTTTTTCTACTCTCTTACGCCTGATTGATTCTTCGTATGCATCCTGCTGAGCCTTTTCTGCTTCCATCACAAATTGCCTGAGCCTATCATAAAGTTCATCTTTCATAGTTCCTTCCTGCTCAAGTCCATTAACTAGTAAGAAGGATTTCCCAATGACAGTACTTAATGTAATAGACAAAATCAACTCCCTGATACATATAATCAATCCCTTAGAACAAATATGAATACAATTTTTTTGGTTACTTACTATGGCACTGGAAGCGACGGCAAAATTTGAATGATGCTCATTATTTTGCTGAAGCATAGCTAACTCTAGATTAATTTTGCTCCCCTCAGTCCTTGCCACGGAGACTGAAATTGAATCCTTTGAATCCTCAAATATTTCATTCAGACACGTTGAAAATGATGATTCTGTTGAAGGACTTCTATCACAATCAATGCTCCCTTCTAGATTCAACCTGCTCTGTGGAGTTACCCCTCCATAGACATTAGATGGTGCTGAAAGTTTCATTCCATGATTCTCAGACCTATCCATACGATAGGCAGGAATAGTATAATTTAACTGTTGTTGAACATTATGTCCTTCTGTAACTGAGTCGGATCTTAAGGAAGAATGTGTAGTTTCAATACATGGACTTGCTTGAAGCGATGAAGACTCCAGCTCTACGTCAACTCCATCTAATTTTCTTTCCCTACATTAGGTTTGGCCGACAGCATTAGTGATCAAGATTGTAACAACAGTTATAAATAAAGCCTAGAATCTACGTGTTATATTAACCATATGAGCATCTCTAATGCTAATATGGATTGCGTAAAAAATTGCCACATAAGCAAAATAGATAATGTCTACAAAAATTATTCTCCAATGCAACTAATGGGACTCTATCTAGTTGACATGACAAGGGAAAAAGGGACATTGTGAAGAGGCCTCTCTAGACGTAGAGGCTTTGTTAGACAGAGTGAGTGAGCAAAATTTAAGTTCTCTCTCTCTCTCTCTAATGTTTCTTATTTTTTCTCTCTTCTAGTAAATATACATTGAAAACAAAATTTTAATTCTAGAAAAAACCCATTAGAGATGAAATTTGAACTTAGCCATCTATTCATTAGATGGCAATGCTACTTAGATCGGAATTCTTTTTATTTACGTGCCACCTAGATGGCAGTTCACATAATGCATTGGAGATGCTCTATGGATAGGTCTATATTCCATCCACTTGTTAAACAGACAGTTTAGAAGTTCTAAGACGGATGAAATCTTCCTCGATAAACTTCCAAATAGGAACCTCAAAAATCACCTGAAACAACATAACATAAATGCATACCTTGTGTTTATAAGGTTTCCTTTACATACAAACCAAATGTGACAGTAATTAGGCGCGTTTAGGTGCACATACTTCGCTTTCTTCGACTTTGGCTCTGTCATTCTCCTGTATTATCAAAGCATGTGTGAAATGAAGGATAGGTCACGAAGGATAAAATATATGCTTTTATTTTCTCCCACAATAATAGAGAGCATCAACACAGACAAAGCTTCTATAAACATAAAATAGTAAACTGAAAGTAAAAAAGTCATATATTATTTCTGAAGAAGAAAAATGAAACTCTCGAAAGTTTTTAACTGGGATTTTTTGGTGATTGGAATAGTCCCAAGTAAATGTATGTAAAAAGGATAAAGCTATTCTTATTCATGATTAGGCTATTCATTTATAAAAAGGCCAAAAAAATAAAATATGGCATAGTACCTCGAATAAGATTTTTTAGCTGCTGCTCCCATGACAAGCCACTTGATACCATGCTCAGATATAATCTTCACAATGCCATTCTCAATAGAGTCCATCTCCATGTATAGTTTCTCAGCCCTGGCCTAAAAAGAAGAAGAAGAAGTGGGTACCCCTCATTGTTACAAAATAAACATTATCAGTTGTCATCAGCTAAAGTTATCTGTGCATTATCGAAAATATTCTATAACAATTTTCTGAAGTTACAAGCAGAATATGTAATCCCATGTGGTTTCAAGTTTTAAAGATTGATTTGCAATAAGACGATGAAAAATGTCTTTTGGAAGAAGGGTTAAAGACAATACCCCTGCTCGGGCACAAGTCGAAATATACTTGTCCAGAATCTTATGCATCATTTGTTTCTCATTTTCATGATATGCCCTAACTTGATGATCTCCCAGCTTGCTAATTGAAACTTTCGAACCCACTGCAAATGAAGCAAAAAGTATGTAGTCTTGTCTACGTATTTATGATAATGTGTGTAATAGAAAAAGAGAGAGTGGAAAGTTCTTACAGAATGCATTTACAACAAGAAAGGGAATGATTAAACAAGAACTTGTTCAAAAATGCGTGTATTCGTTTATCGAAGGTCACGTGCACAATTTTCATAAGTGAATGACAAGAAGACTTGAACTTGGTTTTTTTTTTTTTTTTTCCGGTACCACGTTGATCATATGATCTAAAAGTTTAAGCTATTAGAGATGAACTATATGTATTAAATTTAATCTCATCTTCATTAGAGGAGAGATGTTCGTAATTGGATTTTGGGATACACTATGGAATTGATTCATGATTAAACAAGCCAAATATCTATTTCCAAAATGCAAATGAACAGAAATATAGAAAGGAAAGTACAGAAAGCAGCATGACATAATCTGCTACTCTTAATTATAAAGAAAAATGAACACTTATAAATCTTATAGTAAAAATGTATCACAATTTCATCAAAATGGTGGATAATTTTGTTAGCAATGTGCCCCAGTGGAAGAGCATCTTTAGCTCGACCATAGTCCTTAATTGTTAGTATAAAGCATATGGGGGAAATGAATTACTATTGATTCCATCCCTCTTGACTATTTAAATTCCGACTGGACTTGTCATCGCATTTGACTTCTCGCTGACTCTCTTATAAACAAGACTAGAGGCTGAAGTAGAAGGCGCCTTAGAGACTTCCAACTCAAACTTAGACTCGGATACTTGTCGAAAGACATTAGAAAAGTAAGGGAAAAAAACACTATGATCAATCCTAATAATCCCAATACTCATCAAATATCAACCAAAAAGCAACACTCTATCAATAACAAACACAGAAACCCACAAATTATTCACATAAATTCATGATCAAATAGTCATCAAACAGAGAAAGAAATACAAAATCCCTGAACTAAAAAACAAAATAAATCAAAGAAATGTATAATTTCTGATACTTACACATGGGTATTCTCTGAGCAGGTTGATGAATATGACAGATGCAAATTTTTCTCCCTTCTGAATTATGCAACGTCCACATCAAAACTGATTCCCCCTCCTTCAAATCCTTCCCCAAAGCCACAAAAATTGTATCATCTGGAGATGGTGTTCTTGGCTCCATTTCCATAATTTCAACCCTCATGTTCTTCAAATTTAAGCCCAGGTCAGCTTCTTTTGTTCATGGGCAGTGAACTTTTCACCAAAAAATAAATGAAAATGCATAGATTTTTCCAAGAAATTGATGGAAGATGAAAAAGAGAAGGGTTCTAAGAGTTAAAAATAGATTATTTTTGTAGCTAAGGAATATAGAGTTATTACAATTTACAAGTCAACCATATATGTTATGTTGATTGCTAGCAGCACTACTTCCTTAACTGACAAGAAGTTTCTTGGAGTTGACGAAGTATTTTTTGTGAATGTTTTAAAAATAGTCCAATAAAAGTAAATCATAAGCATTTATCAAAATACATGCAGAATATGTAATTTAAATTCACTACTCTTTTCGTTACACGTGTCATTTTCTTAGTGCTTACTCGGCCCTGCACGATCATTCTTTAGTTTCATCTCAATTCCTTGGAGATGGGACACAAGGGGAAGGGGAAAGTGCAGTGGCTTGTACATGTAAGGGGAATCAGGAGACTCGTTTTTTTTAAATGAGTAATGATATTTAATATAAGTGCTTAATACTCGTTTAGATGGAAACACTAATGATATTAAATTACAAATTCAATTAAATACAGTGGCTTGTACATGTAAGGGGAATCAGGAGACTCGTTTTTTTTAAATGAGTAATGATATTTAATATAAGTGCTTAATACTCGTTTAGATGGAAACACTAATGATATTAAATTACAAATTCAATTAAATACAAGAAATTATGTTTAATTTAATAAGACTTATACTAAGTTGACACAATTAGATTGAATGTTAGACATCACTAGTACTAAATATCATTATTCTTTTGAAATATTAACTAAAAAAAATTATGACGTAAAAAATTACTATAATCAACGAACTCATCGATAGGATTTCTAGCCAACAATCACAAACCAAGAAGCATAATTGGAGTTGACAAATTTAAATGAACATTTAAAAACCAAAGTCAGAAGTATTTTTTTTTATATTTTTTCTTTTAAATTTGGTCTTGTTAATGAGTCAAATAATAATTTAACGTTATTTAAAGCTATATACTGGATTTTCCTTGTAAATTTGTTGAGTTGGTCTAGCTTGTGCGATCAACTCAATATTTTGTCCAAAATTCCATAAAAGTATTATCCAGTAGATGGTATCCTTTGATTGACTCTCTCCTTCATCAAATTTGTTAATAATGTCAAGAATTACTTGATGTAGCAATAAATTTAATATATGTTTGATAAAGATTTTTTTTTTTTATTATAAGATGTGGGTCCTATAAAATGTGTGAATAAAAACAGTTCGTCCTAAAAAAATGGATTATACTATGTGTACACCTCATGGTGTACACAATGCATTACACCCCCTCACATGGAAAGGGCCCACCAATATTTTATTGTGTGTGGGCCCCCCTCCATGTGAGGGAGGTGTAATGTATTGTGTAAAAAATTATGTACACATAACATAATTCTAAAAAAATATACAAATAGAATAATGTTTAATCAGCTTATAATCTTAAAATAATTTTGCGCAACAAACTCTAAAAGATTCTAGACTTATCAAGTCCCAAAGTTGAGGACTTCAATAATATCATGACACTGAAAGAACAATCATATTATTTATACATTTTTATCTGTACAATCATGGATGACAATCTTTGTTGGCATCATCATATCCATCCATCCATTTTTAAAATGGTCAAAATTTGTTTTTTAAATCATTGGTCTGGATTTTGCCACCTCCATCATTGTCAACAATGTTTGTGAACTGACATTGTACAAATAGCTTAATTTCTAAAATAAATGTATTCAAAGCAAATTAAGCTGAAAAAATGGAAGCAAATTTCTGAATTGTATGAGCAAAAAGTTAAAATATATAGGAATATTGGTTTGTTCACTCTCAATATAGGAATATTCTTGTGCCTACTGATAAGTTTGTTTCACACTTTTATCAAGAGAAAGGCTTCTAAAGCGGCATAATATTGATTTATTAGATGAATGCTACTCAAAATTGTGTATATATTGTATTTATAGGTAAAATCCTAACTTGGTGGTACTGGAGAAAAAGGATCAATTGAAGCCAATTGAGCAATGAGAGTGGAATTGAAAAGCAACCGGAAAGTTGATGCATGATTGGAAGCTTTGAAGAGAAATATTCCTTGTTTATTGATATCGTAGAATTGCGATTTTATTCAACAGCCACAAAAGGTCCCCTCTAGTAAATCGTCCTCTCAAAGCCGTGTCAATTACTTAATATTTTATGTTGAGTTTTGATATCCAATAATTTCGAGTTATGATGTTAACGTGGGATTGTAATTTCATAAACTTTGACCGATGAATGAGATAGTACCAACAACCAAGTCTAAGAGCTCTTTCGGCCCAATTATATTACATTTTGGATTGCTTGAATCTTGGCCCGTTTAACCTCTTCTATTGGCCCAACTTAAAATCTAAACCTAACTTATTTATAAGATAGAAACCCTAGCCATTAGAAGTGTGATTTAGTGTGTGAAAAAAGGTGAAAAATGTGTGCAACCAAGAGAGGAAAAACTGCTGGCCATAGGTGAAGAAAATTAGCTTCTTTGTGGTGCTAAACTTGCTGGCTTCCTTAGTGGATTGTTTGGTCTTTTCTTTTCCATAATTTGTGATGTTTTCTCCTTGCCTTTGTGGCCACAAATCATCACTATAATTTCTTCCTTTGTGGGTGAGATTGTAAAGCAACCAAGGTGAATATATTGGTTGCGGATCGGAGCCGGATTGGATTGGTTGTTGGTAGAGAAATGTACGCTGAATTGAGCTCGGAAAACACCGTTTTGACGACCCTTGAAGCAAGCTTCCGCTACAAATGGTATCAGACCTTCATGGTGGTGGATTTGGGATGATAAACTGACCAGAAAATAGACAGAAACGAGGCAGAAAACAGATCTGAAAGCTGTCCAGAAAACTGCCTAAAATCAACCCCTGTTTTCACGTTTTCTGGCCAATCCAGAAGGAGTTCGGTGAAACAGAGACCACTGGTATGACGTGTAGGTGGAGACGGTCCCAACGGTCAGGCCCGTGAACTCCGACGACGGCGCGTAAAGCCCACGCGCAGAAAGGAAAGGCGGCGCGTGGATCATAATCTAGAGGAGCCTTCTTCTGACAGATTGTTCCTAACATTATTTCTGACATGTCTGTATTTTTAGTTTTCTGTTTTAGGTATTGCATAAAAAGTTGAACTATTTTGCCCTTGGTCGATTGTCAATTGGAATTGCTGCATATTTGCTGAATCTTTAGGGCGAATAGTGGTGGCCCTAAAGCAGCAAATTCGCATCTCTCGTAATTTACGAACTCAGATAAGTCCGCTCTGGTAAATTGGCTTATCCCGTTAAATTTCAGCATTAACGCGTCATCGTGTGGGGTGACAATAGGATTGTGGTTACCGTGAAGGGGTAACATTGTTTGTGCTAGAAATTTAAGATTTTTGCTTTATTTGAAGTATTGAATTTCGATTGCAAGTCGATTATTAATTTTGTGCTATAATTGTTATCTAGTCACTGTGTGAGGCTACTTTGCGTGGAAATTTGAATTTTTATTATCATATCTTCGTGTTGCATTGATTATCCTGTTAGAACACTTTGACTTAACCCATTCAAACATTCCCTTGATCTAAGATCGTGAATCTTACGAAACCCTGAGAATTTAGAACGGTGTATACTGTGATCTTAAGATTGTTTTGTGTAACCTAGTTGTATACTTTGGTTGTTCTGGTTTCTAAAAATGTCGTCACATTTTAAAGTTGGAATTTTCAATGGGAAAGAGGATTTTGCAATTTGTCAACAAAAGATGAACGGGATTTTAGTTCAACAAAAAGTTTCGAAAGTCATAGATGACAAATTTCCTGAAAATTTAACTGAAGCAAAAAAGGAAGAATATGATGGCTTACTTACACTTTAATTATTTTACACTTATCTAACGTTGTTTTGAGGAAAGCTGAAAAACTCGACTCTACAAAAGAACTTTGGAAAAATTTGGAGAATTTATATTTGTTTAAGTCTACTCCTAATAAATTGTACTTGCTTGAAAAGTTTTTCAATTTTAAAATGAATACTTTAAATGATCTTGATGATAATTTGGATGTTTTTAACAAATTGGTTCAAGACATTGTTAATTGTGGTGAGAAAGTGTTTGAAACTTATAAAGTTATAATCTTGCTTAATTCTATGTTTGAATCATATAGAGATGTCAAAAATGCTATTAAGTATGGTAGGGACACTTTGACACCTAAAATTGTCGTTGACTCACTTAGAAGTAAGGAGATGGAACTTAGGGCTAAAAAAGAAGATAATAGGAATGGTGAGTTATATGTGATGAAGAATAGAATGAAATTTAAGCAAATGAATTTGGGTAGAGTTCAAGACAATAAAGATTCGAGTAGTGACTCGAGTGATGAGGGTAATAAGAAGAAGGACAAAGGATATGACAAATCTAGTGGTGGACGGTGTTACAGTTGTGGTAAGTTTGGACACTTTATTAGGGACTGTCCCAAGAAAAAGGATAAGCAGAAGAGTAAAATGAGAGATGAGGCGAATGTGGCTATAGGGTCGAATGATGACCCTAGTGAGGTTTATTAAGAGTAAACTTAGTTACTGCATTACATTTGTGTGTAATCCTTTTTTGCATGTGTGTGAGTGCTTGATTCTGTTGCATGTTGTATGTTACACTTTCAATGTGTTTGATGTGTGTAATTGCATTAATTAAAGTGACTCGAATACTTGGTGTATGTTTTTACATGCATAGTGGGTTTGTAATGCATTAGCAGTAAGTGTGTTGGTTGTCTATTGGTGAGATGGAGTATAGACGCCTAGGGGTACATTGTGGTTTGTACCGGGGGATGTGGAGTGTGACATTTGGATCACGAGTAGAGATGTGATCAAATTTTTGGAATCCTTTATCTGAAAGAGACCCTGATCAGGTGGAGTGTGAGAGAGGACATTTCTATCACTTCCGTTAGGTGGAGCCTCATTATCCACGTAATTTGGGAGAAGTGATGTGGTGATAAAGGATTATCCCGAGAATTTAGGATTTATTGTGACTTACCAGTTAGACATGAGTTGAGTGATTAGTCTAGTGAGTATAGTGGAGCGATAAGTGGAGATATGTGTTCTCGAGGTGGGAGTAACATGGAATGGGATAGGATAAGTGTGGTGAGATTTTTTTTCATGGGGTCATTTATGTATTTGTTGCATATGTGTTGGTCTGTTGATTAACTTGGTATTAATCTATGGTTCTGTGTGAACGTGTTCATGAAAAAGATTTGTATATGTTATCCTATAGTATATCGTCATCGCATGGTTATTTGCTCTTGACTATCACTGTGATTATTTGCTTCTACTTAGATGTTCTTGATCTTAGCCCTGGTGAGTATATATGGCAGGTATAATATCTGTTTCAGGATGGAAACACGAGGTACGGTCTGTGATACCAATTTTATTGGTTACATTGATTGTGCAAGTATAAACTGTGTGTTTTGTTTGCTTGCAGGTTTATTGGGAATCAATGTGGAGATTGTTGGGTTTTGATACCCAATAATTCCGAGCTACGATGTTAACGTGGGATTGTAATTTCATAGGCTTTGACCGATGAATGAAATAGTACCAACAACCAAGTCCAAGAGCTCTTCCGGCCCAATTATATTACATTTTGGATGGTTTGAATCTTGGCCCGTTTAACCTCTTCCTTTGGCCCATCTTAAAGTCTAAACCTAGCCTATTTATAAGATAGAAACCCTAGCCATTAGAAGTGTGATTTAGTGTGTGAAAAAGGTGAAAAACGTGTGCAACCAAGAGAGGAAAAATTGTTGGCCATAGGTGAAGAAAATTAGCTTCTTTGTGGTGCTAAACTTGGTGGCTTCCTTAGTGGATTGTTTGGTCTCTTTTTTGCCATACTTTGTGGTGTTTTCTCCTTGTCTTTGTGGCCACAAATCATCACTATAATTTCTTTCTTTGTGGGTGAGATTGTAAAGCAGTCGAGGTGAATATATTGGTTGCGGATCAGAGCCGGATTGGATTGGTTGTTGGTAGAGAAAGGTACGTTGAACTAAACCCGAAAAACACTGTTTTGACGACCCTTGAAACAAGCTTCCGCTACATTTTAAATATTTATAATACAATAAACATTAAACTTGTAATAAAAATTTGTTAACAAGGGAGCGTGATCGTGAGGAAGTGTGGTGATAACCATGGCGATGAGGGTTGCATGCTATTTCTAAATGGTTGATGCGGAAGGATTGGCATTGTGAGAAGTTTTGTTGTTCGCATAGTGGAAAGGACCGCAATTGCAAACTACTTATGTGATTCTCCCTCTATGATGCAACAATTGGATATGGGTTTTCAATTTGCGCTTCTTCGTAAATTATTTGATCTTTCGCATGAAGTCAGTCACATCTCTCGTCGTTTTTTTCCCTAAAAGGGCAATACGGTGGCCCAAGATACCTTTTTGTCCAATGACAAATTGTATTCTTAATTTAATTGTGCGTCTTGTTTTTTGCCAAAGTTTTCATTATACATTTTTAAAAATAAAATAAAATAAAATTGATATCTGGGCCAACACAACCCGGGAGTTTTTCTAAGTTAACCCACAACAAAGCTTATTTTCAGAGAATGAAAAGCCCAACCCAACTGAGCATATATGGGGAACCCAACCCATCAATATTGCAATTTGGAAATTTGAAAAACTTAAATAGAGAAATAAATTCATTTTGTTTCAATCGAGCCATTGAACATATTTCATTTCATCTCGGAAATAATCCGCCATGCTAACCATTCGAGCGGCTCGGGATTCTCAACTATTTCATTTCTAAGAAGCTGTAGGTATTATTGCAGAACAATCGATTGGAGAACCGGGGGTTAGAAGTGCGGAATGTATTTGCACTATCGTCATCTTAAGTTTATAAAGTCGGTTATCTTAACGAATTAAAACTCGTGTCATGTGAGAGTCGGTGATTTTTTGTATTGATGTATGTCACGTTAATTATATGTCCTTGTAAGTAAGACAAAGTAATATGTTTAAAATTATTTTTAAATAAAGATGTACTTAAAAAGTAATAATTTCGTGTATTGGCAAAAAAAAAAAAAAAATCTACGCAAAGACTATATATAAGGAATATTTGAAGTTAACGTCTTTAACTTTAAATTGTCATTGACATTTGACTACCAATTTCTTCGTTGTATGGGTTTTCAAACTTCAATATTTATAGCAAATAGATCCTTCCCAATAGTTTCCATCTAAAACAAGTCCTAAAAGGATAGAAAAGACATTTTTGTCCTCATTTTTTATTCAAATGTGAAAAATTGAAATATAAAATAAGGCAAAAGAACCCATGAAAAAAATAATTAAATATTGAAAACACAAAGCTAATAAGAAAAAATGCATTTGATACCAATCTGATCATTTCACATCCCTTCGAAAAACTAATTTGAACTTCACACGGAATGATTTCCCTTTTATAGAAAGTATAAGCATTTGATTATTTTAAGGTATACAAGTTGTCGACGGTACACACATTCTCTCTTTGCCAAATTAAAGGTATACAAACGTCGAATCAATTGTTTACCTATTGAAACTCATAGGTGAACTCCATGGGATGATTTCACATTTAAGGAAATTATATAAATGAATTTGATCTACTTAAGCCATAAGGTATGCAAGATTAGGGAATATGTAATCAATACACGTTATGTCTTGCCAAATTTGGTTCTAGGTGGGTAATCAATCTCTTTGTCAAGATTTGGATGGTCTTAACTAACATAATATTCTTGCAATAACTAAATGAAATAATTAAGTTCTAATTTAGAGTTTTTGAAGGTATAGACCCAAAAATATATACATTCAAATTAAACACATATCTTGAGTTGTTAGAAACTTGTACTTTCCCTATTATCTTCGAGCAACCATTTTCAATTTCATTTAACGTAAATTTTCATATAGCTGATAGTTCAATTGTAAAAATTTTGAGTTATGCTATGGTAACCTAAAGGATGACATCCCCCTCACACATGAGGGGAAAAATGTTATTTTATTCAAGTGGGACCCTCACCCCATGTGAAGGGGATGTCAACATTTAGGTCATCCCTTAAGTTCGTTTAGCATTATTAAAAAAATTTACATGATAGGCTTATATGAAAAATAACTTGGATCGACAAGTAAAGTAACATATTGGAGACATTAATATAAATAAATGAATAAAATAACTCCTCTCTCAATAACAACCTAAATTTGATGAATTAGGTCAACAACTCAACTAGTTTAATTTTACCCTTTGAGATCCTAGTCTAGCCATGTCATTGGATTGGCTCAAAGTGTAACACTATTTTAGGGGGCAATACATTGAAAATTTAATGTTGAAGATGAAAAACTTCAAGAAAGTTAGTTTACTATTCAAACTTTTGATACATATTTGATTCGAAAATCAAATATTCATCTCATGTCGATACTTAGATAATAGACAAATTTTAGTACATACATCTCTTCGTTAATTTTGTATAATTATGTTAAATTTCACGTTTCAACGTACTTCAACCTCCAATATATATTAAAATAGACGTAGTCGAATAGAGCAACCCCTAATATCACTAGATTTACTTTCTAAAATCCATTGATTTTATCTTATCGAAAGTCATTGGATGAGAAAGTAATTCAAGATAATGATTATAAAGACTTTTGGGCCCTCTCTTCATCAAGTATTTCCCACTATCTTCTGCCTGCCCTTCCTAATCTCGATTAATCTTGACTTTTAAGTATGATTTGTCACAAAATGCCAAAATTTTCCTTCTAACTCCAATGAATTAGAACTAATCGATGTACATAATTTTATTTTATTTTATTTAAAAAAAAAAAAAAAAAAAAGCAATATCAACCCAACGATGGGGTCAGTTTGGCAATTGACCTTACGAGTTTTTGAAGAAAAATATAAAGAATTTCAGAATAGTACTTTTAACCAACGAAAGATGATATAATTAAGATTTACAAGAATAAAAATATTATTAATTAATTTTATTTATAAAATGTTGTCCTATGGAGTGGGATGTCAAGGATGAGACAAGGTCTCTGTGTTCAATGATTAACAAACTAATTAATGTAAATTATAATTGCTTTCTAAAAGTGTGAAACAAAAGCATTCTCTTTTTTATGCCTTAATCTGATTTCATTCTTTGAGATAAATTAAAGATCTTACATATCTTTTTAAAGTTTTTTCTCTCTAATATTCCGCACTTCTCATAAAGGGTTAAAAAGGTGACTTTAGAATACCTTCTATATTAGCAGTATACCTAGATTTTTTTTATTTGGTGCACGCTTCTAGTTAATTCAGTATGTTGGAATGAACTAAATATCGTAAAGAATACAATCAATTCAATTACGAACTTAAAATTTTTTGACTCACCCGTTGATCAATTCAATTAATTGAAGTTTTTCGTTCAATTTTTTTTTCAACATTTTATTAAATTTCAATCTGTGTGACTTATCGTACATCTTAACGATTTCTAACCCATATCATTGTATTGTGAAAATATGTTAGTATTAGTGTTATGACACATCGTTTCATCGATCCTAATCTTTCTACTCATAATTATATCTCTTGTTTATTAAAAGAAGATTGGGTGGACCTTAAATTTTAATAATGAATAAATATAGTATATTATTTAATTAGATGAATATTAGGTTTTTGAGTTCTCCCAAAACAAGTGTCCAAAAAAAAGGCAGCATCCAATGCCTAAAAAGGAGTTCTTGACATAAGATAAGAATTCCCAATCGCTTTCACTTTAGAGAAATTAGCCCACCAAATACAAAAGTCAAGAAAATTAAATTAAGGTTTGATTTAGTCACCAGAAGTAATATTAAAATATTTGTACCAAACTTAAACTATCGAGTCTGATTTTTCTTTTCCCAAAATGAATTGCTGTCTTTTCATTTAAAGAATTCTTTATAAAAATATATTCGGTTTATTAAATTGAAATTGCCGACAATGTTTCGATTGCTCTAACAATTTATTAAGTTTCGATTTTATTTTATTTTTGTAAAAAGAAGTAATTTAATTTATTTAATGAGAAATTATTATAAACAAGCATGTTTTAACAAGATTATATTACTTATGGTCAACTAGTTTACTTTATAATTGTCTGAATAGCTCTCTCTGAAGATTCATTCTTCATATCAAATCAAGTATTTGTTAATGTATTTGACATAAATTAATGATATATTTTAGCAAGACCTTGCTACACGAACCTCATGGTTGACAGCGAGGATGACAACCCACACACATGAGGGAGTGGCTTTTTTTATTCACGTGGGGACTCGTGCATTTATGTGAGGGCGCGGTCAAGTAGGGGGTTATTTATGCGAGCTAAGTGGTTTTATCCATTTTAGCAAACTATGTGACTAGTAGACATAGTTATCAAACTCGGTCTAGATACAATCGAATTAAGAAGTTGGGTCTAGACCAACAATTCAAGTGTTGGGTAACTATTGAGTTAAGGTCGATATCAATGCTAAGTTGTATATTTAACGGTTAAGTTGAAATTTTGCATTAAATCCAACTAGAAGAGACTAATTACTTAAAATCTAAATTATATAGATTTGATTTATTGGTACTACGTCATCGCTAAACATTTTTCAGCTTTTAAATTGTTCAAATAACATTGCTCATCACTCGACCGGTTAAACCTACAAATATATAAGGTTATATATTTATGATATTTATTGAGACACGAGTTAACGACGTTAAGTAATACAAATTTCGGTTAAGTTTCATTGTGCCTCTAAATTACATAGACCTTGCTTGTTGTACAGAGTTTGATTACTAGGCATGTACATGACAGATACATCGGGGAGGGGTGGGTGATCCCCTCCCCTATGCGTCTACCATGTACAAGACCTGGTAAACAAGCCGTGTACAGCAGGCTTAATTCAAAATACAACATATTCAATTTACACTAAAGAAAGTTCACCATTCAAATATATGCACGAATGGACACATACACTTGATAATAGTAGTAGCCGTGACAAAAAAAAGAGGTGCATGTAATAAAATAAGTTACTTGTCTTGTCATTGTAGTTTAATATTTAACGTACTAAAGATATTTTTATTATTTGTCTACTTAATTGACACATTGCTAGGTCGCATAAGCGTGACTTATAATGAACATGTTAATCACTCTTGGTAAATCTAAGTTGCACCATCATCATAAACACACATCTAACTGCATCATAAAGTGGTTAACCAACATTTTCAAAATAAAAGCATTTAAAATTTGAAATTGAAAATTATAATTGCTTTCTAGAGAAGCTTAGAATGATTGATAATTGGTGAACTGAAACCATATTGCCCACCATGTGTGTTTAGATAAAAAGTCGGTGTGACATGATTGAATTAAACATTAGAATAGACATGAATGAGTACACCTTGTGGTCCTCCCAACACATCATTTCTCCAACCCTCACTTTAATTTAATAATTTACTCTCCTAGGGGCAAGTAAAGGAAAAGAATAAAATAATGAAATAAAAAGAGAAAAAAAGAAGTTAAATTTAACTATTGCTGACTATATGGTGCTAGTTTTTGTTTAATTTTACTATTGGTAAATACTATGTAAAGTTCATTCTCACTGATAGCAGGACTTATTTTTTTTTTTTTTTTGAATTATGCTTCATTATTAGCGCCTCCACCTGTCCTATCCTGAACTTTGGTGAAGAAAATAAATCGCAGATTATGCCTTCAAGGGTACAGGGTGGAAAGCTGCTTGTATACTTACACTTACCTAAGAGCCATATCCATATTTTAGGATTCGAACTCTTGATGCGATAGTTTCAAGCAAAGTTGAATTTTTCTACCTTCTTTTTTTACCACTTGGAGATGAGATGTTCTTGTGCTTTTTATTTAGTACGTCCATCAATCAATTTTTCAATTTATCAATGAAAAGTAGTTTGTCTACCATCCAAAGTGAAGGAAGCATAAACAATGGTGAAGATTTTGAGTTAGAGCTATCTCCAAAAGATGACGCAAGAACAAATCTCATATTTTTTTAATTTCAAAACTTTTCCATGCAAATTGAAGAAAAATTGTTAAAAACTTAGACTGCGTTGCATATAAAAACATGTGGGTGAACAGAATCACGTACACTTGTACGATTTTTCCTTTCAATCACTTGAAAATTGAATTACACGCATGAATTACACTTTATAAAATATTAATATTGGCATCGAATTAATGTACAAGTGTTTTACACACGCTCGTATAGTGCCACGTATCAACATGGTTAGTGTAAGCATGCAATTGCATGCTTGTAATGGAGACAATGAAAGGTATATTAAACCTAAAACGGGACAGCATCAATGAGGGATCATTGTCACACGAAATTGCCACAAAATTTGGTGTAGCTAACGTAATTTGTCTCAATCCTAGACTTCAATAAACCATGTTTTGTCCTTGTTTGATACCTCAACAAATTTTGTCAATTTATATCACAAGGCCAGCATCGATTGTTATTATTATCATTATCTAGTTTTTTGGAATTTTGGCTTGTAGGGTCGAGTTTAAATGTTTATCTAACAACATAAAGAATATTTTTCGATAAAAAAAAAAGTAATATGAAGTTTGATTAATTCAAGCACTATTCATGCTTCATTTATGAAACAAAACGAGTGTAACGAGTAGTGTGATAATTCAACCAAAATTTATGTATCCATATGAAGTTTCTTTCTAATGATTATGATCATCATCATGACTAATACCATCAATATGATTTTAAAACTTGAATATAGGACGAATTTAAGAAGTCATATGTGTACGTTAATGTTGTAAAAAGTTACAATAATGGTCATGCAATGAAGATTTTTTTGTGACTTTTGTTATAATCGTGACGAAATTTTTATATATAACGACACGTTATTTATGCTTCATGAGAGAATCAAGTCCTTAAGGTTAAATATATTTATTTATAGGAGACAACTTTTTTGCACACATCCAAAGGTGAGTAAAAGTTTTGTATCCATATGAGTCTGTTTGTTTTAGATTAAAATATAATTTTAGCTCCTGTTTGATAGTCATTTTTAAGAAAAAAATATATTTTTGAATAGTTGATTGATGGAGAATGTATGGTTAAAAATTAAGGAAAAATTTTGGGTTTACATATAATATTATTTTATTGAAAAATGTGTGGTTGAAAAGAAGAAAGAAAAATGTATTTTGAGAAAAATGACTACCAAACATGGGCTAATCTAAGTCAAAGTCAAACAATCAATATCAACCACATATTTCTGAAGTCCCACAACTTTTCAATCACACATTTCAACAACTTTTATCATAATTTACTTAAAATTTGATTTTAATCCACACCAAATACCCTCATAGAATGGAAAAGCAAACATGTTTACTTTAAAGATAATTAGTTACGAAAACAAACAAATTTGTTCGTACACTCATTTCTTCATATTTAACTATATCCAATCTATCGTATCAAACGTGTTAAAAATATTCATGGTTACATTTCTAGCCAACGGAATTAGTAATTTATGAACATATTGAACAATATTATAATACAGAAGTAAATTTGTAAATATTGGTATAGTACTTTAAAGAGGCAATGACATTGATCGTCACTGTGAGCAGGCCCGAATGACTATTTATGAAAGTACTTCTTCATAAAGTCGGAAGATATGTACGGAATACGAGAGGAAAATAACCAAAAAAATAAATAAATTTTAAAAATCATAAAATGAGGTGCGGGGTGGGGTGGCGTGGGGTGCGTGGGAGCGTGGGGGGGGGGGGACTACCTATTTTCTCTTAATAGGCGTTGTAATCAGACAAAATATCAATATTGGAGTGGGTGGGGGTTGGACCCAACTGATTATCAATGCAGCCACCTTTGAAAGAATTGCTGACAGTTATTGGTAACTCAAAATGTTTCTTACAACATTTTGGTACATGATGCCATTCGTTCACGAGTAAATATATGCATTTATACACCCTTTTCTTGTTTTTTTGACAAGTAAAATGTTTGTACACAAAAACAAAAAATATTTCAGAAGAAAGATGCTAAAATTTGTATTCTTGTATCAATGAATTTGTAACTTTTTTTTTCCTAGCGTTAGCTTTCTGTTTCTCGATAGTGGAATGTTGACTTCGATGGAGTTGATAATATATAGAAATTCTTGAAGAATATCGTTAGCACCAGTGAGAAGAAGCACTTAATTCTTTTGTGATATAAAAGAATAAAAGAGAGCATCCGAATGTACTAGTTGGCATATGAAAACATATTATACAGCGTTATGTGGAGTTTTATTTATTTATATTAGTGGACCGTTTCATCAATTGAAATACAGTTGACTTCTTGAAATTATCCTTTTCAATGAGCGATAACAAGGTAGCAAAATTCCGGGTTAGAGGTACTTCTCTCTCTTAGCTATGATCATTAATAAATTTTATCTTTTCTACTTAAAAAGGAGAAAAATATTTAAAAATAATCACAATCATTCTTTTTGGGTCTCTCGTACGTACATAAGAAGTTGTTAATTCATTACCTTAATCTTAAGAGAACAAAAAAATCAGTATTAACATCAAATCAATTTACTTCAAAGCAGTCAAACCAGAGTATATTTAACCCTATCCAAAACGTGTCATTTTTCGATTCTTGTGAAGGTGAGTGCTCACAATACTTATAAGTCGTGTCAAACATACTTTGGGAATTTCTTCACTCGAATTTTTATCCGTGAAATAACATCTGAATAAATTTCTCCCTTTTCATGGATACAAAATTCTACTAAATTTTTTCAGTATAAAACTAAAATTACCGACGGTAAATTCGACTATTCTTCTTTCATTACAACCGCAAAACAGGTGTCTGTGTTACGACCGAACCAATTCTTTAGTCAATCTTTGCGTCATTCATGTCTTCTCTCTCTATAATTATTGCGTATTTGCATCCAAATGTTCATACGTCTCTGTCTGGACTCTGTACTCTTCCCCTAAATAGACTCTATACGCGTGTGCGTGAGAGCAAGGAGGGGTCAGTCGGAGGGGGATAATAGGATCCAACATGAATTTTTTGCATTTTTGATTCTTAATAAAAGTTAGCCTGGAATAGTTGTGGGGATACAGATGTGGTGCTGCAAAGAAAAATAGGAAACCTCCAACAATTTTCTTCAGTCGGAAGCTTTCTCTTCCCACCTTTGCACACACGGGGGGCACAGATACTATTCTTCTCTCTCTCCCAGAATCCTTCTCTCTCATACATACGCGTTTTTTGCACTTTACAACCTTTCTTTACTTTTATATCTCTGTGTTGTAGTCTTTAATGGCTGCCCCACAACTAATTTTCGTCCATTTTAACAAGTGGCTTTTGGTTTTCATCCTCGAGGGTCTTTCTTTTTGGTCGGTATGGAATTAGATACTCTCTCACCCGAACAGTAAAGCTCCAGTTCTTGAATTTTTCATTTCTTTGGTCAGAAGTTGACGAAGAATCATTACAGTGAAAAACTTGATTTTTTCATCAAAATAATAAATATGAATCGAATTTTAAGCTTGATTGTGTAAAGAGTTTTGTGGAGTGATCTTTCTGTCCTTGAATATAAGATTGGATGACTTTGAGGATTTTGATCAAGTCTTCTAAGGAAGTAAAGGGCCCAGGATTATAATTTTTGGCCTTTTTTATGTTGAGTGGAAATTCTGATAATTAGTTTCTTTGGGGGGAAGATCATTTTGGGATTTCCAAAAGCACTTTTCAAAAAAAAAGTTAAGAAGGCAAAATCTTGATTCTTTGCCAGACACAGAAGGCAAAAGTTCCTTGAGCTTTACTGTCTTAGATAACTTGTGTAATCTGTGTTTCTTGAAGTATGTGTGCCTACATGGTTGATCAAATTTCAGGTAATTCTTCTGTCTTGCATTCTGTTCCCATTTAAAACTTTGCCAATATTAAAGTAAAATGTGATTTCTAAGTTTATCTTTACTTGAATCATTCATTTGTTTCACATGTTTTTTACTGAACTTTTGATATCTTCCTGTCATTTATAAAACTTCTATTGCTTTGGATCGTTGAGTAGAGCTAGCAATGAACTGAATGCAGTCACAAAAAAGATAGGTGTAACCGACTATGAATTTGTTGGGAAGTTTTTGTTGTTGTATCTACTGAAGTTTTGCAGTACAGTAGAATATCATCTTCCTTTCTCCCTTTATATGTTTTTCTCTCCAGTCCAGAATTTTCATAATCAAATTGACTAAAAATTACTGCATGCAAGAGAAGAGACTTTTATGTGATTGCTGTGAGCAACGGCATTGCATATTTATGGTGATTCTAGAATTAGTTTTTGTGGGTGATAGAGCATTTAGAGAACCTTTTCTTACCATGAGAGATCGGAAAGGATGGACTGGGTCTCATCTGGCTTATGTAAATCAGAATATCCGACTCCAGGTATATATCTTTGTTGGGAAAATAGTTTTTCTCAAATGCATCGTGATCATCAGATAAGACACCTAAGAATTCTAATGTAGGTTGACAATGTAAATTCGCTTACAAAATATTTTCATGTTTAATTCATCGTGATTATCAAAGAAAAAATGCACAAAGTATTTCTCTTCACATTTAGATCAAATTGTAAGAAGTTTTGGGTTGCTTACACCTTTAAGAATGAGCTTATATTTTAACACACCAGAATCAATGTGTGCTTGTAATGATCGATATTGACTTGGTATATTGAGCTTTTCAATTAAAAATCAGTAATTTTCCGTTACATTCTTTCTTTCTTTCTGTTGTTTAGATTTGCAGTAAGAGGAAGGAAAATTAGCTGAACTTGAAAGATTGGTGGCCCTAAATTCACTCGTTATGGCGAAGAGATCACAGAGACGCCTGTCACGGCATGAAAGGGAGCAAGCAGGTTGTATGTGGAGCTTTATTAGCATATTGGACTTCCGCCATGGTCAATCCACCCGAAAATTGATTTCCGATAGAAGGCGAGCGAGCAAACAAGCTGTTTGTAAGAACTCTATCTAGAAGTAACATTAGGAGTGTTGAACCACCATATCTAAGGACTTAAGTTGTTAGATGGAGTACGAATTAATTTATTTAAATTTTATCCCGATCATGCCCATGTAGGGTGAATTCAACTTTTTTTTAAAATAAAAAATCTGACGTTTGCACAATTATTATAATCGAGTGGGTGATACTTTAACCTCCTACTAACTTAGTATACAAGCCAACAAAAATACTGGGTTCAAGTCATGTCACCGCCCGTTTATAAAAGTTGTGCACACGTGAGGCTTTTGATTAAAAATCATCTGATTTGATTTGCATGTGAGGGCAAGTTTAAGACTGAATTTAAATAAACAAAATTGCCCCCTCTCTTACTGCTTAAACTTTTATTGAGCTCGTTGAGCAATGAGAATTAATATTGCGACTTACAGAGTCCTTTTTTTCGAATTCAAGATATTTGCTATTGCTGCTTCATATTTGCTCTGGCCTAATCATGCTCCCTCTTCCCTTGTTCTCTTCTGTAGGTGCCGGGAATTCAGGTATGAAAATAATTATACCTGGTCCGACTGGAACATGTCAAAATGCGGCAAGTGTACTCATCTTTTTCTCGATGACCTATGATTTGTCTGCTAGTTAGATTAACTTAATTATGGAATCTCAGGATGCTGAAGAAAATAAGGTGGCAGTGGCTCATGTTGCCAAGACAAGTGTAAAGGAACTCATGGAAGAAGAGATGTTCACTGAGCAAGGCTTAAAGAACGAGGCAAATGAGTCTGAAATATGTTTGAAGCAAATTGATTCAGAACATGGACTTGTAAAAAAGAATCACAAGCGAATAGGCAGAACTCGCAAGAAATCTAGTGATATGGATGCCCCCAAGTTGGATGCTGCAGAAACTTTGGTGTACGACAAAGTTCCCGAGCAAAAAACTTCAGATACTCCTGATTGGGAAATAATGGAAGAAATATCCCAAATTTATCAGAAATTTTCAAGCTTCATGAAGCGGGATTCTCACAATGATCTTGACATGCCATCTGGTCGGAATTTCTCTCTTGAAGAAAAATTGTTTGAGGCAATAAAGTTATTTAGTGATCAAAGGTTGAGTAGCAGTAAGCGTTTTGGTGAAGAGGTGAAAACCCATTGTTCGAAAGAGTTCATGGATGCTTTGCAAACTTTAAGTTCGAATGAGGACTTGTTCTTGAAACTGCTGCAAGATCCTAACTCCATACTGATGAAGCACATGCAAAACTTGGATGATACTCAATTAGAGAAAGACCAGAAACCCGGTTCTTTGATCGGACCTGGTTTGTCTCAGGAGAAGCTAAACCACTTGAAACCTGATGATCTTTTAGATCGTAAACCCCGTAAATTCTTCCACAGAAAGAGCAAATCTCTTGAAAGCTACCCCACAGGAGGAAACAAAAACTGTCAATCTTCCAGTAAAATTGTCATCTTGAAGCCTGGACCAGCAGGGTCAGAGAGTCCACTTGCTGATATCAGTATAAGCAAGTACTTCTTTGCTGTCGCCTTATGCCGATAAAAAAAATAAGGTACAGAATGAGAGAAATTCATCCCAATTCTCTTTTACCGAAATTAAAAGAAAGCTGAGGCATGCAATGGGAAAAGAGAAGCCTGGGATTGTTCCTGATAGATTGGTCCATAAATTTCCTTCTAAGCACCAAAATGGGAACGATAATGACAAAGGTGCTAGTGGAGAAATTGTTCGCTGGAGTTCTCCTAACAGGGACCATTTCTGTACTGAAAGATTTGCCAAATCCTCAACTGGCTTTAAGAGCAGTGAACAATTGGGAAAATCAAAAGTTAATGGTGCAGAAATGGCAAACGAAACCTTTAACTATCCAAGGAAAGGGGTGTCTAATATCTATATCGAGGCTAAGAAACATCTTTCTGAGATGTTGAACAATGGGGATGAAAATGCAGAGTCAGGGAGCCACCGTTTACCAAAGTCTCTGGGCAGGATTCTTTCTTTTGCTGAGTACAGCGATTCTCCAAGCTGCAGTCCTAGAAAATATGGTGATGATAGATTCATAACTGCCCAGATGAGGTTATCTCCTCGAGGCATGACTAACAACATGAACAGGATTGTGCAAGAAAACAATGAAAATCATCCAAATTCGTTTGGACCAAACTCGGAGAGTCATCTTCCCATAGCTGGTGACAATGCCAATGAGAAAGTACAATCTCATAATAGAGAAATCAATATTCCAAGCAAAGATGATCATAGTTATTCTGCAAAAACTCAATCTTTTACCCATGATGTTATAATTCCTGAAGGTATGCTGTTTATATGTTTTTTCTAAATAATTCAGAAGGCATCTTACTTTAAATTCTGACGACTGTAAGATTATACCATGGTAACAGCTCCGAATTCGTCTTCAAGAGTTGTGGAGATTGAAGAAACAACTGGATCAAGTGCCAAGGAAGGGGGAAAACATATTACTATTTCCAGAGATTTGGCTAGTGATCTAATAACTAGAGATTTGCAGGATAGTGATATTGAAGAAATGACCGTTGAAGAAAGTCCTTCCCAGTGCTTTAAAACGGTAAACTACCGTTTCTATGAATTGAGAATCTTAAGCTAATAATATCAAGAAACACAAAGCCCTCCATCTATGCCGGGTGGTACAGCTTGTTTTGTTTTGTTTTGTTTTGTTTTCCTTCTCTCTCTAAGCATTTCCATTGCACATTTCATAGTTGTTATTCTTTTCCAGGCTTCAGTTGGAGATGATCAAACATTGTCTTCATCAGTGTCGCCACCGCTCTCTCCAATAAGCAGGAAAGTTGAAGATCATGATTGTGAAATTGATAAAATGGAACGGCCCAGTCCCATATCTGTTCTTGAGCCATTATTCACAGAAGACATTATCAGTCCTCCAAGTACCACATCTCAGTCAGGTTAAATTGCTAATATAGAATTCAATAGCCTTACATTGAACAGCTTTTCTTTGTGCTTTATATTGTGCTGAAACGTGTCTGTTTGTGGTATTTAGCCAATAAAGAAATTCAACCTCGACAAATCCATTTCGAAGAACAATCTTCTGCTAGTGACCTGGGAATTTGTACAAGAATTTCTATTGAGGGTGAGGAAACTGCATTTGAATATGTGGAAGCAGTCTTGTTGGGTTCAGGTTTGAACTGGGACGATTTTCTTTTGAGGTGGCTTTCTTTGAATGAAATTCTCGACCCATCACTTTTTGATGAAGTCGAGTTGTTTTCTAGTCGTTCTCTTCTTGATCAGAAACTCCTCTTTGATTGTACTAATCAAGTTCTGAAGGATATCTGTGAGACTTATTTTGGATGCTTCACCGAGATGCTATTTGTTAAACAGAACACTCGCCCAATCCCAACTGGTATGAATCTTATTGATGAGGTATGGGTAAAGGTCGAATTACATCTCTTTCAGCATCCATCATCTGAGTCTCTGGATCAGCTTATCAAGAGGGACATGGCAAAACATGAAAAATGGATGTACCTCGGATCAGATATCGAGCATATTGGTACTGAATTAGGAGAGACAATTTTCAGTGAATTGGTCGAGGACACTGTGTCGAGTTTTGCCACTGATACTTCAGAATATGAGTTCACTATGCTTCCAGTCGAATTTGAGGCAATTGAAGATATTGACTTGTAAACTCGATCATCTATGTTTAACAAAAGTTCTATAGTTGTCATATATATGACATGTTTGGAAATGTGGATTAATAGTATTGAAAGAAACTAAAATCTTGTTTATTACCCTGTCAGTACAATCTAATACTGCATGTTGAACATGCACTCAGAGCTTTGGTTCAGATAATACACTTTGACATTCTCCATTGAAGTCTCGTGGTTATAGTTAGGATTTCTAAGTATAGATGACTCTAGTGTGTGAAGGTTCGATAGCACAAGTCAGAAATAAAGAATCATTGCCAAAACGTAGCCATCTGCAATGGGCTCTTCAGAAGAAGACAGGTTATGAGTTTCTACATCACTGTATGTAACAGAAAAAGGTAGATACGAGCTTCTGTGTGTAGAATTTTCAGGGTTTGGTGTGTTTTTCTGTTTCATATGTTTGGTGAATTTCTTTCGTTTTCAAATCTTGTTTTATCATAGGTTTGGTTTGTAATTACAGATGTCAGGAAATTTCAATAGGGATGACTTGTAACGGAAACATTATATAAAAGAATGCAGAATAAAATCCTTTCAGGGGTGTTGCGTACAAAGATTGTGTCATTTAACCCCATCTTATACTGTTTATTTTTCTCAGAACTTTTGTGTAGGTTCTGGATTATGATTTCTCTACATATCATGTTCCTTCTATAATCTAGCCGAGCCTACCAAACATTCCCTAATAGCCTAGATATACATGAGCTAGTTCTATTGCATCAGGGAAACAAAAAGAATGAAGAAATTTTTCTTTTCATAATCTTGTAATTGTACTACAACATTTGTCGATTTTGGAGTTCTACCATCAATAAAATTTCAGCTAAAACCATCTACAATCAATAGAGTAATAAAAATTGTTAAGTTCTTGGTTGTCAAATAGTTTAATGGACTGCGTTCTATAAATTTATTGCATTCTCCATAGCCATTCTTGGCACTTCCCTAAGTGCTAGATCATTCGACTGCTCTGAGTAAACCGTAGAGAAACAACATTTTAACCACGGGTAATTTTTTGGGTGCATATGAAATTCAGCAAGGAAATTTTTTGAACTCCTTTGGTATTTCCTAGTTCAGTAGGCCTAACTATTTATTCTTCTTTTTCTGTTGTAGAGGTGAAGTCGTATTTAGTGGTCTCTTCTTGGCAAAAGCTTTTGTTTTACTTTCCAACTCGTCTTCACTATCTTCATCAACATTTCCATCTTTTGAAAATGGCGCAAATTCTTCAGCTCTCTTCACTGCTTTCCTTTTCTGAGCATCCAACTTGGAAATCAATTTCCTTTCGACTGGATCGCTTGAATTTGTAACTCTGGGCTCCCGTGGAACTGTTGCACCAATTCCAAGCCTACAAAATTCTCTCAAGAAAATAAACATATGCTTATAATTATACAGTGGAAACTCAATGCTTCAGATATACGGACCTAGCGGGTCGACCCTCCAATTCTATTGCGGTTGATTTTCCATCCACTGAGGATTTACTCATGCTATTAACCCATTGTTCAGCCTGTGCCAAGGAATATACATGAAACAGCCTTCTAATATTTACTACTCGGATCATATGAAAGAAAATTGTGATGCCAAGCACATTTCCCATTTTTGGATCACAATATTGAGATAGAAAAGTAAAAGCTAGTTACCAGTTTGAATGCTTTGCCCAACTTCACTAATTGGGGTTGTGAATTTTTCTTTGAAGTCTCTTCTGTACTCATTGCTACTTCTTCACCACCTGATAAGCAAGGTAAGTTGTATCAGAAATTATCATAATAAAAGCTTAAAATCAATCAATGTACTTGAACATAAAATAAGAACACCACGCCTTAGTTTGGTTATAGCATGCCAAGGGTAAAATATGATTTTTTATATTTCATGATTTTTCATATTTCAGAACATGCTTCAGCTGTATTTACAGAACATAGGGCAGTTACATAGCTATAAAACGAATATTACAAACTTCAACAAATCGAAGAAGCATAAAAAGAAAAGTGAAATCTTACACGAAGTAGCAAAACTATTATAAACATGCATCATTTCTACAAATTGATAGCTATTCAAACAGGCCAAAAAAAAAAAATCAAAGTGAAAAACTGCTCAATATTGCAAGAAAGACAAAAGGAGAGTGGGAACTAAAAGCACAATGCATTGAAGAACAAAGAATGGGAGCATCCAATGCTAAAGATTGTTAGTTCAATAAATATTAACACATATCCAATTGGTAAAGGCTAAGGCTTCCTGGGAAAGAGCTAGAGGTAGATTTTAGGGTGGGATAAAATTTAGAAAAAGTCAATGACATAATGTAATCAAGCACAAGAACACGTCCTAAATTAGTGGAAAATGACTTGATGTGAAAATGGCATAAAGACTCATCACCTAATGGTGAGCAAATGCCAAGTCTCTCGTTTACACATGTATAATGCTTAAGGCGGCACTTAAACTAACACATAATTAGTTAATTATATGGGTAATTTTTTATGAGGGAAAAACATTCATAAAGGACAAAACATTACACAATTCAACCTAGGTATACAAGAGTGTGTTTGATAGAGATTATTTGAGAAAAATGAATTTTAAAATAGTGATATGATGGGAAATGTGTGGTTGAAAAAGAAGGAAAAGTTATTGATGTGATGGAAAATATTATTTTATTGAAAAATGTGTGGTTGAAAATGAGTAGAAGAATGAAAATGAAAATGTGGGTCAAACGGGGCCCAAATTTGCAATTATAACTGATTTAAACAGGACTGGATCATTTTGAGCTTAAATAGTTCAAAACTGTAATTCATCTCCTCGGGAATTCTTGCTAATCTCTTTGCCATGGTCAATTAAACTCCACAACTTATTTTACCTCTCCTCAAAACATAAGTTGCTGTCATTTTCTCAAAATGTACAAGGCAAGTATCTTGCAGTATTTTCTTAATCATCCCACTGATAGATCGCAATCCGGTTCACATATGCAAACATAGTTGCAGCCACGTCATTTGTTATTCCAGAAGGTTCACTAGTCAGTTAGATAGAGGGTCAAAAGTTTAATAAGTCAATTAGTTACAGTAAGGGATTGGTTATAAATGTGATAAGGGAGGGGATTAGAGATTCATTCAGAGAATTTTTTAGAATAGTGGGGAGAGATCAAGGCCTCTCGAATGCCTTGGAGATTGTTCCCTTAATTCTGTGTTCAGTTCTTCATTTCATAAATAATTGTTCTACATTTTGCAATTCAATACAAATATCTACTTTACAAATCACAGCTCTAGTACAAGCATACAAATCATCCTGCAAAGCCTGTTACATATTTCATTCTATCAGATATTGAATACAGCTCTCTATTGTTTGATCAGATCCTTGCATCACCAGCTTAAAATTTCCAGCAGCAACCTTCAGCGACAGCATGGTCTATATCGCTTTTGGCAGTAACAATCCAGGATCTTATCACCCACATACCTACCTTCCTACCTCAACTCCGAACTTTTTTATTCATCTCCTTAATTATAAACTTCAAACCCAGATCTGAAGCTTGTTCAATAATCAATATAATTCAACAACTTTGCACTTTAACTAAAATATCAGTCAATAAAAAATCTTGGATGTTGGAACTTATTCCAAAAAACTTGACTACCTGAAACAGAACAAGAATGGGAATTGGAACTAACTGAAATTTCTCTTATGATAGCACTGGGTTCTGCCATAACACTGAAATCACAGCCCAGGATCTCACATGGTAAATATATCAAACAGGTTCTCTGCAATACCTACTCTTTGTAATTATCAAACATATACCTCCAAATATACATTATATATCACGTATAAACACACATACTACATTATATATGACATGTATACATAGATGTATACCAATTTGGATAGACGTGTACTGGAGAATAGTTATGTTCTCTCTGTATAAAGAAGTTCTTGGGTAAGTTGTCTTGAGGGTAAAAATTGAGTATTTATATTTCAGATCATGCTCCAGCTAAATTTGCAAAACAAATATAGCCACAGTAGCTAAAAAGTGCTCTTACAATATTCAATAAACTAAAGAAACATAAAAGGAAAAGTGAATACCTTGTAATCACACATCCTTTAACAAATTGTTTGGTGTTCAAACAAACCCAAAAAATAAAATTTCGAAGCGAGAATTTTCTTAAATTTGCAAGAAAAACAAAATGAGAATGCCAGATTTCGAATTTGAAATTTTGTTTTGAAGAATTTCAATTGGATTACAACTGGAAAAAAGCACCAATTTTTTTTACAGGTAGCAGAGAATAATATGGGACTTCTTGTCACAATATCTAATTGTCCTACAGGTTTGACCCAATAATTTGGTATTCATCCATATAATTCTCATTGTAAATACATACTCTAATTAGTAATTACTCACATCCAAAATTTGGTGTGTTGGTCCAGTGGAAATTTGGAGTCTCCATCTCCGTCGCCAGGCTGAATTGAGGGATTATTCCGGTCACGGTGGTAGTTATTGTGCGATTTGGAGATTATAGAGGGTAATTGAGTTTAATGTGGATTTGGGCCATTTTCATTGGGCTTTGCCGCTTCGGACCGTTAGATGAGCTTAACTTTTGGTGGCTCTTTTCTGGGCTGGCCTTACTCTGGGCTTTAGTGGAAGGGTCCTAGGGATGACAATTCGAACCGTTAAAATCGAAAATCGCGGTTAACCAAACCGAATGGGACGAAAAAAATCGAACCGATGGTACAATATGGTGATTATGATTTTAATTTTAATGACCCGATTCGTGGTGGGACGGGTATGGTATTTAGCGACGGTGCTCCGCCCCGAATCGATTACCCGTTAAAAAAAATTAATTGGACAATTAGGCTTTCTATTATTTTTTCCAAAATTAATTGGGCAATTTTGACAATTGGATTTCCCCAAAATTCTGGCCCAATGAACATTATTAAGTAAACCCTTATAACACATTAACCTAACTCTAAGTCTCTAACCCTACATGGCTACACGTTAAATCTAAAATTTGGAAATAAAAGTTACAAAACACTCCTCCACTCAACAGATCCGTCGGCCCTCTGCTGTACATCAGCTTCCATCATCGGCTCGCTGCTCGCCATTGAAAAGGTAACGATTGTCTTCAATCAAATATGAGTAAAAGAACAAAATATCAATGATGAAGAATAGATAACTAGCAATGTTATGGTTTTGATTTTAATGACCCGATTCGTGGTGGGGTGGGTATGGTATTTAGCGACGGTGTTCCGTCCCAAACCGATTATCCGTTAAAAAAATTAATTGGACAATTAGGCTTTCTATTATTTTTTTCAAAATTAATTGGACAATTTTGACAATTGGATTTTCCCAAAATTCTGGCCCAATGAACATTATTAAGTAATCCCTTATAACACATTAACCTAACTCTAAGTCTCTAACCCTACATGGCTACACGTTAAATCTAAAATTTGGAAATGAAAGTTACAAAACACTCCTCTACTCAACAGATCCGTCGGCTCTCTGTTGTACATCAGCTTCCATCGTCGGCTCGCCACTCGCCATTGAAAAGGTAACGATTGTCTTCAATCAGACATGAGTAAAAGAGCAAAATATCAATGATGAGGAATAGATAACTAGCAACTTGAAGCTTAACACACTCTTTCATGTTATTTTCTCTTTCATTCTCTCTGCTTTCTTGGATTCCTTAAATGTGTAAGGAGCATTTTTCAATTTTTCCTTTTCTACTACATTATTATTAAGGGCTTGTTCGGTAGAGATTAAAATTCAATTTTAATTGAAAATATAGCCGTTAGTGGGTCCCATGGGTGAGATGAAAGTCAAGCATAACGACTATATTTTCAATTAAAATTGGATTTTAATCTCTACTGAACAAGCCCTAAGTTTATTTTGTTGTGATCTTAATTCCAATAATATTCAGGAGTTTTGGGGATGATTTGTCTCAGAATTCAAAAAGTGGAAGCAAACACATCTATTGATTTCTTAAAATGATATTGAAATGGTTTTCGTGTGGGTGAATTTTGAATCAATTAGGATCATGAGCTTGTTCAGTGCAAGCTCTATCCCCTTGTCCAATCTTGTTTATTGCAATGCATTAGACAAGTGATAGGTATGCAATGCAAGGAGGATTATGAGCTTTACTACGCATTTTGACTGCAAATTTTTTATCTTTCAAACTAGATGATCCAGATTGAGCAACCCACATTGACCACCAGATTGAAATAGAAGAGAAACTAATTACACAAGTCTAATGTTCATATAAAAATCAGTTCTACTCTCTTACTAGATAATCTAAACAAACCCAGAACTCTTCAATCTGAAACTTCAAAAATAATTTCCCCTGAAAGGTACTAAATTCAAATTTAAGACTCGAAAAGCACCCATTAAACTTCCCATCATGAATCAGCAACAAAACAACAGTACACGATTCAGAATCTAACCAATAATTCAGAAAGTAAAACATCCCATATAAACAAAAAATTTCAAATTTATCATCCCCTCCCTGTTCATCAACCAAAAAAACAAAAAAAATTCCACTCACATGCCAAACCCTAGATTTTTAAATCCTAAAATCATTAAAAACACAAGCACATGGGAACGCTCATTCATAGAAAAAGAAAATGCACATACAAGTAAATAAACCTAAACAAAATTACCAGGTGAGGCATTTGAACGACGCTGTCCGATCGCCCATCGTCTCTCCTCCCCCGAATTGTTCGGATGGTTCATGGTTGTGTCGTGTGTGTGGATAATGGATTATTATCAGAGAAAATTACATCTAGAAAGGTATTTAAATATTCAAAAGCAAAATTAAGATATATAGTTTATTTATACAAAAATCAGGTTTTAATTATAATATTATAAAATATTTTAATATTAAATAATAATATTAAAAATTCTAATCAATTAAACCCTATTTTTTCATTATCCCCTCCTCCTCCTCTCTCTCGCTCGCTCTTTCTCACTCTCACTCTCTTCATCCGGCCGTCGCAACCTCGTCGCCACCTCCTCTCTGTTCTTCCAGATGCGACGCAAAATAGATGCGGCGAGAAGCAGAAGCGAAGTGGCGTGAAGCAGATGCGACTGCGATGCGGAGCGAAGCAGACGCGACTGTGAAGCAGATTTGGGGATTGTGGTGTACGGGTGATTTGGGGATTGTGGTGGTGCAGGGGATTGTGGTGATGGTGGTGCAGGACGATTTAGGATTTGGTGTTGTTAATGTTGTGGGGATTGATGGTGTTGCAGGACGACTGTGGGGATTATTGGCGGCGATTTGAGGATATGGTGGTGGTTGTGTTTTGTGGCGACTGTGGGGATTGTTCGGGGTAGCGACTATGGTGTAGATGGTGTTGATGCGATGATGGAGGTGGTGGTGGTGTGGACGGTCGCAGGGCGAGGGTGAGGTGGTCAGGCGTGATTCCTTTACTGTTGCGGTGGCGAGGCGGTGGTGTGGACGGTCGCAGGGCCAGGGTGAGGGTGGTCAGGCGTGGCTCCTTTACTGTGACCATGGTGGTTCCTTTACTGTTGCGGCGGCGAGACGGTGGTTGCGGGGTGGTGGTCACAGACTTGTGACCAAGTATTGATGGTGGATTTTGATTGGGATCAGTTTGTGACCATAAAATTCAATAAATTGTGACTAATGAATTAGTCTGTGACCTATTAAATTCTGAGTTGTGACCTCGGTGAGAAATTGTGACCTATTAAAATTCATATTTGTGACTTCGAAATTAATTGTGACCTAAGAAATTAATCTGTGATCTATTAAAATTTTGATCTGTGACCTCGAATATAAATTGTGACCTATTAAAATTTCAATTCGTGACCTCGAAAATAATTTGTGACCAATAAAAAGTTTGATTTGTGACATCGTAATAATTTGTAATTAATTAATTTGATAATATGTGACCAATAAATGTATTTGTGACCAATTTGTACAAATTTGTGACTTTTATATATTTAATTAATTAATTAATTAATTAATTAAATCATAAATAAAATTTAATAAAAACCTTATTTTTGAACTTTGAAACTTATTACCTTATTATTGAATTAGATATACTAAAAATCTTAGTTTTGTATTGGTTCCCTTATTATCAACCATTCCAGGCCTCCAGTCCAGGCTCCTAGTTGGTGGGCCATTGCCTAATGGCCCATGTTGGGCTTTTTCTTTTTTTTTTTTATTCATAAGTGACGCAATTTGAAGAAATCAACCCAGCAACAGCAAGCCCAGCAACAGTCTTCTTCTTACTTCACCGTTTCTTCCTCTCTTCCTTGCAGCCGCTGCAACTTGCTCATTTGCTCTTCCCGATGGACCCATCACTCATAAAAATTTTTGGCGGAGCCAGCACAAGCTGACGCGCGAGCTCGTCAGGTGCTATCTCTGCTCCTGGTAGTGGAACGTCACAAGTAACATGTACCTAATCACTGGTCATTGTGCATAAATCACATATAAATGTCTACAAGTCACGGATCATGTTTACATGTCCTAAGTCGCACTCCACAAATCACAGGTAATATTGTATATATCACACATCAATATCAACAATCCACTGATCAAAATTATCTGGTTATAGATCATGTCACATGTCTTTGTACACTAATAACACGTCATAAATTCAAGTTCACATGCCACAATTCATATGTTACTGGTAACAGATCATAGTTCACAAGTTATATGTCATATTGTATAGGTAACAGACCAATAACCATATGTCACAAATCCAAGAGAACTGGTCATAGGTCATTGAATTAATATCACAGATAATTCTTTACTGGTCACATGTTACATGTTAAAGTGCATAGGTTACATGTCACGAATTCAAGAGAATTGTCACGTGCCATTGATTTCTTTGACTTTAGTTCTCTGAACTTGTCACAAATTTGATTAATAACATTTTATAGATAGGAATTGAAGTTATTTTGCTACGGCAAATTCTTTGTAGATTTTCTCATTTTTGGATCTTCGAATACACAATGCCAACAACTTCAAATTTGTGAGCTCAATCGTCCAGTGAATTTCAATTAACTAGATTTCAACGGTGAGAGTCAAAGTTATTTGCTCAAATGAATTCTTTGTAGATTCTATCTTTGCTCGATTATTTGATAGATGTCAATTTGTGATCTCAATAGTTTAATGATTTTTAAACAATTGGATTCCAACAACGGTAATGGATAATATTTGCTCCCGAGAAGTCTCTATGACATTTCTATTTAAAAATGTCATAGATGGATAGATGTGACATTGTGCTTGTTAGAATGTGCATGAGTCTAATAAATTTACGGATTTTGCTACTCAGTCAGGGTAAAAAACAGGGTAAAAAATAGGCTTTTGAATTTACTAACTGGCATCCACAATCCAATTAAAAACAATATTTACCACTAAAAGTCTCTCACCAAACCAAACACTACACAGGCGTGAAAATGGGTCTGCTCCAAACTGCTTCTCCAACCCATCTCCAAACCATCTTGCACTTGCTTTCTCTCACCAGGTGCCATTAATCCGGCTCCAAACTTGAACACTTCAAATACTACTCATTATAAAAAGTTGAACCTCAACTTTGAGAGTTCTCCATCATCTCATTCCTAAAGTATTGTGGAAGAAGTAAATCGTAGGATGTGTCTCAACATGTCAGAATAAAAAAATTGTCATATTGGTGCCCACAAAAAATCCAATCTTATACTTTATAAAAGACATAAATCGAACATTCACACTGCGACTGCCATTATAAACATGTAAAACAACTTGATAACACAAAATGATGGTTTTATAGCAATCAATGAGCTCTTCTTCATCATCAAATACACTAGCTTTTGCTATACAAATATAGGATCCTAAGGAAATCGTCATATACAATAGACCACTAGTAAGCCAAATTACAATATTATTTTCCGTGAGTAAATAATACAGGTGGTTTCCAAATTAATCGCAAAATAGCATCATGGTCAATTTTTTTTTTTGGTGTTAATTAGGCCATTAAAACATTTGTTACAATTTAATCATTCGATCCATGCATTTTAGTAAAAAATAATGTAGATGCCTTACATGGTCGTCATGTTTTTAATGGATGGCTAATATACTATAAGTCGTTCTCTAATTCCAAAAGAGGTTCCTTGTATTACAACACGATTTTTTTTTGAATTTAAGAATTTCAAATCAGCTACCCACCCCATAAGGATTGGTACCCGCTAAATACGATCCCCATATGCCTTTCATAATCATTATCGACGATAGAGGTAAATTATTTCATAAAATATAAAGTAGAAATAAATATAGCGTCATCAATGTGAAAAAACAACCACAATCGTGTTCGGAGTCGCTTTATATTTAAAATAAGCACAAACTGTATTTTTAAATTAAGAATTGAAACTATACCATTAACGTTCAATTTAATTTTAAAATTAAGTTAATTACACTATATGCAATGAAAATGTAAATGAACTTTGTAAGAAAATAAAATGAAGAAGAGAAAAATCCAAGTGTGACAAGAAATATGAAAATTTTCCTAAGAGCTCACCTAATTTGTGGATTTGTTTCACGTTGGTCACCCAACTACAATTTAATTTCATTTAATAATTAAATTTACGACCTTCTATTCCGTCTTTTAATTGTGATCAACACTAATGATCAGTATCGCTTAGCATTAAAGTGTATCATCTCACACGTGTACGGATTTAAATAAACATACCAATAGCACAACAAACTCTAAATTTATTAAGAATAAAACGTAATTTCATTTTTATAATTTTAATGAAATGAAAAATAAAATCATCATTACACTAATCCAAAGCACAATCATCGTCAGCATTAGCTAAGTTAAAAGAGTCAAAGCCTCCTCTTAAGAAAGACTCTTTCCCTCTCTAAACGTTCCTCTCTCTCTATGTCTATGCACACTGATACATACATCAATACGTACACGAACGGACATGTATCTATAATTCGCTAGATTTTGATTCGCCCTCTCAATTTTAATCCCAAGATTTCTCTAATTTCAATTTGAAGCTCAATTCCTCTTTTTTATTTCGCAAGTGTCTCTCTCTAATTGTTAATTTAGTTTTCCTTCGGAAAACCCTAGCTTTCCCTTTTTTGCTCCAGAGGCCTTTTCTTGAACCCTAGATTGAATCTTTGACACCTGACTTCGCAATCGCAACTCATTGTCTGTACAGATTGGGTAAATCTTGTGCTTTATTTCAGGTATGGTGTGATTGGTTGTGGAATAATCAATTCACTCTGTAATTAGCGTTTATTTTGATTTGATTAAGGTGTTTTGCGAGTTCAATTGTAGTTTAAATAAATTTGGGTGTTAGGGGTTTATGGAATTCATTTGATTGAGCTTTTGTTTGTTTAAGCTACTGACGAAATGCTGATTTTAGAGTATATGAAGAAAGAAAGAAAGGTAGGTTTGTCTTTTGAATTCTTCTTTTGATCGTTTTAGATGAGATGATCTTTTGAAGTTAATTAATGTTCTTGTTTCCTGGCAATCCATAATTTGGGACAGTTTTTGGGTTTTGAATGTTGGTCTCAGTTATAAAGAAAGACTTATGTCATGTAATTATAATTAAATGTGAACTCAGTGGAAATGATTAAAATGTGAATTCATTTTAAAAAGTGATAATAATTTTGGCCTTTTTTTGCAATGATAGAATATGGTATTGGTAACACGTATTGTCAGTTGGGGAAAAATTCCATTCTTATGATCATAATGAAACAGCGCATTTAATCTTTATTACATGTTCATGGAATATTAAGGTTGTCGTTGTCCATGCAGTGAGGAATGTGGTTTTGTAATTTTATGCAGTAATGGAACTAGTATTATGTTTACAATTAATGCTTGTTAAAAAGAATGATCTGTTTACTCTGCGTGAAACATAGATTAGTGGTTATATTGATTTTTCATTAAAGACTAGTTACATGTGGTCTAAGATGCACGGACATGGACACGTGTGTCCAATACAATACGTGTCGGACATGTCGACACGCGATTTTTAAAAAAAGTGCCGACAAGATACATCGCCGAGACATTGATTAAATTTTTTAAAAACTCTTCATTTATATAGTATAAATTTAATTTTATATTTGTTATTAATTTTTCTTGTTGAAATATTTTAAATATGAGTACGTGTTTGTTATTTACTAATAACTTTACAATAAAAATATATAATATTTTTAATGTAAAAAGAAAAATGTTTATGGTAGAGTGTTCGAGGAGTGTCGGTGGACGCGGAGACGTCAGCCTAATTGAAGTGTCCGTGCTTTAGGTTGTGGCAATTTCTAACAAAACTATCACCACAGATTGACTTGCATATATTTTATTGTGGCTCGATGCTGGAGGCAGCATGCAGATAATAGTCCGGAGAGATGCAAAGGTATCATGCTGGTGGCTGCAATAGTGCAGTTAATAACGGTTCAATTGGTGGGATACCTGCAAGGGATATATCCCGGGCTGAGTCATCTGCTGTTCCGCCACCACCCAACTCCTCTTTAAACTCGAGGTAGCGAGTCTAATTTTCTTGCCATACACCATGGTTCTTTTTACATGCCTGTGCAGGTGCTGTTGTGTTTGTAATGGGTTCACAATGTACCACATTGGTTGAACAATTGTCACTTTGTTTGGTTTGGCCATGGAGTTTTAATACTTATATTGATTTCACCGAGATTTCTTCATTGTGTTATGATATGTGTATTCGAGTATTAAATAGTGCTAGTTCTTAAATTCAAGCTACCCCTTGTTTAAATTCAGATTTTTAGTATATTTTGATCAAAGTTGATGGAATGTTCGGTTAAAAAGTTGTGGATCTTATAAAATGTGTGGTTAAAATTTATAGTTGACTTTCACTTAGATTTTAATAAGCTTTTTAGTGGAATCAAGCAAGGGCTTAGTTTGTTTTTATTCTTAAACATTTCCTTTTGTCTTCGTATTAAAAACTTTACCTTTGAGGACGTTCTTCCTCAAAAACAATTTTACCATGAGAAAGGCAAAGCCTTATCTGGATGAGATTCACTTGGCTTATAACCATATTTGGAGAATATGAATTCAGATGTGGAAATCTTTAAACAAGAGTGCTTAAATTTTAAGGTATCGGGCCGTTGCAGCTTAATAAATTTGATGTCGAAGTGGGTAATACAAAATGACCACAAAAAGTAGAAAAGAAAATCAAGACTTTGAATCTTCATCTGCGTTATGATATCTCATGACCATTGACCCTACTTGTGGTTGTCTGAAAGGTTCTTTTCGTTCCATTATAGGTGATATTCATTCCCATCTGTCTGTCACTCTCTCTTATATCCAAACAGACATGAGCACGTGTATATGATCAACACAGCCACACCAAAATCTCTAAGTGCCGCCCCATTCTCCTGATACCTTAACCACCACCATGACACGACACCCTAGCTGCCAGCAAGATTTTCCCAAACCCATCAACAACTCATATTCAAAGATGACCTTAGCTTGAATGTAGTTATTAATTCGCCTTTGTGCAATGAGCTTATAGGATACTAACATATTACATATTACATTCTTGTTATAAGTTAGGAAACTAGTTAAGTATTATTACTTTTTGTGGACGATGTTTGTGGACGATGTTAACATATTACATTCTTGTTATAAGTTAGGAAACTAGTTAAGTATTATTACTTTTTACAGCAATGATTTACCTAATAAATTCATTTATATTTCTAATAATTAAGGTTGACAATTGGAATACCTTTTGCTGTGGATGTTGTTTTTTCTGAATTATGATGATAATGATATGCATAAACTGTAATATTGAATGGCTCTATTAGCAATATTTTGTACATGGTTGTGCACTTTTTTTTTTTTTTTTTTTTTTTTGTCATTACAAGGATATTTTTGTTTATTCTGAAAAGTGTCTGATTTTCACTATTTCTCAGTTTCTGTCTCATTCCTCCTCTTCTCACTCTCCCCTCCCCCTTCTCCATCGCGCCTATTGGTTTCTCCCCCCTTTCCCATTAAGTACTAGGTGTAAAGTCATAACTAGACTGTTTTCGTTATTTCACCCTTAAGCAGTGTGTTAATCTCATTCTTGCAGGCGGTCATCACAACTGACAACGTATAAGTTGAGGTGTGATAGAGAATCGTTGAATTCCCGGTAATTGATGCTAACCTATAGTTTTTATATTTTATTAACAAATTGTCGAGTTTCTTTTTCTTTTGCATACTCTTTTGGGACAAAGATTGAAAACCCTAAATTCTTGGTGATTTATTTTCACAACCCTTAAGCTAACCCATTCTCCCTTAAGCTAACCCATTCTCGTGTCTTAGATTGGTATCATTTGATCGTAATATTGCTTTTATCTCACCTTTAATTGGTAATACTCATTTCCAGACTTGGGCCACCCGACTTTCACCCACAGACTTCAAATTGTCCCGAAGAGACACTTACCAGGGAATATGTGCAATCTGGTTACAGGGAGACGGTTGAAGGGCTTGAGGTAGTCTAATAGGAAACTGATCAGTTTTTGTGTAATATATATATTTTTATTTTATTTTGGACACTTCTAATTACAAAATATTTCATTTGCATCTTGGCCTTAAAATCAGGAAGCTAGAGAGATTTCATTTTCACAAGTTCAGGCTTTCACAAAACCTGTCATTGTCAGTTGCAAAGAGGTATGTATAAATAAAAATTGGATGGGATTTTTTTGTACTTGTCTTAAGTTGCAATGACTTGTAAGTTGTCTTTAGCTTGTGGAAAATATGCCCCATTAAATGGCTGTTGACTCAAATCTCTTTCCAGGCAATTAAAAAACGTCATAGAGCCATCAACGAGTCTCGTGCTCAAAAGCGCAAGGTGTTTCATTTCTTCCACTTTCCATTTCATATGAGGAAAATCATTTATGTTTCTTACATCTTATTTTCCAGAATTGTAAATGGAGCAGCTTCTCCTATAACCCTACATACATTTATTATCATCTTGATATTGCTAAACCAGCTAGATGGAAATCGAGTTTGAATGAATATTATTAATGTGGCAGGCTGGTCAAGTTTATGGAGTTCCCCTTTCTGATACACTGTTAACCAAGCCTGGTATCTTCCCTGAACAAAGACCTTGTGGGGAAGACTCCAGAAAGAAATGGCTCGAGGTTTGCTTTCTCCTTTTGTTAAGCTGAGTGAATTTGCTGTAAGATTTGGCAACATTATTCGTTTATTAGACGATGGATCATGTTCCACTTATTTGTTAAATGTATGAGAATATACAATTCAACGAGGAACATTCATTTAATATGGTAGATGTTCTTTTTGTTGAAGACTTGTGTTTCTTCGGGTTTTCTAATTTTAATGCGAACTGAAGGAGACATGCTATCTTTGATCAGACATGGATTTTTTCTAAAATTTTTTTTAGCTACCAAATAACGATTGGCTTGATAAATCTTAGTTGGGGAAGCCGGAGATTTTTCAATAAAACCAAGTACCTGTTGGACTTACCATTTCATGAAATGAGCTAAAAAATCTCACTAAGTATTGAAAGGAGTATCAAACTGTAATTCACAGCGTGACATTGATATGCAAAACACATGGACCATGGCATTTGATGTTTCTGTATGGTCAGATTATGGAATGTGCCAGCATAATGAGAAAACCTCATGTTGGAGAGACTGGAGAATGATTCTTAGATGCAAGAAAAGTCGATGAAGACAACCCCATGGACATGGTTACTTGGGGATATAGTTGGAAGTTTTAACGGATGAAAGTTCTTTATGTTTGTGGGTTATACAGACAGTTTCCCTAATTGAACCAGGAAAGAGATGTGCCGAGCAACCTGCTGAACATCTCTCCCTGAATTTTCTTAAAAGAATAAGATAAAAATGACAAATCCTTTCCATATCGGTTTGCGGGATACTCTGATTTTCCGGCATGCAAACCTCATTTTATGTGTTACCCATCGGTTGATGTGAACTTAGAAGTACTTAATACATGTCCCACCCCCAAATGGGGAAAATAAATTCGACATGTATGGAGATATTTTTATATATTTCTTTTCCCATGTATCAGATTATTACGACACATTTGTGCTTCTATTCAGGGTTTATCACAACAACATAAAAGATTACGTTCATTGGCTGACCATGCTCCTCACGGTTACCGGAGGAAATCTCTTTTCGAAGTTCTAATAAGAAATAATGTTCCATTATTGAGAGCAACATGGTTTATCAAAGTAACCTATCTTAATCAGGTATAGATTTGTTTTCAAGACAACATGCACAATGCTTTTCTCAACTGTTGGCTATTCTTAATATTTAGCGGATTATGGTTTAATCATGCAGGTTCGCCCAGGCTCATCCAGCTCGTCGTCAGGGGTGCACGACAAAACTCAGTTTTCGCGGTCAGAGCTGTGGACAAAAGATATTATTGATTACTTGCAGTATCTCTTGGAAGAATTTGTTACAAGAAACAATTCTCGTTCAAGTTTTCATCCTCATGACCGGTCATCACAAATGGTTTATGCTGGTTCAATGCTGCAAAAAGGTGATCAATTTTCAGCTGTCGCTGATGGCAAGGAGCCTTTTCCGTACTTCAAGTGGTGGTATGTGGTGCGGATTATTCAGTGGCAACATGCTGAAGGACTGCTTACTCCTCCTCTCGTTATTGATTGGTTTCTTAATCAACTGCAGGTATTGCTGTTGTATTCCTTTCCTGTATTTCGATTTCTTAGATATGACAGAAACATTGCTACCTAGAATTTGTTTTCATACGATATGTTTTTTCTTTTGGGTTTTAACATTTGAAATCACGTTCCAGGAAAAAGATTTGCTTAGTGTTCTGCAGTTGCTATTGCCCATCATATATGGTTTTATGGAAACTGTTGTATTATCTCAGACCTACGTGCGCACTCTGGTAAGAATAGCTGTTCGTTTCATCAGAGAATCTTCTCCTGGTGGTTCTGATCTTGTTGATAATTCTCGCTGGGCTTATACCACTACTGCTCTTGTTGAGATGCTTCGATATTTAATTCAGGCTGTACCTGATACTTTTGTTGCTTTAGATTGTTTTCCTCTGCCAACATGTGTGGTGACTCATTTGGTAAATGATGGGAGTTATTTTTCAAAAATATCTGAGGAGGCAAGGAAGAAGAAGGGTGGTCCATTAGAAGTTACAGGTATGCTTAGGGATAAAGTACATGAAATTCAAATTGAGTTGTTAGCCATTGATCATGCTGTTTTGTCGATCCAAAAACGTGCCAAGACTCTTGCAAGAGCAGCCAAACCTGATCATCCCAATCATAATGTAGCTAAAGCCTCTCAGGTATTGGATAAAGTTCTTATTCATGGAGATATTAGAGTTGCTTACCAATTACTCTATGAATACCTTTGGGATGGAGCTGTTGCTGAATGTTGGATTGCTGAAGTGAGCCCTGGTTTGCGTTCATCTCTTAAGCATATTGGCAGAGTGACTGCATCATTAATTTGCTCCACTTTTTTCATTTGTGAGTGGGCGGCTTGTGATTTTAGAGATTTCCGTACTGTGCGTCCGCATGGCGTGCAGTTTACTGGTGGAAAAGACTTTTCTCAGATATACATAGCAATACGGCTTATAAAACAGAAGATGAGCGATATGCAAAATTTGAGTAGTTTGGAAGGGGAACATAAAGATTCTTCAGATACTTATGAAAGCCCAAGCCCGTTGCATGATATTATTGTGTGCTGGATTGATCAACATGATGTGCATAATGGAGAAGGTTCCAAGCGCCTTCAGCTTCTAGTGAGAGAATTTGTACGAGCTGGCATTTTTCATCCCCAGGTGTATGTGAGACAGCTGATAGTTAGTGGGATCATGGATGGGCATGGGTCTATGGTTGACCTGGAGAAGTGGAAGAGGCACCACAGAATCTTGAAGCAGTTGCCTGGTCCATACATTTTCAATCTTATGGAAGAAGCACAAATTATTGTACCATCAGTCGTTAAAGAGGTGATGAATGTTTACTCAAATGAACGTCGGCTAGTGCTTCATAGTCTCCTGGATTCCAGAAGTTCTGGTAGTAAAAGTTTAAATCAGAAAGTAAAGCGTCTTCTCCGTTCTGGAGGTGCAAGTTCGGATCAGTGGTCTTTTCACTCAACATCCAATTTAATGTCCAAACATGTTGATGCTGATATTGAGATTGAAGAACTAAAGGCTTCAATAACTACCCTGCTGCAATTTCCAAGTTATATATTGCCAGTGGATATTGGACTTGATGAGTCGCAAGGGAGTGCTAAGAGGTCTAGTGGGGCTAATAACTGTGCAGATTTAAGTGAAGAAACACCTGGATGTGAAAAATGCAGAAGAGTGAAGAGACAAAGATTAAGTGAAGATCAGAGCTTAGAACTGAAGCTAATTCCAATAGATGAAGAAGAAACATGGTGGATAAGAAAGGGGATGAAATCCATGGAATCTTTTAAGGGAGATCCACCTCCTAAGCCAGCCAAGCAGGGGGCAAGGGGTAGGCAAAAAACTGTCCGAAAGACTCAAAGCCTTGCACAATTAGCTGCTTTCAGGATTGTGGGTAGCCAGGGAGCATCGACAAGCCATGTATGTGAAAGTAGGATAGGCTGCCCACATCATAGAACGGGGTTTGAAGATGCTACTAAATCAATGGATGGGATCAGAACTTCACATTTTGGAAATATTACTTCAATTGGAAAACTTATAAAGCAGATGCAGAATGGTGAGAAGAGGACAGTAACTGTATGGTTGATATCTGTTGTAAAGCAGCTTGTTGAAGAGGCTGAAAAGACTACAGCCAAGGTTGGCCAATATGGTAGGCCTTTCCCAGCTGTTGATGATCAGAGCTCTGTTCCTTGGAAGCTCGGTGAAGATGAACTGTCATCAATTTTGTATTTGATGGATGTTTGTAATGAACTGATTCCAGCAATCAAATTTCTTCTCTGGTTGTTGCCAAAGGTCCCTAGCAGCCCTGGTTTTAGCTTCCATGGTGGTAGGAATATTCTGATGCTTCCCAGGAATGCAGAGAACCATTCGTGCGAAGTAGGGGAGGCTAATCTTTTATCATCTATCCGAAGGTGGATCCTCAATCTGCATCTTCTTTGATTGTTGCTCGTCTCATTTGCGTCTATTGAGTGAATTGCATACCCTCTCTCTGTGTGCCTCAATTTTTCTTTTTTTCCTTCAATATTCAAGTCATAATTAATCGACTTGTTAGATGATAAACTGGATATTGCCTGAAAAGAATTTGGTTCTAAGTATTTAACCAGATCTTTAAGGTCAAATTTTTGAGCTGTTTTCTTTGTCAAAGGTGGCCAAGTTTTGAATGCACATTTTTCTATAATCTTTAATAACACCTGGCTTTGCCTATATGCTTTTCAGTCTAGCTGTCAACTTAACTACTATTAAAGTAATTTTAGACGTATTTGTTATCTTATGATTTTACTCATTGGCTGAATGATCTTTAAGGATGTTAACATAATTCAGGGGAAAGTATTTAAAGATTTTGACCTGAAGTTAAGTGTTTTGTATGGAGAGGAAGAGAAGAGAAAAGGAAGTGAGAAAATGGATAATAAATTTTTATTCCTGGTTTGAGTTGCAAAGGAAGTAGATGAAAATCTTTCCTTCTAATTTCTCGACTTCCAATTAATAGATTTGTGAGCCCTTGTCACTTTCTATACTCTCCACCACTTTCTCTCCGAATTAAACATAATGTCAAAGCAGAGGGTGATTCTGGAACTTCATTTTCATTTCTGGCTGAGGGATAGGGAGGAGCAGTTTTTCAAGTAGATGTATAAAGATACTGCTGGGCTCCTACTTTGCTAGACTTGGTTGGATGGTGTGTCACTCTTGTATCATCCGTTGTAAGGATATATTCAGCTAGAACTATTCGGTAGCATTTCTTTGAGAACACATGCTGTCATTTTGTTCAAGTCCCTGAGGGACAGTACTGAGTCACCATGATTGCAGTTCTTTTACAGTCTACAATTCAATAATGATGAACAGTGCTTTTACAGTCTACAAGACTTTTCAAGACATCAACTAATTAGATTTGCCTGCTTTTTTTATTACGAGTACATTTGATGAGTCATCATACATCATGTTACTCATCTATTTATTGCTTTGGTCAGGTATGAAAATATAATTGTTGCAGCTGATCTTATTCCTGAAACCCTGTCTGCCTCAATGCATCGGACAGTCAGTGTCATGGCATCTAATGGCAGGGTTTCTAGTTCACCAGCCTTAGTTTATGCTCGTTACCTCTTGAAGAAGTATAGCAATGTGGCTAGTGTTATTGAATGGGAAAAGACTTTCAAGTCTACTTGTGATAAGAGACTTAGTTCTGAACTTGAATCTGGCAGATCTGTAGAAGGGGATTACGGCTTTCCCCTTGGATCCCCAGCTGGAGTGGAGGATCTTGATGATTACTTCCGTCAAAAGATAAATGGAGTTAGAGTATCTCGAGTTGGTTTGAGCATGAAAGATATAGTGCAGAGACATGTTGATGAAGCTTTCAATTATTTTCATAGCAAAGACAAAAAGCTCTCTGGGCCAGGAATTAATAAAAATCCTAGCTTGGAAAAGCGCGATGATGGCTATCAGCTAGCTCAAAAAATAGTAATTGGATTGATGGAATGCATGAGACAAACTGGCGGTGCTGCTCAGGAAGGTGATCCTTCTTTGGTGTCTTCTGCCATTGCTGCAATTATTAATAATCTTGGACTTGTTTTAGCAAAAATTCCTGATTTCACCACAGGCAACCAGTTAAATAGCCCATCCCCTTCTGGCTCATTGCAATTTGCTAGATGCTTTTTACGCGTTCATATCAATTGCCTATGCATATTAAAGGAAGCACTTGGAGAGCGTCACAGCCGTGTCTTTGAGGTCGCTCTTGCAAAGGAAGCTTCTTCTGCTCTTATGCAAGCTTCTGCCCCAGGAAAGGCTCCACGTAGTCAGTTTCACATGTCTACCGATTCTCATGATTCTAATGCAAATTTACAGAATGATATTTTAAACCATTCTACCAAACCAGTTATTTTAAGGCCTGCAAAAATAACAGCAGCTGTTGCTGCACTTGTGATAGGAGCAATTCTTCAGGGAGTTGCTAGCCTGGAGAGAATGGTCACTCTCTTTAAATTGAAGGAAGGGCTTGATCTAATTCAGTTTGCAAGGAGTTTGAAATCTGCCGCAAATGGAAATGCACGTTCAATTTTAAAGGTGGATAATTTAATTGAAGTTTCTGTGATCTGGTTTAGGGTGCTTGTGGGGAATTGTAGGACAATCTCCGATGGATTCATTGTGGATCTCCTAGGTGAAGCTTCAATTGTAGCTCTATATAGAATGCAGCGGTCACTATCTTTGAATTTGGTCTTTCCGCCTGCTTATTCCATATTTGCTTTTGTGATATGGAGGCCCTTCATTCTTAATGCTAGCAGTGGACAACGTGAAGATATCCATCAATTGTATCAATCCATGGCATTAGGCATTGGTGATGCCATAAAGCACCTGCCTTTTCGTGAAATATGTCTTAGGGACACTCGTGGCTTTTATGATCTTGTAGCTGCAGATATTCTTGATTATGAGTTTGCATCGATAGTAGAATCTGCCACTTCAAACACCAGTTTGAAGGCCTCGGCATTTGTCCCTCTTCGTGCTAGACTATTTCTAGATGCCCTCATTGATTGTAGAATGCCACAGCCGATGTTCAAGCAGGACGATGGGAATTGGACGTTTGGTCTAGGTGAGTCAAAAAGCCAACGTGCAGAGAATGTGAAAAAGCTTCTGGATAAGCTTGTACATGTTCTAGATACTTTGCAACCTGCTAGATTTCATTGGCAGTGGGTTGAGCTTAGATTTATCCTAAATGAACAGGCTATCATTGAAAAGATGGAGAACCCTGATACCTCCTTAATTGAGGCTATAAGATCTCTCTCGCCAAATCCTGATAATATTTCTGAGAATGAAAGTAACTTCATTCTGATTATTCTCACCAGGTTATTAGTCAGGCCTGATGCTGCTCCTTTGTTCTCTGAGGCTGTACATCTCTTGGGGAGGTCTCTTGAGGATTCAATGCTGTTACAAGCAAAATGGTTGCTCAGAGGCCAGGACGTACTTTATGGAAGGAAATCCATTCGGCAGAAGATTATGAATATTGCTGAGCCCAAAAAGCTGTGTCTGAAGGCCCAACAATGGAAGCCGTGGGGTTGGTGTCCTTCCAGTATCAATCCATTTGCAAACAAGGGTGATAAATTTAAATCTGAAGCTGCTGCCCTTGAAGAAGGTGAGGTAGTTGATGAAGGAAGTGACTTTGACCATTCTCGGTCTCAGAAGGGATCTGGTCTAGTGATGGACGTTGAGGGCTTCATTGTCAGTCAGCAACATGTGACCGAGAGAGCTCTTATCGAACTAGTTCTTCCATGTGTGGAACGATGTTCTGATGAATCACGAAGTAATTTTGCAAGTGAAATGATCAAGCAGATAAGTAATATTGAGCAGCAGATAAATGCAGTTACTCGTGGAGCTGGTAAGCCATCTGAAGCACCTGCTTCTGGGATCGGAAGTCCTGCCAATAGAAGTAACAGTCGCAAGGGTGGGATAGGTAGCAGTCCTGGATTACCCAAACAATCAACTGTATTGACTGATACTGTGCAGTCTGTGCCACCTTCTCCTGCAGCATTGCGAGCCTCCATCACTTTGCGATTGCAGTTCCTACTGAGATTACTCCCTATTATTTGTGCAGACAGGTATTTTACTTTCCGCTTACATCTGTCCGCTTGTATGTTTTTTTTCCCCTTTCGGAGAATGTTGATGTTAATGACTTGAAGTGATCTTAATTTTTCTCTGAATCCTTACTGATCCATCCTCAGTTCCGGTTGTGTAGCATGCCTGAAATATACCATTTTCTGTATGTCTATATTCATTATTTTTATGTCCCTTTATAATGTAATTTCTCCGAAGAAGAATGATATGTAGATAATTTACAGTCATCTCTGATCTCAGATTGAGTCTCTTTGTTCACCCTGAGCTTTCCTTATATGGCATGGATAGCCCTTGAATTCCCAAGTACACTCTCCTATTGAGATCTGTTGACAGTTATGTTATGAATGAAATCTTCTATTCTAGTTTCTATGAAATGAATATAATCTGATCTTCTAGAACTAAGCATATTGTTGCAAGTATTGAAGTTTGCAGCTTGGGGTCTCACCAGGTTTTGCACATAAGCTATATCATGATTTACCATTTTAAATTTTCCAGCTTTATTGTAGATCTAAAGCGTGCTTGATATTATTTGTTAGTCCCTGTGGATTTTTCGTAGTAGGGTTAGAGAAAAATTAGCGTTCGAGAAAAATAGCGATTATATTGCCTAATGGCTTGTAATTATATTATGCAATCTTCCATTTCATACTTTCCAGGGAGACTTCAGGCCGTAATATGAGGCATACTCTTGCTTCGGTGATTTTTCGCCTCCTTGGAAGCGCTGTTGTGCATGAAGATGCCAATTACGTTTTTAATTCTACATTGACTCCATCGAAGAGAGAGGAGGATTCTCTCATGGGGACTTCTACAGCTTCTGAACTTCCTTCCATGGGAAGTCTTTTTGATAGTCTATTATCGGTTTTCCAAGCACTGCTGAGCAACTTTCAGCCAAGCTGGCTGAAGCTGAAAACCGATTCCAAATCCAAAGAATATGCTGTTTTCGATCGTGAAGTAGCAGAAAGCTTTCAGGTCTGACATTGCCAAATCTTCAAATTGGTTTTCTGAGTGGGGTTGGAAAATAATGCGGTAGAAGTCTACTGCTGTCTTTCCTGCTCAATTCCTCTATAAATGTAAAAGTTACGGCACAGCATGTCTGATTCATAATTTATTTGTGCAGAATGAGTTGAACAGTATGGAATTGCCCGAGACAATTCGGTGGCGCATCCAAACGGCGATGCCAATTCTTTTTCCCTCTCCCTGGTTGATGATTTCTTGCCAGCCTCCATCAGTATCACCTCCTGCCCTTGCTTCTCTTCAGCCCATCAATCCAATAAATGCATTAAACCCTCTCAATTCGAATCTCCCTCCGAGGAGTCCACCTTTACCAGTACGCACAGGCTCAAATGTGAAAACCAAGTCACTCTCCTTGCAGCATGAAATCGATATGGCGATAGATCCATGGACCCTTCTGGAGGATGGAGCTGGGTCAGGTCAGCCTTCAGTTGACTCTGCTCTTGTTGGCAGCAGCGATCATTCTAATCTGAAGGCATCCAGCTGGCTCAAGGGAGCCGTAAGAGTAAGGAGGACAGACCTCATGTACATTGGTGCAGTAGACGAGGAAAATTGATTTATTAGAAAACTTCATTTTTGAATTATTTTTGAGAAAGAGTTGAGAAATATTCGGCTGTAAAAATACCTTGTGGGCTGGCCATGTGGCAGCAAAGGATACTGATGCAAGGTTGCGGGGCCATGTGTTGATGCATGGAGAATACGGAGTTTTCTTGGCTGCCTGTACCTATATGGGATCTCCGGCCCTGCTCTTTCCTAACCGTTGATCAATCCCAGTTTCTGGACTTTGCAATTGGTGGGCGCAGTTCAGAAGTAGTTGTATATATAGAGGTGCTTCCCTTCCATTGAGCTGAGTAGAATATATAAGGAATGGTTTGTAGCTTTTGTTTTTAATTTTTCATGTTCAGCAATGTTATATTACATTACATCTTTGGGAACTGGAGTATTAGTTATGAACAAATCTTCAGCGGGCGTCCTGCCAATGGGGGGGGACCCCCCCCCGCCCCCCCGGGGAAAAAACAGGGCCTACTTGGCCCTGTTTTTGTAGCAAACTGTTTAGTTATATCTGCAGTGTGGACTGTAGCCTTTTAGATTTTGACAGGTTTTCAAAAAAAATTTAGCAAATTTTGATTAACGTTGATGAAATGTGTGATTAAAAAGTTGATAAAAGTTATTGATTTCAGGAAATTTGTATTTAAAATTAATTGTTGACTTTGACCTCAATTTTTTAGCAAGTTTTAAAGCTATTCCCTAGAGCAAAGCAGCACTCGATTTATGCTCTCTTTTGCATATTGTAATGTTTTAAGAATGATGCGGAATTCCTTGTTGAATGAGATACATGTACTACCTGGCGTCAAAAGGTAAAAAAATTGGTGGATTCCAGGAAAAAAAATATAAATCTATTATCTTATTACGAAAGAAATTCATTTCAAAGCCTGAAATTGAAATTTTGGACATCAAATATTTTCTAGCATCGGTCTAATTTTGCCTATTGAGTAAACTGACTATGATTACGATTTAAAAAAATAATAATAATAATAATAAGAGAGAAATTTCACCCTTTTTTGCAGGTGCTGTTGACAAATAAACATTAACAAGCAAAAAGAGCCCACTATCTTGAAGCCACTGGAACCCAAGTTTGGTTGCCAGCGAACTCAATAAACTGATGAGAGATGCATGAATCATCATCAGAATGCATGGTTTTAGCCCCAATAGAAGATAGAAATGTTGAAACTTGGTTCGTCCCTGAACTAAACATCGACATCAAATTCAGGAACCATTTAAGAACATGGCTACAAGTTCAGGAACATATTTTAACCTCGAGACGGCGGCTGAGAAACAAGACATGGAAAAATGCACTCATTTACATGACGATTAGACCTTGGAGTGTCTTGTTTTTCGAAGAGTCTTAGATAGTTGCTGCTCAGTGCTCACGATATCGTAGACTGCGTATTACAAAACTTCCTATAACTAGAAATCCCTTCAAAAAAACTCGGAAACTCTTAAAACGAAAGTTTCATAGTACAGAGGCTTAAAATTTTACAGGGCAATATCCTAAATTCCTAATGCAATAGAAGTACAGGTAGGTTATTTTCCTGTTGAAATTTTTCATGGATACAACTCCAACTAGGTTATTTTCCTGATATGAGCAACTTGAAAATCTATTCAAAATCATCAATCCAGTCGCCATAGATTTTGCTAGTTTTGTCTGGACCCTTCCACTTTTGATGAATTCTCTGCCCGGTTTTCTGTATCACATTGGGCAACCTTTGTGATGGAACTCTGATATGGTAACTGTCAGGATGAGGCACCAAAGTGACAGACAGGACGACCGTATCAGCTGAAGTTTTGGCAGGTACAATCCCTTGCTTGGGATCAGGAGGAGAAGAGTCTCTGGCTTCTGTTTCCACGGGTCCACCATAAGAATGTAATTCAGTTTTGGAAGAATTTTGAACTAATAATCAACCAAAAAACTAAATGCCGTAATGATAATTACCACAAAGAAAAAGAAAATATACATATTTGATCTCTGTTGCACGGATACTTCAATTAGGATAACGTCTCCGTGTTCGACACGTGTCGAATACCAACACTCCTCGAACACACAGACATTTTTCCTTCTTTAAAAAAAACATATGTTTTCAACTTAAAATTATTATTAAATAACAAATAGGTACTCACATATTAGAGTTCAAAATTAATAACATGTATAAAATTAAATTTATATTATACTATATAAATGAAGAATTTAATCGAGTTGTCGACATATCGTGTCGTCGTTTTTTTAAAAATTTGCATGTCGTGTCAGAGACGTGTGTCCATGTCGGTGCATCATAATATTTAATTCTAAAAAGTCTAAACTTTGCAATCACACTTAAAGTGATTGCATTCAGAGTGATGAACATACTAACCAAAAACATGTATTTATTTTAGTCGTTAAATTAAGAAAGTATAAATGGTTTTATTATGTTTTAAAAATAAAAGATTTTGCAAACGATCTAGACAATGATTATGTCATTTGAAATTATTGAAATTTCTCTCAAATCTTATATTCTTCTTGCCTTCCCTCTTATTGGAAAGAAAAATGCTATGTAGTTTCACTGGGATTGCAACCTCAATTTAGGTAGCGCTAGATGATAGACTAAATGAAAGGTGAAATTAAATGACTTATTTAATTTCACCTATCATTTAATGCCACATTAACGCCACCTAGACCGGAGTTGTAACCCCAATGGGGCTAAATAACATTACTCTATTGAAGATGTTCGAGTATGCACCCATCCGCATGACTAGCACCCATTAGCGTGAAGGTAATCTCAATCATTTTTGTTATCCCCAGGCAAATTTTTGTATTGACTAAGATGTCAAATGCATTTTTCTCTTACAGTCAGCAGGTATATTGCATATTAACAATAATATCGTTTAGAATTTTTCTGGGCCTTCTTAACAAGTACCACCTACAGGAATAGACTCATAAGCAGGTAATGGATCTCAGGCTGTATACTTTATAACTAATCAAACCTCTTAACTCCCCATACTCTTCCCTGCGCTCATCTGTTAATTCAGTCTCTCCTGTTTTTTGTCTATGTAACCTATATAGTTTATATAGAGAAAGAGGAAAGTAGAACATGGAAAGACAAAAGACAACCTAGCATCCAAATATATAATGCTATCTTATGTTTTGCCTTCCTGTATTTGCTATTTACAGAAAATCAGGCCAATGCTAAATCTGCGGACTAGTTGAGCGACATGCAATAGACATGACTTTCATGGTTCACTTGGCTGATTTAAATTTAATGAAGTTTCAAACTGATGATGATATATTATCTGTTTTAAGTTTTAATGTTGTTGAGTTCAAAAACATTTATTAACAGAAAGTTCAATTAATTCAATGTGCTATTCTAAATGCAATAGATACTCTACTTTCACACGTTAAATTTGATGAAATATTATTCAAGTGTATGGATTTAAAATCTGCAAACACTAAATTGTGTATATAAGCAGATTTTGGTTTCATTGTGGCATTTTGGGATAAAAATTAGGAGTTTAGAACTTATGGCTAATGGCATTGCGTTAGCATCAAGTATGGGCAGGAAGTCTGAGAATACTTTTACTGAAAATAGAACCAATAATACTCATCTATATTCTAGAATTTAAATGTCATGTTCAAATTTTAGTCAATGATTTCTTTTTTATTATTTTTTTTATCTTTAAATTTGATCACTCAATTTTCCTTCTCGTTTCAATCACATAACCAAATTGGCTTCCGTTGGTAGTACTTGCTGATTTTTATTTTGCATTATTGGACAATCCATTAATTTGAGTAACAGAAGCTAACTTGGTGAAGAAAGTAAAGTTGAGAAACCAAGTTAGTAAAAAAATAGAATGTTGAGTGACCAACAGTGTCTTTCACCCCTTTAAAATCAGTGGTTAAAATAAAGGAAAGAAAGTACAGTAGAGCTACCCTGGAGGATGATTTTGGGTTTCCAGAAGAAAGTATAGACATCAATGGTTTTAGTTCTCGATCAGTAAAAACTAAAAGGGCTGGCTGATTAGTCTGCTCGCTAGGGCATGTGCAGCAAGAAGAACGGAGAAGAATATCATATAACATCAAGCATATTAGTAAACAATCATGCACAGAGATGTAGCATTCTCTAAATACTTAGTCTAACATTTTGATTAGAACTTTTCATCTCTCAGGTTACTGATGGATTAATAGAATTTAAAATCCAGGAAAGGTTAATAAACTACACACGCTAGTTAGGAAACATCATCATATATACTGCGGAAATCGAACATAAAATTTATACCTTCTGATCCATGAGAAAAATGACGCTGCCGAATGGACAACATCCCGTTAGCATCAACTTGTTGCAAATCCTTGTTTTCCAAGTTGAGGCCTTCAAGTTTGATGCACTGCCACTGTTCCCATATCCACCAGCACCAGAGCCGGGGCCCAAACTCATCGCAACACTTACTTTGACTGATCATCATGAACGAAAGTGCAATTGTCACCATACGAGCAGCCTTCCTCGGTATAGAACTTCTTGCAGTGCCGCCCTTATAAGACCTCTAAGTATCCTTAGTAATGCCTAGAATTGGTATCTGAAATTTATCCCTCGGCTCAGTCGATGCTGCTTGATCCTCCTCATGTGCAGCAACAATCTCTTGAAAATTAGGGGCATGTTTTCTGAGTTCTTCATTACTATGCGCAAAATTACAGTTGGTGATACATGGACAAGTGCCCATTTGGAATTTGCAGCAGAGTTTAGTTTTATAGAACATTTTTCCCAATCACCTTCGACCCCGACTTAGAATTTCTCGATCTTTTGTTCAGTGGTTCATTTCCAGATTGCAATTGGGATTGTCTACCGTCAAAACCCGAATTAAAACTGGTGTCAACAGAAGATTTTCTATTCCACATCCCATAATCATCCTCAGTGTCCCAAACTGCCTGGTCGACCGGCCTGGAAACCCCGATTCTCATTGACACCATTTCCGGAATTTCCTGAGAGGGAATGTACTACATTTCCACCAGAAAATACGTTTTCTAGACTGTAATCCATTAACCAAGAACCCACAAGCCCAGATTTATTACCAAGTCAAGATAAAGGCAAAAGGAAAAAGATGAAAACAAACCCTAACGAGTTAATAGAAAAAAGAGTAAAAGGTAACCACAAACAAAACATAGCACTCACCACTCAGTATCCTCTCAAAAGCACTTTCGGTTTAAAAATAAGCGAATTTCTAACATCACTGACCAAATTAACAGAATTAACTAAGTGCAATAAATGTAATGCTAATAAATTCAGATAATTTCACGTTCCTAGATTTACTCAAGGAATAACATAACAAAAGTACAAAACCCCAAAAAATCCAATCTTTTTGAAGAATTAAGGCGATGAAAACATGGGTAAGACAAGAAATCAAGAAAAAAAAGCTGAAAAACACAATACTCACCAAAATTGACATGGGATCTCAAACTACGAAACCATTTTAAGAAACAAAAAATTACAGTTCACTGAAATCATGGAAAAGAAGTGAATTTGTTTAGAAGGTAAGCGGTACTCGAATTATTAGAAATGGGACACAGAGAGTGAAAAAGCATAAAAATTGTTGTTATTCAGTACACGTACGAATCGATAAAATTACTACAACGCTATTTGGTTTGCTTAGACATACCAAGAAGTTAGCCCAAAATATCAAGATTCTTAGTTATTAGTTATGACTATGCCCAAACATGACTAATATCTAATCCTAGTTATGCTATGTCCAAACATTGCAAATATTAGAGATGTTACATGTTAGCCAGAAATGGTACAGGTCGTTCCATCGAATGTGATGGCTGTGTTTACGTTCTAACGTAATTAATTTTTAGATGTATTTGATGGATGATGATGTATCTCAAAAATATGATGATGTGTTGTGTTGTACTCATCTCGAATTCAAATAGTGATTACGTCCAAAAAGAATAATTTGAAAGGTATCAAATGACTTTGAATGAGTCTTGGATGGTTTGCCTTTGATGATAAGTTGTGTTGGGTTGACTCGTTCCGCATGCCCGACTCATGAGCCTGCAGCACTTTTTGTAAAAGTTGAGGGCATCGACTACAATATTCACTAAAAGTAATGTCCATTAAGATTTATAAAATAAAAGGTAATAATTTTAAATATTTACAAATGATCCTTTTAGCCTAATTGATCCAAGTATAGATACGTTGTCCTTCAATAAAAATTTGACACATTACAATTTAGAAACGCAATATTAAAAATTTTGACACCTCAAACTTGTGTAGTGCGGTGTCAAGATTTTTTCGTCGACAACAAAAAGTGAATACAATTAGCCACTAGCAAAGATAATAAAATAAGGTCATTAACTAAGCCTTGTCTCTGTCCAAATAACAAGTCTCCTAAAAATGATACAACAGAAATGACAAAAAAAGAGAGGACATTTTCCATGCTCATACCTCAGCCAGTACAATACAGTGATGCTGGCTGAAGCAAGGCGTTTACTCATACTCTATTGTGAACATTAGACAGCAAGTTCTCGAATAACTTCCAGTTTTCGTCACCATATGCAATTTTGCTTCTGAATGAGAATCAATCACAAAAGAAATTGAAGGGGACTGGTGGATTAGAATAGTTGGTGGAGAGTATCTTCGAGGCTACAATGGAGTTAGCTGCTTCAGTATAATGGACACCATCCCAACTTACAATTTGCGATTTTTGGTTGCAGACTTGACACCCAGGCTGACCACATGACACGCTAGAGTCGTAGTTGTATGGAGGTCCCCCCGAACCACAACATGCCATCAATGGATTTGAAAAACCTGAAGTTGAACGAATATTAAACTCATAATCATGGACAATGCACCAGAGCAAAAACTGAATATTAAACTCAAAAGCAACTTTTACTTATTTTTTTATCTTGGCAAAACATGCTCTATCAACTGAAAATAACAATATCAATGCGCCCAAATTATGTGCATTTGACGTGCATAAGTGAAAGTATCTCTACATGCAAAAGTACAAGAAATCGAACAAATGTACTGATCTTCAAAGGACTATAAACTCAAATCTAATTATTACTAAAATAGATATTATATAACGAAATTTGTGCAATAAAACTAGAATGTTAATTTGAATTTCGGAAATGACATTGTTATTCAGTAGAGAACATGTCAGCAAACAGAAGCAGAGTGAGTTGATTTCTCATATACGTTAATTCAATCCAATATGTTTTTTTGGGGCGCAGCAAAAAGAAAAATGAAAATACGACGGTCGAAACTTGACAGCATAGAATATAATCTTTACCAACTAAATCTTTCCCTGGAAAAGGTTTAGAAAAAGAGTGAAGAAAAGATGGTTTGATAAGCTTACCGTACTCGCTGGAGTTGGCTATGAGATCATATTTGATGGCATAGATATCAACATATATGATAGTCGCATCCATTAATTCAGATCTTAATTCTTGGCATAAATGGCCCAGGCCTCCATTGAACAATTTTGCAATAGTATTATAACTTGAAATACATCCAAATGGATCGAGATCCTCTGAAGTATGTTTTACTAGGGCAAGTTTTTTAGGGAGACAACCAAATGGTCCAGTATTATGGACCCAGAACTTCCTGCCACCTTGATTATATAATTCCTACACGAAACGGAACAATAGTTACTAGCGATGGAGACCTTGCAACTTCTTTATCAACAAATCATAAAAAATATTCTCACGTAAATGAGAAATTTTAAGCATAAATCTTATTTACTCCACATGTTCGATGCTACTGTATGAGAAGTGAATGAACTTAACACAAATTCAAATGTAGTTCTATATTGAGAAATAAATAACGGAGTATAAGATTGAGCCTCAAAGCAGTCATTCTCAAGTGTAATAACTGATTTAAGAATAATATTCATTTTTTTGACATACATTCTATGAATGTATCTTGTTATATTGTTGATATGAGCATTCACCCATCAAGTTTAAGTTGTACGTAATTTGGGTGTATGGAGAATTGGCTCATATACAGAAGGTACAAATATGGGATCCTTATAGTTTGATTAGCTCTTCCCAGTTGGATGGGGGGTAGGTTGTGGTTGATTGATTTGAGAGAGATGATAGTTGTCTCTGCTAAAAAGAAGAAGAAAGGAATGTAAATGGATGGAACTAAAAGCTAAAAGAAAATATTTCCAACATCTAGAAATTTCCTTGAACACTTTTTACAAGTGATTAAGAAATTCATCCTCTTGTTCTTCTTTTTTATTTTCTTAGCTGTGTGGGATTGATATTTTCAATGCGCGCTTGAGAAAGTGAGAGACTGTTAAGCTGACCTTAATAGCAATCTTGATTTCTTGCAATATGATGGGAATCTTCTTGACCACTTGTACGAATGATAGATTCTTAGCAAATGAATCAGCGAGGTCATTTTGCCCAATATCAATCATGTAAAGAGCATCATTGAAGCTTGCATCACCAATCGAAAGCCTGAACCCTTAAATTTGACACAAGTATCTAATCACTAGGCTAGTATATTAACCTCTAAGCAGAAAGCAAAATCCCAAACTACATTATGGAGAAATAAAAACCTATTGAAACTTATATGCACAAAACAAAAGCAACAGCATTAAGGCAAAAAAAGAACATCGAAAAGCTTAAGCTGTTCAGGTCCATAGCAATAAAAATAGAGCGGTCCAGTTTATTTACGAACTATAACAATGAAATGAAAAAGAGAGAATTCAGCTACCATAATTATCTAGATTGAATTACATCCACTGCTTGCAATTTGAATTCTGCACCTAAAACCGAAGATGCACGGATACTCCTATTGGTGCTGCTAGTCCATGTCCGACATTGTTGCATTTGTCACCGACATTCCTTGGACACTCATTGAAAATATTATGTATTTTTCCTTCCTAGCAGTGTAATATCTAGTTTAAATTGAAGTTATTTAATTATCACAAATAGCTACTCAACCAGTTAAGAGGTTTCAACAACAAAAAACAAAACAAAGAAAAGAAATGATTTTATAAAAAGATAAAAAGTATAAAAATAAAATAGAATAGATAAATCTACAATTTTAAAGAGTTGAAATTAACGTGTCCACAACATGTCTGTGTCTTACATTTATGAAAATCATGTGTTGACATGTCCATGTTCGTGCAACATAGCCTAAAATAGATCTCAATTTGAGCAATAAATTTTATGAATCAATCAGTACTGACAATCTGGGAAGTGTTAATCAGAGTCACTTTTAAATTGATCTTTTTGTTCCACCCCCACCCCCCAAAAAAAAAAAAAAAAAAAAATTCTTGGCTTAACAGTATTTCTGAGAATAAAATTTTGCAAATCTAGTTCTCCATGAAATGTCCAGAGAGGCAAGAGCAATTTTATTAGCTCTTCTATCACTATTTGTGGTTGAAAACTTTCAGAAGTTCTCCCTCCTGTCATATAAAAGATAGCCAATGCAGATTTGGCCTCTAATCAAATTTAGCAAGACCAACTGATGTTGCTTATCCTCATATTTGCAAAATGAATGAGCAAATTTTACATGCTACAACTTGGTAGAAAATATTTCCTCTTTCTTCTTCGTCTGGAGACATGATATACGAATTATGATAATGTTTTCTCAAGGGTGCAATAGAAATGACAAGAACTCAAGGATACGAAGGATGGGCACACCAAAAATCGATCAAATTAGTATTATTTCGTATATTATATTGTTTTTCAGTAAACTTAATATAATACTCATTTAGTAGGGATTGGACATTCTCATTTTCTCATCCACTCTCTTCTTTTCCAATAAGAATCAAATAAAATGGTCCACTCTCATCTGTCATCTTTTTATTTAGCAAGGACAAAGAAAAAACTTGCCCGCCCACTCTTGTCTGGCCACGTAATGTCTTCTCCTTTATTCTCATGGACGATGAGAGAAATCAGATCTCTCCTTTCAGAATGTATTCCAGATTTTTCCAACATACTATGTCAGCTACGTCAAGAATAAATATTCACCCCTAACTTCCATTTGGTATTTTTTCATTTTTAATGGCCATTTCAATTTTATTTTTTTTTAAATTTAGCCTGATTTTTTCTTATAAAGTCAGAAAATAGTGCTCATTGCCTCGGAAAATTGTTTTCACAAAAGGAAAAGAGCAGCATGCCCTATGGTATGTTGGACAAGGTCTACATAGCATCTATAGTGTGTTGGTGCGTCCTTGGTTTAAAGAAAGCTTACATGTGGTGGACAAGTCCACGAGCCGATCATGTCAACTAAAGGAGCTGATGTGGAAAGGAATCAGATAGAGGGGCAGATTAGCTGCCACTCCACTTCATCAACTGGCCAAAAAAACCAGACAAGATGGTAAGTCAAACAGTTCATGCATCCATAGCAACTAAAGAGGAGCCATCAGGTGGCAATGATCCACCTGGCACCTGGACAAGACTTGACATTGTTCAGATATTACTTTCTAGGATGATCAGACGGACATTCTCAACCATCAGACACTGCTTGGGAATCATATGTCCAACCAAACTCTCATCCTGAACTACCTACAAAGGGACACCACCTGCAACAGACTCCCGCCATCAACTCAACCTCATTAATTCATTCTACAATGTGGGAGAGCAACCTCCAATGAAGTCTAACCGTGTGGGAATAGTGAGAAAAGGGGAGTCGTCCATTATAGAGTTGTTAAATAATCATGCTCCATGATAGGGGAACAACCCTCTCCATGCAATTGCAAGCTATGTCAACCCAAAGCAGATGATCAAACCAATCAGATGAAAGGTTGTGGGCTCAATTAAAATGTCAGCAGTCATTTTGGCAGGCAGATTAAACAACACAGGGAGAACGAGAGAGCAGAAAATCTAGAGACACAGGCAGCTCAGAGGTTTCTCTTCCAATCTGGCTGAAATTTGACCAGTGTTGAGGACTCATGGCACTAAACTTTGGACAGACACAATGCAATGTGGAATTTTTGCAGCAGAATTTTTCATTGATGTTTTCCAGAACTGTTTTTGTTGAGTTGTCTCCGGTTTTCATATTGTTGGTTCCACCATTGTATTTTCAGAATTGTTCTCAATAACAGTAGTGGAATCTAGCATGGACTACAGGTAATGTAGTGAGGTGGCCTTTCTTGATGGGAAGTTCTCGTGGTTTTCCATATATCACAAGTGTTCTCTGTGAGTGCTACTTGGTTTTTCTTTTTTCCTTTTTGGTTTAAACCAATTATTTGTTCTCTCTCCTGGTAGTCTTGCCTCCTCTTCTTTCAAAGCTTCTGCCTTTTTTAGATTTCCAAATAGGGAAAGCAGAAGACTAAGAACTCCTATTTTACATTTCTGTTTTATTCTACTGTGCACGTAGTTTAAAATTTGGGGGACATTGACCTAATGAGAACAGGGTCAGCATGCTACAAAAGGAATTGTAAGAGAACTAAATTTCTTATCTTCCTTTACAATCTACATCCCCCACCTCGGAGCTCCCTAATCCAAGGAAAAAAACTATGGAAAGTTTTAGCAGCTAAGAAATCACGGACTTGTAATGTGACAGAGAAATGTGATAAATCACCTGCAGCGACAAGTTCAGCTGATCGAGTCTTGAAATGAAGAAACTGCAACACCTGAATGTTCAACGAAAAAGCTACATATTTAGGCAGTGTAGCAGAACCCGCCACAGCAAAGTTTGCCCCAGTTGAGAAAGTCGACCCTAACGAGTCCAAATATGCATTCAGAAGACTCGTGTTTATGCTTTGACCTGCAAAAACAATAAGACATCCTCTACTCAACTACATTATGATTGTGCAGTACCAAAAAAGTATATAAATAGATTACAAATAGAGCTGACTGTTTCCACTATCGATGCATATTTTTATTACTTTGCAAGTTTGGTCTATAAACCTGTCTTCCAGAAGGTAGTAACCAAAAGGGAGAATAAATAAACAAAATTGGAACTGGAGCCTAACCAGTTTAGATTTTTCTTAGATCTTCTCCGAGGCTTGTGAGAATACTAATTAATTAAACAAAGTTACTTATATAGTAAAATTTATAAAATTTTCTCATGTATAGTAAAAAAAAATAAAAAATATACAATATTAGAATATAGAATTAGTACAAAGGTTTTGTTTATTATGTATAGCTTCCCTTCTGTGTCTTATGTATGCTCTTCAATTCTAACATACAGGCAATCCTCTTGGTTGCTCCATTTGAGTTTATTTCTTTAGAGGTTTGAACTCATTGTTATCTACTTATCACGACTGAAAACCAAAATCCTGCAACACTAACTTCTGACCAGGAAATCTTGATGTCTTGGGTATCTTATGGGGATGATTTACATGCATAATTCAGGATCTCTAACGGTGCAGACCCAAAATTGTTACTGCCGTACAAGGGTGAAATTAATAAGGTAGAATAAAGAATGTGGCTTCTTTTCAAATGGGTAGAAGCAGAAGAAAAATTGAACCAACAAAAAGTGGAAAGCAAAGAAATGCAGTTGCTCTTTATTTTCAACGAAACTCATATACTTCACATTTTGCATAGGATGAAAAATCACACCCTTTTAGCATGGTTCAATAACAAGAATATATAGCTAACAAGGAGGTATCATCATGGTGTGTTGTGAGTTGTGGCGGTAGAAGGCACACATAGACATTGAAGATAAGTGACGTAGGGACATTTTTTACTGACTGGAGCAAGAAATATTGCCCTTAGAATTTAGAATAATTTTGCAGAATTTAGGGAAATGAAAAGTTCTTCCTTACTATTATGCTTTAACAAAACTAGTCTGTGTTAACCCCATCAACTATGAACATTTAGTTCTACCGGGCTAGAAGATACCTTTGTTAATAAAAGAGTGTTGAATTTATTCGACCATGAACTTGAGCATAACACTTAGAGGTGTGAATTCCTATCTTCTGCTAATAATCATAAAGATGTGCATATATTATAGTGAAAATTGCAGCTGGATTCCAAAACCTTTTCAAACCGCCATCCCACATGACAATTTACCAAACTATTACAAGTTACCGTCAAAATAAGTAATTTTTTTTCCTATAAACCAGGAAAAATAACTTATAAGCACTGTTTTGACAATTATAACTGCCCAAATGCATAAACACGTAACATTTAATACAGAATTCCTTTCGGACCACATTTTTTTTGTATAAAATTGATTCATAGAATTTTTTTTGATATCCAAATCAAGAAGATAGATTCCCATGAGGACCTTTAATAATGTGAATCCAGTGAGACATACATAATTAATCAGTATCATGCTTTGTCTTCATATAATAATATCACGCAGCACCTACCAACTGCATGCAAACAAATCTAACTTTACCAAAACAACACGAATCAAAACCCTTCATTAACCAAAATCAAACAGAATTAACAGTTAAGGCACATCTAAGCAAAATTTATCACAAATGTGAACGTACAGAGAAAATCAATAATGAGACGGCCGTCACACAGTCGACCCGTTGATCTGCCGAAGAAAGCGCGTCCATTCGGAAATTTAACGGGTATACCAAGTCCTCCAACGAGTCCGCCAGTGTCCGAGTTGGAATCGCCGAAATTGAATATGAATGGTGGTTTTTTGCACAGAGAATGAACTGGATTTGACGGTGAGAGCAAAATACAAAGGAAAATTGCCATGAAATTGTTAACTTTTGAGAAATTCATGGCCACTTTCTTTGCTTTGCTATGGTTTCAGTGGCAGTATCAGTATTAGCAGTGGCCTTTATGTTTTGCATAAATGAACGTTGGAACCAAAGGGCATAATTACATAGAAGGAAAATTCATTTTCCTATTGATCACGAACCTTTGAAGTTGTGATTATAGTGTCTCAAACCTTTCATTTGTGACAGTTTAAGTCCCTATTAGGCCCCAATTTTTTAAACTCATTTTTCTCAAAAATTATTTTCAACTACACATTTTATAGCACTCACAACTTTTATTTACTTTTTTTTTTTTTTCACATATTTGGTTAAATTTTATCAAAATCTATTAAAAATTTGATTTTTATCCAATCAAATAGAGACTAAATCTCTAAATTAGAAATGACAAGAGGATATGACATGATTAGGAGGGTAGGGTCATGAACCTTTTGTGTCCTATGGACCTCTTGACTAGGGATTGCAAAGGGACATGACGGTGAGGATGGTCATCCCATCATCGATATGTAGAGAATTTTATTGCACTTACGGTATCAAATATTTCATTTTATTGCAGAATTGATCCAAACATTTCATTCGTGTTATCTACGATATCAAATCTTTCAAAAATTCAGACATGGAGTCCAAATTTGACCTTTAGTTGACCATAATTTTTTTTTGACCTCTTTGACCAAATTTTAAAGGCAAAAGAGTAACATTAGATTTTCGTATAAAAGAATTAATATTAAAAAAAGAAATAAAAGGAAAATAGTTTATCATCTTCTCAAACCCAAAACCCCCACCCTACCTCACTCCCATCCACCCCCAAATTACCAACCGTCTCCACCAATCACGACCTCCACCAAAACTGTCGACACCACCACCAACAATTAGCATGACCTAATTGTCACACTATTTTGTGCACCAACTTATAGTGTTTTGTGTTCCTTAAATAAAGTTATGTTTCATGTTTAATTAATAAATGTGGAACATAATCATAAAGGGACAATATATAGTTGAAAATCAACTATCCCATGATCTATTCTAAGATTTTGATTGTTGTTCCTCACTTTGTTGAGTGATTGTTGTTTTTTTTAACTTTCTGTCACTTTATTTTCACTGTTTTGAATTTCCGCAACGTCCAACTTATAGCCCGAAAGTTTGTCAAGTTGTCTAGGCCCAAGTTTACTCATCAAAGTGTTGGTTTGGATGCCTGTATGTGTGAGCCCATGATCCTTTTAGAGCTTTTTTTTTTTTTTTTTTTTTTTTTGTTCAAAAATGTTTTTTTTTTTTTTTAAATCCGAAAATGTAAGATGCTTGACAAAAAATTGGTACGTCCTCGACTCAAAATATATGTTTCTGTTTATTAACCGTGTAGAGTGAAGGTCAAGGACCCATGGCTGTAGAAGCGCTTCAAATTTTATTAAATTGATAAGGGTGACCAGATTTTAGCGAGTAGGAGAAGGTTCCTATGCTAATTATGATGGAAGGAGGTAGGGTAGGACATAGTCTGAATCGGTTCAGTTCAATTTTAAAGAGAATCGAATCGAACCTGAATTTTCGAATATTCACTAAATGGAACTGTCGGGTTCGGTTCGGTTCGATTCTCAGGTTCCGTACAGTAATAATTTTTTTTAAAAAATATTTACAATAATGTTAAATTAATTTAACTAATGATATGTTCAATTTTAACGCTTACAAAATAATATAGTTCAATCCCATGATATGATTATTAAAATTATAGGAAGATGAAAATAGTGAGCTCACAATAATAGCGGTGGCAATCGAGCCGAGTGGCTCGCAAAATATGAGCCACGAGCGGCTCGGGCTCGTCAAAAAGACTAGTCCGAGCATGAGCCGAGCCTGCTAGGCTCGTGGATTGCAAAAAAAAAAGTATATATATTAATATATATTTTTTAGGTTTAGTTTAAAAAAACAAAAAACAAAAAAGGACGAACTCGTGGGCCAAGTCAAGCTTGCCCATTTTGAACGAGCCACGAGCTCTTGCATGAGCCGAGCTCGTGTGGAAAAGGGCCGAGCGGCTCAGTTGGGCCCATTGCCACGACTACACAATAATGAAGAGTGGCACAACTGAGCTTCCAATTCAATTTTTCCATAATGACAGAAACGACACTATGATAGAATAAGATATTTGAGTAAAATTTAGATCAATTCGATTAAGTTGGACATGGATTGAAAATTAGAAATAAGAAAATTATATTTTTGGTTTGTGCTAAATTAAATAGTAAGAAAATTTATTTATAAAAAAAATAATTTGACTTATTAAGATAAAAAATTTAGGGAAATTTGATTTTTCGTTTAGAATCGAGAACCGAACCAAATCCGTCGATTCTTAATTTCAAATACTCATTTGGGTATTTAATTTAAGGAGAACCTCTCAGTTTAGTGGGTTTGGTTTGAGTCCGATTCGCAAGTTTTGTCCAACCTTAGAAGGAAGTGCTCCAACTTGTGGTACAATATTTTATTGATGGGCAAGTGTTTTAGGTGTTTATAAGTACCTTGGTCAAAAAATATTTTTATTAAATCACTTTTTTATTTATACATTTCGTAGGACCAACAAGTACCACTCAATTTTTCAACACTCATTTACCCTTGTTCATGGACACTCCCTAAGATTTAGAGACAACATTGTGATTTATAACCAACGATTGTCTAATGCATTCGTGTACCAACAAAGACGTGGAAAGGTTCCATGATGACTTCAATATGCCGTTCTTGAGGATACTTGTAACTGAAAAACAAATTTTATACATACGACAAAACGAATAAAATAAAAAGGAAACTATAAAGTAATATTTTCGAATTCCTAAGAATAAAATGGATGATGTGCTATCGCAACATCAATCTAAGTTTGTTATGGCATATTCGACATGTATGCATTTAGTAATTAATGGGTGATCGGACAATGATTGAAAGCAACTTCTTTATCCGATTTTGGCTTATTTATATTGTCCAACTTCGATTAACAAATTTTCTTTTATACCACATTTATAACGTGTTCATTTTTTCTGCCTATTTATATTGTCCAATCTCGAGTTACAAATATTCTTTTTAACTCTTACCACTTTGTAACGGGTCCCTTTTTGCCTATTTTTATTGTCCAATTTCAAGTACAATACTCCATATTTGTACATATTTAGAACTCTCTAACATACTAAACATACTTTTTAGTGGATATATCTACATTACATGCAATGTCACATATTAAACATAAAAACTACAATAGGAATTAATATTTTATTCTAAATTTGAAATTCATCCCTCAAATTACATATCAAAAAAAGACTAAGAAAACCTCAAATTCCCCTCACAAAATCTTGGCATCTAGTGCACTTTAGATCACTTTATGTCAGTTGTAACCTCTATGAGGGCCCACAAAAGTTGATCACATCCCAAGTCTTTTGTCCATCCTATATATGAAACCGCTTCAATTTGTTCACCTTTTTTGATGTAAAACACGAAATGTTCAACAGAAAGTAGCCCTTAACAAAGAATGACATGCATGAAATTCATTCACTTATAGAAATTTTGGTTGCTTTCTTGATAGTTTGAACACCCCCCCCCCCCCCCCCCGGGGGATTTTCCATGAGGGAGTGGGTTACTTGTAGAATAGCTTTCTTTTGCTATATGTCATCATTGACTATAAAAACGTGTTCTTGCACTATATTCGTCTCACATCTCTCGGTTTTATTTTCTTCTTAAGTTCTTGTCGGAGTGGAGCTGGAGAAATTCCATGAAAATGGCTGGAGGGAAATTCTTGCCATCCTTGGCTATGGTTATTGTGCAGTTCGGTTATGCCGGGATGAACATCATATCAAAGCTAGCCATGGATTCCGGCATGAACCCTTATGTCCACGTTGCTTATCGACAAATATTTGCCTCTGTGTGCCTCTCCCCTTTCGCTTATTTCTTGGAGAGGTAAGTGTGCTCGAATATACGTAAATTATGTATTTGTTGGCTTCTTTATTTTAATCATATGCTCTCATACATTACACATTAATTAAGGCTTGCTTTGCCGTGATCTACTGCTGGGTTCCAAAAATATGATAGATTGAGCAAACTTCGTTTTAATTTTTAAAATTACTAGATGAAAATGCTTATCTATTTACAAACACACACATACTAGACAACAATATTTTTTATATAATTTTTTAGTCCTTCAAAAAGGAAGAAATTTAACATTTTTTAAAAATTCAATGTCACGTAAGAGTTCAAATTTATCACTCAATGTAATTGAGAAAGAAGAATAAATTAAAATTTTATTTTTATTGTCTAATATTGCATAATAAACATGTCATACTCACTTTTATGTGTTGTTTCGTACAAGCCACAGCATGAAACATCATTGCCTTTTTTTCTCACTTTGTCTATGATCATCGTATTCGTCTAGTACACGACACCTGCATACGTAAATAAATACACACACATTTCTATTTCTCAAGTAACACATTTTTATATGGACAGGACAACAAGACCTAAGATGACATTATCAATCTTTTTCCAAATATTCCTATGTTCCATATTCGGGTAAGTCTCGTTTTATTTTTTGTTACCTTAAGATATATGAACGTTGATTAAGCCATGGCAATCGAGCGAAGGCCTATGAGCGGATCAGTTCGACCAATTTGTCATGGCTATGTTGAAAAGAGTAATTCTAAAGCTCTCTTTTGATATAAATTTCAGGGTCACAGTAAATCAGATCACATATTTTGTTGGACTTAAGAATTCCACACCAACAATTGCGTGTGCATTGACAAATATAAATCCCGCAATCACTTTTCTCATGGCTATTCCTTTTGGGTAATGTATTTATACTCCTCCTTATTTCATTCTTCGCTATATAAAAAATTTCTCGACTATCTGATAAGATTTACAAGTTCTTTGGTCCAAATCAATGGATGCATATGTGGAGTCAAACATATTAAGCCCCCGTTTGGTATATACAGTACTTTAAAACTTATTTTCCTTAAACTTATTTTTAATCACGCATTCTAAAAAGAAAAGTCACTTTTCACAAAATCTACATCAAAAAACTCTAAAAATGAGGGTAATTAACCCTATATAGGCCATGTACTAATTGGAATGATGTCATTTTTCATATAAAAAAAGAGTTGTACTTAACTTTCCTACAAGTATATAAAGGGAAGTACTAATATGGTGTAACAAAGGCACAAATAAGGGGAAAAAATTCAAAGAATTGATATAAATGGGTTTTTTTTCCCAATATATATCATCCAATCTTAGTTTTGAGATAGTTTTAAAATTTTCATTATGAATCGTTTGTCTTGTGTAAACGATAATGATAGTATCTGATACCTAACTTCGTATATTTATGTATATGTTTGGCAGGCTAGAAAGGTTGATGCTGAGGACAAAGGGAGGAAAAGCCAAGGTGTTGGGTACCTTAATATGTGTTGGTGGTGCATTAATACTGTCATTTTACCATGGAGATGTGTTGAATATAGCTGAATCAAGTGTTCATTGGAAATATGCTGAAAAGACAGGAACCAAGGATTCAATCAACCATGTTAATTTGATTTTGGGCCCTTTTCTCCTCCTCGTTAGTGCTATTTCTTGGGCTATTTGGTTAATTATCCAAGTAAGCACTTCATTCTCTCTCATACACAATAGAACTGTATTTTACTACATAAGATTGCACAATCGAGTAATATTTAATGCTCTCAATCAAAAACATCTTATATGATATGTTTGGTATTCGTTAATATTTAATACCATTAGAACTATAATGTTTCATCATCGAGTATTTGCAAATGTTCTTAGGTGATCTTGATTGAGCCTAGATGATAATATTTTATCAAAAAAATTTACTATGTCAACTAGGGCGAACATTTACGGTCCAATTCGATCAAGTAAAAATAGTTTCTTTTCGGGAGTCGGGACTTAAGAATAATGAACTTATGTAATAGGGTATTTAAAGATGAATTATGATTAGATTAAATTAAGTAATTATTTATTTTTGATATGCAGACAAGAGTCTGTCAGCAATATGGGGCTCCATACTCGAGCACAGCAATAATGTGCATAATGGCGAGTGTTCAATGTGTGATTGTGGCCATTGGCTTCGACCACAACTTATCAGCCTGGTCATTAAGCCAATCCATTAGGGTTGTTTCAGTCATCTACTCGGTACGATCTCTAACTTTATACGATCCTTACAGTAATTTTCATCCCATTTAATTGCTAAAGTTAACGTAAATTATAATAATATTTTGTTACAGGGAATAATATGCTCGGCAATGACATTTTGCCTATTGACATGGTGTATTAGAAAGAGAGGTCCTCTATATGTCTCAGTGTTTAGCCCTTTGCTGCTTGTTATTGTGGCCATTCTGAGTTGGGTTTTACTCGAAGAAAAATTATACATTGGAACGTAAGTATAACTTTATTTTTTCTATCAATAGACGAGCTAGGAATCAATGTAAAATTATTCTAATAATTTATCTTTTGTGGTTGATTTAGTTTTGTAGGGTCGGTGTCGATAGTTGTGGGACTTTATGGTGTATTATGGGGGAAGAATAGAGAAATCAAAGTCGTCGTTCATAATATTAAGGATCAAGATGAAGGAATTACAGCAAATGGATTGGAAATTACAGCAAGAAATGGGGAAACTACAGCACAAAATGGCATGGAAATTACAGTTATTTGAGCACCCAATTATCAACCTTATATGATGCCTAGAGATAAATCGAGGGGAAAAAACTTGGCCGTCGTATGAAGGATGCACTCGATATATCAAACTCTGTGTATTGTGAAAAGTTAGTCGAGTCAACATGGATTCACACGACATATCCTATGTACGAGAAATCTCTCCTTGAATTTTCTCCCTGTCTATCTTTATGAATATTTTTTTAATGAAAATTATGTTTATTATAAATTTCGAAGTTATATAAGTGATGGATAGTAATGTATGATAATATATAATAACATATATTTAGCATAATAATATATATTTAGTTTCCTCATTATTTTAGTTTCCTAATTTGGTAGGTTTCCTTATAATATATAAATCGATTTGGTTCATTGTTTACCCTAATTTTGGCGGTTCAATAATAATGTCTTCTTCATCTCTTAATTCTTCTTCTTCTTCTTTGGTGGGTTTATCAAATTAGTTCGTATTACTTTCATGGTATCAGATCTAAAGCATATGTGTTGAAATTGATCCTTTTATCCTATCCACTCTCAACACAACTTTTGTCATAAAAAAACAATAGGAAACCCTAATTTTCTTTTGAGCTGCCACTGAAAATACACGATATATTTCAAACGAAATCTCCGTTCGATGATTGGTGACCATATTCATATTCAAGACGACGAGACGATCTTACCCGACCGGCATATGTGGTACCATGCGCTTGATTCCGGTAGCGTGTGAACAAAAATAACAGCAATCTTGGCGGCACGTGAGGGGCCGTGAAGGTTTTTCAACGACATGTCAAAAAGACAGTTTCTTCCTTAGTGAGTTTATGACAGTTTGCTGGTATTGGTTTGGTTATATGTGCACTGTACAGTATATTCCAATGGTAGTTCGTTTCAATACGTTGGTTATCTTTGAATTCTTGGAATTTAGTGATTTCTTTTGATTGGTAGTAGTTTATTTGTTTATTTCATGATGGAAACTGAAATGGATGATTCACTTCAATCCATTAGTGTCAGATTAAATGGTAAAATTTACTCATATTTGAGTACTGCGATGAGAAATTTTCTAAAAATAAAAAGATTATGAGGTTATGTTAATGAAACTGTTGTAAAACTCGAGAACACTGTTTGGAATTGTGTAACAGAGTTAGATAATTGGGGGTGGGGGGGGGATGGGGGTCAAACAATGCGAAAATTCTCACTTGGATTCATAATTCTGTTGAGCAACTCATTGGCAGTGGCGGATCCAGGGAGTGGCCGCCCTGACTGGATTCGCCGAAACGTTTGCAAAGCTGGAACTTTTAGTAGCAGCCGTCGTTCGTCGAGGAGAGGAAGAATGGTGGAGAAGAAGATGGCTGCCTCTGCCATTTGGATTGCCACGATTGGGCCTCGATTTTTTTTCCAATTGTTTAGGCCTTTTTAAAAAAAATAAGGCCCAATGAATGGGCCAAATCCATGGAGGCTAGACTGGAGTCTGGAGAAGTCATTGGACCATGGTCTGGGATATATGAGTTTTGCTTGCAATTGCAAATCTATTATCCACCAAAACCAATTGCAAAATTGAAAACAAGGGCGGAGGAGATGAGCGGAGTGATGAGCAGAATAGGCAAGTTGCAGACTTGTGGTCCGTAACTGATTGATCACTGACTGTGGTCTCTGACGCCGATCGACGAGATCGGTGGACGGTGAGCGCCTTTAGTTTTCCTCGTCGTTCTCTCACTCTTTGTTTTTTTTTTTAGTTTTTGTGAATTTGTGATTTATGAGAAATGAGAATTGTGAATTTGTGATTTATGATAAATAATTTATTTTGTTTCATTGATTCATTGTATGAGTTATGAGTTATAATTTATCGTTTTGATTTGTGAATTGTGATTTCGAAATTTAGGTTTAGGAAATTAGGGATAAGTAAAAAAAAAATTAATGGAGAACATGTTGACGTCAACACCTCCACCTCAGCAGAAATTCGGACCTAGATTCGCCCCTGCTCATTGGTACACAGTCAACGAAATTTGAAACAACAAAGGAAATTTGGGAGCACTTTCAGAAGTTATACACTGATTCTAACTTTACAAAAATGTATCAGTTGGAGAGTGATATACGGGCTTTAATTAGAAGGATATGAGTATTCTTGAGTTTTATGTCGCTATGAATTCAATTTAGGATGAGTTGGCTCTTACGGAATCAGCATGACCGAAAGCATGTGAGGAATATAATACTTTTAGAGAAGAGCGGTGCTTAATTTAGTTTTTTTACGGTGCTTCATAGTGATTTTGAGGGACTTAGTGGCTCTATCTTGTATCGCACTCTACTTTCCTCAGTTGATTTGGTGGTTAGTGAATTTGTAACTGAGGAAATATGTTTGAACTTGTGGTTGTACTTACTTTGTTCTTCATCCTATAGTCGAACGTAGAAAGTTGACATCTCGCTCGACTATCTGTGTTTTCTTGGGTTATGGGCAAGGACAAAATGGTTATCGCTATTTTGATCCTATTAATAATAAATTATATGTTTCTCGTCATGTCGTGTTTCTTGAGTACATTCAATTATTCTCAATTTCTGATAATATTCACGATGTGACTAAAACTGACCTCATTTGTATTGATCTATTCTATGATGATATTAATTGTCCATCTTCCCATACCCCATGTACAGTTGATTTTTCATGTTCTATAGGTACAAATGCGCCAACTTATGATACACATCCTATTTCCATGGCTTCGCAAGCATTGCCTGAGATTGTTGATCCAACTCCTACTCATTCTCTTCCTCGATATCCTCAACGTATCCATAAGTCTACCCAGTTACTTGATTTTGCTTATTCTTGTTCCTTTTGTTGCTTTCTAACCTCCATTCACAAGTTATCTGAATCATCTTCATATAAAGAAGCTATTTTGGATCCTCTTTGGTAATAGGCTATGCTAATGAACTCTCTGATCTGCATAAGACAGACACTTGAAACTTGGTTGCATTGCCTTCAGGTAAATAAACTATTAGTTGTCGTTGGGTTTATAAGATTAAAACCAAATTTGACTATTCAATTGAGTGTTACAAGACTAGATTGGTTACTAAAAATTTTAATCAGTAGCATGGTTTGGATTATGAAGAGACTTTTGCACATGTTGCCAAGATGATCACTGTTCATACACTTATTGCAGTTGCATTTGTTTGTCAGTGTAGTCTATCTCAATTGAATGTCAAAAATGCCTTTTTGAATAAAAATTTTCGAAAGGAAGTTTACATGGTTCCTTCTCCTGATCTTTCTCACTTTCTTGAATTTGTTTGCAAGCTCAAAAAAGCATTTTATGGCCTAAAATAGGCACCTCGTGCTTGGTTTGAGAAAATTTTCACTGTTATTACCTCTCTTGGTTCTACATCCAGTCATCATGACTCTACCTTATTCTTTAGATGCACTTCACTTGGTCACATTCTCCTTTTGTTGTATGTTGACGATATGATTATAACTGGTGATGATGTTGATGAGATTGCATATTTGAAATTAGAATTAGCTTGTTGTTTTGAAATGAAAGCCTTGGGTGCATTATCTTATTTTTTAGGGATCGAAGTTGCTTCTTCTCCTAGAGGTTATCTTCTCTCCTAATCCAAATATACTATGGATGTTATTGAGCGTGCTCATCTTACTGATACTAAGTTTGTTGATACCCCTCTTGAGTCCAACACTCGATATGGTACATATCATACTTTGTATCACACTATTGTTGACTGTCTAGTTTATCTTACCATTACACGTCCTGGTATTACTTATACTGTTCACATTGTTAGTCAGTTTGTTTTAGCTCCTACTATAGTTCATTGGGCAACCGTTGTTCGTATTTTATGCTATTATTGTGGTCCTTGCTTTTAGAGTATTTTATTTTCATCGACCTCATCTTCAGTGCTCTGTGCCTACTCTCTGATTGGGCCAGTAATCCCACTGATCGCAAGTTCACTACTGGTTTTTGTATATTTTTGGGTGATTCTCTTATCTCTTGAAAAAGTAAGAAGCAGACTATTGTTTTCCTTTCCTCTACCGAGGCTAAGTATCGAGCTATGACATCTACTACCACTGAGATTGTGTGGTTGCAATGATTACTTGCAGACATGGTTGTTCTCATTCTTCCCCAACCCCTATGTATTGTGATAATAAAAGTGCTATTCAGATTAATCACAACTCTATGTTCCATGAGCGCACGAAGCATATTGAAATTAATTGTTATCGAGTTCTTCATCATTTGCAGGCTGACGTCATTTCTCTACCTTTTGTTTCTTCATCGTTGCAGTTTGTTGACTTTTTCACTAAGTTCTATCCCCTTCATCATTTTTGTTTCCTGCGTGACAAACTCTCGTTGTTTTTTGCTTTAGTATCATGAATTTGAGAGGGGTGATAATATATAATAATAATATATATATTTATTTAGCATAAATTACACTTAGTTTCCTTATTATTTTAGTTTCCTAATTTTGTAGGTTTTCTTGTAATATATAAATTGATTTGGTTCATTGTTTACCCTAATTTTGGCGGCTCAATAATATGTTTTCTTCTTCATCTTCTTTGGTTGGCTTATCAAATTAGTTCGTATTATTTTCAATGTAAAGCCTTGTAGAGAAAATGTTGTGAGCGGTTAACTTGTCCAAATACAAGGTCGATGCAAAAGCAGGACTATTACAACATGTTTGAATGAATAAAGTTAGGTTAAATACACGATGAATTGCTTAACTTTTGTTGAGTTGCATACGAGACAAATTACACATAAGCCATTTGATGTTTAGAACTAATAACATTGGGTGTGTGTGACATGGAGTTACTCGCCATGTGTTAGTTCTTGACATCCACGTCAACAATTCATGTAATTTGAATAGCAACAACAATGCCTAGAACAGTGACATATGAATTTAAATTGAAGTTTGATGACTTGATTGGAAGAAATTAAAGATGATCGTTCTAGATGCAATTCTACTGAAAGTTGAGTGAGCCACAATAGATTCAACTTGAATAAAATTTGTCAATACAAAGGAAAAGCAAAAATTAAAACAATCTTAATCTTTAAACTATTTAATTATGCCAATTGCACCAAAAATGACTTTTGTGGCCACAATGGATTTTGTGATGGTTCTCTTTTTCCTAAAAGCGTGATACTTATTTTAATAGTTAAAAGATGGTTTCAAAGGCCTATTCTAATGTAAGAAAGAAAGTATGTTGAGGTTATGAATTCACTTAGTCGAACTATTAAGAAATAGAGCTCTAACGATACTAGGTTAGCTAGTTAAGGAAAGTTCAACTTATGAAATTGTTTAGTTGTTCAGTTAATTAAGTAAGTATTAAAAACGAGTCACTAGGCCAAGTGACGGATTTGAGCTCTTTTATGCTCTTCACGAAATACATCACCCAAGCCACAAGTTATTGAATGTCAAACATGCCAAGCTTGACCGAAAAAGAAGGTATAGTGAATAGTATTATATACGTAAAACCCAATTTTTAGTATATATCTAGTATGTTGGATTATGAATATGTCTATAGTTTTAAGAGTCCCTGTTTGATTCCCATTTTTTCTAAAATTTTTTTTCTTTTCAACCACATATTCTTTATTAAAATAATATTACACGTAAATAAATTAAAAAAAAAAAATCTTTCTCTTTCAACAACACATTCTCCATCAATCTAATATTCCAAAATACGTTCTTCAAAAAAATGTAGATCAAACACACCCTAAATGTTGGTAAGAATATATGAATAATAAGTGTGTAGTCGTTATATGTCTTAGAAAATGTATGGAAAAACATATTTGATCAGTTTAAATTATATTTTTATATTGTTCAACCTAACATTATTAAAATGTCTTAGTGGATTGAATGTTTAGAACTTTCAATCAAAAATTCAATCTAGTGTAGTAAGCATGTTGCACCATGTATATTTGGCTCACGAAGATTCATGAGCGAGCCATATGACAACTTAACAAGTCATTTTATCAACACAATAAAAGGCGACAAATTTTCTACGCTAAAATGTCAATTGAACGAAAGAACAAGGACTATTAGAACAATTTACCAAAAATGGTATAAAAAAAAGAAAATAATTATTCAAATTTTTGAAAAGAATCCAAAAATCCCCCATTCTAAGCATTTCATGAACAAGATTCTCCTACGGGCAGCCTTGAACAAAATCTACCCCCTCTCTTCTTCCCAAATCAATCTCCCTTTTTATTTTCTGATCACGTAAGACATCTGTTTCCTCGTTCAATTTCATATATTTTGTATTCATATGATCGATATATATGTGTGTGAAAAATTGTATCTCTGGAGTTAGGTTCAGATCTCATTGCGCGAAATTTGTATGTATTTTGTGTCTTAGTTAAGTGATCTGTGTAGTTTTTGATGGATTTGTGTACGGATCTGCTTTCTGTGTGTTGGAATTTACGTTTTAATTCTCTGATTTATTTTTATGTGACTGACCTTTGATCGATTTTTCATTTTTTTTTTAATTTTGAAATTTTAGTCAGGATTAGGTATAGATGACCGATTATTTGTTCTAATTTTTTAGTCTGAATAGAAATGAAATGATTGATAAAATAGTATATACTTCTGTTTTTTGTCAAATGCGTTGTTGAAATGAATGTTTTATGGATCTTCTGTATTAATCAAGTCTTTGATTGAATTTGATAATTACATAGTTCTTATATGTTCGATATTTGATTCAGAAATGAAATAAAAAAGTTGTAGTATTTGAAATGAAACATTAAGATATCGAGTTTAATTTTTATGTTTGAAAAAATGGAAAATGTGAAAATAAGAAGCGGAATTTTGAATGACTCTCTTATCTCAGTCAGGTCCCATTTGATTCTCATTCTACAAGAGATGAAAAATCAAAAATGGTGGCTGAAGAAAAATGGGTATCAAACGGAGCGTCAATGTCTGATTAGATCCTCAATTCACTATATAAATGGATAAGCTGCTTGAATTATGAATACTATTGGTTGATCCTTGGATTTATTTTTTCAAGCACACATCCTATACCGATGGTTGGGAATTCTATGCTGCTATCTTAAGGATCATTGAGAACTCTACATTTCTCATCAAATAATCATTTGTAATTTTAAAATTCAATCTGTTGGCCTCTGTTGAATTCTTAGCCCAAAAAACCATCTTTTGGGATGAAGGACTTTTATCTGAAGGCCTTGCAGTCATTCTGTAATTTGGAGGCTTTCTGTTTCTTTCAGTGTTGCTCGTTTTGGGTTATAATCACTTATTGTCTGTCTCCTTTGCAGTCCCCACTTGAGAGCTCTTCTGAATTTCCTAAATTTAAGACCTAGAAAACTTTATCAGCATAAATAGATTGCCAGTGCTAATTGGATTCTTATTTTGAATGCATTGTCAATTAATTTTTGGGTGTAACAGGCAAAGAAAATGGGGTTATCTTTTACCAAGCTTTTCAGCCGTCTGTTTGCAAAGAAAGAGATGCGGATACTTATGGTCGGTCTTGATGCTGCTGGTAAGACCACCATATTATACAAGCTCAAGCTGGGAGAAATAGTAACGACTATTCCTACAATTGGTATGTCCCCACATATACCTATGCCTTAAGTGTAATCCTATACAATGCGAAGCTCAGTATGGCACTCCATTTCTTTTAGGAATGTTTGTTTACACTTCCGTTATGCTCCTTTCATTCCATCATGTCTGTTTGTGTGCATGACTGATTGAGAGAGAAAGAGAGAGTAGAAGAGCAATGGCAAAGAAGAAATGTCGCTTCTTTTTCACATAGCTTGTCTATGCACATTTTTGTTTCCATCTGTTACAGCTAGTTTAGTTGGAATGTTAGTGCAACTATATAAATCCTGATGTAAAAAGGTTGATAAGCTACAATCCCCACCCAAAAAGTCGACAAATAAATAGAAGGAAAAAAGCATGTCCATATGCACGTGCCTTCATGCCAGTATTATATACACTGTTGGTTGTAGTCTGTAGGTGGACTTAGAGTTCATGGTTTATTTTTAAGACCAATGGACCAACTTTGAGCTGTCAATTTCATTAATTACTTTTAGGTCCTGCTTATGAATTTTGACAATAGATGTCTAATTGTTTGTTGTTTGAAGTAGAGATTCTAGCCAGGCTGCTCTAGTTGTGCTCTTATCCAATCACATATTGCCTCCTCTTTTTATTTACAGAATTTATTTGCATTTCTCTCCAGGATTCAATGTGGAGACAGTGGAATACAAGAATATCAGCTTCACAGTCTGGGATGTTGGGGGTCAAGACAAGGTACACTATGCTATGTAACTTATTATTTTTTTTCCCAATACAGTAAATAGGGAGCCAGTTTGGCTTGTAAAAAAGTCAATTGACTTCCATTTCTAAAATGTTGCAACAAGTAATATGATGAACATTGTCTACTATATGATCTAATGTTATTGAACTTGATTGTCTGAGTAATTTATACTTTTAGCTTTTGATGTTTTTTAATGGGTTATATGGGGAATCCGTCTATTCGATCAGTAAGTCACCTGCACCATAGAAATTGATCTTCTGGTAATTTTTAGCATATGCATGAGAAAGTCAGCCCTTAACTGGCTTTCTAGTTCTTTTCAGAACTTGTACTGTTTGGTAATGAATTAGTAGTCTGTTCTGCATCCACCGTATGCTTATGTTTTACTGGAATATCTGTCACTTGTATGCATTTGCATAAATGTGCATCTTGACATACTCTATTGAAAAGTTAGGAAGGCAACATAAAATGTCAATTATGTTTGAAGTTTTGACAAAAAATCTAGGAGATTTTTTATGTTTGTAAGCTGCCATTTGATACTCTGCACTCTGATTTTTCCATTGATGTAGATCCGACCATTGTGGAGGCATTACTTTCAGAACACTCAAGGGCTAATCTTCGTTGTTGATAGTAATGATCGAGACCGTGTGGTTGAGGCAAGGGATGAGCTGCACAGGATGTTGAATGAGGTAATTAAACTGATTTACATTGTTGGGTCAGTCTTTATCTAGGACACTGAAAATAGGCTACATTTCTTGTTAGGAATTTAATATAATACGTCCAACTTTTCAATTCACTGCGACAGAGATGACTTTACTTGATTTAGGTCAAATTTTTAAAAGTCTGCTTACTGACACGTGTTAATAATTGTAAAACTTATTGAATCTGTTTTTGGCAATGATTATTGTTAATGCCTCTGTAGGATGAACTGAGGGATGCAGTGCTTCTTGTTTTTGCGAACAAACAAGATCTTCCAAATGCTATGAATGCTGCTGAGATAACTGACAAGCTTGGACTTCACTCTCTCCGTCAACGCCATTGGTACTTCCTAACCCTTCTCTCTCTGTCTATGGTGCTGAGACTCTATAAATTTCTGAAAAAGTTTTTGAGTTCCTAATACTGTAATACATATCCTCGGATCCGTGTCTAAATTTTGGATCCTTTTTAGCCATATCCCCATATCATAGATTTTAGAAAAAAGGAATCCAACTCTTGGATGTGTACCCATACATACACCCGCAACTAGGCATGTGTGCGTGGCCACAAGTTTTTGGAGGAGGAAGTTGTCTGAGTATCAACGTGTCTTATGTATCTCGACCACCAACGACTTTTTTTTCCCTTTTTTGCAGGTATATCCAGAGCACATGTGCTACCTCTGGGGAAGGACTTTACGAGGGACTGGACTGGCTGTCGAACAACATTGCCAACAAGGTAGGATCTTTGTGATTGCCCAGCACAAGCCGATCATGTTGGCTTGTATTTCATTGACCTAACGCTAATAGTACATTCTTGTGATTCTTTTTGTTATAGCAGGCATAAAAGTGACTATATTGGATGATTATGATAGCTTAATTCTCATCAAAGAGGAGATTGTCTTTCATTTTTCAGGCTTTTGTATCTCACTATCTTGGAAACACCGTACTTTGATCTCTCTATTTTTACCGTAGAAATTTGTCATTTCTGTCAAGTAGATTTATAATCGAAATTCTGTAATTTCAGCATTCTTGAATACCATTTTGGATTGATTAATTTTCATAATGACGCTCTTCTGCTCATTGAATGAAATGGGAAAAACTACATTTTGAATTTCACAAGCCCATTTGATCAAAGCAAATATATTCCAAGTACATCATATTAGCAGGGAATCTTCACTTGAAATGTTCACTGAAGTCAATTGTTTAACTTTTGAGATTAACTTCAAAGAGTTGGTGGAAGGATAGAGATACTAAGATTTTACGATACCCTAGAGATGTCATGAGGATTTCACGAGGTTTTACAGTGGTGGTCTCTAGATATTGTCTCGAGATGGTGTCAAAATGGACGGGTGGCTCTGGCTCGGTGTGACCCAGCTCGCTAGAGAACCAGATTGAAATCAGCCTAGCCCGCATTTGTTAGACATGGGGTAAATGGACTTTACAAGGGATCGAGATTTTACCTATTTGGTTAACTTTCTAAAATGTGACTCCAATTGGCAGTCTTTTGCTAAAGAGACTGGGTTTCAACTCCAAATTGGTCGAATGTGACTTCATTCGGGTGGTAAAAACTTTTCTTTCCAAGTTTAGTCTATCTTCGAATGCTTTGGATAGCATTGACAAGGGAAGTGGACCGTTACTCTTTCAGCTTTATTTTTCGAGATAGGAATAAGGCGGCCCCTATCTTAAACTACTAATGCACCTTGTGTGATCACTTGGACGGAGTATATGTCATTGACAATTTGCAACGAGTTATTGCAATAAATACTGCACATTTGCCTTTCGTTTTAAAGATATAAACAACTCCCAAACGTGCTTTTCCCATTTCATTCAAATTAAAGCTTTGGAACAAGGTCTTCATATCACCAATGGTAGAGATGTCAACTGAGTCGATCTGCACTTTGCCCAGATTGGCCAAGCCTAGAAGTCCAACATTGGCCATGCTGAGATTCAAATTTGTGATGTTTTAGGGTTGACCCAGCCCATTTGACGCCCCTAACCAGTGTCTAACACCAATAAACTGCAACAATATGCATATACGAGTGCAAGGTTATACAAATTGTTCTATGCAAAGAATGTATACACTATAAGACAGGAATACAAGTAGAAAATTCAATTTTAGAGTTTAGAGCATCTTCAATGGTGGAATAGAATTGATCTAAATTGTGATTTAGGTCTCCAAAGTGGCTAAAAACCTCTCCAATGGAGAGATGCAAAGAAAATGTTTTAAAAGAAAAAAAAAAATGTAGAGACAAAAGTGGATTTATATCTTCCCATTAGAGCAAAATTTGGATTTAAATCTGTTGAGATGTAAATGAGGATATAAAAATGATTTTGAAGATACCAATTTACACTCAATTTTACACCACTATTGAAGATGATCTTATAAAAGCAAGGTTAAAAGAGTTTAAAGTTTTTTTTTTTTTTTTTGGTTTACTGCAGCTATTATCTAAGGACCCTGTTCGAGCTAAAGACGAAGCTTTCTTCACCAGCAATTGTTGAATTCAGCCTCCCAGCTGCCCACCCATTATTCCATGCGCGGACAGCAGCACGAGCTGGATCACCGGTAATGCGAGTTCCATCAACTTGTTTCTCATCTTCTGAAAGACCATTTGCCTTCCTCTCTTTCCTTTGTCTCCGCTCCTCATCTCTTTCTTTCCTCAGCCAACTCTCCACAGTTCTCTGCAAAATTGCAAATCCAATTTAACAAGCCACTGACCACACGAATTTTGAAACCAGTAGTAAAGTTGGCTATTACAAAGGATACTCAGCAAAATAAGAAACGGGATTCAGTAAGCATCGTCTGTGTTTCTAGCCTAGATAATCGCTTAATAAAATATATATGACTAAGGCATGTTTAGTAAGCCTCTAAAAAAATAAAAATAAAATTGGAGAAGTAAAAGCTTCTGAGCCAAAAAGCCACTTTCACTTTTTTTGGCAACACTTTAAATGAATTTTAAAGCTTAAATATATGATTGGTTAAACTTAAAAGTTACTCTTAAGAACATATTTAGGAGTGCTTTTCCAAGCTTATAAGCTGGTCGAACATCATCTTTATCTACAACCCACAACTTTCATCCACATGTTCCATAGGACCCACTGCCTATAATTCACAAAAAGCTTTACCAAACAAACAATAAGTACTAGTACTTTTTTTAGGCTTTGGGTGGTTTTGAGTATTCAGATAAAGAATTTCGATTTCCAAAGGTGGAGGAACTGACCATCAGTGACAAACTGCTACTCTTCTTAACTTGATCCATTGGCATTGCCAATTGCAACTTTCCATGTGCCACATAAACCTGAAATAATTAATGAGTACAGCAAAAATTAGAATTAGAAGACGAGCCAAAGATAGAAATATGAAAGAACTTTGGAATCAGAACTCACAATATGAGATGGCCAATCCTCAAGACCATCAAAGATATGTGTGGCATAGAAAATTGTAGCACCTCGTTCATCACATTCCTTCTTTAGAAATTTTAGAAGATCAGCCCTTGCTAGCACGTCTAGGTCGACAGTAATCTCATCAAGCAGAAGAACCTTGACCACAGAAGGCATTATTTATAAAAATTTATTTGTAAAACAACTCAGTGAAGAAGATAAATGGAACTTGTAAAATTTTCCGAAAGCTATATATATATACACACCTTGAATGGCTTTAAAAGACCCATACATATTTGAACTCTCCTCCTTTGACCATCCGATACTTTATGCATTCTCCAAGATAGGTCAACACCTAAAACCTACATTAACAGAACACACAGAAAGTCACTTACATATTCACTATTTCCAATATGAGAAAACTGAATCAACTATCCTCTTGCGACGAAGGACGAAAAACCTGGAGCTCGACTTTGTGCTAGACAGAGTCATCTCTCCGTGTTAGGTGCGTGTATGTGTCTAAAATTTGAATCGTTATAATTTATGAACAATGTCATAGTATGACATCCACCAGATTGAGGCCCCGGTTGCCGAGGATCTCATCTACAAGTTTCATTAAATTGATTTGCCCCCAAGTGTGGTCCCTGATCCTACATCCTAGGCACATTTGCCTTCCACTTAGCTGCTATCTTTTCCAAGCACACTCAACTAGACATTTTCTCTACTACATCTACTGCATCGACCAGTAAGGTTTAACAACCGAATGCCTCTGTTTGCATATAGTGATATAGTAGAATCTCTAGTGAACAAGCATCTATGAATGTCAGTTTATATAATGAGTAAAGGAGAGATGGGTTTTGGGCAGCCCAAGAGTATGAGCAGATACTTATTAGCGCCTCATTATATTCTTATTTACCTCAATTTATCCTCTATCTTGGCTCTAGAATTCTGATATTTGAACCACTCTTAAAGACTCCTTCGGGCGTCACTTGTCTCCATTCACTATTCTTGTTTTACATTGGCTCAAATTTGGCGTCAGTTTCGTTTGTGGCAATAAAAGAAGAATCCGAACTTGATATACTTTTAAGTCTTCAATATGTGGAAAAAAAAAAAATTCATGCTTATGTCATACCTTTATTAGTTCATCTCGCCTTCGGGGATCGACACCTGCAACTCCATATATCATTTTCTCAGCAGAAACATCCATTTGGATTGCAACCTCAAACCCAGCAAAAGCAATTTCTCGTCTCCACTGGACATAAATAAGTTTGTATTCGTCAAAATTACTGTTGCATGACAAACATTATTCATAATTCTTTTACAATAGAATTCAGAGTTCGCAATCATATTAAGATCATCAAGAAGTATGCAAAACTCTACATAACCAAATCAAAAGCAAAATATTATTATTCTAAATAATCCCATTTGGAATGACTAACTTCCACTAAATCCTTTTCACTTTCTGAAGCTTACTAAATATCTAAGCAACTATTTCATAAAAAACCAGTAAAAATCTTTATTAACCCAGTAATAACAAATATTCCCAAAATACAGAATACTGAATTTCTAACAGAATTAATTTAGAAGGCCCCTGCATTACTTCAACTTATACCTAAATTTTTTATTTAAGAAATATTTCACAGCAAAAAGTTCAATTCATCTGCACGATACAGTCAAATACTGGTCAAATTTCATCATGAAACCACGCATACGCAAATGAAGACGCATTCACAACTCTTCAAAGCAGGTGGAAATTTTTTAGAAAACAATAAGTAAAAAGAGCAAGAAAAGTAATACCTCGCCGCCAAGATAGCAGAGGTCCCCTGAAACCGTTAATGCGGTGTCATGAAACGCAGATCTTCCTAGCACCTTCACCATATCAGGCTCCACCATATGCTTCCCTCCAAGTATTTTCAATATCGTAGTTTTCCCTATAATACCACAGACAATTAAACCAAACCCATTATAGTAGTACCCCAAATTCATCTAACTGCAATAAATCAACAAAGATAAACCACAGTTTTCCCTACAATCCCAAAAACGATTAAACCAACCCCATTTCTTCTAAATTTATCAAACTACAAGAAATTTGAAAAAAAAAATAAAAAATAAAAAAAATTGATGGGAATTCTAGTAGAGATATTATTAAATTTATTTTTCAAATTAGATACTTATTTAGGAAACATAACTAAATTATATTTAAAAAAAATAACTTTTTATTAGTTGTTTACTTTCCCAAATTCAATACTTATTTTAGGAAACATAATTAGGATTTTATTTAATAGATTTTCTAATATTTTTCGTCTTAAGTTTGACTAGCTTAAACCTACATCAATGGGCTTATGCATTGTAATAGTACTTTGATATTGAATAAAATGATATTTTCTTCCACCAAATTCTCTTTATTCTCTCACTCTCACTCTCACTCTCCCTCTCCCTCTTTCTTTATCAATCTCCTTCTTGTTCGATTGTGTTCTACATCAATTTGGTATCAGAGTACGTTGTATTACTTTGGCCAAACAAATTTGGGAAGTTTCGATATGTGTTCAAATTAAGAAATTTAGTGCAGTCACTGTCCAACCCTTCCACAAATCACACCTACATCCAACCAACCCAGCCCCTCAAACATCCACCACTGTACTCGCCTAGGCCCCCAAACCACAAAGGCAAAATCAGCTATAACAACATAAAGAAGAAATCAACAGGGAATTAGTTTTAATTTCTGTTGTTCATTTCCCTACAATCCCACAAACAACTAAACCCATTATAGAATTACTCCAAATTCATCAAACTGCAATAAATCAGCCAAGATAAACCATAGTTTTCCCTTATGATGCTTGGACTCAGGTGCGGGGTGTCATATACGGATATAAATATAGAAGTCGGATCCTTCTCATTTCTAAAATTAAGATATGGGGATACAATTAAAAAAAATCCGAATTTTGGATACGGGTACGGGAATACGTCTTACAAAATATATTTTTAAATAATTGGATTAATCAATTTAAACAATTGCATTACAATTTGAAATCAATTTAAATTTAAAGTCAAAATAAATTCTTTTCAAAAAAATCAACGAAAAAAAAAATCAATTTCAATATCTAATATATTATTTAAAAAAATATTATAGAAATAAATTTAAATTTAAGACCAAAAAAATATATATAACACTAAATCATATTAATTACAAAATAAAAGTTCAGACTAATAAATATAAGAAATAAGAAATTTAATACAAAAATAAACTCAAAATAAAATGTTAGTTCATCTTTTAGTTGTTGTTTTTATTTTTTTTAAAAAAAAAAAAATGCTTACTTATCAAAAAAAAAAAAAAACTGCTCACTTATAAACAAAATACCCAATTTTCCTTGAGCCCACTTATCCATAAGCCCAAAACCCTAATCTCATAATAACCTAGAATTTTTACATGAGGAAATTACAACCCCTATGGTATTTAAAGATCCATTTTTATAAATCCAAAATCAAGTTTAATATTTCAGAATTCAGGTTTTAAATAATAATATAAATTATTTTTTATTTATAATAATCAACCCCCTTTTTTACGTGAAGATTGGAAAGAGAGAATCTTTAACAAGTAAATTGATTATACCATAATTTCATTTGTAAATTCACTGGAATCCCGCAACAGTTCATAAGAAAATTCATTCTCTCTCTCTACCACTGGAATCACGCACCAATTCATCGACCTCCCTAAATCGAATTACACTCCCATCTCTCTCTCTAGTCTCTCTCTATCCCTCACAGAGTCAATCTTATCTTTAGAGGGCGAAGCATATCCACGGCACGAACCTAGCGGCTGAAGCAACACCTCCCGCTGCTGCAGATTGACGATGATTTGGCGTTAGTTGGAAACCGATTTCGCCCCTGTCGCTGTTGGTTGAATTCTTTCGTCGTTGTTGGAAAATGTTGGTTGTGGTGGTTCGAATTTGCTGTTAGGTCAAATCGATTTCGCCCCTATTGCTGCTGCAGATCGGCAATGATTTGGTGTGGGTTGGAAAATGTTGGTTGTAGTGGTTCGAATCTGCTGTTAGTGCAAAACTGAGTCACATATCTATATTCCTATTTCAAATTCTATTTTGGACACAGATTTGTGACTGTGAATTGGAACATTTGCATTGTCTTGTGGAAGCTATTGGGACTGATGGTAGTGGTAGTTTGGTGTGAGGGTGATGGTGGTAGGGCTCTAAGGACCTTGGCGATGGTGGTGGTGGAGTGGTCTTGGCGGCATGTATCGTGTGTGGTGGGTGGGTCACATATCTGTGTTCATATCTGGCGGTGGAGCTTTCGTCCCTAGGTTGTGTGGTAGGTGGCTGGCAGTCTTTCTGTCGGTGGAGCTGCCGTTACTTGGTTGTGTGGTGTTGCTGGAGTTTGGCATGGTGGTGTTTGTGGGTGCTTTGGTGATGGGTTTGCTCTATGGTCACACCTTTGTCTACAGTCATCACATGATCACATTTCTGTGTTCCTATATCAAATTCTGTTTTGGAGTTTTGTAATTGTGATTTATGTATCCAGGTCACATGATTGTGATATATGTATCCGATTAATTGTGACTGCCGGAAAACACTATTTTCAAATCGTAGCTTTAGCAAGACAACAATGGCGTCCGGGATTTCTTGTGTTATGGAATTGAAGATGGTATGCTTGAGAAGAATCCGGTTTTCAAATTGTAACCAATTACTTAATTTTAGGATGTAGTTAATCATTCCTAATTTATATATATTCTATACATAATAAAAATATATATAATATATCAAATTAGAACCTGATTTTTGAAATTGCAAATCATATGTTGTAGTTTTGAAATGGTGTAAAGTAAACACCTGAGAAATGTATTGTTCCCTTTTTACATTCAATTTCCTTAAGCACAGGCTAACTACAAGCCCACTAACCATCAAACCCAATAGCCGCCTCGTCTTCCCCAACTCTTAATCTGTCGGCATCCCTCTATGTTCCTCGACTCCTGAAAACCCTAAAGCCAAAAAGCAGCTGTCTTCTTGTCTACCTTCTTTTTGCATCCATATACCTTCCTCAACTCCTACAAAACCCTAGAAGCAAGGCGAAAAGGTAGTCGTCTTCTCCCTTTTGCTGCCATGTCCAACTTCAGGACCAAGGATCCAATTCATATCCCGTGTCAGTATTCGTGTCATGTCGTATCGACACAGATACTTCTCCATTTTCAGAGAGTCCGAGCATCATAGGTTTTTCCTACAATCTTCAGAAATAATTAAACCAATTCCGTTTCCTCTAAATTTACCGAACCACTAGAAATTGGGGGGGGGGGGGGGGGGGGGGGGGGGGGGGGGGGGGATCTTTTCCCTACAATCCTAGAAATATTTGAACCCATTGCTCCAAATTCTACAAGAAATCAGCAAAAATAAACTGTAATTTTACCTACAATCCCATAAATAATTAAACAAAATCCATTACTCTAAATTCACCAAACTACAATAAATTAGAAAATAAAAACCATACTTCTGCCTACAATCCCACAAACAATTAAACCAAATCCATTACTCCAAATTCATCCCACTACAATAAATCAGTAAAGATAAACTGTCGTTTTCGCCACTATCCAATAAATAATTAAACTAATCTCATCTCCTTTAAATTCACCAAACTACAAGAAATTAGGGGGAAAAACCTTTTTTTCCTACAATCCCATACAGACAACTAAACCAAACCCATTATAGAATTACTCCAAATTCATCAAATTGCAATAAATCAGCCAAGACAAACCATAGCTTTCCCTACAATCCCAGAAATAATTAACCAAACCCATTTCTTCTAAATTCACCGAACTACAAGAAATTAGAAAAAAAAATCTTTTCCCTACAAGAATAATTCTACTTATATATAAGGAGTTGCATAAAGTTTTAACAGAGCGGAATAACCAATTGATGAAAGAACATGAAACCATTCTGTTTCAATAGGGGTACGAGAAAAGGTTGGGGGCAATGAAGTAGGTGAAGTGATTGGATTTTGCGAGTTGTTCCAATCACTGTTGGATGTGATTCCAAGAGCTACCACACAGAAGAGTCAAGACCAGGCCCCCTAATGGAATCTTTAACCGAATCGACTGAATTGGTTCAGAAGTTGTAACATGGGAAAACCTTCAAACCAATATGTAAGTTGTGATGTATATGTAGAAATAATTATTGAAGAAGAAAAGATAAATTGGAAGCCTGCTATACTGTAGGAAACAAGAAAATGATATATTCAACATGATGATTTCATATTGAAGATTGGAATAGAATCCAATGAGTTACAATGCATACAAAGAGCTCTATTCATAGACTAAATGACTAACTATCTAACAAACTATGGAACTCTCTAGAATGAGCTGGAATACACATCTAATTTCTAACTAATTCTGGCGCCTGATTGATCTGTTGGAATGTGTTGGTGCACGTGTATTCTAATACACTCCCCTCAAGATGGACTATGGAGATCAACAATAGTCCATCTTGAAGATTAAAGTGTGAAGCATGAGCTTCCTTCCCTGTCATTTTGCTACATTTGCTGAGTCAACTCAGGGTTGTAAGGACTGGGAACCACGAGATGTCAGTGGAGCAAACCCAACCATGAAAAAGTGCAAACAGGGGAGTGAGATGAAGTTGACAGCAAGCTTTCGTAGATCAGAATTGAGTTGTCCAGGGAATCAAAGGCAGCAAGTGACACCACTCATGGCTGCAGAAATTAAGTGGTTCAGATCACCATAAACAAATATCATATAAAGCTTCATTGTCGAGCATCATGCATTCATGTGCATTCTGAACAAGCTGATGCACGTTAAGTGTGGTATTGTATGGCTCAACCACTGTATCTCACTGGTATTTACTGAGAAGAAAATGATGATCTGAAGCCAAAGTTATCTTCAGATTTTGTCATGAATTAATATCCATAGAAGGAGAAGAATATAGACAATGGAATCGGGAATAAATTCCATGAAAACATCTCTAGTATAAAGCTAGAGAGAATAGAACTGATGAAGAAGAACTCAAACAATGTTGAAGTCTGTTTTCTGGTTTGCAGATCCATCACCCGGAAATACAGTTCTGTGAAACAACAAAGTGATGCTCCGGTCACAGCTTGTACCGGTGCTGATATTGGCCTCGATCCATCATCAATAGCGGAATAACTCATTGATGAGGATGAACTAATTGAATGTGGTTTCCGTCTTCTGCCATAATAATACAGAAGATGCTTTGAACAAGAAATGAGATTCTCCAATGGTAGAGTTACTGCAATGAGGAAGCAATCTTATGCTCTGATACCATATTGAAGAAGAAAAGATAAATTGGAAGCCTGCTATACTACAGGGAAGAAGAAAATGATATATTCAACATGATAATTTTATATTGAAGATTGGAATAGAATCCAATGAGTTACAATGCATACAAAGAGCTCTATTTATAGACTAAATGACTAACTATCTAACAAACTATGGAACTCTCTAGAATGAGCAGGAATACACATCTAATTTCTAACTAATTTTCGCGCCCAATTGATCTGCTGGAATATGGAACCTGCTGGAATGTGTTGGTGCACGTGTAATCTGATAATAATCAAACCAAACCCATTGCTCCAAATTCATCAAACTACAAGAAATCAGCTAACATAAACCGTAGTTTTGCCTACAATCCTCGAAATAATTAAACCAAACCCATTACTCTAGATTCAGCAAACTACAACAAATTAGAGAGAAAAAAAAAAAAAAAAAAACCGTACCTTCCCCTACAACTATAGTCTACAAGCCCACAAACAATTAAACCAACCCAGTTCCTCTAAATTCACCAAACTACAAGAAATTATTAAAAAAAAAGAAATGAGAGAAAAAAGAAAGTACCAGCGCCATTGGATCCAACAAGAAGGCATCGATCGCCGGGATTGAGAATAAGTGAGAAACCATCGATTAAAGGGGCGGACCCAGGTCGAGGATGGCCATCAATTCCTGGGTAGGTGAACTTCAACTTGTTGATCACCACCGTCGGTTGAGATTTCTCATCCTTCACCGCCATTTTTGCTTAGCTTTTTCTTTTGATTGTAAATTTGGTGGGATTTTTTAAGTAGAATTTAGTTGTTTGAATCGTGGCAGCTGTTGGGACACTCATGGAAATAGTTTGTGGAAATTCGTTTAAGGCTTATTTGCATAAATGGTCCTCAATAAGGACTTCCTGCACAAAAAGGACCAAGCATCCCTTTTCAGTCTTTGGCTGAAAAATGGTCCTTACCTCAACTATCGTTCAAAGGGTGTGTGCATCACATGTGGTTCTTTCATAAGGGTAAATTCGTCTATGTAGTCTTTGTCCTTGACTAGACTATATGTTACATAGGGTAGTCTTAACTATAAATAATATTATTTTTTAATAACTAGACTATATTTTAGTTGTATGAAATGCTTATAATATTTACATATTATTACATTTATAGATAACTATTTGTGCTTATAAGCCACCACGACTCCATATATTGAGAACCGTTTGTGCATATAAGCCAATTTACTAACAAGGACATGAATTCATCTTTTTTTCCATGATTTGAGTAAAAGTAATTAAGCCCCTGTTAAGTTTAGTTTAGATAAAATATTAAATCGAATTTTTAATAGTTCTTGATAAAAAGTTAAAAAAACATATGATTGAAAAATTTAAAAAGTTGTGTCTCATGAGTCCTGAAATCGACCCGACTAACATTGGATGAATCTTTAGTCTAGATTTAACTGCATAAGCCCATTAAATCCGAAAATAGTGTGAGGGTCCGTGGAATGGAACACGATACTCTTAATCTAAAAATAAGTTTAAGAAAAAATGAATTTTAAAATTGGGCCAAACAGTTGTTAAGTTTGAGGTATACTTTTGTCAGACCACCTCAATAGGCCTAAAATTATCTAGACTCGATGATGCCATGATAAAGTGTTTCGCATTTGAATAATTTTTCTAAATCACTTATAGTTGAGTTCGGTTCTAAATCAAAGAGTAAGTCATGTCTATATCGTCATTGTCACATGTGCGTTTGCTCAAATCTAATATAGCTTAATATATTTTAATAACTCTACGTAAACTAATATTAGTAACGAAATAATTGGTCGTTGAAGATTTCTTTCATTGTTTAGTTACCAATAAAACATGGTCGCTGAATATGATCTACCTTCAGCTACCATTCAGTAATCTTCAGCGACCAACCTTTTTATGATCGCTGAAACACTTGGCGGATAGGTCCCGTGCATTATTTTAATTGTTGTAGCGACCAATCCATGTGGTCGCTGGTGGAAATCTTCAACAACCAACCTTTATATGGTTACTTAAACACTTGTCGGGATAGGTCCTGCGCAGTATTTCAATTGTTTTAGCGATCAATCAATGTGGTCGTGAATATCATCTACCCTAAGCCACCATTCAGTGGTCATTGGTGGAAATCTTTAGTGATTAACCTTCATATGGTCATCAAAACACTCGACGAGATAGATCCCGTGCATTATTTCGATTGTTTTACGACCAATTAATGTGGTCGCCGAATATCATCTACCTTCAACTACCATTCAGTTGTTGTTGGTGGGAATTTTCAGCGACCAACCTTTATATGGTCGCTAAAACAGTTGGCACTGATTATAATGATTTCTTGTAGCTACACTTGGAGGTTTTCATATTGGATCTTGATGCTACCTATTGTCGATCGGGTTTAATATCGAACGGAAAGGTTGTTTGTAAGAAGAAAGTAAAAGGCAAAAGTTTAACTCGCAGGAGCGTAGTTGAACCTCTAATAAATGGAAGAAAATGTGAAGTATAACAACCCCACAAAAAATCAGAAAATAAGAAAGTGAGAAGAAGAAGGAATGACAATCTGATGCAAGTGGTTGCATTTTCTCCTTAACAATATTGTCCTGCTATGGTACTTACGATTTACGGCACTTGTCTCCCAAAATACAATGGATTCTTCTTGTGGTAGCAGCACTTCAAACCACAAGAAACAACGAACTTTTGACGGAGTTTCCCTCTCTACAAAGAAATTATATGAAATGAAGAAGGAAGATGATTTGCAAGAGATAGAATGATTTTCAATTCTTTTATATGCAATGGCAATTATCCTTCTGTAGTTAATATTATATGTTTGTTGTTAATTTATTTATTTTCGTTACTCTAATGTGCATTCTTTATTATATTAATTAATTGACAAACTATTGATGAGTTATAGCAACAAAATATTGGTTGTTGACAATGTATCTACATATACCAAATAATATTGGTTGTTGAGATGTGATAATTTTTTTCACTAATTCTTTTACCAACCAACATTTGGTCACATGATGCAAATTAACCAACTTTTTACCCCCCAAACCAAGCCTTTACCGACCTTATTTTGGTCGTTGAATGTATGCCATTCATTGAACACTCCTGGTCGCAAAAGCATGTAAATTAACCAACTTTTTAAACCAAAACCAAGACCTTTACCGACCATTATTTCGTTGTTGAATGTTTACCATTCAGTGACCATTTGTTATTGGTCACTAAAGACTTTTACCGATGGAAAATCAGCTACCACAGTTTTTTGGTCGCTAGAAATCTTTAGCGACCAAAAATATTGCCTTTACTGACCAATTTTATTGGTCACTGGAAAACATATTTTTTTTTTGTAGTGATCCCTACTTGTTAAGTAATTTGGTCGCTAGAAATCTTTAGCAACCAAAATATTTCCTTTACTGACCAATTTAATTGGTCACTGGAAACCATAGTTTTTGTAGTGATCCTTGCATATTAAGTAATTTTACTGTTCTTCGAAACTGTGCTTGGTGTGAATTGGTTCGTAGTGCGTGTGTAGCTCGTGCAATGAACATTATCACCATAAAAACAGTGAACATCTGTTATTATCAAATTATAATGATTATTGTCTCTCCGTAAACAGACCATAGTGCATTATTTTATTTCCTTTTTTTTTCTTTGAAACCTATAGGCATGAGGGAGAAAGTTGACAGACACATTTCAAGCGATTTGATACACTGGCACTAGGACTCCAAGATATGGAAGCTGGAACCTTGTCCATAACAACATGTTGGATATTACGTAGAGGCATTCTGACATTGATGCTTACCACCGTGAGTGTGAAGAGGGTGTTAGACAAGAAAAATGTCACAAGTACAGAAAATTATTCTACAGAAATTGTACAGAACACTCACATGGATAGAGCCCATGTGATTAAAATATTTTCAAAAATTATGGGCCCCACCTCCCTATGTGTCTGACATGTACAAGCCCTGTACCTATAACAGCTCTCGTTAAACAATTTTGTTATTTATTTTATTTATTAAGGGTAGTTTGGTCTTTTATGTTTTCTAGGGTTTGAGGATTATACGCTTTATATAGTCACATTATAATCTGTCCATAGAAATTAAATAAAGCTTCCTACTTGTTTAACATATTTATCTTTGCATATGTGGTTTCTTCTCTTACCTTGCAATTTTGGCTACCTAATTAAACTAAAACCCTTGTAGAAAATTACCATTTTGTATAGAATTTGCCTTGATAGTAACTATATGATATGAAAGTACATACGTAGTATTCTAATAATTGAAAGTGGATATTTCTTTTCTTTGAATTCATTTTATTGTTGTAAATACTTTCCTCATTAATATATCATGTCATTTTTTTTTTTTCAACATGTCTATTTTAATTCTTTTGTAGGCTTTTCATTTTCTTAACCAGGGAAATATGAAAGACTTGCACATTGGCAAGCTTATGACAAAATCAAGCATTGTCAGTAAGGAGGCATGACCCTTTTGTGTCTCTCGCATGCCTCTGGTATTTGTGTATCTTTTGAAGGTATGCTATGCTTATGGTATTTTTCCGACTCCTTTCTTCAAAATTAACATAGACAACAAGAATGCTCAGCTAGATGCTTTTTGTTCTAGGGGGTGGGTGGGGTAGGGGTAGGGGTAGGGGTAGGGGTGGCAGATGCAATGAGACCATGATTACACATGCTACGCACACACTATATAAAAAATCCATCTAGTTGAGCATGCTTTTCGAGTCTACAATAATTAGAATGAAAGTATGGGGGAAAATACCATAAGCGTAGATTGCTTCAGGTACGCACACACTATATAAAAAAATCATCTAGTTGAGCATGCTTTTCGAGTCTACAATAATTAGAATGAAAGTATGGGGGAAAATACCATAAGCGTAGATTGCTTCAGGGATACATAAATACTAAAGGAAGCATACGGGAGAGATCACAAAAGTCATGCCTCCTTTCCAATCGTGATACCTATCTTGTTACCTGTCTCGTTTAAAGTTCCATTTCAAAATTCAAGTTTTTTTATCACGCAAAAAGAAAAGGATCATCATCATTTCTAAATGAAATACAAATTTTTCTGTAGTTTGGAAAAAGTAATTATTTTTATCAACTAAAAACATTAAATAAATAAATAAATGGGATGGTAAACGGGGTAAGGGGACTTGCTCTACCTTATTCAGGTATGGGGACAGGATAAAGAAACAAAAATACCCGACAAGAAGTGAAACAGGAATTGCTGCCCCGACCCGTTGCGTTGCCATCCTTATCAGTTCTCAACTCATTTCTTTTTGCTTGGTCAAAGGAAATGGAAAGAATGTTGTAAGAGCGATTTTTTATTTTATTTTTTTATTTTGGGAGCCGCTATTTTCATTTACGATTCTTATATATCTATCCACTTCGGAAAAAAAAATCTATATTATCCTAAAATTGTCTTGGTTTCAAGATATTGAATCTTTGTTGAATCACCATTTAGCGGGGCTACTAGGACTTGGGGACGGGAACATAAAATCTATCATTCTAAATTTATCCACTAAAAAAAACTTACATCAATGTGCCTATGGGAAAACGGTTGCGACTTTTATTTTATTTATCACCAAAGATACAGCGCATTCCATTCCTATATATCCACCGCCTATGACAACTGCATTTACACCACTACAGGGTTTCAACACATCTACAAGTCTGTCTGTATCTGCCAAATCTCGTAAATAACACACATTATGTGCATCTAATCCATTCACTCTGAATTCTTCGAGCTTCAAAGCCAGTAAATGAGTCAAAAAGATTTCTTGGGTTCCACTCTTAATTAAGTGTTTGCACAAAAATAAGCATAAACATGAGCTTTTCATTAACAAATTCCACTGCTGTGTATTGGACAGAAGCGCCTAGATGAATATTCAAATTAAAATGTTGAAGCAGTTGCACATTCTGCAATAATTCAAAGAACTTTGCTACAATAACGGGGCTACGTGGTTGTAAAGATTTGGGGGTCCATCTTAAAAGGTCAACATTATTAAGAGAAGTAGTCCAATGCCTTATAAATTGGCCTATGTTTATATCTTTAATCGATGTGAGATTATATCTTTTAACATGTCCCCGCAAAATGGTGGCTCATTTGAGCAGATCAATCTTGAAATCAATATGCTCATATTTTTTAGTCTTACAATGATCGAATCGTTCGTTGGAACTTAATGGACTCTGATACCATGTAAAAACTTGAGGGGTTCATCTTAAAAGGTCAATCTTTTTAAAATGAGTAGCCCAAGATCTTATAAATTGACTTATATTTACATTTTTAATCGATGTGAGATTATATCTCTCAACAATGACCCTGTTCATTTAGGATAATTCTAATTCAATTTATCTCAATAATTTTGAAATAACAACATCAAACCAAGAGACAAGTTGAGCAAAGTTATCGATTCAGTGCCAAGAGCTGCACTCTAAGTTTGTGAAGGATTCTTGATTTGTGTTCAAGTTATTTGATAATCTATCTTTTGAATTCAAGTAGTATCAGTAAAAATAAATTATTTCGAATTGTGAAAAAGTTGATAATTAATGGGGATAAATATAGTGTTTTTTTTAAAAATTTAAAATTGTTATTAGAGTAGGATATATATATATATATATATATATATATATATATATATATATATATATATATATATATTATAAATGTTGTGGATATATAGTGTTTAATTGAATGAATTTAATAAAGATAATATTGGAATTTGGCGTGAATGAAAATAATAATTTTTTTTTTTTTAAATTTTAACGGGGATGGATTTAGAGTGAGATAGATATATAACAATGGTGAATGTGATCCGGAATCATATAAAAAATTAATGTCTTATGGAGATTGTATCTTTTGTAAACTTGCAATAAATAAATAATGAGCTAGAATAAATTATGTCAAATAATAATTTGGAATTTGTCGATTCAATACCTGAGTTTAAACCTATTGGTTATAAGTGGACACTTAGGAAGAAGTATCATTCTAATGATAGCAAAAGGATATCAACAAAACGAAGTAATCAATGTTATAAAAATAGAACCAAACTGACTGATTTAATAGAAAAAAAAATTGAATCGGTCTCAAATCCTGTCAAATCATGATACATTAACCATGGAAAATCGATTAAAAACCATTAAACAGACCAATTTAATTATGAACCCAATAAAAAATTGATTAAAAACCATTAAACTGGCCGGTTTAATTATGAACCAAAAACTGGACACGATTTTTTCCGATTAATTGGATTTTTTTCACAAAATATTTTTAATATATTGATGTGTTCACCTATTGCAATAGCCGGCCCATAAATCTGATCTAGGTGATGCTCCTTTTTATAAGAAATCATCTTTTAGGATCTGTTTGATTGTAAATGTTAAATTTGGGTAGAAAGAAAACGAATTACAGAAAATTAAATTGTTGAAAACTTGTTTGACTAACTATTGTCAATTATTGTGTTTGATTGATATAATTTTTCAACTGAAAAATATTGAAATTTTCTATCTTTTAGTGTATGTTTGGCTTTGTTTTTCATGAAAATTGTCAATCAAATGGATAAATTGTGTTACAATTGGGGATAGAATTTATCAATTGTAAAAAAAAAAAAAAAAAAGGAAAAGGAAAAGGAAAATCAAATATAATTCGTTTGACTTTATTTTTCAAGAAAATTGTCAATTAAAATGATTTTTTTTTTTTTATAATTTGGGATAGACTTTGTTTCAATTGCAAAAAAAAAAAAAAAAAAAAAAAAAAAAAAAACCCCCACCAAAATGGTGGGAAAATCAATTCATTAAAAAGCTGGAAAACGGGTCAAGTGGGGGGGGGGGGGGTTGGTGAAAAATGGTTTGCCAAGAAAATTTGGTCAATAAAACAAGTCAAAAGTAAAAGTTGGAATTCAATTTCCAACTGTTATGAAAAATAATATCAATCAAATAGGCCCTTACTGATTTGTTGTTCCTCCATGGGATAAAGGATGGTCAATTGTCAATTTTAAATATTTAATAGTTTATTTTATTATTTTCACTAATAAATCATAGTACCCAACAAGACTAAATCACAAACAATTTCAATTTGAAGATAGTGGATTATTTTGGACATATTAATTGTTAGTTTTTAAAGTTATAAAATAAATTAGGATAATAAAGCTAATTAACAAACATTAATTTATATTTACTTTGAATTATTAAATTAAAATTAAAAAATCTATTGTTGTTATAATATTTTATAGTTTATGTGTATTTATTTATTAAGTTTGACATTCGGTTCTATCCTTTTACCCTTAGCTTTCTTCCTTTTTTGAGACGATGTCCGGACCGAGTTTTAAAACATTAGAAATAATAAACAATTTTGATACATACATGCGCCTATAGTTTCAATTAGGATCTTATTTGCTTTGGCTTTTATTTATGACTTGCATGTTCATCATATTAATGTTAAAACTATGTTCCTTAAATGGCAATCTCAATGAGAATATCTACATGGAACAATCAAAAGAATTTGTTCTAAACGAAATTGAACATATAGTAAACAAATTATAGAAATTAGTATATTGTTTTTAAACAAATACCTAAAAATAACATGTAAATTTTGAGGTGATTTAACGCTGCTGTTGTTTCAATGGCGATAAATTTGCAATTAAATGTATGGTCGAATGTATGATCCTTGCTACACTAAATTTGCAACCAAGTATTGGTCGCTAAAGTGTATAAAAAAATTAGTTCAATTTTAACCTTCCAACATATTAATTTACCAACCACTTGTGGACATGATAGTGTTCTATAGCAACAAGGTTTAATTGATTGCAAACGCTTTGGTCGTGGAGCCGCCCCTCCCCCCCCCCCCCCCCCCCCCCCCCCCCCCCCCCCCCCCACCCACCCCCCCCCCCACCCCCCCCTCCCCCCCCTCCCCCCCCCCCCCCCCCCTCCCTTTTTTTTTTCTAGTGCATTGTAACGTTTAAAATACGGGCTACTACTTAAAATTATTCCTACTTCACTTGTATGATGGTAAAAAAGTATTGAAAGAAAAGATTAACTAAAGTATTTGTCTAGTTTAGCTAAAATGCAACATATCTAATCAAATAAACTTACTTATTTCGAAAATAAGGATCGTTTTGTGGGTAAAGGAAGACAATTTTTTATTAAATCAAATTTGAATTTTTTTTTTTTCCACAAATCCATTTCCTTTGTAGAAAGAAGCAAAGTGAAACATTATTTTTGTAACCAAACATTTTTCATATGAAAATTTACCATTTTTACTATAGATATAGAAAGAAGCATTATTTTATATGAAAAGAGAGGCAATAAAATTGGGTCAAAATTACATGTTTTATAAGCAAAGCAAGAAGGGAAAGTTTTTTTTCCTTATATTTTCCTCTTGCGTTTTCTTCTATTAACATCTTCCTCTTATCGAAACAAAGAGGGAAACCTAGGCGGCATTCTCTTTACTGTTTTCGGGCCGTTTTCTATTTTCGATTTTTCAAAATATTAAAAACGCGTTCTCTTTTCCATTTTCGAAAATGAGTTTTTGAAAACGGTTAAAAATTTTGTGAAGAAAACAGAAAACAATTTTTTTACGTTTTGACTATTTTTTTTACAAATTTGTCAAAATTCAAAAAATACAAGTTGAGAAATATTTTTTCAAAACGACGAAAAGAACGAGTTTTTAACAATCTCAAAATGGACACCCAAAACACAAAACATAAAACGAATTCAAAACTCAAAATACAAAATTGAAATACGAAGAGAACGCCCCTTAGTTTTCGTCGCAAATTCCTCATGTTTTCCTTCTATTCAGTTTTCCCTTGCGACAAAATTTATTTCCCTCTCATTTTCCTCTCATGTTTTCTCTTCCCTTCTCTTTGCCCTTTTTCCAAACACCATCTATACCAGCTTAGCTTTCAATAAGAAACAGAAACGTGGCACAGTAAATGCGCCTAATTGATAATTTGATGGGTCCCCATCAGAAAATAATGGAATCTTTTCTTTCTGAAGAATTAACGATGGACATGGATGACGTCACCAGCCTCACAGAGCTGTCTGATCTGATTAGACAGATGATGGGCATTGACAAAACTGATGACTGATCGGATGGCTGATAGTGACCCATTCTGCCCCCCAACAGGACAGAACCCCGCGGGAGGCACGGGAGCTTTCTCTCCTTATCCCCCACTCCCAACCCAACAGTACATATACAGTTGCAAAACTAAATCTTCGTACTGTGTGTGAGACTTGATACGGCAGATTGCAGGGAATCAAAACCCCTTCAATTATGGGGGAAAAGTACAGTTAAGTTCTTGGAGGTTTTGACTTGTCTACAGTGTTCTTTTTAATCAAGTGTGACAATTGACTAATATTAGCTTCTCAAATTTCACGTGGGAGTTGGAATAAAATGTAGGAAAATTCTATGCGTACACGAAATATATACAGATTGTTTGCAGTAATTTGAAATAGTTTCATCCAGTTTGTCTATCTATTTTTTTTCCCTCTTCCCATTTTCAATCTCTTCCCTCCATTTCAATTTCCTGTATGACTTCTGTATAATTTCTCTGTACTTATAGCAGGATTCTAAAAAGTAATACAATTAAATTTTTGAAAGTAATTTTACATACCCTATATTTCATGAACAATACTATATGAACAGAGTCCTTGACAGATTTTTATTTACAGGGAACACTTCAAATTTTGATTGAATCGTTTAAAAAAAAGAGTCAGAGGTATTGAGCTGTCAAAATTCCTGGCTACTAAGCTTGTCCAAGCAAACATTACACATAATTTATGGAGCATAAATATCACCACTGGGGCATTGGGCCTACCTATTGTCCTATGTTCGTATATCATAAAAACAATCACGTGATTTTTTTTTTTTTTTTAATGGTACTACGTACCTATTTCATATTGAAAGCTACATATAATACGAGTACTTTCATGTTTAATTGTGGTTAGAAGTCATTTCTCTACAAAAAGCAAGTTAACACTTAATTCTCAACTTAAATGTTTGTTTAACTTATATTTAAGAACATCGATATACACTATAAGGGTGTTTGGTGAGGATTAAAATCAGATTTTTAGTAGATTGTGATAGAAATTTTTGAAATGTGTGGTTAAAAAGTTGTGGAACCCAAGAAAGATGTAGTTGATATTGATTGTTTGACTTTGACTTAGATTAAAATCAGATTTTAATCTAAAATAAACAGGGCCCATAATAGATAAAAGCCTTACTGAAATTGTAAGATATCCTAGCAAGTCGACGATTCTAATGAGCATAAATTCAACTATCCAATGCGTCGAAACATTATAGGATTTAACAAGTCAACGAGCATAATTCAGAATATTCTCAAAAGAATTCTCCGAAACTACTTTATTGTAGGTACTATATATCGACAAGAACTAATAACTCAAGAGTTTCGATTGAAAAACTGATTTTCACTACAAGTAGCATTCGCGAATCGCTTAATGTAGACATTAATTTCACCATGAAATAAAATGAGCTTGTTCAATGTTAGAGAGTAGCCGCGTATTCGAATCAAATCATATAAAAGCTTAAAAATTACTCAAAAAAACATTCCAACAAAATTCTTGCAGTCTCCTGCATCGGAACAGACTTCCATGGATTGCTTCGATGGCTGTTGCATCCTAATAGAAGAGTTTCCCTTAAAATCATCCTTCAATATTTCCATCTCAAATATAAAGTTTCCACTTAAATACAAGAGAAAATAACAAATAACTCAACTCATAAGGTAGTGAGAAGCTTTCATTTCATGGTTTTCTACTACATTCAGAATTCAATGAAGCCAATACACTCTCAAAACTATCAAACGGGCAAAAGGAAACTAGTTCCAAATACATAAACTCCATATATAGTATGTACTATTAGACCATACTAGACAACACAATAGATAAAATTTTAGCTCATTTTCTTCCTTTCATATAGTTTAGTACAGTACTACAGTCCCTTCTACTTTCTCCATGAAAAAAAATGTACAAAACTATTAGAAATGAGGGAAATGATTTTCGATATCCATTCTTCGTATTATATTTTAGTGTTATTGTACCTTAGACCTGCCATCATCACTTCCTGGACCTCCCAGGGTTAAGACCACACCTTGAAGTTCACTTTTAAGCATCGAATCTTTTCTCATCGTTAAAGGAGTTCTAGTTTCTGGGATCGATCTTCTTGATTGAGTTAGTCCAAAGCTTTGATGAGATTCTTGACCAACCACTTTTGTCGGCTGCTGAGGATGCCTTGAATAAGGAATGGTTGCGTGATTTTTGGTGTGATCTTTTACAGTTTGGCATGTTAAGGATGTTGGATGTTGACCGAGAATGGCACCTTGTGCCACAAGATCAGGCGCCTTGATGAAAATTTCCACTAATCAGGGTTGACATTATTGAATTAAATAGATGTAGGGTGTTCCAAGTGTGGAAGCTTACCGGAGTAAACAGAACTCCTCGAAAAATCATCCCATTAACATTAGCAGTCATTAGGTAACCAGAATCAAATGCGCCGTCAACTTGTCCATGAACTTCAGCTCCAATCTAGGGATGAAAATTTCAAACAAAAATTTTTAATAACTAACTGACATTAGAGGAGTTGGTGGTTAAAGAATCTCTAGCAGAATTGATCTTACTTACCAAGTTTTGGAACTTTCGTGCCTCCAAGGATGTGGATTCTGTGCCTGAGCACTGCACTTCACATGCACCAGAACGAACTCCATTCCTACAGTGTTCTAGTTTTCTTTGATGGACATGTTCTGAAGATAATTTTACACCCTGAGAAGTAGAAGTCCTAGAGTTGACTCTTTGGGGATCTATTTGATTAATCGGAACATGGTTAGGCTGGGAATTACTAACATTAGAAATACGATGCATATATATAGGATGAACTGGAGAAAATGAGGAAGAAATATTTATTTTTTTAACGAGGGTCGGTTCTTGATCAGATTGGGTCGGAGACAAGTTCCGTGAGAACGAAAGACAATGCTCGTTAGGTTCGGGTTTCATATCATGCACCACTGAGTTACTCATTCTCCTCCTCTTAGGATGTAACATATCTCCTTGAAACAAAAGACATTTTCAGTAACTCATGACTTTTCAATGTTATTGAAGATAGAGGTAAGCAACATTCAGTTCGTTAAAACCCACCTGATCTGAAACGAAAAGAGCGTTCTGAGACGATTTCAAGTTCTTCAGCATCCTTCATAGATAAATCTTCTTTTTCACCAGAGAGAGCATTTTTGTGCTGCAAAAGATTGATATAATTAGCATATCCCTTTAGAACAAACCAGAGCTTACAAAATATGTTTTTAATTACAATCTTCTATTACCAAATTATTATGTGCTTCTCTAAAATACATTTTTCTTTCTCTGTGGTCAGAGTTTCTGAAAGAACAGCTTGTTGAGGAATCGACATAGCTCTGGGAATGTTCAACTCCTATCCGTAAAATAAGCAACTCGTTGAGAGGGCGCTCATCGTCTCCACACCTGCAATGTTAAGGCAACAAACAAAGAAAAATCCATAAGAAAAACTAAACGTTTGACGACATAAGAATTGATAATTATATCTTATTAAATTCCCACCCTCCGAAAATTGCTATGCCCAAGTTTGTGACAGTGGCTGTATGAGAAAACCTTCCTTGTGGTTTTGGCATACAAATGTCGAGTTGAATCCAGGATGATGTGATAACATCGAGTACCCAGACATCGTTGTAATATTGTTTTGTCCTTGACTCCACCAATGACATATACCTGCAGAGCACAGACATTAAACTAGCCATTACTACGTGAATATCTAAAGCAAATTCTTGCGTAGTATGATTTGTGTCAAGTCGACCTAAAAGTAACACTAGAGCGAAAAACACACAAAAAACTGTCTTCAAAGCACGTTTGGCTAAGATTGGTAAAACGTAAAAGTACTTTTTTGGAAAGTAAATAAAAATATACTTTCAAAAAAAGTAAGTTTATGATGAACGAAAATAAAAAAAAAAAAAAAAAAAAAAGTTAAAACTTATAAGAGCTCAAACTTGTGGCCAAAAAAATTACAAACTTCTAAACTTAGCAAGACATGTCATACTTACCTTTGTCCCTATGCTCACAGAAGCATGACCAGCTCGAGCACCAGGGTTTGGACCATGACAATCCAGCTGATAAGGAAATGAACACAACATTACCTTATAAAATTTCTTGAATAATTTAATTACTTACTTTTACTTTATTTTGCACGTCTAAAAAGAAAAAACAATTTAGTGGATGGAGTTTGTACCTTAGACCAAGTCAGTGTATTCATATCAAACACATTAACATCTCTTTGGTACCGATCCCCCGAGTCTCCACCATACACAAAAAATACGGTTACCCACAGCCACAGCACTATGACTATCTCGAGGCGCAGGTATATTATCCTGCACATCGAGGGATGTCCATCCCATAGTTTTTAAGTCCAAAACATGTAAATCATTTAAGTAATTTGACTCCCCTTCTCCACTACCCCCAAATATAACTAATTTCTCGTCACTGACAAGTGTAGCGGTGTGACTTTCACGAGAGGAAGGTGGATTTCCATGGCATTCAGGCTGAGTCCACTCTCTAGAATGGAGATCCAATATATACAAGTCGTTGACCTTCTTAAAACCATTAGTTCCTCCAAATACTATCATCTTGTGCCCAACAAGTACGGCGCTGTGGCTGTCTCGTGATCTTGGCCCCTGCCCTGTAGTCATGAGAATGTTCCATGTCATTGTCTCGAGATTACACACCAGAACATCACTGAAATGCACTCCCCCACGACATCCCTATAACGAAGTCATAAATGAGAAAAGAAAATTGATTAGGAGTGATTAGATATATAATTAGCATTACTTCCACAAATATTCTTCGCAGTACAATGATAAGTTATGGAAATTTCAAGCATTGCCTTGTTGACAATGTGAAGCCTAAATTATATAGTTGTCTTTACCACCTTTTTTGTTATAGTTCTGATGGGAAATAAACTTCTCCTTACAAAAATAAGATAAGAGAAAATTAAGCATTTATATGAAATCAATCTGTTGATTCAATGCCATATTAATTTTACGCAAAAGCAAAAAATCCAAAACCTTCTCACTTTCCAATGCTCAAATGTAGAAGTAAACATGAAAAATACCATCAGTTACTTCCAACAAAATCGTTTACCAATTGAGATGCGAGTGTTAGAACATCTCCAAGAAAATAATTTTAAGAGTTGATTCTTTAAAATAGAGCGCATATTTATGTTTAAAAACTTTCTTGGAGATACTCTTAGATTTTTTTATTTTTATTTTTTGAAGTTATTTGTCATGTCACTTAATTTATTTGATATGCATACTTAATGAAGCAAAGACTTGGCTATATGTCTATGCTAGCTGGTTCCAATCCAGTGAATATATACTTCTTTATATTAAAGTACTAAATTTAAAAAAAAAAAAAAAAAAATACTGTTCTGAGTACTGAACAATACTTTTAACAACTATGCTACATGTACACACAATTCCCTACACAATCCCTTACACCCCCCTCACATGGAGGGGGGCCCACAAATATTTTATTATGTGTGGGCCCCCCTCCATGTGAGGGGGGTGTAAGGGATTGTGTGGGGGATTGTGTACAAATAGTTTTATTCTACTTTTAATACATGTTTGGAAGGGTCCACACATTAGAGAAAGAAAGAGTTAAAATTCTATCTATTAGCCGGCACTTTGTAGAACCAGCAGTGTATATCAGTATCAACAAATTAACATCATACAGCATTGTCTTTCCTGTCATTATGTTAGTGCACCATGTTTGGCTAAGCTTAAAAGGTTTACTTATAAGTAATTAAGATTGCTTTAAAATTAATTAAAAAAAAAAAACAGTAACGTTCAATATTGGAAATAAATTACTTAAAAATTTACTACTTTCATTAAGTAACATATATTAATTAAACTTTGGCCGGGCGGGGTAACCTAAACATAATATACCAGAAAACATAGATAACTTAAATATTCAACTGCACTTTTGCAAACTAGAAATCAAAGGTATTCCAAGCATACAAAGAAAGAAATTATACAAAACTATGAAGGAACTAATTACCAAAACAAAAAATGGAAAAATACAATTGCATTGCTGAACCTTTATATATCTTAAGCAAAACTAATCAGAATAAAAAAACCTCAAGTTTGTTATGCCCGCAGCAGCTAAGAAAAAGAAAATGGACCAAAAATTCCAAAAAACTTTACTGATTTCTTGGGGCAAAAAAAATACTTCAGTAACACAGTTCTATATGATTGGACCATCCACTCAAATCACGAAGTGGGGATGGGGATGGCAGATGAATAAAGTGCAACTTAGAATGAAAACAGGAGAAACTTGCAAAACGTTTCTTCTTGAAGAAAGAATAAGAAAGCTTTTTTATTTTCCCTACAGATTATGAGAGAATTCAAATCACAAAAAGTGGTAAAACCTAAATTCCATCGAAGAAAGTGATAATGTTTTCATGCCAAAATTAACCATAAGAACCAACTTTGAATATAAAGAGAGAGAGAGAGAGAGAGAGAGAGAGAAAAGATCATATCTTCATGCAAAATCTTGAAAAAGTAAAACGAAAATAATTTTAGAAAAAATTAAAGTGATGTTACCCCAAAGATGTAGATTAATCCATTAAAATAGCAAGCAGAATGCCCCCATCTCTCAGAAGGATTGGCGCCAGACACTTTTGGATACATCCACATTGCCTTCTTTATTAAGACTTCACATTCCCAAGAACCCATTTTTTTCTCCCCCTTAATTTCTCTGTCTCTCTGTGTTTATGTGTGTTCTAGTGTTTAAGACTGAGTTAAATTCAAGTCCAGTGCACACTGCACATGTAAGTTGACAAGGTAGAAGGGGAGAGAGAGAGAGAAATAAAGGGGTCAAATTGGAAAAGACATGAATAAGGCAAGTGACATATCAACTATCAAAATCAACAGACATGAAAAGATGCGTGCCTTCAAGTCCAAATCACTGTGTCACCAACATCAAAACACAAGCCGAAACCTACTTTTTATTATTTTATATACAAACCTATATACTTGTTTAAGCCCGATTTGATATACATCATTTATAAAATGATAATGAAAAATATTGTCGGACTCCACGTAAAAGATGTAAAGTAAAAAATGGTGGCTGAATGTGATGAATAACGTTAATTTTTATGGAAAAAAAATAAAAATCAAACAGGACTTTAGACTTCATTTTAATGAGATTTTTGATTAATCCAAAATCAAATAATGATCTACTCCAACAAATTTTTTTTTATAGATTTTGCTATAAAGATGAAATTTCTTGTAATATTTGTTGTGCATGTTTGGTGAAACTTAAAAAGAAAAAGAGTAACATGAAAAAAGTTTAGAAATAGAAATTTAATTACAATATTCAACTTGTTTAGAAGCTTAGCTCTCTCCGCCCAAGCATGCTTAAAAAGTATATTTGGGGGATTTGTTTTAAGGATAAACTTCAAAATTATTGTTACTGTTGACTTATTTTTAGTGTTAGCCACATTAAAAATAAAATCCATATTTATTGTTTATCTTTAAGTTTTACAATTTGCTCACCAACTTCTAAGGCTAGAAAATAAAAAATTAATAAACAGTTGATTGCGGAGTGTGTGAGACAAAGAGAGTTTTCTTTGTTGTTATCCATGTCTAACGTTTGCTTCTTCACTTTCCTCAGTTGTCTTGCTGAAAATGATGGACTAAGGAAGCATTGAACTGTGGGAAATGATGAAACTGTCTGCCTTTTCTATTTGTTAATTTCCCCTTTCTCTGGGGGAACTTGTGGAGAGATAGATACGTTAAGATGTAAACCACCTCTCCTGTCTTAATGGGTAGGATAAAAAAATTTCACCGTTGACGTGGTAAGAGAATCTAGTTATGATTATTTGAAACGATCATAAATTCAATAATAATGTTATTCATAGTGAAGACTATCTGTAGTCACCATACACGACATACATGATTACCACATTAATGTATCAAATAACAAATCGTCATATATATGCCATGACTATCAATAATTTTTACTATGAATAACATTACTCTAAATTCAAAGAACATAATTAAAGTTCTCTTACCATGTCAACAATGTGAAAATTTTATCCTACCCATTGAGAACGAGAAATCAATTCTAAAAATGTAAATACAAGTGAAAATTTTGATTTCACATCTACTATTCTACATAATACATTATTTCAAAAGTGACATGAGAGATGTGAAATGTATAATCAAAATTTTAAGCAAAAAATTCTATCAAAATAGATTATTAAAGTAATATCACTTATTATACAATGTTAAGGTCTAAATTCTTGATAAATGATATGAAAAAATACAAAACCTTGAATTCAAGAACCAGAAACTATGAGTGTGTTTGATGTTGATTTTAATGAGAATAGAATTTTTGGAATAGTAATAGATGGAAGAATGTGTGGTGAAAAAATTATGAAAAGTTTTAGATTTGTGTGTAATATTATTTTATTTGAAAAATGTGTGGTTGAAATAAAGAAAGAGAAAAAAATGAGAATGAGAATGTAATGGAATGGGGGCCAAACAGGGCCATATATATTTTGTCACATTTTATTTTTTTTTATGTATTTTCAGTAAATCTTGGGATTGATGTGAGAGAGTCTGTGCAACAACACAATTATCAAGGTAGTTTTTGAAGTGGATCAAGAAATGTATCTTCTCAAGGTTTTTGTAGGAAGCGTGGGGCTTTGTGTTTTGCAAATTCTTTTTTTAGTTGTGGGAAAATGGAATGGGTCTTTTTCCCTCAAATGGTCAGAAATTTTCTTGGAATAGGATCTTCCCACAAATCTCGTTCCCCATGAATCCATATAATATAAAATCAATTTCTCAAGTTCTTAAATTTCTAGGTTACATCCATCAACTTCAAGGCCAATCAACTTTTCTTTTTAATTTAGTATTTTCCATTACTCATCATCACATTACTTGAAGTATGCGAAAAGAAACACTCCTCTTAAAATGTATATCGAACATCAATCTACACTTACTTATTTTTCAGCCGATTATTTCTATTTTAATTTTTTCTCAAAACATATCTAAATTTCACATGTTATATTAATCGAATGAACGTGAAAAGGTTGTAATACTCCTACTCTATACAAGACATTCTATTGTAAAAGAATAAGCTTGAATTATGTCCCCCGAAGAAATTCAAATGTGTCAAATTTTTCGCTTCTTCAATACATTTTTCTATGACTCATACGCCTAGGTATCCTTCATTTATTTAAAAGATGTGATATGCCAGTGTATCAAAAAAATGTATTAGACACTAAAGAACATCAAGTTCAAAATAACGGACCTCAACGCAATTCTCAAATAGTAACCTTGCTTTGAAGCAATGACTCGAGCTTACTCTGCCACTTGTATAGTGAACTTATGAAGGCAAAATATTTACCATTTGTTTGAGCCTCATTTTATCCAAAACATATTTTAGAATAGTAGATTGGAGAATGTGATGTTAAAAAATTAAAAAAAAATTAGATTTATGTGTAATATTATTATTATTTTTTGAAAATTTTATAAAGAGAATTATGACAAAATTGGAGATGCTTATGATTCTCTATTTATTGTCTCTGTCCTTCAACTCAAGACCACAGGAAATAAAGAAACCCAACTCCCCAAAATCACAATCTAAAGGGTGTGAAAATCATCATTTCTAAAGAAACTGTTTATTTTGCATGCCAATACAAATCTAGTGATCCTTTTCACCAAGTATCCCATTAGTACCAACAGTATCACTATTAAAAACAGTATTATTTTCACTTTCCAAAAAACAAAAAATAAAAATTGTAATTTTAGAGAGAGAGAGAGAGAGAGCACGCGACAAACACGGGCGGAGTTTTGAGGGAGAATTGGCGGTAGTGGCGTAGAGCATAGATTCACGTGGCTTACTGTCTTTTCCTTTTCCTTTGTAACTTGAAATTTTCTTTTTCTTTTCTTAGTTGTTTGATTGGAAAGAAAGGAAAGGAAATGAAAATTGAAAGACATCTATCTAATCAAGGGTAAAGTAGAGGGAAAATTAATTTATAGGAAAAGGAAAAATATATTAAAAAAATGAAATATAAACTTGTTCATTAACAATTATAGTTCTCTGGGCTATGGTAACCTACATATTGACCTAAGGGATGACATATCTCTTACACATGAGAAAAAAAATATTATTTTATTCAAGTGGGACCCTCACTTCTATGTGAGGGGGATATCAATCTTTAAGTCATCCCTTAAATTCGTTTAGCATTATTCTAATTCCCTAATGATCAACGAAATAAAAGATGGTATACAATGAAACCCCGTTTATTTCCAAATTAATCATTCATAAAAATGAAAAATATGACAATTATAAAATACATATAATCACCATTTTTTTTTACTTTTCATCTCTTGTGTGGAGTTTATAAAGACTATATTTTTTATTTTCATTCTACAAATAATGAGAATCAAATGGGACGTCAATCTCTTTTTGAAAGAAATTCGGAGAAGTACTAGCAAAAAAAAAAAAAAAAAAATATGTGTCACTTAGATTTTTTTTTTTTTTTTTTGGAAGGGATACAAAGCAGCAAGTGTCAATACCTATTTCTTTCAAAAGTGCTACAATATCTTGCAAAAGTAAAGGATTCGAGGATAGGGAGGAAAAATATTGGAAAGTCAGCACCACCCCTTGCTGTTAATAAGGTTTTTGAATAAAGTCGCTAAAACGAAGAAAGTTTATGTTTAATAAAAAAAAAAGGGGAAAATGCTTTACTTTTCGCATCATATCTCAATTTACTTAAAATTTTGAAGAAACTATTACATACGGAGAAATTATATTTTCGAGTATATAATGAATTTTTTAATTTATTTCAACATCGAATATTTTATACGTTTGATTATATTTTTTTCTTAAAAAAAGAAAACCACTTTTTCTCTAGGATATTGAGAAAAAATCATTTACACTCACTGTACTAAATTAGAAGCGGAAGATAGATCTATAGAAACTTGAGCGAGACATACACGTGTATGTATGTAGAAAAAAACCAACTTGATGGTAAAGAAGAAAAAGAATAGTGTTTCTTTACTTCTTCAAGTGACCATAAAAATGAAAAATAGATAAATCGCCTTGAAAAATACAATCAAACTCAGAGCGCATTTAACCGTGCTTATAAAAACATTTTTTATATGTTTATTTGGGTATTACATATTTGCTTAATTAGGGTAAAACGTGCAGTTGATTGATCATTAACAGAAGAAAAAGAATAATGTTTCTTTACATGAAATAAGAAAAAAAAATCAATTAATGTATCATTTATCCTTCTCCATTTCGAAAAGAAACCCGAATAAATCACATATACAAATATTTCTTTATGAAATGAAAAAAATAAAAAAATAAATAAAAATCTATCAATGAATAGTCTAGCATTGAAAGTAACCAAGAATGGTAATGTGAAAGAAAAGAATGAAATTGAAAATTGAAAGACATGTATTCAATCAAGAAACAGTTTTGACAGATTGATGTTAGGTTTCCCATATAATAATGTTTGTAGGTGGCATGACACAACAAACCATAGCATTGGATGACAAGTTGTAAAGATTATACTAATTTTTTAACTTGTTTTTGCAATTTTTCTTGGAATCTTAGGGCCATACAACAGCGTAACGGGTACGTGAAGTTGACTCTCTATTTGAAACCCAGAATGGATTGAAAATGCCACCTTATATAATTTAACTACCATTCTAATTGTGCAAAACGAAGCACACTTTCTAACTTGGAAACTCTACAAAGGAAAGTTAGGTTAAAGAGATGTTTACATATTTGGAATCATCTAGATACGCTCAATTTCCATGGAAACAAGACATGCTATGGAATTATAATATGAATTTTGTGGTTCCATTGATTATGGTGTTAGAAAAAATGGTTAATGGGCTGACTTTGGAGCTAATTTTGAGCAGGACCCGCTTGGCTATTTTGGAGATGAAAGTTGGTTTGAGTTCTCCTCCGTGAATACATCGAAACCATATACTTACTTGTCAAAATTGATGCTCGGATGAATGACAAATTGAGATTCAAAGTGTGTCACTTGAAAGGAGTTATGTTGGTAGGAAAATGTAAAATAACATTTGTCCCACATAGGAAATTTATGAAAAACTCCAAAATTTATTATCAATGACTTTTTGACAACTTTGGGACTCAATAAATAAGAACCATTTCCTGCAATCCAAAAACACACAAAAAACAACATTCATCTGCATCATATAACTTTCTGTCTTTTTATTCTGTTCGGGTCTTGTAGTGGTGATATAGTTCGGACACTAACTCAGTTCACTGAAACAAAACCTGTGGTGGTCGAATTTTGCTGGTTTACCGTTGTATCCTATGAAGCAGACGCTCGATTCATACCTCAAGCAGGTACCATGAGGGGCGAATCTATTTTAATAAAACAATGTGCTACACAGGTCTCGGTTTGAGATTTCTATTATTGTAATTTCAATAATTTGTTATGTTGTTTACTGCTATTCAATAATTTGTATTTTCGATATAAAGATCGATAAAATTTGTCCTACATATAGTAGTGTCAAAATAAGTGAGGCTATCCGAAATATGAGAATTGACATTTCAAAAAGTATGCATGTGCTAACTGGCAATATAGGCAAATAAGAATAAACAAATAAATTTGGAATGGAAAGCATAAATACAATAATAAATTTGACAAGTTGGTCCATCTCAAATTGACCAACCTTAGGGTTGAGAATGGCTTCTAAGAAATGTTGAGACGTGTAAAGCTCACAACTAACTAATTATGAAAGATCAAATATAATGCAATAAAAAGAACGAAATTGTGAAAAATATAGGATGTATCACATTCTACCCATTTAGCATCTCGTGAGTTTAAATGATGCTTTCATTCTACAAGTCTCTTTGTTATTATTCTATTATTTCAAATAAGGATGGCACGGGAACATGATTTCCACTCCAAACACCTAAACTCGAGTCTTATTTTGGTTTTATGGTTTTAAAATAAATCATATTTTAAAAAAATTAACAAATTAAATAAATGGGTAAATAGGACTATGAACAAAAATATTCTAATTCCTTCCTAGCCTCCTTAGAATCCCCGTGCGAGGCAAAGATTCGAAGGACCACTCCAATCCTACCTCGTCCCATTGTCATTTCTAATTTTATAAAATATTTGCAATGTTGGAAATAAAAATCGAGACCGTCCAGCTTTATTTCAATGGCTTGTCTAACCAGCTTTACTACATAAGACTAGACATACACTCACAAAACCTCGTTGTTTTTCAATATTTTTTAGGTGTGTCCAATTCAAAATATAAACATGTCCTATATGTTTATAGTAATTAAGAAGGCCTAATTAAAATAAAACTATATTTCAATACTTTCCAAACCAGACCATAGAAATAATAATTGCCCTCAAATGTTATCCTCTTTTTATTCAAATGAACAACATTGCGAGGTCTACCGAATAAAGTTCATATATGCCATCTACTCAAATACATAACTATTGGCGAAAGTCAAACTTTCTAGTTCTAGAATACAATCCCATTGATCTCAGGATTCTAGTTCTAGTACAATTCCAATGACCTTTGGTTTCTAGTCTAGTACAATACCATTAATCTTGAGATTAAGTTCTGTAATTTGTAACTATCATATTTTGTAGTTACCTGATTACTTAATTTTAGGAATGTACCTAGACATGTAATATACCTAGTTTGTACATGTTAGGATTTAATTGTATTGGCAATTGTTTAGACAACATGACTAATATAAAAAGTTGTAAAAGTCAAGGAGTACATTGGAATGTTATATAGATGAACCAAGTATCTTAGAGTTCAAGTTTGAAATAAGAAGGAAAGAGTCGTCGGATTTACGCTAGTTTGTCGCTTATCTGATGCTCTAGCGGAAAAAATAGAAATATTGTCGTCCACCTGTCGTTCAACTCTCGCTCGGGCAACACACCGATCGCTTGTTGCTAGCTTGGCGCTCGACAAGCAAGCGATGATGTTACGCGTAAAATCCAAATTCACATTTTTTAAGAGTTTTATCCAACACGTGCTACCTAAATGACTTCTATTATATATAACCAAGTCCTGACATGTTATGTGTGTGGTTGTTTATTATATTAATTTGTCATATCATATTTCTGAGATCTAAAAATACATAGAAACCTTGAAATTAATCTTTTGATTTTTTAAATCATTCAACCACAACTTTGGAAAAACATCAAATTCACGTAATTCAAAACACCCACTTCCTATACACATACAAAAAAAATATTTTCTCAATAACTTTTAGAGATTGCTGAAGATTGAGAAATGTTGGACTAGAAGCACATGAAGAATATAAGAACAAGGTATTTTTGGTGATCCACGTGAGAGACAATTCCCGAAGATCGAGAATATGTGTGAGTGAAGCACATTCAAGCGAGTCTTGGATATTGTAGGAATTAGATCAACGAATCTAGCAGATTTTCTAGGCTAAATTATACTATAAGTTCATATTGTCTATAGTGAAGGTTACTGGCTTAATCCCGGAGTTTTTACTCAGTTGAATTTTATTCGTCAACATATTTTGTGTTGTTTATTGCTTTCATATTATTGATCGTGCATTCAAACCATATGATAATTTGACGTGATTGATTAATTAACTAGAAACAATTAAAAAGTGACATGTTGCTTTTAATAGTATAATTCTGCACGTTTGGTCAAAATAAATTGATTAAATCTAAACTTTAAAGTGGTATCAGAGCCTAAATTCGATTTCAGACCCTATTTTTCTAGATGATTAGTTCATTACCCATCCTATCATATTTCGATGGCAGTAACTAAGTGTATTGGAAAATTAGAATGAGAGTCTTCCTAAAATCGATAGATGAGCGTATTTGGTTAAGTATAGAGATTGGTTGGATGACCCCCATCTAGCACTGTTAATGGTATCATCACCCACACTCCTATTGCTAATTGGTTGAAATCTAATTTAGATGAATACAATTGGAATAGTAAATTCTACATTCTTTATTTATACTAGTGTCCCTTGAAGAATTTATGTGAATATCTATGTGTGAGGTTGCTAAAGAGGTTTGTGATATTTTACAGGCTACACATGAGGGAACTCAAGCAGTAAAGAACTCCAAGTTACAGGTGTTAACCATTAGATTTGAAGAGATTAGGATGAAAGAAAATGAGACATTTGATGATTTCTATACGAGCTTGAATGACATAGTTAATTCTAACTTCAACCTAAGTGAGAAAATTCCCGAGCTTGAGATTGTTAGAAAAATCCTTAGATCGTTACTTGTGAAATGTAGACCTAAAATCACGGCTATAGAAGAGAGTAAGGACATAGATGCTATTAAGCTTGAAGAATTGGTTGGATCTTTCCAAACTTATGAACTAACATTAGCTAAACTTACAAAAAAAATAAGTCTTTGACCTTGAACACTGTTAAGGATAACTGTAATGAGTCTTTTGATTCAGAGTCACCTAACGATGAGTAGATAGCTTATTTTGCTAAAAAAACTTGAAAAAAAAATTTAGAAATAAGAAAAAGCCTCAAAAGAGAAACATAGGTGTTCCAAGTGAGTCTAGAAATAGATCTTAATCCGTGAGATATCATAAGTTTCAACGATTTGGTTATTAAATGAGTAAGTACCCTAACAGTAAGAGAAATAAGGATAAAGCTATGAATGTTACTCTTACTGATGACGAGTCTAACTCGGATAATCAAAGTGAGAGGTCTACTCAGAATGAAAACAAGAAATATATGGCCTTCAATGCCACTACAAGGATTATGAGTGAATATGATAAGAAGAGTGAGAAGGTTGTGGATGTAGATAGTGGTTAGCAATCTGAGGAGAATTCTGAAGATGGGGAAGACATACATGAGGCTTATAATAATTATATAAGGAGAGTATTAGGATATTGACTACCAATAAAGTCTTATGTATGAAAGTTAAATATCTTGAGTTAGAGAAAGAAAAACTAACAGCTAACCTTAAAAAATCTACCTTATCTCTGAGTAAGTTGAACTCTATCAATGAATCCTTAGATACTTAGGTTAAGAATCTTATTCGTGATCTTGAGGAGTCCTCTGAAAGACTTAGTGAGTTGAACGTTGTGAATGAGTCTTTAGAAAAAATGATTAAGACCCTTATGAGTGATCTTGAAGATTTCAACACCCAACTCTTTGCATTCTCCAGTGGTTCATTGAAGCTTGATAACATTTTAGGAATGAGTAAGCCTACTGGCAATAAGAGAGGTCTGTGATATAAGGAGAATGATCACAATGCTGTTAGTATTTCATGACCATTTTTGTCTCTGCCATTGACCAGCCAAAGTACTTTCCTAACCATGGACCCAAGAATAAGGAAATCATAGGACGAAGACAGACAAAGTAGGACCTACCAACTTAGGAATAGAAATCAGCGACCACATAATCGTGGTCCTAGTTTTATCCCTACTTGTTTCAATTCTGGTGAATTAGGACATATGAGTCCTGGTTGTTATAAATTCCTGAACGAAAATAGAAATCAGAACTTAAATAGAAATAAGAATCATCATCTTGATAGTCAGATTGACTTCCTCACTAATCAGGTGAGTCAATTGACCGAGGTAATGACACAATTGACTAGGATTAATTCTTCCACTAGGCAAGTTTGGATGAAGAATAATGACCTAATTTTTTTTTAAACAGATAAGGTGCTCTTAAGGTAAGAGTGTTTGTATACTTAACTTATTAGATATTTATGGTGCACACTTGTTCTTATTCACTGTGATTTATTCATTATTATATCCATCTCATTTTTGTGTTTGTTTTATAGGTGGTTGATTCATGTATGTGCATCTTCATCAGGTTTACATTGGCACATGTATATTTTTTTGTGTTGAATATTTTTTATTTTTATTTTGTGTGATTGAAGCATTCATTTAAAAAAAAAGATGGGAATTTTTTTAAAAAAAACTACAGCATGATATATAATATACTTGAACTTGTGATTTGTAACCAAGTATGAGTTTAATTGATGTGTTATTGCATATTTTCCATTACTTGCTTAGATTTTTATGAATTACTTAGTACATGTTTCTTCATGTATCATCTGCACTACACACACTATGATATTGTGAGCGAGACTTGACCGCGTGTGTGATATTTGTGATAGCAGTCACATGTTGGTAAGGTGCTTTTGAAAATGAATTGACCTTATTTTTGTAGACTTACGCTAAAGTATGCTCCATTGAAAGAAAAAGCTCAATATCTTATGCTCTTCTTCGAAACCTATGTGACTTGAACAATTAAGTTTGAGGGGTTTCTCATAATTTGGTGTCTATGATCAACTTATTTGGGTGAACTGATCTAAAGCTTGTTACAGTGGTTATCTTAGTTGCTTAATGGAGAAGAGCCTGCACATAAGATATAAAAAAAATTGAAAAAAATTGACGAATTTGAAAATATAGATATTGTGTAATATATATATACACTCAAAGTCAGTGGGAGAAAAGAATAATATACATGCAAAATGAGAAATGAGCTTCCGTTATAGGTTCTATATGCTCTTATTGATTTGACTTTCATAAGTAGATGGATAAACTTATTGACAGTTATGTTTAGCATATCATTTCTCACAAAATTAAGGTTTGAAGTCATATTTACAAATTATTAGTAGCACTTTATACATATGAGTCACCTATACAACTTACTCTATTTTAACTTGAATTGAGTATGTGAGAAAGTTTACTGGTCATTAATTATGTTTGTGCATGCTATCAACTGCATCTTTGAGTTATTACATATTGATGTTTTATGTGTATTTGATACATTTTCCTTAGTCATTTGTGAAAAAAAAAAATGGGGGGGAGAGATTTGATTTTGAGTTGAGAGTTAGCTGCAATTTATGGAGAGTTTGCAATAAGGGGAAGAGATGATAGTATCTTTCATTCATGATATTCCATATCATAAGGCATAACTTATTTGAGTTTTTATGTTGGTGGTATTAGTGTTTTAGTTTGTGTTTTGATTAACATTAACATTACTATTACTTATTAATCTAGCTAGCATATTTATAATAGTAGGTTTCAACTGTTATATTTTCTGTATCACGTGCTTTTACACTTGATATTTGATTTGTTGATTTCAAGAAACAGGTTTACAATGAATGCAAGAGACGGACATTCAGTTTGAGTTTAGGTAGATTAGTTTTTGTTTTTATTTTCTTGACTTGTATTTATAGTTTTGACTGTTAATTGGAATGTTATATAGATAAACTAGGTATCTAGGGTCTAAGTTTGGAACAAAAAGAAAAGAGTCGTCGAATTTACACTAACCTATAGACTATATGATGCTTGAGCGGAAAAATTAGAAACATTGTCACCTAACTCTCGCTCGAGCTACACATGGGTCTCTCGCTTGTCGCTAGCTTGTTGCTTGACAAGCGAGTGACGGTGTTACATGTAAAATCATAGTTCGTGTTTTTCAAGAGTTTTATGTGACCCATGCTATCTAAATAGCTTCTACTATATATACCCAAGTCCTGACACATTATGTGTATGGTTGTTCATTATATTACTTTGTCATATTATATTTCTGAGATCTAAGATCATATTCAAACCCTGAGATTAATCATTTAATTCTTGAGATCATTTAATCACAACTTTGGGAAAATATCAAATTCACGTAATCCAAAACACACACTTCCTATACACGTACATGAATGTACTTTTTCAATAACTTTCAGAGGTTGTTGAAGATTGAGTAATGTTGAACCAGAAGCACAAGAAGAGTACAAGAACGAGGCGCTCTTTGTGATCCACAAAAGATAGACAATTCCAGAAGATCAAAACAGATGTGAGTAAAGCACGTTCTAGTAGGTATTGGAGATTGCAGGAATTAGATCAGCGAGTATAGTGAGTTTTCTAGGCTGGACCATATTGTAAGTTCATATTTTTTTATAGTGAAGGTTACTGGTTTGGTCCTAGAGTTTTTACCCAGTTAAATTTTCTCCGTCAACATATTTTGTGTTGTTTATTACTTTCGAATTATTGATTATGGCATTCAAACCATAAAATAATTTGACATGATTGATTAACTATCTAGAAACAATTAAAAAATAACTTGTTGCTTTTAATTATATAATTTAGGATGTTGGGTCAAAATAAATTGACTAAATCTAAATTTTCAATACATAAATCTATTAATTATCAATGAAAAAGTATGACAGAAATTTCTCCTGAATTTCTTTATTGTATTAGAGCCAGGTTAATCAATATGTCCTTCATCTGTTTTGAACTTTTATAATTACCTTCATCAACTTTCATTGCTGTAATTTTTATGTCCTCTTTAGTTTTCTAAAAAAATCATCTATTTTTAAAAAAAAAAAAAAAAATTCATTACCATGTCTTCCTTATCCAAGCCCTTCAAAGTTATTGTATATTTTGAGACTGTCCCAAAGTTCATTCAAATGAACTCGAAAGTATTCAAGCTGCCTATCACCTCAACAGAAGGAATCACATGATTTAGTCTCAAGTAGTTAGCACAAAACTCAAGGAAAAAAAAGGAAAACTACAGCACTTGCTTGAACCAACACTAGGCATGGATAATCCCAAATATAAGGTGTATGATATTGAATACTCTTTAATCAAGCCATGGTTAAGACTTAAGAGATTCAATGCACCTAAAAGTAAGTGGAAATTGCATGTTTTTGACAATTGCAAAGGAGATTTGGAAAACTATGAAGCAAACATATTCTAAAATAAAGGACACTGCCTTGGTCTTTGAAATAACGACAGAGATTCATTCAACTAAGCAAGGTGTCGATCATTGAGAATTACAATACTCTGAATACCTCATGACTTGAACTCGATTACTATCATAACATTAATATGAAGTGCGTTGATTATGCCTTTTTATTATTAATATGAACTGCACTGAAGATGCCTTTTTATTATTTAAGTTCATCAAAGGGAAAGGATCTACGAATTTTTTCCAGGATTACGCATGGAATTTGTTCCCAGTACGAGTTCGAGTTCGAGTTCGAGTTGAAGTCCAATTCATGGGAAAAGAAGAACTACCACCTCTTAATGAGGTCTTTGTTGTAATCAGATGAGATGAGAGGAGATGAAAGGAAGGAGATCAGTTATGATAGAGGCCATGACCTTCAAACAAAAAGGATCTGCTTTATTGTCCACCATCGAGGCCTCCAAACTCTAAGGATTTGCCTTATTATCTACTAATAAGCACGTGAACAGCTAAAATTATTACCAATTAAAGCAAATCAATTGTGATTGGTCCAAGAGTAATGATTTATTTTGTAATTATTGTAATAAGTCAGGACATAAGAAAGAAGATGGCTGGAAATTGAAAGGGAACACACAATCAGACAGAAAGTACAACAAAAACTATTATGATAACAACTTTTAGGCAAATTTTAAGAATCAAAAGCAATAGAATAGACATGAAAATGTAGTTATTAGAAAGGATGCATCGAAACAATAAGAATTTCTTATGTTCAACGATACGGAGGTTGAAAAAAATCCAAAACTACTCACTATAAAAGTCAAGCCGACTGGTTCATATTCCTCTGCAAATATAGGTACCTATTCAGTCCACACACACACACACTCTCTCTCTCTCTCTCTCTCTCTCGTAGCAAAGCATAGGTAATAGTTTCAGAAGCCACGGATCACATGACCAACTCACCATCTCAATTTTCTACATACATGCCATGTTCTGGACATTAGAAGATTCGAGTGGCAGATGGAACTCTAGTTTCTATTGCAGGAACATGAACTATTTCAATCACTCCATCTATTACTCTTAAATCAATAATTCATGTGCCTAAACTATCTACGTGTTGAATTGTGACTCAAATTCTATTGAAGTTAAGAGTCTTATTTGGTTTGGAGAAGGATAAATATGTTTTATGGACCGGGACAAAACTTATAGCATTTTCGCTAGAGAGTTCATCACTCGACCTTCGCCTGTCTGTCGCTCGAGCGACGTCGAGTGAAGGTGTTACCTCGTTTTGCGTGTTTTACTCACGTTTGGTCTCCTATTTATCTACATCTTGTTTTTAGGGTTTCATACAAATACAATTCGGCGTGTACTGTCTCCATAATCACATTAGAATAACAGTATTGTTAAGTTCATTGTATTATTTCTATATTGGTTATTCAATAAACATCGATTTCTCTACTAGTTCTTCTTCTATTTTTTTACTTTAATCTTGTTGGTATAGTTGTGATCTTCTATATTTCATATTGTCATTAATCTCAACTCTTGCAAATGAGGCGATTTTTCCAACAAGTGGTATCAGAGCAAGGCTATAGGTTCTTAGTGATTTGATTGAAATTTTTCAGAGATGACTTCATTGAAATATGATATTTTCCTACTGGATCTCAATACAAGGTTTCGCTATGGCAAGTAAAGATGAGGGATATTTTGGCTCAGATGGACTTAGACGATGCTCTGCTGGGTTTTGATAAAATGTTAGCAAATTGGACAACAGAGGAGAAACAACAGAAGGACGGAAATGCTTTATTGCAGATTCATCTTCATCTATCCAATAATATTCTGCAGGATGTCTTGAAGGAGAAAACGTCGGTTGCTTTGTGGTTGAAATTGGAGCAGTTATGCATGAACAAAAGTCTCACGAGCAAATTGCATCTAAATCAAATATTGTATTCCCATCGCATGGTAGAAGGAGGATCATTGGAAGACCACTTGGCTGTGTTTAAGGAAATTGTTGCATGTTTGGAAACATTGGAGGTCAAGTATGATGAGGAGGATCTAGCCTTGATCATGTTATGTTCGCTGTCCGCTTCTTATTCGTCGTTTAGGAACACAATCTTGTACAGTCGTGATACAGTGACCATTGAAGATGCCTATGATGCTTTATTCTCAAAGGAGAAAATGAAACATCTGGTTAGAGCTACATATAGGGATGAAGATGCTCTGGTTTCTCATGGTGATCGATGGAGAGGTAGACCGAAAGTGAACTTCAGCAATAAATATTGCTTCTATTGTAAGAAGAAATGACACAGCAAGAGAGATTGCGAGAAGTTGAAGAATATGGGTGATTCGACTGCAAATCATGGGAAACAATAATTCGGACGAGGCCAATATAGTTGAGAACTATTTCAATGATAAAGATCTTTTGGCAATTTCTGACGTGGAATCCAAAACTGACGATGAATGGATTTTAGATACAACTTGTGTTCCATATGTGTCCCAATCGGGATTTGTTTGAAGCGTATGAGATAGTGACATAATGTGTCATTGTTATGGGAAACAACGAATCTTGTCGGGTAGATGGTATTGAGAGAGTCAAATTGAAGCTGGTAGATGGAACATGTAGAACACTTGATCACATTCGACATATTCCAGATTTGAAGAAGAATCTCATTTCATTGAGTGCTCTTGATTCGAAGGGTTATGAGTTCTCTGAAGCACGTGGAGTCTTGAAGGTTCGAAAGGGTGTCCGGATTGTATTAGAGAGACGAAAGAAGTCTCAGTTATATGTTCGCTGAAAAATGTACCGCAAGCGCACAGATTGTGAACAAGTAATATAGTGGACTTTTTGAGTCCGAATATCGATCCCACGAGGAATGTTACATTGAAGTTACGTACTCTAATCGATTTTAGTTCTAACAACGACTGACGCACACACACAATTAATATTGAAATTAAATTATAAACTAATAACTATAAAACTAAACTAACAAACTAAAAAGACGTAGTTGCATCTTTGATTTGAAAAGCGGTTGGAATTTATGATTTCACTTAACCTTTATTTCATTAACATCAATTCAATAACGTACATGCAAATTACCAAAATACATAGTTAGACTCGATTCTCCAATTTTAGTCAATAACCTCTTTCGAGTGATATTGACCATATTGATTTAGTTATCCACAAATCTATATGCAAATAAAAACATAACCAAAGCATTAAATTATTGTGAGAATACTCAACGGGTCACATAAGGTAGATGTCTATTTCTAGATCATCTAAACGCGTATAATCGGAACCATACAAACCTATGGTATCAATTATTTCGGTCTAGCAAGTGCAACTATTTTTCAATAATTGTCCAAACAACCTAACCACAACATCTAATGATCAAGTAAATGAAGTGATTTTAAACTAATAATCAATACACCATTATTTTGATAACAAATGCATTTCTAACAACATATATCAATATTAATGAAATTAAAGTTAAGATTCAACATAAACTCCAACACAAATATATTTAACTCATTTTATAAAAGTGATAACAAAGAGATTCTTAATACAATACATATCAAACTTGGTAAATAATGAAAATAAACAAAGATAAAGATAAAACCCTTGTAGTTTGGCTTTGTTTTCTCCACTTTCACCAAAATTTCTTCTTGTTATCTCCTTGCTCCATTGGATTTCTTCTCAAAATGAGTTAATTAAACAAAGAAACAACAACGAAATAAAAATAAAAGAAAGAAAAATAAAAATAAAAAATAAAAAGAAAAGAAAGAGAGAAAAACGTGAAAGAGGGAGAGAGGAGAGAGAGTTGGCTTGGTTTCATGTATTTATAGGTAGATATTTAGGATATTTAATAGTTTAATAATATAATTAAGATATTATAGGATATTTAGTATATTTTATAATATAATATAGATATTATAGGATATTTTATAATTATTTATAATATATATTAGATAATACTAGAGAAATAGATAAATATCTAGTAATAAACAAAGCAAAAATAATCAAAACTTTGACCAAAAACTCGTGAAGGAAGTTTTAAACCGCCATTGATTTTTAACTCTATGCGGCTGCATAGTTCAATCCTATGCGGTCGCATAGAAGAGAAATTTAATCAATTTGACGTCTCGACTTTATCCATGCGGCCGCATGGTTATAATCCATGCGGTCGCATGGTTCTTCCACAATTTGCAGCTCAGGTCCTTGAATATTTGCACGCCAGGTCCCTCATTTTTTAACTTGTACAATTTGGTTCTCGGATTTTGATCTTCATTACAATTAGGCCCTTCCAAAATTGCACTTTAAGTCCTTCATTTTTATGGCTCGTGCAATTTGGTCCTCCATAAATTGCACTCCAAGTCCTTGAACTTTCAGGCTTGTACACTTTAGTCCCCAAATTCACGAAACTGTGCACTTTAAATCCCTTTTCACTCTTTTTGCCTCGTTTGACATCCAATCGGGGTTTTCACCTAAAAATGCAAATAGTACATAATTATGTGTAGACATATACTCAATTTCATCAACAATAAATCCCTAAAAAGTGCTAAATAAGTGTTTAAAAGCACACTTATCACACCCCCCAAACTTGAGTTCTTACTCGTCCCGAGCAAGATTACTTCTAACGTAATCATGCAAATGTGAAAATAATCAACATATTAGATACTTGCCAAAAATATATCAATGAGTTTAAAATTGTATAACAATTTATAGCCATGCATCCAAATAATGCTATTAAAAATATTTACAGCTTATCCAATGATCGATTTGTGTATGTGTGCATAGCCACTTTCAATCATTATCTAAACTAGGAAAAGAATGTCAAGATGAAAAAATATGTAAATTGGTCAAAACCTGACCCTCAGTGGTCAAATATATCCTTACACGCTCATAAGATTCACACTAAAATAGATAATTCATTTCAATCCCCCAAGTGTAAATCTAAGGTTGCTCTCAATCACTCTTTTATTTTAAAAGCTCAAAAATATAATCAACTAGCATGCATTTTCAAGTAAAGATAAAGTAACTGAACATGTAGAACCTAACAGATATAGTATAGTATGAACACTCACTCTCAAGTGTATAAGATCAGGTACTGTTTCGCTCAATATCATTCCAATGAAAATGTTCTACCATAAGCTTGCATATTTTCTCAATTGCCACCACTTAGATCACATGCATTACATAAATCATAAGGACTTTGCAGGGTTTATATGTGGCTTAAGGTAAATGTGTGGAAATATATGGATAAGTGACTAAGAAATCTCAAATAAATCAGCGGAGTAACATATATTCAAATCAGCTTAACTGAGATAGGATCTGTACACAATCCTATCACTCCAAAACAACAACTTCTCAATCATCATCATCAATTCTGCACAATCACCTTTTTCTTTTGAATATCAGGAGGAATCATACATATAGACATACAAATCAGTCTCCTCCACACACTTTTTTCCTTGCACTCATTTTTTTCATCTTTTTTTTTTTCATTCATTCATTTTTGTTTCTCATTCTTTCAACCACTACCAAACAGAGTACCTCAATAATATTGATACCCCCAAACTTCTTTTCTATCGCCACCCAACATTCTGATGTCCAGCAATACTCCACTAGCTTAGAAGGCTAGTTAAGAATATTATTTTTCAGTATATGAAGCTTGTAATGTAGACAAACAAAAGAACAGGCTAATAAGCTCAAAAAGGTTTATCAAAGGACAGATTAATATCAGGGTAAGCTATTTGGATAATGTGTTAAGTCAAAGATGGCCTTAATCATGTTCATGCATACATGTGTCAATGCGATCTAGACGAGAATCAACGCAAGTTCTAGATAAACAAAATCATGGAACAATGTCACACAAGAAAGGATTGATAAGACTGTATATAAATGTCAGTCTATAGGCTCAAGATCTCACCAGTTTTTGTGTTCACACTATTCAGTTACTACCTCTTCAATAAAAATAACTAACTAGCTGATTCAAAATTTCCTCAGACTATGGTAAAGTGAAAGAGAATAAGAGTATAGGTTGATAAAAATTTTCAAAACAACTCACAACCTAAGTTCTACCAATTCAAAATTTTCACATCTAACACCTATTTTCGCATTTAAATGATAATCAATCGTGACTATATGCTCAATGTAACGTATGATCTCACAATGAATAAGCCATTTTTGAAAAAAAATCGCCACCAATAGCATATTTGGATTTGCGCATGCATAGCTCATGAATCAATAACAATTTCAACTCGTGCAATCCTAAGCCGACAAGGCTATCTAACATACCAATCATAATCACCAATGTAAGCTCCAAAGCAGCCGGCAAGGCTGTAACATCAAATTAAAGCACACAATAGCCGGCAAGGCTCAATACCCCCAAACTTAATTCACACATTGTACTCGATGTGTAAATTACAATATAAAGCAAAGAGAATAAAGGAGACTTCTCTGAATCCATTGTGAAGAAGAACTAATGCATGAACTGGACTCAGAATGCAATTGAGTAGCTTGGGCAACAGACCTCATTGTACCCCAATTCAGCTCCAGACTCGTGAGGAACCATTCAACTTTGGACTTCAAAAAGTACCCTACAAAAATGAAAGCATATTAAATAAAAGCAAGTAAAGACATAAAAGTAAATAACAAGCGTAAAAGTTAGAAAGGTTGGGTTGCCTCCCAACAAGCGCTTTTTTATAGTCTTAGCTCGACTATGCAAACTGTTATGGGCCCAAAAAGTAAGCTCTGGATGCTCGGCCCAACTTTATTCTTTTGGCTCGGATCCACTCCTCATTCGATCGCCAAAACTTATCAGTGCCCTTTTCAACATAATAAAACCTATCCATTCCACCCGATTCAAACTCAAAACTGTAGATTTCCACCTCCTCATTGGAGTTAATCACAAAATCAAACTCTATGCAATCACTGAAGTCGGGCGAATGATCTTCAATGATTTCTACATCTTCACTCAAATCATTTGTGATTAAATTAGCACTCTCTTCAGGTTCTTCTACAATCGTTGATATCTCCTCGGATTGAATGACCGGTTCGCAATCCAATGCTACGGGCAACGAGAAGTCGATCTCAATGTCATCCTCGAGTGGATAAGACCCCCACTTCCTAAATCCATCCCAATATTTGTAATCTCCCACTAGCATATCTTCCTCATCCAACATGACAAGCTCATTATAATACTTTACAAGTACCTTCTCATTCAAACATGGAGGACCATCTCCTAGGAATTTGATGTCCTCATCCCAATCATCAGGTACATAGTCTCCCGGGAGCATGTAACTTTCATCTAAATTGTCCAGTGCTTGTCTCCGACATTTCAAATAATATCGAAACTTTAGAAGTTTCAACATTGCAGCTTCGGTACACGAATACAAGCACATCCTTGTACAATTCTCTGCAAAATAAATATCACATCTTGAACCTCCAAGAATATTTGTATAGTCACCGTAGAGACTCGATAGTGCAAACATCTTGTTACTTTACCAAGGTTAGAAACCTGCAAATATCATACAAGTGTAGGGTGCAGGAAAAAGATTACAGATACAAGAAAGATTAGTAATACGGGGTTAGCCAAAATACACAAACAGTAAAAACAAATAATTACAAGTTGTTAAAACTAAAATTAACTAAAGAAGTAATCAAAGTAAAAACATTCCCCGGCAACGGCGCCAAAAACTTGTTCGCTGAAAAATGTACCACAAGCGCACTGATCGTGAACAAGTAATATAGTGAACTTTTTGAGTCCGAATATCGATCCCACGATGAATGTTATTTTGAAGTTACGTACTCTAATCGATTTTAGTTCTAACAACGACTGACGCACACACACAATTAATATTGAAATTAAATTATAAACTAATAACTATAAAACTAAACTAACAAACTAAAAAGACGTAGTTGCATCTTTGATTTGAAAAGCGGTTGGAATTTATGATTTCACTTAACCTTTATTTCATTAACATCAATTCAATAACGTACATGCAAATTACCAAAATACATAGTTAGACCCGATTCTCCAATTTTAGTTAATAACATCTTTCGAGTGATATTGACCCTATTGATTTAGTTATCCACAAATCTATATGCAAATAAAAACATAACCAAAGCATTAAATTATTGTGAGAATACTCAACGGGTCACATAAGGTAGATGTCTATTTCTAGATCATCTAAACGCGTATAGTCGGAACCATACAAACCTATGGTATCAATTATTTCGGTCTAGCAAGTGCAACTATTTTTCAATAATTGCCCAAACAACCTAACCACAACATCTAATGATCAAGTAAATGAAGTGATTTTAAACTAATAATCAATACACCATTATTTTGATAACAAATGCATTTCTAACAACATATATCAATATTAATGAAATTAAAGTTAAGATTCAACATAAACTCCAACACAAATATATTTAACTCATTTTATAAAAGTGATAACAAAGAGATTCTTAATACAATACATATCAAATTTGGTAAATAATGAAAATAAACAAAGATAAAGATAAAACCCTTGTAGTTTGGCTTTATTTTCTCCACTTTCACCAAGTTTTCTTCTTGTTATCTCCTTGCTCCATTGAATTTCTTCTCAAAATGAGTTAATTAAACAAAGAAACAACAACAAAATAAAAATAAAAAATAAAAAGAAAAGAAAGAGAGAGAGAGAGAGAAAAACGTGAAAGAGGGAGAGAGGAGAGAGAGTTGGCTTGGTTTCATGTATTTATAGGTAGATATTTAGGATATTTAATAGTTTAATAATATAATTAAGATATTATAGGATATTTAGTATATTTTATAATATAATATAGATATTATAGGATATTTTATAATTATTTATAATATATTAGATAATACTAGAGAAATAGATAAATATCTAGTAATAAACAAAGCAAAAATAATCAAAACTTTGACCAAAAACTCGAGAAGGAAGTTTTAAACCGCCATTGATTTTTTAACTCTATGCGGCCGCATAGTTCAATCCTATGCGGTCGCATAGAAGAGAAATTTAATCAATTTGACGTCTCGACTTTATCCATGCGGCCGCATGGCTATAATCCATGCGGTCGCATGGTTCTTCCACAATTTGCAGCTCAGGTCCTTGAATATTTGCACGTCAGGTCCCTCATTTTTGAACTTGTACAATTTGGTCCTCCGATTTTGATCTTCATTACAATTAGGCCCTTCCAAAATTGCACTTTAAGTCCTTCATTTTTTTGGCTCGTGCAATTTGGTCCTCCATAAATTGCACTCCAAGTCCTTAAACTTTCAGGCTTGTACACTTTAGTCCCCAAATTCACGAAACTATGCACTTTAAATCCCTTTTCACTCTTTTTGCCTCGTTTGACATCCAATCGGGGTTTTCACCTAAAAATGCAAATAGTACATGATTATGTGTAGACATATACTCAATTTCATCAACAATAAATCCCTAAAAATTGCTAAATAAGTGTGTAAAAGCACACTTATCATTATACATCTTACAGAAAAGCGCAGAACCAGTTAGGGGACATTTGGACAAGTTCAGTACCTAGTGAAAATTCAATTTGGTACAGTACCTCTTGTAACAAGCTCTGGACACTGTTCTAAATAATGCGCCTAGGTGTCACCTAGGAGCGATGCGTGGCGAAGGCGCCAAGCCAATTTAATGGTCAATGGAAATCGTTGACCAATTATTATCTTTTTATTTTTTTTTTATTTTTTTAAACTTAAAACTTAAAGGCTGATTTTTTTTTCACTTCGTTTGCCATAAATTCAAAACAACCCCTTGAAATCTTGAACAAATAAAAACTTTCAAAACTTTCTATCTATTTACCATTTAATATTTATATTTGAAATTTATCCTCTTGTTGGAAATTTTAAAAAAATGTATAAAATTCCTATAAATCTATTTTAAATGTTTGATAGATATTATTTTTTATTATTAAATAATTTTTTGATTGATTAAAAATTAAAATAATATTAAAATAAGAAAACACACTTTTACATTTTTTTACGTATTTGCCTCGCCTAAACTCAACTAGCTCATAACTTGACCTCCACGCATCGCCACGTATTACATTTTTTAGAATACTGGCTCTGAGTCAGTTCAAAACATTGTTGATGAGAGTGTTGGTGATATCACTTTGCCACCAATTGCAGATGTTTCATTGTGTTCACATACTAGGTTTGGACTCATGGAGCGTAGGTATGGTGTTGGAGATGTCTGCAATACTTTGGGATCATTGAAGGTGACAGTTCTAGTAAGGGGCCTTCTGATCATGTATTTGGCGTGGTTACCGCTGTAGGGTGTGCTTCAACCTTGTTTGGTCAATAATCAATTGAAATTTTGGGAACCCGGGTTTAGGGTTCGGGTGTCGCTTGTAAATGCTGGGAAGAGGAAGATGTTTTATGTAATTGAGAGTTTTGGTTACTGTTTGAAGAGCTTAGTTCATTGCACCAAAATTTGGTTCAAGATGGAGATTTGTTGAATTGTGACCCAAATTCTATTGAAGTTAGGAGTTGTATTTGGTTTGGAAAAGGAGAAATCAGTTTTATGGACCGGGACAAAACTTGCCGCATTTTCGTTAGACCTTCACTAACTAGCCGATCGAGCGGCACAAACAGAGAGTTCGTCGTTCGACCTTCGTCTGCCTATCGCTCGACCTTCGCTAGGTCGAGCTTGAGTGATGTCGAGCGAAGGTGTTACCTCGTTTTGCGTGTTTTACAAGCACTTGGTCTCCTATTCATCTAGTACTTGTTTTTAGGGTTTCATATAAATACAAGTCGGCGTGTATTGTTTTCATAATCACATTAGAAGAGTAGTATTGTTAAGTTCATTGTATTCTCTATATATTGTTATTTAAATAAACATCGATCCTCTGCTAGTTCTTCTTCTATTTCTTTTCTTTACTTTAATCTTGTTGGTATAGTTGTGATCTTCTATATTTCATATTATCATTAATCTTAATTCCTGCAAACGAGGCGATTTTCCCAACACTGCGAACTTATTATCTATTCCAAACTTGACTAAAGATTTGAATTGCAAAGTGGTTCATCCGACACGTGCATTTTTCAGGAACCAACTATAAGAAAGACGATTGGACTTGTTAAGGAGAAGGATGAGGTGTACTATTTGGATACCAACAATGGCAAAGCAGGATCCAAAGTACTTTTATCTCATTGATCAGAATCGTTATCATCAAATAAAACCCAAATTATAGATTATGCACCCCTCATTTCATGTACTAAAAAACATGTTTCCTCATTTGTTTAAGGGGATTGATGCATCTCATTTTCAATACATATCATGTCAATATGCCAAACACCAAAAAGCGGCATATCATCTTGTCAATAATAGCTCATTATTTCCTTTATTATCATTCACGCTATTGTTTTGGGTTCATCTAGAATTGCAACTCTAAATGGCGTTGTTGGTTATTTCTTACGAAATACGAATATGATGTGAGTGCAATTGTTCCAAATTTTCCAAGCATGATTGAAAACCAATTCAATGCCAAAGTTAAAAAAAAAAAAAAAAAAAAGTCAAAAAAGGGGAAAAAATACTTCGATCAAATCTTATCATCTATCCTACAAACTAAGGGAGTCATATACCAATCCACATGTCCTGATACACCCTAACAAAATGAGGGGGGAAAATCGACATTTACTTGAAAACACCCAAGCATTACTATTTGAAAGAAAAGTCCCAAAACAATATTGGGGTGAAACAATTCTAATCACCACCTATCTGATCAATAGAGTCAATTCTCGAGTCCTCCACAATAACACTCTCTTTGGGGTCCTGTCTAGTTTCTTTCCTCATAATGATTTAACTCATACATTACCACCAATGATATTCAAGTGCGTATCATATGTTCATATTCAATCTCGCCAACTAGCAAACTCAATCATAGAGCACTTGAGTGTATCTTTATTTATTATCCTAATACACAAAAGGATACAAGTGTTACCATCCAACCACACAAAGATTCTTTATCACTAGAGATCTCATATTTGTAGAAAAATAATCATATTTTGAGACATCTTCTCTTTAGGGTGAGAGAAGAGAAGCACAACCTATTGACTTTGACAATATTGACACCATTGCTAATGGCACATCTGATCTAATATCATATATACCACTAGCCACCAATCCAAAAACTACAAATATCCAATCAGCAGCCACAACGACCCAATCAACACTTAAAAAATCAAGACCTACCACCAAATACCACTACTATCGAACAATCAACACTTGTATCATCCATTCTCCACACTCCAAAACTCCCAAGGTGTCATAGTGTTAAAGGGCATAGATCGGTGACACCCCTATAGCAAGTCACATATTTTAATGGCTAGATATTCTACTATTCAAGTCACAAATTCCATCGATTTTGATAACAATTGCTTGCAAAATAGTCACATTGAAATAATTAAAGCTGAGTTGTCAACTTCAAATAGATCTATAAGTGGAGTGACTTGTAGAGAAAAATTTCCTTCAAAGGAGGATGACGTATGGATTTGTAGCACGGTCATTATTTTATTGCCGATGTATATATGTTGGGAGATTCAATGAAAGTAAAATTGGAAAAGAAATTGAGTGTATCTAATGGTCACACAAGTTTCAAACCTCTATTGGGAGAAACTAAATCACTACCTTCTATATATTGACATTTTTATGTCACATTTTCTTAATTTCTTATTTTACACTTTTTTCTTAGTCTCTCTCTTTTTCATGAGCATGTTTAGGATAGCTTATGGGATTTTTTTAACTCCACAAAGTGTGAAACCTACATTTTGCGTGGTTTATAAGATATCATAAGTAGGGATGTCCCAACTTATGCTATCTCATAAGCCAAACAAAGCTTATAAGAAATCTCATAAGCTACTCCCTAACATGCTCTATAACCTCCCACTCGATATGTTGTGATTAGGGACCGACTTAGAAGCTACATTATTGAAGTAAATGCATGCTAATCAATGAGGATTGTGTTCTAGTCCATTCGCAAATCCGAATTAAATTGGATGCCTCCACTCTTATAAAACCTTAATGTCCAATTGTATGGATAATGGTGCCATAGTTTAGATCAACTTCAAGTATGAATAACTGTCGCCATTTTGCTTCCTTTCTGTCGAATTTTCAAAAATAGGTTTATCATAGACAACATTATAAGAGCTTTTCAGCTCATGCATTCTCTCAAGCGAGAAAACTAAATGGCAATAGGCCTATGACGGAGTGCAGTGGACTTTATCTACGAGTTGATTCTAAAAATTGGGTGGATTCGCCTTATTAAGGAATGTATTTGTACTGCGACTTTTTCTATTATAATCAGCCGAAATCCATGTGCTGCGGCGAGACTATCTCCTGTCCCCATGTAATCTCTCCTTTGCGCAAAAGGCTTATCTACGATTCTACATTGACATAGCAGGGGGGAAATGATAGGCAATACAAATATTCTCGGGAAGATCTATGTTTATTTTTGTTGATGACAACCTTGTTTTTGTCATGGCACACCAAATGATTGCTAAGCAATAAAAAAAATCTTGGAGCATATGAATTAGCATCGGGACACGAAGCTAATATGCAGAAGTTGGCCATGACTTTTAGTCCTAATACGTTGGAGAATTATATACAGCAAACAATTTTGGAATTTTTCGCATTCAGAATTATTGGCAGAAATTACAGTTATGGCAAAGAAGGTTCTAATCTGCACGAGAAAGAAGATGCTTATAAAAATTGTTGCATAGGCTAATGAATGTCGCTAGAAAGTCCAAATGTTGGTAGAGGTTTTTGTTGGAATTATGACATTTTAGTTGTCACATAATTATTGTAATTTTCGGTTTTGATTTGATTACATATTTGGTTGATGTTTAACTCCTATTAAATGATGAAAGTTAGGCCTATTTTATATGCTAGAATGGTAGAGTTTGCTGTCATATGACAGTAAGTAGTGTATTGTCTAGTATGTAGCTGTAAGAGTATGTATAATAGTTGATAAAAGTCTATCATGTTTGCTCTATATATGGGAGCCTTGTATAACTCGAAAATTAAGAAGGAAATATATCAAAATGTAGTCTCCAAAGCATTCCCTTCTCCTCTGATTTTCTACCAGAAAGTCAGAGTTTGTGTTCTTATTTTTGCTTTGTAAAAATCTGTTTTTACCTCCTCCTTGACATGAACTTAACAAATATTTTAGAGCTCTAAATGTAGAGCTTTAGATTCAAAAACCCAACAATTTTGGCTTTCACAATCTAGTTCATTTTATCTTTGTGTTATATTTCAAGTCATTAATTATATATATATATCCAAAGTTTAGTTGTTACTCAAATTTTATTTATTTTTTTAAATATGAGTTGTAAGCATGATGACAAGATGTTATTTTTGAATTGAAATATAAATATTAATTGTTGAGATTTTTTTCAATTTGTCTGTCATAAATCGGTATTCATTTGATTTAACGATTTTGCGCTCAAGATCAAGAATTTGGTACTCATTATGAAGAATCAATGAATATTTGATTCCTAAATTTATTGTATTCTTTGTGAATCAACATATTTCTAGATTGTTCTTCATATTTGTTAGCATAATATCGTTTCTGCCGCACATCATCTTACTCCCATAGAAGTGATTGTCTGCAGATCATAGACTTGATGGCCAATTTCGAGCGCTTAAACTATACACTTATTCGAAGGGAAGCTAATTGCACATTCCATTAGCTTGCTGAGCATGCCTTTTTATCGTAAACGTTTAGCTAGGTATCTCTTTATGCCCCTATTTGATGGTCATTATTGTTTAAAAATGAGATTTTGAATAATATTTTTAAGAGAATGGGAGGTTAAAATAGGAAGAATTTTTTTGAGCTTACGTGTAAAAATATTTTATTATGTGAATGTATGATTAAAAATAAATAAGAAATAAATTATTCTATGGTAAAGGGAGACAAACAGTGACTAAAACCCCGTTTGTTTTCCATTAATAAACTATAAAAGTGAAAAATATGACCGTTATCAATCACATTTAACTATCATTTTTTACTTTTTATCTTTTTTGTGGGACTTATAATGACTATATTTTTCATTTTCATTCTACAAATAATGAGAATCAAACAGGACTTAAATATTTTTTTATGAACATTGTTATTTTCCAAAGTTATTCAATAAAAGTTCATGTTCGTTAAAAAATCTCTATAATATGTGTATTCCAAGATCATAGAAGGATTTTAACTTATGAAAAATAGATAAAAATATGTAAAGACTAAAAGTATGAACGGTTAAGAAATGTCCCTCGCAGTTTGCCTCCACTTTGAACGGTAGAGATCTCGTCAACTTTGATATTGATGCATGCAAGCCACATAGTAGCCTGATCTCACCGTCAATGACCACAATCAACGTCTCTGATGCATTTTCAATTTTCCACGGGGCCCACACAACACACGTGGAAAACATCCAAGGTCCACACTGCACATCTCTCCCAACTATCGAAATTCGTAAAATGGAACGAACCCATTGCATTTGGTGTGAATCCATAGAAAATGTGAAGAAACAATGGAGAAGAAAGTTAACGGCTGTGAATCCTGTGATGGCGCTGATGATTCCGGCGAGATGAATCCTAAGTCACCGGCGATCAATGCTCGTGATAAGGCTTCTGATGACAGTTTCTATGAAAAGCTGAGCAAGTTGCATGAATCGTCAGGGCTGAGTCGAGTGTGAGATTTATACTTCTTCTCTTTTCTCTACACACACGAATCAATCTAGTCGTGTCTGAGTTATAGTTTTGATATTTATAATTAAAATGTGATTTACTCTTAACATATCCCGCAAGATACTGTCTTTTTTAAGCATGCCTATCTTGGAATTCGAATGCTAGTTTAGGTTTTGAACATACCCAATTGCTTGTTTGAGTTTATTGGGTTCGGACACTATATTGGACTTTGGGTTCCATCTTAAAATGGTACGAAAGTTCATTAAGTTCAACGAGCAATGCAGTGATGATCAAGATTGTTGTAATCAAATTAGCCACAATCTTGCAGTCCTGTTGAGGGGAAAATCCATATCGCTTCAAGTATAAAAATACTAATTCAATGTAAAAGGGCTAGAGCTGCTATTTATTCTAACAAGGTTGATTTAGTAGTTATGTTGAGTTTTAATTTAGAAATCTAAGCTTATAAGATTTGTGAGAAATCCATGAAAAATTGTAGAATAATACTATCTAGCACCAGTAATGAAAGAACTCCAGGCTAAGTGTCACCAAGTAGTGGGCTCAATAAAAGGTGTAATCATGTGACTTATTTACTTGTTCCTATCATTTAAAGATACTTAGCTCCACTCCACTTAGACTAAGTAATGCTAAGCCCCCATTCGGCCCCCATTATTTCAAATTTTAATGGGTGGAATAATATTTGTTTTTTTAGAATGTGTGGTTGAAAAAAAAAAAAAAATGTTTTCGGTTATGTGTAAGCCTCCTGTTTGAGCCTCATTCTTGTGAAAAAAATGTAATTTTGAATAGTGTATCGATGAGAAATGTGTGATTAAAAAATAAAGAGAAGTTTTGGATTTGCGTATAGTATTATTTTATTAAAAAATGTGTGGTTGAAGTAGGGTCAAATCACTGATGAAAAATGTGTTTTGATGAAAAAAAAATGGGGATCAAACAACATGTTAATTTAATGGGGGCCAAATGAGGGCTAAATAGCATTACTAAAAATTGTAGTTATGGGCATAGTTTCGTGTGGTTACATTTTGTTTGGGGATTCTAAATATGAAGGTTTTGATGTATTATATGTTTATTGGCAATAAATTAAGGAGAAACAAATTAATGGTGTCACTGGTCATTATATGAATTGGTAATTGTTTCTCTATTTTTCACTTTTCCAAAGTTAATTTCTTTTTTAAAGTGCTATCCTCCAATGTGCTCATTTTGCTGTATTATTCACGAGTTAGAATCAGAGATGAAAATTGAAAATGTGGTTACGTGCATTTTTCACGTGTGCCTTTGGGCAAGTGCAAAATGCTGAAGCATATAGAGTTCAGTGGTTAAGGGCTCATTACTAGCTAAACAGAAGGGGCTGGGTGTTTAAGGTCTTATTTTTATTTATGTATTTTTTTTTTTTTTTAACGTTTGTGCGTGTGTGGAGTTGAGGATGGGGGGTGCAGCCGTGCAGTGGTCCAAATCTATATACTAAAATGTGCATATTTAATGTTGCAAAATGCTAAGGCATTCAAAAACTTTGAACTTTGATAAGCTGGATTAAGACTCAAAAGTAAGTTGTCATTCTCAATTTGTGGTCATGTTGGCTATTTTCTTCAAAACTTATATTTTATTTTATTTTTGCGTCATATTTCAGCAACTTATTTGCTTATTTGGTTTTGTTATTTGTTTTATATGCTTAGTTAAATAAAATATGCGTATCCATGTATGTCTGAGATGCGTTATGTCATATATTCAACAGCTTTCCATGTCCATGAACATAGCTTCTAGAGTTACTAAATTGAGATTGCTTATTTATCTCATCATCACTGCTTTATGCTGGACCTTATTCAGCACTATGCTACTGAGCCACATTAAAGAAGTCCATGCGGAGAAATTCAGCACGTTGATATACACGTCGGCTTACTGAGAACATTAACGCTGAGGCACTGCATTTTGATTATTTTAAATCTATATCCTCCGTAAATTCTCCAAGATAATAAGGGTCTTTAAGCTCCGAGAAGACACTGGGTAGACAATTTGAATCATGTGATCATGTTATCGTAGAAGCTTATGTGACGTAAAGGGTGCCTCTTTATTTGTTTGCCATTAGGAAAGGATTAAGCTAAGTGCTTACCCTTTTTGGATGACCTTTATCCAAAACAGCTTGCTACTCGCAGCATTACTTACTGAGAATATTAATGTTGAAGCACTGGATCTAGACCCAAAATATTTGCAAGTCACATTGGGGAAGTTTACAAATACTGATGCTAGTAATTAATCCATCTTGTGAAGTTTCAGAACCAAAAAATAATAATCATGTGGGTGTACAACATAGCATATCATTGAATCCCTTTTATCCCAAGGCATGTGCTAATTGGTATTTTTGTAAATTTTGACTGGATTCCTTCCTAGACATCCCTTCGGGTGGGGTGGGTTCAAGATTAAAACCCGGTGGAATTCTTTCCTGTGCAGCTTTAATTTTCAAGAAGCAAACTTGGATTTGCATCTTCTTTATAAAGAAGTGACTCAGAGAGGAGGGTTTCATCAGGTACGTTTGGTTTTGTATTTACAAGTCTCAATGACAACTGCCTACGTTGTTGATGGTGATACATGTTGCAGTTCCTTTTTATATTGATTGACACTTCTACTGATTAAAAGTGCTGATGCCCTCAAATGGGCGACTGAAAACAATGACACTGATGAGATGATGTAATTTATGCCCCCGTTGAGCTTTTTGAGAACTGCTGTTCCATTGAAAGTTATGTAAGGGTTATCCCTATATGCAACTTTTTATTCACCATCTCGAGTCTATTTTAAGTAATTGGAAGATAAAATTGTTATATGATGCACGTTTAGTTTGTCAGTATTCAATCTCTTCAATTATGTAATCTTTCTTGTAAAAATTTTCAGGCTACAAAATATGGGAAATGGTATGAAGTTGCATCTACCTTGAACTCGCAATGCAGTGTCTCAATGCGACCGATAGAACTTCAAACGGTTTATGAAAATCTCCTGTACCAATTTGAGCAAATTTACCATTATAGGGTGCCTAAAGAAGCAAAATCAAGGCCAGATAAAACTTCCCTAGGTAGAAAGCTAGTTTTTAACATATCATTATCGCTAACCCCTTTTTAATCTTGTTTTGCTATTGGCATGTAAAAGAACAAGTTCTCTTCATGTTGAAGTGTTAGTGAATTCGATTTGCAGGTCATTCGAGTTATGGGGACAGCCTGAGCTGCATGACAGGAAAGCGGAAGTATTGTGATAGCTCGTCCTCTTTGTCAACTGTTTGTTCTGGTGATCTGGACGGTCCAGCAGAGAAAAAGAAGAGCAACAATCATTCTTACCAAGTTTCTGCAGGTTAATCCTATTTTTGCTTCAATCAAATGATGTTAGTGAAGAATGATCTTGTTAATTCTAGTCAAAGGCATCGCACAAGGGCAGGAAAGCATTTATAGATATTTTTGTTACGATACAGATATTTGAAATTAGTCATTTCTTTTTATTAATCACAAAAATGCCCATCGTCCAGCTTAGATATTTTCTTGCGTTCTTTTAGTAATTTTCTGACAGTTTAATCACAAGCTCGACTACTTTTTCAAGCTTGTAATAATGAACTGTGATGGCTTAAATTGTCCAGTGGAACAGATACAAGCCATGCTGTCGACTGCAGATAAGGAATTGATCAAGGAAGCCGATGCTCCCCTAAAACCAAGGACTGGATACCAGATCTTCCTTAGGATAGCATGTCATGGATTAAAGGAAATTTATGGAGAGAGCTCCAGTAGCCAGAATATTCGGGACATGGCAATTGAGGCATGGAGGCATCTCTCTGAGGAAGACAAATTGGTAATTAATTTCTACGTGTCTGATATCGTACTGTTCTTGGCGACTACTACAAATTTTAAATATACAGTAATATTTTTATTACAAAATTATGCCTTCAACATTGGTGGAAAATTAATCTTAACCAAATTAAAACATTTTAAACTAGTGAATTTAGGGAATGCAATGCACTTCTTTTTAAAATGGTTGGAACATGACACAATTCTGAAACTTGAGTTTCTTTTGCCCTTTCTTTTGCAGCCATATATTGATGCACATAAGATGGACAGAGAGAGATATAACAGAGAGATTGCTGCTCATGAGCGTGCACTGAACTCATATTCTGAAATACACAATGACTATTTCGTGTCTTTGCAACCTGTACATGAAAACGTCCTTTCGCACGATGAGTCCTCAGTTGAATTGGTAAATCAGATGGTGAAGAATGCACAATCCAATGACCCTATATTGCAGACTTATTGGGATGAATTCTACGACTCCCTGGATTAGCCAGTTAAAGAATGGACGAATGGATAGTTTTTGACGTGCAAGGTTTATTAGTGCTGTTTTTGGAGGTAATGTATCTGGATTTTTGTATTACACTTTAGTATAGCTTTTGTATGGCTATAGTTCTTGTGGTTGTGTACATATAAGCCTGCACTTGAGGTCTTTTGAATATGATGTTTAATTATTTTGTATATGAACCTTTTATGAGTTAATGTGGATCTCCTTCATGTTTTCTAGCGTTTGCTGTTTGTATGAACAACTCCAACTGGTACTCTTATGGCATGTTATGTAGAGTAGATTGGATAAAATCGACGGTATTAAGGAAGAAAAATAAGTTAAAAAATTTTGGTTTATAAGAAGATTTCATTGTATAGTATTTTAGGATGAATGATCACAGAAGCTTCGTCGGATTTGGATACTTGAAAGTTCAGTTTATTTATGTTCAATTGATCTGCATTCTCGTTACATGATTATATATTGTAGTATATACAACTTTTATAGCATTAACAACATATTTAATCATGAATAGATCCATAGAAGACAAGTATATGGAGTAATAGCATAAATACTCAATCTTAAAGTTCCAGCCCGAAAAATGACAATCCAAGAATGGTTTCTATGAGATCTCCTAACGTGTTAGAAAAATAATAATAATATAGATAAATTTGTTTAGTTGCAATTTTTTTTTCCGAAGACATAGTTTAACATATATAGTACATGTACAAAGTTTTATGTTCGTCATTTTGTGTGTTGTTTATAATCGATTTAAATTATAAATAGATAAATATGCGTCGTAAATAAGTGGATATTAATTGTGATTCACGGAATACGAGGATAAAATATTTTTTGTCCGATAAAAACGTGTCAACTTTTAGTGTTATTCATAGGCGGACCCAGGGGGTCCATCAGGGTCCTGGGACCCTCCAATTTTTTCAAGTTTTTTTTTTTTTTTTGGTGAAATTACAAAGAATTGTCTTAGACGGACCCCCTAATTCTTAAGTTGCAGGTCCATGAACTTGGGCGGACCCTCCAACCCAAGTTTTAAAAATAAAATAAAATAAGAAATCCAACCCATTTAACCCAAGTAAAATGAGTTTACATTCTTACTGTTTCCATTCTTATCTTTGAGTTGCACTGAGTTTATTTATGTTGTATTACATCATCAAGATTAAGACTTATAGATTGTGTCATATTAATTTTGTAAAAAAAAATTCTTGCATCTATTTGTTTAATTTTTTGAATGTTTTGTAGTGCTTATGAAATGCACAAATTGTACAAGTTCTTTAATCATTATGAACGTTTATGCTATACCATCAGCTCTAAAAAAAAATTCGGGAGTTCTTCACCTCAATATCTTATATTTTAGAACCTCCCAACTCTAACATTCTGGTTCCGCCACTGATGTTAGTCACTTATGAAAATTATATTTTCTCGTGTTTTTTTACAAGAAGAATCTTGTATCAGTAGTATGTTGAACATGAAACACAAATAAATATCATTTTATTAAATAATTTAATATTTTAGAGGAGATGGTCAAAATACTGAAACCGAACCTCAAACATACCATCAAATACACATTGAGTCACATGAATGAGTTGCCCTGCAAATTCATGCAATCATAAAGCATTAATATTGAATAAGAGAGTTGTTAATTTGGATAGTTGAATGTCCTATATAATAAAATATTTCATAACATAAAAAGAATTTGTATTGACAATCATATTGAAAATAAAACATGGATTGACGACTTAGCATTTCAGGTGACGAAATTTATTTGTTGTTTTAGGTAGTTTTGTAGCCAAGACAAATTAAATACGATTGAAAAAAAATACGTGACAAAATTCAATTTTATCGAGTTCAACATTTTAAAAAAGGGTTTTGCTATCGTGGGCTCCACCCAACTCACATTATGGACACATCTATGTGTACACATAGACAAATCCTTTAAATTTAAAACCTATTATTGTTGAGCAATGTGGATCAAACATCTCCACATCCAAGAAAGGTGTATACATATCTAAAGAAACTCGTAAAAAAAAAAAGGAAAAGTTGATTGTACACCATGCTACACAGCATGGTACACAACCCCTCTCACAAAAGAGGGGCCCCACAATGAATAAAAAATTCGCGAGCCCCCCTTCTTATGAGGGGGACTGTGTACCATGCTATATAGCATGATGTACATGTAGCCTCTCGCAAAAAACAAATACTAGAAGTGATGGAAAGTGCCATGAAAACAACCACATGCTTCCCTTTCCTATTTGTTGTGTATTACTCACTAATCATTACTTGGAATAAAACCAAATGAAAATTACCCCATCAACTAGCCAAGAAGTGGAAGCCAACTCTACTTTGCCAACAAATACATATTTTCATATCAATTTATAATTTATTATTATTGAACGAAACAAAATTATATTTAAATAACACGATTGTCCTTGCACGACACGATAAGGAGACATGGGACAACTATGTTTTATATTCTTGAAATATTTATAGTAATTTAATATTAGAGGAAGAAACTAATTTATGATACATTTTGTTTGTACTTTGTTTGTTATGGGGAGAATTTAAGATGGCACAAATCCCACCAAGCCACAATTATCATTTGTTTTACTCTACTTCGTTAGTTTATCAAATAAGTCTCAAATTACGATTACGTGCTTTCATCAACAATTACAGATGACAATATCATCAATGATCGTCGACAATTACCGATGATTCCTGGATTGTTAAAGACCAATGGTAAAGCATTAGTGTCAATAACGGAAGTGAATTATTTCTTACCTTTTTCATTTTCATAAGTTGCCAATGAACATTCCGTCGATGATCATCGACAGTATATCTATTTATAATTGTGATGGAAAAATAATATATATCAGTAATTTTGATAGAATTATTGACAATAATACCGTCAGTGAATAGACGTGGCTCAGCCAATGATTATTTGATAACAATGTCTTTGGCAATCATCGATTGTTGAACACCAAGGGAGAAACAGTCCAAACACTGACGAAAGTTTATTATTATTATTATTATTTTATTAATTTTTATATTTTTAGTAAGTTACCTGAACAAAAAAAGAAAAAAAAAATCTATAATAAAATGCTAGTAAGAAAAGTTGACAAAACAACCTTCACCGAGCTGTTTCGCATTCCCTGTGATGGCATCAAAGTTTATAGTCCTCAACCAAACAATACACGTTCTTACACTTGCAGGAATAAAAACCTATAAAATACGAGTCTTACTATACAAATACCCTCGTTGACCGTATTAATGATCGCATGTGAGTGTAGGGAGAAATATTATTTTATTCACGCGGAACCACATCACTCACATGCGGTCATCCATGTGGTCAATCGGGATGTTCTTTTAGATTTTTCCATAAAATATACGACTGAGAAAATTACAGAAAATTTGAAAGTTAACACAATACAGAACTTTATGCAATCCACCTCAACTTTATTTAAAAATAATAATAATAATAATAAATAAATAAATGTACAAAAACGTGAAGGATCAACGCAACTTCTTGTCTCATCACTCTCACAATCTGCCTCTCTACCTTCTAACTTCACACATATAAATAAGCAAATTCGTAAGAAAGTTTACACCACAAATTGCTACGAACATGTTGGCAATTTTTCAGTCCAACGTGGCTTGAAACTACCGAAAAACAAAGGAAATTTGTTCCTAATTGTTGTCACGTGATTCCATCATGCCTGAAATTACACTGAATTCATGGACTAAAGTCATCTAGACAACAATGTCTCAATGTTGTCGAACAATTGGTTGCACCGACCCATCGATCAATTCCAAATTTGACCTACTTCCCCAAATTTTGTTCTGCGATGCTGCCATCAAGTAAATAAGCATAATCATGCCTTGATTACTGCTGCATAAAAAAACTAACCCGAATGTCTTCCTTCATTCCTTCTCGAATATGCGCATTGTTCGAACATCCCACACGCCTTCAACCATTATAATGTTTCGATTAAAACATACCCTGTGCCTTTGCCATTTTCTCAATAAGGGACCTCTTGGTCACATGAAAATCGTGAAAATGGAATAGGGAGAAAGGAGGGAATAAATGGTTGAATAGAGTAAGAGTGCACTGTTGAGAATTTACTTAATCATGCAAACGAAATATAAATTATTTTTCAATTCCCACCAAAGATCTTCTTTGGGCTTAAATAGAAATTGTGTTTACAATAATACACTTGTTAAATTCTACAAACTCTTTTGATTTTCTTCAATTTGAACAATTAAGATATGTAATCCACAATTATCCAATTGTCTAGTCTCCAATGAAAATTCACATAGGGAACAAGATTGAGAGAACTAGAGTTTTTTACTTTTATTGTGCTACCAAAAATAATTATGTTCTCTATTGAATGTTTCAAACCCTAACAATATATTAATAAAAGTCTAAGTGGACTTGGCCCGTCTTCTAGCTTAATCCGGTTCAATATTTAATTAATTCAATTGATTAAATTTTGCTCCATGAATTAATTAATCCAATTAATTAATTATCTAACATTTGTCAATTAATTAATTAAAAAATCTCATTTTTCTAGTTCTTTTTTTTGTGTGTGACCCAATAGATTCTCAACCACGATACCCAACGACGTTAATTATTATTTTAATCTAATCAAAATCAATAAATTAAATTACCAAGTTTTAATTTATCACTAATTCACATTTGTCGTCCCAAATTGACATCTAATAATGTGTCAAGACAATACATGTAACGAAAAATGTCACATGGTATAATAAAATCAAATTTGTTCGTTTTCCGTGAAATTATAATCTTTTTGTCAATATGATTCGATCAATTACAATATATGAATATATGTCAATTTTAATTATCGATCGTATCTTTCATTCCACTATTATATTAATGGAAGGAGTTTTATTAATGGAAGTCGAAAACTCATTTTCGACTTATGAGTATACTATGACCAAAAATTTCGTTATCAACTTAATTGAATGAAATGTAGATTATAATATCTTACCATTTAAGAGTGACAAATCATCTATTAATCATTCATAATTTTCATATGATTCTTGACATACCCGAACGATGTCGTATTAGCGACCATTGACAGAACAACATCCAATATCACCAAAGTACGATTGTCCTTATATAAAGCAATATGATGACCTCAAGTCAAATGAATAATTTCACTATCGAAAGTTAGAAATTAACCACTGATACTTAGATAGTTATCCATGTGAAATCTCACCAGTGAGTCTCCAATATTTTGTTCTATAACAAAACATCAACGTGTTCATTTAAATGTCACCATACTTTAATTTGTGAGATCAACTACTTAATTTACAAGTATGAAATACTACACGTGATGATCTATCCGTAATAATGATATTCGTATCTCATTATTACTTATGATCATTGATGATTTAAGATTCAATTACGTATAACTTATATCTCACAATTACAACTCCTTGTAATTAATAAATTACTAAAATTTGAATTTATGGATTCAATTATTTAATTCATTAGAATATTAATTAAATTAAATAATAGATTGTTATAATTGAAATGCATCAATTATATATTAAAACTATTTATGTCTATGATTGATTGGATCTACGGAATAGCACTTACACGCACCCTACCCCACTTCTCAACAATTTCATTTACGGCACCTTCCATAATACTATTTTCTACTCTTCCCATAAAGCCTTCTCCTCCTAACCTCTTCACAATCTCTTCCTTTTCTTCACCACCACACTCACCCCCAAGGGGTCCTATAGATACACCTATATATACACACATATATATTATACTTCTTGTATCCATTGAATTGTGCAATCCATTTTACACCAATCCAGATTCAGCAATAAGGTATCAATAATTTTTCGTGTATGAGTGTAGAAGATTTGTAAAGCTTTAGCCATTAAGAATCTAACCCAATCTTTATCTGCAGTTGAATCTCCTGAGCTCGAATTGCGCGAAAAATTTCAGAAATTTAACAAAATTTTGGGAATTCTTTCATCTGATTGATAATGGCATCATCAGCGATTGCGAATCCTGATGCAAACTCAAATCCATCGCCGAAAAAGAGAAGAAAAATCGGGGTGGAAACCCAGACTCAAATTCATTCTGAGGAGATGGGATGGAAGACGGAGGCGGAGCAACAGATCTACTCATCGAAGCTTTTACATGCCCTCTGCCACCTTCGCCGCCCTGTTTCCACCACAGCATCCGGCCGCGTAGTCCGCGAGGCTGCAAATCGTGTCCTTGCTAACTCTGCTAAAGGCCGGACACGGTGGAGCAGGGCAATTATAACCGGTCGACTCAGCCGGCAACTCGCTCAGGTCAACAGGAAACACAAAAGAGCGGCAAAACCGGTGACTGGAAATTCCCGGGTGAAGAAACCGGCCGTTAAGAAAAAACTGCCGCCTTTGCAAAAGAAAGTGCAGGTACTGGGACATTTGGTTCCCGGTTGCCATAATCTCTCAATGCCGAACCTTCTAGAAGAAGCCACTGATTATATTGCAGCTTTAGAAATGCAAGTCAAAGCCATGGCATTTCTCACGGGCCTCCTGAATGGCGGCGGCGGCGGGACATTGGCCGATTCTTCCGATCGGCTCGGCCCGGACCAGTCATTTGGTGGTGGTTAATTTTATTTTATTTTTCTATTTTCTTAATTATTAAAAAAAATTATGTTAATAATTTGAGAAATTAAAACATTTCCGTTTTTTCATTGTGCACGTCTGCCATCCTAGCTTATATATCTTTTACTATTTTATATTTTCCTTTTATTATTTTTATTGCTTTTCTAAAATTATTTTTATATTTATTTCTTAATTGGTTTCCATTGTTAATTTAACATTAATAGGTTTATTAGTTTGGCCTTTGATTAAATCATAAATGTTGTTGAATTTTTTTTCACTGTCTCGTATAATTTAAGGTTTAAAATGTTAGATAAAGTAACTCATGAATCAAGTGGGCAAAAATGAAGCCTTTCCGAACTAGTCAATTTGAACCGTCTTTTTTAAAGGAGAGGGGGATAAAATCATTTAATTTCATTTTAATAAAAAAAAAAAGTCTATTACATGAAATGTAATGCACTTTTTATGTAGCTCTCTACACAAGTGTACTTATTAATAATATGTGGTAATAAATTAACTTATCAATTTTACTTCATGAATAATGGTTAATGATTAAAATATATTTGTTATCATATATTGGTAGCACTAGGCATGGTTCGGTTCAATTCTGAAGAGAATCGAATCGAACTGAAAATTTTCAGATAGTTAGTAAATGAAACCGTCTGTTCAGTTCCATAGTATAATTAATTTTTTTAACATTTATATCAACATTACAGTCTGACATGTTCAATCTTAGTTTTTACAAATTAACGTATTCTAATTTAATAACATATAAATAACAAGTTATCCAATAAAATTTATTTACCAATGTATACAAGTAACAAAAAATAGATAGTAAATTAGTAATACTAAAATATCGGTGATCCATATAAATTAGAAGTTATAGAATTATAGAGATAAAATATTTTAAAGTATTACTAATACAATAGTACTTACCAACTATTTGATTTAACTATCAATTGTTTGACTTACTATACTAGATATTAAGAAACTCTACTAGAAAAATTGAAATATCACAATTAACAAACATAAATAAACTAAAAATTGTTCAACTAATAAGGTTTAATAAGAAAAAATATAATATATATTTTATTTTCTATCTCAATGCCCTTATAGAACTCGGTCTTTTCAATGCAAACTCTATCTTTACTAATTTATTTTTAAAAAATTAAAATAATTTGATTTATCCTACAAGTAAAAATTTAAAAATTTAAAAAAATTCAGTTCTTATTCGGTTCTGAGTCTAGAATCGAGAATCGAATCGAACCGTCAGTTCTCGATTCAGATACTCGTTTAGGTATTTTACTTACGAAGAACCGCTCGATTCGGTTCAAATTCGGTTCGATTCAGTTCGGTTCGAGATTTTTGTCTAGTCCTATATATTGGGGGTACAAGTAACATATTTGACTTATTTACCCTTGTTTGACAAAGATTTTTCGGATTGTAAGTGAATCCAATAAATTTATAGTTAAAAAGTGAATAAAAATTGAGAATCAATGAAAAATGTGATTAAAAATTAAGTATAATCAATTTATAATATCAAAAGCCTTTATAGAATAGATACTTAGTAAAGTAACTATTCACTACTAAACAATATTAACGACGTACTCTACGATGTTTTTGAAGATAGGAAAACAAAAAATGGTGAGAATATAGGGCCAACCTCCAACCCAACATCTTTAAAAGTAGGCAAAATCCGACAAAAGAACAGGCTAATTGAGGCTGCAGCCGCCTGCCATGTGCTACATTTTAAGGAGGACCCACCCCCATCACATATGCACATGTGATATGGTAGTAACAATTCAAACTTTTTCTCTTTTAATAAATGAAATTGACTTTAGCTTTTTAATGTGATTCATTGGTTTTATGACTAAAGCTTTATGGTGTAGGATAATTGTAGCATTAATAAATTAGTTGGTCCAAAATAGGCACCCTCATTCTCAAGAAAAATTCGAGGAGTTCATAGTATTGAGATTTGAGGTTATATCTTAAGATTTTATTAAGATGAATAATATAAATTATTATATGTAGTTTATTTATTTTTTTCTTTAATTTATGTAGGTTATAACCTTCCCTTAAATGATAGTTTGTTTGATCACGCTAATCTTATAAGAATTCGAATGTTTGTTTGGGATTTAGACAGAACCAAATTGTTTGTTTGAGTTTAATGAATTTTGATTCGATTTTAAGATTTAGAGTTACATCTTTAAAAATATTAATCTTGTTAATATGAGTAGCACAAATTATTAAATGTTGTTTACTTGATTCATTTTTAATCGATGTGAAATATTACCATTGTCAAATAATGTATTTAAACGTTTAAAATGTCCCTTTATTAAGAGAAGTAATACAAACTCTTATATATTATTTATTTATTTCATCTTTTATCAACATGTAAAATAAGCTTAACAAAACAATCGTGCCAATAATTTATGGTCCCCAACACTTAATTTAGCCTTTTGTTTTTCCTCCAAATATTCTAAGATTGAAAATAAGAAGAATGAAAAAAAAAAAACTGTTATAAAAGCAAGAAAAGAGAAGAGGGAATATAAGTCAATAAACTTTTTTTTGTGTATTATAATAAGAACCAAAGTCCTATATTTATAGGGAATGATTAGGAATACAATGTTAATAATTTCTAAAGTTGAAGGAGTACAATTGTTATTCACTAATAAATTTACTATTTTACAACACTTCTCCTTTAATGACACATTACAAAATATTTGTCTCGTTAAAATTTTGTTTGATAAAAATTTAATGGGACAAAAAATCAAACGAAAGAAAAAAAGAATAATTATTTTGGAGTATTAAAAATAAATGTTACCTCATTAAACCTTACTAGGAAAATCTAGTGGAATAAAACCTAGACGAAGGAAAAAGAGTACAACTACTCCTTTTGATGTTGATTGCTGAAAATTTTTAAGTCGGCGCATTCCAATCATGTGAACAAATTTCTTGAATGTAGATGTTGACAATGTTTTTGTAAATAAATCAACCACATTGTCACTTGAGCAAATTTTTTAAACGTCGATGTCGTCATTCTTTTGAAACTCATGTGTAGGAAAAAATTTTGGAGAAATATATTTCGTCATGTCACCTTTGATATAGCGTCATTTTAGTTGTGTAATGCAAACATCATTGTTTTCATACAAAATTATTGAATTATTTTTTGTTGAAGTTAACCCGCATAATACTTGGATATAATGTGTCATGTTCCTCAACCATACATATTCTCATCCTACTTCAGGGATTGCAATAATTTCATAATGATTTGAAAATGTTGATGTTACAAATTGTTTCACAGTGCTCCATGATACAACTGTTCATCTACGTGTAAACACATATCACGTTTGTGATTTAGTTTTATGTAGATCAGAAAGATAACCTACACTTGCACATCTCACTAAAGCAGATCCTGACTTTTGATAATAAAATAATCTCAAATCAATAGTACATTTCAAATAACGAAAAATGTGTTTAACAAAATTTCATTGTCTTTGAGTTGGTATAGAACTATATATTGTAAAGATATCTATAGAAAAAAGTTATGTTGGGTCGAGTGCAGCTTGTAAGATAAATTAGTGCTCCAATTGAACTAAGATATGGTACTTCAGGATCAAGAACATTTTCTCCATCTTCAAGTGGACTGAATGAATATTTTTTCACTTCAAGTGATCGATTAACCATATGTGATGCCAATGGATGTGCATTATCCAAATAAAAGTGTTTTAAAACTTTTATTATATATGTATATTGATGAACAAATAATCCTTCTGAGAAATATTCAATCTGCAACTCGAGAAAAAATTTGGTTTATTTCCAAATATTTTATCTCAAAATGATTTTTCAAATAATCTGTAATTTTGTTGAACTCTTCAAGAGTTCCAATTAAATTTAAATCATCAACATAAACTACTACAATTGCAAATCAAATATTTGTTTTCTTTATGAAAACATGTGAGCAGACATTATCATTTTTACAAATATCTTTCAACAAATATTCGTTAAGGAGATTATATCACATGCGTTCGGATTGTTGCAATCCATACAATGATCTTTGCAATTTAATTGAGAATATGGTTCTAAAACATGTATCGTTTGCTCCTGACACTTTAAATCTTTCAAAGACTTTCATATATATGTCACTATCAAGTGAACCATAAACATAGATAGTTACTATATTCATAAGGCATATATCGAGCTTTTGTGAAACAGTCAAACTAATTAAAAATCTAAATGTGATTGTATCAATTACGGGAGAATATGTTTCTTTTTAATCAATTCCTGGCTTTTGTAAGAAACATTGAGCTAAAAATTGGCCTTTATATCTTGTATTTTTATTATTTTCATTTTTCTTTCATACAAAAACTCATTGTATCAAACATGAATTACATTTTTAGGTGTTCGAACTATATGTCCAAATATTTTTCGTTTCTCTAAGAAATTCAATTTCGCCTGTATGACTTCTTTTCATTTTGACCAACCATTTCTATGTTGACAGTCTTTAACAGACTGTGGTTCAGGATCCTCATTTTACAAAATATTAAGAGTCACGTTAAAAGTGAAAATATTGTCTATAATAATATTATTTCGTCCTCATAATTTATAAGATAACATATAATTTATTAAAATTTTATTATTTTCGGACACTTGTTGTTCTTCATGAACCATATTTTAAATATTTGATTGTCATTTTTTTCTAATGTTATTTTTCTGAAATTTTTGATTGATTTTTCTCATGTACCTTTCTTTCTCAAGGTACAAAGTCCTTTAAACCAACTGGTCGACCACGCTTCTGACATATTTGAAATTAATTTGCTACAGTATATTATTATTCAGGGACATCAATTTTTGTTGGAGTATTTTCTGTTGGTATATTTGTCATCTTTTTTGTGTAAACAAATATATCAAGTAATTGATTTGCAATTTTTGCAAATTAATGATTTTTTCAACATCTTACTCACATTAATTGTTGCGGAGATCAAAATGAGATAAAGTCGTTTCATTCTAATAAATTTTACCTTGTTTTTCAAGATATAATTTTTTTCTCTCAAAGTTGGGAAAGTAATTCCAACTAAATGACAATATGTAAAACGTGTAGTGAATAAATCACCCGTTAAAAGGTTTAAGATACCTAATAATAGATGGAGAATCAAAACTCACATAAATTCAAAGTTTTCGTTGGGGCCCATTTTGGTACATTGTGAAGGTGAAATAAGGAATTGGACAACACATTCAAAAACCCTTAAATGAGAAATATTAGGTTCATGATCAAATATTAGTTGCAAATGTGAATATTAACAATAGACAGTTGGTCTTATAAGAACCAATAATCCAGCATGTAATATGGCATGACCCCAAGTAATTGCCCCATAGATCCTATATATCTATCTATATGAAGAAGAGATCATGTAACGAAGACAGAAGCTGTGAGTTTGTTTTCATAAATAATAGTCTAGCAATAAGTTGTAGACGTTTAATAAATGATTCCGTCAAACAATTTTTGTTTATGGACATGTGTAACTGAATGTTTAATAATAATATCAATTGACATATAATAATCATCGAATGCTTGTGATCTAAATTCACTAGCATTGTCTTGATTGAGTTATCGAAAATTGAGCTTGTAATTTTATAATTTGAGCAAGTAGTCTAACAAAAGTTACATTCCTAGTGAAAAGTGGGCAAACATGTGACCATCTAATAGAAAAATTAATTAATACCATAATATAAAGTAAAGGTCCACATGGTGGGGGTATTGACTCACATATATATCCATAAATTTTTTCTAAGAAATTTAGAGATTCAATATTGACTTTGTAGCCGAAGGTTTAATGACTAACTTGCCTTACGAACAAGCTACACGTGGATAATCATTAAGTAAAATAATCTTCTGGTTCTTTAAAAAATGTTTATGTAAGTTGTTTATTATTTGACGCATCATTCTAACTCTTGGATGTCCAAATCGATCATGTCAAAGTATAAATTTTTTTGGTCAACAAACTTCTTGTTCGTGACAATATTTGATTAAACTATTTTTATAAATTTATAATACATGCCAAATGGGAGTGTATGAGGTTTTTTTTTTATCTACTTCTGTTCAGATACAAAAGAAGTCATGCAAAGATATTCAACATTAGGTTCTTGCATCGTCTCAATGTGATATCTATTGTAGCGGATATCTTTAAAATTAAGTAAATTTCTTCTAAATTTGTTAGAATAAAGTGTATCGTCAATATATAATTTAGTATTATTGATAAAATAATACAAGCTCTTTCGCAGCTTTCAATGGTATTCGATACATCTGATATCATATTAGCATTATTTTTTGCTAATGTTAAGTCCAAAACTTATTTTTTGTTTAGAAGAATAATATGTGTAATTGTAATATCAATTAAACATGTATCTTGAAAATCCATCATGAATCTTTACTAGACTTTAAAGAATTAAATTTTTGTGTTGATAACATGTTATAAAAGTGAGGAAAAGAGAATAAAAATATAAGTTAATAGTGTTTTTTTTTTTTTTTGGTATTATAATGAGAACCAAACCCCTATATTTATAGGGAATGATTAAGGATACGATAGTAATACTTTATAAGGTTTCATGGTACAATTGTCATTCACTAATAAACTTACCATTTACAACAAAAACATATATATATTTTATTTTATTGTGTAGCAATGTGGGGTTTTGTATAACATACATATCCTAGATTATTGGTGACTTCGTAACCTCAACATACTTTCTTTCTTACTGTAACATAGGCCTTCGCCATTTCAGGAGTGTCAATCTTGTCCGAGGTGGAGGTCGTATTAACCCATAGGATCTCTAACCCAAACCATGAGTTCCTGATTTGAGTTATCCATCATGATGCAAGACCCATTTTTGTTATAGAGTTGACTTGGATCGACTTAAAATGAGCTCAATTTTATCTACTTCAATTATTTCTCTTCATATGTAGAAAACACTCTATTCTTGAATCTCCTAAGAAAAGAGAAAAATAAACTTTGACTATTGAAGTATTACACCACAAATATACATTTGAAATTGTGTTGGACTTGTACATTGAACACGAGTATTTTCATACCTCTAAAAAAAAGGTAAGTTTTAAACAACTTATAAGCACACACTCAAACATGAGATAATTAATTTTTGTTCTTCTACCATAATTATATCGAACATTGGAGGTGTTAGGTCTATTCTGCCCTCTAAATGGTCTAGTGTTGGCCATTTATAGACCTAATTAATACGACTCGCATTTTTATGTTGAAGTGGACAGTATAAAAAGTAATGCCTAAAACTGTCGACAGGCATAGCTAGTGCTTGCTTGCTAGAGCGAAAACCAACAACACGTGTCAACTTGTCTGATTAACAATTTTACCATCAATTTCTTTAGATTGATAGTGGCATTGCCATTGACGACTATGGTTTTGGAGCTAAAGCAATTTATGAGGTACCAAAATGAAGGACCACAAGCCCCATATAATGTCTTTTGCATAGGCTTTGTTTGGGTAGTAGAACAAGTGTGTGTAATGTGAGCACTTTTTTCCTCTTTATTTTGGGATGTGTATGCCCCTTTTGTAATAAGCTCACATGCATTCATGTGACCTTTCATGAAGAAAGCCAACATTTGGATGACAAATGATGAGCAACAACTAGTAAAGAATAAAAAAAGAAGGATTTGATATCTTCATATATATATATATATATATATATATATATATATATCACAATAAGATACTTTTTTTTTCCTACAATTCATTATGATAAGGTGAATTTTACGTTAAATATCAAAAACTCTAAATTTCAATAGCTTTTTTCAACTCCGTTAGTAACATGTGTGAGGTGTGAAAATAACAAATAAGATATATCGATAGTCAACATGATAAAACTTCACCAATTTAAAACAATATAACTCCGTTTGCATAATCAATTATATTTAATGATTTACATTATCAAAATCACGTGCTAAAATAATTCAAGTTGTTATTGGTGAATTTCGTTATAAACTTGCAACGAACTTCTAAATTTTGGTGCTAACACCAATCTATATATATAGAAAAGACGATAATGCTTGCATAGTTAATTTACCATAACAAACTTTGATATTTACTAGAAAAAAAAATAGACATAAAAAATCGATAACACCAATCTAGACATAAATGAATTATAATTAAAATGGGAAAATCAGTAAGTCGGCAAGTATAATGGATATGTTAGGGTACCATATGGTGCACAACGCGTACGGGCACTACAATCCCACATGCAGCCATGTGACTTCAATAAAGAGAGATATCCACTACCTTTTTACGATTTACTCCTACATATTAATTATCAATAACTTAACTATATTTATTTCGAGTCGACAAATTGAATTTTTATTTGTTACTTCGTTCGTTCAATGACTTTTGATGAATTTTTTGCATTTTTATTTCAAGAATGAGGCGCATGAGTTGAGAAGGAAGAAATAACGGTATGTTATTGACACTATTCTTTAGTATTAAATGCACTATTCGGATAAATAAATCAATGTTACTTTTATGAGTTCAATCAATTCGAGATTTTAGATGAATCAGTTTAATATGAAATAAGAACAGATAAAACCGTTGAATTTGAGACTTGTCGCCAGTCGATTATGAAAGTTATGTGTCAGAATCTTAAAGAAAACAAAATAAAACTAAGTAACATCTACATGAAATGGACGAGTTGAAAACTCAATTGATCTTTAATTCGAAAGGGATATTTACCAAACATATATTAATTTGTGTTGGCTTTACTTTTAGGGTACAACAAATCCATAGATAGATGTGTTGTGAGAGAATCTGTCCCAAATCCAAAACCTAAATAATTCAAATTAAATGAGCCTTGTGTCAGTAGTCAAGCCACGAGTTACATATGGCTCTAATTACTCAACAATTTCAATATAAAGGGCCCAAAAATTGTGAAAACTGCCAAAATCAGTCTCATCTAGCAAATTTTTGTAAATCTTTTGCCAACTTTTCTATCCCTCCATTGAGAAATGGACATACAAATTATGATTTCTTTTTATCTTTGGTCGTTTATCTTATTCAATGGTAGCTAATACAATAAAATAAATATTAACCTCCACACTCATACGTCCTCTTAAGAAATACCTTCTAAAATAGTTGACGTGGGATAGGTTTAGAGTATCAGTTACAGAGTCGGACATTCTTTATTGTTGCGTCAAAAATTAATGCTATAAAATCTTTTTCAATAAACATGACATTAATAAAAATAACTCCTCACATTATTAGAAACATTGTGTACACGTTTACATACTTTGAAATCATCTTAACAACATTTTCGAATACATCATTTTTTATATATATAATTAAACTATCATTCAAACATCGAATCTACAATCCAATTGCGTGGCTCAAACGTGGGTCAACGGCTTTGAGGAGTCTGGCGTTGAGGTGGAGAAAGAATATGATCAGTTATCAGCATTGGTGCAGACTAGCTGAGTAGAAAAATACAATTATTTGGTAAAAATGGCAAACCTAGAGGTTGGGAGAAAAGTTGAGATAGATATAGATTGTGAAAGGAAAAAAAAAAAGTCGTGCAAATAGGTAAAAAAACAAAAATTGAGTGGGGTAAATTGACCCTACATGAACCCATGTAAATCCGTCCATGAGGGTACGGGTAGATGATTCTCATCGTACTAAAAATTCGATAACCATAGGTACAAATTGCATAAATTAATGGGGGTGATTAACTACCTTATGATATTACTCGGGTAAATATGGGGTTATCGTACGGGTGGTTGAATCAACCCATATCTAAAAACTTAAAACGACATGTGAATAATTTTCATAGATGAAATGGCATCAAGACTTACATCCAAAAAATTATAAAGAATTGTCCTAATTTGGCTGGAGAGACAACCAAAGGGACACCGAGATAGAGAATTACACGTTCAAATCTCCAAAGAGAAATGAGATAACATTGACATGTGATGCAATAATGCGTCATTAGTTTTGTCCAATACAAATTTATGCCTAAAATTGTGTTAAGACTTGCAAATTTTACGCATGATTAATGGCACTCTACATACTCTCTAAAACGTAAGTATCAAACTAATTTTAAGCACACGATCAAACATGATGTAATAAAAATTGTGTTCTACTAATTATACCAAACATTAGTAGATTTGACACAACTCATATTTTTCATCGATTGTGCTACATGTATGTAATGATTTATATAATGGTTTATATACATATGATATGATGAGAAATGCTTGGGGTCAGAATTTATTCAACAAAAAAAAAGAAAAAAAAAAGCTTATTCTCTTTTTGACACATCATCTGTATGTAAACCATTATATACAAGTATTATTATTCTATTTCTATTGAACTAGACAAAATTAAAATGTAAGGCCTAGCAACGTGGATGGGCCCGTGTCAAGTTGGCCAGGGTATGAACCAACAACATGTTTGTGACTTTATCTGAATATCAATTCCATTATCAATAGTGGTATCGCCATCTACGGCTAGGTTTTTGGAGCTAAAGTAACTTATGATGCTAAATTGAAGGAACACAAACCCATATAATGTCTTTTGCATAGGCTTTGTTGGAGAAGTAGAACAAGTGTTTTTAGTAATGTATGCACTTAATTTTTGCTCTTTATTTTGGCATTTGTATAGCCCTTTTGAAATAAGATCACATATATCCATGTGACCTTCGTGAAGTAAGCCACATTCGGAAGATGAATGATGAGCAATGTGGATTGGCCTGGTTACTTTGACAATGTAATTTGACATTAACCTATTAAACATAATACTTCATTGTACATTTACAATCCAAAAATTTTGTATGATAAAATGTTACAAACTTTTACAATGTACTACACATCTTTGTAACATTCAATCCGTAGACCGTGGCTCGCTCTAGAAGTGTAGACTAAGAGTGATAGAAAATATTATTTTATTGAAAAATATGTGGTTGAAAATGAGTAGAAGAATAAAAATGAAAATGTGGGTCAAACGGGGCCTAACATTACTAGGGGTTTTCTACTATCAACCATTGGGATACGAGTTGGATTTCAACTTTTCTTGCCCATTTAGATGTACATATAATTAGAAACATGTACAGAAGTATGCTTTTTAATTTCTTCCATAATCTTAAATTCAATCATTGTTATTCTACATATTAAACATGTCAAAATATATGTTTTAAAGCACCCCGCTAATGTCATCACACGCTATACCTTCTCAAATAAGTTAGGTTATTTAAAAGTTTACTTTGTCTCAATCGAAACATATTCATCTATATAAATTATGTCTTGGACATATTGTGTGGTGTTTTGTCGTGTGTGTGTGTGTGTCTAGATGGAGGGGTTGGGTTTGGCAAGTGGCACATTGACCCCCTAACCCAATGGGTGTAGGCCATTAACTTGCAAAAACTTCCAAACACAAATCATTTTTGTTAATAACATTAACCTTGCAAGTTAAAGAACCCAAAATTTCAATATTGGATCAGAGTTCAAAAAACTCAAATGAGTCTAAACCTTAAACGAGCAATCAAATTTTAAGATTAGTGTCTAAGAACAACCTATCATCTTGAAAATATGTTAAAATAAAATTTCACGCTACGTCATTATATAAACAATTATGAATGTGTTACATCTCTAGATAAATAAAGATATTTTACTATGAATTTTCTGAATCTCGAGTAGACGTTGCTATCTTTGTAGGGTTCTTTTCTTGTCCTCACATGCATCCATGTGATTTCAATTAAGGCAGCCACACTTTTTCTCACAAGTCGACAACCAATTCGTGTGGCAATTAAGCTAGTCAATTTCAATTTAAAGGCAATACAATCAGCCCTTCAATATGTACCTGACTTTTGGACTTCTGATGATTGATTTTCCCTAAAGACACTCATTCTTGTGGCATTATGTAATTAAATGCTACATAGTGACATACATCGAATTCAAACCACCATTTTAAGATAAAACTATGTATATCAATATCAGGACATAATAAAATTTATTAAACGTTCTCAACTGAAGACTCTTAATGTTCCACACTTGTACTAAGGATATTGTTGAATAACGATACCATTTTATATTACTATAAAGTAAAATGACGGTAAAGATATCCATTCTATTAAATTTGTGCAAATTGATCGTCAATCTTTGAATTGTCTCTTATTTTACATTAAAATCATTTGTGTTTACCTCGCTTACTAATAACCCCACAAGTCACGAGGCCTTTATAAATCTATAATCAATAACAAATCTTGACACATCAGTAGTTTCACACTATTAATGTCTTTTTTGCCTTATAAGAATAATATATTTGGTCTCGGTGACTCTGAGCACCGATCTATGAGATACTAAGTTCACTTCACTCAATTGTATCTTAAACGTTGGTGTGTGTACGTGTGGTTGGAGGGGTTGGGTTTTTGCCAGTTGCAAAAGCACATCATGTGCTACTCTAGCACATTGACCCCAATGGCCACATGCCATTAATTTGCAAAAACTTCCAAGCCCAAATCCTTGCTGCTATGATAAAGGTATGTCCTTTTAGCTTTTACATCAATTTCAATAATGACAACATAAACAAATCGACAACAACAAATTTGTTTGATCATGATATGTAAACTCAACCAGGCCTTTTTCCTTGGTCCACAGAGTTACACATGCGCTTGCTCAAGAGCTTTTGTCATACATTCAAGATTTATATGCCATCTTCAATTCATATTGTTCAGGTTCGAGCTTGAAGAAATTTATGATGACGGTCTTCAATGGAGGACCACATAATATGTTTATTGTTAAGGGTTACGCTCGAAATTCACCTTTGTCATTTTTCAAGATATATTAATGATAAAATTTCACATAATTATGAAAATAATGATCGATTAACATGTAACAACTTAAGTTACTTCTTTTAATAAAGCTTCACCTGTTAAAATAGAACTCCGACCCACAACACTCTATACCACTCACTAGCTTTGTTTTGTATATTTCTGGGTATCCCAATCCCATGCATTAATGTGACTTCAATTCAGGTAGACATTCTTTGTTTTCATAGGTCAACTCGTGTGGCAATCTTGTGGTTTTCAATTTGGAGGCCATTTAATTATCCCTTCAATATATGCCTGGCACTCTTGTCTCATTATGTAATTAAAGCTGATGGATTTACATTATTTGCTACTTGCTAGGAGATATAGAGTGACATGCATCCATCAAATTCAAACCACTATTATAGATAATCTATGTGTATATCAGTTCGTGAGATTAGACATGACTAAGGGTTCATTTGGCGCTTTTAGTAGAAGAGTTTCTTAAAAAAGTTAAGAGTTCTTTTGGAACGACTTTTAATTATTGTAAAATAGCTTTCTCAGGATGCTACCTTAATTAGTGTGTTTGAATATTAATTTTTAAAAGAACTCCCTCTTTTTAAAGAGTTTTTAGAGAAAGCCACATAGAGTCAATTTTAAAAAAATCTTTTCTAATTAAAAGAATCAATTTTATAAAATTAATCAAATTGATTCAGGAGTAGCTTTGGCGTCTCAATAATTTATTTTAGCATTTCAAAAATCATGTTAAACGGATCCTAATTTAGACCAGTTTTATCTAAAAGTTCTTCTATTTAAACAAAACATTTTCAGAAAAACTATACAAACATGTTTATAAACAACTGCTTGATTTTAGAAGTCGCTTTTAACTTTTCAAAAGCATGTAATTAGAATATTGCTGAATGACGATACCATTTTGTACTATATTAAGGAGAAATGAAAATGAAGATCTCCATCCTCGATCATCAATATTCGAATTAGTCTCTAATTTTTCTAATAAAATCATTTATCTTATAAGGTTTGGATTAATTTGTCAAGAAAAAAGTTTGATGACCAATTTGCCACAATTCCCTTAAGTTGAGGACTTCTAAATTAATTTGCTACAAATAAAAGTTTCCTTCAATTGATGCTATTTATGTAAAAAAAAAAAAAAAAAAAAATTATTTGCTATAACAACATAGCAGACTCGTTACGATCAAATACGAACTTTTGCTTCAAGCCAGCCTTGGTACATCCACGGGCCAAAATGGGCTTGTGGGTGTGCGCCACTGACCCGTTCACAGGGCCGGTCCTTAGTGTTAATTACATTAAATTATAATTTACAATAGAAACCTCTAAATTAATCTCCCATGAGTTAATAACTTCTCTAAATTTAAAAAAAAAAAAAAAAAAAAAAAATTGATCCTGACTCGGGCTGGTGTGAAAAATAATAATAATTTACGGAATAATGCTATAGGTACATACTGGGGATCATCCCTATAAAATGTGGCTGATTACATGGACGAAATGATAACGTCAATGAAGTAAAATGTGAAATGAGATTCACTTTATTACTCTGACATCACAGAATTATCCTTGATTTGTGCAATAATTTTCATGAAATTTATCAACTTTTATTCAATTTTTAACTACACATAATTTTCATGATACCTACCAACTGGTATCAACTTTATTTACCAAATCTACGTCAAAAAGGCTTTAAGAGCCTGAAAAGTTTCATTTATCTATCTTGGAACCGATTTTGCAAAAGTTTCGGAACAAATTTTGTTTACGAGGTGAAGCAAATGGCATATCAAAATTTTCGAAATTTTCATAACAAATTTTGCTTACCATGAATAAAAAAGATAAAATTAGTATGTCAGCTTTCAGATAAAGCAAGAATCTTTAATAGTGCTAAATGTGAAATCTTGTACGGTTTTGGATAACTACAAGTCACTTGGCCTTTTGAATAGGAAAATGCCAAAGATACAAGGTCAATGATAGACCTTGTTTCCAAGGTGCCATATGGCACCCTCCTTTTGGAACCCCCTCTTTTGGAACTCCTGTTTCCTCGGCAAAACTTTTTTGAATAAGGATGTTTGTACAATCTTATTTGTACAATTAAGTACACAATCTCCTCATGTGAGGTAGGATGGAATTGATTTTAATCTTATTTTAAGATCTGGCTCTATCCCCAAATGTGAGATAACTGTCAACCGAACTGTGTGACTGAATATACCCATAGCTCGGTTCAACTTTTTTGGATAACTACAAGTTACTTGACCTCCTTTAGAGTACTATTATTATTCCCTTCCAATAAATTTGTGTCAACATCAAGATTTTATTCCAACAAGAAGCATCATTGTCTTATATTTGTTATTATTATTTTTTACGAATAATGGTATTTATCACCTATGCATTATGAGTTTACCCTGTATACATGAAAAAATTTACAGTCGTTACAGGATTCTCGCATGGGGTTGGACTTCATATGAATATTTTATTATCAAAAAAAACCACCCACCCTCTCTATGTAAGAGTTTTGCAGTATTTTTGTAAGATTTTCTTCTATACGTGTAGCATCTCTCATGCATTATTCATTTTTTACAGAGTCTTCCAATTCCCACACTGTTTTAGGATAAGGACGTCGTGATCTAACAATTAGGAGAGACTATTTTACCATCTAGGAATGAGGGAGATGGGAACCATTTTAGAACTCCCACAAAACAAAGACCCGTAAAAGAGTGCAAGATTTGAGCGAGGGGGTAGTATGATGACAACTCTCTAAACAAGAAGTCCTCATAAAATAGTGCAAGATTTAGCGAGTGACAGAAACCATCGCGAAGTCTCCATTTAGAGCATGACATCGCGATCTAAAAATCAAAGGATTCTATTTTATTAACTAAAAATAAGCAAAAGATTGAAAAGGTTATCAGAACTCTCAGTAATCTAAGACACCTAGTAAAAGAGTGGTTACTATCAACACTTATTGTGATGTTACCGTAGATGTAGATACAATGTAAAAATGATCTGAAATCTCATTTTTCATGTTCCTAGTCTTCGTCCTATTTCCAAGTCTTCTAGTCGACGTGCTCTTTTCCGCACGTTACCTTTAAAGCAACCTTGGTCCTCTCAAGATATGAATGGCATAAATAAATCTCTTATCCTAAAATAGTACCGTTTCTTCTAGAGAAATCGAATTGAAACTCGAGAGCGTCTTTTTTAATTATTGTAGACTCACTATCGTCCTTTTCATGTGATTTTTACAATCAAATCTATGAAAAATTCAGCAAAGAAAAACGTAAAAGATACATTTGATTGAACTACGTTATTTTGTAAGAGCTAAAATTGTACATGTCATTAGTTGAATTAATGTAATTTTGTAAATATTAAAAAAATTAATTATAGTACAAAATCTGAGAACCGAACCAAACTGAACCGAATGAAACCAAACCCGAACTGTTTCATAATTAAATTTGGATCCAACGATTCCACTTACTAAATACCCGAAAATTTCAAGTTCGATTTGGTTTGCCCAGCCCTAAATCTAAGTGATTTTTGTCCTGATACATGCACACTGGTGATCTGATCAAGTTGAAATTTGTATTTTGATGGAATCTAAAAATTATAAATGAAGACTAACTAATTAATCAAATGAACACATTAATTGTATTTATAAGAATTGCAATTTTCAAGAATTCAATACTTAGTGGAGTAATATAAGTCAATTTAAGAGAACATCATTTTTGATAAATTGAGAAGTGCTTTGATAGCCGACGTAGAGAACTGCTACTTTGACTATTAAAAAGTCAATTTTTTTTTCTTATATCCTTACTTTGAATTAAATAAAGAAAAAAGAAAAGAAAAGAAATATTATGCCGAACCCAAAATTAAAGAGGACCCCGAACCACCTGTAACACCCCCTTAAGACAGAAATTTTTTAGGATATTAACATAAATGTTTACCTAGAACATTAAAAGCTTGTTTAGTAAAATTAATTTTTGCTTAAAAAAAAATGTTAAACATCATTTTCTACTATACATTTCATGAAATTTATCAACATCTATTCAATTTTTAACTACACATAATTTTCAAGATGAGGTTATGAGTAGTGAGTACAGCATGATACACAGCATACTCACATTTAAGGGGTCCGCAATTAAAACAATCGTGAACCCCATAACATGGATGAGGGCTATCACCCATGGCCTATGCTGTGTACTAGTGCTGTACATTTAGCATTTTCCTAATTTTCATGATAACTACCAACTTTTATAAACTTTATTTACCAAATCTATGTCGAAAAGGCTTTAAGAGTCTGGAAATTTCCATTTATCTATCTTGGAACCGATTTTGCTGAAGTTTTGGAACAAATTTTGTTTACGAGGTGAAGCAAATGGCATATCAAAATTTTCGAAATTTTCATAACAAATTTTGCTTACCATGAATAAAAAAGATAAAATTAGTATGTCAGCTTTCAAATAAAGCAAGAAACTTTAATAGTGCTAAATGTGAAATCTTGTACAGTTTTGGATAACTACAAGTCACTTGGCCTTTTGAATAGGAAAATGCCAAAGATACAGGGTCAATGACAGACCGTATTTTCAAGGTTCCACATGGCGCCCCCTTTTGGAACCCTGTTTTTTCGGCAAAATTCTTTTGGATAACTACAAGTTACTTGACCTCCTTTAGAGTACTATTATTATTCCCTTCCAATAAATTTGTGACAACATCAAGATTTTATTCCAACAAGAAGCATTGTTGTCTTATATTTGTTATTATTTTGTTACCATCTAGGAATGAGGGAGATGGGAACCTTTTTAGAACTCCCACAAAACAAAGACCCATAAAAGAGTGCAAGATTTTTTTTTTTTTTTTTTGGATGACTCAGAAACCCGCAGTCGTTACTGGCGGAGTCCGACCACTCTTAGAGTGGAGCCTGACCACCAGTGCGCACTAGGTAAACTTGAGGTCTGATACAATACCCGCAAATCACACCAGACGGGTAAATCTCCCCCAAAGGAAAGGCGGATGTCTCAAGTGTGGGTTGAACCCTGGTTGAAGGAATACCCAATTTTCTAGGCGGCCCCCTTTTGCCAACTCGACCACACACTCTTGACAAAAAAGAGTGCAAGATTTGAGCAAGGGGGTAGTAACTTTAGTGTGCTCTCCATATGGAGTATGATCACAACTCTCTAAACAAGAAGTCATCATAAAAGAGTGCAAGATTTAGCAAGTGGCAGAAATCATCGCGAATTCTCCATTTAGTGCATGACATCGCGATCTAAAAATCAAAGGGCCCTACTTTATTAAATAAAAATAAGCAAAAGATTGAGAACGTTATCAGAACTCTCACTAATCTAAGGCACCTAGTAAAAGAGTGGTTACCATCAACCTGAAATCTCGTTTTTCATGTTCCTAGTCTTCGTCCTATTTCTAAGTCTTCTAGTCGACGTGTTCTTTTCCGTACGTTACCTTTAAAGCAACATTGGTCTTCTCAAGTCACGCTAATGTTACTTTTGAAAAATAAAGAAGAAAATGAAAGATCAACTAATCTTTATGCTGATTTGAAGTTTCAAAAAGCACTAATTTCCGCCTTTAAAGATTAATATTGCAATTATTGACACTAAATCATACTTAAAAGACTCAGATTTTTAATCCTTTCATCTACCTATATTCATGCATATTTGCACCCATTTCCGATCCGACCCTAAAAAATAAACTAGAGGCAAAAAAAGGGAAACATCAAACATGTAAGGTGTTTCTAAAATTTTTGAAAAGGAAGAGGTGTCTATTATCATCATAAATGTCCAGATAGGTCTTTGTAATTTACTGTCTTTAGTACTATAGTAACTTTCAAGTGAAGCAAGAATAGTAAATTTTATCGCCGCCACGGGCATGGTACAACGGCAAAGTAGGAGGATGTCAAATGGAGTATCAACGGTTCGATTCCTGGAAGTCATAACGCGCTTTGTCTGCCCCTTCGGGGGTCCTGTCCGTGCTCAAGGGAGGTCCAATGGGAGGGTGATCACATGCCGAATGTTCAGTTCAAGTGTGTATAGGCTGTATTCGCATCCAGATTAACTCGAGTGTCGAACCGGGGGGAAGGCCGGCACTTCCCAAAATTTAGTCGGGCGTAAGCTTGGACATCTGGGTTATAAAAAAAAAAAATAATAATAATAATAATAATAATAGTAAATTTTAGTGTCAAATGAGAAATCTTGTAGATTTTGGATAACTACAAGTTACTTTGCCTCCTTTAGGGTAGAGTACTGATATATATACAAATTGTGGATATTTTGCACTCGGGGCATAGTTCAGTGGTGTAAAGGATAGAAGTGAGGTAGTCTTAGCTGAGTTGGCAGTCTTAGTGTGATAGTTCGATTTCTATCTCTTGTAATGTATGAAATTGGACTCTCTGTGGGCACCAATATGACAACTATTGTACCCTGGCCTGTTGAAGTACATTCCGTGATTTACTTCCTCTACAATACTCTAGAGGCGAGGTGGTGGAGGACTCTCAAAATAGGGGTTCAACCTTTTTTTTTTTTTTTTTCTATAAATTGTGGATAATTTTCATGTGAGATGACGTAAAAGCATAGGAACGATCGATAAAGTGAATTTTATATTTATATTATTTCATTTCATATCACATGACTTCTAATTTTACTATAGTACTATTATTCTCTTTCAAGATACATATGTCGGCAAGAGTAATATATAATTGTCTTTTATGTTTTTTATATTTGCATTGAGTGTTCTGTTTTCACACTATTTTAGGAGCATGCATGACATCTCAAATATAAAAATTAGGACACAATTTTACTAACTAGAAATAAGAGATAGAGCGCATGATCACAACTCTAGTTAAATAAATTAGACTCCTTAAAATTAAACAGAGCGAAAGATATGAGCCAGGTATAGTAATCACGATGAGCTCTTCATATAAAGTACGACACTGCAATTTAAAAAATTAGACTATTCTAAATTCTGTTACATTATAAAAACTCTCGTTAACCTAAGGCTCCCGTAAAAGAGTGCAAGATTTAAGGTAATCGCACTTACAATCAACACTTCTTGTGATGTTATAGTGTTTGTAGATCGAATGCAAAGTACAAAAATTATCCAAAATTCTTCTTCTTGGTTTTTGAACTATACCCAAGTCTTCTTGTCAACGTGTTCTTTTTCCCACATTACCTTAAGAAGAAAGCAGTATTGGTCTTCTCAAGTCAAGCTAACGTTACTTTCGAGAAATAAAGAAGAAAATGAAAAATCAACTCATCTTGCATGCTGATTTGAAGTTTGAAAAGTACAAATGTCCACCTCTAATAGGAGGATGCTATTTGTACAAAATAGTATATAAAATGATTGATAAAATAGTCAAGTGCAGCCCCTATTAAAGGGGCGACTGTGGGTAATTGACAAAATGGTCAAGTGGCGGCCCCCTACCGTCGCTCCTCCAATATGGGACCGCCAATTGACCATTTTTGTCAATCATTTTGTATATGATTTTGTACAAGTAGAGTAATCATAATAGTTAATATCAATGTTCTAAAAAGCTTAATGTATGGAGAGCAAGCTATGAGTTAAACGAGTTTAGACGAGACAAATGTGTAAAAAGACGTTTTCTTATTTTAATTTTTAATCGATCAAAATATTATTTAATAATTAAAAATAATATCTACAAAACATTTAAAATAGATTTATAGGAACTTTATACATTTTTTCAAAGTTTCCAGCAATTGTCGTTGACCGCTAAATAAGGCGTCAAGTTACTTGGCTTGACGTTTCCACCACGCATCGCGTCTAGACGGCGCCAATTAGAACAGTGGTTAATACTGCAATAACAACGTCCCTCGTTCAATAGGGGATCGTCACTTAACCATTTTTGTTAACTATTTTGTATATGATTTTGTACAAGTAGAGTAATCATAATAGTTAATACTGCAATTATTGACATTTCATCAGGACTCCAAATAATTTAATACTTTCATCTATATATACTCATGCATATTTGCATCCATTTTCATCAAACCCTAAAATACAAACTAGAAGGAAAAAAAAAAGGAAAAAATGTATAGATTTCCTGGTACCTCCAGCATCACCTTCAATCACAATTTGTCTAAATACTATGTCAGTTTCGAAGGAAAGACTATAGAAACAACAGTCACGGACAAAGCAGCAATTACAAGTGAATGGATTGAAGAAATATATTCAATTCATAATGGAAAGTCAACGGTTATTGTTGGTTTGGACGTGGAATGGAAGCCTCACCCCATTCGTTCAATGAGTAACAAATCAGCAACTCTGCAACTCTGCATAGATGATAAGTGTCTAATTCTTCAACTCTTTTACATGGATGAAATTCCAGATTCTCTGAAAAACTTTCTTCTGGACCCTAAATTTACTTTTGTGGGAATTGAAGTGGCTGATGATATTTTGAAGCTTAAGAATGAATATGGGCTGGATTGCAGCAGAAATTCTGATATTCGAGCAGTGGCGAAGAATATGTGGCCGTGGAGGTTTCGTCGTCCCGGTTTAAAGGATCTCGCCTTGGAAATATGTGGGCTTAACATGATGAAGCCTAAGCATGTATGCATGAGTAATTGGGAGGCAAGAGAGCTTAATAATAATCAAGTTGAATATGCCTGCATTGATGCATATGCTTCTTACAAGATCGGTCACAAACTGCTGATTGAACTGTCAACCAATTAAGGGATGCTTGAAAGTTGAAAGTTGAAAGTACTATGTTTAAGTAATATTTTAACGGGATTTGTGTGTTTATCTATGTTTTAGTAAATGTTACCAGTTTTTGTAAAAATACATAATATATGTACATGAAAGTATGATAACTTATAATCGTAATTAATCCAATGTACTGTCTAGTAGTGGTGAAGTTGGACAATTTTTCAATGTTCGGTAAGCTTTCTCTGATATGCTTCTTATATATATAGATGGTTTGGAAAATGCCGAGGTTGTGAAGATATGAATGGCATAAATAAATTATGATTTCTGTCAGTTTTTTTATGCTTATTTTGGTCCATTATTAGTTGGGATTGAAGAGTCCAATAAAATATTCTAATGATATAAACCATCGAAGTTTTTAATTCAATCTCCATTAATCAGTTTATTAAATCAACTTATTAGGAAAAAAAATTAAAATTATTCGTGCAGATTTCACCGATTCAATCAATGGACGTTCTCTTTGCTGTTTTCGGACCGTTTTCTGTTTTCAATTTTCAAAACATTGAAAATACGTCCTCTTTTTCATTTTTGAAAACGAGTTTTTGAAAACGGATGAAAATTTTGTGAAGAAAACAGAAAACCAATTTTTTTACGTTTTGGCTTTTTTTTCACAAATCTGCCAAAACTCAAAAAAACACGGGTTGTGAAATATTTTTTCAAAACGACAAAAAGAACGAGTTTTCAACAATCTCAAAATGGACACTCAAAACACAAAATACAAAACGAATTCAAAATTCAAAATACAAAACTGAAACACGAAGAGAACGTCCCTAAATGTTTAGTTCGGAATGAATGATTGAATTGGTTCGAGGCTCTACCGAACCACACATCTTCTGTGATGATCCAAAATGAAATCATAGTCTATTAATTAGAGTTAAGACAAAAGAAAAACGCACCAAGAAACTCAAACCACAATTTTAGATTTATTAAAGAGATCTTTCTTTTAATTAGTTTCAAAATACAAAAGTGTTCACAATTCCCATTTTCTTTTCAAGGTTATTCATCTTGTTCCCAAGCAGGGGGCTGATCCAGACGACTTGAGTTAGAAGGTCACAATCAAAATTTATAGTTACTTTCTAATAAAAAAATAAAAAAATAAACTAATTTATTTTTTTTATTTTTTATTTTTTAAAGTGGGGGGTCATCCAAGTGCCGCATCACTATTTAACCATAAGCTGTGCAGATTATTAGCATTATTCTTGTATAAGTGTGGTATTAATGCATGATTAGGTTGAAATTTCAAATACTATTCATCATCACAAGCACTGTTGTGATATTTAGATGATTTAAATTGATTTTATTTGCAAGGGTTACATTGTCCATGGCTAATTGCTCTTCCAAATTTAGCTTTAATACCATGTTGAATTAAAAAAAAAAAAAAAAAAGTATTTAAAAAAATTATATGCAAGTGTTCCTTTATGCATACTACGAGAAGAACAATGAAGTGTTTGAGCATTTCTTATATTTATTAGAGAGCATCGTTAAAGTAAATTTTTTTATATACTCTAATAATACTCTTTATTTTGACACTTCATTTTGATACTTTTGAAGACATATTTATTGGCTTATTCTTATCTTTTATTTAACATATTTTATATATATCAATGATCGGTCAATTTCAACATAATATGAATAATTTAAGAAGTAGAGTACTAAAATTTGTAGCTAATTACATTCATTCATTATAAAGTAAAATTGAGAGTGGATTCAACTCTCCAACTCTTTATTTAAAAAATTAAAATAAAGAGTATCTTGTACTTAGAGAGTCTTTTGAAAATATTCTTAATTTGGATGTATATAATAATTTTATTTCATCAGCCAGTCCATTCAATCTCTTCACTAGATATGGTGTGACTATATATGTAAACAAATCTAATCACAAAGATCTTGTAATTCAACTTTCAAGATTCAACTATATTAATATGATTTTTCATTTTTTTTTAGAATGAGAATGAAAAATATAGTCGTTATGGACTCTATATAAGGATGAAAAATAAAAAATGATGACTGAATGTAATGGATAACGATCATATTTTTCATTTTTATAGAGGAAAAATTGATACAAAACGAGACTTATATATTACTTTTTCTTTTTCCCTTTTATTAGTACATACTTTACTTTCAAAACGAAAATGAGAAGCGTTTACTTTAATGACACTTGGCACTAACAAAAAGCTCTATTGTCTTTTAATTTTAAAAGTGGATCGCGTGCTCATATTTTCAAAAAGAAGGAATAGCAAAAACCATTGTTTTAGATATTATTGCAAACAAAAACTTTACGTATTTCATTTTGATCCCACCATATTATATTAACGTTATTAGTTTGGTGAAATCCAGTAAGCATAGGGGATTGTTGGCAAGTAATAATTTAGTGAGAAACTATCATCCTACAAGAAATAAATCTTAAATTAAATTGTATTAATTCGCTATCAAACTCGAATATGAACATAACACAAAAGAATTGATCCGTTTATGTATAAATTATCCTAATTATTATCTAAGAATTTAAATGAAATATGCATGATGATGAAGTGTTGGAATTAGGAATCCATTTATTATTTTTCTATTTCCAATTCTCGACCTATTTATCTAGTGAAATTAGTGTATTTGTCACAACCAATAATCCTATTATATTCAACCTCTCTCGAGGTAAGTCATATCTATTCTATGCACGATCTGATAATATCCCTATCTTGAATTCCTATGCAAAGTAATGCATTCAATTACAAGAATATATATATATATATATATATATATATATATATATATATATATTGTCCCAATATTTATATATCTGCATGTTGGAATTGCAGTGTTACTCAAACAAGACATACAAAATCAATTAAGAACACAAATTTACTAACTAAATGGTTTTTGATTTGAAAATAATCAAATAAAAAGGTTTCACCCTCATCTCAACAAAAAGAAGTTTAGTCTGGCATGTTTCTAATGAAAACACAACAAGCGTTATGAAAAATCATCACCAAATTGTATAAATATAAGAGGAACAATTGGAATCTATTTCTTGTTATTGATCTTGTATCTCAAGTTTTGATTCTTCAAGTTTTTGATATTTCTTGCCTTCAATTCCTTGCTAGACTTGTTTTACTCCTTAAAATATGCAGAATTGGCATCCCTTGATTGCAAGATTTGTATGTATTTTATGAAATGAGAGACTCCTTCAATGTTGGCCTTCGTTCTCTATGTAAGGAGGCTGGAATTAGATGAAGATTCGCATAGATAGTTGTTATGAAAAAGAGTTATAGTCGAAGAAGGAAATTGCCCTATCAGCTGGAAAAACCACCATCTAATCCATGTTCATTACGGTCGCATGATTGAATGGATTTGCAATTGATTCCGTGTAATCTTCAATCATCATTCCTCAGTTCAAATCAAGTGGTGTGAAGTTCATTAATGTTATTACAGTTCTCTTGATTTTTTGCAGCTTCATCGATCAGCATTCTGGACAGAGACTTTCTTCACGAGTCTGAAGAGCGACACGATAAGAGATTTTATGGAATTCGTGTCTTTGGTACAAATCTTGTGGTTTCGAACTAAGCTTTTAGGTCTTTAGATAGTATTGCTAGACAGATTTATTATGTGCTTCCATTGTACAACTTTAAAACTTTTATGGTAGAGATCCAGTATAAAATTTTGTTATTTACTTTGTAAATCGGTTCACAACCAATATCTATTCAAACTCACTTTGCTTGTAGATCAGTTCATAGTCGAACACAATCAACATTTATTCAAATTTGCTTTACTTGAAGATTGTGTTTTGGATCGATTAGTTTTTATTAATAGCTCCATCTTTTGCACATTTTAAACCTTTTTTATTCTTCCCTTCCCTTGCCTTGGCAACCATTTTTTTTTTCAAAATTTCTGCCTTCTTGAGAAAGAAGTCCAGTTTTTGTTTTTGTTTTGTTTGTTTGTCTTTTTTTTTTCTCACGTCTTCACGGGACGGGTTAGCGAGGCGGGGATGGCACCAAAGGCCCATGAATAACTTGTACAAGTCTTTCCATTTTAGAAGTTGTAACCTCGATGAACCATACAATTTTGCCAAAGATAAAGAACGGGCATATTATGACTTGAAATGACGGAAAAGATAATTCATTACTAGACAGTATAATGAACAAAATCATTTAGTAGTAATCAATCCTCCCAATAAAATATGCCATTAAAATGTAGAAGATCGAATGTCCTTGACTCCTTGCTGAAGAATGTAGTAATGGGAATAACAATGCACCGCTATTTATTGCATAATGAAAAGCTAGCATTGTTCAAAACAAATATCCATCTATATAAAAGATGAGAAATGGACATTGCTATTTGATACACAAAACCTTATTCTACCTGAATCAATCAGAAATTCATGAATTACAATGGACAAATCTTCATTGACGAGAAGGGAATATAGAATTTGATGATAAAAAAACAGTTCCTTTAAACGGCAATTTCCAGTCTGAAACTCGATTTTCTCTAAGAGTACGAGCAAAGCAAAGAGGCGATTAAGATTTCATAGGCTCAGCTCGAGGCCTCCACAACCCAAGCCTATACTTGTGGGCATATTTCAATATCAGCTTCCTCTGCAAATGTAAATTTTAGTAAATTAGTAAGCATCACTGCGCAGTTTGGTAAATAAGATGACATGTAATGATTAGCAATATCATTAATACAAAAGTAACGAATTACATAACAATCGATGTTTTATCTGTTCGACTTTAGTTAATGTTTGGCAGCCAGAAACAGCTATTAATATAAGAATTTGTATTCTCAAGATATTCATTAGCATCGTACTCATAATGCATTTGTGTACATGCAACATTTTTTAGATTCAGAAAAAACATTTTATGCCTAAAACGAGGAATCACATGCCATACTCCTATCAGAGATTCAGAATGCTGTGTATTGCGTTAATGGCTTGTTTGGTAAAATGAACCAACCAACACTGGACAATATTAAAGAAAGAAAGAAAAGTGAATGTCTTTGTTCCAATCTAGTCTTGACTAATCGTGATTACTAAATATGCCATAAATGAGTAATATAATTACACGGTTAAGATCATTTCCAACAAAGAACCTTCTAATTTGATATTACTTTAAATTGTACATGAATCTTAGTAAATGAAATGATGAAACATTGATATCTACTTCAGATGCAGCATAATACCATCTTCCAGCCAAAAGATTTAACAATCAAGCTTCTTATAGAAAAGCTTCCTTGGGAAGCTATCTTAGATCCTAACATGTTTAGAAGCAGCTTTTGGCTTTTCAAAGTCATGCCAAATCGACCCTAAATTAACACAAGAGTCGCATAACATTGTGAAACAGCCAAAAGGCCCTGCCCTGTCCAAGGCCCTGTTTCTCTAGCAGGGCTCCGATTCTTCTTAAAATTTTACGTGAGGTTTGGCTTCTCTTATTTAAGTTGTTTCGATTTGATTTAACAAAGTCGCAAATCTTCCTATACACATTAGCATATTTAATAGGATTTTACTACTAAACTTCAGATAAGAAATGCCATATATGAAATTTCTTAAAATTAAAACCCATCTCTCTTAACCAATAGAAACATAAATAATGACAAATCCCCAAAAAAAGGAAAAAAAAAACAATGAATGAAATTTTGGAAACTATTCTTACTTCTTGGCATTTGATGCCTAATCTCTTCAGCTTTATGGTGCGAGCAACCAGGGGCGGACCCACCCTAGGACCTAGTGGGTCCTATGACCCACCAAAAAAAAAAAAAAAAAATTTTTTTTTTTTTTTTTTCAATTTTTTTTTTATTTAAAATACTGTACAATTTTGGGATATAACATGTTAGATGTTAGATATAAGTACAGATTTTGGGATATAACATCTATAAAGTATACTGTAATTTTTCATTATAACATGTTAGATATAAATACAGATTTAGATGAAAAATCAGAAATCTGGCTTTGAAAATGAATTTTAGTTAATTAAGATTTGAATTTAGAGAGTTGTTGAATGTTGTGATTTATTTTGATATTAAGGTGTTGTTCTTTTGTCCGTTTTGCTGGTTTAGTTGTATGTTTGGTTCTTTCTAAGGTTGTTAATTGTCAGTAGCAACGAAGTGTTTTTACCTCTTGTAGTAGATCCGTCTAATTGTTGAAGAAACTGTTTGGTAGCATGGGTTGAGACCTCGAAATTGGATAGAAATTCTTGTCTACATATTTGAATTTGATTTCGAACAGTCTAACACAATTAAAAAGTAGTTCTGATTTCAGTTTGTCAGCTTACTGCTGTAATTGGTCGGATGAGCGTTTCCGAATTAATAATTTTTTCATTTTTACAACAATTTAAGAATGGAAAATAATGTGTATTTCAAACTTCTATCATTTTAATTGTACATCATTATGAATGTTTGTGCTACCCGCCTCCAAAAAAAAAATTTTCGGGGGCAGCCCGTGCTCCCCCCTCATTCATCTCAATATCTTTCATTTTAGGACCCACCAGTTCTAAAATCCTGGGTCCGCCACTGCGAGCAACCATAAGACTCTGGAAGTCACCAAACTCCGACTCAAACTTTTCAGCGTGCTGCTCCACTCCTTTCCCAATTCCATTCAAGAATTCTGATATTCCAACCTTCACTGAACCAACAAGAAGTACATCATTTAGCCATTCCAATCATTCAAAAAAAAAAAATAATAATAAAACATAGGAAAAAACATAAACCCTGATCTCGATATGCATACCTATATAAAATCTGTACATAAAAAATATCATTCAGCATAAAATATCGACAATCCATATAAATACATACAATTAAGCAAGATAATCCGAAATATTTTAGCATAAATTACCAATGTAGGGGTTAGATTTGGATGAAAAGCTCACAAACCCAGCCACGGAATTTGAAGGTGTTGCGGTTAATATTTTTCTGAATTGAATTCGCCTCAATGCCATTTCTAAGCCTCTTGGAATCAAGAAATCATAACGTGGAGGTATATAGAAATGGACTCTTTAGGTTTCGGATAGTGAGTGCTAGACAGGGATTTTCCAAGTGCATAAACCCTAAAGTCGGATTTTGTGCATTCAAGCATAGAGCTCCGTCGCTCGGTCGGGTGTTTTAAAACATTTCCCTTTTTCTTTTGATTATTTTTTTTTTTTTTTTGGGGGGTTTAAAAGCCATAAATTGATTAATAAAAAAAAAATTTATTAAAGTGAATTTTGTAATTTTAATGTATAACTCCTTTATATATAACTTCTTGAAAAGATTTCTAACTTTTATCTTTAATTTAGTTAGCACTGATATAAACAAAAGCAATAGCATTTTTGATACGTTGTATTGCAAATTTCTATACATTGTAACAATGGAAAGACATACAAAATTTGTCATTTTTCTTGTCCCAAAAACACCGAACATAAGAAGAAAATGGCAAAAAACATCAAGCACCTAACAAAATTAAGTACAAAGTAATATGGATCAGCTTATAGTTTTACATAGATCCAAAAGAACATAAGACAACTAGAGATTCACACAAAATTTACAAAATTAAACCCCTAACGTAGTAGTAAATTAATAAAATGTGTGTTTAACACTTTAATCAATTGAGTTTGTCGTGAATTTTGCTAGAAGTGATGTCGTTCATCCATGTTGAGTTGGAATGTCAACCGAAACTATACCAGAAATTGGTTTAGGCCTTAGGGAGGTCCTTAAAAGCCAATGTAATTCAATGCATTGGCTCAATGTGTTTGTATTTTAAGAAAACAGAGTCTGATATTGCTCAATTCAGCTGCAGCTGCAGAATCACTAAGGGTCCGTTTGATTACAAATGTGAAATTTAGGTGGAAAGAAAACGAATTACAAGGAATTAAATTGCATAAACTGTGTTTTATCATAAATTGTAATTAATTGTTTTTGATTGGTATAATTTTTCATCTAATTCGTTTGCCTTTATTTTTCATGCAAATTGTTATTTTTGGGGATAATTTTTTTTTATAAATGGGAATAAAATTTGTTTGGATGGCCAAAAAGTATTTAAAAAAATTTTTGAATTTTTTTAATATTATTTTGACTTCATTTTTCATATAAATTGTCAATTAAATGGATAAATTTTTTACCATTGAATTTAGAATGTGTTCCAATTGCAAAAATACAAAATTAAAATTAAAATTAAATGCAGCAAAAGGTGGAAATGAATTTTCACCAAAATGGTGGAAATTTGTTTTCGACCAAATGAAGGAAAAGGTGGACATGTGACGGGCCCAAGGAAAAGGTGTTTCTAAGAAAATAATGCATATCAAATAACACAGTTGGGTGAAAAGGAAAATCATTTTCCTAGTTTTAGGGAAAGGCCTGCTATCAAACAGGTCCTAATTCATTCTCTCTGGCACTGATTCCTTAGAACAACCAACTCCAACCTCAAAAATCGAAAGCAAACATTCCTCAATTTTCGTACTTATCGTAGGGCTCTTGATCTCAACTGCCAAGAAGAGAATCTGTTACTTGTGTAACATGATCAGGCAAAATTGATTTCACCATTCTGTGAAGGTTAAGGGTGCGTTCTCTTCGTGTTTCTATTTTGTGTTTTGAGTTTTGAAATTCGTTTTGTGTTTTGTGTTTTGTGTTTTCAGTGTCTGTTTTAAGATTATTGAAAATGCGTTCTCTTTGTCATTTTGAAAAACAGTTTCTCAAAACAGAAAACAGAAAACGCGTTCTGTTTGCACTTTTTTAGAATATTATTTGATAATATTTTATTCAATAAATCTGATTATTCAATTAACTTTAATTGTTTAATGTTAATATATTATTAAATATATTATAAACCTAAAATTTCTTTGAATTTTGAAATATCTTTGAATCATGAAATATTTTTTCATATATTAAAATAACATATAAATTTGTGAAATTTTTTTATTAATATTATTTTATTCTAGAAATCTGATCATTCAATTAATTTTAATAGTTTAATGTTAATGTAGTATAAAATAATATATAAGTGTGAAATATTTATGCATTTATGCATTTTCAGAAAATCGTGATCTTTGCTTGGTTTGAAAATCATAACGTTATTACCACAAGCACCAGGCAACTAACAAAGTACAAACAGATTTGTACAAGATGTATATCAAATTGTCATTGAGATATGAAGAAATGATGAAACCAATTATTTCCCGGAGAGGTCAAGTATACATTCATTTTTCGATGATTTCAATCTTTCTAAAATACAAAGGAAATAACTTACATGTAGTGAACAAAGGAAATTAAGGCAGCCAAGATGCTGAATTCCATTTGGCACAAAGAAGCAAGCAGAATAATACAAAAACAGAATCTAAGGTTTAGTATATAAAGCAAACCCATGTGGCATTTATATGAACGAAGTGCAAAACTAGTCTGTCATAAAAACAAATATACTCCTAAAGACATTCCTAGTATCAACTCGTACAAACATACATAATATTTAACATTAAGAGAAAATAAAATTATTTAACATAGCATCCAAATTAATGACCTTGCCTCCCGCAGCCTCAATCCTCTGGTATTCATCTTCTCTATTTGGCTGAAAACAGGAGTAGCAAGATAATGGAATTAAAGATATTTTTATATCTTTAAAACTAGAGAGCACAAATACCATTACAACATATAATTTGTTGGGAGGTTCATAATTTGTTGCAAGATCAAGGAAGTAAAATCCAACCACACCAACCTTATTTTCCCAATCCATCTTCTTCATCTCACTTAACAAATCACATCTCACTCAACCTTACCTTCCATTATTCATCATAAACACAGAGCATAAAGCAAAGTCCCTATAAATTTTTGACTTTGCCACCAAATTACTCTCCAATAATTCCATAATCCATTCCATTTGAACACGCAAGGATGAGGACAAGGCACTATCATCCCCCTTCCTGTAATCAATATTGCTACCAGGTGGTGCAATACTCTCCCCAAAGATCTGTTCTAAGGTTTGTCGTGAACGACTTGCAGCGCAAAGATAATATCACATATCGAGTGATGGGATGCAGCCCGCCGCGGGAACATCAGCCTTGGCAGGGTCACGACAGATCAAATTCTCTAATTCCATAAGTATTCTTCTAATAACCCCTCCTAGTCTTTTACATATGGTTATTGATTCATTCCTTAAAGGCATACAGTACTGATCAGAAAAAAAAAAAAAAAAAAAAAAAAAACTCAAATTCAGGCAATAGATCCCTCACCACTTCATACACATCCAACACCTTTATATTCTGCAACCATCTATAATCAAATTTAAAAAGTAAAAGATGAGCTTTATATTCTGCAACCATCTATAATCAAATTTGGGAAATCATGATATCACTCTTGTTGGGCATTACAAGCAAGGAAAAATTACTTAAAATAAATGTACAAACTGATTTGTAATTATTCAAAAATTATGTATAATAGGTAGTGAATTTTAGTTTACCATCACAGAATTACCTAGAGTGGGAATCAATTATTAATCATGTAAACTATGCCCATAACCTGAAATGCTACGATAATAGCATGGAAAATTACATATTTACATAAAAGCTGGAAGAATCAAGAAAACGAAGAGGCAGACCTTAGTAGTGTACACTCTATCCCCATTTTTATTAATGTAAAAATCTTTACTGATACTCCTCCTGTAATTACCAATATAGGGCTTAGATTTGGATGAAAAGCTCACAAACCCAGCCACGGAATTTGAAGGTGTTGCGGTTAATATTTTTCTGAATTGAATTCGCCCCAATGCCATTTCTAAGCCTCTTGGAATCAAGAAATCACAACTTGGAGGTATATAGAAATGGACTCTTTAGGTTTCGGATAGTGAGTGCTAGACAGGGTTTTTCCATTTGCATAAACCCTAAAGTCGGATTTTGTGCATTCAAGCATAGAGCTTCGTCGTTCGGTCGGGTGTTTAAAAACATTTCCCTTTTTCTTTTTCTTTTGATTTTGATTTTTTTTTTTTTTGGGGTTAAAAAGCCATAAATTGATTAATAAAAAAAATTATTAAAGTGAATTTTGTAATTTTAATGTATAACTCCTTTATATATAACTTCTTGAAAAGATTTCTAACTTTTATCTTTAATTTAGTTAGTACTGATATAAGCAAAAACAATAGCATTTTTGATACGTTGTATTGCAAATTACTATACATTGTAACAAGGGAAAGACATACAAAATTTGTCATTTTTCTTGTCCCATAAACACCGAACATAAGAAGAAAATGGCAAAAAACATCAAACGCCAAACACAATTAAGTACGAAGTAATATGGATCAACTTATAATTTTACGTAGATCCAAAAGAATATAAGAAAACTAGAGATTCAAACAAAATTTACAAAATTAAACCCCTAACGTAGTAGTAAATTAATAAAATGTGTGTTTAATACTTTAAACAATTGAGTTTGTCGTGAATTTTGCTAGAAGTGATGTCGTTCATCCATGTTGAGTTGGAATGTCAACCGAAACTAGACCATAAATTGGTTGAGGCCTTAAGGAGGTCCTTAAAAGCCAATGTAATACAATGCATTGGCTCAATGTGTTTGTATTTTAAGAAAACATTGTCTGATATTGCTCAATTCAGCTGCAGCTGCATAATCCCTCGTTTGATTGGAAAAGTGAAATTTAGGTGGAAAGAAAACGAATTACAGGAAATTGAATTGCCTAAAATGTGTTTTATCAGGAATTGTAATTAATTGTGTTTGATTGGTATAATTTTTCATCTAATTCGTTTGGCTTTGTTTTTAATGCAAATTGTATTTTTTCTGGATAATTTTTTTTACAATTGGGAATAAAATTTGTTTGGATGGCCAAAAAGTTTTTTAAAAAAAAAATTGAATTTTTTTTATGTTTGTTTGACTTCATTTTTCATACAAATTGTCAATTAAATGGATAAATTTTTTTACCATTAAATTTAGAATGTGTTCCAATTGCAAAAATAAAAATTAAATGCAGCAGAAGGTGGAAAATGAATTTCCACCCAAATGGTGAAAATTTGTTTTCGACCAAATGAAGGAAAAGGTGGACAGGATGCGGGCCCAAGGAAAAGGTATTGTCAAGAAAATAATACATATCAAGCAACGCAATTGGTGGAAAAAAATCATTGTCTGCTATCAAACGGGCCCTAATTTTCATTCTCTCTGGCACTGATTCCTTAGAACAACCAACTCCAACCTCGAAAATCGAAGGCAAACATTCCTCAATTTTCGTACTTATCGTAGGGCTCTAGATCTCGACTGCCAAGAAGAGAATCTGTTACTTGTGTAACATGATCAGGCAAAACTGATTTCACCATTCTGTGAAGGTTAAGACTCCCTTTGAACATTTCGTCTGTAGGCCTTTTCCCTGTAAACATTTCCGGTAGAAGTATGCCAAGACTGTATACGTCGCCATGCGTTGTTACCTCATTTCCCATGCCGTACTCTGCAAATCACACAATAAATGGACAAACCATTAATCGAACATTTGAATAGCCAACTACGGATAATATTCTATTTTAATGACTAATTTGTCCGAACGAATGATATGGATGATTCATGTTGGACTGTGTGGACCCTAACTATTTCTGGTCTTTCTAATCTTTCTACTCTATAAAGGGTTTCATGGGGCCGGTTATGTGAGCGTAAGGCGTGAGAAAACCTCGCACTCGTCTAGTTGTGAGAGAAAAATATTTTACTGGTTCAAATAAACTTTACCTGGAGTATTGTATCCAACTGTTCCTCTTAACACCAGTAGAGCTTGTTTATTCTTCTGTAGAACTCCTGTTTTCTGCTGCAAGAATTTTAGCCAACCCGAAGTCACCAACATGGCGACCAATTCATCGTCCAAAAGAATATTACTAGGCTTGAGATCACAATGAACTAACGGCGTTTGACGATGATTATGAAGATAATCCATTGCATAAGCAATATCAATGGCAATGTTTAGCCTCTGAAGAAAGTTCAACTTCTTCGATTCTGATTCATTTTCAAGAGGACTGAGGAAGCAACCAGCTGTCTAGATTTCCATTCCCCATAAGTTCGCAAACCAGTGCCTTGACAAAAACCAGAGTTCCACCGGAATATTTCCCACAAGTCTATTATACGAAACATCCAAGTGAACAAGGCTGGAACAACCCGATAAGTTAACCAGAATTTCTCCAAAAATCGAGTTGTTTTGAAGCTAGTCTTGTAGTCTTCGAAGATTGCCAATTTGTGGTGGAATTGTATGAGTGAAGCTAGTGTTTTGTAAATAAACTCTCAGAAAACTAAAGTTACTTTCATAAGGTGAAATCGAGCCTTGGAGGCCCTGGTGGCAGAGGTCTAATGCAATGACCCTTCGATGTTTTCGGCCGCACAAAATGCCACGCTAACGGCACAAATGGGTGGTGGAATTCCAGGAGCTGAGGTCAGAGAAGGCTTTCATTTTTTATGGTTGATTTGAAGGCAAGAACTGCAAAATGGTCAGTTTCACTCCCATTTTGTGCAATACAGATAGCAGAATAAAAGGTTAGAACTAGAAAGACAGTGTAAAATATTCTGGTGACATGGAGATAGGTAATACACAGTTCATCATCTAGTATAGGAATCAAGATTGTTGGATAAGAGTCTAAGCTTTGAAACGAGGTGTCAAAGTGACCTCGAAGCGGGTTTGAGCATAAGTACTGAAATAGTCGACTCTAAATATATTGTGAGAATAAGGGTGTGACATTGCCAGGTTCTTCATTGATCATAAAGTCTGAACTTTAGACTATTGCAAGTAGATTGTCAAAGCAGGCAAGTAATGTGGCCGCAGTGTTAGAATTGAAAATATTGAATGAATAATATTTAGGGTGAATTTCTCCAAGGGTTCTTAACATTTCTTAAGTGTGCCAGATATATCCTCGATCTTTTATTTATGGCATTCATGTCACCTATCTTTTAACATTCCACGTGGTATCCTCACCAAACTGAAAATGTCGAATTAGATGTTAAATTCGTCGGCGACACACACGTGATGTCTGATTGAAATTGTAAAATTGTTCAAAAAGTTTTTATTTGAAAAATTAAACGGTGAAAATTCAAAAAATTTGTTATTTCTTAGACAATTTTATCCTTTTAGTTAGACACCATATTCATATCGTATAGTGATTTAACATCTAAATATACGTTATTCATCAGATGGGATACCGTGCACTAATGAAAAGTTGAGTATATGATTGTCACACTTACCAAATATTGGAATCCTGAAGGAATTTATCTTAATATTTAAACACAAAATTATGTGGTCAGGCATGGTACACACTGCAAGAAGTTCAAAGAATGATCAATTCCTTGTGGATTTGAGCATCAGAACATCAAGGCATGTTATATTTTTAGGATTTATTTCAAATTGAAGAGTATAAAATGTTGACTGAGAAAATGGTATTGATGGAATATACTTTCTTAGCAAACATCTATGATCTTGTGTCGTTTAAGAACATCAATTTTGAAACACCATTGTTCAATTAAAATCTATATGCCAATTAATATATATTATATTTAGAGTCTGTTTGGTATTGATTTTGAGAATCAATTCTCAATCAATTTTTATTTTCAACCACACATTCTTCAATAAAGTAATATTTTACATCACATCAATAACTTTTCCTAATTTTTCAATTACACATTTCCCATCATATCACTATTCAAAAATCAATTCTTACCCCCAAAAATCACTCTCAAACACCCTCTTAATCAAACAAAGATTAAAAGAAGTAAGGGAAAATATCGAATTGAACAATATAATGAATAAGAAATTTTAATTTATTTTTCTTTCTTAATCTTAATTTAGTTTTGTGCAATTCACATTATCAAACCAGCTATTAAATGCCAATTTGACATGACTTTTTCTTTTATTTTTCTTCTTATATAAGAATTTTTGGAAGAAACTATTTTAATATTTATTTGAAAACTAATATTTAAAAACATTTTCTATTTTAGAAGTGCTTTTAGAGGAAAACCACATTGGACATGCTTCCTCTAAAAACTCTTTTAACTCACAAAAACACTTTATAAAATTAGCCAAACGTATTCGAAAACTGCTTTTGAGTTTCGAAATCTCTTTTTGACTTTTCAAAAATAATGTCAAACGAACCCTAAAACTTATATGATGCATAGATGTGTAAAAGATGAAGTGTCATTTTTTCATTGAATCAAACACGCTCTTAATTATTATTTTTTACAGAGATGAAAATGTTTGGCGTATTTATGAGTGAGAGAGGGACCATACAAATATGAAATATCATATAACTTGATAACACTTTTATCTTCATGAAGTCATTTGTGTCTTGATTCTCCAATATTATTATTTATTTACTCATCTAAGTGAGCCAGTGAGATTAAACTATATATATATATATATATATATATATATATATATATATATATATATATATTTACTCTATTGAAAAACTTGTTCAATTTAAAAAGGTTTTCAAATATTTTTGTAACAAATAAAATGAGAAATAAATTTTAACAATTATTTTTTTCATCATCATATGCTAATTTTAACAACAATTCAATGTCTTTTATTTTTTTATTTTATTTATAACCAAAGAGAAACATTCATAAAAAAAGTATCATCAAATAAAATGCACAATGACAAAAAGAATATAATCGACCCAATTCAAAATCACAAATCTACATAGAATGTCACATTAGTCTTTCTCCGTGATCGTGTCCCACCTTTTTAATGTACATTGAATGAAACATGACAAAATATACGGAAAAATTCTGATAATACATCAAATGACAACCTTTATTCTCAGGCTAATATAATTGATAAAGGTCGACACCCTATGACAAAAGTAAACATGTTTTGTAATATTGTTTGATATTATTAAGATATTAATATTTATAATATACTACTAGGGATTTCAATCCAGAAATCTAGTGAAGCCTGATTTAATTTTCGTTTCTCTAGAATCAAATTATGTGAATCACAACCAGATTGAATACGTTGGTTTAAATCTAATCTATTCTAAATAAAATAGATAGTTATGAATCATTTAAACGAAAAATTGACAAGATTGATCAAGTTTTTGTGTGTAGGTTTTTTTTTCCCCCAGAGAAATGTATGATTAGAAAGTAGTAAAAAATTTATGAAATTGTGAAAATTATTTTGATTAATTTCAAACTAGCACTAAATTTAATTAAACTATAAATAATTCTGAATCTAAAAATCGGGAACCATATACATCATGTCCAGTTCTAGTTATATAGCCAAATTTTATTTTGATTTTACTTTTTTATAAACTTAATTAAATAAATTATTAAGTTAATTTGTGCGTTTCAAAAAAAGAAAAAAAAATTAATTTGTAAGAAAAATATGAAAATTTAGTAGAAAAAAGAAACGGAAATTATTAGGGAATATAATTTACATAGACAAAATTACCCTCAGGCACCGGGAGTCCAGTCACAAGCATCTAAGTGCCTTGATTGGTTCACCACAAAACCCCACATCAAAAATTCCGCCGGCCGCCGGAAATTCACGATTCCGAAGCAACTATGCAGCAATCATTGAAGTTAATTCATTGTGACATATCACAGGGTGCAGCCACAGAAGACGAAGAAGAAGCAGAGGAAGGAAACAAGCACAACGGACTCTACAGCGGAGACGACAGACCAGACGACGGTGTCGACGATGTAGAAGCTGGAGAAATCTAGATTCGGAAATCGCAAAAGCGAAGCCAAACGCCGCGGCTCGAAGCTGATAGTGAAGCTACTAAGGTCGAAACAACTGCTCCAAGTCGGCGTCAAATACGAGGCGAAGAGCCTCGGCCACCTGAAGAACGATGTGGGGAGGGAGACATTGACGTCGATCCACCGGAAAGCAGACGCCGCAGTCGACCACCGAGACATGGCGAAATTGGCCATATATAGTCTCGATATGTCCTTATTTATATACCAACTCGTTTGCAATCAGGGGTTGATTCGATACTAATAAGAGCGATTCGAATTCCATTTGATTTTGACTAATTTCTTTATTATGTTTATTATGAGAAAATTTCACTTCCGTCCTCTACACATGTTGCATTTTCATCCTCAACGTATGCTTCTTGACAACATTGTATGAGACCTTTTACTTTGAAGTGTCATTAGTCCTTAACGATACTTTTTCATCGAAAAGTTTGTCCCTAACGAATGTGGATAGCACGAACTACTTTTGAGAGGTAAAACGTTAGACAAGAATTTCTATCATATTTTTTTTTTTTCATCAGTCACAATTAAAACCGTCTAATACAAATTTGAATGAAAAAATGTATTACTCATTGACAAGAATGGAACTCATTCATTGTAGTCGTTGTAAACCAATATAGCTGAAGACGTTGGTTACTGGTTAGAATCATGAAAGAAAGTTCTTAACCTACGCAAGACGATAAATAAACAATTTATTTTTTATTTTTGGAATATTTGGAGCTAATAGTACAAAAAATTGTAGACTGAAAAATTCAATGTTAAAGGTGGATGATATATTTGTTATAGATATTAAAAGTTAAGATTAATCATGCAATTTTTTCCACAGACAAGGGAGGGAAATTAACTACGACACTCGAAGGAACATTCTTTGTGACCACGAAGAAAAAAAATTAATATATATATTGAAAAATTCTAGAATTTTTCTTTTTCTTTTAAATGTTGCTAGAGCTGCGATCATCCATCCTTGCCTTGTGTCTCCACCTTTCTCTTCAACTCAAATAATTTTCACCTCCCGTTTGTTTCTAATTTTATAATAGAAATTTTCTTTTCTTTTAAATGTTGCTAGAGCGATCGTCCATCGTCACCCAGTGTCTACGCTTTTCTTCTCAACTCAAATAATTTTCACCTCCCACTTGTTTCTAATTTTATAATAGAAATTTTCTTTTCTTTTAAATGTTGCTAGAGCGATCGTTCATCGTCGGTTGCTAGATTGTCCATCGTCGCCCTGTGTCTCCGCTTTTCTCCTCAACTCAAATTATTTTCGCCTCCCATTTGTTTCTAATTTTATAATATATTTCCATAAAGTTAAAGGCCAAGATGGAGACATAAATAGAGTAGATATTCCATGTGCCAACCTTTTTAGCATAAGCCTAATTCTAAAAGCATATCCTTTTCAAGTCGATTGATTGAACGTCCATACTCCCTCTGGACATGCCATAATTACTTGGACATGCTTTTTTCTAGAATAATAGAAAATTTAAAATCCTCCAGGAAGAAATAAACAAAGACATGAACCCAATATATTATGCGGTGCTTCATTCAAAAGATTAAAAAAAAAAAAAAAAACGTCCCCTTAAAAGAAGAAAAAAAATAAAAATAAAAAAACCTTCATGCCGAAGGCATACCAAAATAGATTGTCACGAATGGCAGATAAAGCAAGGATGCATAACACTTGAACCACGACACAAATAGGCCCCTATGCACAAGTCATTAGCACATTAAGGGAGTAGTTGCCTGAGTTTCTCAGCCTAGTATACTACACCTCGCGTTTCCATCCTCTTTTGAGTAGAATAGCATACTCCTAGGAATGGAAAAATGGGCTTGAATGGAACTTCTAGGTAAATCACACGTTATACAGTAAGGTAGGTGATAGTGCCTTTTGTTTTCAATTTTGAAAAATTGCTAACGAGTAACTAGAAAAGTTTTTTTAAAGTGTGGACCTTATCACCTTTTTGCTAAAAGATATTAAAGATACACAATACAAAATGACAAGATGTGCATGGGGCACACATGCAAGGGACAGGACCACAAAGTTATAATAAGTTGACAAAATAAAATTATGACACCAAATTGACTAACGTCATTGAGTTTGGAGGGAAGATACAAAACCCACAATTTTTTAGCACCAAAATACTATAAATATTGAAGTTTGAAGGCCATTATTGCCCATTTTCAAAATTGAAATGGAAAGTTTTAGTCAATAAAAATCAAGTTGAACCTCAAGAAATGTAGACAAAGCTACTTGATGTTCCATTTGTTTGAAAATCCCAAGTGAAATTAAATAATTTCATATACTAAGGATGCAACATATAAAACCTCAAATTTCAAATTGTATTGTAAGATAGGTCCTAAGTTTGGCGGCAATCCCTACCTGAATGATGACATATAATAAAGTACGATACGAAGGTGTAAACAAGTAGCTTTAGCTTTAGATTTACATCGAGATGAGATGAAGAAAAACTAATATAATGGTATCCATACTTAGAAAAATAAGGTAAAAATTTGTACGCAATATTGCACACGGCATACTAGATTTTAAATATTTTTTCTTTAAGAATGTGTAACGACGTATTATCAAACACGACATTTGGAAGAAAATAAAGAATATATAGACACAAATCATATATTGTCATAAAAATGCATTCCACAAAATGCTTCAAGAGAAAACAAGTGGTTCATTACAATATTAAAGATTGTATAAATTGAACAATTGCAAAAGATAGGAATCCGTGGAAGAAAAAAAGGGCAAATTATATGCAAAAAGAAGAAAGAAATGTATAAATTGAAGTGTCTCCAACAACTATGCTTTACGTGGAGTCAACTCAGTATTTTCTTCACAAGAATCGAAGATCAAATAGAGTTTAAAGATTCAAACTGAAAAAGTGAATCCCTTAAGATGACAAAGCTAATCCTATAATTCACAAAGCCGATAGGATAATTCAAACATTTTGCTCGTAATTTAACAGTAAAAGTGCAGCGAAAGATAAAACAGTACATTTGCAATTAAGCCTACATACCAGATCAAAAACTAGATAGATGGCAAAGAGAGACAAATACCAAAGTCTAAAAACTCAAAAAAAGTGGAGAGATGAACAAATGACACACACCTGAAAACTTATGAGCCAAAGTTGAAGCCACCAGGAGGAACACTTGGGTGACTATTTCCAAAGTTGAAACCCTGGTGATTCCTATCTACGCCATCTACAACATTTTGCTCCTCATCTTCCTCAGCCCAGTATTTTTCTAATATCTTCACGACCTTTTCATATATTTCATTGTTGTCATGAGTCTGGAGAGTTTCTATTTTGTCCAATCCTTCACAATCATCAATCATTTGTGCATATATATTGATTCCACCATTCAGGCCATTTTCTTTATCTCTCTCACCCACCTTCAAGATGTTTTCAAGCCCCTCCAGGCACACAGTGACAATCCTCGGGTCTGGACAGCTTAAGAGATCACATAGCGGCTTAATGCAACCTTGGTTTGCCAAGAACCTGAAAGGGTAAACAATGTCTGAAATCAAATTTTGAACAAAATCCATTATTTTGCTAAATAGATTGGTGCACTCCAATCATAAATTCGTAATTAGGGGGAAAAAAAGTCACTTTGAGGGGCTTTCGCATTAAATAGCTGTTGCAATTATATATTTGGAGAAGCAAACAAGAGATCAAAGAAGAATCATTCAATTGCAATTTCCCCCCTCTGGCGAAAATTTGAGGAAGGAAAGAGTGGGTTTAAAGAACTGGATCAGTAATATATGGATATGATATTAGTAGAAGCGCATGGTGTTGCTAATAGCGTCAGCTGAGGCAGGTGATGGGACATTAACATGATAATGGCAGTCTTTAAATGTAGAGGGGCTCGGGAACACATGAAGCGAGAGAGAGAGAGAGAGAACTTTCTAAGCAAGAAAGTAGATGTCAAATATTTAACCAAGCAACCAACACAATCAATGGATATTCGACCTCTTGATTACAAGATTAAAGAATCTCACCCGGTGTTTGAACGCCACAAGAAAATACTCTTGATAAGTTCGATAAATTGTTCAATGAAGAACAAAGAATTGGAAGCAACTTGCCTCTTGAATTAATTTTCTCAAATAATCAAAATTGTTTTACAATGAAAGTAGTAAATCATATTTATACTAAACCCTAGAAACAAAGTTAAAACGGAATTAAACTCCTAAAATAAGAAAGTTACCAAATAAATAAGAATTCTAGTCAAAATAAAAGATTAAAGAAAAAGGAAAAATCCCGCAACCAAAATGAACTATGTGGTCGCATAGTGTAAGGGCATGCAGTCGCATAGAAGATAGTTTTCTCCCGGCTGAGGTCCCTGCATATGGCCACGTGGTCGCATAGTTATTCAGAAAACTTCCTTCTTTGCTCGAATTTGTTTGAACCAACTTGTTTCCGCTCCCGAGCCCAACAAGAAACTTGTTCTTTGGCATGTTAACTTTACCCTTTTGGACTCCATGATTTGAACACAGGATTGCGCAGCTCCCTGGACTCTATTTGATCTCGAATTTGCCCTTAGCTTCTCATCAACAAGCATTGAACTCTTGATCGCTTGATGCCTTCCTTGAATCGCATCACTTCTTGGGAATTCAAACAGCATATGTTCTCTGCATGTCCGTTCATTTATGTGTCATTGTATGTATTAGCCCCAGTTTGGTGTCCATTCTTTTTTTTAAAAAAGGAGTTTCAAATAGTGTTTTAGGAGTATGTGTGGTTAAAAAAGGGGAAAAAAGTTTTGGGTTTACGCATAGAATATTTTATCGTGCGAATGTGTGATTGAAATGATCCTGTAGAAAAAAGAGTTTGAAAAGAATGGGAATCAAACAGGGGCTTCATGTGCAAGATGAAATTCACTTCTCTTTTTTTAAACTGTTAGAAGCAAGCCTCGTTTCAGTTTCCTAATATGTCCCTGATGTGTAAGGACATTCCTGTGCTCTCGTAAATTGTTAACTTTATAGTGGAATATTAGGTCATTTCAGTCACCTCCCTCTCTCTCTCTCTCTCTCTCTCTCTCTCTCTCTCTCTCTCTCTCTCTCTCTCTCTCTCTCTCTCTCTCTCTCTCTGTGTTAGTGGGTGTGCACTGTCAGATGATTTCACGTAGGATCCTAATAAGTAGAAGAACTGTTCCAAGCTACCGAGATCCTAGTTCAATGCTTTGACTAGAGCCAACAGAAAAAAATAGTCATAAAGCAGAGCCAAAAAAATTAGAACAAAATGCTGGAAGCAAGCATAGCAAAGAGCTATAGATACTGCAAAATTTATGAATGTGTGTCACTACAGTCTACAGTTGAATGGAACACTTTGCAAGGTGATGGAGACAATACTATACCTAATCTGCTCATGAGATCCACCAGAGGTGGCATTCGAGATAGCCCATGCAGCTTCTTTCTTGATGTCAAATTCGGCATGTTGAAGAAGGTGCACCAAAGGAAGAATGATATTAGCCTCAATAACAGCCTGTTCCAAAGAAATTCATCAAATATATATGATTCTTCCTTTTCAACCAATAGATCCCACCACAAGCCATTCTAATGTTATTTACGATCACGTGCATTCTGTTAACAGATGGCAGTATTGAGCTACATGAAAAAAGTAGAATGTGCAGGCAGCCACGTACCTGTATTTGAGCTCTATTTCCTGCTGTGATGTTAGAGATCGTCCAACAAGCTTCTTTTTTTATGCTTTTCTTATGATTTTGCGTAAGAAGTTGGTAGAGACAGGGAAGAACTTGGTTGTCAATTACAAACTGATACCAATGAAACAAGTAACTGTCTCATCATTTAGAAATAAAACAAATAACAAATATGATGATGTGCTTTTCTGTGATATAATTCACTCAACACATTGTAATCGACACTTTTGGCCATGAGCAATTATCTCACATTTCTTTAATGGCAAATTAATTAGATTATAAGAATCACAACTTTTAGAATTTAAATCAATGGTTCCTAGACAATTGTACTGAAATGTACAACTACTGTGAAATTCCGAAGTTGCATTGCATGGTACATGACTGTTGGTTGTTTTCTCTATGAAAGATCCCAGAAAAGAATGAGACAGTGAGAACTCCAGAGACAGTGACTCCACATGTAAGTTTCTCTAAGCTTGCCCAACAACAAAATACATCTTTCAAATGGATCAACAGAAATGTCTCTATGCTGAACCTTCACTATTGATGGAGGGTGGAATCCTTAACACTTACCGTTCCCCTAGATTATGATATTAATACATAAATTACATCCTAAGATAAGATTCTATAGGCATGGTGCTAGCGGTTCTAATTTTCAACAAAGTAATTGGCAGAAAGACGGTAGACAAATCATGTGCAACGTGTTAATATACCTGTGTCTGAGCATCATCACCAGTAACAATATTCCCCACAGTCCGAAGAGCAGGCACAGTAACAGTAGGCGATGGATGACTTCATTAAAAATAAAATTCTGTTAGCAACATAAATTTGATAATTATACATGTAGTTTGAAACCGGGGGGTTCATATCTGCATTTGGGGAAGCAAACAACAATAGATAGAAACAAAGTAATAAACAAGAGGAATTCAGATCCTTGTATGGAAAGGAACATACAGTAAAAGCTCCACAAGTCGTGTACAGACACCTGCCTCGACGACAGCCTGAATTTTATCATTTGTTCCATCAGAAAGATATGAAAGTGCCCAGCAAGCATCTGTCAAAACCTCTTCATCATTCAAATGGATAAGTTGCCGAAGAACTGGCAATGCAGGTTTCACCTGACCAAATGCCCAAGAAGCAACAAAATGGTAATTATCTGATATTACGATTACATGGAGTTCTAAATATAGCATATTTAGCATTAAAAAGCCTACATTGCTAAATAATTAAAAGCAGCATATCATATTATATGAGAATGTCACACCTGCTCAAAAGGTGTTGGTGGCTTCCCACGACAGAAATTAGACAAGGTCCATGTAGCATTTCTGAGCATGGAGAGCTTTGAATTATCATTTAACTGAGCCAGCAATGGCATAAGTGCACCATTCCCAAGGACAAGATCCCTACAACTTGGAGAATCACCAGCTACATTACCTAAAGCCCAGACTGCCTGCTTAACAGAAAGCAGTCAATGCATAACATTGGCAGCACAATTCCATATTCGAAGTTGCGATCGGTTCGATTCATTAAAAAGAAACGATGCAATACATTTTTTATGTACCCATGGGTACTATATTGGATTTGACTACTAAGGAACAACAACAATGATGAGTTCAGGTGTTGTATTTATTTGGAACTTCAAGCATTTAACAGACACACCATAATACGTTAGAAGGATTCTAGGAATTGGAATTCACAAAAGCGGACCAAGAAGCTACCTGTTCACGGACATCATCACTGGCAGAACTAAGAAGTTGCACAAATTTAGGAACAGCACCATGTTCAATGACAATTCGAGTATGTTCTGATGTCCCAGACGCAACATTTGTCAGAGCCCATGCGGCTTCAAACTACAAAGAAGAAGACGAGGCCTGATTTGTCTATACAAGACATACTGTAGAAAATATAAAAAGAAAAATCCACATGTAGAACTAACTTGCAGCTGAGGAACATCATGCCTTCCAAGAAACTCCACAAACCGAGGAACTACACCAGCTTTAATCACCTCATCAATTGGAGGGCTTCTCTCTAAAGCATGGAGGTTCCAGAGAAAATTTCATTAAGGGGTATATCCCAGAAATACAGGAAATGCTAAGCTTTTGGAAACAATAATACCGATTGATAGAAGTTTTCTAAATTGAGTAGTTGCCTCCACTTGAGCACTAGGATCATCAGACCACACTCCTTGTACCATCAAAGGAATACTTTCTAGCTGTCAAAACCAGAATGTGAAGTAGAAGTTTATGATACTTACTCTAAAGCATAAGAGGAGACAGTACAAAAATCTAGCAAGAGACAGAACTCATGCATTAAACCCAGATAGTTCTCTTGGTTGATAAAAAGGGTATGAACATGAAAGTCACTAAGAAGATACAATATATTGCTACAATTAAGAACCGAATCCAAGCAGCCGATACATGTTACTGGCATATTAAAATATATGATGCAATATTCTAATTAAAATTTAAAACCCCATATCCAAGCACTCGCGTGAATTTAGTAGCTTGGCATTCGTATTTGCCTTAGATTCGCACACAGCTTGAAGCAAGTATTGACCTTATTAGGATAAAATATCCACCTTTCGGGATAAAATTGTCAGTCAATCCAATAAACACATGCCACCGATAACTCTACTGTAAGCACTGCAAGATCTGACACGAAAAATAGGATGCATGCTGGAGATCAAAATTCAGTACCAGCTCTTATAAGGAATAAGATCCAATTTTTTTTTTTTTTGGGGGGGGGGGGGGGGGGGGGGGGGGGGGGGGGGGGGGGAAAGATCTAGGATGGATTTAATCAAATGACCACAGGAGATGCAGAAATAAAAGTCAATAACCATATCAAGGATCAATATTAATGGTGTTTTCATATTGCAATTAGCAGATCACCTTATCATTGCTCTTCCAACTGATCATATTAATCTTGAATGCCCCCAACAGTTCAGGTTAATCCTATTTCGCCTCAATGTTGGAAGCATTGTTGAACAAAAATTGTGCCACCAATATGAAGTATACAATTGGAACATGGACAAAACTAAAAAACTTCAATTATCCGTATCAAAATTTCATGGAGAGAAAACTATTTTTAAGTTGTCACCCTTAGCCATTCCCAGCAGTGCATTAGCTATTGGAAAAGACTTGAAATAATTGTCAACAAATTAAACCTTAACCAAGCAATTGGAGTTCATTATTCAAAATAGAAGAATCAAATTACACAGTAGAAAAGTATAAAACCTAACTGTTAGTGAAAATCATTCCTTGACCATAATACCACCAAGATCAAGTTTTACAAGAGTAACCCCGTTAAGATAAAGTAACTATAGCTCTAACGACAAGAAACCAATCATCACATTTGACTCTCTGTAATTTTCCCAAACACAGCTCTTGCAGCCAAATCTAGCCACTCACCTCCCATGTGATAATTGTGATCTTAGTAAAATGGAGCTAACACGCTAATTTTTTTTCTTGTTCAAAACCCATGATTCTAAATATTTTGACAAGGACAATGCTATATGTACACCTCATAGTATATTACACCTCCCTCACATGGAGGGAGCACGAATATTTTATTGTGTGTGGGTCCCCCTCCATGCGGGGAGTGTAAGATTGTGTGTACATTGATACGTACACATAACATTATCCTTTTGGCAACTAAATAGTCTAACTTTCTAATAAAAACCCATAATTATCTCAGAGATCAAACAGTTAAAGCAAATATACATACTGGTAGTTCATATCTCTAACTATTTACTCAAGAAAAGGGAAGGAAAAACTTTCCCTTTCCAACATTATAATAACAAAACATCTTAATCCATAACAAGATGTGTCTACTGAAAATCTAAAAAGAAGGTACTTCATTTAGATATCCCTAAAAGTATAGATCGCACTTCTTTTCTTCAAAAATCCATACGTCTAACTCTACCTACTAAAAACTCCGTATTACAGTAAAAAATCCATTAAATAAACCTCTTTTACCTCATTCAATTGATCTCACGCAGCCCAACTTCACAAAATCTAAAATTGAAATAAAAAACCATTTCACCACCAACTCTATATCCCATTCCACTTATAAAAACCAATACAGTTCACTAAGCAGCAACACAGAATATCATAAATTAATTACTATAACCATCGAAATACTAAGTAAAAGTGGTAGTAGTCTACCACTATTACCTTTTTCTCCACAACGGCAGGGGATTGGGAGGGATCGAGAGGGAACTGTTGCTGTAGTTGCTGGAAGTTGTCGTTCAATAATCCCTCTCTGCGCTTCTTGAGAAGATTGTCCTCACGTTTGTTCTTCCTGATCTCAACCATGTTGTCCTCTCTCCTCCGGCGCGCCTCCTCCGCATCCACCCCGATTTTATACCCCTTCTTCCGCACATCCACCCTGTTGCTCGGCCGTAGCGACATTTTCGCAAAATCCAACTCCGATTTCACTCCACTTAATCACTGTTTCCCAGGTTTGCGCAATCTGTTTGATGAATTGTCGCACATAGAGTGGTGAAGAAATAAAGTGAAAACGGGGAGATCGTGAGACGGGATTACGGGGTTGGGGTGACGAATAATATTGACGTCGTTATGTGGGGTCGAAGGTGCCGACCGGGCCTGTCAATGGGCTGGATCTGGGCCCGGCTTCGTCCATCCAATCAAGTTTGCGGACCTCGTAACCTCGGACCGAGAGGACTATCATGGACCATGTTTGGTTAAGTTCCTTATTTTGTTAACTTCACCAATGGTAACTCTACTTCTATCCGAAGTTCAATTAGATCCCTGTACTTCAATTTGTTTATCATACTTTAATTTACTTTGTATAATTCGAGTGTTCACGTTGCTGTGTGATTGTTGAAACTTAAAAATACGACATGTAGGAACCTAGTTATTACAAATTGAAATGCAGTAACCTGATTAAAATTTAAGTGAACTTACATAGAGAGACACGGAATGAAATTAAACTTCTCTATGTAATTTAGAATTAATATGATTTAACAATATATACCAATGCATATTAAGGCATTACTTTTTAATTAGGCATATGTTTGACAAGTATTAAAAGTTAAATCACTTTTTATCACATAATTTGTGAAACTCTCAAATATTACTTATTTATCGATCATTTTTATTTGTTTATGAACAACTGTCAAGTACACTCTAAGACTAAGAGAATGATGAGGCTTGTCCCCTCGTTGCCTCCATATGGATTTTCTAAAGGTTGGACAAAATTAAAATTATAATATCTTCATTTTATCATTTATTAATTTAATATTAATTTTTTTTGGTATGATTTAAATTTTAAACATAAGATTTAAAAAAAAAAAGTCAAAATGGAATAGGGTCCTGACATTTTGCCTTCTACACGGGTTTTAAAAAGAGGAAATTACAGCCGTAAAGGTATTTAAAGATCCAGATTCAAAAATAGGATAGATGGTTTATTTATACAAAAATCAGGTATTAATAATAATATTATAAAATATTTTAATATTAAATAATAATATTTAAAAAATCAAATCAATTATATACATTTACAAACCCTAATTTAAAATCATTCATTTCCCCCCCCTCTCTCTCTCTCTCCCGATCGCTCTCACTCTCTCTATCCCCCCCTGCCACTATTACCGTCTTTATCTATCATCACATCTCACCCTCTCTTCGCCACGAAGCCACTGCTGAGTTAGACGAAATAGTGCCGCGGTGCTCTCCGTTGATTAGATCGTGCGAGGTGTTGGTGATGTTTGGTCGACGCTGTGTGGCTGTGGCGAGTAGTGGAGGTCTTCGCCCGGTGGTGGTGTAGCAAATTTTTGGTTGTGATTTTGCGGTGGTTTCTCGGTTGTGGTGTGGCGGATCTGTGTGTGTGGCTGTTGTTGGTGGTTGGTTGTCGATGTGTTATTGTTGGTCAGTGATAGGGGTGATGGAGGTGGCGGCGGCGTCGGGCGGATGGGACGAAAGTTTCTATGACCAATTATTTGGTTGATCTGTGACCAACGATTGGTGGCGGCGACGGGCGGATGGGACGTAGAGTTTCTGTCATCAACTATTTGGTCGATCTGTGACCAAATATTGGTGGTGTTTTGGGATTGGGGGGACATGTGTTTGGGTGAATGTGACTAACTATATTGACATGTGACTAAGTATTGGTGGTGTAGTGAGATTGGGGGATGGGGTTTTGGTATATGTGACCAACTATATAATTATCTGTGGCTAACTTTTTAACTGTGACCTTAAAATTTATTAATATGTGACCAACAAATTTTCTTATCTTGTGACCAATTAAAAATCTGTGACCTATAATTTTTTTCATTTGTGACCTCAAAATAATCTATGACTAATTAATTTAATAAGTTTTTTATTTGTGACCTCGAAAATAAATTGTGACCTATAAACCTATTAAAATTTTGATTTGTGACCTTAGAAATAAATTGTGACCTATAAAAATTTTGATTCGTGACCTCGAAAATAATTTGTGACTTATAAATTTTTTAATTTGTAACCTCGAAATAATTTGTAATTAATTAATTTGATAATATGTGACTAATAAATATATTTGTGATCAAATTGTACAAATTTGTGACCTTTATATATATTTAATTAATTAAATATTAAATAAAATTTAATAGAAACCTGATTTTTGAAATTTTGAAACTTATTACCTTATTATTGAAATGGTCGTACTAAAAACCTTAGTTATGTATTGTTCCCTTTAAAAAATGAATTTAGAATTAGGGCGTGTTCGATAGAAATTAAAATCGGATTAAAATTAAAAAACTGACGAGTGAGACCCAATAACGGCCATATTTTCAATTTTAATTGGATTTTAATCTCTACCAAATGGGGCCTAAATCTATAATATATTAAATATCATATCAAGGGAGGATCATTTTTTGGATAATTTTAACCTTATTACAATTTAATTATTTCAATGATATCCAACTTTTCTTTTTTCAATATCTATTTAATTTACAAAATGTAATAAATACTACAAAATTCTTATTCATGCATTTATTCTCCATATTCATTTAATATTCATTGTCACGTATATAATTATTGATATTAATTCTAAATTAATTAATATTCACGTTAATCCATGTATCGTATTTATTATTCATCTTCATTTATCACATTTAAATGAATTTTGCTATTTACTTGCATGTATAATAATTATCATTTTATTTTCAAAAATTTGCGTACGTCTTATATTTTGATCAAAATGGTGAATGGGTCAAATGTTACTTTTAAAGTACTCATAAAATATTATAGAATAAAATGCAACGCATGTAAAATGTTAACTAATTGTGTGAAAAGTGATGTTTTATTTTTAAAGAAAGTGTGATTAAAAGCTAAAAAATTATTACAATTCGCAACAAAATATTATTGTTGAAAAAATATTTGGTTGAAAATAAAATTGAGTTAGAAAATGGGGGCAGGGTTTATGACTACGGACCTTAAACCCTAAATAAATCTAACTTGTACTTGAATTGAATTTTTCACAGAGACTGACTGCACACAATCTTGCCATATACAGCAAAAGAATAGTAAAAAAACGTGCGGGAAGTTGAAGAATTATGCATATTCTTCGAAGAATTTTTTTTCGGAGAATCCCTTCCAAGTTCTTCAATCAAGTTCGTAACTTACCCTCGTTTCTATTCATTTCAAGCTAAAAAAGTCTCTTTTTTATGATTATTGAGTGTCGAAATATAATATGATTATCTGTTTGATGCCGCAATAAGTAATTTGTGGGTACTTATTGCATGGTGGTATTATAAATAGTTTTTCTTAGTTGAATCCTATAATCGAAACTGAATTTGATTTATAAATAAGCATTTTGAGCTGTTTCACTGCATATGTGGAAGCTTTACTTTAAAATGTCTACAGAAGATGATGAATTTTATTTCCCATTTTTCAAATATGAATTTATTTACTGCTCTTTATGAAAGCACTTGGAATTATGCGATATAAATTTCGGTTATTGCTCTTCAATAAGCTATACACAAGTTTGACTGATTGCTTTTGTACATTGATACAATAGAGTAGTTTTGTAAGATTGTTCCCTCTACTTGATTCAGTTACTTTTCCAAATCAACCAAAAAATTAGCAATATCCCTATTTGTGGCAGTACCTAGCATATCACTGAAAATTTTGAATTTTAGCGCAGTTTTTTCAATTTTCTATGGCATATAGTTGCTTTACTTTAATGTTGGTTCACCATTGATTGGATCCTTAGGTAGTCAAGACTTGTGCATTTTCAACTAGCACAGTTCGTGATGTAGGACAACCAACAGCAGCCACTCATCCTCAGGTGCTTCCAGTCATCTCTTTTATTTGTCCTCACATACTTCAACTTCCCGCATTGAACTTGTTTTCATCATATAAAAATTTTACTATTTATGATGTAGATATTGAAGGAAGGCGAGATTACACCTGGCATAACTAGTGTTGAATATGTCTCTAGACGGAATAAATTATTGGAACTTCTTCCAGATAAGAGTTTGGCTATAATTGCGTCTGCTCCTATAAAGATGATGACTGATGTTGTGCCGTACACATTTCGGCAAGATGCTGACTATTTATACATCACTGGCTGCCAACAACCAGGTGGCATTGCAGTTTTAGGTCATGAATGTGGGTTATGCATGTTCATGCCACAGCCAAGTCCCGAGGTAAGCCAAAATTCGTCATCTCATTATCCTGTTGATTTTGTATACTGCTTTCTTTTTCTATTATTCTTTATTTTTTCGGTTCCGTGCAAGTTAATGCATTAAGTCGTCAACCACTTGAATACAGAATTACATGGGGGCATCTGAAGACAACATCAACACTAAAACTTGCTAAAAGTAAAAACACAATCCTACTGCCCTTAACATTTTTTCTTAAGTGGATAGTATTTGCTAATTTCTACACAGCTGACAACATTATACATCTTACATTTATGCCTAACTGTAAAGTTTTGAATTAGGTCATTGAGAGTATTGAAAAGTCTCCCATGTGCTCTTGAATATCTAAGCTTGCTTTCCCAGCAGTAGCTTATGATTTGATTTAATGTAATATAAATTGTATGTTACCACTTCTTAGTTTTGAATGAAACAGCTTTTTTTATGAGTTCTAAATATGGTTATGGTATGACACATACCAGAATTTACACAGTACCTGCAACTAATAGTTCAATAAATATCTTTCAGGATGTTATTTGGCAAGGTGAGATTGCTGGAGTTGATGCAGCTCTGGGCACATTCAAGGCTGACAAAGCATACCCAATGAATACATTAAATAAGGTGAATGGACATCTTCCTTAAAGTAAGCTTACTATTGTTGAGTTGCAACTAAAAATCTTTTCATATTCAGAAGCATATAAATTGCAAATAATGCGATATATTATTTTGTATAAACACATCATGAAGTTCTAGCCGAATCATATTCAATATTATTTCACAAAACTTTTACTTAACATGATCAATTATAGGCATATGGATATATAAAAGTGGCAAGTTGACATTAAGACAACATGAACAATTAATCTAGGATTAATTTTTTTTTTTGTTTGATCTTGCTAATTACAAAATGTTGTTCAAAGAAATCCGTTATTGATAACTTTCTCTGCATATGAAGCCATGATCAGTACCTAGTGGCCCATGGTTAAATGCGCTAAAGGGATACCCTATGACTGCTTCTTCTTCTTCTTTTTTTTTTTTCTCATAAATTCCTTATGTATTGACAACCATATGAGGGTATTATATAGAGTAAAATAATAGAGGCAGCAGTCAGAAGACAAAAACTTTGTTTATTGCAGTTTCACATTATGTTTCTGTTAGAGGTTAATGACTCTGCAATTGCTTGGCTTCGTACTCTTATTCGTGCATACCTTAAAATCACTGGTTTAAGTTGGACTTGCTGATGAAAGCTCATTCCACTTTATACATTATTTTTCAAGTTCTTCTTTTCAAAAATTACGGTCAGATTCTTCCAAGGATGATAGAAAGCTCCTCCCAGCTGTTTCATAATGTGAATACTGCAAGTTCCAGTTATGTGGGTTTGGAGGCCTTTCAAAAAGCATCTTACAATGGTAAAGTGAAAGATTTCTCAGTTCATACTCACGAAGCACGATGGGTGAAATCACAGGCAGAACTTAATTTGATGAGAAATTCTGCATCTATAGCTTGTCAGGTATGTGTTTTTACAGTGCATATTAGATTTGTTGCTAGTTTCTCAACATTGAATTACATCTTGTGACTACTTCACTGTTCTCACAATGTAAAACGAGGCTATGCAATTTCAAGGGTACACTAGCACTTAATCATTACATTTTATGATGAAAGTCAGATTCACGTGAAACTGTAACATTATCATACTTGTAAAAAAATATTTTACAACAAAAATGATGACAAATTAAGCCTTATTCAACTAAATTTGAGCCAGCTGACAAGTTAAAATATTCTTGTCTAAAATACTTGACAACAGAACAACAGAAAACTAAGGCTTGCTTGGGGGTAAAATCAGATAGTCGGATAAATTATTTCTGTAACATTTGCAACTGTTTAGATCAATCTTAAAGGTAATGTCAATGGACAATGATCAATAAATTTTGTGTTTTTTGCATTTTACCCGCAAAGTGGTATGCATGTAGGTCATGATGTGCCTTGAGATGGCCGTCTCCTGTTCCCCTGCTGGAACTCCCAATTCTCTAGCAAATACAGCTCTTTTGATCATTTCTTCGCATGTATTCGCAGTAGCATTCAAGTAATGCCCTTTGATTTAACCTGTTTCAGCCATATTTACTCTTTTTGGTTCCAATTTATGCTTCAGTAGGTTTCCTAATTTCATAATTAACCATGGAGGCATCAAAATTTTCTATTTATTAATTAATAATGGAAGGACCCAGAAGACAGCAATTGATTTGCATGTGTATGTAGATGGTTGTGCAGGGTTGAAAATTGAGAGCCCTTTACAGACACACACACACACACACACACACACACACACAGAGTATATCAATCTAATAAACAACTTGTGGAGGAAGAAGATAATGATTTGCTGCGTCTTATATAGTATGAGCTTCAGATTTTACGCAATTGAAGCTTCATTGAAGGTCATGGAAGAATATCAAATAATAGATGTAGTACTGACATGGCAAGAAACCTTAAGTTCCAAGAGCATTAGGTGATGTCTTCAAAAGACGTGATGGTATCGACATCCATCTTCAGCTTTTCCTCCATGCAAATACATTTTTTTTTCTTGATAGGACTTAAAAACTTCAATTTTGGGCTAACTTATGGGTCATGAAAATGCTCTATCACCTTGTTTTCTGTAAAACCTGCTTAGTATGCCATTTTTAAGCCATTCAATATTTGAAAGACCTAAGACAGAAAAGACCTTTAAAAGTATGTTTGGAAGTATTTATAAAATGGTTTAAATTATAAATAGATAGAAACGAGTGGTGGATAAGTGGGTATTACTTGTGAGCCTTCAAAATGTGTAGATAAGAGTGTCTTGAGTGTTTATAAACGGTTTATAAACAAGAGCCAAACATAGGCTAAATACCAAAAATTCTGGTTCAGCTGAGTGCAACGGAGTTAACTAGCAATATGGAGAATAATAATAGAAATATTGATTTTATCCTTTCATTTGGCTACTCTGCACATGGAAGGGGTGTTTTTATATGGTCAATATTTATATGCGTATTCATATATATTTCTCTTGGATAGGCTCTTCTACTAACAATGCTTCACTCAAAGTCATTTCCTAATGAGGGTATGCTGTCAGCAAAAGTGGAATATGAATGCAAGATGAGAGGTGCTGAAAGAATGGCGTAAGCTTTTCCTTCTTGACATACTTTTATAAGATGGATAGGGAAAGAATAAAATAGTAATCAAAATTGCATTCCAGAGGGATGATATTTTACATAAAATATGTATCATTGAAGCAAATAATCATAGAATTTATATTGGTAATTATCTATGAGTTGATTTTCGTTTTTTATAGATCCATTCTTAGTGATTGGAATTTCCTCATTATGACAAATTCTTTAAGATAGTGCATCTATATCTGCACAGGCAATTATTGATTTCCAGATTCATTTTTCTCTTCTCCAGGTTCAACCCTGTGGTTGGTGGGGGCTGTAATGGCAGTGTCGTACATTATGCTCGGAATGATCAGAGAGTGAGTTCACTTCCTCACTTCTTATGTGTTATATTCATGTAGCTAACTAGGTTACCGGGATGCATATTAACAGATTGAAGTTGGTGACCTTGTTCTGATGGACATTGGATGTGAGCTCCATGGTTATGCTAGTGATCTTACTCGTACATGGTCACCTTGCGGCAGATTTTCTGCAGCTCAGGTATGTATTCTAAGTTAGTATCTTCTGATATCTTCATTATGATTTACCAGATGGAGTTTAATTCCCAAATGGTAACTGTAAATGGGAAAAAAACTGATTTGAACTCGAGTAGATGGCACCTCTGAGGTATACAGTCTTATACAAAGGTTTAAATTCTCATCATGAGAAAACTCTTTTTTTTTTTCCCTCCACCTGAAGTAAACGACCTGAACATTTGAAAATTGATTGAATAATGAAAGGAGGATCTTCCATAAAAACTGGCAACACTTTTCACAGGTAACGTGCTAGCTTGCATAAAATAATATGTGCAGTTTGTGCCAGGATTAATAAACAGACATCAACATGATGAAATTATCATTATTAGCATCTTTCTATAGCTAATCTGTGTTGATTTACTAATTCTCTTTGATAGTTCTTTCACGAAATTAAGGAAGGATGTTGGATAAGCTTAATACCCCCAAAAGTTAAGCAGAACAATTTAATCAAGACGTATTGTTTGAATACTTCGTAGGTGATGTATCTAATCCTTTAGGATTTCACTCAAACAATTCTTATGAGAGGAATGAAGCTACTTACTGTTCCAGTTTTCAAATTCCATCATTGAAATGGAAATCGAGTGTTTTCCCCCTTAATCACCTGTACTCTCCTTTTTCTAGATGTCCTTATTTTGTGTCCTTATTTTAAGCTTCTTATTTGCACTTGGATTATGAAAAGATTTTGCTTTGCTTTTTGCATATTTCAGGAAGAACTGTATAATCTTATTTTGGAGACTAATGAGGAATGTTTGAGGCTCGTAAAACCAGGCACAAGCATTCGAGAAATACACAATTATTCGGTCAGTTAAAATTCAGATTTATAAAACTGAAGTGGAATTTTTTTAAATATTTCTTAGTGAACTATCATGCTACTATTGATTTTGTGAATTGGATAATGCAGATTACATTTTATACATGGCTGAGTGATCATAGTTGGACTTAGGAGTTGTGATATATTTGCATGCTTGAACATGGATCTGAAGTACTTTGCATTCTCTGTTTATTACATACTCTTTTGGCTGAAATAGGTTAACAAGCTGCGCAGAGGATTCAAAGAAATTGGAATACTGAAGGACGATCGACCTCGGAGTTATCATTTGCTAAACCCAACCAATATAGGTTCTGACTGTTCTGGATCATCAACTGGTCTTTATTTTTGTTAGTTATAAAATTGGCATTCATGTTAATTAAGCCATAATATATATGGTCTGATTTTCTATGTTCATTATATCATCAAGGGCACTATCTTGGGATGGATGTCCATGATTGCTCTACAATCAGCTATGATCGTACTCTGAAGCCAGGAGTTGTAAGTTTTCTACCTTGCTGTTAATTATTCTTATGCTCTGCTGATAATCTTGGATAATTCGTGATATTGTATCATCTATAAAATTGAAGTTTCTATGACTATCCGTAATATCTTTTAAACTGGTTTGCACCGTTTACCTGCATAGGCTGAATTCTCTGCCCTTTTAAAGTCTTCTACATCCTATTGTTTTATCAATTTTTTTTGTCTTTTGTGCTATCTTATGCTTAGAAGAAATTTAGCATCTTTATTTCTGTTATTCTTTTTCTTTTTTCAAAATCTACTACAAAAATAAGAAAACATCCTGCTTTGGCAAATTTTTAAATTAAGACATGTTTAAGTATGCCACGTAATTATAGGAATTATTCATGGCAGGTTCTGTGCAAAACTCATTTTGGACTGGAGTTCTTCTCAAAACCCGTTGTCTGCGTTTTTTATGAATTGGCTGTTTTATGTGGATAACTTATATTGTGGTCTTTTATAAACATTGACTCATAAGCCACCTTTCATATTTTCTTCACTTTCTTATTTCTTTTTCTGCTGTATGTAATTTATTGTAACTTTTGCAATGCACAGGTAATCACAATTGAACCAGGAGTCTACATCCCTTCTGATTTTGATGGTCCAGAGAGGTATTTCGATAACTTTTCGAAATTAATCATCTTGATTACATGGAAGAAACTTTCCAGAAGACTAAATTATTAAAGCAAAGAATAATATGAAACGAATACGATAGAACTAGTTCATTTTGAGTTCTATCAATCCCCCAACCTCAGACTTTCTTCTGTCCCCCCAATATTTTGATGTTATTCCTTGAAGTCAAAAGGTTAGCTTTTCCCTTCCACTCAAGTAGCATCCTTGCAATTCCTTTAAGCCACATAGTTTTTCTCCTTTCTTCCATTGATTGAACAGACCAGCATTGTTTATATGAGTCGATTTAGTTATCCATATTGAACCAATATCACTGTGGGATGTAAATGCAGGTATCGAGGCATTGGGATAAGGATAGAAGATGAAGTTCTTATCACAGAATCAGGATACGAGGTAGGGATCTAGTGAATGTTTGATACTATAATCCGTGCCCAAAATTTCAAACGTTAAGAGCATACCATCTAAAGTAATTTCTTAACACACTTGCATTGAGAGATTTCATTTATGGTGGCGGCTTCAAGTATGATACTCCAAATCTAAAATTCTTTGTGGCTGAATAGGTACTTACTGGATCAATCCCAAAAGAAATTAAGCACATGGAGTCCGTGCTCAACAACTTCAGTAATGGGACGGCAATGGACACTTGTAACGTCGTTAGAGCGACTTCTGGTTGAGAATCTCAACAAATTGAAAACAGGAGTACGGTAAACATATTTTAACTCTTGAGAACGACTTCCAGTCGAGGTATTTATATAGCCCTTTCACTTTTGAGCAGTTTGTTATACATTCTTCATTCGGAAGCATCAGCCCTCTTGATATATTCTACGCAATATCAATACTTTTTTTCAATATAGTTCATCAATACCAATTATTTTTCAGCCTCATCTTTCTTTTGAAACTATTGACTTGTTCTCGCAATTGATGGACTCAGCTAGGATTTGTAAGCACCACTTTTGGTCAAGTGTACTATCAAAACCGTGGATTATCGAGTACTATATACCATACTTGTTTCTTAGATTAGTGTTGATCTTGACAATTAATTTGTCAAGATAGGTTTAATGGATTTGTAAGTGTGGATAATGAGTTCTCGCTAAACATGTCACATCGGTGGGTTCAAAATTTAACATCGAGCCAAATAAGATCACACATGTAGTACAAGTTTCAGTAGATCGAGCGAGATGTGATAAACTTAAAAATATTTAAACAAGTTAAAAAAAAAAAAAAAAAAAAAAAATCTATTATGGTTTGGATTTTAAAAAAATAAAAATCACATGTTATTTTTGAATGACTTCTAGGTGAATAACATTTTAGTACTCACCTTCTCCTCCAATCATTTTCACTCGTGTGGGAAGCTAATGGAGCAGTCCATGTTCCAGCAGAATGTGTTTCTACATTTTCAGTTTCTGTATAAGTCGAAGCTTTTTTTTTTTTTAAGAATCAATCATTGTGGGTTTGGGGATGATAATGTTTGTTTAGATCGACCACTTATTTTTATTGTAATAATAATTTTTTTTTTTTTTTTCTTATAATTATATTGAATGAAATTGTGATTCGTGTTCAAACAATAAAAAATACTGTTAGATGAATCGGTCCCACCGGAATGTAATTTTATTACTAAGTACTTTCCTAATAAGTGTAAAGCTGTGGGTTCAGCTGGATTTAGATGCTTTCGAATCGAGCTGATTTTTGATCTTTTATAAAAAGAAAAGAAAAGGCAAGCAGCTCATTTGGGTAGCCTGACGTGTCGTGGCAGTGGGCCCTACTGTGCCTAATTCCAACTTCCTGTGCCCTTCCTTTAATTACCTCGTAAATACTTCAACTTTATAATTAAATTCTTGTAGCATAAGTTACGAGTTTTAAGCAGGTATCCTAACCTTCAAACCACTAATAATGAATGCAAGTCTCTTTAAATTAATATGTCCAATTTTTTTCTCACTGCCACTTGTGCTTAAAAATAGGTGTCCAGTGATGTGTCAATGAATTTTTGGGTGAACAGCGAATTGGATAGTCAATTTTATATGGCATATCTCAACTCCTATTACTATACAGTAATTTATTGTAACTTGGTACAATGAGTGCAAGAACCGTCAATTGAGTAATTATATTTTCAAGATTATGTCCAAAAATAATGAGATATTCCCATGATTCTTTAAGTCCGTCAAGACATCTTGTCATCAAGGCTTGCTTGCTTCAATCGAATCAGAGGTGGAGCCAGGATAAAAGTGTTGTGAGGGCAAATTTCATAAAATTTTAATTGTGGTGGCAAAATTGAAAACTATAAGGAATTTTTTAAAAATCTTGAAAAATCTTAGTTTAAGGTCAGTTGCTCTCACACATTCGGTAGAAAATAATGTGTGCTCATTTTAGTAGGTTTTCTAGTGAGTACGAAGAGGCAACTCAAGCAATTTTAAAGTTGTAACATATGTTTTCTCAACTTGGGGACCCTAGGCACCTGCGTTTAACAGGTGTCTAGCGGTTGAACTCTTGAGTTTATGTGATTTTAACCTAGTCCAACCAATCATGACTATTGCAACACCATTTCTTAATTTGGGGCCTTAGGCAACTGCTTCGGTTTTCTAGCGGTTGAGCTATGTATCATAGTGTGTTTATCCTTGTCCAATAGACTATGAATATCTTAATAATGAATGCCCTAAAAGTAGGTTTATACAAGCGTCAGACAGGCTATAAGATAGCTGAAAGGCATGTCCCCAATTTTCTTAAATTAAACAAGGTATATTGACAATTAGACACCAAATCCAATGGCAAATTTCTAGGTTCCAACCTATATTATCACCACCTCCATCTCCCTCCATTCCACCGCACAAACAAATCTCATTTCTTGATTGATCAAACCAAAGTTGAAAACCCCAAAAAAAAAAAAAAAAAAAAAAAAAACAGAAAAATGTCTTTAATTACTGATGAGATTAGAGCTAGTGCATCAGAAATTTACAAAGGAGATGATATCTGTCGAGTGAAATCAAAATCCTTGCTGACAGAAATGGGGTTGCCAAATGGCCTTTTGCCATTACAAGACATGGAAGAGTGTGGCCATGTGAAAGAAACAGGTTTTGTTTGGCTCAAACAGAAGAAGAAAACTGAGCACAAATTTGAAAAAATTGATAGACTTGTTCAATATGCTACTGAGATCACAGCCTATGTTGAGCCAAACAAAATCAAGAAACCTACTGGTGTCAAGACTAAGGAGCTATTCATATGGATCACTCCTAGTGACATATATGTCAACGATCCGCCTAACGGAAAAATCACCTTCAAGACCCCAACCGGGCTGTCCCGGTGTTTTCCAGTGGAAGCTTTCATGGTCGAGGAGACGAAGGAGGTTAACGAAGTTTAAGAATATGCTGAGGTAAAACCAGCTGTTGAAGGGAAGGAAGTGTAATTTGGTGTTTTATCTGTTCTTATTATCTGTAGTTCTACTATGATCATGGTATGAATAAGCTATAAATTAGAAGTTTCAAAATTTCCTTATTCTTTTTTTGGTGGTTTCAATCTTAAAGACTGTAGACCAACAATCTTTACGCATACTGTGCATTAGCAAGTTTCATTACTTGATGTAGAATATAAAAGAGAAAAAATCTCCAACATTTGTTCAAGAAACCCAAATTAAGACTCATGAAGGATATGAAGGGTTAAGTTCACCGGGACAATTTTCCCTAAAGAATAACATTGTTGTCACTGGCATGAAGAATGAGTCTTTCTAGGTAGGTACATCTTGTCTAGGGTTAACTTCATCGGTTTGAAGCTCGACTCAATAATTTATTAAATCAAAGAACAAAGACAATCACAAATAATATCTTAACTCCGTGATCACAAAAAATATGAATTTTGCTATGAATTTGTTGAACGCCACAAAGAGTATGAATCTTTGATAAGTTTGGATAGTTTGAACGTCATAAAATTTTGAAAATATTTGATGAGTTCTGTTCAATTAAGAATAAGATAAAAAGTGAAAAATTTCGCATTATGATTAATTCTAAAATTTTAATGCATTTATTGAACAATGAATGTGCCTTTTATGGTTATAAATTAAACTCATAATCAAAACAAAATTCTAATTTTAAAGACAAATCCAAATAAATTAGAAAACTACAAAACAATCTGAATAAAACTAAAATACTACAAATAATGAAAATACCCTTAAACTAATTCAATACATAAAAACGCAAAAATGGACCTCTAAACAACCAAATTTGACCCTCAAAAATTGACAAAGCCATCCGACAAAGACGTTTCCGGATTGTATTCTTGGACGAAAATTCGACAACCAAGTTAAAAGTTATACACATTTTTGTACATCATAAGCATTTTCGCACATACTTCATATTCCTTCCATTTTCTAATTGGTTTATGATCTTCTTTTCTAATTGATCCGTATCATTTCAGAACATGCAATTGATCATTGTTAGCTTGTCTTCCATGATTCTTATCATTCTGTCTCTCTTCAAGAAGATTCGCCCTCGAATCTTAACATTGAAATTGAATATATTTTTCTTCTTGAACTTGCTTCACTTCTCTCTCTCTCTCTCTCTCTCTCTCTCTATTTTAACTCAAAAGTAAAAAGAGAAAAAAAATCAAATTTTAGAGTCAATGCTCTGATACCAACTGATATGAACCCACGTAACAATAGTAGTGTCGAAACTCACAAAAGATTGAATTACAATCCCAAGAAAGCTAAAATCTTGGTTTGAAACTGAACCTAATAATTTATTAAATCAAAGAACCAAGATAATCGCAAACAATATATTAATCCCGTGATCACAAAAACTATGAACATTGCTATGAATTTGTTGAACGCCACAAAAAATATGAATTTTTGATAAGTTCGAATTGTTTGAACGTTACAGATATTGAAAATAGTTGATATGTTTTGTTCAATTAAGAACAAGATAGAAATTGAAAATTTTCATATTATGATTAATTCTTAAAAATTAATGTCTTTATTGGACAATGAATGTGTCTTTTATAGGCATAAAATAAACTCATAATAAAAACAAAACTCTAATTCTAAAGACAAATTCAAATAAACTAGAAAACTCCAAAACAAATCTGAATAAAACTAAAATATTACAAATAACGAAAATATCATTAAACTAATTCAAAACATAAAAAGGCAAAAATGGACCCCTGAACAATGGAATTTGACCCTCAAAGTTGGACAAAGTCATCCGACAAACTTGTGCAGAATCGAAAGATATTTTCGAATTGTACTCATGGGCGAAAATTCGACAACCGAACTGAAAGTTATACACATTTTTGCACATCCTATGCATTTTCGCACACATTTCATATTCCTTCCATTTTCTAATTGGGATAGATTATTTTCTTCTAATTGATCCGTATCACTTTGGAACATGCAATTGATCCTTGTTAGCTTGCCCTTCATGATTCTCAGCAGAAAAATCGTAGACCAACAATCTTTACGCATATTGTGCATTAGCAAGTTTCATTACTTTATATAGAATATGAAAGAGAAGAAATCTCTACATTTGTTCAAGAAACCACAAATTAAGATTCGTGAAGGATATGTAGGGTTAACTTCATCGGGATAATTTTCTCAAAAGAATAACATTGTTTTCACTGGCCTGAAGAATGAGTCTTTCTAAGTAGGTAGATGTTATTAAATTTTTAGCTACTTTCATATACAGGGTTAATTCCCTTGGGATTATTTTCTGTGTCTTTCTGATAGTACCGAAGAATGAGTTTTTCTGCTTCAACCAATACCGATAGATTTCTAGTTACTTGAATAGCTTGCTAAGATATACAATTAAACAATTTTAGTAAAAGAAAGATCTCTAAATATTCTCACAATTGTGGAAAAGGATGGCTCTCCAAATTTATTATTTTCTTGTTTTACAAGAGTGAAATTGAATATGGGGAATCGTAATTGAGTGTCATTTCAAACAAACTTTGATGGACAGGACCAGAGACAAAGGTGGAAAATGGCTTTGTTCATTGAATCATCTTACGCGTACAATTTTACTTGATAATTTTAATTGACAATTCACACTTGTCAATATCATATTAATCAATTCAAAATTTGTTTTTAAAATCAATGATCTAAATTTTGACAACATCAACATCGTCAACCATAATTGTCGACAATGATTATACAAATAGATTAATTCTTGTTCATTAGAGTCTATTTGGTTTGATTTTTGTTTTTTGTTCTAGTAAAAGAGAAACCTGAAAAAATTACTATATAAAATTTCTAAAAGCTCTTTTAGTCAGAAAAAATGTTTTTATAAAATTATTCGAACAGATTTAAACTTTTTTTTTTTAATCTCAACAGCAACTTTTTCAACTTTTCAAAAGCATTGTAAAATGAACTTTTGGAGAATTCAAAACCATGCAATCAAGTTATGCACAGATTTGTGTCTAAATAAATAGAAGGGGCGCGAGTTCTAGTAAAATGAAGCGATTGCTTAGGCCTTTAATTTTTACAACGGACCGATTTGACAATACTACAGCGAATTTAATATTTCATTTCATATAAATTTACCAACTATTCGCGCACACAAAACTCCGTAAATAATTAAAAATCATGAAAACCAAAAAAAAAAAAATAATAATAATAATAATAATACTAAAGAATACATTGAAAAAATTCTTCAATAACAAGATAACAATTAAAAGTTTATAATTGCCAAAGTTTTATTCGGTTATAAATTATAATTAATCTTCATAAAAATTTAATTTATCAATGAAATTTTCGTTGGTAATTTTAAAAATAAAATTAGATTTTTGATAAATATCCCTTGTAAAATAGAGATAAAAGATAATTTAAAATTATAGTGGATTTTTTTTTGGTAATTTTGAGAAATTAAAATATTTCAAAATTTCAACTTCTCAATTAAACTAAGATTTGCTTCATTCCCAGCATCATTTAACGATACCATAACTTATCATCGGGTTACAACCTGAAAGAATTCAAAAGATGAAACATCAATGACTAACAACAAACGACGTTTATGCAAAGAAATGAACAGATCTACTAAGTTCACAGAAGCAATATAAGCGTCTGCTAAATCGACTAGCACATCTATGATGTAACTTACTTTTTGGCTGACAACTAATTTCTTCAGAAGCAATTTCAAAACTAGATTTTGGCTGTAAAAACTAGGAATTCAGATGAAAACATTGCTGCTTCAAGTAAATAAACCCGAATAACCAAATTCTGACCGATGCATTAAGACTTCGCAAAAACATAATTAGCCCTTGGCAATAAAAGAGTATATCTAAACTCCTGCATTTCAATCAAAGAGGGTGAGAGAATTTACATGTTCAAAAAAAGTAATCACAGATTTAGCGAAATTGCAGCTTTTCTTTTATTCTCCTTATGATGCCTACAAATCACGAGCCTGCAAAGCAAACAATCAGCCAAATGTAAGTAGAAATTGCAGTTTCAAACACCAATTAATGTAATGTTGACAGCGGAAGCAAGAGATGCATTAGAAGTAACAAAGAAAAAAAATACCCGGTTCATGAATGTCTCCACTTTATATTATGTGATTCAATTACTACATTTGTAAAACTATTTTAGAGAAAAGAACAAAATAAAAAAAAGAACTAGATAATGCAAAGGACTCGTTGATTACTGTCTCATCTAAAGCCGAAGCAGTTAGAGAGAGACCACATTTATTTATTTAAACTAGATCTTCAACGCCGACTCCATAATTATGGGTATGTTCAGAAGAATGTAAATCTGAATACTCAGGAAATTGTACCTGGGGGGGAAAAACCCATTTCCCATTTACCCATTCCTGATGTGCCCTCAGACGAGAGTGATTAAACCCCATTACCTCCTTGGAGCTCCTAAAGTATACATTGTATTCGTCGTTTTTTCGAACTTTGGAAATTACACCCACCCACCAGACATCATTATACAAAGCCTCAACTTCCTCAAGAACTTCGAAACGATCAAGTAGTTCAATATCAGGTGGGCATGGCCTTATATGCAAACTGTCAACCTCTTCTCTCAGGAATTCTGTGTCATCATCATTCCTGAGGGTTTGATACTCAATTAGGTACTTGTTCTTACCTAATTTTTTGACAATAGTTGCAGGAAACCAAGCACCTTCAAATCCATCTTCATCACTACTGACTTCAACTGGTGCTCCAGGGCGAAAATTATTTAAAATTCTCTCTTTGTTAGGCTTCACTTCAGTTGCCACAGAAATTTCCTGCAAATTAGAAGTTAGAGATACAAGCATATTTACCAATTCTTCTGCCAAGAAAAGGGAGCTGAACCTTCTTCATTCACATAGAAAGAGAAGCACTTAGGTTCACAAAAAGAAGAGGAAAAAGATGAACAAACAAAAGTCCTACCATTTAGATGCTATCCAGTTTTTTTTGGACCATGCCACTAATAGAGAGTAGTTAGTCACTTTCCAACAAAATTTAAATAAATAAATGTTCTCTCTATCAGATTAAACTTTCAGATGAAGTGGTTCAAAATAGCATTTTTTGAAAACCCGCAAACCCATATTAATGAAAATTGCTCACTCCGTATCCGGCCTTTCATGAAAAAAAATCTTGCTTGCATGTGAGGAGGTGAGTTGGAGACTAATTTAGATAAATAAATATGTGCCATCTATAACTGCTTAATCTTTTAACTGAGATTCTATAAAGCACGGGGACTCCTACTTGGGTGGCATGTCCATGTCCTTGTCCGACATTCCTAGGACAATCTAGGACTCGTGTCCTAGTTTTACATATTTTTCCAGTTTCCAATACTTGAAGGACATTTTCTGGATACACATTGGGCACCTGTATCACAACCCCATCAATACTGTTCATATTATTTATGGTTCTAACAGATGAGGAACGTCCTCAACACATCAAGGACACAAAAGACCATAGGAGTGTCTCCAACTTGTCAGCCTCACTTTTTTTAAAAATCACAAGTCGCTTGTCCCATTTTGGTCCTGTATGTGTCGTGTATTAGTATATGTGCTTCTTATAGGTGTTTTAACACTTCCAGAACTAGCATGGAGCAAATCTCCTAGAAAATTTGACCATTTGATTCCCAGAGATCATTAGAAGGCGTCAAATGTTAGATTCTCGTAAAGTAAATTCAGTCAGGCAGCATTCTAGGCAAATTCAACCTTATCTTCAGTCCAACAATCTCTACTTTCTTCTACAGCCAAACCAGATCACAATGACTTCATCAATATCCAAATCAATGTTCAAAAAACAAAATTCAAGCATCCAAAATTAAAATCATATATATGTGAGTGAATTGAACAGAATTCAAGCATCCAAAATTAAAATCATATATATGTGAGTGGATTGAAATACCGATGGTCCTGATTTTTTGACAGAAGTTGCAGCAAATGAAGCATCTTGACATCCATCTTCATCACTACTGACTTTTATCGTTGTTCCTGGGCTAAAATTATTGTCAGTAGTCTTTCTCTTGGGCTTTACTTCAGTTGACATTGAAACTTCCTGCGGTGAAATATATAAATATTAGAATATTTATCGATTTTTTGCCAAGAAAAGAAAGATGAACCTTCATTCTTTCAGAGAGAGAGAGAGAGAGAGAGAGGTATTTAATTTCACAAAAAAGAAGAGGAAAAGATAAAACAAAAGCAAAGAGGTTCAAATATTCAACTGACGAGACTTCAAGTCCTATCATTTAGACACTATCCATCCTCTTAGAACCCCTCTCAATATTAGCGAGAGTATCTCATAACTTTCCAACAAAAGCATGGAAAGAATTGACCATTTGCTTCCCAAAGATCATTAGAAGGCACCAAAAGTTTGATTTGGCAGGGAAAAGGGACTGGTTCTCCATTTTAGAATGGCCCAAACTAACTTCAAATCTTCGATTTGCTAGCTTCTTGTATTGAGTCAAGCAGTATTTTTTGCAATTTCAAACCAGTTGATGGTGACTTTGAGCATGTTTAAGTGGGCTTATAAGCTTGCTTATTTTACTTACAAGGAGGAGAGAGAAAAAAGTATTTGCCCATATAAGTCCACCCAAGCATGCTCTTCATCAACTATCACATCAATGGAGAAAAATACAAAATTCAAGAATCCAATATGAAAACCATATACATGCCAGTGAATTCCACAGAAACTTATGCATATATTAAGTTTATTTTTACATAATCTAGCATTTATCTTTGGATAGATGAGGCTCATTGTAGATATAAGTAGGACCTCAATATATACTACATATAAAAACTTGACAAAGCTCTATCAATTTATTATAAGATTAGCTTTTAAGATTCTCTTTCAAATATGTAGGCTACAACCCCAATATTTATCAAAGAAAAAAAATAAAAGAATTCTATTTGAAATACAAATTACTTTCAGTTTATATTTTTATCAACTTTCTTCCAAACAGGAGCAAAATTTTAACAGATTAACTTCATTATTAATTTGAGAAATAAATCTAGTAGAATTGACTTTCACTTCAATCAAGCACATTTAAAAGCAAATAATTAGTAATCCAATTCTTAATATTTTTCAACTGAAAGACCTGGTTATAGATTGGCAATTATACATACCAAAAGACATTGGGCTTGTTCAGTACAGATTCTCAAAATCAATTCTCATTTTCAACTACACATTCTTCAATAAAATAATATTTTCCATCACATCAATAACTTTTCCTTCTTTTTCAACCATACATTTCCCATTATATCACTATTCAAAAATCAATTCTTTCCCCAAAAATCACTCCCAAACACCATCATTCATAACAAAAGTAACCCTGCTACTTTGAATACATATTTCAAATATAAGCGTTTTTAGTTGAAATTAATTACATGGAAGCATGACTATCCAATTTCTATGAAAAATTAGGGCCAAATGAAAAAAATAGTATTTTGTAGTTTTGAGACAAGGAAAGAAAATTTAAATTAATATACTCTTTGACAAGACTCTGCATGTGAATTTGTTCCCTCCATATTTTCTTACAACAGAAGGACGAATTAGGAGGGAGCATCTTTATTGAAGGTAAGGAAGCTCGCATTAAGAGCAAAGTGATCCTCGTAGAACAAGTTAAAAGATGAATTGATAGACCAAATTTAATATGAATTAATGTGGTTTAAAAAAAAATTGATTTATTGAATTTTTTGTAGACATAATGGATTGAGAGGAGCAGCAAAGAAAACAACGCAGCGACCCCAAGGTTATTGGAAAAAGGGCTTAGCTTTTTCTTCTTGTTGTTGCAGATTCTTTTAAATGCTTCTTGAGAAAACTGGTGTCTCCTCAAATAGGTGGCCTTCCATGTTTCTTAGAGTGCTTTGACCTAGATCAACAGCTCAGTCCATTACTTGTTTTTCCTTTGACACTTAGCCCCTGTTTGGGTTTGCTAAAAGTAGATTTTTTGTATATTTTGATACAAGTTAATAAAATGTGTGGTTCAAAAGTAGATAAAATTTGTAGGTCCATGAAACGTATGATTAAAATTTTATCAACATTTTTAGCTAAACCAAACATGAGCTTAATATGCTTTGAACAAGATGCCCTAGAACTAAAGAAAATCAATTAAGGCCACCCGAGATGTAACATGGATTTTGTAGCCTATCACCATACCAGAGAGGAATGACTCACAAGTTTCTTGTTTATTAGGCAAATCACAATATCATCACTAGATGTTATGCGACATCGTGTGCCATCAACTGCAAAGTCCTACACCATCGCCAAACAATGCTAAGTTACTGCACCACTCAAGGTGCCACAGTCATTTCATTAAAAAAATCTTGGGGTTCTACCAAAATGATATTTCTCCTAAAGCATTCTCACCCCTCAAGCTTATGGCCATGGAGTGCAATAGAGACAGCTAAATTAGCTTTCTCTACTGCAAAAGTACTCTCGTAAATATCATGTAGTTACAGAATCAGCATATACAAGGCACAATGCACTTGCATTCTAAAAATCAACAAATTAGGAACGAGTCTAAAGAGCTATGACATGTGATCTCAGTTATAGCATGCAATAATCCCCAAGTTTTTCGGTCCTATCCAAGCTAAAATATTGTGAATATGCTCTTTTTTGATAAAATAATTGGATTGGTTTTTTATTTTTTATTTTTATCTTTTTTGTTAGTAAAAGTTGCTTAGCTGAGCAGTTCGAGTCCCTTCAGGGCCACTGAGGTGAGTATCCGGTTGTAAACTTCAGGATTCTGTGAGATTAGTCGAGGTGTGCGTAAGCTGGCCAGACATTCACGGTCATAAAAAAAAAAAAAAAAAAAAAGTTGCTTAGCTGAGAATCTTAATCCACTGACTTCTCAGCTGTCAACAATTCTGTTAAACTAATTTTTCTTCATCAGAAACATACAAGTTCCCAACTAAACCATTGAATATTCACACCTGTTAACTAATGCATTGAGAAGAGGGAAAAACTTGAATTCAACATCAAATATTGGCCCAATAACTTCAAGAGAACTTTAAAGAGTCTAATTACACTTCCTAGTTCCTATATCATAACAAAATCCGATAACTAATTAACACTCTTCTATTTAGGTGGGGTAACAAATAACACATTCAATCAAGTTTCTATCAAAGAAAATAGGAAAATTGCAAATACGCCAATCAAAATGGACAGGATACAATAAACAAAAGAAACAATAAAAATACTATCTATCCTTGAGATTCTCTAAATATTAATTGACCCCAAATTGGTACTATCATGTAAATTTTAATTTTTGGATACAAAATAAATGAAGTCTAATTACACCAGCTTCTATACAGGCTATGTTTCTTAAAAGTTCCTACTTCAATTCTCTTACAAATTATGAGATTTGACAAATGATTGAGACGACAATTGATTGAATACTGATTCAGAATACAAGTTGAAAATTTTGAAATATTACAAACCATGCTAGTTGTATAATCCCGGTTGACAACCACTCACATGGGAGTAGGGCCCACGATGAATAAAAAACACCTATTCTAATAGTTAACATGCATATGTATTTACATCAATTCAAACAGATCGGTACATGAAATTGTCATTCAAGTATCCACTGAAGAAAAATACTACTTTACCATTGAGAGTGATCACATTGGTGACCATATGTGAGTATGCGAATCCGATGTGAATAAAATATTTTTTTCTATACTCACATGCGGTCACCTATGCAGTCATCCCAATGTTCGTGTAGCACTGAACAAACATAAAAAATCCAACGTACCTCAACCTTTGGCCGCTTCAATGGAGGCGACTTGTCGAATCCTGGTTCAAAAGGCGGGAGCCACTTCCCGGCGGCCCACTCGTGGTGGCGCCTCAGCCGGGAAGCCTTAAAGTTCTTCTGCTCCCGGCTGCCCCGAAAGAACACCCTATATTTATCCTCCCTCAATACTTCAGTTATGACACCCTCCCACCACCCGTCATGGTAATAGGCGTCTACATTCTCACTGGACTCGAAACTACAGAGATTCTCCCGCGGAGGGGCCGGCCGAAGCTGTATTGCGTTCACCTCCTCCCTCAGCCGCCGCGTGCCATCGTCCTTAAACAGGGTTTTGTACTTCACTAGCACCTTAATGCAAGAATTCCTCTTCGATTTTCTGTGGCTAAGGACGGTACCCGCGTACCACGAGCCTTGAAAGCCTTCTTCTTTGCTGCTGATTTCAACTTCCGCGCCTTTGTAAAAGTACTGGGCTACGATATCTTCGTCAATGTCTGCCATTGTTGATACCGCAAAAAGGCGAATCAAACTGGGTTTTTCTTTCGCGAATTCATTCTAGTGTCAAGGGTAATTTAGGAATTTTAATTTTTGGGGAAAATTGCATCAAGGTCTCTAATCTTTACAAAAAGTACAAATAGATATCAAACATCGGTGCGTGTTTGATGAAATTTTGCTATAAAAATTTATCAACTTTTCAATTAATCAAAGTTTAATTTTATTTTTATAATTCATTATATTCACAATTTTTAAATTATATTATCGAAAGATTTGTCACACAACACCTTAATCTCCAAAATAATAATAATAATAATAAAATTAAAAAGATATATAAATTAGAAAATGAAAATGAAAAAAAAAAAACGAAAAAGGCAAAAGGAAAATAACAAAAGTAATAAATAAATAAATTATACTCTCTCCAAGCCGACACTACTCGTCCTCACGTACTCACTACCAGCCAAGCCCTTCCCTCGACACATTTCCACCATCGCACCATACAACGTTCACCAAAATAAAAATCATGAAATGTACACTTACCAAATTTTTTAGGTGAAATGGCCTTGTTACCAATGGAGTCTATAATATAGTCTCAAGGCTTTGACCACAAAGTTTTTAATTAGGCCCCTAATGTTAAGATCACATTTTCTTTTAGAATAATCATGTTACATGTACATTTTCTTTTACATCATTTTTGACATTGTGTTATGTGACAACACATGATTGAACGATTTTTTTTTTTAATACACTTCCCACCAAACGCTTTTGAATTCTCACAATGTACACCAAAATGTAACATTTGTGATGCGTTTGATTGCAAGCATGAAATTTACTTGGAAAGAAAATAAATTTTAGGTAATTAAATTGTCTATAAATTATTTACATGAAAATTGTCAATTAAATGTATTTCATTGATTTTATTTTCAATATAAAAAATATTATACTTGTTCATTTTTTATTGGTATGTAGATGTGGGAGATAATAAGTAAATGAGAGAGTAGATTACCCAAAAAGTAAAAAGCATACTCCACTATGAAAAATATTTTAGCAATAAAATTAATGGTGTAAGCGGTCCGATTTTTATCGATTTTTTATAGATTTTCAAACCAAACCGTTTAAACCAGTTTGAGAAAAACTCAAACCTAAATCGAATCATTTTTGAATGGTTTGAAAAAAACTCAAACATAAACCTAACGGTTTAGTCCGGTTTTAAACCGTCGATTTCGCCGTATATTTTTTTGTATGTCTACTTCTATGTCATTTAAACCTAAACTTAACCGGTTTTAAAGATGAATAACTAACCGACAACTCGAACTCTCGAATCGAAGGAGGAGGCACCAATTGTTGAGATTACAGAGTTCACATTCAGAGTAGTCATGAAAGGAGGAGACGTCGTGATTGGGTGGGGGAAGGCGGAGCGGTTGCGTTGCGTGAAAATGGGAGTAGCGTCGCGTATGAGAAAAAGATGCTGGTGGAAGCTTTGATTTTCAATTGAAATGGGAAATGTATGAGTTATACTGTTATGTGTTTGGGTTGGGCTAGAAAATTATTTATTCATATTGGGCTCAAAAAATATAAAATTGGGATTATTATAATTTATATATAAAATATAAATTAAGATTATTAAGTAATAATAATTATTATAATATCTATGTAGTAGAAAATTAGAAATTGAAAAAAAATACTCACAAGTGACAAAACTATTGAATTGAACATATTTGGAATTTTGGATGAATTTTTCAAAAAAATTCATTTTTCATTTTTCATTTTTATATATTTTCACTTGTCATATTTAGTTTTAAACCGCAATAAAAATTCATCAAACCATTTTTGATCGGTTTGGTTTGGTTCAAAACTATTTCGTTGACGGGTCCACGTGACATCAAATCGACGATTTCTAAAATGCGATTTCGATTCGATTTTCCAATTTGACGATTTTTGCTGACATCCCTAAATCAAACAGCAAAAAAGTATAAATTTAAATGAAAAAATAACATTTTCCATAATATATATATATATGAGTGTGTATTTGTTGTTTTTAGTACCTTTCTAACCATGTTTAACCTTTATGTTTGTATAAAAAGTTGGTATGCCTCTGTTTGATTGATTAAAATCTAAGTCAAAGTCAAAAATTAATTTTAATCATATATTTCATAAAACTCGCATCTTTTCAATCACATATTCAATCAATTTTTCTTAATGAAATCTACTAAAAATCTGATTTTTATCGAAAACATATATATATATATATATATATATATATATATATATATATATATATATATATATATATATATATATTATGGATCAAACAGACTCTCACCATAATTCTTTCACTTAATTCCACGTTAAAGAACCGTCTTCGTTGTAAGGAGTGGAAATTAGAGACGCAAATTCGAACCAGTAATTAATGTTGTCTCCCTCTCCATTGTCTCCCTTAATTCATTTCTTGCTTATTGATATACACAGCGATTTTATTGAGACTTACAAGTCCCTTGTAAGTTTGTTAGGAGGGTATTAATAGTGGTGGAGCCAGCACCTGGCGAGCTCGCGCGACCGTCTGTGCTAGCTGCGCCGAAAACTTCAGCTACGCCGGGAAGAAATAGAGCAAGGAAGAAGACGAACATTTGCAGGTTTGGAGTGGATTTCAATTTTGGGCCAAATTATTATTATTATTATTATTATTATTATTATTATTATTATTATTATTATTATTTTGTACCAATCCATGTTTTGGGCCTTATTTAAAAAAGAAGGCCCAATGAGCTGGATTGGATGGATATATTTTGAGGTTCAAAAAATTGACAATCAATTGGTGTCGGTCCAAAGTCCAAGCATTTTGGGGGAGACGGTGGAGAGGAGACGAGGCCGTCGACGTTGAGGGACGTTTGTCACACAGTAGCACAAGCACAACACAGGGGCCAGCAGCAGGTTTTTGTTTTAATTGCTAGAGGATAACGGGCATGATTTTTAATTGCTTATGTTTTGCCCTAGGGTTAGCAGAAGCCAGAAGGGGTGTGTGTGTTAGTATTACAGTGTGTGTGTGTGTGTGTGTGTGTGTGTATATATAATATGCGAATTTTGGTTATCTGATGGGGAATTTGGGGAGATAAGGAAAATATGCGAAATATGGGCCAAAATTTTCCTAGTGATCCTGTTTGTTTGAATAATTTTTCCCTGACTATATGTGTGGAAGGTTTGAAGAGCTTTTTTGGTAGGGTTGTTTATCAGTTTATGAGTGAATTTCTCAAGAATTAGTTGTGTTGGCTGTACAGCTTGCACTTGGGGGCGTTTTGCTTGTTACCTATTAGTGTTATTTTTACACGCCTCAAAGCCACAAAATTTTCTTTCATTTTGTAAATATGCACTATTATATTTTCTGTCTGTAGAAGGCTGATTTCTGGAATTTCTGGGATTTTATAGTGAACTCTAAAATTGAAACTTTGTTTTTTCTTGCAGTGTATCAGTGTATGAATATGGTGATTGTGTTTCTTAAGTACATTTGATGATCTGATTTAGACTGTATTCCTGTGAAAACTTTGTGAAGTGTTTTGGTGGTTGGCAAAGTTTTTCTCTCTTTATGTTGATGACAGCAAACACTATAAAATATTTTGCTGTTTGATGCACAAAATATTTTACATTTGTCGATAATCTATGTTACAATGAAGTTTGTCATTTTCCAAAGTGGAAGCTATTGTTTCATTAGAATGATCTTGTGAGTTTATCCTTTTTTTTTCAAGGATGCTCAACATACATATTGCTTCTTACAGTTGATGTTCTAGTTCTGGGATTCTCAAATCTCGTAGACGATGGAATATCTATGGCCTTTGGTGATTTCATGTCTAGCAACACAGAGAGAGATGTCGCTGTCAAGGAGAGATTGGTGACTCAGTGGGAAGTTAATAACCACCAAAGTCTCCAGCAGCGGGAATTAGTTCGGCGTTACGAAGGACTTGGAATGAGTTTGAGTGATGCATCTACGGTATCCATTCTTTCTCATGACTATGAATTATTAAGAATTAACATCATATTATTTCGTAATGCTGTCATTCTAAACCATACAATCATATTGGACAATAATTTTAAATTTGAAACTTGTAGACTTATTACACATTAGATAAAGTGGGGCTTAGATACAGTCTACAAAAGAGAAATTTTTGTTGCTCACTCCTAACTCGATAAACCAGCTCCATTCCTTATTCTTGTTTACCTTGTTTAAAATTTTAATGTCTTGCTATGTCCTCGTCTACTATAGGAGATCTTGCAAACAAGATCTTGCAATAGACATGCCAGTGAACTGGTTTGGATTGCACGGACAACACCTTCTCGTTATTAACTATAGGATGTTTTATTTGTTAGTTAGATTGTGACACAGGGCTAGCTGAAGTTAGTCTATCATCTGTTTATTGACCAGCTGTTAGTCACTTATTGCACAAATTTTCAACCAGTTAGTGTGCAAATGCATACTAGACTCTTTTATTTGCTTATTTTTACTGTAGCATCCCAAATTGCTTAATTCTAATGAATGAATTACTATTCTTGTTTCTAGGTTGTCAACATATTTTCCAAGTACAGTGAATTGATTGTCAACGATCAAAACCGCCTTAACTGAATTCCGGTCTGGATTCGCCCCTGAGGGTATAGTAAGACTTATTGATTGTTGATTTAGCAAAATGAAGTGCATTTTTCAGCCATGAAGTCATCTTTTAACATAAATCCCATTTTAAGAACAACAATTAATTTCTCAATTTTAGATACCATTTTGATTGGATGCCGAAAATTCAAGCAATTCAGTCAGATTTTGGGACAGATGGTCTCTACTCGGTTTATCAAGGACACTTACGCCGCAAGCAGAATCCTCAAGTTTTCCACTGACTCAAACTTTATACACATTAATTATTCCCATAATATCTTCTGTCACATTGAGAATCCAAATGGTTCATTTGGAACACCATGTTGAGGGCTTTCGTGCACAGAAACCATGCCCAAGATTCAATCTTTCTATATAAATCAATGTTAAAGAAGAGTTTTTTATGCATTGATAATTATACTTATCCAATCATGATTCAGGGCTGCTCTTTTGAATTTGCTGAATTTGAGGGCAGAGAGTTGCATGATCATGTGGTGAAAATGGGTTTTGATTGTGATGTCTATGCGGTGAACAATTTGATCTATATGTATAGTGTGTGTGGTAAAGTAAGTGATGCCAGAAGGATGTTTGATGAAAGTCCTGTGTTGGATTCAGTTTCATGGAACTTGATGTTGGCAGGATATGTTTTAACTGGGGGTGTTGAAGAGGCTATGCTAATGTACAATAAGATGCCGAAAAAGAATGTGATCTCATCAAATTCTATGATTGTACTATTGGGTAAGAAAGGTAGGGTGAGTGAGGCTTATCAGTTGTTTAATGAAATGGAAGGAAAAGATGTGGTTTCTTGGACTGCATTGATTTCTTGTTATGAGCGGAATGACATGTACGAAGAAGCTTTGGATTTGCTTGTGAATATGTATCATAATGGAGTTGAGGTAGATGAGGTAGTTGCTGTCAGTGTGTTTTCTGCCTGTGCAAATTTACTGAATCTTAGAATGGGAGAATCTATTCATAGTTTGTTCACAAGAATTGGTTTGGAATCCTATGTAAATCTTCGGAATGCTTTGATCTTCATGTACTTACGATGTGGTGATGTATTGGCTGCACAAAAATTGTTCGATACAGGTTTTTGCTTGGACCTGATATCTTGGAACTCTATGATCACTGGATACCTTAAATGCGGTTTGGTCAAGAAGGCTAGAGAATTATTTAATACAATTCCCGAGAGGGATCTTGTGTCATGGAGTGCAATGATATCTGGTTATACCCAACTTGATCGGTACCATGAGGCTTTAGCACTGTTTAATGATATGCAGCATGAGGGTATTAAACCCGACGAGACCATTTTGGTCAGTGTGATTTCTTCTTGTGCTCACTTAGCTGCACTTGACCAAGGAAAATGGATAGATGCTTACATAAAGAAGAATAAGCTGAAGGTTAACACTATCCTTGGTACTACTCTTATTGACATGTACATGAAATGTGGGTGTGTGGAAAATGCAATGCAGATTTTTTATGGCATGGAGGAAAGGGGAATTTCTTCGTGGAATGCTGTAATTCTTGGCTTCGCTATGAATGGACAGGTAGAGAGGTCACTAGAGTTTTTTGAAGAGATGAAGAAATGTATAATGCCCAACGAAATAACCTTTGTGGCAATTCTTGGGGCCTGTCGACATGTGGGTCTAGTAGGAGAAGGGCGCCAATTTTTTGTTTCAATGGTTAAAGTATACAACATTGAACCCAACATTAAACACTATGGTTGCATGGTTGATCTTCTTGGACGAGCAGGATTGCTCAAAGAAGCAGAAGAACTAATCGACAGCATGCCTATGGCACCAGATGTTGCCACTTGGGGTGCGTTGCTTGGAGCTTCTAAGAAACATGGTGACAAGGAAATGGGAGAAAGAATAGGGAGAAAACTCATTGAGCTTCAGCCTGAACATGATGGATTCCATGTATTGTTGTTGAATATATATGCTTCTAAAGGTAACTGGGCTCATGTCCTGGGGATTCGGGAGATGATGATGCGGAAAGACGTGGTCAAAATTCCAGGATGCAGTATGATTGAGGTCAATGGCGTAGCTCATGAATTCCTGGCTGGAGATAGATCACATCCTCGGATCAACGAAATAGAGGATACGTTGGAAGACATGGTTACTAGATTGAAGAAACTAGGTTATGCACCTAGTACAGACGAGGTTTTACTTGATATTGATGAAGAGGAGAAAGAAACTAATCTTTTCAGACATAGTGAGAAGCTTGCAATTGCCTTTGGCCTCATTGCAACTCATCCACCTACACCAATTAGAATAATTAAAAACTTACGAATCTGCAATGATTGTCATGCAGCAGCAAAATTGATTTCCAAAGCTTTTGATCGTGAAATTGTGGTGAGGGATCGTCATCGGTTTCACCATTTTAAGCACGGCTCGTGTTCTTGTATGGAGTACTGGTAGAAGGTACCACATAATAGGACAGAAATATAAGATGGTGGTGTCTGTTGTTGACCTAAAGAGTATGCATAGAGGCTCCTGAATTTTACAATTTTCCAAGTTATTGAATGAATTAATGCTCCTGTTTGACACTCAGTAATTAAGGAACCAGATTTCTGTTTTCCGCACAAATGAGACTAGTACTTCTACTCTGGTTAAAGATGGAGAGGCAAGTATTTAGAGCATTTACTATCCTTATTGACATTTTCTTCTCTTCATTAGGGTAATTTTGATGTGAATTTGACTGTTATTTTCACCTATAGGGTCAACGTCAAGCCATTATATCTATCCCAATTGAATGGAATCTGTTGAAGATATTCAATGGACACTATAAACCCCTTTGAAGTATACTGGTCACTGGTCATCATATTATGGCAGGTACTTGAATTTTCAAATTGCATTGCCTTTCGATTTCGTTGTTACTTTTATTGTTAGACCGCAAGCCTGTAATTTCATTTACCAGAGATTTTTTCATAACCAGAATCTTTAATTAACTCGAGTTTGATAAGATTTTCCTGTCCCAGAGTTCTTCACCCCTGCCCCCTCCTTTGAACACACAGACACCCAAAAAAGGAAGAAAAGTTTAAAATAAGTGTTGTCAGATATGGAAGGGAAATGAATTATCCCATAAAGTTTTTATTGAGTAAAAATATTGTAGATGAGAGATGACAATGTATTACCTTTCTGGGAATAGAAATCACAAAGTTCTTCTGCCCAATGAGTCGATGACGATGTTAGTTATTGCAACTCTTAGTTTCTAGGTTATGCACAGGTCCTTGTATCTTTCTTTGGAGATAGTATCTCACCTTCCTGAATTTTAATATGCACTCCTTTTTATGGATAGAATCCCTTTTAGCTAGCCTAATGAAGCATGTTGAAAGAGGGATAGCTAGACCAAATTAATGTTATGTTAGGTGGTTGCAAAAGATTGATTTCATTGGACATTTCATAAGAGGTAGTTTTGGATTGAATGAGCGATGGCAAGAAGGAATTCATGTAACAGACCCCAAGTTTACTTGAAATAAGAATAGGGTACTGTTGTATTCTGTAATTTGCATATGGCCGATAATTCTCTTGTTTATTGTTTATTCTGGGTGCGTTTGATTGCAATGGTTTTTTTGTGTCCGTTTGGCTTTATTTTTCATGCAAATTGTGAATTAAATGGATAAATTTTTTTACCATTGAATTTAAAATATGTTTCCATTGCCAAAAAGTAAAAAAAAAAAAAAAAGATGGAAAATCACTTTTCTCACCAAAACCATGGGAAAATAAAGTGTGAAAAATGTGTTTTAAATGGTTGTACCTAGAAAATTGGTGGAAATGAATTCTATGAAAAAGTTATGCAATCAAACACCAAAATTAAGCATGAAAAAGGAAAATATTTTCATTTTCCACCCATTTTGATGGCAATCAAACAGACCATTAGTTAATTGGTTGGTTAGTCCGTTCAATTGCCATAATATGTCAAGCTTCATGCTTTTGTTATGCTGAATGGAACTCTCTGTCAAGACTTGCAATTTTTGGTATTTAAAGTCCAGAAAATCATCTGCTGGTATTTGATCTAAAACTTAGTGAATTCTGAAAATCTGAGATGCCCCTAAAAAGTTTTTACACGATTTTTTTTTTTTCAATTGGATGTGATTTAAAAACTAGATTGCCCTTGCTCATTATGAGAAACCCAGTGAGCAGCATTATATATCAGAAGGTGCTGATATCCTTGTAATATTGATGATATTTCTTTTTTCTATTGAAGGTTAAAAAACTGATAGTCGATCGTCCGTGGTAAAATGGCAGCAGTTTCCAATTTTGTTTCAACTGCGTTCAATGTGAAGGAGATGGTAGAATATCGGCTCTTGTTGAATTCAATGAGCAATATCCGTAACTCCTTGTTGCACAAGCTACAGTACTTTGTAATCAGGTGGAGGAGAACACTTTATAGCACTGAGTTTAAACGACGTTACCTGCCGTGAGGGAAGTAGTTGAAGAGGAGCCTAGTGCATTCACAGTCTTATGTTGAATATAGAAGTGGAGAAGCAATGAAGATGAAAAATTTGTTCTTATTATCTGTATGTGTTTAAGGTCTACCTACTGAAGAAGGGAGTTGTTGCAGGCAAAATTGATGTCAACTTCAATTGGGCGAATGGCTCGCATGGCCAAATTGCAGGCACGAGCCTGTAACCTACGACCAGCTCGTCCCACTTAACACTCACTTGGTGTGATTGGGACGTGAGGTTTGGGGTGCCAGTGGTAGGAGATGTGCAAGTGGTGATGATGGCAGTGGCGACAAGGGCAGTGGTTGGTAAGGATGAGATGCCACAAATTTAGGTGTGAGTTGGGGTCTTGGGCGTGGGTCCGCGGTGGGGTGAGTGAAGAATGAAAAAATTTCTAGTAATCCCAGAATATGAAATCTCAAAATATGGAAATTCAGTACTCCATATCGCTCTTTAATTGAATGTGTATTAAATAACTCAGTATTTAATCGGACTCACATATACACATTCAATTAAGAATTAAGTTGGGAGTACAGAAAATTTTAATAGATTTTTTTTACAGGTATTTGAATTTTTACTCACATGAAGTGGGATCATGTATAAAATATTGGGGAAAAAAATTTGTTCGCCTAATGTTGTGAGTGTTCTATATGTACAGGAATTTTGAATTTCTGTACCTATAGCAGCATTGTTCAATTACAAAATTTATGTACCTATAGCATCACTGTACAATTAATAATGGTAGAGAGTGATGAATTTGTATATTTTGGGAGTCCTAGAAATTGTGAAGAATAAGAATTTTTTTTTCTTTGTTCCGTCTTTTGTTTTTGAGGGACGGATTTCTATGCGGGGTGGGGGGTGTGGGTTATTTTTAATTTTTGAAAAAAAAAAATTGATTTTTCATGTGTAATTTTTTTTTTTTTTTTTCACGTAGTAGCCCAACTTGAAATTTTGTAGCTCAGTCTCGAATCAAATCTTGGATCCGTCCATTTTGTATTTTATTGATGTCTTATCTATTTAAAGTTTTAGGGAAAGATTGTTATTTTACATTTACTTCAACATAAGTTTTGAAAGTGAACCATTAGGGACTAACCTAGATATTAAATGAAAGGTTAGGGGTGATGCCTGGGTTTAAGTTTTAATGGGGACAAAATTGCTAAAAATGAAAAGGTTGAGGACCAAATTGCCCTTAAATAAAAAGAAAGAGGAATGTATTAATTTTGCTTCGTCAAAATAAACAACAAATATTACAAGTACACCTTGTGGACATTATAGAGTTGATAAAAAATTTGTATCAAAGTAAAATGCAGGATTAATTAGTTTTAATGAGAAAAAAAGGATATACAAAATAAATGGAGACAAATGGTCAAGAAAATATAATTCATGAACCACAACAAATAACGTGAAAAAAGCCATTGGAAATGGACACATGGCGCAGTGACAAAGGGGCGGCCTTAGTGATGACGGTGCCTCCATATGATCATGTATTTGATTCCTGGCTTTACATTGCACATCCCATGATTTACCTCTTCCACAAGGTCCCAGGAGGTTTTATTTTTATTTATGGTTACCGAAAGAAAGAAACCAAGTTTTTCATAGAATGTTTGCTATATGGATTTAGACAAGATTGAATCACTAAAATGGACGAGACTTTAGTAATTTTTTACTCTTCTTTAATAGTGTTGAAATACCTTGGTGTATACTTGGAAAAATTTCTAATACTTCCGTAGTATGTACTCGATACTTTCTCAATTATTTAATTGATATGTGTATTGAATAACTGAAACCTACTATTTATCGGATTCAAGCATGGATAAATAGAACACATATCAATTAAATAGTGATAGGAAGCATCGAGTTTTCATGCTCTGAAAGTACTGAAATTTTTCTCATAATTTTTTTCCTAATTCACTAAACATGTCTGTGAAAGTGATGGATCTTTTCACCCCCTTCTCCTCACTTAGTCACATGAAGTCAGGCTTTCAACTCTTCCGTGCAACTTGACCAAAAAAGAGTACGTAATATTTCTGAAAAGTAGAGCATATCATCCTTGAAGACCGTGTGGAAAGTTGCGTATAAAAGTAGCATGCTCAACAAATACGAGAGTGCTCGAGACTTGCCATCCCATGAAAAAAAAAAATTCCTTGCATACCATTTCATTACTAAGTAACCAAATATGCTTGCTTCTATTCCCTTTCTCTGAGCAATGAACACCATGGTTAGAAGAACTATTGAAAGTAATCCTTAATATAAATAAGGGTAAAGAATGAACAATGCTCCGTAAAGAAACTGCACTGTCTTCATACAAAATTGAAATGAATACAAAATTTTTAATTGTTTAATTACATTGTCGCTTCGTTGTATTACCAAATACAAATAAATAAAAATTATATATCATGTTAAATTTACATTTACAACAAAATATCAGTTTGTCACCATTCATTCAAATATCAAATATTCGAATGAATTTGCCTCGTTCCAGATGTCAATCAAAATAAATATAAACCAAACCCGAAATTTGTTCGACACTTGACACTATCATAAACTTCTAAATGGCAGCTCGTCTTCAAGTTCCATCTTCTAAGTTATGTATTAAGCAATGTAAATCAACATTACATTCTACTTCTTTCATATGCAGAACCAAAGTATCAACAACTTCATAGACCCACTCAACATGGGAACCCAACCTATCTCCCGCAACAAAACTGTAGATTTGATTCCTGACCTCAATCCAACTTCTCCCTGGCTCTTTCTTATTCACCATTTTTCTCATTAATTTCCTCATTTTGGCAGAATCTCCCCACTTACCATCAGACGCGTATATGTTAGACAACATCATATATGTCCCCGCAACGTTTGGCCTCAAATCTAATACCTTGCTCACAGCTAATTTTCCCAACTCTGCAAGCTTATGCGCTTTACAGGCTCCGAGAAATGCCCCCCAAATAGACTCATCAGGCATAAATGGCATAGATTCTATCAGTTCATAAGCTTCCTTAACTCGCCCACCACGTCCTAGCAAATCCACAACACACCCATAAATATCTTGATCCGGGGTGATATTGTAATCACTTAACATTGACTTGAAATACCTTAAACCCTCGTCAACTAGTCCAGCATGGCTACACGCATGCAGAACCGCCACAAACACGATTCTATCAGGCCTAATTCCAGAATGAATCATCTGATCAAACAGTTTAACAGCTTCTTCTCCATGACCATGGCTACCATATCCAATCAGCATAGAGGTCCATGAAACGATATTCTTATCACATATTACCTTGAAAATCTTGAACGAATTCACAATGCTTCCACATTTCGCGTACATGTCTATCAAAGCATTAGCTACTGCTAAGTCATTTCCAAATCCTCTCCTTAAAATTTTACCATGAACTGGTTCTCCTAAACTCAATAACGCCATGTTAGCTGCAGCAGCTATAATGCTAGTAAACGTAAAGCAATTTGGAGTGATACCTTCTGACTCCATAAGAGAGTAGTGATTGAGAGACTCGTAGGGACCAGACTTTTCATGTCCCGCAATCAAAGTGTTCCATGTGATTATATCTCTTTCAGGCATTCCATGAAAACATCGATCTGCTTCACTCAAATGACTACAGCTACAATACATGTCTAATATTGAATTCATTACAGGAATACTGGATTCAAATCCATGCTTCACCACTGCAGCATGTATCTGCTTTCCATAAACATGTGAGCCAATTGAGGCACAAGCTCTAACAGCAATTGAATAGCTATATGGATTTGGTTCAGCTTCCTCCTGTTCACACAGACATATGAGAAAACATGCTAATTGAACCAACATAAGATCTTGTATAGGAAGCATTTTGCTGATTATAGTATCACAAAATCCACGTGGGGATTCAGTGGATTAGTGTGGAAAATTTCTTATATGTAATTTTTGTATTTTATGTGCCAACAGATATTATCTATGACCAGACAGATCAATGTACATACCAGTATCATTTGTCTAAAAACTTGAAGTCCTCCATGACTATCGCCCTGGTGAGTGTAACCAGCTATCAATGTAGTCCACGACACGGCATTCTTAACGCTTATCTCCTCAAAAACCATGAATGCATCCTCCATACCATCACAACACGTCGCATACATGTCCATGAGAGCATTATCAACGTACAAACTCCCATGCATGCTATGCTTAAGAGCCAATCCATGAGTCAATGCACCACAAGACAGCGACTGCATGCCTTTACAAGCCTTAAGTACGCTAGAGAACGTGAACTGGTTAGGTTGCACGTTGACACCATCCCTCATCATGTCGTAGAACGTTGTCCATGCACGCTTATAGAGGTTGCACGAGGCGTAGCCACTGATCATAGAAGACCAAGCAACCACGTCTCGTTCAGGCATTTCATCGAACAGTACACGAGCTTCTTTAATCAACCCCTTTTCAAAATATGACTTTATAAGATCAGTAGCTAAGATTGAAGGAGGTTTAGCTACAAATTGTGGGTTCAAATGGGTGGGTGAATTTTGCGGCAAGTTCAGAGAATTTATGATAGTTTGAGGAATTTGATGGAACTGAGCAACTCTTCTTGTAGTCATTTTTTGATGCATTATTTAAAAAATGCTCCTAACATTTCTTGTCCATCTTAATGTTTACGAATTGCTAAGAATTTTTTTATTGTAGAGCTGGTGAAAAAATAGCAATAAATATCGAAATGTTAAGAAAATGCGATGAAAATACGAACATAAAAAATTACGAAACAAGCTAGAATATTCGTGTTCAAGTGATATGTGATTATTGCAGTGAAGGTCCCAAACATTTCAAAAATCTGCAAATTGCACCCAAAACTTTAATTGATTAAAAAGGGGATATTTGCATTGGAGTTTCGTAACCCTTCAAAAATATGCAGTGAAGGTCCCAAACTTTTCAAAACTGTGTGCAGAAGGATTTCTGGACAATTTTTGTCCAAAAATCTGTAAGTTGACCAGTAATATTTATATTCCCGAATTCACTCGAGCAACCAACTCCAACGCCTAACCACTTATATTGCCAAAACCTAATTAGGTATATTGACAAAACCCAAATGTGGTGTATTTACAAATCTCATTCTATTTATGTTTTAGAATATCTTCAATGATGGTGACGAAAATCTCTCCAATGGAGAAATGTAAAGGAAATGCAAATTATATTTCAGAAGAAAATGTAAAAATGATGTAAATTACATCCACAAGAGGCAAAAAATGGATTTATGTATTCCATTGGAGCATAATTTGAATTTAGATCCATCGAAATGTAAATAAATATGCAAAAGTAATTTTAAAGATACCAATTTACAATCAAATTTATACCACCAATGAATAGGCTCTTTAAACATAAAAGCCCTGTCTGATTCTCATTATTTGTAGAATAAAAATGAAAAATATAGTCATTATAAACTTCACACAAGAGATGTAAAATAAAAAATGGAGACTTAATGTGATTAATAACGATTATATATATTTTTATTTTTATGGATAATTAGTGAAAAACAAACGGGACCAAAGTGTTTCAAGATTTGTGCACTAACTTTTGATCCACCCAAATATTTAATTCATTTTTACTAGTAGAATTAACATTATGCTCATGTTTTGCTGGAATTAAAATCAATTTTCATTTATAGAATTTCGATAAAAAAATAAATTGATAAAATATGTCATTGAAAAATTGTGAATCTATAAAATATGCGATTAAAATTAATTATTGTCTTTGACTTGGATCAAAATTTGAATTTTAATCTCTATCAAACAGGACTTGTACATCTAAATTTGACCCTATGTGCAAAAGCTTTCAAAAACTGCCATATTTAAAAGCACCCATCGACTTTGGCTCCATATTAAAACTCCCCAAAATTAAATAGTTGACAAACCATGTGCATCATTCCTTTGAAATAAATGTGTTAATATGCCCATTTTCTGTCTTGCCTTCTTTCTTTAAAAAAAAAAAACCTTGTATATCAAAAATATGTTAAGAACTCCTTCATCAAAATCAAAGACGAACCCTATCAATCTGATAGAGACTACGGAAACTAGATGAATCGGCCAAGGGTTGACAAGATACAGACTGGAGCATGATTAGTATGTGGTATAGACCATATTCAATAGCACCGGAGCAAGGCATATTAACAACTAACTCAACAAAGATAACCTTACAACAAAAATGACACCGGTAACATTACGACCTCACTTCAAATTCACCTGCCCGAGTAAGAGCTCAGAAACCTTTAAAAGGACGTGAAGGTAAATTCTTCAGATCCAATTTATCTATCTGTAAGCCAGAGAGAGCAACACCCATAATCCTGAAACTCACTTGAAATGTGGGAAATACTTTGATCCGCTCTAACCCGGTCTCAAGTGCCATTGTTCCCGACATTGAAGGAGCTTTATCTTTTGGAATCCGTCCAATTGACCAAGAGCAAGTCTGCAGAAAATTGTCACCAAGTCATCAAGAATCAATAAGACAACACAAATCTAAATTATTTCAAGCGTCACATAAGATGAAATTTTTTTTGGAAACATATCATGCCTCGATCATATATATGGCCTGCCAAAAATGGAAACCGTGTCATCAAGAATTGATAATTACAATTACAAGCTCTTATAATAATGACGGACTCTTAATCTAAAGTATTTCGAAAATCACATAAAAATAAAAATTTCCCAAGACAGGAAAATTGCCGTACTTGAAGACATGCCTGATCATATAGTATTGACTTGACTATACTAAGAGACGTGTATCTAGGATTATTTTATGTTCCACCCCCAGCAAGAGAGAATTTGTCATGCTGTTCATAAATGACTATGCGTTAAATTTACTGTTAGTCACCCAACTTACAACCTTTTTTCTCTTTGGTCACTGAACTTTTTTTTTCCCATGTTAATCACTGAATTTTCATTTTTGTTTAATTTAGGCACTCTATCCTACTAATTTAGCGGATTGCTGGGGGTGGAAATGTGATATATGAAATCCATTACTACATTATTTTAAATTTTTATAGTTCAGGTAAACAAAAAGGCCTGTTTTGGAATGCACTTTATAAAGAAACAAGAACAAAGAAAAGTAAAAAGGAAAAGCACTACTTGTCCAACAAGACACATTTTTGCCTAGTTGGATGATAAAGATAATTCACCAATAGATATTTTGTGCCTAGTCATTATTATTCAACAGACAGAGTGCCAAAGCAAAAATGAAAATGAAAGTTGACTGACTAAATCAAAACACAAAAAAGTTCAGCAACTAAAATGAAACAAAAGTACAAGTAGGGTGATTAACAGTTTTTTTAATCCAAATTACTAAATGCCAAGCTCACCTTATCAGCAAGGATGTTTACTGTTCCATGGTTTGTAGAAAGATCGGCAGATAAAACAGAAGGAGGCAGTCGGAATTGAACTGTTATTGAGTCGATTGACTTCCCAGGATCATTTCGTATTCCCACTAAATCACTGATACGACACGTTCCTGAGTCAGAGCTCAGTTGTGGCTTTACATATATTGGAATACTCTTTAACTTCTTAACCCTGAGAGATCGAGACAAACATTTTAACTTTAAAGAGTAAACCTCGTATTATGATATGAGCCTAAATTATGAAAATCATTAATAAGTACACATAGCACCATAAACCTGTAACTCATGAGCTTAAATTCTCCATCAGGTGGCACAAAGGATAGAATTTGGTTTGCCTCCCACGGTCGAAATCTAACACAAGGATGAAACCTCACGTCATTAAGAATGGAAGGATTTGCAAATGACAGTGTGAGATCGGGGAGACCTGAGAGATGAGAATTTACTTGAACTTCGCCATATATCTCACATTTCACCAATGCCCCATCTCTGAGCAGCATCAAACCAAAGAAAAAGTCGGCAAGTTCAGAATTGGAACCGCAAAAAAGTAGCAAATTTCTACAAAAAAATTCATTAGTAAAAGTAACCATCAAAGTGATCCCAAATTTCATCCCCAGATTCCAAATTATATATCATTGCATGTCAAAGTGCCAGGTATTACCAGAAAGACCTCATCCAAAGGAATTTAGAAGCAATATGTCAAGGAATAATTATTGTAAATGATGTTCTTAGGAGTTGCAGCTCAAGTAAACCTGAACCATTTATTTGATGTTTTATTGCTTTGGCTCCAGAAAATTTAAATGTCATATGTGAATGGACATAAAATAATTGTAGTAGTTTTCATGAGCCTAACATGCATCACATGACCATTACATAGTGCTGTCAATTATCTACACTTGGTGGGATCCATTTATATGCATGCTTGGTGATATATTATCTTTCCCCTCACATTAAACTTACAACTTCTAAATAAAAGGAAAAGGAAAAGTTTAGTGCATTGAATAGTATAAATTTCCTAAATTCGGGAAGCTGATCAAAACATGGGAATCAGACTATGGAGTGTTTGATAGAAATGTAATACGCACCTATTTATAATTGCATCCATTTCTTCAACAAGATCAACATAAACTTCATTGCTTGAATGCTTCAGGTCTGTTTTTCTCCATAGAACACAAGATGCTGTCGCACCTGGAAGGGTGTTGCTCACATTGGAAACATTACCAGTGACGACACTCAAAACCTTGCTGACAATGTTAGGAGGAGCTATCATGTCCCTCAGGATATTAGGTTCTGTTGTTAAGGGGAAGCCATTGTCTATCATCTCGTCTAGCAGCTGCAATGCAAATAAAATTTACGTAGATTCTTGTTAGTGGGAGCCCCAGAGAAACTTAGGGAGAAGGTGAAAAAGATATGTAAACAGAACCTAGTCAGTAGTCAAGGTAAGGGATAGAAGCTGAATCCATGAATAGTGAGAAGCAGAAGCAATTCTTGTTGTAAAAAATGTCTTGCTAATTCTTTTAACGTCAGGAGTTTGTGATTACTAACCATTCATATAGAAAATACTTGATCGACTATATGCTAATCCATACAGAGGTAAATACTACTGGCTTCAACCAGCTTTCAGTTAAATGGATGAACAGAAAGCATTGCAGCACCAGGGTTGCACAAAGACATTAATGTGACAGTCTGTACCCAGTAGGCAAACAAGCACAACATATCTATAATGGAACCTTGGTGAAAGTTTTACTTTATTTTCCTTGTATTTTCAATTTTTAAGAAAGAAAAATAGCGAGGCAGGAAAATTATAAGTTTACCTAACTTTAACATGAATTCAAGTTGAGAGGTTATAAATGCAATGCAAAATATATACCTGAGCACCATCATTGCATTTACAAGCATGGAGTTCAGGAACCAAAAAGCAGAGCACATTTATAACTAGCCATTCAAATTTAAACTCAAAACAAAAGGGTGAAGAAGATAACATTTCTGCTTTTGAATTATCTTTCCAAAATAAATAAATTTTGTATATTCTAGAAATAGTTGCAATTTGTGGTGAAACCACTTCCCTTCACTGATGCTTCCACTGTAAGAATTTTTTTAAAAAAATGAAAAAAATGAAAACGAAAAAAAGAGGCACATTAATGTTGGTGGTCCTTCTAATCTTTATCTTGTCAGGGTCAATCAAACTATCCACTTAGGAGAGCTTAAATGTGTGTGAATAAATTATCGTGATTAGCCATCAGTTATGATCTTACAAAATTAAAAGCACGAGAGTTCCTGATAAGTGCGTTTTACACACTTATTTAGGTCACAAAACATAGCTAATTGTGAACATATATATTGAAATATGGCTTAATTCGGTAAAATTTGTGTTTGTAGGACAACATTGATGGATGGAACGAAAAGTATGTGAAAACAAGCGAAGAAGGGCTAAAACGGAGGAAAACCAAAGTTCAGGGACCAAATTGCAACTTTATAAAAGTTGTGCCGAAGACCGAATCGAGTGTGGAGATGGACTAAATGCAAATTGGTGAAGTCGTGGGAGGATTGAGGAAGGAAAAAGAAGAAAAGAGGCCAAGATATGAGAGAATGAAGTTTGGGGACCAAAACGAAGAAATTTGGAAGTTTTCATTCCAAGCGGTCGCTTGGAAGAACCCCAAGCGGTCGCTCACTCATCACCAGGAAACCCAGGAAGCAGACTTCACTAACCAAGCGGTCGCTTGGCGTATAACCAAGCGGTCGCTTGGTACATTTTTCGGGCGAGAAATTTAGTTTCCTTATTTGATTCAATCTCTTATGGAAACCAATCTAGGACCCCTTTAAAACCCTAAACTCGACCAGAAACGAGGGTCCGCCTTATTCTACCATTGTGGACATATTGAAGAGCAAGAAGAAGGTGAAGAACGAGAAGGATTGATCCAAGATTCAAGATTTCACTTCAAGATCCAATAGGGTGATGTCTTCTTCAATTTATTTTCTTTCTTCTCTTAGTTTTCATAGTTTTATCATGCTAGGCTAGTTTTTAATGTGCTAGGTGAACGATGAACCATGTAATTTGATATTTTGATTTCTAGTTTTATATATTTGACGTTAAAACGCATTTTGGATTGATGAATGGTTTATATACATTGAATTACGTCTACAATTATTATGCATGTGATTGTGTGATTTGTTGTGGTTTATTTAATCCATTCGAAAGAGGATAAATAGATTAGACAAGGTATAAATCATCGTAGGGTCCGATAGGGGATAGAGATATACCGCTATGCCTTACGTGAATCTCTAAGTATTCATAGAACTCCATGCATTTTTGTATATTTGCTCCCGTCATAGAGATATAGTCGGTGTCGTATATGAAAATAGGTTCAAGCTTAATCGAAAGAGAGTTTTGAATAAAATAGGAATATTGATTCGTCATAATTCAAACGTGTTGTCAAATTGTAGAACTAGAGTTGAAATAGATTATTACATGGGGATTCGCGAACCTAGTACGCCTTTTATTTGATTATTATCTCAAGTTTGCATTTAGTTATATTAAAGCACGTAGTGAATAATTTGCATCCATTTAGTTAATTCATTCTATTTTGCATAAGTAGCTTACTAGTTTAGTCACGATCTAGTTACAAACATTCAAATACGTATTTTGTTTCGGTTAAGGTCGAATTAGATAGAATTAAACTGTTAAATCTCTGTGGGAACGATACTTGGACTTTAACATCCACTTTATTACTTGAAACGAACCGTACACTTGCGGTACTATAAGTCGAACAAGTTTTCGCGTGTCAAGTTTTTGGCGCCGTTGCCGGGACTTAATTTAGTTTAATTTTATTTACTTGGACACTAATTCGAACTTCTTAGTTAATATTCATTTTTTATAGTGTTTTCGACGTTTGTCCATCAGTTTTCTGAATTGCTACTATTGTCCATCTCTCAGGTCTTACATGCGTAGATCGTTCGACGGTGAGTTGATTCCAATTGATCCGGAGATCGAGAGGACTTTTCATCGGAGACAAAGGGAAGCAGTAGCAGTAGCACAAGAAACAGATCAGGAAGAGCTAATAGCAATGGCTGATCAACAACTTAATCCAGCACCTCTAGCGAATATAGAGGTCGAAGATGAAGGAAATAGACTACTGGGAGATTTCATGGCGCCATTTGTCGTCCAAAGCCAATCTAGCATTGTCTATCCACCATTTGGGCAGCCAAACTTCCAGTTAAAAACAAATGTCATCCAACTCTTCCAGAATGGACATCAATTTCACGGGATGGCTACTGAAAACCCGCATACACACATATCTAGATTCTTGGATATGTGTCAACACTTCAGGTATCAAGGAATTTCAGATGACGCTATCAGACTGAGGTTATTTCCACACACTTTGCGGGATAGAGCTTTAGAATGGCTGGATTCACTTCCTGTTGCAAGCATAACCACTTGGGATGAGCTAGCTCACAGGTTTTGCACGAAGTTCTTCTCACCAGCCAAGGTAGCACAACTGAGACATGCTATCTCAGTATTTGCGCAAAATGATCCCGAATCTTTCGATGAGGTTTGGAACAGGTTTAAAAATATGCTGCGAAAGTGTCCTCAGCATGGTTTTGACAAGAAGACCCAGATTCGATTCTTTTATACAGGACTACTTCCATCTTTTAGAAGCATGGTAGACTCTTCATCCAATGGCTCATTAACCACAAGGACTGTCGACGGAGCATGGGAGTTGTTTGAAAGGATGGCGGATACTTCAGCAATGTGGTCATCTGAGCGGGTAGTTCAGAAGAAATCAGTAGGTCTCTATGAAGTTGACACCTATTCTGCCTTGTCTGCAAAAATTGATTCCTTGTTTCACAAGGTAGACAGCTTATCTCATTCAGCAAACGCAGCACAAGCAAGAAAACCGAATTGTGAAGAGTGTGGGGCAGATCACAGCACGAAAGAATGTCCAATTCTTTCACAAGGGGTAGAACAGGTAGATTATGCACAGTGGGGTCAACGCCAACAAAACAATCCTAACTCTGACACCTACAATCCCGGTTGGAGAAATCATCAAAATTTCTCTTGGAGAGGAGAGCAAAACAAGGATTGGAGAGGAGATCAAAACAAGTTCCAGAATAAACCTCAAGGGCAATTTCAACAGGAGAAAAAGAGCCCTTTGGATGAAATGTTTGCAAAATTTATGGAGAAGACTGATAAGTATATGGAGAAGACAGAAACAGCTCTCCAAAATCAAGGTGCAGCAATCAAGAACCTTGAAACTCAGATGGGTCAGATAGCACTTGCAGTAAATGGACGAGCACCGGGTACCTTGCCAAGCAATACTGAGGTAAACCCCAGGGAGCATGTTCAGGCTATTACTACAAGAAGCGGGGTTCAGCTGCCAAAAATACATGTCAAGAGACCAGGTGCAGACAAAGCAGCAGTATCTCCTACAAACGAGGATAAAACGGACTACACTAAGGTGACAGCTAACAAAGAGGGTTCAGACACTTCACAGGCCAAAACAACTATTCCTGTCAATCAATATGAACCTCCAATCCCATTCCCTCAGAGGTTAAGAAAGCATAAACTGGACCAACAATACATGAAGTTTTTGGAGGTTTTCAAGAAACTTCACATCAACATTCCGTTTGCTGAAGCAATCACGCAGATTCCTAGTTACGCCAAATTCCTCAAGGACATTCTATCCAATAAGCGCAAGCTTGAAGAACATGAGATGGTGATGCTCACAGAGGAATGCAGCGCAAGAATTCAGAAAAAGCTTCCTCCAAAGCTAAAAGATCCAGGGAGTTTTACTGTTCCCTGCACTATAGGAAATTTTCACTTTGATAAAGCTTTATGTGATTTGGGTGCTAGTATTAACTTAATGCCACTTTCTGTTTTCAGGAAACTGGGATTGGGAGAAGCTAAAGCAACTACAGTAACCTTACAGCTCGCTGACCGGTCTATCACTCATCCACGAGGAATTATTGAGGATGTCTTGGTTAAAGTGGAGAAACTTATATTTCCAGCAGATTTTCTCATTCTTGACATGGAGGAAGATAAAGATGTGCCACTCATTTTGGGTCGACCATTTTTGGCTACTGGAAGGGCTCTTATTGATGTACATCGAGGGCAATTGATCCTGAGATTGGGAGAGGAACAAATTTCGTTCAACGTCTTCAAGGCTATGAAATTTCCACCAGAGACTAACAGTTGTTTTCAGATTGATGTGGTTGATAGAGCAATTCAAGAAACTTTTCAGTTGCAACATCCAGCCGACACTTATGAGGCTTGCATCATGCATTCTCAGTCCACTCACACTAACTCGAGTGAGATTGAGATTTGTGCAAGATTCATGGAAACAAACCCACCTTATGCAAGAAAACGAAGTTTTGAGGAGTTGGGGACCGGTCCTACAAAACCTCTACCGTCAGTCCAACAACCGCCGAAGCTAGAGCTCAAGCAACTACCATCTCATCTGCGGTATGCCTACTTGGGAGAGTCTTCTACACTCCCGGTCATAATAGCAAATTCAGTTAACGAGGTGGAAGAGGAAAGATTGCTCAGGGTGCTCAGAGATAATCAAACAGCTATTGGGTGGTCTATTGCTGACATCAAAGGGATCAGCCCTTCACTTTGCATGCATAAGATCCTCATGGAGGATGATTTCAAGCCAAGTATAGATAGTCAGAGACGGCTAAATCCAAATATGAAAGAAGTGGTCAGAGCGGAGGTTATGAAACTTTTAGATGCAGGTATCATATACCCTATCTCAGATAGTGCATGGATCAGTCCTGTTCAGGTTGTACCAAAGAAAGGAGGTATTACGGTTGTAAGGAATGAGAAGAATGAATTAATACCTACCAGGACTGTTACGGGATGGAGAGTATGCATTGACTATCGTAAACTCAACAATGCTACTCGAAAGGATCACTTTCCTTTGCCATTCATTGATCAGATGTTGGAAAGATTAGCAGGTCACTCACATTACTGCTTTCTTGATGGGTATTCCGGTTACAATCAGATACCTATAGCGCCAGACGATCAGGAGAAGACTACTTTCACTTATCCCTATGGTACATTTGCCTACCGCAGGATGCCTTTCGGTTTATGTAATGCACCGGCCACTTTTCAGCGTTGTATGATGGCCATCTTCTCTGATATGGTAGAAAAATTCATAGAAGTCTTCATGGATGACTTTTCAGTGTTCGGCTCTTCTTTTGATGAGTGTTTGGAGCATCTGAGCTTGGTGTTGCAGCGGTGTAAGGAAACAAATCTGGTATTGAACTGGGAAAAGTGCCATTTTATGGTACAAGAGGGCATCGTATTGGGACACCGCATTTCATCTGAGGGGATCGAGGTGGACAAGGCAAAAATTCAGGTCATTGAGAAGTTACCGCCCCCTACATCAGTTAAGGGTGTTCGCAGTTTTCTGGGGCATGCTGGGTTCTATAGACGCTTTATAAAAGATTTCTCACAAATTACGAAGCCTCTTTGCAACCTGCTACTCAAAGATGCCACTTTCGATTTTACTGAAGATTGTCTACGGGCTTTCAGCACTCTGAAGGACAAGCTTATCTCAGCACCGGTCATCATAGCCCCAGATTGGGAGTTACCATTTGAACTTATGTGTGATGCTAGTGATTACGCGGTGGGAGCAGTGTTGGGGCAGCGAAAGGGTAAGATTTTTCATGTGATCTACTATGCAAGCAAGACACTGACTGATGCACAACTCAACTATGCCACTACTGAGAAGGAGCTTCTAGCTGTGGTCTATGCCTTCGACAAATTTCGATCCTATCTTGTTGGGTCGAAGGTAATAGTCTACACGGATCATGCTGCATTGAAATACTTGATGACAAAGAAGGATGCAAAACCGAGATTGATTCGATGGGTCCTACTCCTGCAAGAGTTTGACCTGGAGATTCGAGATAAAAAAAGGGAGTGAAAATGGGGTAGCAGATCACTTATCTCGCCTTGAGCAAGGAGATCAGACAGATGCAGTGGAAATAAATGAAGTATTTCCAGATGAGCAAATCTTTCATGTAGAAGCTGTACCTTGGTATGCGGATATCGTGAATTATTTAGTGAAATCCATTACTCCGACAGATTATTCAGGTCATCAGAGGAAGAAGTTCTTTTCGGAGTTGAAATACTACTTTTGGGAGGATCCCATACTTTATAGGAGAGGAGCTGATCAGATCATCAGACGGTGTGTGCCGGAAGAAGAGGTACCTCCAATCCTAGAGCATTGCCATTCATCTGCATATGCGGGACACTTCGGGGCTTCTAAGACAGCAGCAAAGATTTTGCAATCGGGATTCTATTGGCCTACCATGTTCCGAGACACCTTTGAATTTGTGAAGAGGTGTGACAGGTGTCAACGCACAGGAAATATATCGAGACGGAATGAGATGCCTCAGAATAGTATTCTCGAGGTCGAGCTTTTTGATGTTTGGGGGATTGACTTCATGGGTCCGTTTCCTCCTTCGTTCTCTAATCAGTACATTTTGGTGGCAGTTGACTATGTCTCCAAATGGGTGGAAGCAGTCGCTTTACCAACAAACGATGCAAAAGTGGTGATTGGATTTTTGAAGAAGTACATTTTCACCCGATATGGCACACCTAGGGCTATTATAAGTGATGGGGGAAAACATTTTTGCAATCGCCAATTTGAACAGTTGTTGAGTAAATATGGGGTCCGACACCGAGTGGCTACACCGTATCATCCTCAAACGAGCGGTCAAGTTGAAGTCTCTAATCGGCAGTTGAAAAGGATACTTGAAGTCACAGTGAGTTCTTCAAGGAAAGACTGGTCAAAGAAGTTAGATGATGCTTTGTGGGCGTACATAACAGCGTTCAAGACCCCTATAGGCATGTCACCGTACCGCCTTGTCTTTGGGAAAGCATGCCACTTGCCAGTGGAATTGGAGCATCGTGCATATTGGGCTCTCAGACAGTTAAACTTGGATTTTCAAGCAGCGGGTGAAAGAGGATGCTCCAACTCAATGAAATGGATGAATTTCGATTGGGGGCTTATGAGAATGCAAAACTCTACAAGGAGCGAACGAAGAAGTTTCATGATATGCATATTCAGAAGAGAGAGTTCGAGGTGGGGCAGAAAGTGTTGCTTTTCAACTCTAGACTCAAGCTATTTCCGGGAAAATTGAGGTCGAGGTGGTCTGGTCCTTATACTATCTCAAAAGTATATCCTTACGGGGCTATTGAAATTTCTCATGACACCAAAGGCACTTTCACAGTCAATGGACAGAGGTTGAAGCACTATTGGAGTGGCGATTTCTCCAAAGAGAAGTCTACCGTTGATCTTGCACCACCGGAGTCCACCTAACACGGTATAGTCGAGCTATAGACTATAAACTAGCGCTGGATGGGAGGCAACCCATCATCTCCACCCTTTTATTTATTCCGCTTTATGTAGTAGATTTAAGATTTTTCATGTTTTCTATGCATATTTAGTAGTTTTAGGTTTCCATCACCTAGGTCGTTCACTACTTGTCTAGGTACGTCTCCCACAGGTTTTAAATGTATTTTGCATGCTTCATGGGTGTTGAAATCCAGTTTTGGGAGATTTGGGGTCACAATCACGCATTTCGAGGCAAAACGAGTTTTTTCGAAAATTTTCCGAGCCAACACGTGATTTTATGATTCATAGTGGTTTTGATTTTGTTTTATAGTGTACTTGCGCTCCCCGTAGTTTAAAATATGCTTTTATCACTTTTGGGAGTGTCGAGTGGTCGAGGGGTATCTTTGGCAACTTTTGAAATTTTGGGGTAAATGGTCAAAAATACGTCTATGAAGAGTTGGGTGCATTTTGAAAATTTTCTAGGTTGCATATCTCCACTACACTCAGTTTAACTTGTTCAGCACGATAATCGAGGCGTAGAGAGTGATAAGGTCGAAAGCGTCAAAATTTGGAAAAACATGTAAATTTTGGGGAAAATCAACTTCAAATAGGTTTTTGCGGGATTGAGTGTGTTTTGAGATATTTTCATGTTGCACACACTCACTACACTCATTTTAACTTGGTTGGCACGAAAATCGAGATTTTAGGGGTGACATGGTCGAAAATAGTCCAACATTTAGAAAAAAAAAAAATGTTGGAATTTTGGGGTAACATGGTCAAATACGAGCTTTTAAGTATTGGGTGAATTTTAATATTTTTCTATGATGCGTCCACTTATGTTCACTTGTTTGGCACGAAAAACGAGGCATTGGGCATCGGGATGGGTAATCGAGGCATAAATTCTGAAACAGGCATCCAACTGCCCAGCTGGTAGTCTAAGCGATCGCTTAGAAGAACCAGATGGGCGACCGCTTGAAACCGAACCGAAATACATACTCCCCAGAAATTAACTCCAAGCGACCGCTTGGAGTTACTCAAAGCGATCGCTTAGAGTAAATTTCTGGGCAATATGCCCGACATTTTAAGACACCCACCCCTTCACTTTTCGGCGTTTCTCGAACACAGGCACCCCACTCACGACCTCTACCTGCACCGAACTCACATCCACAAAGGAGTTTAGGCCATTTCCTCCTCACATATCATCCATTCATACATCTCACTCTTGCTTGCCACTACAAATCCAAGGTATGAATTCTTTTCTCTCAACCCTAATCTCCGTTCTTGAGGTGTTCTACTCGATTTCTAGTTGTTATGATAGACGGAGTATGGGCTTAGGTAGTTGATGGTTTGATGGATGTGCATTGTGAATTGAAAATTGGAGGTTTGATTCACTACCACTTCGGTTGATGACTTTGAACACGGGTGTGTGCGAATAAGGTGTTCGATGAATTGCCAAAGAGAAAATTTTCATGCCTTTGTGTTGATTTCGCATTTCTCCCTGTTTATGAACGTTATGCTATGTTTCATGTGACGTAATTCATTGTCCCACCACTTGGAATCACACAACACTTGAATGTAGCACACCTAGGCACCTTGTCTAAGCCTCACGTCACTCACGTCCTTTACTTTGCCTCTCGTTTTCCCTATCCGTATGGTGTCCGATTGCTCTGAATTTTTGATATGTGGTGGACCATAGTGAGCACTTCCACATGCCCGGAGATCGCTCGGGAAAATTTCGATTTTTCTCGACGGTGTCCGAGTGTGAAAGTTCTAGACCGAACATGTTTAAAACGTGCCCTTATGCATGTATTGAGCTACACGTGGGTTTTGTGACTCCTATGTGGCCTTTTGTGACCCTAGTTTATGCTTTACTTGAACGCTGAACGACTGTTGAGGCACATTGTAATAAGTTTGGGGGGTTTTGCGTTTAATCTCGCGATTTTCTTATATTTTATTATGAGGAACGTAATTTTGGTCTCACACTTGCATTGTGTTTTACAGGATGCCTCCCAAACGTACATCTAAAGGAAAGGAGAAGACTGGGTCCACATCCGGCACTGCCCGCACCCAGTTACTCAGTGAGGGTGTGAGGCGATTTTTCAGTCAGGAGGCCCGTACACGCTATGCTGATATCATCTCACATTGGGCAGTACTTCCAGAGCGACCAGTGCGATTGGTCGACTTTCCGGACTTTGAGCTGACTACGTTGGTCCAGCTCTGTGGTTGGGAGAAATTGGTTGAGCGCCCCCACCCCGTTTATGAGGGTCTCATGCGAGAATTCTATGCCAACTTCAATAGCGAGATCGACACGCCCGGGACCGATCACCAGAACCAGACTTGGGTGCGGGGCACTTGGGTCACATTCTCACCGGAGGTCATCACGGACTATTATGAGCTGACCCTTGATGACATCGTTCCAATTCCGGGTCAGTTCCCATGGCCTGAGGTAGCTATGGTCTTGTATGGGCGGGATAATATATGGCCACTGCAGACCGAAGAGTGGCCCCAGATTGAGCTCACACCCTCCATCGGCATTCTATTTCTCTTTATTTGCCATAATGTTGAGCCAACAACCCATCGGAGTGGTTTTCCCGACCCGAGAGCGGGATTCTTGTATCATTTGGCTCGGGGCAACAAGATTGATCTCGGCTCTTACATTTATAATCAGATAGTCTCTCTAGCCACCCGGGGTGACCGTCGCAGCTCCCTCATATTTTCGAGCTTGATCAGTGGCCTATGCATACAGGCGGGTGTCACTATCCCGTCAGGGGAAGTCCCGGCACGCCCGAGCCCATTTCTTAAGGGTAGTACATTGGAGGCTCAGGATCGGGCTAGGGTTCGCCATCGAGAGAAGTTAGAGGAGCAGGCGAGGAGACAGCAGCAGGCTGCCCTTGGACAGGAGGGGGCCGATATTGAGATGCCTCAGGCACCGCCACCACCAGAGGCCGTTGATACACAGCTGCTACGGCAGATGTTTGCTTCCCTCACCACCACCGGTCGTGATGTGCAGGACACGCGGCAGACTCTTGGGGTTTTGAGCACTGATATGCAGACAGTCCGGCATCACCTTCAGCGCACTGAGAATTTCGCTTCTGCAGCCCAGCGAGAGTCTTTAGCATCCAGACGTGCAGTCGACCTCATGAATAGTCGACTCAGCACGTATGTGGGTCGAGTGGATGGGATTCAGCTTCGGGCAGATGAGATGTGGGACCGCCTAGGCAGCATGGAGACAGAGGTTCGACAGCAGTCCACCTTGCTTCAGTCGGTCCATGCAGAGTTGGCGCAGCAGTCTGAGCTTATGAGACGGTTTCTAGCGCGACCACCACCACCAGGGGATGACACTGCTGGCCCCAGCTCTTTTCCACTTTCTTCGCCGCCACCACCACCGTATTGATCAGGGGAGTTTTTCTTAACCTCCCATATTTTGTTTTGTACTAGCTTGCCCTTCAAATTCTAGGTTCAATCTTACACTTTACACATTGGGGGCAATGTTCTGTATAAGTTTGGGGGGTGGTCGAATTTGTAGGACAAACTGAAGGATTCAGTACTTGTATTGAATTATGCATTACTTTCGTTATCCATCAATGTCTGTGTTTTTATTATCTATTATATGTTGTAATGCTTTCTGTGTGTTCTGTGTGGATTGAAAAAAAAAAAAAAAAAAAAAAAAAATTCGTTTTTGCATAGTTGTTTGTTTTGTTGTGTGTGCTTGTGTGGGTTTAGTGGCCTTGCCGGCAATGATGTGATGATTGGAATTATTATGAGCTTTGAATAGTGGATAATGTGCAGGTTAGGTTGGTCAATACTTGTTTGTGTGTAAACTTGACACTTTTTGTACACTTCACTCATGCGTGCATGCTAAGGCGATGGTTGGGGTCATTATTTATAGAAAAATCAAACAGTATAGGTTGACCCAAAAGAACCCTCTATTATACTTATTAAATATCCATTGTTGTAATAGTTTGGTGATGATTTAGCTATTGCAGGAGAACATTGAGATGAGTGGGGATTCCATGCATGAAAACTAAGTTGTGTGGATTGTTGAGACCGATGAGACGAAGATGAGGTGAAAGTTTTAAATTAGAGGTTGGTTTTAGAAACTAAGTGTCTAGAAAAATAGGGGCATGGCATAATTTTTGTGAGAAAACACTCTTTCAAGCCTTTATGACTCGAGCAAGTAAGTCTGTAAGGGTGAATAAAAACCTGATGCCCTAAAGTCAACTGACTTGGGAGTCATCGGCCTAAAGCTCGCTACAGGGGTCACATAGAAAGCAAGAAGGAAAGAGTTAAAAGAAAAAGAGTGAAAATGCATATTCTCGAGCCTTTATAACTTGAGTAAGTAAGCTTGTAAGGGTGATTGAAACCTGGTGCCCTAAAATCAACTGATTTGGGAGTCATCGGCTTAAAACTCGATACATGGGTTATATAGAAAGCAAATGAGATATGTTAAAAGAAAAAAAAAAAAAAAAAAAAAAAAAAAAATTTGAGTGAAAAAGGAGCCCCAAGACACGCAGTTGATGAAATTATACCTTTGATGCAAGACAAGTAGCTTAGTTTAGTCTTAGAGGTTGAACCAATCAAAGAAATAGGAGAATTCCTGCTTGTTGAATTGTGAACTTGTGATCGCGAGGTCTATCCAAACTAAGAGAGGGTGAGAATTTAAGTGAATCAAATCTCTACTCTAGAACATACCCCGGGATAATTGAGTGAAAAGAACAAGTTTGGGAGGGTGTGCATCTCTCGAGCGAAGAAAGGAAAATCTGACTACATTGGTTTGGGATTTGAACCCATCATAACTTGAGTATGTCTGCATGAGTATACACACACACGCGTCAAGTTTTGCATATGATAAGTGGAGATTAATCTGATTTTGCACTGTTGAAACTATTCACTATGTTGATTATTGAATTCTAATCCTGAGATATGGCAAGTCATTGAACCATGTTTTGTGTTTAGTGAAGTCACCATCTTGTTTGAGGACAAACAATAGTTCAAGTTTGGGGGGTTTGATAAGTGCGTTTTACACACTTATTTAGGTCACAAAACATGGCTAATTGTGAACATATATATTGAAATATGGCTTAATTCGGTAAAATTTGTGTTTGTAGGACAACATTGATGGATGGAACGAAAAGTATGTGAAAACAAGCGAAGAAGGGCTAAAACGGAGGAAAACCAAAGTTCAGGGACCAAATTGCAACTTTATAAAAGTTGTGCCGAAGACCGAATCGAGTGTGGAGATGGACTAAATGCAAATTGGTGAAGTCGTGGGAGGATTGAGGAAGGAAAAAGAAGAAAAGAGGCCAAGATATGAGAGAATGAAGTTTGGGGACCAAAACGAAGAAATTTGGAAGTTTTCATTCCAAGCGGTCGCTTGGAAGAACCCCAAGCGGTCGCTCACTCATCACCAGGAAACCCAGGAAGCAGACTTCACTAACCAAGCGGTCGCTTGGCGTATAACCAAGCGGTCGCTTGGTACATTTTTCGGGCGAGAAATTTAGTTTCCTTATTTGATTCAATCTCTTATGGAAACCAATCTAGGACCCCTTTAAAACCCTAAACTCGACCAGAAACGAGGGTCCGCCTTATTCTACCATTGTGGACATATTGAAGAGCAAGAAGAAGGTGAAGAACGAGAAGGATTGATCCAAGATTCAAGATTTCACTTCAAGATCCAATAGGGTGATGTCTTCTTCAATTTATTTTCTTTCTTCTCTTAATTTTCATAGTTTTATCATGCTAGGCTAGTTTTTAATGTGCTAGGTGAACGATGAACCATGTAATTTGATATTTTGATTTCTAGTTTTATATATTTGACGTTAAAAACGCATTTTGGATTGATGAATGGTTTATATACATTGAATTACGTCTACAATTATTATGCATGTGATTGTGTGATTTGTTGTGGTTTATTTAATTCATTCGAAAGAGGATAAATAGATTAGACAAGGTATAAATCATCGTAGGGTCCGATAGGGGATAGAGATATACCGCTATGCCTTACGTGAATCTCTAAGTATTCATAGAACTCCATGCATTTTTGTATATTTGCTCCCGTCATAGAGATATAGTCGGTGTCGTATATGAAAATAGGTTCAAGCTTAATCGAAAGAGAGTTTTGAATAAAATAGGAATATTGATTCGTCATAATTCAAACGTGTTGTCAAATTGTAGAACTAGAGTTGAAATAGATTATTACATGGGGATTCGCGAACCTAGTACGCCTTTTATTTGATTATTATCTCAAGTTTGCATTTAATTATATTAAAGCACGTAGTGAATAATTTGCATCCATTTAGTTAATTCATTCTATTTTGCATAAGTAGCTTACTAGTTTAGTCACGATCTAGTTACAAACATTCAAATACGTATTTTGTTTCGGTTAAGGTCGAATTAGATAGAATTAAACTGTTAAATCTCTGTGGGAACGATACTTGGACTTTAACATCCACTTTATTACTTGAAACGAACCGTACACTTGCGGTACTATAAGTCGAACAAGTTTTCACGTGTCAGTTCCAATGCATAAACAAATGATCGCGATGATATGCCGTAAAGAGTAGAATAAATACATAGACAAATTGCCGAAAAAATATTTTGAAGTGTTGTGAATGGTATGATGACATGACCAGCATGTGGTCACATACTCACAGTAGCAACAGATTTTCACTTGACAAATCTATGAAATGACTTAATTCATATTTTAATCAAGACCTAAAAGCAAGTTCCAACCACAGTTTCTGTCACAGTAAAGTAAATCACTTGATTTACAATTTAAAATGTAAAGCCAAAAATGTTTAGAAGTACATATAGGTGTAGAATTTAATAAAGTGATGACAAGTCAGGAGCAATTCATACCTAAATTCACTAAATAGAGAATGTTATATACCTCGTAGACTATAACAAAGTTGTCCTTTATCAAATCTTCGTTCAAGCTGCCAAGATAGTCTGAAAGGACATCAGCTACCCTGGAAAGGAACTAGAAATCAAACAAAACATCACGATGAGTGTTGCTGATTAATGCAAGTATGGTGACATCTATAGCATTCTTCATAATATGGTAAAGCATAGAAAGATAAAGGTCAACTAAAAGAAAGATATCTGGTATGATAGCATAGAAATAATCCTGTCACTTGGACATTGGCATGATTTAAAGATGGGACACTTCTTCAATTTAGGATGGCAGCACTATTGCACATCATAAGACCTGTTTTCATAAATTCAAGATCATAGAGGGAGCAGAGCCACCATTGTATTGTATTTCATGAAATCCAGATTACACATTGAACGATATTGAAACAAAATTATATTGTATAACATTCCACCATTTTGATGCGCTTAATTTAAAGAAGTTTTAGAGTCAGACTCATATTATGCAACAGAGCATTTTGATAGCATAAAGGGGAAGAAAACAGAGGTATCCTTCCCTCTACCTAACTAAATACAAAGTGAAAAATCCTATGTTATGCACCCTCTACTTTTCCTTTTTTACCCATAATCTGAAAAAAGTCCAAGAAAACTACATTTCAAAGAATTATTGAATACCACAATATGCAAAATCAAATTACCTCATAAATGCTTTCTGGAGATAGAAAAGAGAAACTATCTGGGACAGCTGTTGTATCAAAATGCAATGCAAACCAGTAATGAGTGAATATACACGTCTAGTTAGCAAACAAGAAGTTTGTTATTATTAGTGTTGCAAATGAAATTATCAATTTCATTTGCAGCAATATGCGGTTGACCAGGGGCTTTCTATATAGTTTTCTTTAGTTCATCTAGGAATGGAGTAAACACAATCAATGCTATGATCTTTCATATGTGTTTGCAAATAAAACACAACAAAGAACAGCATAAACAAACTAATTTGTATTCCCAATAAATTCGATCAAGAGTTACCTCTTCATGAACATGATAATCACATAAACTTTGAGATAAATTTTAACCTTTTTGTTTCTTATTACTCTAAAACATTATATTATTCTGTATTTCTTCCCTTAAATTCACACCTTTCCCACAGTTATGTTTCTCTTCTAATTAAAGTTTCTTGCAACATTTGAAAACAAAAACATTAATTCATATGAGTGTTAAATTTTTTATATACGTTACTTCAATTACAGGCTGTTCAATCATAAGAAGATATGACAGAACGTAAACGTGGGTTCCAGCAGAATGTAGAAAATCTCCTGCTTAACTGGTTTGGCTTGATCCATTTAGTGCTCAAACTATTGTACTACAAAACTATGGAAGCCGCACTACCACGAATCAGAAGAATGCGACAGTCGTAGCGTCATCTATGAAAACCTTCTAATATCACAAGCTAAGGATGACTCGAAATATATATCAAGTACATCAATTTCAAGAATTCCAGTTATAGGCATTGCAAGACAGATTCATCATGCAATTATTCATCTCCTAGAGTACAATGAAAATTATGATTATATCATAACAATGGTTAGAACAAAAATTGCAGCCCATGAGTACTCACCTCAATTGCCATCAAGGGTGGCATTTCAACTTGGGTGCAAGCCAAAAACGTAATCCCCTCACGAACAGCTTGGAATAGGTAGTGCGTCAGTGAAGCAATTACAGGTACAAGCTAAGACAATCCCATTTAAAAATAAAATAAAATAAAAGTCAAGCACAAAACCACATCAAATGAAACATCCATGGTTGAGTCACAAATATGTAATTTTACTATTTTGGAAACCTTTAAGGAGTCGCCGTGGGAAATTATTTGGTCCCAGAACCAAGCACATATTGATCTATCAACCCGGTGGCCTGTCAGCTGCTTTTCCAGCATCACTTCTTGTGAGAATATGATTCTCTTAACCTAGGTTTAATGTGATCCCTTGGATCAAAATGGATGGTTGAGATTGATTGATAGATATTTACTAGACTTGTTGAAGAAGCTTTCTCTCCACATTTGAATCTATATACCTACCCTCTCTTCTCTCTCTCACGTGTGGAATGGCAATAGAAGAAGCAAGACCCATACCTTTGAAAAACTCTCTTTCTTCTCCAAGTCTCTCTCTCATTTTTCTACCTTGTTCATTGTGTGAAGACGTGAGTTTGAGGTGAGCTTTGGTGGTAGAATACCTTGATAACTTAGACATGAAATAGGGCTAAGTGGTGGTGGTGATTCTTGAGAGTTTAGGGTCGGTTTTGGAGGTTCTTTGCAGGTTTTTCAAGCTCTCTCTTGGAAGGTGATTTGTATTGCATGAAAACTGTTCCTGAGCCTACAAATCAGCCATAAACAAGGAGGAAGAAGCTGGCCATTTTCGGCCATTGTTGGTGCTCCAAGTTCTTAGTTTTATGTTCTTGGTTTTTGCATTGAATATAGATGTAATGGTGTGTATTGTGGTTGATTAAACACCCATATTCCCAACACTTCTCTGTAATATTATTCAGATTATTGACAAATATCTTCTAATGTAACAGAACTAGTGATCCTATACAGAGGTGACATAAATGATCCCTTTTTCCTTAGTGTAATATAAACCCGATTTGCATCTTTTAGTTGAAATTGGATAAATATATTAGCCATTCCCTGTAATTATATGTATTATCATTCAGATTATCGACGAACATCTTTTATTTTAACAGAATTGACGACTCAATGCATAGGCGACTTTCAAAGATCTTTGTTTTAACTAGTTTTCATTACTGGATATGCAAAACCCATAAGCAATTCTAGTCGAAAATGGAGTAGATGCAGTACGTTTTAATTGAATTACGACCCAATAAAGAGTTTTACTGAATATTCACACCCCATTTGCAATTGTAGTTGAAATTGAAAGATTCCAAGATCATTTGTTCCATTTTACTTTCAAAATAGAGATAAAAGAATATCTGGATGCGTACCCCGAGTCAGAGAGAAGAAATATGCACTGCAGCATGATTTTTTTCTCTTCCCAAATTCTTCTTCTTCTTCTATGCCTCAGAGATCTCTGTTCTTTTTCCCTCGCCCTTTCAGCCTTTCTAATATCTACCCTTCTTCATTTCTGTTTTATTTATTTATATACTTTATTTATAATTTGTTAGACAATTTTAATACTTACCAGTTAAAAAAAGTTTTTTTGATAGGAAAGAATTATTATAAAAATCAATAATTTCAATTCTAACCAACAAAAAATTATTATTATTTATTTACTCAATGAGTGGTTTTTTTAACAAACCTGCATTCAAGTAGGAGATATTTAAGAATTTCGCCTTTCCACGTCATTTTTCAATGAACTTGTTGCTTAAAGCCCTAAACCATGTAGGAGATATAGCCCCAGTTTGGTTCCTATTTTTTTATTATAAAAATAAAAAATATGATCGTTATCCATCACATCCAGCCACCATATTTGATTTTATATCTCTTGTGGAGCCCATAACGATTATATTTTTTATTTTTATTTTACAAAAAATATGTATCAAACGGGGCTATAATGTGGCAATCCATGTTCAAAAGCATCAATATTCAATAGTGCATGGTTATAAAAATACTCAAGAATAGTACATATGTAAGATGACGTTGTTGACATAATAAAGATTGATAACTTGTAGTGTTCACAGGGTGTTATCAACATTAAAGAGATATCAACGTTGACAGGATATTAGGATTAGATACTTATATGCATATCGTGTCGACAGATTCTACGTCTATGTAAATTATGTCCAAACATTACTATATTCTTACTGTTATAATTTTTAAAGACATGTTGAGACTTTGATTGATACACATACACTAATAGTTGATCAACTTATGAGTGTAGTCTCCTAAACCGTGTTTAAGCTAGGAATGATACATAATCACTATTAGTTTAAATTAGCACATAGTATATGATTGGCCGTATTAATATATAAGCGCAAACAATACAGTAATTAGGATTTTGAACCTAAAGAAATAAGAGAATGATAAGACGCATATTTGAGAACAAATTCGTTAAGATAAAATAACAAGAAAGATGTGAATTTTGACAGTGAATATGAAAAGAAAGAAAGTTATGTACACTTTCATGTATAATGCATATATTGAAAAAAAATAACAATAATGCGTTTATTTAAGGTTAGTGTTAACTCTCATGTGATAAGACGGATGTGTACAAGATTTAGTGGAGTAATTACCAAATAAACCCTGTCAAGATTACAAGGATCTTAACAAATTCATTAAAATCTTTGGTAAAACTAAACTATTTTATAAGGTTAATTTTTGAAATTGTCTTCGATATTCTATTTTGGATTTGTAATTCTTCAATGATTTAAAAAAATTATTTTCAGTGACATAAGAGCTTCTTAATATAATATTATTTTATTGTTTAAAGATTTAGTTAGTAAATTCTTGTCACGATAAGCATTACACTACCAATGTGAATCTCGGAATTTTGATACACTTTAGTCTACATGACAATTGTATTATTGAGCTTGCAAACAAATTTAGGAGAGTGAGAAAGATTAGGAGGATGAACCATATAAACTTTTTGTTGAAGATATTCATTCAAAAATGCATTTTTGACATCTAATTGAGAGAGACTCCATTGTCGAACAGATGCAACTGCAATAAGTGTACGAATAGTGATCATCTTGGCAACAAGAGCAAAAATTTCCTCATAATCCAAATCATACTGCTAATTAAAATATTTAGCAAACAATATAACCTTATAACGCTCAAGAGAACCGTCAGATTTAATTTTAATCTTATAAACCCAACGACAACCAATAGCAACATTTCAAATTGATCTCTTGTTCTTCATGTACCACTTTTAGCAATAATTAAGTTTTATTGATATGATATAATCATATTTGTTCAACTGCTTCTAATGTACCTTAATTGTATAATTCTATTAGCCAAATGTACCTTAAATAGTATATTTGATGACCATACAGAATTTCGAGTAGTTCTATTAATATTTTTATTTCCTTCACTTTCTTTTGTAGGCAGGGGCGGATGTAGCTTATGGCGAGCTAGAGCGGCCGCTCTAGCTGGATTCGCCAGAATTTTGGGCTGCTCCGATGAGTTGGGGAACAGAGGGAGACCGGAGATGAAAGCCGAAGGAAAAAGCTGGAAATGGGAACGAAGCACAGCTGCATGTCGGGCTGTGTTTCCAAAAAAAAAAAATAGCCCATATCCAGGCCCAATTTCAAGAAGCCTAAGTTAAGTGACCCCAGCCCAAAGCCCCAAACCAATTTTATTTCCCCCAAATCCCAATTGTACAGCCATGATTGAGGAGGACTGGAGGAGAAGAGGAGAGATTCTCCAAACCCTTATTCTTCCAAATTTCCAGTTGGTAGATTGAAGTTGAAGTCTTGAAGTCGAAGACAGAAGCAAAAACCCGCTTTAATTAATTGGTTAGAGACTTGGAGAGTGCTGTGGAGTTGAAGACTTTCACTGGCGTCTGGGCATTGTGCATGCATGCGTGCAGCGTGCGATGCGGTGCGAGTTGGAGACTTGGAGGTCACTGGAGTTGGAGAGTTGGAGACTTGGAGCCGGAGGTCACTGGAGTTCACTGGAGCCGGAGAGTGGAGACTTGGAGTTGGAGAGTTGGAGTTCGCCTCGCGTCGCGTTAGGAGGTCAGGTAAGTTCGGTTTCTTTCTTCATTCCTCATTTAATTTTGCACCTTTCAATTGATTGTTCAATTAACTCGTGATTTGTGAGTTGTGATTGAGTTCAGTTGAGGACTTTCAAAGCCTTTGGTTTTGTGTTTTGTGGCCAAAATACATCATTTAAGCTGTCAAATTGGGACTTCTATAATTCAGGTGGAAATTGATTTGAGATTTATTTATTTGCTTGTTTAGATTAATAGGAGTTTTGTTTAGGTTAATTTCCTAAAGTTTGTAATTTAGGACTTCATATTTTCCTTTAAAAGCTAGAATTAGGTTTGTTGTAACTTAGGTATTTATTAATGATCGTTTGGAGTGTTAATCATCTTCTGCATTACTCCCAGTGTTAAAATGCCATTAATAAATTCCAATAGAAAAATGCTAAATATTAATGGGATTTTTAGTGTCTTAATTATGTAGGAGACATGCTGTTAATTTTTTCTACGATCATTGTCCAGAATGTTTTAATTCAACATTGATAACATATAATATGAATTGAATTATGTTTATCCTTACCTTCGCCATTCAGAAATAGGCCAATCACCATTAATAGAGAATGGACCTACATAATGCACAATACAGATGATCAATTTCAATCACGAGTCAAAATAGTCCAAAGTATAATGAGGTCTCGTAGAATTCAATTGTCTAAGCTTATAATTACAAAGTAATGTTGCATTGTAATTTTTTTAGTATTTTGGGACTTGGGTTGTATTGAACTATATTTTCATATGTATATAATTTTTACGTTTAGTGCATTTACATACATACATATATATATATATTCAATAATTTTTTATATTATTTAATCAAATTTTAATAAACGACCGGCCGAATCGAGCTATTACGATCGATTGTCGACGGTCAACGATCAAAGTCAACTTCCGCTCTAATTGAACATTCATGCTGGATTCGTCGCTGTTTGTAGGTACCTCAAACTAAACACAAATATTAACATTGATGTTTGAGCCTCTTCCAAAGCATTAATCACTAAGTTCAGAAAGAAATCTCCTGAAATACTTCCATAATATAAAAAAGACAATCAAATCTTTTGATAGAAAAGTTGTTCTTTGTTTGCGACTACAAGATGAACATTGTAGACCACAAGCGATAATTTTTTTTTCTTTCAAGATATTTAATTACCTTGTCAAACTATATTATGCTTCAGGAGACTTTTTTCTAAATTTAATAATGATTACTTTGGAAGATGCTCAAGAGGTAATTTCTTAACCAATCTCCCTTTTGTCCCCCATTTTTAGAAATGAAAATGGGTAAAATAATTTTTTTTGAAAAATGAGTGGTTAAAAAAAAGAAAATTTGTTTGATTTACGTATAACATTATTTTATGGAAGATTGCGTAGTTAAAATTAAGAGAGAAAAATTGAAATGTAATGTAACTTAATTAAATGAGTGATGTGATCCGGGATAGACAATTATTGGCCGAGTTTTGGAGTCCAAAATGTTGAAGTCAACAAGCCAAAGACCAAGTTTCATGTTGGGGTCGAGGTCGAAAACCAATTGGATCAACACAAAATGGAGGGTCGAAAAAGGAAGTAACCGGGTCACCTAAGCGACCGCTCGGAGTAAAGGCAAGCGACCGCTCAAGCCCATACCGAAACTCACAGGTTGTCAAAGTGGTCTTCCAAGCAACCGCTTGGAATATAACCAAGCGACCGCTTGGTTATAAATTTCAGCGAATTTTCTTATTTTTGGCAAGATGTTTATTTTGATTATAATTCTTATTTTTGGTAATTTCTATATTATAGGACTCTTAGAATTTCGTATTTTCCATATTTTCTAGGATTTATTGTTTTAGTATAAATAGGATTTATATTCTTCATTGTAAGGAACTTTTTGAAGAACTTTGATGAATTAAATTAATGGACATTTTTCTCTTTCGAAGCTTGACTTCAAATAATCGAACTTATCAAATATGTTGAATATTTGTGGCGTTCAAAACATGGGTCGTAGGTTCTTCAATTTGTGAGCAAGGGGTTCATTGTATCATCGTTATCTTTGGGTTACTTGTTTCATCTTGTTGGGTTCAAAAATTCAAAACTATCCGGGTGAGATTTCGAGGCTTTGTGATCAAGAGGTCGTTGATTTAATATGCCTTCGGTTGTTTGGTTCAACGTTTAGAGGTTAAATCCTAAACCTTGGTCGTATTTGGGCGTTCTTGGGATCCGGTTCATTCTCCTGTGGGTTCGATAGCGTTCGTGCTAACCGGGTTCGCGTCAATGAGATTCAAACGAGGGCCAACATTCACTGTCATAACTTATTTTATTTTTATAAATCTAATTATCTTGTTCTTGCTGACAAAATTTCTACACTTCTCATGGCTTGATATATTCATAATATCTTTAAGCTCTAAAAAAATCTTACACATTTAACTTCGTAGTGTTTTTTCTGCAATAAGTTTGATTGTAAATAATTATGGTCTATAAAAAGGTTACAATATCTCACAAAGTTTGAGGCCCACTTAAATAAAAAATTCCAAAATATAACCCACCCCACCCCCCAATGTGAGGTGTTTGAACCCTGCCCCATACACCAAGAATAATTCTTTTTTCTGAACTAAATTTCATTATTCATTTAATTCTTAAATAACTCAATAGCTACATAATGAAATAAATTGGTTACATTGGAGTTACATATTTACATCGATAAAGATGGAAATCATTAGTTTTACCATTGTATATTTATTTATTTATTTATTATTGTTTTTAACTGGGATTTCTAAACTGAAAAATAAAAAAGATTGTGAGCTGGATCATTGGATAATGTGCTTTTCAACTCCGTTCTATAATATTCATTCACTTCTGTTATATAATTGTATTGGAATATTTAGTTGTAGAATCTTGATTTCTTTTCAATTCTTTCGATTGTGAATGTGTAGAATTTTGCTAAATTCAAGAGAGTTTGTTCAATCCTTTGCTTTAGAATAAATTTTCATTATTCTATTTGAAATCGTTATTGTCTAAGTGATTTCAAATATACAATTCCTTTTGTTTTTTGTCAATGCTAAACAAGGTAGGCACAAGTGATTTGAATTCATCCTTACAGTATCTGCGCACGATTGTTAATTTCAAGTTTCTTATTTTGGTCTTTCACAATTAATTATTGTTTATTAGAGACAATATCTTGTACATTTTTACAAACTCATACCTAAATCCACTAACTCCTATTTTTCTTTCCCGAATTTCATGTACTATCTATCATCACAAATGAAATCCATTGCTGTTCATTTTTGCAGATGCTCTCGAATTAAGCTGTTCCAAGGTGATAATTACATATACAAGAAATAAATTTCGTTCAATACATTCTTTCCCATCTCTTATGTCATTTATCTGTGATATTACCATAAGGCAAGAGCTACCGTTCAATTGCAAGATCCATTAGAATCTATTGGTGCTATAATCATAGGATAACCTGCTCAAAAGTCCTTACAATACTCCCAACTAATGAAGATCTATTTTTCTACGTCAAAGGTGTCAAACAGAAAAAATGGAGAAGGCTACAAGTACGATGTTATCTTCATCTAAGCTTCATTAGAGGAATTATGCAATTTATAATTTTTTTTTTCTCTATTCCATTTTAACTTCAAGATGTACCAACGAATAGCTTTTGAAATCTGTAAATCAACTCTTAAATATCACTTACTCATGCAATTATTATTACTTTAGTTCTATAAGCGTTCTATATTAGTTTTTTTTATTATTATTTTACATGCGTGTATTAAATGGTTATGCTATTTGGTTTTTACTATCTTTTTGCTCATATTCGTCTCCACCTATATACGTTGTGTAGATTGTAGACCTTTCAATTTATTAAAAATGAAAAATCTATAAGTAATTACTTATCATTACATACATATACATATGAGCATTTCATGATTTCCGTTCATAACGGGTTCAAAATGGCATTAAAAAACCAATGATACATATTCCCGTCTTACATTGCTCCTATTGTAGCGAAATAGACACGAGAGATGATACGATGAACATTGAATTCAATTGTTTACCATATACTTTAAAATCACTTAAGAGTACATTTGATGGCCAATACTTTCTAAATGTGTATTTTCCACCTAATTTCCTAGTTTTGTACTATTTGATTGGCAAATTTTCTACGGAAAGTATTTTTCTACTTTTGATCACGCGATCATATTTTCTTTAAGAAGATGTAGTTTTTACTTTTTAGGTAATTTTCTCTCTCCCATCTTTCATTTTTCTTTCATCCATCCATCAATAAAATAAAACAAATATAATATTTTCTATGTTGAAAACTATATAAATCAAACACATTTAATTAACAATTTTCATACAAATAAGTTCTAAGCAATTGAATTGCCTAGAATTTATTTTCTTACCATGCAAATTTCATACTCGCAATTAAACACATTCTTATTGTAGTATCAATTAATTATAGATGAGAATCAACATTTAAACTTAAACGTCAAACTATTATTCAGGAGTTATTGTTCTATCCATATCAATTATCATCGTATCACTTCTACATAAACTTATTTTTAAACATTAACCGACTAACGTACAACGCATGTTCGTCACACTAGTACTTAGTAAAAGAGAATGGTGTGCATGTTTTTTTGAAGGTGAGATCTCTTACCTTCTTATATATCCTAACTATATAAAAGAGCGAGTTTTTTTTTTGTCACGTGTTGATATTTTGTATCGTCAACCAACATGACGTCGTTTTGAGACAATTTTTCACGCTAAAAAAAATAATAATAATAATTGAGGGCAATCCGTGACACGGAGACAGTGACAGTAACACTCTCAGCTCAAAAAAAAAAATGAGGGCAATCCGTGACACAGAGACAGTGAGAGTAACACTCTCAACTCAAATATTTCAATACCTTTTCTACGGACTTTCCTCTCCATTTTCCCAACAAACTTCACTCTCCATTATTGAGTTTTTTGAGATGAATCGATTTCTCCTTCTTTCTTTTTCAAATCTTCACTTTCCCTTTCTCATCTTTTCTATTTTCATTAATTTCTAGAAACTAAGTATAATCGGTTGCGGCAAGATTTGAAAAAATGGTAGGGTATTCATTCTTCACGGCACCACGCACGGCACCGTGCGTCTCCGTGCACTGCCATACCTCTGATTTCGGCTAAAATTGCAACACCCATGACCAAACGCCATCGCAGACTGTTTATACAACATAAGACGAGCAGTTCCATAGGGGACAAAGCGGTTGGGACAGAACACAGAAATTGAGATAAATGGATTCTTGGGGGAGAAAATCAAAGGGAGTTTGAAAAATAATGCTTTTCGGAAACTGATTTCGCAGAATTTAAGGAGTGAAAATAGGGGAAAAGATTTCAAGCCTGGAGTTGCATTTTCGGTTTTGACACGCGATGTCAACAAAGAATTGGTGGTGAGTGGATAAGTTCACATCAAGATTTCATTTTTGTTCTTGAAATGTTTGTTTGATTTGTATGAATTTGCATTTAAAAATGGTTTCAGGCATTTGAAGCACCATTCTTTGATGATCCTCGAAAGGCAGATCCAAAAACTGTGGCTTCAATAATTCTTGGTGGGGGTGTGGGACCCGACTCTTTCCTCTTACCAGCAAGAGAGCTAAACCTGCTGTAAGAGAAGATCTAACATACTTTTGCTTATTGTGTTGTATTTGTCTTGGGTTTTGATTATGGTAAAATTCAGTATGTTAGCTTTTGATGACGACGAAAACTTCATGTAGGGAGACTGTACGTCTTCATTAGTATTGCTATTCTTAGACTAAGAGGAAAAAATGAGTGACTTTACTTCTAGAAGTATGCTATTTTCACAAAGAACAGTATTGAACTTAGGGACTTCAGAGTACAAATTTTTTAGGGATAATTGCAGCCGCAGTCCCTAACCTTTACGTTTTTTGTAGACTTTACCCTAACCTTCAATTTGTACCACTCGAAGTCCCAAACCTTTAATAAATTCACACTTGAGGTCCAAATGGACGGAAACCATCCACTTTGACCGTTAGTTGACCAATAAAATTGACTCTAACCAATTTTGACCAATTTAAATGGATAAAAGAGTAACTTTGATATTTAAGCACTTAAAAAAATTAAAAAATAAATAACTAAAACAAAATATAAAAATAAATAAAAGGAAAATACAATTCAACTCCCACCCCACCCCACCCCACCCCACCCAAACTCAAAACCCTAAGCTACTGTTCATCTTCTTCCCCCCTCCTTTCCCCCACCAACACCCCAATCATCTTCTACACCACCTCCACTGCTGCCTCTTCCACTGCATCAAATGAACTCTGCCAGTAGTCGGAGATATTTGGTTCACAATCAGTTGGCTCTTTGAATGCCCATTTATGACACTTATCAGAAGCAATTTTCCCCATCAATCTGCACTCATAAAGCCACATATAAAAACACAATATCTTCACAATTTTTGCCCAAAATCACAATCTTTCTGTGGTGGGGAACAAGACAGGAAGAATATCAAACATAAGGACCTACCGTGTACCCACCCTTCTCCATAATTATACAATTGAATAGACATTTTGCTGAAGGCCTTTCTGACAGGATCCTCTCCATCTATTTCATTCAAACACTCAGTAACTCTGTTTCTACAAAACCCATCTTCCCACCCCCATACATTATCATATTCACTTCAAATTTTTCAGCTAAAATTTTTATTTTGTTGTTTCATCCAAGTTCCATACTAGGTATCAAACATGTATTTGTCGAGAAATATCACGATCTGCGTATAAATAAAGTCCCTAAAGTGGAATTTTAATACACAAAAAGCAAGTGGTGCAACGGTATCTATAAAACTTTACAGGGACCCTTCTGAAAACGGACGATTAGTTTTGGGGTGGAAGAGGTAGCAGTGGGGATGGGTGTAGAAGATGATTGGGGTGTTGGTGGGGGAAGGGGGGGGGGAGAAGATGAACAGTAGTTTGGGGTTTGAGTTTGGGTTGGGTTGGGTTGGGTGGGGTGGGGTGGTGTGGGGTGGGGTGGGGAAGGAAGTAAATAGTATTTTCCTTTTATTTATTTTTATATTTTGTTTTAGTTATTTATTTTTTAATTCTTTTAAGTGTTTAAATAACAAAGTTACTCTTTTACCCATTTAAATTGGTCAAAATTGATCAGAGTCAATTTTATTGGTCAACTAACGGTCAAAGTGGATGATTTCCGTCCATTTGGACTTCGGGTGCGAATTTATTAAAGGTTTGGGTCTCCGGATGGTATAAATTGAAAGTTAAGGTAAAGTCTACAAAAAATACAAAGGTTAGGGACCGCGGCTGCAATTATCCCAATTTTTTATTAGAGATTAAATTGCAATTGCAATTGACATATAGCTTAATATCTAAATGTGTAATCACATGGTTTGTTCTGCAAGTTCCAATTGGAGGCTGTTACAGGCTAATGTACCCATGAGTAACTGCATCAACAGCGGGATACAGAATATTTTCATATTAACTCAATTCAACTCTTTCTCCCTTAGTCGCCACCTTGCTCGCACGTATAACTTTGGAAAAGGTGTGAATTTTGGGGATGGATTTGTGGAGGTAAGATGCAATTATTGACTAAAAAATAGTGTAAGTGTTAATTAGCTAAACCTTCGGTCTGCAAATAGTGCGTCCCTTTAGATTTTGTTTAGCTTAAAAGGAAAAAATATGTGTTCGAAACAGGTTCTAGCTGCTACTCAGACACCAGCGGAAGCAGGTAAGAAGTGGTTTCAAGGAACAGCAGATGCTGTGAGGCAATTTATATGGGTGTTTGAGGTACGTGTTTTTGAAGCTAAATTGGTATTGAAAAACTCATTGAGCATAGGAAATGATGATTTTGAACATGTTGTAGGATGCTAAAAATAAAAATGTCGAACACATTCTTCTCTTGTCTGGCGACCATCTTTACCGAATGGACTATATGGACTTTGTTCAGGTATTTGGTGACTCATTTAGAATATTTTGCAATCAGTAACTTGATACATGTTGCAAATTTATCTAATTAACGGAAATATGTTTGCAGAGACATATTGACACAAATGCTTACATTACGGTTTCATGTGTACCCATGGATGATAGGTTTGTGACTGTCGATTCTCATTTTTTTTTTCAAATCAAAGCATTAATCATCATTGAAGGAATGTGCCCACTCCGAGCCTTAAAATATGGCAGACCTAGAGACAAAGATGTGTATGCCTAAAGATAGAAGTATAAGGGTAACTCTTTATCATGCCCAAAAAATTTTCTGGAATCTTTTTTTTAATAAATAAAAACAACTTTTAACAAAAATTTTATTATATACTTACCTGTAAAGGTGAAAAAAAAATGGGGATTTGTTCTTTCTTTTTCTGGAAATGACTGCTTTATATGTATTTAGTGTCTCTTTCATTTACATTTTTAGCCTTTTTTTCTTTTTCTTTTTAATGAGTTTATTTACGATCAAATTGATATTTGGGGATTTTTATTGAATGAAATAATTGTTGCAGCAACTAAGACACTGAATAGAGGAATTTCAGAATTCGCAGTCATGGCTACAGACACTAAGCGCTTCAAAATTCTTCTTCACCTTCCGCTTCTTAGCTCAAGATAAGGTAATTTTCTATTTAGAAGTGGTTGGTTTTCAATACCTGTGGCTGACTAAAGAATAATGTGTAGGAAAAGTGTTTGATAAGTGGTCAAAATGATGACATAGGCGAGGTTCAAGAGGGAGATAAAGTAGGTAAATAATAGATGACTAATTGTCACTTTAAAGTCTAAAACCTACCTCGTCAAATTCATTTCATAATGTTCCATGTTACATACTGTGATGCACTAGATGCACCTAAAAACGGAAAAAAGGTTAGTTTAGTGGCACCTTTTTTTTTATGACTAATGTATACAGTTCTGGTGGATGCAGATTTTTTTCTGTATAATTTTTTTCTTGTTTTTCTATATTTCATATCTTTGCGTTGCTATGCTAAAACAAAAATTTAACATCCATGAATTGGTGACATCAATGCTACTATCAGAAGTTTTACTTACCTACTTTTGTGAACCACGTCATGTTCTTGACCTCATTACATGGGAAGGGCTTCTGCCTTAACCTATCACTCCACTTATATCTTGGGTCAAATTTTCGATCAACAATCAACAATTTTTTCACTTATGTAGCCATGGTGTCAAATATAAGATTTCTTCAATCAGTAATTTATTTTTGACTTTTTCCCCTTTTGCGAGGTCGAACCCATACTCTGTTCATTTTCTTCGTGTCTGTTCATTTCCTTTAGTTAGCTTTGTTTTCCAGTTAATTATATAATATGCACATGGGGTTTTGTTCGTCTGTCAAGACCACTGAGAAGGCTGCTATGAAGAGTACTAAAAGTTGTGTTCTGTATGCATCCAAAGGTACTACTTCAATGATTAGAAGCCTTGAATTTTCTAAGAATTTTTTCATTACTTAGTGAAAAAAAAAAAAAAACTCATTTATTATTAGGTGGAGTCACGCAATGAAACCACACCGGTGATTTTTCTATTTTTGGGTAATTTTTTTCTTTTATAATTTATCAAATCTTTTTGGACTTTTTATTTTTGTCTTAACGTGTGGAATGTTTATGTCCACAAACATATGTTCTCTTCTTGCTTGATATAAAGGTATCACCCATTGTATTATCTGCTTTTTGCATGTCAACATGTAGCTGAAATATTGTTTCAGACTTATTAGTTGTGCCTGTGATCTACTATAACATGTTCCAGTTGCATTCATTTCATGTTAGCTTACTTTTTTCTTTTTTTTTAATGTATCTTTCTATTATCAAAAAATTTCCTTTATTTCAATGAAGTGAAATTTCGTTTTAATTTCGTTCTTATTCTCTATCTGTAATATTTGATGTTTGATGTCTGCTTTCTCTTTTGATTGTTGTTGGTTGTATATATGTTTGACTTAATTGTATTGTATTTATTCAATTTTCTATTCTATACCCCAGTGCGGCGTCATTTATTTAGTTTGAAGGGTATTTAGTGGTTAAGACGTAAGAGTCTTGGAAGAATCAAATTTTGATTTGACCATTGAGATAGATTTTGAAGGCTTCTCGAGGGTGAGTTTTTCTATGTTCAGTGAATTAGTGGCTAAATTCTGCTATCTATCTACATTAAAGCTATGCAAATCTTAATGATATGAATATTATAGAAGAGTGGTTCTACCTGTACTATGACTGTAGTTTGGTGGAGAGGAATTCTGATGGCTGTTATGAAAATTTATGTTAATCTGCACTAGGATATTGATGGCTTTTGTTAACAAATTTTTAATGCACACAACACACCTCAATTGCAATGCATTGGCAGTTTAGGTGCCTCATTTGCATCCAACGGAGGTAGTTTTGATGGGATTTATGGAGATGGTAGTGGTTGAGGTGGGGGTAGAAGACAGTACCAAACCGCCAATTAGATTTTGAAATTTTCTGGTCTAAAATCCAATGTCATTTACCAAAAAAAGGGGTATTAATTCTTTCATTCATGTTCAAAGTATTAATTCATGAAAACCTTACCTACCCATTGATGCATGAAGTATGCAATTTTACAGGCTGAGAATGCTGCTTTTCACGAGGCAGAAACGAAGAGAGGAGAAGAGGTAACTTGATCTCACTAATATCAATGGATTCTTTATTTTTTCTTTTATTGAACATCGTTTTGTTTTCTATACAACAAACGAAGAATATCCAGCTGATTCAGATGTAAGATGTGATTTATTTTATGTAGCTACTCTTTAATTTTGTGGTGATTTTCTTAGTTGAGTTTGTGGGATTTTCTCTAGATAAGTAATTGTTGGAAAGTATGGATAATTTTTCGTTTAGATTTTATTTCAATTTTGGGGAAATTGGGATGCAAAGTTTGGTTTACATATATGCACACAGACACACAGACACACACACACACATCTACATATACTTGAAAATTGAATATGTTTTTTACTTTTTATTTCTACAGATATGAGCACATCAATGTTAGTATTGTCCTTTTAGGCACTTCTTCTTCTGGTACATGAGTTGGTCCCCAATTGGTGAAGGCAAAATAGATTAACAAATGGAACTTTTTTTTATAGTTATAGGTTAGGTTTTAGCTTAAAATCAACTTATATTGTATTAGCCTATTAGGTAGATATGGTAGTGTGTTAATTGATATTGTGGTAATAGTGTATTAATCAACTTGCACTTGTTCTATTGCACAACAATTTATTTTGTTGGAAACACCACAAATATAACTTCTTATTTTCTGATGATCTCACATCACTTAGCTTCAGATCGCAAGAAATCTTTTAATGCAGTTGGGAGCTGTGGGTAGATTTGGCGATTGCAGCTGTTCCACATCTATTTCTTCCATTAGCATGTGTTGCCAATTTGGCCAAGCTTTTATCTATTATTGTGCTTCTCATTTCTCAATATCTCGAACCCCAATATACAAGGCCTTTGCTAAAGGAGAAAATATTGGAGATGTGACTGTCAAGGAAGAAAGTCGGAAATGTTGCTTAACTGGTATGCTTGTTTGATCAAAATGCTGATATTTACAATTTTATTTTCTGGCAAGGATATAACATATACTACCAATCAAAACGATGTTTAAACAATTTCATCATCTCTATATTTATCCACTTATATTGTAGGCATTCTGAAGCTGTTTCTTATATTTTTTTGAATATATAACTCTCATCTATTTTTTTGGCAGCTTGATGATGCTTGCTTCAAAGTAAATGGGGTGAGGTATGAAGGTAGCTTACTTTATGTACGAAAGTTGCTAATGTCTTGGACTCCCAAGAAGTTTTCAGAGATTACTGCTGAAAGGTACTTTTGTTGTTATCGTTCTTTCTCAATTTCTTTTGTTTGGCTTTATTTAGATGAAAATAACGAGTTTGATATGAAATCCATTTTTGTTGTTTCATGTTGTTAGATTTATGCCTCAGTAGGTTGGTCATTTGGGTATTTATATTTGTACCATTGTTTTCGTCTATGAATAAAAACATAAGTTTTATTTTTCACTCATGCGGCAATCTTTAGTTTTCAAGTTCAAATGTTGTATGTTTTGAACTTATTTTTATTTAGCCGTTCTTTGTGTATAATTTTATTTTCTCTGTTCATCGATTTAATGGTTATAGTAATTTCTGGTTATTCTTTTTTGAAATTTTCCTATCAAGCACACAAATTTACATAATTGAAACATTTGTCTCTTGATGTATGTTAATTTTATATGATAATTAGATCACTTTGTCGTCTTGTTTTGATTTAGGATTTTTCTTTCGTTTCAAAATGTCTTCTAAACCTATCGATTTCTGATAAGTTCACTTGCAAATGTTATGTATTTGAAGCTGACTACTTCTTTTGTTTCCTTTTGTGCGTGTATGGTTACAGTTTTGACTTGGTGGAGCACTCAACTCTGTTGCTAATGTGTTTGTTGGGTAAGTTTTGATACAAAATTAATTGTTTTCATTCATTTTTTATGGGTTCCTTTATATATATTTTTATTTTCTTTTTTTGGTTGAAGGATTAATGAAACTAAATTTCCATTTTATGAGTTCTGAGTGTTAAACTAGAATCGTTCTATTGAATGTGATCTGTATTTTGTCAGATAGTCTTCAATTTTGTTAAGATTTTGTCCAAATTGAACTTTGTAAAGAGTTTTTTTTTTTTTTGTCCATGCATAAACACATAACACATTATATAGATACTGGGTTTTGTGTTTAGTATTCGATAATGTGGTTTTGTGGTTCTATTATAATTATGCAGTTCTTTATTATTATTTTGAGTTGTTTTTCTTACATTTGTTGTAAATATGTGATTTTTAAGTATGATATGATTGAGATTTCTGTTTTTATTAACTTTACCTTTATATTTGTTCTTCACTTGGAACAGATGAGACATGTCCATTTTGCATTGTCAAGTTTGTGTAATGATTTTCTTGTTATGAGTATGTTAAAATTGAGTTTCCACGAAATTAACAAATTTGTAATTACTTGCACAAAATTTAATGAAAAGTCATACTATCATTGGGCTAATCTATTTTAATTTTACACTTGTGTTAAAATCACATCAATTATTGTCTATTTTTGTACTGAAGCTTCATGAAATTATAGTTAGGTATCTTTTCCATCACAATGCTTATGTACTTTCACATTAAGAGGATGAAAAAGAATGCATCAAGTGGTGAAAATATAGAGTCTTTTACTGCAGTTGACTAGCTTTCTCTCCAAGGTGATATTAATATTAATGAGTGAGATAATTGCAGGCAACTTAGATTCAGTTGTCTCATAACAGAGATCTCTATTGCTAATCAAATACATCTAAAGGTTTATTCAAAATTGGAAAGAGATAGTTACCATGCTTATTAAACTCAGGAAAACTCTTTGGGCAATTAATAACATAAACAAACTTGTGTTTAAAATTTTGGATTTCTAATTCAATATACAAGCACTCATTATTCCTTTTAGCTCTATACATTCGGTGACGTTATGCACAAATCTCTTACTACTCTGCTTGCGCATATCATATTTCTGTCATGTGTTATACCTATTTAGTGGAATCTCAGGTTATATGTAAGCTAACTTATGCACTATCTTTAATCACAATCTGATAATTCAAGTAAAGTAGAGTCTCCAATTTCCATTTAATTTATTCCAACATTTGCTTTCAGATTTTTTTGATCTATTTGATGAAAATAGGAATTGTGTTATCAAATGAGGAATTTGTCCATGCACTCAATGCTTTCCATCCCCATACTCCTATTAAAGACAAAATAGAATGTAAGTGATAGATAATAATTATTTTCGGCTCTAAAAATAATAATTTACTTGATAAAGTATCTATTTTGGATAATCTTTTCTTTCTTTTGCAATTGCCTTTAGGTTTTATCATCTAAGACAATTTGGATTCATTGAGCAAGAAGAAGTGAGTATATCACATCGCAAATATTAATCTTAATCTTATAATAATGATAACCCGAAGACGATACAATCTTCTCATCCTATGTATTTTGACAAAAAGTTAACTGAGGTAACTATCTTTATCAAATTCTTTTGCTCAATGATAGCATTAAACCAAGAAATAAAATATGGATTATTCTTACCTTGGCTCCCAAACTAATTTTCGTGTATCTTTGAACTAGACATATACTCCTATTATATATCTATATTGTGTATTAAAGATTATATTGCTGCCATAAAATGTTCTGCTAAATACTTTATTATTGCCATAATTCGAACCATGTTAACATGATTATATTTCATTTTTAGGATTTGATATATATCAGGAGATGCTAGCAAATGCACTTCCTCAAATTCACTAGGATTATTTGGAAGAATAACAACCACATAACGATAGACCACTAACTAAATAGGTAATCCTCACTTTTTAGATTTTAAAAAATATCCAATAAGCATTTATCCATGTTTTTTTTATATCCTTTAAAGTGGCTATTTGTGCCGATTTTTGGTCTTGTATCCCAATTTCCCGAAATGAAAAAGTATGGGATTTGTGTTCTACTTCCAACAAGTTGGATGTGCATAACTTGGTATGTTTTTAACATATAAACAAATTTTTATCTTGGACTGCTGAAAGAGCAGTTGAGAAGGATAAAATGGATTCGAGAGAAGTTAACGCATTTATGGGTAAACTTAATCTCAGCCTCAACTGTCGACTTTGAAGGCGTGGCTTTGGGCTTCTGCAACAGTAAGTTCATGGGCCATTTACATCTTCAAAGTTTTACGTCATCATTTCGAAAATTACGTTTTAACCGTTAACACGTGTCTTCCTTTTCAGGGAAAGTGCAAAATGCAGGAAAATCAGTACAAGAACCATTTGATGCCCAATGATTATTCTTACCTTGGCTGCCAAGAAATTGTTATTTATTGCTTCTATGCTACAAGAAACTACAAAAAAATGGGGATCAGGTATTGCTTGTAATGCTTCTATCTTTTCTTTTCATCAACTATGTTTACGGAAAGTGTTTTCCTCTCAACATAAGATATGAAATTCTCTTCTGCTTCAAGTTTAATTCATGTCTGTTGAACAAATTCTGAATAAATTTTGAAATCTCATATTAACCTATATTACATCTCTAAATGTTTGAAAAGCTTGTTATTTACATGATTCATTCAATTTGAGGCTGGTTGTACTACAAGCACTAATTGTATTGTTTAATTTTGTTAGTTTTTACACCCCAAGGTTTTTTAAGCCACTCACCAGATAAACAATAAAGTTGATGATTGTGTGGTTTGTTGTGTCTTCATGCATAAAATCATGTTTACTATTGTGGTTATATTTTGTCACAAGCAATTAATCTCTAGCACACAACACTGCACGCTAATTTTACCATAAAAATAGAAAAGCCCGTGCATTGCACGGGCATGAACTAGTTATGAAATAAAGAGTTGGATCCTCAACTACTACGAAGATCGTGCATCTAAACACACTACTTGCTTGTAAGTTCTTTTGTGGAATAAAACGTTAGGCCATTTGAAAAGAAAATGTCCATACATCTTTCTTTCATGTGTTATCTCTAGGCCAGTGAAAGACCACCCTCACCCGTTCCTTGCAATTTTAACCAGTGTTCTAAAAGCGTAAAATGTGGTTAGGCGTGAAGGTCAAGTTTCAAACTTTACGAGCCTAGGCGAAACTTATGCGTAAAAAAAGTTTTTTTGATTTTAAATTTTTAATCATTGTAAAAAATATTCAATAATTCATATAATATATACCAAATATCTAAAATTATAAAATATTGTATGTAATTAATAATTCCTACAAAAAAAGATAAGTTTCAAAATCATAATTACATAACATAGATAGCATGTAGCTTAAATTTTATCTAACTCTTTATCGGATTTCAATTTAATACATTCTTTTTCATCTACAAAAAAAACAAAAAACTAAAAAAAGAAAGAAATGTACATTTAATGAAGATGAAAAGCTAAAAAATAATAATTAATTAAGCGGGCCTAGGTGCGCATTAAGCGGTCAACATTCTTGTTGACCGCTTAATTTTCGTTTTGGTTCAAGGCGAAGCACCTTAGTCACGCTTCGCGTTTAAGAGCGCTTTTTAGTAGGGCTGTACAAAAAAATCGCAAATCGAACCGTAATCGTTGGTTCGGGTCCACGCGGACCCGCAATTTTTTTCTTCAAACCGAACCAAACCGTTTTAAAATGGTTTTGTTTAGGTTTTGATTTTCAAAAATCGCAAAAAATAAACCGAACCGCACTTTTTAATTAATTTTTTTTTATGAAATTATAAATTTTCATATATAATTTTATTAAAGTATAATTTTTAGAATTTAAAATGTAAACCAATTAGAAATAATACCTTCAAAGTAAACCCAGAAATTCAATTTTTTAATTTATGTCTAAACCTATGCCTAAGCCAAAAATAAAAATAAAAAAATGGGAAGAAGTTAAAACCCAACTCAAAGTCTCAAACTAAAACCTAAATTCTTTTTAATTCCAATATGGTGTTGTAGAAAGGTCACGCCATCTCCCCCCATATGCGCAACACCCGCATTGCTGAGTGCCTTGTTGGCGATGAGACTGATACTATCCTCTTCACCGTTCGCAATGACTAAGGTATGCATACTTGTGTTATGTACATAAGTTAGACATACTTGCATAACGCAACATAAATTCATAATCAAGTGGAAAACGATTAATGTAGTGAGCCGAATATTTTAGTTATTAGAATAGGGTTCTATGCCTGCAAAATTGTAAATAACGGGTTTTAATTCTTTTGGCTTGTTATTTTGAATAATAGGTTTTTTTTTCCTTTATTAATATATTTTATTGTATTTTTGGTTTTCAGTTGTATAACCATTTGGTTTTTGTTTATATTTCTTCCTCAGTTGATTTAGTGACGCCCGGTACTACTGTCATCCTTCGAAATGCAAAGATTGATATGTTCAAGGGAATTATGAGGCTTGTAAAAGATTGATCTAGTGACTCCTGATACCTGAGAGATTAGTACTTTTATACTTATTCTAATATTATTGCTTGTAAAAGTTTGAGTGATGTTAACTTAATATTATATTTTTTGCCTTTTTATTAAATATTGAATTTCAGACAAATATGAATGTGATTTAACATTTAACATTATTAGTGTTCGTTTAAATTTATATGTTAATTTGTTTTAAATATATTATTATAATGTCGATAGGTAAATCGCGGATTAAAATCGAACCAAACCGCAAATAATGGTTTGGTTTGAAAAATACAATGGTTTGGTTTGGTTTGAAAAAATTCCAAACCGCTTGAAATGATTTGAGTTGAAAATATAGCATAAATCGTTCAAATCGAACTGTGTTCACCTCTATTTTTTAGAACGCTAATTTTAACATAGCCTCACTCCATCAGTTGAAAAAAGTTATAAATGACTACGAACCATGAAGTCCAATAAATAAAGTATGGAACACGTTTGGAACCTTTGCCATAATTTATCCGAAAATAACTAATTCAAAAATATGAATCGTTTTAAGTACAACTTATACACTTACGAGTACTAGAAATGTAAATCTCTCTCTCTCTCTCTCTTACTTAAATTTGAAAAACCATTAACATTGAAATTTTTACAATCTTATAAAAGATCATATACATTTCACTTTTAATTTTACATGATCTAAAAGTAGAATCATTTTCAAAAATAAAAATTACAGTCAAGGTATCGAATCTTTCATTCAATAGTTGACTTGATCCAAACCTTACATTTGTACCATCCGAAGTACTAAACATTTAAAAAATTCACAGACACTTTTAATTTTACATGATTTAAAAGCAGAATCATTTTCAAAAATAAAAATTGCAGTCAAGGTACCAAATCTTTCATTTAATAGTTGATTTGATCCAAATCTTACATTTGTACCACTCGAAGTACCAAATCTTTAAAAAATTCACAGGTAAAGTTCAAACTGACGGAAACCGTTAGTTAATCCTAGAAATGAAAAAAAATATAATTTTAACCAAATAAAGTAAGAACATTTCAATCAAAACACATTTTTCCTTTTAAAAACAAAAAGCCAAAACACCAAAATCATATAACCGTTTATCTTCTACTTCCCAACACCCCTACACACCCCAACCCCACCCTACGCAAAACCAAATTCAGAGTTTTGTCCACCACCGCCACCGCCACCCACCACAGTAATTTGATTCACTCACCAAGAAAACTGAGAGATAAGAAGAAGAAAAGGGCGAAGAAACATAGAGAAAACGAATCACAAAATCTCGTCCCCTATCCAAAATGGGCTTCTATATATTAACCAGGTTAGCTCTATGCACAGAGGCGGATCTAGGCACGGGCTGGACCGGACTTATAGCCCGTGCCCGTCGAAGCCCAGATCCATTAAATCTCCCTTTTTTTTGGGTTTTAGCCCACTAAATGAGATGGACACGTATCAAAAAAAAAAAAAAAAAAAAAGAAAAGAAAGAAAGAAGGGGATCAACCCCAGTTTTTGAAAAAAAAAGCGCAAACAACATCTAAAATTGAAAACCCATTAATTCAAACCCACACCTAATTATTCTAATCCATTTCCACTTTCGTGTTCTTCCTCCCGTTCGCTCGTCCCCATTCCCCAATTCGCCCCAGCAGGCAGCAGCCCAGCACTGTCGTGGTATGTATTTTCAATTTTAGCAGTTTGGTGGAATATTTTTATTTCTTTGATTGTAGCCCGTTTTGGAGGCGATTTTGTGCTTTTCAGTTTTTCTTTTCAAATTTGTTGACTTAGACAATTGATTGAAGGTGAACAATTTTTAATTTATTTTTATATCTGCGTCGATTGACGGGGAAACATCTTCACCTCTCAAATTCCAGATGGATTTGGAAGATTTGGCTACAGTTACACTTTCAACCGATTTGATGGGCATGAACGATTAGCCTTTTTTAGGCTTTTTATATTAATTTCAGCTTTTAAATGATATATATTTGTTGTTATAGATGTATGTAGAGGATGAGTTTGTGCTTGTGCCATTCTTTCTTGAAGGGAGCTTTATAGTTTCAATTTTAAATGGATTCCATTTTAATGGATTTTGGGTTTATTTTTTTCACAGGTTGAATGAATTTTACTTGCTCGAAAAAAATAAATGAACTTGTGGAATGTAAACTCAAACAACTACAAAACTGAGATAATTATGATAAATAAAATAAATAAATAATTTAGTAATTTTAGCTCAGCAGTTCAATACCTTTATTATCTTTAAAATCATGAATATCTCAACTATCGGAACAAATAGGTACCGTAGCTCTCTTCCTAAAATTAGGAATTTCAGTTATCTCTCTTCCTAAAAGAACAAATAGGTGATTTTGTGCTTTTCTCCATTCTATTTTCAAATTAGGAATTGCTTGATTATGCTGTTGACAGTATGTTACATTGTTATGTGTAGTAGTGATACACATTGCCTTTGCCAACATAAAAAATTCAATTTTTCTTAGTTGGATAACTGAAATTTAAAATTATTCTTCTTCATTGTCAACAGGCTTAATTGTCAAGTGTCAATAGGCATAATTCCACAAACACGTAGGAAAAGCAAAAGCTTGAATACATCATAGTAAGTAAATGTGCTCATCTTTTTAATTATTGCCTTGCCGGCAAAATATTGAATTGAATTTTTCGCCTACTTGTCTAAGTTATTTGGTCGAAATGTTGACTTGTCGGCATAATGATTGTTGTTATTGTCTTGTCGGCCTAATGAATTATTTTTGTTGTCATGTCGGTTTACTAAATTACATTTTGATTGTCGTTAAAGCAATAGATTTTGTGAATCTGTGATAGATGAATTTTATGTTTTAAAACCTCGTCGGGAACAACTTCAAATTAAATGAATTTGACTTTAGTGTAGCATAAAAATTTATATTGACTTTTAAATTTTAGCCCGTGCGCCAAAATTCCTGGATCTGCCACTGACTATGTATGTGTATGAATTGTTTGTTAAATGAGTATAATTCTTGCTATTGACTTGCATTTTTGGTGTGCAACAATGAGTGCAGCAATTATTGCAATTTGGGTTTGGGTTCAAAATCTTCAAGTTTGTTTTTATGTCGGAATTTTCTTCCCGACACTAATTCTAATGGGCTTCTGTTGATTCCCAAATCCCAGAAGTTCAATTTCCCTCTCACATTTTTTTCTCCTTGAGGTGTATTTATTGCTTTTTAGTAAATAAACGTTTACTAAGAGTTCATTTTAGAAAATTATCACAATCAGAGTTCTTTTAGTGGCTTGGAGGTAAGCTGAACATTGGTTTGTCGTGGGTCTATGAACAACTATCTCCTTTCTCTTGCACAGGGGTGGGGTACAAAAGAAGGAGGCTTGGGGGAAGTGTGTTACAGATTTCTGGTGTATGCAGAAATTTCTAGGTAGGGAAGAGCTTATTTGCAACAATTTCTTGTGTTGATTTCTTCGTTGGCAAAGAAGATGAAATGGTTGGTGGCGGTGGCGGTGGCGGTGGCGGTGGTGGTGGTGGGTGACTCTCTGAATTTGGTTTTGGATAGGGGAGGGTGGGTGGGGGTGTTGGAAAGAAGAAGATAATTTTCATTTGATTTAGGTGAATGAAATTCAGTTTCGTAGATACATGACGCGGTTTTGGTAAATCTAAATCTTCTTGTACGCTGGAGCATTTTTGCAATGGTAGTACTGAAGAAGTTCAAATTGGAATTTTTTTATGTAAGTTTGTCTTAACTGATGAAGAGTTTGGTCTCGTACAAAATATATGTGAGAGAACGAACTTATTGGATTTGTTATGTAAAAATGCACTATTTGTATTACATGCACAAGCTTGTTAGTTTATGGTGTGCATATCAAATTCATGGTGAGGCTTTCTTTTAATTTTGTAAGTAATTGTTTTTTAATTTCTTGCATTGCCAATCAAGCGCATATTTGGGAAAAGAAACACAATGAGCTTATTAGATGAAATTAGGTATTTTGTTTATGTGGTCTATGTAAAATCAATATGTTGGGGGTGTGAGGATTGTTTTCCATTGGAAGCTAGGTATTGTAGGAAGAGATGGAAGTCAAATCTCTCTCTCACACACAAAGGTAATAGAGGAAATGAATGTTCAAATTTGGTTCATGGTGATGGAAAGCGCAATGCTTAGGGAGGATAGGGAGATGCCTTATTGCCTTAATTAGTTATTTGTTGAATAAAAGGTTTTCTTTTTCTTTCATCATTTTTTGGGGTGTCAATCAAACGTTGGTATTTTCGATTACCAAGTTTTGGGGAATAGTTTATAGTGTGGAGTTGGGATGATCGTATTTTAGAGGGGTGGGGAAGAATTTATTATGATGCCTTGACCATGACAGAATTATTTAACTAGACGAGTTGATGCCTTGACCTTGATAGATTATAAAACTAGGCGAGTTATGAGAAGAAGTGGACAATTTCCCTAGCAATTGGAGTTATGATCCATTGCCTAATGTTTGAAAGATACACTGTAACAATTAAGCATTTCTCATAATCCTCCTAGCTGAATTTATGCACAATTGTTTTAGTCTTGTCAGCTGAAACTGAGATTGGTTTACTGGTCATCATTGTGAAATTCAATCTTTCCAAGCACTTGTTTGGTACCTATTTAATTTATAAAATAATTGGTCAAACACACTTTTTATCATACATTTCGTAGGACCTACAAGTACTATACATTTATCCATGACTTAATTCTGCCTAGTTATTATTTAAACCAATTATAACCTATTCCCAAACAAGAAGCAACTATCTTCATCTGTACCAGATTTTCTGTTATTGAGTTATTTATTAGAAAGGATGAACGTTAGATCATGTTAGACATTAACTGGTAATTTTTTGTTCCATCTTATTTTTAAAATGAATAATAATCAAGATTTCTGTTACTTGTGCAGGTTTTAGCATTACCCCTGCAACACAGACCATTATTTCCTGGATTTTATATGCCTATTTATGTGAAGGTATGGCCGCTTATGGTTGAGTACTTCAGTTTGATTTTTTTTTTTAACATCCTCGTGTTCAATAGTGCTTCTCTGTGCTATTCCATGGATATATAACTTTTATTGATTAACTAGAATTAGATTTACAATTCTTGTAAGTACAAGTTCTGACAGATGTACTGATAATTTACCAATATATAATTCCATAATACTTTAAGGGGTACCTGGTGTGCACTGTTCCGTAATCATGCTATTCCACCCCCCCCCCCCCCCCCCCCCCCCCCCCCCCCCCCCCACTCTGAACATGTTTATTTGCACTCTTTGTTGCTCGGACTCTCCATTTGAGAGGAAGTGCATGTATCAGACATACAGGACAAGGGATCCTAGAAGGATCTTTTAAAACAAAAGAGGGTCCTTCATATCGTTCTTGTTAATTTGGTATTGTATTTAAAAAGATTTCTAGTTTGTTTTTCACATTTCTAGACTTGAAATGAAATTTCAAAAAAAGTATCACAACTTGCAATTTAATTTATTATAGATTTACAATTAAATATACAATAAGACGAATCCACGTGCCCGAGTCTAAATTTTGGATCCTTTTTTAGTTGCATCTTGTATCCTAGATTTTAGAGAGGGAAAAAAAGATTAAGACTCTTTGATATGTATCGGACACCACACCCGAGTCCAAGCAACATGGATTTCTCTTTGTAATTTGTCTTTAATATCCTATTTGCTTACTTTTGCTTTTAGCTTTTACAAATAGTACTTTTTAGAATTTTAGAATTTCAATTGATATATGAAAGAAGTGATGAAAAGTTGAAAGCTTTTATCTTATTATTATTTTTAAATGGTTTTTTATAACTTATATAAGATGAAGGTAATATAAACTCTACTCATATTCTTAGTAACTAGAGAGCTGATTTGTCGACCCCTCTTGTACATACCCTTTTTCTGCGGGACCCAAAGTTGTTAGAAACTTTAGTTGAGAGTAGAAAACGAAAAGCCCCTTGTGCTGGTGCTTTCCTACTTAAAGATAAGGTGAGGGTACATATGAGAAAAATATATACGATCTCAAAGGAAAAGAGTTCTTTTAATCGCCTCCATGAAGTTGGTATGCTAGTTCAGGTAATTCTCCTTCCTTTATCTTCGTAAAGTTATTGTTTGAAGTTATATATATGCATTGGCGGACTCACTTAGGGACCTAGTAGGGGAAGTGACCCACCAATTTCATGGATTTTTTTTATTTTAATATTTTTTCTTCCCCCCCGGTCCCCCTCCTTTAGAGCCAAAAATCAGATGTGTTTATTACATGGCAAAAATGGCAATTTCATGGACCCACTTATGTGCTTTTAAAGGTAATTTTTCAAATTTGTGTTCGGATCTTTATTTATTTGTTGTGTAAATTAGTATTTTTAATGTTTTTAATTCCTCTAGAATTGGTAATTTTTGAATTTGTATTCAAAACCATATTAGTTTTTGTATTTCGTCATTTTTTTTAATTTATCAAAATCTTATATACACATTATGTAGCTTGATTTTCATAGTCCTGATATTATCCGTGTACATTGCTATTTTTAATTTTTTGATTTCCTCCTGAAATGATTGTGAAAAATTTGGTAAATTAGTTATTTTTAAAATGTTTAAGTGCTTGATTTTTCTCTCTTGATACTTTAGATCTATCTATTCTTTGGTGCATATTGTTTATTATGCTAATGTTTTTATAGATTTGTGAATATTCAAGTTAATTTTAATGTTTATTTGGGATGTTTTTACAATTTTTGGGTAGCTTTTATCAATTATAATTGTGTTCCCATTTCGTCTTAGATCAATAAATGTGCTTTATATAGTTATATATTTCCAGTGAATTATGACAGATCTGGCGAAAATATGGATGTTAAGCCTTTTTGTTTTAGCTTACTAGTATCCAATTTCAACTGTGTAATAGCTTTCTTTGTATTTTATAGATTCTTAAATTCTTATCCTAATGCATCACTTAACTTGATTTAAACAACGGGAATATTAGAAGAGTTTATTACTTCATTGTAGTGTATCACGAATATTATAGACATTTCAATATTTCCAGAGATCTGATGTCAATCTATGATAGTGATTATCTGTATGTGTTTTCTTAACTTTTTAATAAGTTTGGTTGTGTCCCACTAATTTCAAATGTCTGCGTCCGCCACTGTATATATCTGATAAAAAACTTCTTTTATTCATCAAGTTGGCTTGATGATCTCAGATTACAAGCATCCAAGGAGATCAGGTGGTTTTTATTGGTCATCGACGACTTCGAATAACTGAGATGGTTTGTAGGATCTTTCTTCATTCTTGATTTTGTAGATTTAAAGTCCTGCTTTTGTTTCTTTGTAGAAATTGTTTCACTATAATCAACCTAGAAATCAGAGCAATAATCGTCTTTAAGAAATCTAATTTGCTGCTTCTTAATGCTACATATGGTCAGACTGAACTTAGTACTTAGGAAAATGATATTTTCCTTCTTGGCAAACATAAACATCTAAAGGTCGTTCCCTAGTTTGCACAATAAATATCTTTTGCCATGTTTTAGCCACCCTGAATTGCTTCATTACCCATACACTCCAATCAATTCTAATGCTACGAGATGCAACAACGAGAGCAAGAAAACCTTTGTAGACAATGAGACCTAGAAGATAAAAGCGTTCAAGGGGCTCTTCATAAGGCGACAATTTCACCTGTTGAAATGTTTTTGTTCGAGTATTAAATGAACAAATAAACCCATTCCCATCTTCCTGCATTCGAGGATGGACCAACCATTTGATATGTCTATCAACAATTGAGGAGATACGTAACTTTATATGTAGCGGATGAACTTCTGCATCAGTGAGCCTTTTCCAAGACCTTGCTTTCAAGCTAAATACTTGAACTTGACACTGTTTCATGTCAAGACTACTAAAAGCTTGCAAAATTCTTAACTTATAATCGTCGTTTATATTGTCATACCAAAATCCAACACTGAATTGACGTTTGTTACTAGAATCATATAAAATATTGAAGCTAGTGCTCTTAATGCATTTAAATTTTTCAAGAATTGGATTCCACAAATATATTACTGGACCATAATATTCAAGTTTACCATTAGTAAAGCAAACGATGTCATTGCACGAACCAATTGGTTCAGATAAGAAAAAATCACGGGGTGCAAACCACTCCACTTGATATTTCTCTTTGCATCCCATTATATTGTCACAAAATACTTTACAAGCATTCTTTTTATAATCCATGAATTTTTTTTGGCATGTGGAGATATTGTATACATCGATTGAGATGAATAGCAATAAAAACAGAAGATTTAATGAAATTGTAATACGATTTGTTTGCAGTAGTAAAATGCTTATAGTAGTAAATTTTAACCTTAAAAGAAATATAAAAATAAAAAATAAAAGACAATAAGGCATGAATTAGCAGTCAACGACTGTAAAGCGCCAAGCCAAGTACGCCGCGCATCACGCTTAGGCAATGCATTGGCGCCGCCTAGGCGCCTTTTAGAACAATGGTATGAAGTGGTTTCATAGTTCCCAAAATCCGTAGAGCATTTTACTACTGTAAACAAATTGTGTTACGATTTCATTAAATCTTCTGTTTTTATTGCTACTCATCTTAATCTATGTATAGTAAGAAACATGGATGATGATAGCAGAAATTATATTTTCCACATGCCAAGACATTTTCATGGGTTATAAAAAGAATGCTTGCAAAGTATTTTGCGATAATATGGTGGGTTGCAAAGAGGAATATCAAGTGGAGGGCTTGCACCCTGTGATTTCTTCTTATCTGAACCAATTGTATCATGCAATGACATTGTTTGCTTTACTAATGGTAAGCTTGAATATTATATTTGTGGAATTCAATTCTTAGGGAATTTAAATGCATGAAGAGCACTAGCTTCAATATTTTATATGATTCTAGGGACAAACTCTAGTTTAGTGTCGGATTTTGGTATGACAGTATAAACAACGATTATAAGTTGCTAAGAATTTTGCAAGCTTTTAGTAGCCTTGACATGAAATAATAGCAAGTTGAAATATTTAGCTTGAAAGCAAGGTCTTGAAAAAGGCTTATTGATACAAAAGTTCATTCGCTACACATAAAGTCACGTATCCCCTCAGTTGTTGATGGACGTATCAACTGTTGATCCATCCTCAAATGCAAGAAGATGAGAATGAGTTTATCTGTTCATTTGATACTCGAACAAAAACGTTTCAACAGGTAACGTTGCCACTATATGAAAAGTCCCTTGATCGCTTTTATCTTCGGGGTCTCTTTGTTTACAGGGGGTTTCTTGGTCTCGCTGTTGTACTTTGTGGCATTAGAACCAATTGAAGTGTATGGGTACTGAAGCAATTTGGGATCGCTGAAACATGGCAAAAGATGTTTATTGTGCGACCTTTGAATGTTACGTTTGCCAAGAAGGAAAATATCATTTTTCTGAGTACCTGGCAGTATGTAACATTAAGAAGCAGCAAATTAGATTTCTTAAAGACGATATGGCTTTGATTTCTAGGTTGATTATAGTGAAACAATTTCTTTTCTTGGTGATGAATTACTGGAACGAGGAGGGCATACCCTTGCAGAAAAGGTCTGGCTAATAATTTTTTACTCTTTCTTTTACCATGTCTACAACAACGTTTTGGTTAACCAGCCATCATATTCATTGTTTTCCAGATTCAGTCTTATCAGTTCCTTTGTAGAAGCTAAGCAAATTTCATCTTGGTTTTGGACAGCCACCTGTAGTAATTTCTTGACAAATTTATACACACTCATCTGTTGAATTTCTGAGGAGGACAAATATTCTGCATGGGCTTCTGTTGTCTAAATTTGTATCAACAGTTTTCTTTATTCGTCTGAATTGCTTAAACCTCTGGTAACTTTTGAATGCTGAATTGTAGTGTCTTAACTCATCTAGGCAAATATTCTATATGGGCTTCTGTTATCTAAATTTGTAGTCATAGTTTTCTTCATTGATCCGAATTGCATAAACCTCTGATAACTTTTGAAGGCTGACTTGCAGAATCTTAACTCATCATGTCGGATCACACTGCCCAATCATTTAATGATTCTTGGATGTCAAAAATTCCATAAAACTTGGAACTTTTACATGAAGCATTCAAAATCAAAACTCCATTTTAGGAAATGAAGAAATATCTAAAATAGTGTACATTCATGTGCAGAAACAAAAAATAATGTTATTTATTTATTTTTATTTTTTTGGGAGGAAAGGAAAAGGCATTGAAATGCCTGCTCAGATGTTTCATTTGAAAATGAGACTGTTCAAATTTGAATTCTTGATTGTGCTTGAGGTGGGCAGGGTGGAGACCAATTGAAGCCTGATGGTGATGTTGCAACAAAGGACACAACTTCTTTGTCCTCGGAGTAATCTGCCCATTGCTATCCTCATGCGGCAAAGGTTTTGGCTATCTGGGAAGGCATGAAATTTACTGTCTCAACAGTAGCAGCGGCCAAAAATCCAGGTCTCCAAGGGCGCCATCCTATGCTGCATAACGAAATGGGGGCTCATTTGACGGACTATCATTTGTGCCAATTAGATGGTAAGCAACTAGCTAGCTAGATATGCATTTTCTAATTATCGTAACAAAGTGTGGTTGGATAGACCACCTAGTTTTCTGTTAAACATACCTCTGTTGATTCTGTGGAATGAAGTTTCTTTCCTGTTCGGAAAACTACAGATCCCAATTATATATTCTACGCACAAAATATTTACTCGATCAAATACTCATCAATTTTCCCATTAAACCATTCTCTACACATGGTTCGCTGAAAGACGTTACATTCTTTACCACCTCGTCCTATCCATTCCAACAAAACACAGAAAAGCTGTACTGATATGTACATTCATTCCGTTGAGGCACGTTACAAATGCTGCACAGTAACAGTAAAGAAAAACTACTTCCTCACTAAGAATGGTTGAAGAAATACAACAAACACCCAGATTTTCTATAGCCGAGGATGTTATGCAGTACAAGCTTCTTGCGAGATTACACAGGATCATCACATGAAGATCTATTTTTGTTTGTTGAGAGAATGCTGAACATATCATTTCTAGTGGATCAAATATAGTAGCTGAAGTTTTGTTTATCCCGTCTTATCCAATTTTCAACACAATCAATTTCAAGTTGATTTGAAATGGCTACCTGATGAGTCTTTACGTTTATGACTTGAATAGCTATTTCATTTGAATCTTGCTTGTTGTACACTTTTGTGTACAACAAGAGTTACAGCCACCTCACATGAGAGGGCCCCACAATCAGCATGGGGCCCCCTCATGTGAGGGGGCTGTAAATTTGTACAACACAAATATCATTTTCCATTTCATTTTCAGTTTGCGTCTTTCCCCGTTTTGCCTTTTTCGTACTTCGTCTTTGTTTATCAATATTTCGACACATTCCAAGTACTTGATCTAAGCTACATTGACATTTTGTTTATGCAGTTTTTCAAGTCGAAGATCTAAAGGTTTTTTTGAGATACCAATTGAATAAAGGACTGCACTTTGTACGTTATCATGGGAAACAGTGAAGACGGGGGAATCCTTCTAAGCCCGAGAAATCATCCCCACCTGCAATGGGTAAAAAAAATAAAAATTGGAACAGTAATTCGAGCACGTTGTTTACAAAAATAATATATGAGGTCATTTCTGAGTCGGTATGAAATGCTTATCTAATTGACAGGATCAGCATAATGTACACGTATTCTGTGATTAGGCGAAGATCGAGAAGTGACAATTGAGTTCTTGTCAATATTCAGGGCTTGTTGATGCTTACTGTTGGTGAGTTTAATCTCCATGCTTACAATGGTCCCCGACTTGCTCTATCACCATATCTAAATATTGAGAATTTACTTATATATGCAAAGTGAAATTTGAAATATTTTTTAGTTCCCTTCAAGGATTGTCTTTGTGTTTAGATACAAATCGAGATTAGAATTGTACCTTTAGCAAATTTTTCAAACTTCCTTTGAGAATCTTGAACACGAATAATCTCGATCTTTGCTTCTCTCGTGAATCTTGATCTATATGATCTTTTCACACAATAGCTGTTCAATTGTACACAAGAGAATAAGAATAAGACATTTGATTTTTTTTTTTTCTCTCTTGTGCTATCAAGAGTATGATACTGTTGTGAGTTTTGTTTGTGTTGTCATGCAATTGTAATTTCAATTGTTTTTATGACAACTTATAAAAAAAGTTAAACCCTATTTATTCATTTATAGATGTTTATTTAGGCTTGGTCTACCTACTAAAGATAAGCTATCCCATTAGTTAATTAATCCAATTAATTAAATTTAATTCATAAGTTTTGAAAATCAACTGAGCGAATGATGAAGTGTTGGAAGAAGAAGAAATGAGAAAAGATGTCAAGAAATGAGAAAATGAAGTTCAGCGACTAAAAGGCAACTTTTGGATTTTTTGTTACACTATGCCATCGCATGCCCATTTTCAACAAGTTCCAGGGCCAAATTTCACTGAACTACGCTATAGCATGCATTTGTACTACGCTATAGCATAGTACAATTCTGATTTCCTTATATGATTGAAATTCTTATGGAAACAAATTTTGGGACTTCTTTTAAAGCCCTAGGGCCATCTATATTGAAGGGAGAACGTATCACAAAACATTCATAGATATTTTAGAGTAGAAAAGAAGACAATAAACATTCCAAGACTCGAAGATTCAGTTGAAGATTTATTGGGATGATGTCAATTCTTCATTATTTCTTTTGTTTTCTTTTTCATAACATACTAGGCTAGATTTGTTTGTGGTAGGAGAATATGAACCATGTAATATAAATTTTTAATATTTAGTTTTACATCTTTGACATCAAAAGCACGTTTTGGATATTAAGAGGGCGTTCTCTTTGCTGTTTTCGGGTCGTTTTCTATTTTCGATTTTTCAAAATATTGAAAACGCGTTCTTTTTCCCATTTTCGAAAATGAGTTTTTGAAAACGGCTGAAATTTTTGTGAAGAAAACATAAAACAATTTTTTTACGTTTTGGCTGTTTTCTTCACAAATCTGCCAAAACTCAAAAAACATGGGTTGAAAAATATTTTTTCAAAACGATAAAAAGAACGAGTTTTTAACAATATCAAAATGGACACACAAAACATAAAACGAATTCAAAACTCAAAACACAAAACTGAAACAAGAAGAGAACGCCCTCTAAATGATTTATATGATTTTCTTTTCTTCACAATTATTGTGTATGGTAGTTGTGTGAATGTGGTGACTTATTTTATGTATTTGAAAAAAAAAGAAATAGGCTCGACACGGTATAAATCATCATAAGATCCGATAAGAGATAAAAATATACCGCTATACCTTATGTGAATTTTTAAGTGTTCATAAAAATTCATGAATTCTTGTGTGTTCGCATCCGTTAAAGAGATATAGTCGGGTCATATATGAGTATATGTTTAACATTACTCGAAAGAGATTGTTAAATAAAATAGAAATATTGATTCGTCAAAATTCAATCGTGTTGGCAAAGTGTAGAACTAAGGTTTACAAAGATTATTACCTAGGAATTCACGATCCCACTGTGTTCGTCATTCATTTAATACATCAATTTGCGTTAAGCATAATTTACATTTAGTTAGTTAAATTCACTCATAATTGCGTACGTAGTTTACTTTAGTTATAATTTCATCACAACAAACACGAATTGTTATTCTTGTTTCGGTTAAGGTCATGATAATAAAAACTGAACTAAATTAATCTCCTTGAGATGATACTTTGACTCAAAATCCACTTTATTACTTGTTAACGAATCGTACACTTGCGGTGGTTTAAATCGAAATATATTTTCGTGAACAAATTATTACTTTAGTTCTATAAGTGTTCTATATTAGTTTTTTATTATTTTACTTGCGTATATTAAATGGTTATGCTATTTGATTTTTACTTTCTTTTTGCTCATATTTGTCTCCATCTATTTACGTTGTGTAGATTGTAGACCTTTCAATTTATTAAAAATGAAAAATCCATAAGTAATTACTTATCATTACATACATATACATATGAGCATTTCATAATTTCCATTCCAAACAGGTTCAAAATGGCACTAGAAGACCAATGATACCTATTAATGTCATACATTGCTCCTATTGTAGCGAAATAGACACAAGAGATGATACGATCAACATTAAATTCAATTGTTTAACATACACTTTAAAATCACTTGGATCCGTTTGATAGAAAGATGAAAAATGGAAAGCAAATAAAATGTTTGACAGGGAAGTTATTTGCCTAGAATTTGTTTGAGAGGTAAATGTGTTTGATTGATATAATTTTTCACCTCACAAATTTTTCGTTTGGTTTTATTTTTTTACGCAAATTGTCAATTAAATGGATAATTTTTTTTTTACCATTGACTTTAGAATGTGTTTCAATTGCTAAAAAAAAAAAAAAATCTGTCAAAAAACTGAAAAATATTTTTCTACCAAAATTTGTGCATCAACAACTTGTACCTTGAAAAATTTGTGCAATCAAACAAGTGAATAGTAAAAATATAGAAAAAAATTCTTAGTTTCATGGCAAATTTGTGCAATCAAACGGGGTCTTAGAGTACATTTAATTGTCAATATTTTCTATGAAAAATGTGTTCTTTTTCACCTAAGACCCTGTTTGACTGGTGTTATTTGCCATGGAACTAGAAAAATATTTTCCTAATTCCTACTTTTGGTTATTTGATTAGTCAGATTTATCATGAAAAATATTTGCCACCAATATTTTAGGTACAACCCCTTGAAACACAAAAGTAAGAATTTATTTTTTTATAATTTTGGTGGGAATTTATTTTCCACCTTGCTGGGTGTTTTTTTTTCCTACTTTTTGGCAATGGAAACATATTCTAAATACAATGGTAAAAAAAATTTATTGATTTAATTGACAATTTGCATAAAAAACGAAGCCAAACGACCACCAAATTTTTTTTTTATTTTTCTTTACTTTTTGGCAATCCAAACAAATTTTAATACAGATTGCAAAAAAAATTTTGTACTAAGGAACCCTAAGTTCCTATTTTTGTACGATTTGAATGACAATTTTTTGTATGAAAAATATTTTTCTACTTTTTGACATGCAATCATATGTTCCTTAAAAATAAGGAAAATATTTTTTTAGGAATAAGTAATTTTTATTTTTTAGATAATTTACTCTCTCTCATCTATAATTTTTCTTTCATGTATCCACCAATAAAAATTAAACAAATATAATATTTTTTAGGTTAAAAATTATATTAAAAATTTTCATACAAATAAGTTCTAAACAATTGAACAGCCTTAAATTTATTTATTTTCCATGCAAATTTCATGCTATCAATTAAATGCACCTTTATTGTATTATTAATTAATTATAGATGAGAATCAAAGTTCAAACTTAAACGTCAAACTATTATTTAGGAGTTATTGTTCCATCCATTTTATCATATCACTTTTATGTACACTTATTTTTAATATTAATCGACTAATGTGTGTTACACGTTCGTCACACTAGTACTTAGTAAAAGAGAGTGGTGTGCATGTTTTTTGACTGTGAGATCTCTTACATTCTTATATATTATGAAATAAAGAATTGGATCCTCAAGTACTACAAAGATCGTGCATCTAAACACACTACTTGCTTGTAAGTTCTTTCGTGGAATAAAACGTTAGGTCATTTGAAAATGAAATGTCCATTCATCTTTCTTTGTGTTATCTCTAGGCCATTGGAAAACCACCTTCACTTGTTCTTGACAATTTTAACATAGCCTCACTCCATCACTTGAAAAAAGTTATAAATGACTACGAACCATGGAGTCAAATAAATAAGGTATGGTACACGTTTGGAACCTTTGTCATAATTTATTCGAAAATAACTAATTCGTTGAATATGAATCCATTTAAATACAACTTCTATACGTATGCGTACTATAAATGTAATTTTTTTTAACTTCAAATTGAAAAACCATTAACATTGAAATTTTTACAATTTTATAAAAGATCATGTACATTTCATTTTTAATTTTACATGATTTAAAAGTAGAATCATTTTGAGGTTCTGTTTGTTTTTCATTAATTATTCATAAAAATAAAAAATATGATCGTTATTTATCATGTTCAGCTATTATTTTTGACTTTTCATTTTTTGTGTGTGAGAGTTGATTATATTTTTTATTTTCATTTTATAAATAATGAGAATCCAAGTATCGTGAAAATTATAAAAAGTGAAAAGAAAAAGCATGACAAGGGTATTTTCGACAAAAAGCAAAATCTGAGGGTTTATGCAGGGTTTTACATGAAAAATGAAAAGTCAAGAAAACCTGCTTCTTCTTCCCCAAGTAAAAAACTTGTTTATCCTCCATCAATGGCGGTTCACCCCTTCGTCTAAATCAAAACCTAAACCGAAATCCATATTGCCCGTAAAGCCTTGCCAATAATTTCTCATGTTGAAGGTCCTCTCCTCCACATGCCGGTTCCAGGCCGCTACATCGTCTTTTGGGTCACGACTCCGGCTTGGATCCACTGCCGAGTCCGCCTCTCCAATTCTTCGGGTCCTGAACTCCCTCCGAGGAACAAATAAGAAAAGTCCGTATTTTTACCGCCGATTCTTCTGCTCTGACTCCTTTGATGGGTCAAACCCGGCGGAAACTGGTTCCAAGGTCAAAGAGGTTGATGTCTCTGGGAGTGAAGTGGCCGAATCTAAGTCTTCATCAGCTATTGTCCCCACTGTATTTAGACCTGAAGATTATTTAACGGTTAGTTCTTACGAATGATAGTTATACATACATTTAGTGTCCATGAATGGGTGGGTTTATGTATAAATGTTCAAAATATTAAATCTTTTCGTGACAATTTTATAATTAAGCTATCAAATATTGACTCAATCTCGATTATGTTTGGTGACAAGGCAAGACTTGAAAATGAAATTCAGTTTCGCAGATACTTGAAAATGAAATTCAAATTTGGTTCATGGTGATGGAAAGCGCAAGGCTTGGGGAGGAGAGGGAGATGTCAATCGAAGGCTGGTATTGTTCGATTACCAAGTTTTGGGGGAATAATTTATAGTAAGGAGTTGGGATGATCGTGTTTTTGAGATGTGGGGGGAAGAATTTATTATGATGCCTTGACCATGATAGAATTATCTAACTAGACGAGTTGATGCCTTGACCTTGATAGAATTATAAAACTAGGCAAGTTACGAGAAGTGGACATTTTCCCTAGCAATTGAAGTTATGATCCATCGCCTAATGTTTGAAAGATACACTGTAACAATTAAGCATTTCTCATAATCCTCCAAGCTGAATTTATGCACAATTCTTTTAATGTTGTCAGCTGAAACTGAGATCGGTTGACTGGTCATCATTGTGAAATTCAATCTTTCCAAGCACTTGTTTGGCACCGATTTAATTTATAAAATAATTTGTCAAACATACTTTTTATCATACATTTCTTAGGACCTACAAGTACTACACATTTATCCATGACTCAATTCTGCCTAGTTATTATTTAAACCAATTATAACCTATTCCCAAACAAGAAGCAACTATCATCATACGTACCAGATTTTCTGTTATTGAGTTATTTATTAGAAAGGATGAACATTAGATCATGTTAGACATTAGCCGGTAATTTTTTTTTTTGTTCCATCTTATTTTTAAAATAAATAATAATCAAGATTTCCGTTACTTGTGCAGGTTATAGCATTACCCCTGCCACACAGACCATTATTTCCTGGATTTTATATGCCTATTTATGTGAAGGTATGGCTGCTCATGGTTGAGTACTTCAGTTTGATATTTTGTTTTTAACATTATCGTATTCAATATTGCTTCTCTGTGCCATTACATGGATATATAACTTTTATTGATTAACTAGAATTAGATTTACAAGGCAATTCTTGTAAGTACAAGTTCTGATAGATGTACTGATAATTTACTAATATTTAATTCCATAATACTTTAAGGGGTACCTGGTGTGCACTGTTCTGTATGGAATCATGCTATGATTTTTTTTTTGGTGTTCAACTCTGAACATGCTTATTTGCACTCTTTGTTGCTCGGACTCTCCATTTGAGAGAAAATACCTGTATCGGACATACTCGACACGGGATCCTTCTTGGATCCTTTAAAACAATAGAGGGTCCTTTATATCATTTTTGTTAATTTGGAATTGTATTTAAAAAGATTTCTAGTTTGTATTTCACATTTCTAGACTTGAAATGAAATTTCAAAAAAAGTATCACAACTTGCAATTTAATTTATTATAGATTTACAGTTAAATATACAATATAAGACGAATCCACGTGCCCGTGTCTAAATTTTGGATCTTTTTTCAGCTGTATCTTGTATCCTATATTTTTTAGAGAGGGAAAAAAAGATTGGACTCCTAGATATGTATCGGACACCACACCCAAGTCCAAGCAACATGGATTGCTTTAGCTTTTAGCTTTTTACAAATAGTACTTGTTGGAATTTTAGAATTTCTTTTGATATATGAAAGAAGTGGTGAAAAGTTGAAAGCTTTTGTCTTATTATTATTTTTAAATGGTTTTTTATATCTTATATCAGACGAAAGAAAAAAATAAACTCTACTCGTATTCTTAGTAAATAGAGAGCCGATCTGCCAACCCTTCTTGTACATACCCTTTTTTGCAGGACCCAAAACTGTTAGAAGCTTTAGTAGAGAGTAGAAAACGGCAAGCTCCTTATGCTGGTGCTTTCCTACTTAAAGATGAGGCAGTAACTGAGGGTACAGGTGAGAAAAATATATATCCGATCTCAAAGGAAAAGAGTTATTTAATCACCTCCATGAAATTGGTACGCTAGCTCAGGTAATTCTCTTTCCTTTATCTTCGTTAAGTTATTGTTTGAAGTTATATAGCTGTGGTAAAAAACTTCTTTGATTCATCAAGCTGGCTGGATGATCTCAGATTACAAGCATCCAAGGAGATCAGGTGGTTCTTATTGGTCACCGACGACTTCGAATAACTGAGATGGTTTGTAGGATCTTTCTTCATTCATGATTTTGTAGAATTAAAGTTCTGCTCTTATTTCTTTATATTTTCATCTCCTTTAATTACCTTACAAATATATTTTTTCTACTTATTTATACGCCTCAAGAAGAATTTTTCCATTGTTGGTATGTACTTGCAAATTAATAGCTATATTCATCTCTGTGCTACATATGCACAACTGAAATAATTGTCTTGTGCAGGTTAGTGAGGATCCTCTTATGGTCAAGGTCGATCATCTCAAGGTTTGTGGAGTTCTCTCATGTGAATACTTCATATAATAATCCAAATGTGTAAAATGAACTTCTGAGGACTTATTTTCTCATGTCTTTCAGGAAAAGCCTTATAATAAGGATGATGATGATGTTCTTAAGGCAACGTCATTTGAAGTTATATCAACTCTTAGAGATGTTTTGAAAACTAGTTCGCTTTGGCGGGATCATGTACAAACTTATACTCAGGTATAATTTTTCCTTTTTCTGATTTTCTTTTCTTAATTCTCTAGCCTTTGTTTTTGTATGCTTGCATACTATATTAATCGGAATGGAGTTGTGCAGATGGTTTTGCACATCATCCTTCTAATACAATTGAACTTTTTGACATACACGCCTAAAATGCACATGTATACCTGAATGCACATAACTGATTAATGATTATCAACTATTTGATTCCTTTCGTTTGCTGTTTATGAGCTCTGAGGTCATGTATGATACTAATTGCGTATCCTTTTTAAAGATAGGCCATGATCATGCTCATGAAAGATTTTTCATTTTTAAGATATTTGATTCCTTAAATTCATGCATAAAAATATTGCATTTTTCGAACTTTAGAAGAACAACAGTGTAACATCCCTTTTACAAGAATGCTGTACTTTTACATAACGAACGAATCTATCGCCTAAATTGAACAAGATAATACTGCAATTAAAGTTGGTGAAGTTTTTCTATTGGTTTTGTCTACATGTATTATCTATGCTACCTCCTCACTTCTCAATATCTGCAGCATATAGGCGATTTTAATTATCCAAGATTAGCAGATTTTGGAGCTGCAATATCAGGTGCAAACAAATCACAGTGCCAGCAAGTGCTTGAAGAACTAGATGTAAGTAGTCTACAGTCTCATCGACTACATTTTCTAAGATTGAACATTGAGCTTCTATCTTTTCTAGAATCCTGCCTACAATTCTACCTAGAAGAGTAACATTGTAACTTTTGATCTTAGCATCACCCACCTGTGGGGTTTCCACATCTTGTAGTCAGCCTTATAAGATCTAAAAATTGCTACAGCCTACAAGATTAAATAATCTATTTTTTTTAAGGATTTGTTATCAACTTAAATGCATCCCATGTCCCTTGATGAATTTCCTAATTTGAAATGGTAGAAAGCTAGGAAATTTTTTTACCATTGAAAGGAAGGCTAGAATATAAATCTTGCCCTGTTATGGAATTACTTATTATTTTCTCTTGAGTTGCTTGTTCAAGGTGCTCGGGACAAAGATGTTTCATTTTATACCAAGATATATATTTGATAATAGGATAAAAAGGACATTCATTTTGTACCCACACTTTTGGCCTGTAGCGGAGGGGTTGTTGCTTTCTTGTAATACGACTGTATTACCCCATCAAAGTCTCTACCTTTCATATTTCTGATGCTTATCATGATCTTGAAATTCAGGTTAATCAACGACTAAAACTTACTCTGGAGTTAGTGAAGAAAGAGATAGAGATTAGTAAGATCCAGGTATGGCTGTCTGGACTGGAGATCAATTCTAGCACTCTCAATTGCTGTTCCCTGTCCATTTAATCTTCACCATTTTTTGGTGGTATTTAGGAATCAATAGCAAAGGCAATTGAAGAAAAGATAAGTGGAGAGCAGCGACGATACTTGTTGAATGAACAACTCAAGGCCATAAAGAAGGTATGTTTCTTTAGTATAACGATTTGCTTGCTTTATAATATACATTCTCTAAGTGTTATGGAAGACTCTCTTCTTGATGTATGTCTGTTTGAATAGTTTAGTTGTCATGAGATGTTTTGGGAATTATCTTATAACAAATTTACTTGCATTGTGCAGGAATTGGGATTAGAGACTGACGACAAAACTGCTCTTTCTGGTATGCCCTATTCTATATAATCCACGGTTGGTGTTCTGCCTTATAACTCAGTTGTAATTGCAAGAGCCGTGTTAGTACTTGCATTATATCTAAAACATTTGAACCTGCTGAATGCTTAGCAGTACTAATTCATGCTGTCTTGTTGGATGCCTCACGATTTACAATTGTTGGGTACATAATATCAAGCCTTTTGTAACCATCTCTTTTTTTTTTTTTTTTCCTTTTAGAATCTATGGTGACAGGAAATATACACATGTTTAAAGATCTATTTTTCTCAAACAGGGATCAGTTTCGGCTTTGAGGCCAAAATTGAAGAAAAGAGAACTTTTATTTTCCCCGTCTCTTTTTTTTTGAATAAAAGCAAGATATATTTTATGTGTATTATTATACAAGCAATTCATTTGTGATATCACATAAATTCATTCCCTTTCAGTTTTTATTTTGATACTGCATTTTTATTTTGAGTTTGGACTACTTATTTTTCCATTTTAGTTTGGTTTTTATGGCAAATGTCATGTTAGTTCGCAAGTCCCTTTTTAAGTCTAAAAAAAGTGTTCGGCTGCATCCCTGTTAGCTAAATGATGATTTACTGAAAATATGAGTCATCTCAATTCCAATATGATGCATACTTCTCTTTCTTTTGACCTAATTTTTTCTTTTCTTTAGACAATAATTTACTATACAGGTCATTGTTTTTAGCATTCGCTACCATTTTTTATCTGGTCTTGTGGCATTAACATGTCAGCATGCACTTTAAAAGAAAATGTCAGCATCTGTTCAGCATCTAGGGAAAAGGTTGCCAGGTTGAAAAATTGTCCAGCTGACGTTAGGCATGATTCTGATAATAATATTTTGGGTATGTTGTGAATGTGATGGCAGGGCAATATCATTTGATATGTTATCAATGATTTTTCCCTGGTAATTTGCTTGTTCCCTTTTTTTTGGGAAGGGATGGATGTATAATAATGTTTGAAGATGCTATGCTCATAACTTGAGTACACATGCTATAAAGTCAGTTTGTTATTTTTCTTTACAGCTAAAAATCTGGTTTAAATTGGTGTCGGTTATTAAATTTTTCTCTTGATTAATCCATGACTAATATTTTTTTTCGCTGAAGCTAGGTATGAAATTGTGCCCCTGTTTGAACCCCATATCAAAAAATTCATTTTCAACAACACATTTTCCCAATAAGATAATTTTACTTCCTTTTTAACTACACATTCTCCAAAAAATACTATTACAAATCTCGTTTAAAAAAAAAATGCTGCTCAAACAGAAGCTGCGTTAAGTTGAAATTTGTTGCTATTTAGCAAATCTTGATCTGTGTTTTCCAGTTTCAAGTGATTTTTGCTTGAGCTTTAAGAGTGCCTGATGTTGATGTAGGCGATTACCCTGTTTTTACTACATTTACTCTGCAAACAAGGATCTCATTTTTGAAGTGGTGACAACTTGTTCATTGGCTTTGGTTTCTGAAATACTGCAGCAAAGTTCAGGGAAAGGCTTGACCCAAAGGAGGAGAAAATCCCACCTCATGTTTTGCAAGTCATAGAAGAAGAACTGACAAAATTGCAATTATTGGAAGCTAGTTCAAGTGAATTTAATGTGACACGTAATTATCTTGATTGGTTGACTGCATTGCCTTGGGGTGAATACAGGTCCGTAGTTTTTATTATCTCATACTGCAATTTACATTTCATCATTTTGCATCTTTTTTCCGTTCCTCTTTTCTATTTGTTGTTAATGAAGCACCCTAGCTTGTTCTTAGATTGCAGCGATAATGCTTTTTGCTGGTTGGTTTATGTAGTACATCACAACTATAATTAATAGTTTCCTACTACAATTATGATTCACATTATCTAGTAGTTAATCTTTTTAATTATGTTTATCCATTTATTTTTCTTGTATAGTTGTGATAGGACTTTATCTTTTATTTGATTAGGATTATAGTTTCAATTAGTTTCAATTTCCTATTACTATTAGAAGTAGGGAATAATATTGCCTATAAATATAAGGGTATTGTACACTTTTTATTATATCAATCATTATTCAATCAATAAAAAAGCAAGTTATTCCAATATTCTTATTAATTTATTACATAATTCTTATTACAAAAAAATTATTATTGCTTCCACACCAGTTCCTCTCCCATTGTATTTAAAATTTTGAGTCAGTTTTGAATCTTTTGATGCACTCTCATAGCATCTCCAAGAGACTCTTTAAACATAAGATTTTTATTTTATTTTGAGAGCTTAACCTTGAAATTATGTTCCATTAAGCTTTCCATTTTAACTATTTTGAATAGGGAGTGAGTTGGCTCTCTACCTTTGGGGAGTCAAAATTACTTTATATTTGTATTATATAATGACTACATTTAATAAATTGCAAGTTTCTAAGTCTGTTACTTATGTTATTCAATTTATATTTGAATATTGAAGTTATTGACATTTAAAAATATATATTAATTGAAAACTGGGGGTGAAACAATGAATGATTGTTGGAAAAAGTAAAATAAAGATAAAAAATAAAGAGTTTGTTGGAGTATGCTAAAAAATTTACAATTTAAAGATGTTCTCTATTATGTACAAAAATTCTCATTAAAAGTAAAGAATCTATCGAGTCGCTTTCGTTAAGTTTTTGTAGCTAAAACTAGATTTTAGATGTTTGTTAATTCTTTAACATAGTGACCTTTCAATCATCTTGATGGTTCCAATCTTTTCGCCCAAATGCCATTTTACTTGAATGCAAATAGTTTTCTTTGTGATCTATTAAAAATATTAATGGTTGAAGTGAAAATTTTCATGCTTAATTGTTTGCAAGGCTAGGCAAAACCCGGGAAGTTCCTGAAGCTTTATCACTTGAAACAATTTATCCCATGAATTGTGAGAAGTTAGATAATGATGTTGAAAAGTTCTGGTATTTCTTGACTGAAGGACAACCAAAGGATGCCTTTTTCTTCTTTTTTTCTTTTTTTTTTTAAATAAAAAAAAAAAAAAAAAAAAAATGGAGGAAACAGGTATTGACATAGGTAAAGAAAATGTGGAATCATGAGAATTGCAGGGGAGAAGAGAAGATGAGAAGAGCATGCTTTGCTTTGGAAAAGTTCAACCAAATCCACGTGTACAATCAACTACCAATTTTTATTTGGAAGCATTATAATGCCTTATACAGACTTGAGATATTTTAGACTAGTTGGACTCTGAACTCTTATGTGGAACCTTGTTGATCACCTGCAAAAGTAGTCTTAATGCTTTGTATTAGAAAATTAATGACCTGGTCTTTAAAGAATATAACCTAGAATTTCTGGAAATTACAAATATACCCGATACGGAAGTGTGCGTAAAAAAGAAAAATCAGGTGGTAACTGTTTTAGAGACTGCAAGAACTCGATGATAGTTGTTCTAGGATATAAGTATCTTTAGAGAGTTTGTATGCTTTTCAAAACTCTCCCTAGAAACTTGATTCCCTTATATCCTCTTGTTGCCTCGATCATTTTCAGTCCAAATGCAACATGTGTAAGTGTTTAACAACCTTACTGCTGCACAAAATCCAAGTTTAGTAATTGATGATGCAGGAAAGACAATGCTCCCTCTAAAGCAGCAACCAATAACAACCATAGTTCATGACCCGTGACAATGCAGCACTAGGCATAATATGTATTTTGTTAGTTTTCAACACTAATACCAACAGGAAATAATGCCTAGTGGGACTACTGTATATGTGACAAGTCATTAGTGTATTGATAACAAGCTTAGTCAAACATCCTAGAATCCATAGCTATACATCATAGGTAGGTGGAGTTGAAAGGACTCTTTTAAGCTTAGCCAAACATCCTCGAATCCAAGCAATTCAGCACAGATAGAGTTCACTCCTCCAGTAGAAAGGAAATGATGAACAATGATGTTATAGGTGCTCACCTTTCCGCTTGCAAATCGGGTAAGAAGACAGTTGTAATTTTTTTTGGAAAATAGTCTCCTAAAGAGGCATTACTGGCTGTGAGTCAAAAACTTTATTAGTGCTGGCCATGGACTCTTTCATTAGGGAAGGGAGGAAGAGTCAAAGAATGGCAGATTTCATGTTTAGAGCGGCAAAGGTAACCAGTTAGGCTGACTTTCTTTTCCAGGCAAGTTGGACAGACATGGTTCTTGCCTTCTATTCAGCCTTTCTTCAACCATTAAAGCTAGTTGATAGGCTACTTTCCACGCTTGTTGCTTTCATCTTGGATTTCTACCCTCAAGACGTATTAAGCAGAGTGTTTACCCTTTGTGGGCCAAATATTTAATCTTAGATTGCAGAAACTTCTGAGGCCTACAATTTCTCAATGATCAATATCACTAGTTCTATTGATGATTTCTAAAATAATGCTCAAGAGTGAATTTTTTCCATTTCCGACCAGTAGCATTTTCAGCAGGATACTCTCCACCCTTGAAGATAAGAAAGAAAAAAAGAAACGCAGAACAGAATGTAGACCACCTACCCACCGTGTGAACTGTTATGTTGTATGAAGATATTAATGCCTATTGTTTTTCATCCCCTTCAAACATCTACGCTGAGATTTTTTTTCTCTTGAGCCTGAAAGTCGAATAAGATTGGAAAGAAAACGTTGAAGCTGCTTTATGCGCAGTGAATTTGATGCTTTGGCCTTCTCCTCACACTGATTCTGGTGTCTGTGTTATATGGACAATCGAACACTGCTTTTGTTGATTTTAATTCATTATGGAAAACTTATCTAAAGCATTTGAGTACTGCTGATGGTTGTTTTCACTTGTAAAATTTAGAGTGATTCTCTGTTTAGGATTCATGTTCCTGAAGATAGAACATTGATTTGACTTGGAAGTTTTTGTTTGTACATTTTTCATGTATACAATTTGTCTGATTCATATTTTTTGATGTTTGCTGGTGTTTTTGTTTTCATAACTGAGTGGAGTTTTCTCATTTTAAATAACTGGTAATGGTACTCTGATACCTGCTAAACATTTTTGTTTCTTCAATTATACAGCGACGAGAATTTTGATGTAATACGAGCACAAAAGATTCTCGATGAAGACCATTATGGATTAACTGATGTCAAGGAAAGGATATTGGAGTTTATAGCTGTGGGGAAACTGAGAGGAACCTCACAAGGTTGGCATTTTCTTTCTTTTTTATTTTATGGAATAAGGTTGGCACTCTTACTTGTATGTTTTTCAGTTAGGTTACTGAAGTTGTATACTTTTATCATATCCCTGTGTTTTATTGTGAGCAGAAAAGATATTCACTTTTATGTTTATCCTTGACATTGAATGTGTATGCATGTCTGAGCCTACGTGCACACTTAAATGCCTTGATATGTGTACAGGAATAATGTTTGTCGTGTCAGTATAATTTATTACTATTTTCTCTGGCAGACTATCTGGATGAAAATTTCTAAGTACTTGTTGTTCCGTGTTAATCCTTTTTTATAATTGGTATTTGGGGCTTCTTTGTGAAAACAGGTTTCTGGACCCTAAGCTAACACAGCAAAACTACTGATGCATCCACATTTCCTGAAGCCTGCACGGCTATTCTATTGTTAGAGCTTAGAACCTTGTTTATTTGCAGTTGCTGTGTAATTATCCTATTACCCTCTTTCTTGGTCTTTGTTTGTGTTCTGTAATTTAACACGGAAGACAAGGAAGAAGCAGAAGCTAACATTAATGACAGTTTTCTTACTTCCACTGCTACAATGTATTATTCATCCTATAACTTGACATGAAGCTTGCAGAAAACTGTGGTCACTGTTTCATTATCCTGTGGATTGAATTTCAGATGTCATTGGCTATTCCTAGTGTATTACAAAAAAACTTTAACTCTCTCTCTTTCTCTCTCTCTCGTGCGTGATACATGATATGTTTCTTTTTCTCTTTTGACTGCTGTAGACTGTGCGGCACATTCTATAATATAGAATCTGGCAATACAGAGTACTGAAGTCCTTTGTTTGTTGGTTCTTGAATTAATAACAGGTAAAATCATATGCCTCTCTGGGCCTCCTGGAGTTGGAAAAACAAGCATTGGTCGTTCAATTGCCCGGGCCTTGAACCGTAAGTTTTACCGGTTTTCAGTTGGTGGTTTGTCTGATGTTGCTGAAATTAAGGTAGGCAATAAACCTTATAATGCTTGAGATAATAATGCAACTAGATATGTTGATATTCTATGTTCATCTATTTTGTTATTGACTCCGAGATTCACACCTAGGGGCATCGTCGAACATATATTGGTGCCATGCCGGGGAAGATGGTGCAATGTTTGAAAAGTGTTGGAACAGCGAACCCTCTTGTTCTGATCGACGAGATAGACAAGGTATTCATGGCTTGTTTTGTTTTACTCCACTGCTAGAATTAGCTGTTATTTATTGTATACAAAGTAATTTTGTCCTTCTATTGCTATTAATGTTATTGCTGTTTCTTTCCCCTTTTTTTTTGAATTGGGAAGTGAGGGGGGCTAGAATTTGGTGCCATGGAAGTTTGGATTAACAATTTGTGACCGCAGAAGGACAGAGTTCACTGCTAAAACTGTCCTTTTGTTCTCTATTGTGTTTACAGTGGTGAACGACCTCAATTCTTCATTCTACCAGTTTATTTTGCGTCTTTCTAATATATTTGACATTTGGCAGTTGGGAAGGGGACACACAGGTGATCCAGCAAGTGCAATGCTGGAACTTCTCGATCCAGAACAGAATGCGAATTTTCTGGATCACTATCTTGATGTTCCAATTGATTTGTCGAAGGTTAGTAGTCTGCAAAGTTCTTTATCTACGGATAGTATCATTAGGCTTACATTTTTAAGGTGGCTATTCCTATTGTACTTGGCTTGGGTTTTACTTGAATTGTAATGATAAATGTTCAGTGTTAAGAACATTTGAACTAATTTATTTGTATGAGTGATATTGCTTAGTTGCCATGGTTTTAAAGTATTAGGACCTACTTCAGTTGTATTCTATCTTCAGTAAGAGGGAAAAAAATAGTTGCAGAACTGCGTGTCGTTTTTTTTTTTGGTACATAGAAGTGCATGTCTATAAACAGAATAATATGTCCTAGAAGGCTTGTTGGAATTGATCCTGTTCACTGCACTTCGTCATTTTTTCTGACAAAATTCAAGCTACAGAAGATACAGAACGTTGCAAGCTACAAAATATTGATATTCTATATCATTATCGTCTTTATCTTTATCAGTAAGCAGTTAACTCACATTTGTACCTTTTGGATTGGAGATGTCATACTTTGCATTTACTGATGCATAAACATTTTGAATTATATTTCTTAAATTATCCCCCCTTAACCAGATTACTGATGTTTTTATACTAGTAATATTTATGATTGCCAGAATATATGTATAATCATTGGAACTACCGTCTTGATTGGAGAGGATTATTGTAAGTTGCCAATAATATACTTTCCATTGATTTGGAAGAATGAGAATTACGAATTAATAGGACTGGAAATTACAACATAGGAAAGATATGGTGTACAACTATACAAAGATCCTGGCTAAAAAACTAGAAATGGAAATGTTATGGCCCTGACTATCTACATAAATGATTCCAATGAAAAAATTCAGAATCTTAACATGAGAAGGTTTTATTTTAAAAAATACTTAAGTTTTGGATTTTTTTTCAACATATATAACGACTTGTTATAAATTTCCGACATATTTATAGTTAAATACTATCGTGCCGCGCTACTGAAAGTCCAAATGAAGTTCTCATTGAGGATTATGATGATGATGTTTAATTGTGCACAAGATCTCAGATGTTTGGAGTTTATGTTGCTGGTGTAGTTATTACTTCGTTGTTATCATCTATTTCAGTTTATTCCGGGATTTAGATTTTCCAAAAGTTGCTAAGTTGCTAGATGTGACATGAAGTCTTTTATAATCTGCTGCAGGTCTTATTTGTTTGTACTGCAAATGTAGTGGAAATGATACCCAACCCTCTCTTGGATAGAATGGAAGTAATTTCAATTGCTGGTTATATTACTGACGAGAAAATGCACATTGCGAAAGATTATTTGGAGAAAGCTACTCGTGAAGCTTGTGGTATCAAGCCTGATCAGGTCTCTCTCTCTCTCCACCTTTTAAGATACTATGTCTCCTACTTTCATGCACCAAGAAGCTATTTTCATTGAATTACTAATTCGTACAGACATGCTTATTCTGGAAATAAATAGTAACGCACAAAAGGTGAAAATGGCTGAATAGTGGTTACACTGGAAGAGCTTATCATTTCTGAAAAGGAAACGCATACTTTTGAAGGTTTTATTGGATTATGATTTGTGACTAAGTTATGGAATTTTGATGCCTATAATGAAATTTTTTTTGGCTCCCTTGCTGATGAATATGAGGTTGCAAATAAATGATTCTACCTCTATTTTTTTTGCTTAAACTATCAGATTGATTGGTAAAATAATTCTCACAATACAGGCTGCAGTATTTTACTGCCTACCCACAATTTCCAGTCTGGTTCATCAGAACTAGAGTGCAAATGAATTGTGATCTAAACTGCCAATATTGTCTACCTGGAGGCTTTGCAGCTATATATTTTATCATTGCCATGCAACTTGTTCTTCCATTCAGTAATACAGATGTCTGCCTTTATTGGAGATAGCTTTATTTATTTCTATCTTTGCCAGGTTGAGGTGACAAATGCAGCCCTTCTTGCTTTGATCGAAAATTACTGCAGGGAAGCTGGGGTTCGGAATCTTCAAAAACAAATAGAGAAGATATACAGAAAGGTATTGCTGTAACTAGTGATTACTTTTCTTATTTTCAAGTGTTTCATGGTTTCGTATGGTTCAATTCAGAATTCCTTCTCACTTGATTATCATGAATTTCTCCATTTGGGAACTGTTTGAATTTACTATTATTTCACCAATAATTCTGTTCTTCGATTGCTGGTCAGATTGCTCTACAACTTGTGCGAGGAGGAGCACATGTTGAACCTATGATTGCTGGGGTTCAGGTTCAACATGATGAGATGAAGGCAGAATCTGATCGTGTGTCCAATGAAACCATGGTTGAAGGAGTTGGAGCTGAATCAGTAACTACTGCAGAAGCTGAAATAGTGGAGGTGGATTCCCTAGCCGACCAAATTCCATCTATTAATCAATCCAGTACTTTGGAGGTATGCTGAAAAGTTTCTTTTATTTTGTTTGATAGTGATGAATCCTTGTTGAACAACCTTATAGGAAAAAATATGTTTTCTTGATTTTGTAATTAACTTCTTTACTATCATTTAATATTTGGATCTCTGATGCCCTTTCTGATAAGGCACGTGATCTTTAAATATACCATATTATTCATGGAGGGAGTTTTCTTTTTTTCTTCTTATTTATTTTTCATCCTACCAGGACTCTTCTGAAGCTGAAAAGATTCAGGAAAGTGAAGCAACCAGCACAGAAAAAAAAGGTCTTGGTCGATGCATCTAACCTTGTTGATTTTGTTGGCAAACCTGTTTTCCATGCTGAGCGCATATATGATCAAACACCAGTCGGAGTTGTAATGGATCTTGCTTGGACTGCAATGGGTGGCTCTACGCTCTATGTAGAGACCTCTTACATTGAGCAAGGAGAAGGCAAGGGGGGCCTTAATCTTACAGGACAACTTGGAGACGTAATGAAGGAAAGCGCACAGATTGCTCACACCGTTGCCCGGGCCATATTGCTCGAGAAGGATCCAGATAATCCCTTCTTTACCAATTCAAAGCTTCATCTTCATGTTCCTGCAGGTGCCACCCCAAAGGATGGACCAAGTGCTGGTTGCACTATGATAACGTCCTTGCTGTCTCTTGCCATGAATAAGCCTGTTAGGAAGGACCTTGCAATGACTGGAGAAGTCACACTAACTAGAAAAAATTCTTCCCATTGGCGGGGTAAGTGAAAGCAAACTTAAATATCTCTCAGAATGTTGTTACTTTTGCATATTCTGCTATTGTATTTATTGTTATGATCATTAATTCTTCATATTTCTTCTAAAATTAGTACACTGAAAGTCACCCAAGATTTATGCTGTTTGTTTATTCGAGGGTGTTGTTTGCAAGCATTTTCCATAAATCTGTAGTACTTTTAGGCATTATGGAAATATTTGATTGTCTAAGTTACTCGAATTGTAGGTGAGATTAGACTTAAAAATTTACCAACATAAACTGTGCTTCATCATTCGCTGCATTGAATCTCACTGAAATTCTCTTGGTGTAAAATCAGGTTAAGGAAAAGACCATCGCTGCAAGGCGGGAGTGATGTGAAGACCATCATCTTTCCTTCAGCCAACCGGAGAGATTTTGATGAGCTAGCACCGAATGTGAAGGAAGGCCTCGACGTACATTTTGTAGATGATTACAGTCAAATATTTGATTTGGCTTTTGACTATAGCCAGGACACGGAATAGATACATTATTGCTGAGTGATTCTGCTGCTCGGGTTATGCATCTGGAAGTTTTTTCGATGCAGGAACATGGGTCGTTTCTTTAACTCCCATTTCTTTTGAACAATATTTTACACAGAGAATGTCACGTCTGTACACTGTAAGTTATTGCAGACGAGCCACCGTTCATTGATTTTTTAGGCTCCATTTGATAGACGAAATTTTTTTCAGAAAGTTGGAATCGAATTCCAACTTTCACTTTTACGTTGTTTGATAGCCTTTTTTTTTTCATGGAATTAGTTTCCAGCGTTTTTCAAGGTACAATCACTTGAAGCGTGATTTCGTGAAATTCAATTCCTTGCTATATGGTGGGAATTGGTTTCCACTTTTATATATATATATATATATATATATATATATATATATATATATATATATATAGCAATAGAAACAAATTCTAAGATAAAGTGTTAAAAAATTTATCCCTTTAATTGACAAATTTCATATAAAACGAAGTCAAACGTAAAAATAAAAAATAAATTTTTTATTTTTTTTTATTTTTTTTGGCAATCTAAACATATTTTGTCCCCAATGGTAAAAAAATTTATCTATTTAATTGATAATTTGTATGAAAAACAAAGCCAAACGTATTATAATAGAAAAATGAAAAATTATACCAATCAAACACCTTTAATTCAATTTTCGGTAAAACAATTTCAAGCAATTCAATTTTTCGAAATTCAATTCATTTCCACCCATTTTCTACCTTTCTAATCAAACCGACCCTTAGTTATATCCTTGGTAGAAATAAATTGATCTTTAAACCCATTTTTTTTTTTTTTTGGCGGGTGGAAGTGTAGGAATAGAAATATAATGGCTGTTGAGGTGGGTTTGTAGCTGTCTGCTTCTGATGTGGGCTTCTCTTTTCCTTTGTGCCTTTCACACATGATATCATGTATCCAGTAGAATCAATTAAATCTTATTCTTCAGAAACTCAACTCCTTTTGAATTGCTTGCAGTAATCTCTTGCATAGGAGTTTCTAGCCGGAATTCTCTTTTCTTTATGCACCTTAGTTGTTACTACAGTATTTTCCTTATAACCTATCAAATCGTCTCCCAGGAGTCCATACTCGCACGTACCTACGCCCCAGCTTGAGTTCCAATTTTTTTTTTTTTTGGGAGAGTTGGGGTTTAAAAAGTATGAAAAGATTGTGATTTGCGAGCAAAAATATTTTATTGGATAATGTGATTGAAAATGTGTTTTGGAGAAAATGAGTTTTAAAGTGATTATGATTTTGATTAGTTAATAATAATTTTTTATTTGTTGACTCTACCTCCATATAATGAACTCAACAATTTAATGAACTTGATTTACAATTATTTCTCATTGTAATTAGAACCTAAGAAACTCATGGCTTTTCTTATTATTTGTGGAAGCAAAGCTCAAGTCCAGCATGAATGAATTTTAGAACAATTTGAACTTAATGCGTGTTCGATAGAGATTAAAATCGGATTAAAATTGAAAAATTAGCCGTTATTGTTGGCTTTTATTAGACGAGTGAGACCTAATAACGGCTATATTTTTAATTTTAATTGAATTTTAAGTCATACTGAACAGACCCTTAATTTGTTCATTGCACATTACATAAGGTAAGTATATTGCGAATAAATCTACCCATAAGTTCGTGACAATTTTTTTTTTTCATCAAAAACTTCACACGTAGCTAATTATATAAATAAATAAAAACAAGATTTGAATAGTTAGTTCAATCGATCAATTAGGGTGAGTCTCATCCCACTCAGATGCAATATCAATAAGCCTTTACATAACAAAGGTCCTCCATAATTTAATAAATGAATTAAAATATTCAATAGTTTCTCATAATTTCTCTTGAACTATAAACTAAACATATACGGATATTTTCTCTTCTTCCCAATTGAACCAATAGCCATTCTCTTCTACAACCATGCTTCTTCCCAATCCAACTAATCGCCATGATATGGTGTTAAATAAAAATTTTTAAGTGTGTGTTTGATTAGCATTTTTTTCATGAAAAATGTCATTTTCTGTCTAAATTCTTACTTTTGGGGGTGTTTGATTGACAATGTTTTTCATGGAGGAAAATGTTTTTCCAACTTTTTGGTCACGTGACCATATTTTCCTTAAAAACAAGGAAAATATGTTTTTTAGGAATATATAGTTTTTATTTTTCAATTAATTCACTATCTCACTATCTCACTCTCTCTCATCTATCCTCTTTCCCTTTTATCTATCCACCAATAAAAAATAGACCAGTATAATATTTTTTAGGTTGGAAACTAAATCAATCAAACACATTTAATTAATAATTTTCATAGAAATAATTTCTAGGCAAATTTATTTTTTTCCATACAAATTTCATGCTCGTATTTTCCTAAAATTTCTACTAACAAAATGTAAATTTTTTCATTTTTCAAGAATTTGAAACAATTTCTATCTTTACATAATGCAAACGAGTATTTCAACATAGTCCATACCCTTTGCAAGTGGAATCTATATTCTTAAATTAAGAATAGAATTTAAACAATATTATGTCTCTATGCTCGATAAAAATGTTAATTCTTGCTTATTTGATAAGATTGCGTTTAGATTCTAGATTAAAAGATAATAATTACCTAAATATATAGTTTTTAATTGAATGTAACCGATTTTCTTGTCATAATTATCACCAATAAAATGTGGAGAAATGTAAGAAATTCATTTTTCAAGAAATTGAAAAATCTCAATCTTTACATAATGAAACGAGTATTTTAGCAGTCCATGCTCATTGTGGGTAGAGTTTATATATTTAAGAATTAAATTTATAGAAAAATATATCTCCGTGAGTGCTTTGTTTATATTTAATCTTGCTTATCGTATCAGATCATTTACCATATTTAAATTCTAAAATGGAGTAAAAGATTATTACTAGTTAAGATTAGGTAATTTGTTTCTTTTGTTTGTTGAAGTTGTTAGATGAACCATGCTACAAGTATAATATTGGTTGACAACATTAGTTGACAATCACTCACATGGGAGGGGGGTCCACGATAAATAAAAAAATCGTGAGCCCCCCTTCATGTGAGATGATTGTCAACCAATGTTATCAAAGAATGTTGTACAAGTAGCAAAATTCAAGATTATTACTAGTTAAGATTAGGTAATTTGTTTCTTTTGTTTGTTGAAGTTGTTAGATTAAGATCCAAACTTCTGTTATGTGGGATTAGTGCATAATAATAAATAAGATTGGATTACATAACAAAATAAAGTTTTATTTCAATTTTTTTAATATTATCCAGTATTATTTGACCTTTTTTAATTATACTGGACGGATTATCTTTTCACAACTCCACAAAAAAAAAAAGAAAAAAAAAGTGGAGAAATGTTAGGAAGCTCTTTGTTCAAGAATTTTGAAAACATCTCTATCAATTACATAATGATGGCACACGCACACAGAGGTGAATGTGTGTTTTTCATATTCAACATTTTCAATTAAAACGAAAAAAAATAAAATGATAACTTTATGTTTGATTGATGATTCAATAATTTGTTAATTTTTAGTCAACCCAATTGCCAAATTAGTGGATGATTTCACTTATTTTTATTAAATTAGGAGAATACATCGAGTAGATTATCATTATGACTATTAACATATTTTAGAATATTTCGAATTAAAAAATCTCATATATTTTTATTGATTTGAGAATGTTACAACGTCTCACAAGTCCTGAGCACTTTTCGTCTATGCTAAGCTTGAATTTTAGCATAAATGTATGTTACGCTAAAGACGTAATAAAAAGAACATACTTACGACTACATGAAACATAAGGGATGTAGTAGTCAAACATAACCTAAGTGTAAAAAAGTCTAGAAATGATGGTATCTTCAGCTAGGTAGAAAGTTCTAGATACACCAAAGACTTCGAGCTAAACACAAGTTTCTAGAAGGCAGCTTATCTCGTTCTTGAAGGAGTTCTGTAGAGAATCCAATGATTAATACTTCTAAAACAATTTATGAGAATTTTTTATAGAAATATCTAGAATCAAATATGGACCATTGGATCAAATACATCCTAGCCTTCCATTTCAGAAAGCAAACACTAATAGGTGGTGAACTCATTGTAAAGTGTCAAGTCCCAAATTGTAGATAGCTTTGTATATAATAGAAATAACATTCTCCCAAACTCTTGTGCAACCGTATACTCTCTTTCTTTAGTCTTATTCTAGTTGTACCAAATTCTTAGCCTCTACGCTAAATCAAAGGTTGACTTAGCATGATAATGCGAGGATGACGAAATTGTCGTTGAAGATGGTTATCATTATAACTATTAACGTATTTTAGAATATTTTGATTTTCTATTCTCATATATGTTTATTGATTTGATAATGTTGTAAAGTTTGACATGCAGTTAGCACTTTTTCATCTATGCCAAGCTTGAATTTTTATCATAAACGGGATGCTATGCCAAAGAACGTACGTAAGACTACATGAAACATAAGAGACATAGCAATCAAACATGACCTAAGTGCGAAAAAGTCTAGAAATGATGGTACTTTCAGCTAGCCAGAAGGTTATAGATGCACAATACTTTCATGCTAAACACACGTTTCTAGAAGACAGATTGCACTAGTTTTTGAAGGAGTTCCTAGAGAATCCAATGATGAATATTTGTAAAAATATTTATGAGATACTTTTATAGAAATATCTAGAATTAAATATGGACTATTGATCAAATAAATCTCAGCCTTCCATTTCAGAAAGAAAACACCATACATATGTTATGAACTAGGGGTGTAAGCAGTTCGATTTTATCGATTTTTGACAGATTTTCAAATCAAATCGTTTACACAGGTTTGAGAAAAACTCAAATATAAACCAAACAATTTTGAACGGTTTAAAAAAAAACTCAAACCTAAACCTAACGATTTGGTTCGATTTTAAACCACCGGTTTAGCTGTATATTTTTTTTGGCTGTCGTCCGATTTTAAATCGTCGATTTCACCGTATATTTTTTGTCTGTATACTTTTATGCCATTAATTTAGGGTGATCATTTTTTTCCAGAATCAGTGGAATCGGACTGGAACTATTTAGAACCGGTCGATTCGGTTCCGGAACTTCTAAAAAATAATTTGATTTTGGGACAAATTATTGAGAACCAACCGGTTCCGGTCCAGTTCTCGGTTCTAGTATGAGAACCGGACGGTTCTGATACGATTTTTATTTTTTTAGTAAAATATATGATTCAATCTCCAATCAATTTTATAAAAAATAATAGGGTTCCTTTTTCATTTTAGACTCCAACACTTTCTTTCTTCTCTTTGATTATTTTCTTCTCTCTTTTTATAATTCTTTGATTAACTGATTCTCAAGCCAAATTATAATATTGGGTAAATCTATACCTTAATAAATTTATTTACAATATATAATTTCATTTCTAAGATCCGAAATTTTTATTTTGTTTTCACTTTGATTACATAGTTATTGATCTGATCTAAACTTTTCATCTAAATTTCTACAAATTATAATCGACGGAACCAGAAATTGCAATAATTTTTTAAAGGATGTCCAATTCAATGTAGGATTTTGATTGAAATTTGTTTAATCATTGGAGTACTATGCAGTTTATATAAACTGATGATTGTTTGATGATAGTAATTTATATGGAATACAACGTGAAATTGTTTGATGAATCGTTTCAGACTTTCAGTTTAAGAGCCTTTGGAATATATGAGTCTTATTTAAAAATAAATTAAAAAATCCAATACAAAAGCCTTACAAATTACAACTTAGAAAAAATTATTTTTTTAATTTTTTAATTTTTATATATTTTTTCGCCGATTCGGTTTGGTTTTAAATCGCAATAAAATTTCTCAAACCTAAACCAAACCATTTTTGGTTTGGTTCAAAATTATTTCTTTGACGGGTCCACGTGGCACCAAACCGGCGGTTTTCAAAATGCGATTTCGATTTGATTTTCCGATTTTGGCGATTTTTACTTACAACCCTATTGTGAACTCATTGTAAATTGTCAAGTATCAAGTCCCAAATTGTAGAGAGTTTTGTACATAATACAAATAATATTCTCCCATGAATTATGTAAAAAGCTCTTTATAATTTGAGACTTGATCACACTTTACAAAGAGTTCATCACCTATGTATAGTGTTTGCTTTCTAAAATGGAAGGTTAAGATTTATTTGATCCAATGGTACATATTTGATTCTAGATATTTCTATAAAAATATCTTATAAATATTTCTACAAATATTCATAATTAAATTCTCTAGATGAAACTTGTGTTTAGCAAGAAGTATCAGTGTATCTAAAACCTTCTAGCTAGCTGAAGATGCTAATGCTATTGTTTCCTGATTTTTCCACACTTAGGTCATGCTTGACTACTACGTCCCTTATGTTTCATGTAGTCTCATGTATGTTCTTTTTATTACGTTCTTCAACTTAGAGTGTGAAAAAGTCGGAATATAAATATACAATACGTAAAGATTATTGACCATGGATTCAAATAAATTGTGATGCATTTATAAGAAAAATGTATTGTCAATATAGCTAGCCCCTTGTAATTTAATTTATTAGAAGAAATTCCGACATTGGATTAACTATTAGGTTGTTGAAATAAAAGTAATATGTAGACTACTCGGGTGTAAAACACAATTAATCAACATTAGGTAGTGATTGATTCCATACAGATTGATAAATATTTCAATGAAATGGTCATATATGTCCACATGATACGTCTGTTCACTTAAATCACGTCTTGAATTTTGAATCACTCAAATCACAAAACTAACAAGTTAGAGAGAAATAAAGTTGGTGAGTTGTCAATCTTTATATTTCATTTTCTTCGTTCAAAAGTATTAAACATTCCAAAAAATTATTGTCCGCGTTATTATATAATAGATGTTATTACAGTATAACAAATTTTGTTCACTCAAATGTATTAAAAATCTCAAAATTACTTATGAACTTACTATAATAAGTTGTAAAAATGCATATTATAAATATTAGTATAGTTATTAATTAGTGACTTCTCATGGGCTTGGTTTAATATTGATGTGCATGCATATAATTATTAATATGGATAATAATTTTAATTATGTTTATCATATTATTATTATTATTATTATTATTATTATTATTATTATTATTATTATTATTATTATATCACCATTAGTAGTATTACAACATTTATTTTTACTTTTATAATAATAATTAGTATTGTCAAATATTTTCTACGACAATGTATCAGCTATAATTATTTTAAATTAAAATAATGAAGTCAATTAAATCTATAAATTACAAAATAAAAGCATACTCCGGAGTAAAGTAATATTCAAATCAATCTAAATGATCATTTGTTTATTAAACTTGTCATAATTCAGATTCTCATTTCTCTGTGTTCATATAATAAGAAAAAATATCAAATAAATTTATATTATCTTTAATGTGAACTATGAAATGGAAGATGCGTTTCTATTGGATACTAATAAACCTATGTATCAAATAAAATTACTTTAATTAATTAGGGTTAATGTTGGTTTTTAGTAATGGATAAATAAAAAAAAGTTAAAAACGGAATTGTACAAATTCTTCTATTATTACTTTTTTAAATATATCAAAAGTCTTAAAACAATTATTGATTCTTTGACAATCAGAAGTTGACCTCTAAAATCAATATAAATGTGGCCTACGGCTTGTTTGGTATTGTTGTGCTTTTTTTTAAAAAAAAAAATCAGCTTTTGTTGTGATGAAGAAAAAAATCAACCGTGGAAAGAATCGCTTAAATGTTTGGCAAACTTTGATTGTAATGGTGAAATTTGGGTGAAAAAAAAATGAATTGTAGGGAATTGAATTGCCTAAAATTTGTTTTAGAGAGAATTGTAATTAATGGTGTTTGATTGGTATAATTTTCCACCTAATCTGTTTGACTTTGTTTTTCACGCAAATTGTTACTTTTTGAGATAAATTTTAATACAATATGTATTAAAATTTGTTTGGATTGTCAAAAAGAAAACAAAAATTTTGAAATTTTTTTGTGTTCGTTTGGTATTATTTTTCATGCAAATTGTCAATTAAATGGATAAATTTTTTTACCATTAGATTTAAAATATGTTTCCATTGCCAAAAAATCAAAAAAAAAAAAAAAAAAAAAAAAAAAAAAACGATGAAAAATACTTTCCCACCAAAACCATGAAAAAATAAAATGTAGAAAATGTGCTTTAAATGGTTGTACCTAAAAAATGAGTAAAAATGAATTCCATGAAAAAGTTATGCAATCAAACACCAAAATTAAGTATAAAAAAGAAAAATATTTTCATTTTCCACCTTTTTCCACCCTAATCAAAAGGATCCTAACGGTAATTGTCGCGTAACATTTATTATAATGATATCTTTTTGTATTGTTATACTCATTGCTGATATTCTAATACTATTTTTACTATTACAGCAATATGAAATACTATCAAATATCATTTATAACAATAATATCAAGTATTTCTCCTAGACAACATATTTATTAAACTTACTTTCGAATGGAAAAATATAGTTATTTTTTTTAATAAATCCAAAGATTTATAAAATTACAAAATAAAATCATAGTTCTCCTAAGGTAAGTTGATAACCACTGTGTTTAAAGGGAGAGTCCTTCAGAGGGATAACCAGTAAATGATTGGTTTTTTTGTCAAAAGAATTGCTAGTTTCTCTCTCAATGTGTTCTCTGTCGCCACGGGATTCGCACTGCGGACCCTAATCTACTGCTTGTAGTTAATAAAATCAAACATTTTGCGAACAAATAGCGAGCAAATCTGAGTCAAATTTTGGTGGGAATTTTCAATGAAAATATTTCTTGGGAGATGAGGAAGAACAATGTTTAATACAAACTAGTGATGGGGGATGAAATTGAAAAAAATCAGAAGAGTCCCATTTTTGAGTTTGGAAATTCAAGCAATGATATAGAAATTTAGTTAGAAATATATTTTTATTTTTCACAAAAAAAAAAAAAAAGGAAAACTTTATTATGTATCGTCAATTTCATATTATTGAATCATGTTTACTTCTTAAAATTCATAAATTCAAGTTTTTATTAAAATATGTATATTTTGTTGTATTTATAGATTGATGATGAATTGTCAAGATACTTGTTTGATAGATAGTGCAACTACACATACAATTCTTCAAGACAAAAAATATTTTTTTGACTTAACATTAGCAAAAAATAATGTTAATACAATATCTGGTGCATCGAATATCGTTGAAAGCTCCGGAAGAGCTTGTATTATTTTACCAAATAATACTAAATTATATATTGACGATACACTTTACTCTAGCAAATTCAGAAGAAATTTGCTTAGTTTTAAAGATATCCGCTGCAATGGATATCACATTGAGACGATGCAAGAAAATAGTGTTGAATATTTTTGCATAACTTCCTTTGTATCTGGCAAGAAGCAGATAAAAGAAAATTTTCATGCACTCCCATCTGGCATGTACTATATATTTATAAAAATGGTTGAATCAAATAATGTCACGAACCAGAAGTTCGTTGACCCAAAAAGTTTTATACTTTGGCATGATAGATTTGGACATCCAGGAGCTATAATGATGCGTCGAATAATAAACAACTCACATGGACATCCTTTAAAGAACCAGAAGATTCTTTTACCTAATGATTATCCATGTGTAGTTTGTTCACAAGGCAAGTTAGTCATTAGACCTTCAGCTACAAAGGTCAATGTTGAATCTCCAACTTTCTTGGAAAGAATTCATGAAGATATATGTGGGCCAATACACCCACCATGTGGACCATTTCGTTATTTTATGGTATTAATTGATTCTTCTACTAGATGGTCACATGTTTGCCTACTTTCCACTAGGAATGTAGCATTTGCTAGACTGCTTGCTCAAATAATAAAATTACAAGCACAATTCCCCGATTACTCAATCAAGACTATTCGTCTTGACAATGCTGGTGAATTTAGATCACAAGCATTCGACGATTATTGTATGTCAATTGGGATAACTATTGAACATTCGGTTGCGCATGTCCAAACATAAAATGGTTTAGCAGAGTCGTTTATTAAACGTCTACAATTTATAGCTAGACCATTACTTATGAAAACAAAGTTACCAACTTCTGTTTGGGGACATGCCATATTACATGCTGCATCATTGGTTCGTATTAGACCAACTGCCTATTATCAATATTCACCCTTGAAACTTGCATTTGGTCATGAACCTGATATTTCTCACCTAAGGATTTTTGGTTGTGCTGTCCAAGTCCCCATTTCACCCCCACAACGTACTAAAATGGGTCCCCAACGAAGACTTGAGATTTATGTGGGTTTTGATTCACCATCCATTATTAGGTATCTGAAACCTTTGACAGATGATTTATTTACTGCACGTTTTGCAGACTGTTATTTTGATGAAATGACTTTCCCAACTTTGGGAGGGGAAAAACTACATTCTGAAAAACAAGGTAAAATTTTTTGGAATGAAATAACTCTCTCACTTTGATCCCCGCAGTAATCAATGTGAGCAAGAGATTGAAAAAATCATTCATTTGCAAAGAGTTGCAAATCAGTTACCCGATATATTTGTTGACACGAAAAAGTGACAAAATCATATATATCAGCAGAAAATATTCCAGCAAAAATTGATGTCGCTGCAGGACAATCTGCTGTAGCAAACGAATCTAACATACGTCAGAAGCGTGGTCGACCAGTTGGTTCAAAAGACTCTGTACCTCGAAAAAGAAAAGTACAAGAGAAAAACCAACCAAAAACTTCAGAAGAAGTAACATTAGAAAAGATTGATTAATCAAATATTGAAAATATGGTTCCTGAAGAACCACAAGTGTCCGAAAATAATGAGATTTCAATAAATTATATATTATCTCATAAATTATGGAAACAGAATAATGTTGTTATAGACAATATTTTCGCCTTTAATGTGGCTCTTGATATTATGCAAAATGGGGATCCTGAACCACAGTCAGTTAAAGATTGTCAAAATAGAAATGATTGGCCAAAATGGAAAGAAGCCATACAGGCAGAATTGAATTCCTTAGAGAAACGAAAAGTGTTTGGACCTGTAGTTCAAACACCTGAAAATGTAATCCCTGTAGGATACAAATGGGTTTTTGTATGAAAGAGAAATGAAAATAATGAAATTACAAGATACAAAGCCCGACTAGTAGCTCAAGGTTTCTCACAAAGACCAGGTATTGATTATGATGAAACATATTCTCCCGTAATGGACACCATCACTTTTAGATTTTTGATTAGTTTGATTGTGTCACTAAAACTTGATATGCGCCTTATGGATGTAGTAACTGCATACTTATATGGTTCACTTGATAGTGACATATATATGAAAGTCCCCGAAGGACTTAAAGTACCAGAAGCAAACGATACATGTCCGAGAATCATGTTCTCAATTAAATTGTAAAGATCATTATATGGACTGAAACAATCCGGACGCATATGGTATAATCGTCTTAGCGAATATTTGTTGAAGGAGGGTTATAAAAATGACGATGTCTGCCCATGTGTTTTCATAAATAAAACAAATATTGGATTTGCAATTGTCGCAGTTTATGTTGATGATCTAAACTTAATTGGAATTCCTGAAGAGCTCAACAAAACTGCTAATTATTTGAAAAATGAATTTGAGATGAAGGATTTAGAAAAAATCAAATTTTGTCTCAGGTTGCAAATCGAACACTTCCCAGAAGGATTGTTTGTTCATCAATCTACATATACAGAAAATGTTTTAAAACGATTTTATATGGATAATGCACATCCATTGACATCACCTATGATTGTTCGATCACTTGATGTGAAAAAAGATCCATTTCGTCCACTTGAAGATGGAGAAAAGGTTCTTGGTCCTGAAGTACCATATCTTAGTGCAATTGGAGCATTAATATATCTTGCAAATTGCACTCGACCCGACATAGCTTTTTCTGTAAATTTCCTTGCAAGATATAGCTCTACACCAAGTCAAAGACATTGGAATGGTGTTAAACACATTTTTCGTTACCTAAATGGTACGATTGATTTGAGATTATTTTACTCCCAAAAGTCGGGATCTACTTTAGTGGGATATGCAGATGCAGTTATCTATCTGACCTACATAAAGTTAAATCACAAACAGGATATGTGTTTACACGGGAAGGAACAACTATATCATGGAGATCTGTGAAGCAATACTTGACAGTAACATCCTCAAATCATTCTGAAATTATTGCAATCCATGAAGTATGGCGAGAATGTGTATGGTTGAGGAACATGACCCATCATATCCAAGCATCATGCGGGTTAACTTCAACAAAATATAGCCCAACAATTTTGTATGAAGACAATGCAGCTTGTTACAACTCAAAGGAGGCTATATCAAAGGCGACATGACGAAACATATTTCTCCAAAATTCTTTCATACACATGAGTTTCAGAAGAATGGCGACATCGATGTTCAACAAATTCGCTCAAGTGACAATTTGGCCGATTTATTCACAAAAGCGCTGTCAACATCTACATTCAAGAAGTTAGTTCATGGGATTGGAATGCGTCGACTCAAAGATTTTTAGTGCTCAACATTAGGGGGAGTAGCTGTACTCTTTTTCCTTCGCATAGGTTTTATCCCACTGGGTTTTCCTAGCAATGTTTTAATGAGGCAGCATTTATTTTTAATACTCCAAAATAACTGTACTCTTTTTCATTCGTTTGATTTTTTTGTCCTATTAGGTTTTTATCAAACAAGGTTTTAACGAGGCAGATATTTTGTAATGTGTCATTCAAGGGGGAGTGTTGTAAAAGGAAAGTTTATTAGGGTTTGTGGTGAATGACAATTATACCCCTGTAGCCCTAGAAATTATTACCACTGTATCCCTGATTCTTACCTATAAATATAGGGCTCTGGTCATTAATAAAATACACACAAGTCTATTGACTTAATTCTCTTCTTCTTCTCTATTTTATAACATATATATATATTAATTGTAATGTGACAGTGGAGATCTATATACGAAGGTGACGGGTAGCAAAGATATATTATGCCAAGCAAAAAATTGTTTGGGAGATTCTGCAAAGACCGTTGAAGCATAAGATTGAAATGCTATGGTCTGACATTAGAGCAATTTGAGCCATTATGCCTGAAAATGAAGTAGCAACTTTGGAAATCGAGGTTAAATATTTTTGCCTATATTTTGACCTTTGTCATTAAACGAAATGTTCAATTATTGTCCATCGTTAGTTTGACACTTAGCTTAAATTGAGAAATTTTGTGCAGTTGAGTCAACCGCCTTTGTTCTATTGTGAATCCGAACCCCAACCGCGGAAACATTCTGTTTGGGTACCTTCAGTTGATTTTACAGGAGGTCAAGCTTCTATATGGAGGTATTCATCATTTCATCTTCATTTGTTCTTCTTGTCAAAGTGTGCACTTATTTGTTATTATGTAGACAAATTTACACTTCTTTGTTTTTTTGTGTCCCTTATTGGTCATTAAATTTTTTATATCCTCTCCTCTTGAATATTTTTTTTTAAAGAAAGCTCTTGTTTTTTTTTTTTTTTTTTTTTTGAAAATGAATATGACTTACGAGAGTACTTTCTAGTTCACTATCACAATTAATATTGTAGATTGTACAAGTAGTAGTGAAGTCGACTCACATGTTTAATGAGGTGAGCTTGATTCATAGTATTAATTCACTTGAATTCAACATTTAATGATATTTGTCACTCTTTGATCAGGAGACACTATCTTCAGTTTGCTCCTAAAACCCTTGATAAACCCTACGAAATGCTTTTACGTAATGACGAACGACTATTTGCATTGAGCCATGAACCATTCCCGAGCCAAGAATCCATTTTCTTCGACTCTTCCAATATTCCTCTATCGGAATTTCTTCCTCAAATATCTCCCATACCAGTAACCATGGCACCTCAAGTGATTCCTTCACATTCAACATCAGGTATGAAATTAATTATATATATATATATATATATATATATATATATATATATATATATATATATATATATATAAGTTGAAATTTCAATTATGAATATTGAATATCTACTATTTTGAATAGTTGTGGATTTTCCTACTGCAAGGACAAACTATCAATTTGAAAATCATAACAAGACAGTTTGGGGACAAGTTGCATCACCTATTAATTCAGTTTCGCAATCTTCCAATCTAGTTTTCGCTTATCCTTCCTCAGATTATGTAGGAGATGCCGTGATATCCAACCCAAACACACAATTTTTAAGAAATATTGAGAATCACTTGTTAGATTGTTCACAAGTTGAGCCAATGTATTCGTTGCTCGATCCACTGGATGCCCATTCTAACAATGGACTTACTCCATTAGATGCAAACCCTAATAATCAAGTGATGGAGAATGGAACTGAAAATTCCATATCAGATGATTTCTTTCCACAATCTTCAAATTGGATAGCTCGAGATTCTAACGAAAACCTTGTGGTGCAACCAGAAGTAAATCCTAATAATCAAGTGATGCAGAATGGCACTGAAAGTTCCATAGCAGATGGTTTCCTTCCACAACTTATGAATTAGATAGCTCGAGATTCTACCGAAAACCTTGTGGTGCAATTGGAAGTAAACTCCAGTAATCAATTGATGCAGAATGGCACTGAAAATTCCATATCAGATGGTTTCTTTCCACAATCTTCAAATTGGATAGCTCAAGATTCTAACGAAAATGTTGTGGTGCAACCAGAAGTAAACCCTAATAATCAAGTGATGCAGAATGGCACTGAAAGTTCCATAGCAGATGGTTTCCTTCCACAACTTATGAATTAGATAGCTCGAGATTCTACCGAAAACCTTGTGGTGCAATTGGAAGTAAACTCCAGTAATCAATTGATGCAGAATGGCACTGAAAATTCCATATCAGATGGTTTCTTTCCACAATCTTCAAATTGGATAGCTCAAGATTCTAACGAAAATGTTGTGGTGCAACCAGAAGTAAACCCTAATAATCAAGTGATGCAGAATGGCACTGAAAGTTCCATATCAGATGGTTTCCTTCCACAACTTATGAATTGGATAGCTCGAGATTCTACCGAAAACCTTGTGGTGCAACTGGAAGTAAACTCTAGTAATCAATTGATGCAGAATGGCACTGAAAATTCCATATCAGATGGTTTCTTTACACAATCTTCAAATTGGATAGCTGGAGATTCTAACGAAAACGTTGTGGTACAACCAGAAGTAAACCCTAATAATCAAGTGATGCAAAATGGCACTGAAAGTTCCATATCAGATGGTTTCCTTCCACAACTTATGAATTGGGTAGCTCGAGATTCTATCGAAAACCTTGTGGTGCAACTGGAAGTAAACTCCAGTAATCAATTGATGCAGAATGGCACTGAAAATTCCATATCAGATGGTTTCTTTCCACAATCTTGAAATTGGATAGCTCGAGATTCTAACGAAAACGTTGTGGTGCAACCAGAAGTAAACCCTAATAATCAAGTGATGCAGAATGGCACTGAAAGTTCCATATCAGATGGTTTCCTTCCACAACTTATGAATTGGATAGCTCGAGATTCTACCGAAAACCTTGTGGTGCAATTGGAAGTAAACTCGAGTAATCAATTGATGCAGAATGGCACTGAAAATTCCATATCAGATGGTTTCTTTCCACAATCTTCAAATTGGATAGCTGGAGATTCTAACGAAAACGTTGTGGTACAACCAGAAGTAAACCCTAATAATCAAGTGATGCAAAATGGCACTAAAAGTTCCATATCAGATGGTTTCCTTCCACAACTTATGAATTGGATAGCTCGAGATTCTACCGAAAACCTTGTGGTGCAACTGGAAGTAAACTCCAGTAATCAATTGATACAGAATGGCACTGAAAATTCCATATCAGATGGTTTCTTTCCACAATCTTGAAATTGGATAGCTCGAGATTCTAACGAAAACGTTGTGGTGCAACCAGAAGTAAACCCTAATAATCAAGTGATGCAGAATGGCACTGAAAGCTCCATATCAGATGGTTTCCTCCAACAACTTATGAGTTGGATAGCTCGAGATTCTACCGAAAACCTTGTGGTGCAACTGGAAGTAAACTCTAGTAATCAATTGATGCAGAATGGCAATGAAAATTCCATATCAGATGGTTTCTTTCCACAATGTATAAATTGGATAGCTCGAGATTCCAATTTCTAACGAAAACCCTTTGGTGCAACCGGAAGTAAACATATGGTGGAATCCATTTGAATTGGCAGGTTCGAAGATTTGTTCTTCTTGGAATTCTAATCCAAATATCTAGGAGATGCACTTAATTAATATCTACTATTAGGAAGCTAGGAAATGTTTCTTTTCGGGGTTCTTTTTCCCTTTGTGGCAAATCCTCAATTTGGGAAAGAATTTCTGTTTCCTCTGATGTTCATTATTGTAAATTTCTTGAAGTTATATGTCCTAATTTTGTTGTTAGAATAGAAAGATTTTCTAATATTTTTGATAATTTGATTGTTAGAATCGAAACATTTAAAAAGTATTCACATAACCATCTAAAAGTTTGAGCTGATGTATTTTAAAAATAAAATACATTTGTGCTGGTGATTTCGAACAATACTACAATGCGCAACAATGCAGCGAAAAAAATGAGAGGAAAGAGGAAAAAACGCGAAATAAATAGGTTGGGCAAACATGTAAACGACTATTGGAAAAGGAGAATCAATTAACTATATGTTTAGTAAATTGATGGGTTTGAGTCCCAAATTTGTGAATTAAAGAAGAATTTTACAGATACCCTACTAAAAAAAATTAAAAATTAAAAATTCTGAGGGTCCAAAAATTTGAAAAATATTGTGATACTTTTCATTAAAGTTAACAAAAGGTAACCTATTATATATGTAACTGTTCGTGTAAATTCAACATTTCAAGCTTAGCCACAAAAAGATAATAATAGTTTTACTTGTCTGTAAATCAACATTTTACATACAGAGGTGATAGAATGTGTAAATTTTCATTAAAACTAATCATTTTCACATAGGAAACATTTTATGTCACTTTTGAATAGAATCAACGTTTCACGAAAGGTAACATAATGTGTTACTTATAGTTAACATCCGCGTAGTCAAAGTAATATTCAAAGCCCATCATCTACCACCGCATTCACCATCGATAATCATTCACATATGAAAATCAATCAACACTTTTGAGTGCTTTTCAAATTTTATCCTTCATACATAATTTCTCTCTACAATTATTCTCCTTAGAGTGCTAATTCTCACACCGAAGAGGAAATGAGGGATTTAGCCAGCTCTTCTTTGGAAGTATTCAGATAACTTGACAACTGAAGAGAAAATCTAGCTGCCCGCCAGCTACAAGGGCGCTTACCAGCTAAGGACAAATCCTGCCGTTAGGATTGATTAAAGGACTAATTAAATGGGTAATTGGGGCTTTTAGAGACATTTAAGGATTTTGCTGAAATAATCGAAAATGCTTGACCAAAGGGGTGAGATCCTCTCACATTGCCATGCCGACCTCCCCTGTTTGTGTGTGTTCGATCAGGGCCTATGTCAAGACCTTGGTTACTAAAGCACGACCCTTATTAAAAAGTTTAGAGTATTCGATATAAACTTTTTAATACTATTGTATTGATATATATAATATAGGCTTTCAAAGAGTTTTTATAAATCTCGATGTATTCAATTAAAACTTTTTGAAAGCTTCTATAAGTCAAGAGGCATTCAAAATATTAATAACTTTTAATTTTTTTTTTTATTAAAGTATCAGGATACTAATTTTATATATAAAGTGCAAAAATAAATCTCAAAATTTTGATCTTATTCACCCCAAGACTTTGGATAGCCTTTCACAAAAGAATTTATTTTGACACTAATTTTTTTCTTTTAACTTTCATTTTTTTTTTTATCTTTCCTCTTCCTTTCTAAGAACCCTGGAGACATGATTTAAAAATTATTATTTCTCTTCTACCACCGATTATATTTGTTCTCTTTTTCCTTTTCTTCTTTTTTATTGTTTCTCTCCATTTTCTACGAAAAAGATTAAATGGTAAATAAAAAAAATCTATAACATTTTTTTCTTTTTTTAATCCAATTTTTTATGTAAAACATTAATTTTATTATTTTATATAAAAAGACTAATTTGTAATTTAATTTTAAATATATTGATAGGTTATTTATTTTATAATGTCTAATATATTATGATACTTAACATTAGGCTCCTATTTTATTTTGTTAAAAATCATATTTTTAGTAGATTAAAAAAAAGTTGAGAAATTGTGGTTGAAGATTTGATAAATGTTGTGGATTTCATGAAATGTGTGATTGAAAATGAGTTTGAAAAAATGAATTTAAAAAAATAAGGAGCAAATAGGAGTTAGATTTTTTTTTTATTTCTTTTATAAAAAACATACTAAAATAATATATATATTAGATATTTTTTTATTTCTTTTATCAAAAGTCATATGAAATCTACAAAACTATACAAGAATTTTAAAATAAGAGTATATAGATATCTACAAAAAACTTTTATTAAATTCATACAAAATTATATAGATACACACTGATTGACAATGAGGGAAGAACTTGAATAGAGCATGTTTGAGAACTCTTGTTCGATTGAATCTGAAAAAGCTTTGGATCTACCAATTAGGGGAGTCCCACCCCCACTTGGATGCAATGTGGTGCTCCAGCAATCATTTGCAAGCTCACCACTTCTCATGTTCTTCATTCAGATAATTATTGCCTTGACAAGGGAAGAATCTCCCGTGTCAATGATTTCAACAGTATTATGTCTTTTTCTAAGTTGGAAAAGTGTGAGGTTATATTCATTGAATGAATAAAAATATTCACCACAAAATATCAAAATAGCTTCTCAAAAATTCTATCATAAACTTTATGGTCAACATAAACGTATGTTTTCCATTTACACGTGCATATTGTTGCGGAAATCTTCGAAATATATTGATTCGGGCTCAGAAAAATCAATTAAACGAACACCACGACCTCGGCTCGACCCAAACCAAACCAAACGTCACCCCACACGATGACATCTAATGTGTTTAACTGCAATAATAAAAGGTAAAAAATACAACACTGAGCGGACCAAAGTTTTCACCCTCACACGGTTGCCCTCTTTTATCTACAAAGGATCAATGGTGGTGATGACTACAATATCACAAAGAAGGAAGAAAAACAAAGGAAGCAATGGTTGAATCTCTCAAACCCCCCAAGTCAGCTCCCACAGGTTTTTCTTCTATTGCAAGTCTACCCACCCAATACTCACGGCTGTAGGATGATATATATAGCATCATTTTAGGGCCAAAGATACTTTCACTCAAGTCGCCCAACAAACCAAAGAATGGATCACTAACTAAATAGGCAAATGCCACAACTAAAACCTAAACACAACTTGGACTAACCTAAAGTGTATTTGTTGTTTTTGAGTCAAGTCAAGTTTATGGTGTCGATAATTATCCGTCAACTGTTTTAAATCATCGACAGGATTTATTGGGTATTAAAACCCAATACATATATCTATAAATAAAATGTATTGCACAATAATTCTATATCACACAAATATGAATGTATGATTGCGTAATATCGTTAATCCTCATCGATTTTAACTTATATAGAATCTCGTTCGTAAGAATATTGTGATTTTTAGTAAAACAAGCTATATAAGAAGAGGGACATATCAAAACTTACTAGGCATGTGATCTTTTCTAAATAACTAGTTGTTTCAAATTTCTCAATAGGAGTCAAAAAAATATTTATATAGTCGATTTCAAATTTATTGAAATAATGATTAGTTCGCAATGGTGAAAATTCGAATCAATTTAAACAGTAACGCTTATATATTTTTCAAAATATATAAACTTGACTATAACGAGTCCTAATGAAGCCCAATTTTTCTATGCACTTTGTCCTTGGATACGCCCTCAGTTTCCCACGATCAATAATTTTACTTTCGGCTTGAAGTGGACCTGTTTTCGATTAAGTGGGTTGGTATCATCAGTCAATTCAAGATAATACCTTTTCAGGCAAGAAAGAAAGTTTCAAACATTCATTTTGAGGTTACATTTTGGTATAATTTATATAAACTATTTGAGATAGTAAATCAAATTTTAACTTATTTTTAAAATATATTAAAATAATAAAATTTGATTTTTTTAATGATGGTTTAAGTGTTATAATTCATGACTTAACCATAGTTATTCTGTTAATCTCAACCATTAAATTTTATAACAATTGATTATGTTTACCCGGTCGAATTTTTATAACATATTCAATTTACCTTTCTCGAGTTCAAATTCATTCTATTTAACTAAGTCAATTCCATATTTTAATGTGAATCAGGATACACGTTAGTTAAACACATTAAATCTCTGAAAATTCATGTAACGACCGTATTAACTAGAAAATGTATATCTACAATTTTATACTAGTTCCCGACTTTTACTACGTGGTCTAAACAAATAATTCGCATTTCTACGTAATTATCGCTCACGAAATTAATAAATTAGTGGCCAATTAGTCAAGCATTAAGACTAGAAGTAAAAATAATTCACAAAATTAATTTGAAATTTAAAAACTTTTTAATTACCCATCATAGTAGAAGAAAAATATGAGAATGAATTAAAGTACATCACTAAATTTTAAGGAAAAACTAAAAAAAAGATGAATATCTTATACCAAGATTTCGCATTTTTCTTGTAAAATCTTGAAATCCTAGCTTTTTGATTGATTTATTGTTTTTTCCTTCCTTTTGGCTTAAAATAATATATGTACAATGAATCTCCAATGCTTGGCTTGAATATACGTGTCTATTGAAATTCTACAAGCCTCCCTCTTAATTATTGGATTATGGCATGTAGAATGAGATTTCAACAAAATCCTTTTTCAAATTGAATTCTATCAAAGAGTTTGAGAAGGAAAAAGAAACAAATCCCCTTTTTCAATTGAATTCATTGTAGTATGTGATTTTAGTCATTCATCTTCTAATATTTGCAATTAACTCTTATTCATTCTAAAATCATCATAAGTGACCTAAGGAAAGTTCGGAAAGTTTACAATTTAATCCCCAAACTTTTCAATTGTCGAATTTAACTCTCAAAACTTATGAGTTTTGTTTTTTTACCTAATGCTCCATTAATACTTTCAATTGATCTCTTGCAATTCGGTTGATATTCAGTTACTTCAAATCAACTCCAATTAAACTTTAAGTAGTCTCTTTTCACATAAATTATATTTAAGTTGGGATTTTCTTAAATTAACATAATTTACACAAACTAAGAAGATATTTGCTTAGTTTACACATAAATAAATAAAAAAATAATCGCATAAAATGCAATTATCCATTTTTCACATCTAGTTCCAAATAATAACAAAAAGAATTAAACAATATTTTTTTTCTTAAGTACTCCATTAGGTTTAAATAATTTTTTCTTTTTTCTTACGATATGATCTCCTTTCATACATTTCATCAAAGTTTAAGATTGAGATACATGCCACAAAATTATCGGCATATGGTTCAAATCTTTTTGGTGGTGTTGTTTCACAACACGATATGGTATCGGGCTATAATTAGAAAAGAATAACATTAAAATTATATAAAAAAAATTTAAGCCTCAATTTAAGAAAAAATTATAAATAATTTAATAAATAAATAAATATAGATAAGTGGTGGATGAGTGAATAATATTTGTAGATTAATTTTCATCGTCGCTCATATGATTAAGGAGTCCCCACTAAGATTTCATGCATGTTTCTTCTCAAATTGGATACTTACAAGGATAGTATGATTACCTCAATGATGTCCAAGAGAGAAAAAGGTAGGAGTGAAATGAATAGAAAATAGTATCTATAGGAGATCATATCAAGTGACTAGATTTCCTATTAGGATTTGTGATTGACTCAACTTTCATGGATAAAACTTTGGCCAATTTCCATTTTGATAATCATACTAAGCAAATAAAGTTACAAGGTATCTTGGACCCTACAAAGATTACAAGCTTAGTTTCATATTAGATTCTATATTAGGTGTCATTAATTATAAGTTAGTAAAAAAAGTTTAACTAGAGATAATCCATCACCTAAACGATGAATGCGACAAACAAGTCGTGAGTTCAGAATAACTAGGATAACGTGTGTACATTGATATTAATTCTTTCCTTCATACCTTCTAAATTCGAACTTCGGATTTCGACAAGCCAACAACCATTTACAGAAACATACACTTGAAGGGATATCGGAGAATTTTCAATAATGGCGCTCTGTGTAAAGCCCTATGTTTTGGGTTAATAAAATTTAACAAGTTTACCAATTACTTGTAAGGTAGATTGATAATAATCATATAGAAATTGAGAACATCCCTATCATTACACAATATTGTGTCATCATAAAAGTATTGATTAGGCACACGCACACAATGTGTATGTGTATTTTTAAATTGTAAGCATGATTTTCAATTAATAGTCAAAAAGTGATCCGCATGGAAAGTGCACAAAGCTTGAGGGCCAGCATATATGAAATATTCACGTGCTACAAATTAATATTTTACCCTACCCCCACCCCGTCTTCATAACCACTACGCCCCGACATCTTCTTTTCTTCACTTATATAATTCCTTATAAATTAGTGTCCTTAATTAAGAGTTTAATAAAATTCAATGAAATCTTTTAAAATTTGGGTATTCCAGAAACTAGTGCACTTATAAATATTTCTTTAATAGAGGGATTTTAAAAGATTTGTATGAATTTCAAGATTAAAAATACATACGATCAAATCTTTTGAAATTTCACCATATTTGATGAAATTCTTATGGAATTTGTGGAAATATATTCAAATCCACGAATTTTTTTAAAGATTTATAATTTTTAAAAATTCATCAAAATCTTAGTTGAAGACGGGGTAAAAGACAAGTATACAGCAGCCGGCAGCAGAACTCATTTACCACGTAACCATGTTTATTCTTGAATATTATTATTTTATTTTAATTAGGCCAATACTTCATTTACAATTTCGAATATTTTATTTAAAATAAATAATCTTAAAATTAAGTTAAACAAATTGCTTAAATGTTGCTTACATGGAGTTTAGTCAAGTCAATCAGTGACCAATACCGAATAAAAAGTAATTAAGCAAGAGCAATGAGATTAGTTTTAAAAAAATCATTAATAAATTGTGTTCGTGTTTGGATCAGAAGATCAAATGTCAATTGTAAGTAATTTTAGAACTTATTTATAATATCAAATCTATTTTGATGGTGGAATTAATATTATAAAGGGATTAACACTGCAATTAATATTTAGATGAGATGATTAAAATTCGATTCTTCCATTGGTAATCAGAGACGACATGGAGAAATCAGTGTTTAACTGACGTTTGGGTGGGTCAAAAAAATCCAAAAGAAATATGGATTCATCAAATTTTTTAAATCTATTCTCTAATTTAATTTAAAATGGTGACAAAAGATATCAGACTAAACAATTAATTAGAATGCTGAAATTAAATCAAATAAAAAAAATTATCAATGCAAAAAGAAATAAATTACATATATAAAATGCTAGTAACATTAAAATGAATTGAAATTCTTTAAAAAAAAAAAAAAAAAAGGAAATCTAGGCGCACCGCCGAAAAAAATAATTATAATAAAATATTTTTGAAGTGTTTAAGAATTAAAGGAAAACAAATTGCGTCGGTTTTTTAAAGTCAAAGGGAGTCCTTTGATGCGACCGCCATTATATGATTGGTGTTTTGTCAAAAAGAAAAAAACTACTTATTTTTCTCTCTGCTTTTTTCTTTCTCACCCCGCTTCTGACGGACCCTTATATATAGATACAGTTTTTCAATGTATACAATCATTTGCATATCTCTTCTTTTTCAATGAAAATTCCTCTTTATTGAGGACAAAGAACAGTGTGTAACACAATCTGGTGATGGAGGATGAAGGTTTTTCTACGTCTGAAGAGTTTGAGAAGAATCCCTTTTTTGATCCTGAAAATCAGAGTTATGAAAGTGATGGTTCTGAGCAATCTGGCTCCAAGTGGTTGCCCGAATTCGATATGCAGGTTCTTTTTAAGTGTTTTTTGTACCTTTTGAAGTCTTGCTCTAGTATAGATCTATGTACCTAACTATAGGTACAACCTGCATGGCTGCTTATTCGATTTTGCATGTTGTTTTGAAACTCGATAGGTTTTCAGGACTGATATTCTACCCATAATGGGCAGGAGATATCTTGCACACAGCACATCTTGCCATCTCATCGATATTTTAAACCCCACCGACAACATCTCATCCTTCGTCGGTGGGCAAGATATCTCCTGCCCACTATGAGTAGGAGATCAATCCTGTATAAGTTTTTGCGTGTGGCGGGCTGGATCTTTTTCTGATTTTGATCTTTGACAGATCAGTTTTGAATTTTTGTGAAAAACTATGATTGCATGTAATTTTTTTATTTTAATGAAGATCTTCATTTCGATGTGTCAAAAAGAAAATGTGTTTAGGTTTAAATCTGTAATTTCATGAATTCTCTTTTTTTTTTTTTCAGCAATTATAGAGCATTTGAGTTATGCAAATCATGCATGAGTATTATTAATAATGCTTATGTGTGTGTATATATATTTTTTTATCTGTTAAAATAATTCTTTTGTTAATGGATTTAGGAGCAAGGAATTATGGATTCTTCTGAAAATTCAAGCCCTTTAGGCTTGACATTGCGAAAAACACCATCTTTTGTTGATCTGGTGCACAAGACACTCACGAAAGGAAAGCAAGAAATTCGTCCAACTGAGATGAATCTTGGGTTAAAAAGCAATAGTTGTCAAATGAAAAAGAATGACAATGAGAAAGTAAAGGCTTCAAATTTCCCTGCGAAATTGCTTCGAATTGGAACATGGCAGGTGTTTCCTTTTTTCTTCAATTACTTTTCGATAGATTCTCTGGTTATGAAATTCTTAGATGATGCTTTATGAATAGATATATCTTTTGAAAAAAAATATATATATTAATAGTACGAAGTTGATATGTGATAGAGGATGACTACATATGAAGGGGACCTGGTAGCAAAGATATACTATGCGAAACGCAAAATTGTATGGGAGATTCTACAAAGACCGTTGAAGTGTAAGATTGAAACACTGTGGTCTGATATTATTGGGATTCGAGCAATTATGCCTCATAACGGAGAAGGAACTTTGGAAATTGAGGTTAAATCTTTTTGCCTTATGTCATTAGTTAATGAATATAATGCAATGTCCAATTATTGTCCATTATTAAGTTTTGTTCAAATTAGGGTAGGGAAGAGTTTGAAAAAGAATAATGGCAACTCAACTTCATTTATTACTATGAAGCAAATTATACACCAAATACATTGGAAATACCCTACCAAGCTAAAATACAATAATTCCACCTTTGAATAAACTACAACACTTTAAGAAGACAACTATATAAAGAACTAGTATACAACATATGTATACACTTAGAAGATTAGGAGATAGATACAAGAGGTATGGATAACAATGGGTTGTTCGACTCAGCCCTTAAACACTTGAGCTCGGCTCGGACTTAACTTATGTCCTCAAATAAGGATAGGCTCATTCTTTGGCTCTTATGGACACGAGTCGAGCTCTAGCCAGCCCACAGCTTAAGACAAGCGAACTCTTGGGCCTCAAGATTCAAGTTCATTCAGCTCATGAAAAAACTCAAGCTCTACCCATTGCTCATCTTAATACAAGCTCAAGTGGTCCATGGGCCTATTTGTCTTGGCCTTGAGACACCCGAGCTTGGTTCGTTCCAAAGGACAAGTCAGGCTAGCTCATGTCCGCAAACAAGGCTTCACTCGTCCTTTGGTTTATGTAGACATGAATCAAGACTTGGTCGTCTCGTGGGGCTTAAGAATCGAGCCCACTCAGCTCATGAAAAATATTGAGCTCGATTCAATTCATGGCTCATCTCTACATGAGCTCAAGCAGCCCATAGGACCAGGGATGAGTCGAGCCTGCATACGGCTTAATATGAATGTTGAGATGGTGGAGCTATTAGCAATACCAATCTCATACCAACGTAGATGAAGTTGATGGATTTCTGTATTGAACAGATTAGTTGAATTTAGTAGGTTTTGTATGCGATAATTTTGGAGATAGAAAATAGTTGGCTTTTCATTGGAAGTTAGTAGAATTGATTATTTTGATAGAAAGTAATTTAGTAAACAAAGTAGATAGGAGAAATGAATTTTATTAGAGTGATAATGCCTTTGGTTTACAATTTTTTTTGGCTTACTTACAAATGAGAGACTCGTGCCTATTTATAGTTGGAGACTTACATCAATTTGTGGGTAATATCATTTCTTCTAGACAATTCTATAAAAATCTACATAAAGCTTTCTTGGTGCCCAAGTTTGCCTAGTAAATTCTAGATAATTCTTACATTTCTAGTTTCCTAAGTTATTCTAGAGAATTCTAGAAATATGCAACAATGATAATAAAGTAATAGTGCTTTGGTTAGGCCATCTACACTATCATGAATATGGTGGAAATCAATTTCAATGTTTCAAGCACCGAGTTTGAGCAAAGATATGTAATGCCTACAATGTCACAATAGGCGTGATACACATGCCTTGTTTGCCTAGAAGAAGTTTTATCATTAGGACGACTTTGCTTGCAACAGTTCCATGTTTAGCTTTAGTGGAGGAGCGAACAACTAAGCATTTCTTGAGAGAGTCACAAGCTATGGGATTACGAGCAATGAATACTACATGGGCTGCAGTGGAGCTGTATGATCATGTTGAGAAATTGGTTGTTCAAAACCAACAAAAGAAATGAAAGAATGAGAAAAGAAAATGTTTGGCCTAGTTTTGGCCCATGCGATCGCATGGGCTTCATAGAGGCTTCAAGTCTCCGAGTGAACAAAACCATGCAGCCGCATAGTTTTTTACCATGCAGTTGCATGGTACAAATTCAGTGATCGTTGGAGACAATTTTCTACCGTTGGTCACTTGAATGTGGTGCCCTTTCAATATATTTTTGGCACCAATTCGTGTATTTTCTTGAGGCCTATATATATAGGAGTCATGTTCTATGTAAAAACATTGAGATCATATGTTTTCATTATACTCTCTACAATCAAGATTAAATCTCTAATTCTATTCACATTCTCTTGATTTCTATTCGTGTTCTTAAGTTTTGTGGAGAAATACTTGTGCTTTGGTATTTCTGCAACAAGGCTTGATCAATCCTTCAAACCATTTGCCAGAAAACTCTTTAGCATCTCAAATTAACCGGAGTGGGGGCAAATATTGTTTGAGGACAACGATTACGTATTTGGGCCTTTTTTGAAGTTTGATTTCCAGATTTGTTGCTGTTTTAAAGTTATTTTCTCTCCTCCTTCGATTGAAGTTTTCTAACAGATCATATATAAAGGGCATGGAAAGTTAGAGGAGAACCACGGTGGAGGATAATGTTATAATGAGAAGTGGCACAAAGATATCGCACTAAGAATTTAACTAAAGCCCAACGTTTGATTGTTGAACAATGCATAAACTGAGACAATTTGTCAACGGTGAAGATGTCTGACCGAGTCAATAAGATCTATTGAGTTTGCCAACCACCAGTAAAAATTCAATGGCATCGGTAAGAGATGACCTATCATTGAAGCGCATAGAGGAAGATGGGGGCGTAAGTGTTTGAACCGATCGAGAAACATACATATTTGTGTGATGGAGTAAATCATGAATATACTTGCATTGAGAGAGAATTAGGTCGAAGGGGTAACTTCCACACTTAAAAGAAGGAGAGAGTACCAAGATGTTTGAGAGTAAATTGATAGCCAAGTTAGGAAATAAACTCATTGATGAATAAATAAGGTTAAAGACATTTTGCAACAAGGCGAAACTCGAAACTATTGATGGTAGCATCAAGTTTTCATTTTGTTTCAAATTCCCATTTACAACTTACTACATTTTGGGACAAAGTAGGGAAAACAAAGTAACCACACTCCATTACGAATTAATGCATCAAACTCAGCTAACATAGCATGTTGATGTTGCCATACAAGATTTTTGAGAGCGAGAGAAGCGTGTTCATGTCAAGATAAGAAACAAGAGTGGAGATTGGACAGGTTTGTGGATATTAGCTTTGACAGGAGTGAGCATTTCTAAGTGTTTCAGGCAGGGGAACAGAGGTTTCCACTACAGAAGTTTCCAGTTATCTCAGGGGTCTGCAAATTACTTCTCAGGATAGGCTTAATTTGATTGCACCTATATTTACATTGGAGGTTTACATGTGAGCGACTCATATGGAGAGACAAAAGAGGTGTGGAAGTTCAATTCTGGTGGGATTAATAATATCAGTACCCAGCGGCCAGCAGCTACACCCCTTTACTGCTGGTAATGCACCACCAGCACCTGTCATCCATTCGGTAGGTGCCCTAGCGACTATGTTACCCGCACTGCCTCGGCTGGTTATAGAGAGTTCCTGCTCCTTTAGCTGGATGCATGGGGGTTGGCTTGAAGTGTCAATATGGCCTACTTAGGAGGTTTTTTCCACCAATTTTGGCCATTTTTGGATGACACCGTTCATGGAAGGTAGGAAAAAATCAGTGCTTGTTAGTTTTTTTGTGTACCAGTTAGAAACCATCCAAAATCAGTGTAGTGCAATTTTGTGTATCTTTTTCAACCCACCAAATTGGTGGGTTTTTCTTAAATTCTCTTCAATTTTATTCTCTATAAAAATCGCTATTAACAAACACCCAAAATGGGACCCCTCATATATGTCCAAAAGCAGTACTTTATAAAAGCAGAAAATGAGGATTATAACAGGACTCTAGTGTTTGATGATATTTTGGGTCATGAGACTACAAAAGAGTTTGTAGAGGATTATACCTACGAGTGTGCTCCTATTTTCAATGGGGATCTCATGCCGAGATTGCAAATGACTGGTTTCTGGACTCTAAGAATGTTACAATGGTCATTCCATGGGCCTACCTAAAAATGTTAGTGATGCTCTACTTTCTATTGATGCCTTACTTGAGAAAGTATTCAAAATATTTGGAACCATAGAGTTATGGCATTCAGGTCGGAAGCAACAGACTAAAGGATTTTTGTTTTGGTTTTGTGAAATTTGAGGAGGCAAGTTTTGTGACAGCCATATCAGTACATTTTTTTTTTATGACGGGGAAACCCGCATCCGCTACCCTTCGAGTGCACACAGGATAAACCCTCGGACTAACGAAATAATCTTCAAACCATGCTAGCCAGGTCATATCAGTACATCTTTTGTTGATATGTTTGTTGATTTTTTCCAGTAGACTTACCGAGTAAGTCCTCACCATTTCGAGATATGGTCCTCTATATGCTTGATTCGGGAACAAATCTTCTCTTGCTTGAAACAACAGTAATTGTGCTTGGTTTACAATAGTACTTCATTAATCCAACCTCTTTTTATGTTCATTTTATTCTAGTTCTTTGCCTGCTCTTTTAATTTGTTTGGAGAGTAGTGTTATCTTTTATTTCTTATTGACTTTAGTCTCTTGAATAATGCCGTCATTGTAGTTGCTCGTTCATTTTATCAAATTTGTTGCAATTCTGCTGCAGCAAGATTTCTCCCTTAACATGCATCTTTAAGATGATTACTCTTATCAGCATATGAATCTTGAAATCTGTATGTTCATTTAAATTTTAATTAGATCGAATTATTTGTTTAAGTTTAATGGACTCTACCATGTTGTAATTTGTAAAGAGTCTTGAGGAAAAATAATGGCAACTCAATTCATTCAATACTATTTGGAAGCATGTATATATAGAATGTAGTGGACACACTTTGACACATGCTAAAATAAAATGTTTCCACTTTCAACTAAACTACTAAACTTACGAAGACAAGGCTAGCTAGTATTCTCTAAACGCGATAATACAAAAAAAATGACAAGCGGTGGTAGAGTTATGTTTTATCTCTAACACATAGTTAGCTTAAAACGTTAAATTTGGTGCAGTTGGATCAACCTCCATTGTTTTACCGTGAAACCAATCCCCAACCGCGAAAGCATACCCTTTGGCAACAGTCGTCTGATTTTACTGGAGGTCAAGCTTCAATTTGGAGGTATTCATCATTCAATCCTCATGTCTTCTTTCATAAAGAATAATGTTATGGAGTACCATGATGCTATAGCATCAAAGTGGCTTTAAGTGATAAGTCATCTTAAATAAACTCATGTCCCTAATTTTAAACGATCTACCAATTAATGACACTTGAATACCATCTAAATTCGTGTTTAGCACCAATAATACTAAATAGTATTATTCGTTCGTAAATATACTTTGGAATTTTGTCATGATGTGATAAATGTTCTTTGCATAGTTAGTTTAAAAAGGTAATAAAATTTACATTTGTTTGTCAAATTTGCCGGTTATAATTTCTATATTCACTAATCTTTTATTTAATAAATAAAATGTGTTAATAAAGTTCTTTTCTTATTAAAATTTTGCCAAAAAAACTAATAAAATATGCTTTATGGGTGTAATTGATAGTTTACAGTCACTAACCTTGCAGATTGTATAAATATCCTACACAAGTTATCTAAACTTCCATGAGAATTTGATCATCTATCATGTACATCTTGTAGTGAAGTCGACTCACATGTTTGATAAGTCGGACTGTGGACACTCTTACTAAAAGAAGCTATACTTTTCAACCGAGTTGAGTTCAACACTGAATAATATTTGTCACTCTTTGACCAGGAGACACTATGTTCAATTCGCACCGCGAATCCTCGATAAACACTTCCAAATGCTTTTGCAGTGTGATGAACGAATGTTCGCCTTGAGCCATCAACCCTTTCCGCGCAAAGAATCTCCTTTCTTCAACTTAAATATTTTTGGATGTTCGGAATCCACCTTCAACATCTATGGACATGGATCAAGATTTCTCCCCGGTATGCAATATCCATATCGAGCTTATCCCACAACAATAAGAACGGCGCCTCTTGTACAACCTCTAAATTCAACATCAGGTATGAGATTAAGCCTTTATTTGAGCTCCATTTTTTTCCATCAAAATACATTCTTCAACAGTTATTTGATCCCACTTCAACCACGCATTCTTCAATAAAATAATATTACACGTAAATCTAAAAAATTTCTTTATTTTTTCACTACACATTTCTCATCAATACACTATTCAAAAATTCATTTTTTTGGCAAGAATGGGGCTCAAACAAGGGCTAATTTTGTAAACAATGTTGACATTTTTAGGTTTAAATTTTGAATATCTCTATTATTTTGTTGCAGTTGAGGATTTCCATAGAACGATGTCAAACTATCAATTTTTGCCTCAAAACGAGACTAGTTGGGGACAAGGAGGAAGTTTTTCTACAGCAGAAAATATTCAAGTTGCAGCACCTATTAATTCAGTAACACAATTTGCTGATCCCTTTTTCGCTCATCATTCACCGAATTATGTGGGAGATTCCGGGATACCTAATCAAAATGCACGAGTTTTATACAATATTGAAAATCACCTGCTTGGAGATTCTCAAGTTGTATGTTGTGACGAGACAAGCCTCAATTCAAAAGTCGAGTCAATGCATTCATTGCTCGATCCACTGGAGGTGAATTCTAACATTGCATTTGCTCCGATAGACGTGAATCCTAATACTAAAGTGATGCAGAGCGGCATTGAGAATTCTATATCAGATGGTTTCTATCCACAACGTATAAGTTGGATGTCTCAATATTCTAATGAAAATGTCATGATGCAGCCAGGAGCAGAGGCGGAGCCAGGAAAATTGTTCAGTGCCCCGGGAGTAAATAACTCAGTTTATCCATTCGTGTTGGCACGTTCGACCAATGGAAAATTTTCTTCTTCGAATTCTAACCCGGACATCAAGAAATGGACTTAATATCTACGTAAGGTTTAGGAAATTGAAATCTTTCGTTTTTAGGAGTTTTAGAATTGCGTTTCCTTTGAAATATATATCTGGTAATGCTTTGTAAATTTCTGGAAATAATGGACTTTCAACTATGACAGCAGTTTAAGCTTCATTGTCTCCTCCTTTACCATCTCTTCCTCACCTACAATCAAGAATAAACAACTTAGTAGTTACCCAATCAAAAAATCCAATAAAAATAGGAACTGATGTTCAAAAGGTTTAGACAACTTTTGAACTTTATTAAGGGCAGTGCTTTGGTGCCCATATGTATCATTGTGTTTGGTACGTTCACGAAATATTATGAGATTCTTACTAAATTATTGTGGATTGACTATCAAAATACACAACTATATCACCATTTAAACGCACACTTCTTTCAACAAGTCTAAAACCACAAAGATTCTTTAATTGCTTCATTAGTGGAATGTGTTTAGATTCGATCGTGAATAGTGCAACTATATATTGAAGTTGAGACTGTGATTGAATAGTGCAACAATATATATTGAAGTTTAGTTGAGACTTCGAATTTATTCAAGAATTATACAAAGTAAAATATAAGAAGAAATAGACTTCCTATTATTTCTATTCCATCTATGTTAACAGAAGGGTAGTTGAAGATATGAACTCGAGTTTATCCTCCTTACAAAAAATAATAATAATGATAATGATATTCAAGGTGAACCCATTAGCTCTAAGCATGCCAGAACCTGCTTTCGAGACTTCAGCTACCCTGAAATCCTCAACCAGTGGACCTGTGACCTCTTTTACCTTTTCGCTGTCACCACACCACACAGTTTTATGGTAGAGTTTTAACCTACCTCTAAACAAAGGTGGGAATATTGTCGTGGCATTGATGAATCCACAATTATCCATCTTGCTATTAGCAAAATACATAGTCTCTTCGACTCTTCATGCCCCAGATGAACCCGATAAGGAAAGCTCTCGGTTAATGTCTATTGTACAATTATGACATTTTTTACTCAAATTTGATAGGTACAAATTTTATTGACATTGAAAACCAAATTTATTTGAATTGCCATGGTTTTTATAAATACTATTTAGCATTTTCATCGCAATTTTGTCGGGTTTAACACAAAGTTTGAACCACCTAAGCATTTTCGTCAACTTTGCCTACTTTTCCTCGTTGTTTTAGATACTCTAGTATTCCTTGACAACATTATCTAGATTTGCCTAAATGGCATTTTTGATAAAAAAAAAAAAAAAAAAAAAAGGACATTAAAGTCCTCTTGCTTCAACTTATGTATATTTAAGAAAAAATTTAGCTAGAGACTTAGACTTGTCGAAAAATATTAACAAGAATTTAAAATATATTAATGTATTTATATCTGAAGTTTGTTATATCTAGAGCTGTAAACAAGTGTTCTAAAATCTGCACATATGTGAAACGTATATATCTAGGAACGTTTTTGAAACATCTCGCATATGAGGTATGCTTGTGATAATGCAGTTAACTCATTTCATTGACTGCATATTCGAGTTTAAATGTCAAAATGCGCATGCATTTATATGCATTTGTGTTAAACTTTATGTCTAAATTAATTTAACAAAGTCCAGCCTTCTTTTATAACTAAAAAAAACAAAAATAAATTACATCCACTCATGGATTTTAACTTCCAACTAAAAAATCAAATTTAAAATTTATTTATTCAACCACCTCTCTCTCTCCGATTACATACGGTTTTTGCTCAGATTCATTCTTTTATCCATAATCTCTCTTGTTTTAGTCATTGATTTCACCTTTCAATCTATATTTTTTTTTCCTGATTTTTATCGATTTTAGAAACTAGTGCTTTATGTTAGGAAAAGTTATAAGAAATCAACTATGGATGAATTGAAGATGGAGGAGATGTCGCTTCCAGTTCTGCTTGAATAGGCTTGAAAAATTCACGAAGCCGCATTTGAATCATCCGGTGATTTCTTCTCTTTATTCAAATTTGCTTATATTGATTTTTTTGTTTAGTTTGAATTGTAGAGCTTTTATTTTTGTATTACATAATAGACAGTCGTCGTTGCTTCCTATGTATTAATCTGCAGTGACGATAGGTGGTCGCTACTGCTTCCGATGTACTGATCTGCATGTATGGCTGCTGCCTCTTGTGTATTGATTGTTGGAAATATATTGATTGACAAATAGATTTTCACTTGTGTATGTGAAATTAATCCCACATTGAGTAAAAGTTGGGTTTTGAAGAGGAGCCTTTAAAAGAGATTACAATCCCACATTGGTCAGGAACGAAAAAGTGGGAATATATGGGGACTATAAATAGTGTCATGCCATCCCACATTGAAAAATGTGGCAAAATGGGGAAAACTTAAATAATTATCCCACATCGGATAAAAATGAGTTTGTGGATCAATTTATATATGATTAACAATTTGTAAGGTGTAACCATTTGTTGTATAGAGATTCCTCTGTGGTCTACGCGCTCGCAGGGGGGTGCAAATCTTGGACCGACTTGGCCTTCGAGTCTTGAACTTGTGTGGGCGCACACGAATGTCGGACCGAGTGAGTTGAAAATTGACCACGAACTGCAAGCCGCATTTATTTTGTAACTCCAAAACATCAGAATTGAAATGGCAGAGTAATGACTGCATTAAGAGGCAAATGCTCCTCCTTGCCTATATATAGGAACAATCTCCTCAGTTCAAATACACGAAATCTCTCTGCTTCCTGTTTTCAAATTCCTGCTTCATTCCAGTCGCTTGGTGATTTCCGTTCCGGCACTCTGTCAGTTCGACTGCTCAGCTGCAGTTCATGCCGCTGTATCCTGGGAAGCAAGCGCTCGCAACACTTCGGTGAGAGGGCGAATATTGCTTTAAGGACACTGTGTTGAACACAGGCCTCGGCTCTTTCAAGACATCCATCTTTATTTTCTGTCAGCTGCAATATTATTTCTACTATATCATTTTCTGTATCAAGTTTATCAGTTTATCTGTATCACGTCGTTTATCTACATTGATTTGCAACGATGATGGGCGACTTGTGTGTATGCATCGTGATCTTTATGTGTGGTGCATTTGGAGGTGGTGATGATGGGTTGTGGTGCTGATCTGTGTGTGGTACGTTTAGAGGCGATGGTGAGGTGTCATCAATTATTTGGTAATTGTGAATATGTGACTTAAAACAGTGTGATTTTTGACTAAATTTATAATTATGGCTTATGATTTGTGTTTTCGTGATTGATAAATAAGTTGTGATCAAATAATTCGATAACATAAGATCATTTAAATAAGTTGTGATCAATTAATTTGATAATTTGTGATCGAAAAATAAATTATGAATTATAAAATTTGTTAATTTGTGATTGTGACATAAGTTATGACTTATAAAATTTATAATTTATGGTAAAAAATAATGCGTAACTTATTAATTTGATAATATGTGACTGATAAATAAGTTGTGATCTATAAAATTTATGATTTGTGACCAAGAAATAATATGTGATCAATTAATTTGATAATTTGTAACCCATAAATAAGCTATGATCTATAAAATTTGTGTTTTATAATTGTGACGTTCTGTAATAGTGATTAGTACATGATTGTGAACATAAACAGTATGATATTGTGATCTTAATATATTTAATTAATTATATATTTTTAATTGTCTATTTAATTATCACTACATGATTTTTTTGGATCGAATGTATAACCAATTCCTATATTTAAGGGAGAATCTTTTTAAATATATTTCATTATCTAATATACATATATTATATTTATCTAATATATAATTAACATCTTATTTATGACCAGAATTTTGAAATTTTAAAATAAGTTCCTATATATATATATATATATATATATATATATATATATATATATATATATATATATATATATATTTGTGTGTGTGTGTATTTTTTTCCCCCACAAAATAATAATAATAATAATAATAATAATAATTGAGTCCAACAAACATTAAATTAGCTAAAATCATCTAAGCTCATGAATTATATACAGCAATTTGTAGGATTTTGACATTTAAAAATATGTATAAATTTCAAATAATGCATTATTTTATTTATTTATTAATTTAGAATACTTAAAATAATATTAAAAATTGAAACAAATAATTTCGCATATCCTAGGTGCTCATGTGCTTGTAATGCTTGATGGTCAACCATACTACATTATAATGGATCACGTATTTAAAAACCTTGTTGTAAATTCATGCAATCCACATTCATTGATCATTCAAATTATGTGTGCGAGTTTCACAATGTGTAACCCAATCCGATTATGCCACGTTGAACCAGTGACAGCAGAATCTGCATTGTCAAATTCTGATTGGTCCATTACATCCTACCATGCGACATCAGATCTAAGGCCGAGTTAACATCAGTGAAAGCTCGAGTTAATTCTTTCAATGATCATTAAATTTAGGTCCATATCTTTGGTTGGTCACCGATTTTTAAATGTCGAGTTTTGATCACTAAACTTAGATCCACGTTTTCGATTGCTCAATAAAATATAAAATGTTGAGTTTCGATCACTGAATTTTGAAAAATGTTGTACATTACTCACTGTAAACTCAACATTTATCAAAATTCAATATTTATGCTAGTAAGTAACGTACAATATTTTTCAAAATTCAGTGATCAAAACTCGACATATTAGATTTTAATGAGTAATCAAAGATATAGACTTAAGTTCAATGACCAAAATTCGACATTTTAAATTTTAGGGACCAATAAAAAGTATGACCTAAATTCAGTGAACATCGGAACAATTAATTCTGTAAGCTCAGCTTAAAGCCAACGACTCACTCACCTAGTCACCTATATAAACTCTCACTGATTTTACGCTCAGTCTCTCTCTCTAGAACAGCCAAGGGGATAGTACAGCGAAGGGCACCAATGAAGAGCCTTGACTTTCTCTCACTAGCCATTGCTCTCTCTCTGCTTCTCGCTATTTCTACTGCTGAAGTTTTCTTCGAAGAACGCTTCGACGGTAGTGTTCTCTCTCTAATTAATTGAAATCGGAATAATTTGTTAATTGTGATTTAATTTGCCGTCATTTTGATGAGTATTCTGTTTTTTGATGAATATTTTGATTAATTTGTGGATGATCGAAGTTAATTTATGTTGTATATATCGATCTGGTTGTTTTGAATGAAGGGATGTACTTAGGTCTAAATGCGTGTGCAATGACGACGCTTTGGTTTAGATCTATGGAATTTCTTTCCTTTTTTTTGTTAATTTAAACGTCAAATTTACTAAGGTTTTGAATTTTTGTGCTCTGATTGTGAAAATGCTGAATTAATTGGGATAAGGTGTGCTATAAATTCCATGTATTAGCTATGATTGGACCTAGTCTTTTGTACGTGAATCGTTAAATTTATGGCATGTTGGACGATTAAATGTGGATTCATGTCTTGAACTTTTGCTTGATCTATTAAAAATAGACTGTAAATATATAACATGCGGTAGTATAATCACGGGTGATGGTGTAGCCCCTTTCACATTACATTTCCTGTGAAAGTTACAGCAGAATTATAACTGGATAATTCTTGTGAGGAAGCTCAGATGCGTAGTGATGACTGTATATATCATGAAAATGAAAGTAACTTTTGTATGATTTATGGTATTCTTGCTCCCTGAGGAGGAGTGATAGTAAAGAAAACTTTTCAAAATTATAAAAAAGTAAGGAGCAGAAAGTAAAAGAATATCTCTAATGGAGAACATAATGCGTCTGCTGCAAAAGTGCAGGGTTCTGTTTGCTTTTGGACAAGTGATATTTCTCTATTCATAATTTGGAGTATTTCTTGTTTTGTCAATATATAAAATTGTCTAAAAAGAAGAGAAGGTGTAAGATTCGTTATGTTTTTTCTTTTGTCAAACGAAAATTTTAACTGCTTCTTGGATATGCTGTCTTGTGCTGATTTGTACTTTTGGTAAATTTTGAAGATGGATGGGAAAACCGTTGGGTTAAATCCGAATGGAAGAAAGATGAGAACATGGCTGGAGAGTGGAATTACACCTCTGGCAAATGGAATGGAGATCCAAACGACAAAGGTAAACTTTTTATTTTGCAATGTTTGTGTGCAACATATATTTACATGGTTATTTACGTATAATGGAACTCAAAAAAATTAAAGTCTTTAGCATCTATGTCAAAATCCAGGTATCCAAACCAGTGAGGACCATAGGTTTTATGCCATCTCAGCCGAGCTCCCTGAATTCAGTAACAAAGAGAAGACCTTAGTGTTCCAGTTCTCTGTCAAGCATGAACAAAAGCTTGACTGCGGTGGTGGATACATGAAATTGCTGAGTGGTGAAGTTGATCAGAAGAAATTTGGTGGTGACACCCCATACAGGTTATACGCCATAGACTCTTTCATCATGGTAGCTTTTTCTGTTCTCACTAGGTTAATGTCGTCCCTCTTGAAGTTGCTGATTGGTTTTATTACATGGTTGACTTCAGCATCATGTTTGGACCAGACATTTGTGGCTACTCCACCAAGAAAGTCCATGCTATTCTGACATACAATGGGAAAAATAATTTGATCAAGAAGGATGTCCCATGTGAGACTGACCAACTGACCCATGTATATACTTTTATCCTCCGACCAGATGCAACCTACAGCATCCTTGTTGACAATGAGGAAAAGCAGTCTGGAAGCTTGTACTCTGACTGGGATCTACTTCCCCCAAAGACGATCAAGGACCCTGAGGCAAAGAAGGTAACTGTTGCTCCAGATTATGTATCTTTTAGTACTTTGTTCTGGTGATATAATTTATACATGTCAATGAAAGCCTGAAGATTGGGACGACAAGGAATACATCCCAGACCCTGAAGACAAGAAGCCAGAGGTAAATGAACAGTAATTTTATCCTCTGCTGTATTCCAAAAATAATATTGACAATAAGAGAACTACATGGTAACAATATAAAAACCATATATTTTCTGTGGGTGCAGGGTTATGATGATATCCCAAAGGAGATTCCAGATCCTGAAGCCAAGAAGGTAATTAAAGCTAATTTCCATTTTCCCCTGCTCACCAATAGTTAATCGATGTACTTATATAAGCGGCTTTTGCAATTACAGCCTGAAGACTGGGACGATGAGGAGGATGGTGAGTGGACTGCACCAACTATCCCCAACCCCGAGTACAAGGGACCATGGAAGCCAAAGGTTTGTGTGATCTCGATTTAGGTTTTTTGACGTTCGTGAAATAGACTCTTATAACTAGCTTTTGCCATTTCCAGAAACTTAAGAACCCCAACTACAAGGGCAAGTGGAGGGCACCAATGATTGACAACCCAGGTTCATCATCTTCTCTTTTAGCGAGTGAGTGCATAACACTGATGTCAGAAGTTTTAATGTTGGCTAATTTGATACTATGATCATAGATTTCAAGGATGACCCAGATCTCTATGTTTTCCCGAATTTGAAGTATGTCGGCGTTGAGTTGTGGCAGGTAAAAGAAATGATTATCCTTTCACGTGAATTTTTTTATGAAATTCATTAAAATATATAATAATAAGGAATAATATGAATTTTCAGGTGAAATCTGGAACATTGTTCGACAATATTTTGATTTGTGATGACCCTGAATATGCTAAGAAGCTAGCCGAAGAAACATGGGGCAAGCAGAAGGATGTATGTAGCATCATTAGTTTTCAAAATCATCTTCTCTTCTACATTTACTCGTACTTCACTTTTCCACAGGTGAAAATTTTACCTACCCATTGATGTGTGAACTATGTCGATTTTGCAGGCTGAGAAGTCTGCTTTTGACGAGGCAGAAAAGAAGAGAGAAGAAGAGGTAACTTAATCTAACTGAATACCAGTCATTGAGTGGATTCTTTAATCTTTCTTTTGGTGAACATTGCTTTGTTTTCTATACAGGAAACGAAGGGTGATCCAGTTGATTCTGATGTAAGCTGTCAATCCTCTCTTCAAATTGTATAGTCTACACCTATCTTTATTTATATACTGATTATTGGGCCCTTTCTTTTCATAGGCCGAGGATGGGGATGATGATGCTGAAGGTGACGATGTTGATGATGATGCAAAATCAGACTCAAAGGAAGACTCTACCACCTCAGTGGATGATGATGTACATGTAAGAACATCAATCCATGTTCATTTCGAATTCGCAAGTAACCATTTGGTTGGCAATCATCTAATCTCATGTCCCATTTTTTGTTTCTGTTCTGCAGGATGAATTGTAGGGTGTTCGAGAACTAATTTCTGCTGACAATGTGGCTCGGAAATTCTTCCTTATCTACTTTTAGTTGTTTAGATGTAGTTTTTTCTCATTAGAGGAAAGAAACATTTGAAGGGCTGCATGATAACACGTGTGGCTGGTTGCTTTGGTTTCATGTGACTTGCAATTAGAATTACAAGAGGATTTGTTTTATTTGTTCTGTTTTAGATTTTATCTTATAGCCTGAATTCACTTTTTTGATCTATCTAAAGACCTAAAGTTCCTTAAACTGAGTTCTTCTCCTCATGAATTTTTCACATAGGCAGAATATTTGTTTGGGAGAAACTTCTTCCAAGTGAGGGGAAAAAAAGAGTTTTGCTATGAGTACACTTTTTTTGACATTAAGTTTGACACTTTACTGACAATCAAAGGGTGGAGTCTACAATTAAAATAATGATAGACTCCATGCATTGTGAGTACAATGTCAAAGAAAGTGTCAAAAAAAAGTGTACTTAAAGAATAATTCAAAAAAAAAAAAGTGCGGAAAAGTTATATGTTTTGGGGTTAAAAAAGTGTTTTTGCTAGAGATCCCGGGATAAGTGGCTTTGCGCAGTTAAAAATGATTTTGGGGAATAATTTATAAAAAATCTCCTCCAAACACATCTTAATATTGAATCAAACTCTTTTCTTAGTGAGTGTTTTGTTGTAATCTTGGATCATCCATTTAGTTTCTCTACCGTGTAGTACTTGTACGACTATCCGTCTGCATTGAGGACTATTATCATTTCATTTCAAACACAACTATATCAGTTTAAATAAGATTATATTAGTTCAGTCAAAATAGAACTCTCTCATATCAATTTATTCCTAATAAAACTTAATTAGTGTGGTCAAACAAGGACTCTTTAACGGTCATTGAAATATGACAATCTTTATTAGTTTAGTACAAGCACAACTCTGTAACACAAGACCTCCAATAACTAGAAATTGAATCTCCTAAACTTTAACCTGTGTTTAAGTTACATAATTCTTAAAGAATCTAGCGCCCTCTTATAAATGATATTTTTATTCAAGACCATTTTGGTCAATTAATGTTTTGTTCACTTCTAATTTTGGTATTTAACCCTACCTCTTGAAACTAGCTTTGTTTACTCTGCAGTCCTTTTTCCCAACACGTTCTAACTCCATGAAAAGAGTGAAAGGGTTACAAGTGATCTGCTTACTACGGTATAATGTGTAAAAATTTGGAGGTTCATCTTAAAAGGTCAACCTTGTTAAGAGTAGTAGTTCAAGGTCTTATAAATTGACCTATGTTTACATCTTTAATCGATATGAAATTATATCCCTTAACATACTCCTGCAAAATAGTGGCTTGTTTGAGCAGATCAATCTTGAAATTTATATGCTTATATTTTTTAGTCTTACAAGGATCGAATCGCTCGTTGGAGTTTAATGAGCTCTGATACCATGTTAAAACATGAGGGTCCATCTTAAAATGTCAACCTTGTTAATAGGAGTAGCCGAAGACCTTATAAATTGGTCTATGTTTTCATTTTTATTCGATATGAGATTACATCCCTTAACATGCCCCCGCAAGATGGTGGCTCGTTTGAGCAAACCAATGTTGAAATTCATGTGCTCATTTTTTGAGTCTTAATCGAATCGAATTGCTCATTGGAGATTAATGGGCTCTGATACCATGGAAAGATTTGGGGTCCATCTTAAAAGGTCAACCTTGTTAAGAGGAGTAACTCAAGACTTTATAAATTGGCCTATGTTTACATTTTTATTCGATATTAGATTATATCCCTTAACATAATGAAATTTAGGGGCTGTTCGACAAAGCTTTTGGAAAAAAAAAATAGCAAATCTTGATAAAAAGTTAATGATGTGTGTAATTGAAAAATTGATAAAAGTTGTGGGTTTCATGAAATATATTGTTAAAATTATTTGTGGACTTTGACCTCAACCTTTTTTAGCAATTTTTTAAGATATCCCAAACAAGCATTTAATTTTAAGAGTGAAAGTAATTTCTTTTGAATGCTTTCAACTCAAAGAAACGAAGGAAAAGATAAGGATCGCATATAAAAATTTAAAGAGAGCTTGGGAATTTAAAAAGAGCTTGCGATATATACGCTTACTTGTATCTAATGATAAAATATAAAAGATATATAAACAAGAATGTCGATGTATACATTTTTATCTAATTGAACCTCTATAGTGAAATCTTGTACGGCTATCTTTCCTTTGAGTTGAGATCTATTATCCTCTTACTAAATTTTTCCCACATCGGCACATAACCTTTTGTTAGTAAACGGAAAGACATTAACATAGTACACAACATCTCTTTCTTTCCATTTGCTAATAAAAGCTGATGTGTGAATGAGTTGAAAATTTTAGTGACGGGATTAAATTAATAGTGAATGAGTTGTGCATTAAATTAATAGTTATTTCTTGTTTCTTGTGTTTAAGATCTTTCCTAGTGTTTTCTTTGTGATACCAACACAACTATAGATTTTGACAGATTTTCTCGACTACTTTTATGTTATCAAGACAACACAGATTGAGGTTAAATGTCACGTTTTTGAAGTGTAATTTTTCTTTTCACACAGAAGTTAAGTTTTATTATGGATTAATTAATACTCAATTAAAGGCTGGATAAGAAAGTTCATAAAATTACTAAACATTATTATAGAAAAATATTTTTTTTCGTGCTCCCACTACATAAGTTTGGTATTAGAGCTGAACTCTTGATATTCGTGAGACACTGATGGCAGAAGTGATGTTACATGATGAGGACACAAAATTATATGTCAACAGGTATTCTTGTGAACACAGTGATAAAAATATTGCACAAACAAATAGAGATATTGATATTGCAGACGACAACATGTAAAGATTTGGGGTTTCATCTTAAAATATCAACATTGTTAAGAGGAGTAGTTCAAAGTCTTATAAGTTGATCTATATTTTCATCTTTATTCAATGTGAGATTTTATTTCTTAACATGTCCCCACAAAATGGTAGCTCGTTTGAGCAGACCAATCTTGAAATTTTATGCTCATTTTTTTGAGTCTTAATCGGATCGAATAGCTCATTGGAGCTTAATGGACTCTGATACCATGTAAAGACTTGAGGTTCCATCTTAAAAAGTCAATCTTGTTAAGAGGAATAGTCCAAAATCTTATAAATTGATCTATATTTTTATCTTTATTCGATGTGAATTTTTATCCCTTAACACAACGCAATGACCACTATGGGTCTAGTGGGGAAAATTGTCTCAAGGAATAAAATCTTTGTTTGAGAGAAATTTTTTGTGTCGTGTAGTTGGTAGAAAGTCTTTGTTTCTTCGAAATTTGATTACTCGATAAAACACGCACCGGAAAATTGGTCTCCTGATTGGGAATACTCCCTTTGAGCGATTAATGAGAACACTCTTGCATAGAAGTTGGTTGTGACGAGAAAATAAAGTATGATCATTAGCTTACATGCTCATGACTTTGATATCATTTCTTCCATTACTTTAGAGTAAGTAATTTGTGCAGTAAACATCGTGAAGAAACGATCACGATATCAAATTAGAGCTTAGTTGAAGTTATGTCCTCACTTAATGAAATTATGACTCCGCCATGTTTATCTCTCATGTCTTAAACTACGGAAGATGCCAAGTTGTATTGTATCGAGATGTCAAAAAATGCTGATCTGTCAAAAATGTATTAACATCACATCTAGATCCTTGTAGAAGAGTTGAATCATTTTAATATAGATCAGTTAAGTTCCTATACATTATATTAATTTGAGATTAGTTTTTTCAACCTAAATAAACATGGGAGAGATTTGATGTGAACAAGTACCAAGGAGAATCAAATTGCAATGGTCAAATTTTTGTGCTTTGGTTGAATTAGATGCAATCACTGCAGTAATAAATATTACTGTCTTGTAACATGTGACTTTCTCCAACTTTCAAGAGCACAAGAAACCGATTAGTGTGTGTTTTGCTCCAACGTACGAATCCTATAGCTCTTCTCGCCTCACCCTCCCTTGCCACCTCTACCGCCACCTACCCGTCCTCAGCTCCAGGAAGCTGCAAGAAGATTACTGTAAATCGTAAGACAATGCAAGTGACTGATTCAGAGGCAAAGTTTGTGAAGAATCCAAGAAAATATGGAGGGTTGCATTGCCAAGTATTTTATCAAGAGTCACTTCATTTGGAACTGTAATTGTGACTCAATTATTTGTTGGACACATAAGTTCATTGGATCATGCTGGCTATGCTCTTGTTCAAACCATATGCGTTCAATTCGTAAATGGAATACTGGTAAGTACCGATTCTTTAGGCTCTGTGAATAATTTTCTACGATATGGGTTGTTAATAGAGTAACTATAAATATAATGAATTACGAAACAAGCAAAGAAAAGGTACTGATTTAAAGTGGTTCACCCTCAATAGCGATCAAGTATGCAAAAATTGTTTCTTTAACATAGTACTTGATAGAATTGATTATGCCACAAAGTTTCAATTCAAACAATGTAGTAACTTACTCTTCTTTGTTTTCATTTACTTTATTTTTGCAGATAGGAATGTCGAGTGCAACTGAAACTCTCTGTGGGCAAGCATTTGGAGCAGAGCCATACCATGTTGGGTATTTTCTTGCAAAGATCATGGCTTGTGAATCTCATCACACTAACAATCTTACTTCCTGTTTTTATCTTTGCAACACCGATCTTTAAACTACTTGGCGAGGAAGAAGCTATAGCAAAATCTGCTGGATATATTTCTCTGTGGTGTATCCCAGTTATTTACAGTATCGTTTTTTCTACTACGATCCAAATGTATCTACAAGCACAACAAAAGAACATGGTTATTGCATGGCTATCCATCGTGCAATTTGTAATCCACATTCCCATGTCATGGCTTTTCGTATATAAACTCGACTGGGGAATTGCTGGTGGAATGGGGGCGTTGTGCATATCTTCGTGGTTATTGGTTGTCGGAGAAATTGTATACATCTTCGGAGGTTGGTGCCCCGATACATGGATGGGATTTACTACAGGTGCATTCAAGGATATGTTGCCAATGGTGAAATTTTCAGTATCTTCTGGTGTGATAATTTGGTAAAAAAACATTTCCTCGTTATCGTTTATTTCTCATTAAATGCTACTGGGTTTTCGGGTGTCATCTTACAAATGTCAACTTTATTAGGGAAAGTAATTCCGAATCTTTGCTCATTATACCGTCTAAAAGACGTGCCAATTAAATTTTCTTACTTAACTTAAAAATGTCGTCTCAAATAGTAAAATGACAAGTAAGAGTCATTCTCGCACAGGATTAACTCAATTTTATCAATTGTAAAATAAAAAGTAAAATACAAAATTAATTAAATTGGGGGGGGGGGGGGGGTTGGTTGGTTGGTTGGTTAAACTAAGGAAAGCAATAATTTCAAAAGAGAAATAAACTAGAATTATAAAGTAAAAAAAGTAGTTTGAAATCAAAGATGGGAAAGTGTGATCGAGGGGTACTTCTTCACCGCGAGATTGATTTTCTTATCACTGTTCACAAAAGATTTTCATTCTCAAGATTAACAACAATTCGAAAATAATTACGAACTCAATTATCTCAATTTCTTCTTACATTTTAGTTGAATAAAACAAACTCTTTATACAACCCTATTCATTAAACAACCTAGAACAAGCTCTCTAGATTTAATTTAACAAAAGCATTACGACAAAAGAGATGAATTGAATTAAAGACAAACTCACAAACTCGATTTACTTACTTAAGTGCTAATTCACATACATTCAATTGAAAATTTCACATAATCTATTAAAATGTAATTGCTACAAGATTTTAGAATAAATAGTGATTACGTACTATAAATATCAAAATAGCATTCATTGAATCAACTCAATCATTTAGTTGTACATCCAAATAATCAAGAAGAACAACATAAACATTAATAACAATGGATTAACACATTAATCAAGAGAACTATAAAGCACAAAGTAATAGAAAATCATTCTCGGGTTTGAAATCACCCTCAATCACATTAATGTTTAATTACCCATGAAATATTCACAAATAACCAACAAAAACTTACAACTCATTAATGCAAAATAGATTAAAAAAAGAAAAACTTATTGATAAAGGTTGAGAATCTTCAATATCAATGGATCTTCATCTCCAAGCTATTCCTCAATTGTCAAGTTCCAAGCTTTCACAAAAATTCCAAAGGAAACAAAAGAAAAAGAAGGAAAAAGAAGAATAGAAAATGGAGAAAACCTAAGGTTTTTTGAAATCTCTATGTTGAATAGTGAGAGAAACTGAGTTCAAAAGTCATTTAAAATGGTCAAAAACAGGTTAAAAATAAAGAAAAACGAGACCAGCGCTTAATTTCAATGGGCCAAACAGGCCTTAGCGTAAGAGGCGCCGCGGTGGCGCTGCAACGCCAGCCCTTTTCTTTCCTATTTTGTAGCCCAGGTCCCTGGAGTATTTGCGTGTCCAGTCCTCCAACTTTCATCTTGAACATTTTAGTCCTCGTAATTTGACTTTTATATCAATTTCACCCTCTGAAAATTGCAACCCTATGTCCTTCAACTTTCGGCACTCATACATTTCAGTTCCCAAATTTATCTTTTTGTACACTTTTGGTCCTTTTTCTTTCCTTCTTCTGTTTTCTCCTCTAATTTGAGATTTTAGTAGCAAAACATTAATGAAAACTCACAAATATCTAAATTTAATGGTTCGAATAAGTGCAAAAACCCGCACTTATCAGCTCATTTGAGTTTATGATGTATTGAGCTGCTTGTTTAAGCCTTTTTAAGTCTGATAACAAATTGAGTATTCGGGTTTCAACTTGTCAACCATTTTAAAAAGAACCACCAAATTTTCATTTTTAACGCAGTAAGTTTTTAGGCATAACAAGACCCAGTGGCGGATCTAGGGGGTGACGAGCTAGAGCAGTCGCCCTAGCTGGATCCGGCCCAGAAGCAGTCGTCGCGGGGAATTGGAAGAGGAAGAGTTGCAAACTTACAGTGGCTCGAGGAAGATGAAGACGTTTTGGGCCTTTTTTTTGTTTGGTTTAACAGGTGTTGGACTTGTGGTTGTGGGCCTATCAATTAAAAAAAGTCCAATGGTCCAACCGTCTAAGTCTCCAACCATCCACAACCCACAACTCACGAATCACGATTTGGGGGTGAATTTTTGAAGCCTGGGAATTTGGGAATGAAATTGCGAATGATTTGAGGGTGAAATCGTGCGTCTGATTCTGCCATTCATGTCTCTGTGAGACTTGACTGTGAGCCTGTGGGTGTGGCCGTGTGGGACTTTGACTTCGAGTCAATAGACTGTCGAGTGCCGACTACGGACTGCCTCTGCCAATGCTGACTGTCGTCTGCCGATAAATTGGTAATGTGTTGCTAACCTAACCGCATACCTTGATGTACGGCTATGCATGTGTTGTGTAACTATGTTACTGTGCCTGTGGCTCAGACTGAGTGTGTTGTTGTGCCTGTTTGGATTATTGTTTATGAATTCCTAGTGGTTTATGAATTATAAATTATGGGTTTACTGTTTATGATTATGAATTAGGGTTTTATCAATTTATTAATTAGGGTTTTAGGAATTAGGGATTTATGAATTAAGGTTTAGGGTTTATGAATTAGGGTTTGATTTATGAATAATGGTTTATGAATTTATGAATTACGATTTATGTTTTATAATTCATGATTTTTTATTTTTTATTTGTGAATTGGGAATTTAGGTTTACGAAATTAGGGTATGGGGAATTTGGGAAATATGAAAATTACGGAATTGGAATTTTTAACAGAGAATATGTTTAGCTCAATTGAACCGTGTACATTCTTTATTGAATGACAATTTGGTGGTTTCGATCGTTGATTGTTGACGGGCTATTACGATCGTTGATTGTTGACAGTCAACAGTCAAAGTCCCGCCCTAGCTGAACTTGGAGGCTAGATTCGCCCCTGCATGTACCTTCTTGTTATTCTGTCACATCCCCGAGCCTCCATAAACTTCACATGAGAGTAAGTCAACTTTGTGAGTCGTGCCTTTAATTGGCTCGGATATCGTATCTTCACTTGTTACTACTTCGATTTGTTACAGACTTACAGCTTAGAGTTGTGGCACAATTCCATTCTGGTTTTATTAGCAGGATACATGAAAAATGCAAGGTTTCCATATCTGCCATTTTTATTTGGTAACAATTCATTGCAAGATCGTCTCATTTTCTTCTACATTATGGAGAAGTCGACTAATTGAACTAATTTTGCAGCCTTAATGTCAATGGATGGGAATTCATGGTTAGCCTCGGAATTTTGGGTGCTGCGTGGTATATATTTGTTTTTCTGTACTATAACAAGAAGTTGTCTTTCTCTTATTTCATTTCATTTCATTTATGTGTTTAACAACTACTTCTCATTGTTCTCTGGATAGCGTTCAAGTTTCAAACGAGCTCGGGAGAGGAGACACAAAGGCCGTTAAGTTTTCTTTTAAAGTCCTCATCAGTACATCAGTCTTAATAGGGTTATTCTTCTGGGTTCTTTGCATAGTTTTTGGCAATAAAATCGGATACCTGGTCACTAACGACGAAGAAGTTGCACAAAGTGTCGCTGATCTTTCTCTTCTACTTGCTTTCTCAGTTTTGCTCAATGGTATCTTTCCAGTATTCTCAGGTTAGTCGTATATTCTCCGTTCTTGTTCATCTACAAACCTTGATTTCATATATTCACATGTTTTCTTTTCTATCATGTTACTTAGGGGTGGCTATTGGAGCTGGTTTACAGAAGACTGTAGCAATTATTAATATTGTTTGTTTCTATATAATTGGAATACCAACTGGGGCTTTACTTGGATATGTGACTCATCTTCAAGGTAATATTACTTTTACGGGTCTTTTTGAAGTTTAACACATCAAACACGTCCTTGTTATTTTAGTGTTACTTTCTTGAAAACATTCGTTGTCCTTTTCTGACCTAATATTGAATCCACAGGGCATATGGATCGGGATGATGTGTGGAGTTCTTACTCAAACACTTGACGTGGTGTTGACATGGATGGCTTTTACATCAGAACTGAGGGACCAAATTGAAATAAAAAGCAAAGTTATCTTTTGAAGCAACGTAAAGTTTATCAAGTAACATTAAACTTCGCAATAAGTTGATTGACAACAGGGTTTCTTACCCTGCAAAATTAGATCCGAGTCTCTATTGATTTTAAGTATATTTGTTGAAAAATTATGAGAAAGAAAGGGAGGGATCTTCTTTCTGATCATTTAGTAGTTTTCATACTAGATCGAATGCATCTTTCCCGTTCTCACAATCGACTTTTTCTCCATGTTTTTGTAAAATAGTAGTCACCAAATTGCGCGATAACTTGTTATCATCGACCAGAAAAATATTTTTTTCCATTCAGCGTCTTCTTGCTGCTTTGTTCGTCAATTCCATGAATCCCAACCTTCTTAAGTTCCTTTTTTTGCTGATATACAATTATGTAGATCAACTCATTTGATTCTAAGGATTATGATTTTCCATTTTCGAGTTTGGGCTAGATGGATTGAAATGCACCTTCAATTTCAGGCAGGAGGCCTAGTACTTGATACAAATGTTGTGTAATGATTTTGAAAGAATATGGTCACAAGTAGGAACTTCCTCTCTTGTACTTCTGTTGCAGCTAACCCAACTGTTCAACCACACGACTTTACACTGGGAGTTTGATATGTCTTTTAGAAAATTGGTTAAAACTGAAGATAATTTTGGGAAGCGTCAAGCATTTCCATCAATCATTACTAAAATTGAACTCAATAAAATTTTTGAATTCACCATTGTATGATCATATTCATGTACTACACTGCTTTGTGGAGATTTGTTCGAGTTTCCATCAAAACTTAACTCGGTTCTAACGGATTAACTGAACAAGCTGGAGAGTTCCATCTTATACTTTATCCTTTGGAGGGTACGAAAAAGATCTTTACTTTGCTTAAGAAACTTTGACATCAAATTATGATTGGATAGCAAAAACACAAATTTTTCAATGTATCTTGAATTAGGGATGGCAATGCTCGGCCAAGCTACCCACGAGCTCGTTCAAGCACGAGCCGAGCCCACGAGCTCTCTTTTTTTTATAATTTTTTTGAATATTTTTCAAGCTTTTTTGTCAAAATTTGTTTAATTTGTCGGCTCGTGGGCTCGTGAACGAGCCAAACCTTGCTCGGCTAGTTGGGCAAAACTTGTGCTCGGCTCGGGCTCGTCATTTGACTAGCCGAGCCGGCAAGCCACTCGGCCCGTTTGACATCTCCATCTTGAATGATCTTCGTCTTCTCTTTTCCTTGCTTGAGAAAATGGGGTAATTTATTCTTCAATAATGAGAGAAGTTTTGTGTTTTGCCTCCTAATTAATATGCAATGAAATATGAATGTAAGTGCGAGTTTTTTAACTTATGAGACTCCCATATTAATATATTCCCCTCAAATTGGTCCTTCAATTTCTAATCCATTCAATTTGACCCCTGAACTTTTCAAAGTTCGATTTTAATTCGCACACTTCACAAAATACTTCAGTGAACTTCCAGAGCTCTTCCAATCAAGTCCTTACACTTCTAGAAGTCTTACAATTCCATCTTCTTCTTCTTTCCTTAATTAAGCTCCTAAACTCTTCCTTTTTGCTCAAACCATCTCCAAGTTTAAGTTTTTTTTCACCTAAAAATAAAAAATACAAAAAATAAAGTAAAATTTCCCCCAAATAATCAATATTAAACTGTTTTAAAAGCCTAGATAAGCTTGTAAAACACACTTATAAAATATTACCAAACTTGAATAAATAATATACAACAACAATTTGTTAATTGTCACGGTCTATGAAGAGTGACAATAACATGTTAAATTCAATTAGTTATTTAGGGCTTAACGATATTTAATCTTTGCTTATTGTCACATTTATGTCTCTACCTTTTTGTTATATGTTTATCATCAATCTTGTGTTCATTCTAATATAAAGTCTTCAACGATGATTTATTGATTAAATACTTCGTGTGCATACTTTGAACGAGGGGCAAATTTTTCAATCCCATTTTATTGTTTTTTTAATATGAGGGACAAATGAATCTTTTTTGCCCTAAATGTTTGGATGAAAACAAGTGACTAATTAATGAAAATTTGAAGATATAAATGCGGCGAAAAAAATTAGGAATATAAATTCAATAAAATTAAAAAATTAATAATATTTGGTACAATTTAAAATTTTTGAAATAATAGAACTTTTGGTGAACCTAGAGAAAATATAAATTAATTCTTATCATTAAAAAATAATAATAGAGCAAGAATTACAGAGCGCCAAACTGGGCGTAAAATTCAGTACATCGTTTAGTCCGCCACTCCCAACGGACATTTCGATGCTCCTTTAAACCCCTTCTTCTCCTCTCATATAAAACGAATCCAAAACACACACACACACACACACACAACAAATTTCTCTGAAAATGCAATCTTCAATTTCTCTCTCGCTCTCTTCTCCTTCGCCGATCACCAGATCCTACTGCACTGCTGTAGCCGCCGCCAATACGTATTTGTGTACGCCGAGATCGCTCCCATTTTGCGGTCTAAGAAGAGAGGTTTTTGAATCCAAGTCGTTTAATTCGTTGTCGGTTTCGACTCGATTAGTGCCGTGTTCAAGAAATTCAAGCTTTAAGAAGATTTGTGCTGCGTTGCAAAGCAATGGAACGCCGTCCAAGGGAGAATTTGATTATGATCTTGTAATAATTGGAGCCGGTGTTGGTGGACACGGTGCTGCACTTCATGCTGTTGAGAAGGTATGACTAAAGTTTGAGAATGTAATTTGTTTTCAGCTGCTTTTTCTTTTTTAAATTCAGTTAATATTTTGTAAGCTTAACGGACAGTAGTTATTAAGATTTTTATTTTGTTAAGCAAGGTTCAACAATACTCGAAGTAACCAAAAGTTCCAAATACATTAATTTTTTTCCTAGCAAGTGTTTATGTGCTAAGGCGAGAGCTTTATTTATTGAACACATCAAGGGTGGATCTTTGTCTATTTACTTGCCAAAGATGCTAAGTAAAAATACATTCTTTCCAAAAATACTAATGTCCATATGACATCCCTATAGATTGGTTTTATTATTAGCCCCCGTTTACCACCATTATTTCGATTTACGTCTAATATTATTTTATGAAAAATTGTGTGGTTGAAAATAAGAATGAGAAAAATTAAAATTTGAAATAATGTAGGCCAAACAGGGGCTAATGTAATGCCAGACTTAGAACATTTTTCTATATCTATTTAGCAGACAATCATGAGAGGATAATTAAATAATATGTAATGTACTGCAGGGTTTAAAAACGGCAATTATTGAAGGAGATGTTGTCGGAGGAACTTGTGTAAATAGGGGTTGTGTTCCTTCAAAAGCACTTCTGGCCGTAAGTGGCCGCATGCGAGAGCTTCAAAATGAACACCATATGAAGTCTTTCGGTCTACAGGTACTTCTTATTCTAACATTCAAGGTAGATCAGTCACCATCTTATTACATCACCCTTGAGACTGCAAGGTTCTGATATAATTTCATTCTGTACGAGTTTCATCATCAGCACAGCCAACTGTAAATGCAGTTTTTCCTATTAAGCATGCTCAGTTCATAGAATACGCAGAATCGTACAATATGGATACAAATTCTTTGCTTTGCCTTAGGTAATGAAAATTCTATAGGAAGTTATTTAAACTTCCAATGATTGCACGGCCTTATGAAAGCAGTATGATAAAATGATCATTGTGTATCGAGAATGGACCTTCAAGAAGATAAACATAAAGAGTTAAATAATAACATTTCTGAAAATAATATGAGTTCACTTTATCTTTTTTTTTTGTAAAGGTATAAAATAGGAGCTCAAAGCTTGAATAACCAATTGTTTGCAATAAAATGAGACAAATCATTTGTTCTTTTGCTCTTTAAATTCGTTAAGTAAACAGGAAGCTTATCTTTGGCAAAGATTTACATTTAGAAATTCATTTCTGAGGAAGTCATGCGAACATCAGTTGAATGATTGTTGGTTTTTTTCCCTTATCATGTTCTTTTAATTGGTGTATACTTCCCAACTTATCAAACACCACATGCCACAACGATAGGTTGCAGCCGCTGGATATGACAGACAGGGAGTTGCCGATCATGCAAACAATTTGGCCTCAAAAATTCGAAGTAATTTGACCAATTCAATGAAGGCTCTTGGTGTTGATATATTGACAGGCACTGGTACAATTTTGGTAGGTTGATGTATTTTCTCGTCGGTATTCTAAAGTCTGAATACTTGTGTTAATCCTTGTAACTCCGTTACTAGAAAATCAAACTTAGTGTTATAGTTTTAGAAATATTTAAAAACTACAGCATAACAATTATGTGCATATCCAGGGTCCACAAAAGCTTAAGTTTGGAAAAGGAGGTTCTGGGGACACTATCATAACAGCAAAAGACATAATAATTGCTACCGGTTCTGTTCCCCTTGTGCCCAAGGGAATTGAAGTTGATGGTAACTACTTGTTTCTTCATCTTTTATTTTTAGCATAATTTTCCTTTATTTTATTCTTGTCTTAAAAAATTAATTATTTTCGTGGCAACACAGTTGGAAAGGGGAATGGAGAGAAGGTTGGGGGGGGGGGGGGGGGGGGGGGGGGGAGGATTCTTTTGTTACTGTATCATAAAATATGCCAAGGTTTCTGTACAAAATAAAATGCACTGGTGTCATTGACATGTAAAAAAGCTCTGTAATTTCCTGGTGGGTTTCATCATGCTCTATACTTATTACTGCGTTTATTAGAGTGCTTCTCCAATTTTATATTTCAGCGTTGTTGAACAAATTTTGGTTCAGACTACTGTAGGTATGCCATTTTGAATATTTAATCTGACAACACAGTAATCACATGTTCTTTCTATTGTCAAATGCTAGAGGATGGAAAATTTAGAAACCACTGAACATCTCTTTTTTGAATTTTGCACCCTTCTCTCCTACATGAGACTCAAATCCACGTCACTAACCTGGTAAGGATTCACTCGCTTATTGTCTGAGTAACTAAGAGATAGAGCCAATTTGGCACTAGTTTTGACTTGGTAGTGTTTCATTGCTTTCTTCTATCTTTTCTGTCACACTGCTTGGCTGAGGTGTAGTGCGTATTTGTTCACAGTTTGCTCATCTTTCATTATATACATACTTGCTGCAGGTAAGTCTGTAATAACCAGTGATCATGCTCTTAAACTGGAATTTGTTCCCGAGTGGATAGCCATCGTAGGAAGTGGTTACATTGGGCTCGAATTCAGTGATGTCTATACAGCACTTGGAAGTGAGGTGTGACATTTATGCTGTTACTAATTTTGTATAAGAAGATAAAACCTTCACATGTTTTAATTATTTTTGGGAAAAAGAAGGAACAAAAGTAGGGGAAAAAAATGATAGAAGAGAAAAAGAGTTAAAATTAGAAGAAAGAAATAGAGTGAAAAAATAGGAACAGGAAAGCTTATGAACATAACTGCCATTTTTGTTTTTCATATATTATTTTTGGGGAAATTATGAATACCCGCCTTGATTACTGATATTTTTAAAGTAAAACAATTTTATAGGTTTCCTTCTCTTTTTATATAATAGTAAAATGAATATCAATCAGACTCAAAGTTGAGCATAGTTGAACTCCCGCAGGTTACATTTATTGAAGCTTTAGATCAACTCATGCCTGGTTTTGATCCTGAAATTGGAAAATTAGCTCAACGAGTTCTTATCAATCCTCGCAAGATTGACTACCATACTGGTGTATTTGCTAGCAAGGTAATTGATGAAACTCATGATGCAACTCAGTTGCCTGTTGCGTGCCTGCTAATAAATCAATACAGATATTCAACATTCACATCGTGAGTTTAACTTCAATCTACAGATCACTCCAGCGAAGGACGGAAAACCAGTAATAATAGAACTCATCGATGCAAAGACAAAAGAACCAAAGGGTACCGTGGAGGTAAGTTTCAGATGTCTTTTTCTGGGGAAATATTTAGGACCATAGATCCTACAAATGTGATATATGTAACCTTTTATTTCAAGTATGGAGTGTCCATTTGCTTGACACATAGTTGACTATTTTTTGCAAATGAATTTGTATTCATTCATAGCAGTCATCAGGAAAAATGAATAGAGTGATGCTGTGATGCACAATATAACATGTTAAAATCATGTATCCTGGAATATAATAACATTCTTCTGAAATTTTGGTTGTTCTTGCACAATGGATATTTTTTAATAGTCACTGTTGCCAACCTAGCAACCCTAAGCTGATTGGTAATAAGGTTTAGCTTCTTGTTGTACTGTTGCCACACCTGCTCTGACTTAAATGTATTTCCACGAGAAGTGTTTTCTCCACTTGTTATGTACTCTCCTAAATTTTCTATGGCTGCCTTCAGGTAGATGCAGCTCTTATTGCAACTGGAAGGGCTCCATTCACTCAAGGACTTGGACTGGAAAATGTATGTTGTCTGGCATAATCAATTCCTAAAGCAGAAAAATGGAAATTAATTTTAAATTTTGAAAATTACCTTTTATCTATGCAGATTAACGTACAAACACACAACGTGGATTTGTCCCTGTTGATGAACGCATGAGAGTAATTGATTCAACTGGAAAGTTGGTAAGTCGTGAGTTTCATTTGCTTGTTTCAGATGTTTAATAGTCTTTATTTTGCTATTATTTGTAAAGTTCATGACTTTGTTTTGCTGACATTCCTTTCTGATAATCAGGTTCCTCACTTGTATTGCATTGGTGATGCTAATGGAAAAATGATGCTTGCTCATGCAGCAAGTGCACAGGGAATCTCCGGTAAAACCCCAAGATAAATTTTTGGGTGATTGGATATTCTTTATCAACTTATATCTGTACTCAATTAACTTCTGGCATTGTCCTTTTAGTTGTAGAGCAAGTTTCTGGGAAAGACCATGTCCTGAACCATTTAAGCATCCCGGCAGCATGCTTTTACCCATCCCGAAATCAGTATGGTTGGATTAACAGAGGTATCAAATTTATTTTCTCATCTGTGTGTGTGTGTGTGCAGTTCTTTTGTCCCCTCTCTTTATCCCCTAGCCTGGCATTAGTTGGAATATGGCTGTAAATTGCCTGCTATTTCAGAATGTAACTTTCTTTATATAGTTACGTAGATTTACAGCATGTCCTGATGAAAATTACCGTAGAAAATCATCTATCTTATAAAAATAAACATTCAAGTTGATAAAACCTAAAAGGATACGATTGAGATGATGACTGACAATGATTCTCTTCTTTTTTGCTTTTCTGCTTTTACTAGTAGAATTACTGTACATCATCATAGATGCACTCGAATATTGACCACCACCCATCAAGTAACCTTGAAGGAGTGGAAGAAACTGAATCCAGCTGAACCGTTCTTTTTAAGTTATGCACTTTTCTCAGAGTCTTGCCTCTGTTCTACATCTAAAAGTTTTGGGCAGGACTTATTTAGAAGACTTGTGAAATAATCTTCAGGTGGTTAGAAGCCATGGAATTATACAAATCACTTTGGGGTATTGTGACTGTTCCATAACTTGTTTAAAACTCCAAAAAAAATGGATGGGTTTGGTAGATTGCTAGGTTTCACGAAATACATTCATGTTAGGTTCAGTTATGGGATTCTTACTTATTATACTTCATGTGAGAGTGGTTAGTTATAGTATTCATTGTGCTGACCAGCTGTGGTACTGTGGTAGCAGTATTTAGCTGTGTCCAGTCTTGTCAAGCTTGAGGCTCAAAGAAATTGTAGTGGATTCACAACATTGATTGGAAGTGAATGTGAATCCACTGGTATTATCCTGCATTGCAATATTTGTAGCTGGTCTGCATTTTTTAAGAGAAATATCATATCTTAGTTCTTGTTTTGGAGGAGAAAATTTTCCTATTGCCACCAATAGATTACAGGAGCTGATTTTATTGACCTTCAGATATTATAGTAAATATTGAGAACAGAAACTTTCATATTTGTTCTGATTAGCTTGCTGTGGCAGTGCCTGTCTGAAACGCGCGCGCGCGCACACACAGTTTTTTTATTAACAGCTTTCAAAATGACAAAAATTTATTTTTATTTTACTTGATCTTAACTCTCTTTGTATATTAGCCCCCATTAAATTTTATTTTATTTTTCTCTCTCGTATTTTCAACCACAAAATCTTTCATAAAATAATATTACTCGTAAGCAGGGAACTTTTCCTTCTTTTTCAACCACTCATTCTTTAAAAAATTAGTATTCCACCCATTATAATTTGAAATAACGGGGGCTTAATTCCTTGCATCCATTTTCCAAAAAATCCATCCTTGTTTCGTGGTAAAGGTTTTATATCTATCTCAACTAGTGGATAGGACTTTAAAGAAATAGAAAAAAGACGTATAGTTTATTTCTTGCAGGCGACTTTTCTGAATATTGTTCATTTGTTCTATAGAACGTTGCTTGATTAATCTTGACTTTTGCAGCCTCAAGCAAGAGAAAAGGCCGAGAAGGAGGGATTTGAAGTGAGTATTACAAAGACTAGTTTCAAAGCTAACACAAAAGCCCTTGCTGAAAATGAAGGAGAAGGAATTGCCAAGGTGATGTAAAATTCTTCATAAATTATTGTCACAAGTATGAATGGTCGATTGTCTGTCGTCATTTACATTATGAAGGAAAATGTGGATAGTTTGGGAGGGGAGCAGCTTCAACTAAATATACACACACATTTGTTCTGCAAATTCCACCTCCTCGATATTCTCCTACCTAAGTTGAATCCGTACCTGCAAATCCTGGATCTGCCATTAATCTACTACAGTTTTTTCTTTTGATCAGAAGAGAATGAGTACCAACCAATCCTGTTATTTTCTTGCAGTTGATTTACAGAGCTGACACTGGAGAGATCCTTGGGGTTCACATTTTTGGGATGCATGCTGCAGACCTCATACATGAAGCATCAAATGCCATAGCCATGGGAACGCGTATACAGGTAAATTTTATGTTTATGTACTTTTCTTTGCAGAATCTGCTTTTCTTAAATTATGTTTTATTGTGCCTGGATGGATATCTATCTTTAGCAACGAAATTCGTGATAAAAAACTGTTGCGTATGAGTAGAATCACGACCCATTTGACATTCCGTTCTCTTGAAAAAAAAAAAAATGCTCTGGCCTTTTCTTTTCAGTTGCAAAGCTTGCAGGATTCACCAAGTTTTCTACATTTATTTGAATAATTTGCTTCTACATTCGGATGCTTATTATTCATTAAAACTCTTAAATTCTGCAGGACTTAAAATTCGCTGTTCATGCGCATCCAACACTGTCTGAAGTTCTAGACGAGCTCTTCAAATCAGCAAAGGTAATATCTCCACTTTCTCCCCTGTTCTTTTTCCTGATAGCACCCATAATTGCGCCCCGAGGTTTCGTGTGAAGAGGCAATAGAGGACAGCATGGTCCATTTGTGTCTGCATCTCGACCCTGTAAAATACTGAACTCATCGTTCATTGCTGGCTGACATCACTGTGAAACCCTTGTGCATTGTTTGCCACTAGACGTGGCTCATTGTAGTCCAAATCTACGTAAATGTCATATTGGAAACCCTAGATAATATTGCCTAGTTGTTTCAAGAATCCCTTACTCGCTTGCATATACATTGCAGGTAAGTAGTAGGAAACCCTCCCTAGGACCTGACTCGAAGTTCCCTCTCATTCTTCGCTGGTACATTAGATGACCTATTAAACACGAATTAGAATGATATTCATTGCATCGCGACAGTTTCTTCTATATATCGCATATTTATTTTCAGTCGGGTCAAAAAAGTCGTAGAATTTCAGCAATATGACTTGATATATATTTCTCTTAATGCAGGTCATTAGTTCTAGTCCAGTTGCTCAACCAGTTGCGGTCTAATCTTGTCTATTTAGTGAAATACGTCGCATTATTCCTTTTGGCCTGAACTTTGTGACGCGCCTGGACAATGTGCATTCTTTCGAAGCATTAGACTTGTATTCAAGCATTGCTCCAATTTTTGTGTTTCTTTAGTATCACAGCCCTCAAGCTTGAGGTTGAAATTTGTTGATATTTATTATAAAAACTCACAAAAATAGTAAAATAAACTCAATAAAATGACCACTTCCTTGTGTTCGGATAGCCAACTCGTTTCACCGAACTGTGGCTTGGCTCTCCCCGCAAGCTTGTCCCTTGGTGGGACGGATCGTGAGCCAAATAGTTTTTTACTGAAATTTATGATGAGCCGGCTTCATGTGAGCCGATGAGCTGCTCGCACGAAAAATTCTCTGCTTGGCTCGTGCCAATAGCTTGACCCACTTAACATCCCTACTTATTTTGCATACGTAATTTTAGGTTTTATTTATTTTATTTTATTTTTGTATATAAAAATATTATCAACCTTCTTACTACACGTCATCATTCATTATCGCAAAAGTTGAAAATGAGGAAAGGATAAATATAGTCCCTACTTGGTAACTCTAAAAAAAATTGATTTAAATTTAAATTAAAGCCAACAATTAATTTTAACTATACATTTCATAAGATCCATAACTTTTTAATTACATATTTTATTAATTTTTATCAAAGTTTGCTAAAAATTTGATTTTAATCTCTACCAAATTGGGGCATAATGTCATTTAGTCACACTTAAAGAAGGACATTGAATCTTGTCACGGAATGTTATTGGTAACAAAGAATGTTCGATAGTTATTTATAAATAATTTAAATTATAAATAAATAGATAGTAATGAGTTATTGATAAATGATCAGTACTTGTGAGTCTCATGAAATACATGGTTAAAAATTGATTTGAACGTTTATATATAATTTATAAACCGTAGTGAAATGAGGGCTTACGAAATTCAAATAAAAAAATTGGGGTGACTAAAATAAAACTTTTCTCAAAGTTTGGTTACCTTTCGCATTTTGAATATAGTTTGCCTACACCAAAACGAGGATTTGTGTTGAATCTCGAGGAATTGCAATCCGTTTGGGAGCTTAGGATGTTTCAATTGCACAAATTATAACAGATGTCTTTTGATGAAGAATAATGTTCTTTGTACATTTTATGGATGACATGAAGTTTGACATCATTTGCAATCTTTTGCAAATTCAAAATGTTGTGTGACAGGAAAGTATGTTAAATTCAACAACCGATCATGTGTCGACACGTGATACAATGTCAAATACAATGTACAAGTAGCATGATTGTTTAATGAATACTTTCTGTTGCAAAATATTATCTTCAAGTTGTAAACGGACTATTTTCAATGAGATATTGGCTATGTGAAGTTACCTCTCCTGAAATATGGGTTATCTACAATTGGATAAACTTATTTGTTTTTCAAGCATTTATAGAATTGCATACGAAGAAGAATTGGAATCTTTTTTCTAATTTATCAATGGAATAGTTTAACTTTTAAATGAGATAGTTTTAACGATTATGATATTGTTTCACATTGTTGAGTTAAGGTTTGCTTTTAGACTTATAATTCTATGTGCACTCTCCCCTTGCAAGACTAATTTAAGGGGAGCTTTACTCAATGTTGTGCACATGATATCAGAATAAGCATCGACAAATGGACTACATTCAATGAAATATTGGTTTTGTGAAGTTACCGATCTCGAAATTTGGGTTATCATAGATTCTGAAAATTAGAGTGCATTTTATAACCTTAGCTGCATCCCAAGCCTTGGCTCATGGACTTATGACCACTTTTAAGGCGAAGGTGTTTGTGTTTATAACCCTACAAGTCAAGCTTTAACGTAGTGGTGTAGGATGCAATTAAGGTTATTACATAATTCATCATGGTATCATAGTATGCGAAGATCTCAAATTGATTCACATTATCATCTATTCATAAAAATTGTGCACGTATCATTCTGAAATAGACGTGTGAATAATAAGTTGAACTTCTAAATGAAATAAAGGTACTTCGACGTCATGTTAAGTACAAGATATAGAAAGTTAATATTAAAGTAATTTTTGAATTGTCCGAGACGCACTTGAAGCGTACACATGCAATATTGATAAATTAAGGATGAAAAACTCTAATGCAAAGGAGAAGAATATGGAATCCTAAATGGTGACGTTTTCCATATGCCTAAGTTATGTAAGTTGAGCATAAGAATCAAATGTTATGCTTTCTTAAGTATACAACTTAGGCAGTTGCAAAAATCCCCAACGTCATCCTCTCTCATTTGTAGTATTTCACAATTCACATGTACAATGTGTCCATACTTCAAGTATCAACCAAACTTGATAAACTCTCACCCCGTCCCCCCACCCACCCCATTTGTCTATAAACTATTAACAAGAAGACAACAAATACAACTAACCAAATAATGAAAATAAATCCTCCCTTCATAAAAAACATGGCTCAACCAAATTTAGCACAACCACCATTATCACCTCCATCTCCAATTCCGCCACCATCGGTTCTGAGGATGAAGAAAGAATGTACCGACGATTCTATCCATCCAGTACACAAAACCTTAGCCACTGCAGCAAACCTGGCCAATCTTCTACCGACCGGCACTGTCCTCGCTTTTCGGACCCTTACACCTTCATTTTCGAACAAGGGCATTTGCCAATTGTCCAACAAGTGCCTCACAGCATTTCTCATGGCATTCTGTGCAATTTTTTGCTTTCTCTCTTCCTTTACTGATAGCTTCATAGATGAAGGCAAGTTGTACTACGGCATTGCCACCTTCAAAGGCATGTATATTTTCAATGACGATAATAATTGTTCTCACGATCAAGAATCAGATGGAGAAAACTCAAGGGATAATACTACCGACTTAACTAAGTTCAAAATCAGTTTCCTAGACTTTGTTCATGCATTTGTGTCGCTTTTCGTGTTCTTTATCTTTGCTCTTAGTGACTCTGATGTTCAAAATTGTTTCTTTCCTCATGCCGGAGAGAATATGAATGTTTTGGTGATGAGTTTGCCTCTAGGAGCCGGGGTGTTTTCGAGCTTTTTGTTCTTGATCTTACCTACAACCCGCAGAGGAATCGGATATGCAGAAATACCAAGATCATTTAAATGATTTTCTGTAGTGCCAATGTGAACTATGTATACACTTCATACATGAATGATGAATAGTTAAAATATTTACTTTATTATCGAAACTGATCGTTAAGAAGACGGAAGGGCAAATATAAATCAAAAGTAACATGATTTTGTTCCAAATTATATGATAGCATTGGACCATTCAAGATGTGGATGTCGCTAGATTCAAGCACGGTTCTTCTAATTAGTCGTAGGGTGGTTTCCTTGCCTAGGTTTTAGTATACAAACTCTCGTAGGGTGGTTTTCTAGAACAAACGTCAAGAATAAAGACTCAAACACATGATCGTTGTTCTCAAACAATATTTGCCCCCTCTCCGGTTAAATTGAGATGTTAAAGGATTTTCCGGCAAATGATTTGAAGGATTTATCAAGACTTGTTGCAAAAATACTAAAGCACAAGTATTTCTATCCAAAACTTAATAACACAATAAGAAATTTATGAATATGAGTAGAAGTAGGGATTTGATCTTGATTTGTAGAGAGAATAATGAAATCATATGTTTTTTTTATTGTATTTCACATAGAACATGACTCCTCTATATACAGGCATCAATATTATACACGAATTAGTGTCAAAAATATGTTAGAAATGCACCAAATTCAAGTGACCAACGGTAGAAAACCATTTTCGACGGTCACTAAAATAACACTATGCGACCGCATAGTACAAAACTATGCGGTCGCATAATTATACACGAACAGGGACTTGAAGTCCCTATCGAAATCTATGCGACCGCATAGGATTTGATCTATGCGGTGGCATAAACCAAAATTCAGCCTTCATGTTCCACTTTCATTTGTTGATTTTGAACAACCAATTTCTCAACATATTCTACATAATCAACGAGACTAGATTAAGGCGTCCTATTTCAATGTTTACGCTGCATCAATTTGTATGAGAGTCAACATCAAGCTCCTAGCAAGGCTTTCAAGATCATGATCGACTTCTTATGAAGCTTTTGTAGAAGAGATTCAACAACGCAAAAAGATGACACGATTTTGATAGTAAATGAACATATTAGCACGATAAAACCCCACTCGGATGACCCAACAAGAATTCGTGTTGGGTATTTTGGGCGGCTTGGAGCCTGGAGGGGGCCAATATACTTAAAGTCTAACAAATTGTATTTTTATATATTTACGCCTTGAACGAAAAATTGATTTTTTTTTTTTCGATATTTTGTAAAAGGTAATTATATTCACACAACAATTTTTTATATTTATACCACATTTTAATTATAAGAAAAGTTTTCAATATTTGCTCACTTTTACTTTTATATCATCAATTTTTTTCTCATCACATTATCATTCTTGACCTTTAATTAATTAACATATTTTATCCCTAATCATGATTTCATACAAATATTCTACTTACCATTGAAAAGATTGACTAATATTTTATTTAAAAAATTTGTAGTAATTATTTATTTCAATTATTTAAAAATATGAGAGAAAAATATATATTTTTTCAAGTAGTGTTCGAGTAAGAGTCTACGACTCCATCACATGATATCTCTACTATTCATAAATACAAATACATCTCTAGCATTTGTGAGGAATATTTTTGGCCAGCATATAACAAATCGTGAATATTAGATTATAGAATGAACTAATGCCTTGTTTGATATGCTTAATTTGTCATGGAATTAGAAAAATATTTTTTTAGAAAAATATTTTCTTAATTCCTACTTTTGACTGTTTGATTAACCAAATTTGACATGAAAAATATTTGCCACCAACTTCTAACGTACAATCCCTTGAAGCAGAAAAGTAGGAAAATATTTTCTTATAATTTTTGTGAGAATTTGTTTTTCACCTTGTTAAGTGTTTTTTTTTTTCTTTTTCTTTTTTTTTTACTTTTTGGCAATGGAAACATATTCTAAATCCAATGGTAAAAAAAATTTATCCATTTAATTAACAATTTGCATGAAAAATAAAGTCAAACGAACATAAAAAATTTATGAAAATATTTTTTTTATTTTTTATTTTACTTTTTGGCAATCCAAACAGATTTTAATACAGATTGTAAAAAATATTATTTAAAAAATAACAATTTGTATGAAAAATAAAGCCAAACGGATTAAATGGAAAATTATATCAATCAAACACAATTAATTACAATTCTCAGACAAACGAATTTTAGACAAATCAATTCTCTGTCATTCTTTTTTTCCACCTATTTTCCACGTTTGCAATCAAACGGACCCTAAGATTTGAAAAATTGTTCATATTTATTTTATTGCTAAATCCAACTACTCAACTTACACATGGCTTTATATTATTGGTTGAACCATGTCACATTGAGACCATTAATACGTCAATTGGTGCATCCTAAAACGACATAATATAGTTCATAATCAATACCATAAAACGTTTCTTGGTTTTTGACTTTGTCAAGTATTTCTATGGGACTTTTAACTATTAAACTTTAATTTGTCTTAATTATGCAATTGATTTCAATTTAATTTAAATTGGATCGCTCAACTTCAAATTTTCAAAAAACAAAAATACTTATTTTAACTTTTTAATTAAAGAGGTCATAATTCTCATTTTATTACGTTCGTTTCTAAGAAATTATGTAGCGACTACATGAAAAACGAGATCAATTTACGACGTGACTATCAACTATGCAATTTCTATTAATTTGAGGCTGTAGTTAACCGATTCTAAATGATGCAATTTGAAATGAAATTGAAGTTCGTAACTCGATTGAAAGAAATTAAAGTTTACTTAAAATTTAGAAAAATGAGATTAGAAAAAGTCCACGACTGCTATAAATATCCTAAAGTCTATAGACTCTTTTTCTTCACTGCTTTTCCATAAAAAGGTTAAACAATCTAAGGAAAGAACAACTTTTGACGGAAATGTCTAGATCGTGGATTTGCATTGCATTTGGTACCTTTGCGTTGTTCTTGTTCGCGTCGGCCTTTGCGGACGATGTCGTAGTACTCACTGAGGACAACTTCGAGAAAGAGGTGGGTCAAGATCGCGGTGCTTTGGTCGAGTTTTACGCACCCTGGTATGAACGACTTCATGTTTTCGAATACTGGTTTCAATGAATTTTAATTCATTTATGTGTGTGTGTGTGTGTGTGTGTGTAACTGGTTGGATTGTTCGTGATTCAATTATTTGTTTTTTACTAGATCTTTCATTTCCGAGCTCGTTCCGATCGATCTAGATCTTAGTTTTATCGAGTTTTGATCATTTCTCCATAGACCCTTTTGTTTGGTATCTTAACTGTTCGGTTCTATTTTTGAAGTAAATTAGGGTATATGTTTTTATCAACCGGTTCATTTTGTTATGAACGAGATGAGAATTTTCACCCTTTCAGTTATATAAATCTTGCGTGGTGAGGGAATGAGTGAAAGTAATAAATATTAGTTGCTTTAGTTTGTTGAAATTCTCGGAATTCTTTTTACTTCCGTGTAGGAGTAGATGAATTGAAGGTATATATGATATAGTGCTCCTATGCAGGTGTGGGCACTGTAAAAAGCTTGCTCCGGAGTATGAAAAGCTTGGTGCGAGTTTCAAGAAGGCTAAATCTGTTTTGATTGGCAAGGTTAGCCTTTTTTGTGTTTGGCATGTGTATTAGTTGTGTTCTTGAAATGTTCCCAGAAATATTCTGATTTTCTATCTACTGAAATTTTCTAGGAAATGGAACTTCACACCATGCTCAACTAAGAATGCATTGCTCTTGTGAATGAAACTTCGTCTATGTATTGCATTCCTTCTAAAACATCATTCCTTTAATTTATCCTAAATGGAGCGATCTCCACTTACCAATGTTTAACCTCAGTTCTTATCTCATTAATTACATTATATCAATAACATTATCTACCATGTTTTTTGTCTTCTGATGTCCCAAACTCAAGATAAAGTATTTCTAGTCTAATAACATTTCCACAAAACCTAATTTTTAACTTTATAATTATACGTATTTTAGAACTTATCTATAGTGTAGCTGTGTCAGGTAAAAACGTCAAATGATTAATCTGGTCTTTAACAAGTTGCTGAAAGTCCTAGTTACAGGATCAATGTATCAGATACTTGTTTTATGGACCACACTATCTGATTTTCCATCCTTTTCTTAGTTGTTTCTTGATTTTTTAACCGATGTTAAATCATTAAATATTTGTTTATCATGATTGATTGTAGCTTGATTGAGATTCGCTCAACTGAATAATAAGTAGTCATCTATGAGTATGTTGTGTGGTTATTTGTTTGTGTTTTTGTCCTAAGTTTGCTTAACGGTATATTTATATATTACTCGGAAAATTGGGAAAGGAGATTAGATATGTTATCTTGTTGAATTATGACATTATTGCTTGGGTTGCCAGTGACGGTGTCTCAAGGCATTGATTTGCCATTAACCATTGTAGGTTGATTGATAAATATTTATGACTTTAAAATGTTAAATATTATAATTTTATTAAATCATTCTGTTGTAGGTTGATTGTGATGAGCACAAGAGTCTCTGCAGTAAATATGGAGTTTCTGGATATCCCACCATCCAGTGGTTTCCTAAGGGGTCTTTGGAGCCCAAAAAGTGAGTTTAGGCTCTTCTAGAAAACTTTTTTCTTCCCTTATTTTCTTCTAAGCTCATAATTTTTGAAGCATTATATGAGATTATAAACATATATATTCTTTGCATATTTTTTGTCCATTCAAGTCCTTGGAAAAGTGCATTCCACATTAATTGAGTTTTCATTTCTTAGGTGTGAAAGTGCAAGAACTGCTGAAGCCCTTACTGAATATGTAAACAATGAAGCAGGTAAGACTTTTTGTTTGTTCATATATTTCTGATCCAAGATTGACTGTGCAGGCAGTAGGCACATTGAGTTAATTACATTTGAAGTAATTACATGATATTGATTTTTCCCCCTCTGTGGAAAAAGGCTTTACATCTAGGAGATTCTTCCTTTACACCATTGTATATGCACAGATCTTTTGAAAAAGGAAAATGAAAAAACTTGATTGTTGTGTGATGGGGAAAAACACATTCCCCATACCTATCTCTGTCATCATCATATTGTTACATTAGTGTTCATTAGTTGTCATTCTTGCCCAAATATGTTTCAAAGTCACAACTAAGTGGAGGATTTTTGCCTTGCTCTTACAAATGCAATTCTGTTTTCAGGGACAAATGTCAAGTTAGCTGCAATTCCTTCAAGTGTTGTGATTCTCTCTCCAGACAACTTTGATGAGATTGTTCTTGATGAGACGAAGGACGTCCTTGTTGAATTCTATGCACCCTGGTAGGTTTACATGTAATATTTTGATTATTTTCTTTCTATGCTGTTCTTGTACTTGAATTTGAGATGCCGAAGTGATTGGTTTCTAAGATTTCTCTTTGTGATCGTTTATGTAAAATGTGTTAATATGATTTTGTCATTTCTGATTGATGGTATTTTTTTTTCTCAGGTGTGGTCATTGCAAAAGCCTTGCTCCTGTAAGTAGATCACTGGTACATCGATAAGACTCCAATGAATGGTGAATAAATTATTGTAAAACCTCTCTCTTGCTTCTATTTTGTAGATTTATGAAAAGCTAGCAACAGCATTCAAGCTGGAAGATGATGTAGTCATTGCTAATGTGGATGCTGATAAGTACAAGGACATTGCTGAGAAGTAAGTAGTGAAAATAGTTTTTTCTTCTGTTGTATCGTCAATGCACACCCACTTTCAGAGCCTGCTGTGAGTTAATTAAGTGCTGTAGATAAGTTCCTGAACTGATTTTCCTAAACCTAATTAGACACAAAAGGAAAGAAAAGAAACATATGGCATGTGTTTCCTAATATACATATCTACTGCTGAGCAGGTATGGTGTAAGTGGTTTTCCTACATTGAAATTCTTCCCAAAGAACAATAAGGCTGGTGAAGATTACGATGGCGGACGAGAGTTGGATGAATTTGTCAGTTTCATCAATGAGAAGTGTGGAACTAGCCGTGACACAAAAGGACAATTCACTGATAAGGTTTGTTGCTAAATTAACATATATTCTCTCCATGGTTACTTTTTACTGGCTTCTAACTTACCATCTAATCATCCTAGGCCGGTATAGTTGAGGCCCTTGATAGCTTAGTGAAAGAGTTTATAAGTGCATCAACTGAGGATAAAAAAGCTGTATTCAGTCGATTGGAGGCAGAAGCCGAGAAACTAAAGGGATCAAATGCAAGGTTGTAACGAAATTCTTGTCGTACTTCCACCATTCATATTACTAACTCAATCTTTTTGTAATTAGGGTAGTTGGTCTAAGTTGCAATCTTGCTTGCCCATCAACTTTAATTTTATACTCTTATTTTCACATCACTTTAAATTTCTTTAGATATGGGAAGATCTATGTGAAAGCTGCCAAGAGCTGCATGGAAAGAGGTGCTGAGTATGCTAAGAATGAGATTCAGCGGTTGGAACGCATGCTTGCCAAGGTAAACTATCGCGTACCCTTTTGTCTAGTGCTTTTTAAGCAACACTTGTTGTACAAAATTCTCTCTGATCCGAAAATGGAAATCATCTAAACAATTTGCACTGCTGTCTGCCTAACTATATATGGGTTAATAATCAGTTTTTAGTTGATTATCTTTTGATGTATGACTGAACCAAAACAATGACCCAATGGCCTTTAATTCTTTGATTACTTATTTTCCATTTTTTGGCTAGTGCTTACCCCCATGACATTCGATTATATTATGTATCTCTAGAAGGTGGAATCATATATTCATCTAATTTCTGAATTATGATTTCATTTTTGTGCTTGTGTGGTTTAAATTATAATCTCATTATAGTAAAGGTCATGTAAACTTTAACTTGAATTATACATTGTAAAACGACAAACTACTACTCACTTATCCACAATTCATGAAATCAATTTATAATTTCAGCAATTTATAACTGAGCCCCTGTTTGTTTCCAATTCTTTGAAGAAAGAAATGCATTTTTTGACCCTTTTTGCCAGCAACGTGGGACCTAGCGTGAGAGAAAAAGACAACAATTTCAGCTAATTACTCCCCAACGGTCCAAAAATTCATTAAAATGGGGTGGAAAATGGGAAACAAACAGGGGCTGGAAGTTGATTTGCTTAGTGCTTGGTTTGTCGTGATTATTAGTTCTGGGTTCCACGGAATGTGTGGATAATAAGGTGTGAGTCCTACAAAATCTGTGGATAAAAGGTACGTTTATGAGCTTAAAAAAAGTTGAGCTTTGTCAGACATGTCTCTTAGTTATAAGGCTGGACATGGTCCGATGCAGTTCAGTTCTCTTTAGAACCGAACCAAAACTTGAATTTTTGGGTATTTAGTAAATGGAATCATCGGGTCCAAATTTAATTATGGAACCGTTGAGTTCAATTCGGTTTGGTGCGGTTGCTGAGTTCCATATAGTAATTAAATTTTTTAATATTTACAACAATGTTGTATTAATTCAACTAATGATTTGTTTAATATTAGTTCTTACATAATAATGTAGTTTAATCTTATGGATCTTTTGCTCCTCTTTTTGTTGAGCTGTTCATAGATTTGATTGTTAAAATCACATAAAGAAGAAAATAGCGAGCTCACAATAATGAAAATAAGCTTAGCCAAGCTTCCAATTTGATTTCTTTGGAACTGTAGAAACGACACTACGATAGAATAATAAATTTGGGTAAAATTTAGGTTAATTTGATTAAGTTTGGCTTGGACTAGAAATTAGACATAGGGAAATCATATTTTAGGTTTTGGGCTAAATTTATTAGCTAGCAAATTTGTTTAGAAATAATAAAATAATTTGGTTTATTTAAAATAAATAATTAAAAAAATTAGAGAGATTCGGTTCTTCGATTCTGGATCTGGAATCGAGAATCGAACCAAACTCGCCGTTTCTTGATTCAAATACCCGTTTGGGTATTTAATTTAAGAAAAATCGCTCGGTTCGATTTAGTTCGAGTCCAAATCGGTTCGAGAGTTTTGTCCAGTTCTACTTTGTTATATCAACTTCTCAATAATAAATCATTTTTTCTCTCTCCGTTTGGATCTTTGAGTTGATATTTTGGAAACGTATCTGTGGGGGTTGTAAATATGGTTAAATGAGGGTTTGAAAATAAGGGTTAGAAAAATATTATTTTTAGTTGGAAATTAATTTTATTTGTTTGTCAAAAAAATTAGGAAAAGTTAGAAAAATGAGAAAAAAAAATTTAACAAGATTAATTATTTAATCCTTGGATTTCACGTTAGTATATACTTTACAAATGTGGAAAATTTATTGAGAGATTTGATCTTTCTCTTATTTCTTGCAGTCAATTGCCCCGGCGAAGGCTGACGATTTCACTTTGAAGAAGAATATTCTTTCAAGCTTTGCTTCTGACCAGTGAGAAATCGCCTTTTATTGACAAATATGGTATCCACATTTAACTTCTGACCGCGGTTTTTCCCTGGTTGTAGTGGATCCATCTTCTTACGCTTCCAATTTCCTTCTGTTAAACATTTTGCATCACCTTCGCAATCAAAAGAATGGGAATAATATTTTGTTTCCATTTACCACAAGAAAAAAACTAATTTTGTTTCCAGCAGTAGCATTAATGTTATAAGGAGTGGGGACTTTGTTATGATTATATCTTCTTTTTGGTGGTGATATCTAATGCAAGATTCTTGGTTATTGATGACAGTTATGTATGCTTCATTATGTTTCATTTATGAAGGATTAGACAACCTTGTTGTAAGTACTGTAGTATTGTTGGTTAAGATATTGATGGCTTATTTTTGGCAATGTCGACCTTCTTATTGGATATTCGACTCTTGAATGGGCAATGTTTTGTGCGACTAGGGTCGGGGAGGACAGGAGATCGATACTTTCGTCCTTTACTTAAACCTAGGGGTGAAACATCTCTTTATATTTGTAATTTGTTAAGAATTGCAGGTGCAACCATGGAAATTTAGTGTCATATATGTTTCGAATGGTGTTGGATTTTCGAGAAAAGAACAAAATTGAAAGTAAGAAAAATTATATAGAGAAAAAAATTAGAAAAAATAGTTTTGGTATTTATTTTTTATTCTAAATGGTAATAGTATTTAGGGCGGTTAATTTGGAATAGATACTAAGAATTAAAATGTAAGGAATTTTATTTTATTTTTTTAATATGGGGAGATTTAAGCTCGATAACTATCTGAAACCAAACGTCCAATTTGTATCTGTTATTTGTTGAAGATTAAATTGAAATTAATTAATTTTTTTTTATTAATTAAGTTTTATATTAAATGATTCTGCTTTAAAATGGGTAAATTTTTGTAGAGGTCAAATATGAATGTTTTGAAACTTTAGGGGGTCCATAAATAAAATATTGAGGAATTTTTAAAAATGGAACTAAAAAATGATTTTAATTCCCATAGAAAAAAGAGAATATTTAAAAATAAAAGAATGTAGCAATTGCTAAGACTAACAAGTGACCAAGTAACAACTATCAAGTGTCAACACATCGTTTCTTAAATCTCAAACTCCTTTATGTCAGTGTCAAGGAGACACTGTGACCCATGAAAAGGGTAGCTGAAGTAGTGCCTATTTCTTTCACTATTATTAATGGTTCAACCCCAACTTTGAGGGTCCTTCACGTCTCACCCTATCACCCCACACCGTTCCTCTTTAATAGCATTGTGGAAGAGGTAAATCGTGGTTGACCCAGGTTGTTTGATATGATATTTGAAAAGTCATTAAGGTCGATAATTTTTTGAATATATTTCGATAATTTTTTTTAGAAGTCTTTGTTTGATTATAAGAGCTTTTAAGAAAAAAAATTTAATTCAAGGTAACTTCTTCCGAAAGAGGTAAAAGTCTTGTTAAATGGATCAAAATTCGGGTTAGAAGTATATAATTCGTTAACCTGCATTTTAAGTCCCTTGATGTGGATATTCATGACGTCTATTTATTGATGAGTCTGAGCTAGTTGAAAACTACTATTTTCTATTAGTTTGATATATTTTTATGAAAAAATAAAAATTACAAACTGGTCCACTCCAAAAACAAAAATTTCTTCGATTAAGGCAATGCCTCACCAAGTGTAAGACTCGTAGTGTGTATATGTCGCTAGCAACGCAACTTACAAAAGTAAGGTCCTTAGTGAATATAGGAGCAGCACCAAAGTTATTAAAATTAAATCAAATCAACCAGTTCGGCCCGAAAACCGACAAACCGAATAGTAGTCCAATATGATTACTCTAATTGGTACATTTAGCAAGTGAACCAATTCAAAATAGATTGAACCGCTCAATACACAATCGAACCTGATGGATTTACAGGAAACCGAAAATCAGTTTAAGAGTGAATCAGTTTGTTCCAAAGTCAAGGGCAAAAAAATTTCTTCAATATGCAAAGGTGGAGATTCAAGTATGAGCATTTGAAGTGAAAATATTACATCCATTATAACCATTATGATAACAATTGAACTTGTGTCATAATAGTGAACTAATACATATATATTTTATATTTAGAAAGATTGTTGTCTTTTGTTTTAAAAAAAATATTTTTTAATTATAATTATGATCTAGCAATGACCCATCCATTGAACCACTAATCCACTGGTTAAATCATGATCCGGTGATCTAATGATTTTTCCAAGTCAATGAACAGATCGAATCTGATAACTATGAATAGTACCATTTCCGATGGAGATTAATTTGCACCAATAAATAAAAGTACTAGAAGGCAAAGAAAAGAAACTAAATTAGTTCCCAAAACTTTTTCTTTTGCTGTCTTTTAGCAAGTTAGCAGATTATAATCTAATACAATTTGGGTCCATCCTAATATTATCCCAAACCCCTAAATACCATAAATTTGCAATTGTGAAGATAGGTCAATGCAGATTCCAACAAAAAGGTCACAATTGATATAAAACTAAAAAGAGACATTGTTGGTCACATAGATGTCCTTTTTTGCAATTTTTATGAGGGGCCTCATACACACCAGCAAATGGACTATTCCCCAGCACGTGGAGTGTAGATCAATCATTGGTTCAAGAAGCTACCATGAGATATTAATTTCAAAATAATAACTTACCTTACATGTTGCAATTATTGTTTTAAAACTTTGTTTGAGACTATATTGTCGAAGACTTCCAATAAACGCCTCGAAACTAATAATATGAATGCCATTTCTCAAGACTTATGCATCGAGTTTATTTTGAAGCTACATAGGTTAAATGACTAGGGCTGAGAAGTGTGACGAGTCACTCGCGAGTTGCAAACAGAAGTCGAGCAACAAAAAACTCGTGCAAGTCAGGTCGCAATTTACTTATGTTTTTTGTTCAAATTTAAAAATAAAAATAAAAATTGACGATCCACAAAGGACGAGTGTAAAGTGAGTCGAACCACACTTCAATGAAGCGAATCGACTCTCGTGGTGGATCAAATCAAGCATTCAATCCGACTCATTTAACATTCCTAGATATGAAAAGATTTGAGAGTGGCCCCAATTACATTTTAGAGTGAATATTTATGGAATCATTTGGAAGCATAAATATACTGAATATTATTATCATTTTATTCCCTGTGGTTACTAATGTGTTGTGTACATCGTTTACATTTTTATTTTTCTAAAAATTGCACCGGTAGTCCTCAATCGATTGTTCAAGAAGCAAACTAAACTTTAATCTTAAAAATTAAAAAAAAGGTTAATAGTCAGTCTTTCATTAGAATTAGACTATCAATCCTACTAGAAACTGTCCAAATCTTACTAAAATCGTTTAAGTAACCCACATATTTGGTTAATGAAACATAACTTCCAAAAGTTGAACATGAAAAATGTTACTTAATCCGCATGGGTGACCGCATGTAAGTGTGCGATCTCCATGTGAATAAAATAATATTTTTTGTATATGAGTGTACGATCATTCCTGCGATCAACCATGCAGTTCTGTAACATGGCTCGTTGAACATATGAAGCGGACGAACTGTTTAATAGTTAATTATTCATGTTTATAGGTTGAGAATTTACTAGCTACTAATTAGTCCCTGAATGTCTTTAATAGCTGTAACTGTAAGGCTACACAGTAGGCTAAGGGAAGGGAAGCAACTAGTTTACTCGCTTGCCTACAGAACCGCCATGCAATTTTCCGCTAATGGAAGCCTATGCAACCTTACTTGACATAGCCCACAACTATCATGTCTGGCCAACAAATCATAAGTCACCGTTTGGCCCCATTAAATTAAAATTTATTTTTCTCTCTTTCATTTTTAATCACACAATCTTTCATAAAATAATATCACATGTAAATAAAAAACTTTTTTGCCCCTATTTGGTAGTCATTTTTAGGGAAAAAATACATTTTTGAATAGTTGATTGATGGGAATGTGTGATTAAAATTTTAAGGAAAAATTTTGGGTTTGCGTGTAATATTATTTTATTGAAGAATGTGTGATTGAAAAGAAAAAAAAAAAATGCATTTTGAAAAAAAAAAATACTACCAAACAGGAGCTTTATTTTTTTCAATCACCTATTCTCTAAATAAATAAATAAATAAAAATTATTCCACCCATCTGAAATAATGGGGGCCAAACATTAATGCATTGTGCAGGCCATCACAAACGCTAGGGCCTACAGATAATAATATGGAATAAACTATTTGTACACTCTTTACTTACCATCTCCCTTATTCGACCCCACATGTCCCTTCACATGAGAGGTGAAAATATTAAATTTAATGGAATGGGACCCGACCTCCATGTGAGTGTTCGGGTGGGACCGAGTCAACCAAATGGCAAGCTAGAGTGTACATATGGCATGATTGTAATAATATACATGAGAGAGAGACAGAGAGAGGATCTAATGAACTTTAGAACAAAAGCAAAAGGGAGATGAAACAAACTTTGCTTTAGTTTCCATGATTGGCAACATCTGTTTCTCCATGCAAAGATAATAATAATCCCTAATCAATTACTGCAAACATATAAATGGATAAAACAGAAGCACTGGAAAACATGAAAAAAAAATTAGAAAACAAAATATATTTTATACAAATCCACTACTTGGAACCACCCCATGTTCAAGAAATTAATACACATTTTCTTGAAATTTTCTCTTTTTTACCTTGATGACACTGAGTTCAAAGCTCTAGCAAAACCACTCAAGGCTCCATAGCCCTTTGAATTGAATCCCAAACAGCCCAACAAACCTTGTCTATATGGAAGAAATGTCTTCTTCCTCATCTCCTCTGCTTGTGCCCTATTTGCAGTGTAATGCAATTCATGAGGTGATGGTGGCACCCTTCTTTTACCAATCCCATTTACTGCCCTGTTTTTCACCACTTTTGTAACTTTTTTTGTGGCTCCGGTGTTGGAATTTACCACTTCCGGAACTGAATTTGCTTTTTCAGTTGATGGGATTTTGGGACTGGAATTGGGCTTCTCAAATTTCTTATCTTTGACAGGTGAAAATGATAAGGAGCCCCAAAATTTATGCCCATTGTTTCTACCTTCACTTTTGCTCCTGTATAGGAACTCCTTCAAGAAAACCCATCTCCTTGAGCTCCTCCCAATTGAAGAAGACCTCGAGGAAGATCCAGATCCACACGGTGTCGTATCATTCGACCCTGCTGCCTCTTTTACGTTCTTACACTCTTCACTATCCCTCTTTATCTCATCGTCATCCTGTGTATTGTCATTTTCATGATCTAGAAATGACGTCGTTCTCAATGGGGACATAGATCTAGTCCTCCTCCGCAATGATCCAGCCCGCAATTTCGATTCCCTTCCGCGAACATATTTCTCCTCAGAATCATTGAGCTCGGACTGTTCAACCTCATCAGATTCATCCATGTCAATCAAAGGGGCCAAAACCTGGGGCCTCCGGAGATGGCTAGAGAGCTTCATGGGTCGGATCTGGCCGTTGAGGAACAATTCATCGGCGGAGCTCATGGATCCCGGCGGTACGCCGTCGTCTGCCAGAGGCGCCAAGAAATCAAACTCAAAAGAACACGCTGCCGTCGACGATTCAACCCCATACGAAGAAATGCTAGTACTGGAAAGCAAGAAATGCATAGGGCTCGCTGGGGCGCTATAGTAGAACCCTCCAAGGGGTGTGCCGCGGCCGGGGCTCGACGGTGCACTAACATAAGGCGTAGAACAACAACTGTCAATGTCGTCGGGAAATTCTAGAGGGGTGGCGGCGGAGATGGCGGTCATAGGTTCCGGCGAGGCGGAAGTGGGATTTTCGAAGTCTTCTTCCATAATTTTTTGTGGAGACTGAAGGGGTAGTGGTTATTGCAAATATATCTGCTTTGCTCTATGAAATGGCACATGACGGTGGAGATTTATATCGTCAATGCCACTGTTGTCTTTTTAGATTTTACTGTTTTTATTTTTTCCAATTTTTAAGGTAAACATTCTCGTGTTTTTCAGTGATCACTCGAAAATATTTTAAAAATTCGATGACTAATGAGTAATAAAATATGATGAGTTAGTGATGAGGTTCAAAGTGTCAAAATTTAATTATCATTCGAAAATATTTTAAAATTCAGAGAGTGAAGTGTGATAGAAGTATAAGTTTAATAACTAATCAAATATTTAACTCAATTTGTAAGGTATAATAGGAACATTCAAACAATGTAACAATGATTTCACTGTCATATAGACCGACGATTATCAACGATCATCGTGAATAGCATTACTTTTTCTTTTTTCGAAGATTTTTTTTATTTCTTGGAAAAATGGCATAGATTAAAATTTTGTTTTTGAGTATAATGCAAAATGAACGGAGAACAATGATAAATAACAAGCTATAATCTCTCTCTTCCTCTGAAAGAGACTCATCTATAAATATCTAAATGTAAAAATACAGTCTCATATATGTTCTTTAGAGGAGACGTACAATTCGACCTCAAGACTCGAGCCAAAAAAAAATGTTTAAAAAATTAAGCACGCTAAACGATTGAGAATGGATGGTAAAAAGAACTTAATTCCTACTTTTTGACCCAAAATGTTTCATTGTTACGAGTCATGTAGAACAAGTAACAAAAACTCTTTTTCATCGTTACATTATCTTGTCAACTGCATGAATTGCATTATAAACAAAAATGAAGTTCGTCGGGACATAATTTAGTGGTGCAAAGAACAAGAGTAAAGTAGTCTCAGCTGAGTTGATAGTCGTAGTATGAGGGTTCGATTCCTACCTCTTACAATATATGAAATTGGATTCTTTGTGGGTACTAGTATGACAGTTATTGTACTTTGTCATGTTGAGGCACATTCCGCGATTTACCTCCTCCATAATGCTCTAGGGACGGGGCGGGATGATAAAGAACCGTCAAGATTGAGGTTCAACCTTTTTTATAAACAAAAATGAAATTAGGAATGGTATGTTAACATATTTTGGGATGGCAAATTTTCCCATAAAAAGAAGAACATAAATTGGCAAGGCAATAAAAGAAGTCAAAAGGTGAAGTAATGAAGAGAAAGGGATCTAAATGGGAATATGAAAAAGTGAAATTGGACTACATTGCGTTAGTCGAGGCAAGCACGTTTTCCTGCAACAGTTTTTCTCTTGCCCTTTTACTTTCCAAAATTATTTCAATAAATCTAAACTTTATGTTACAGAATGTACGACTTGTTTAATTTCATTTTTGATAATTAAAACATGGTCGAATGAATCTCACCCAAATCATTCCATCTATCATTTCCAGGAATGATTTTGTTTTGGAATTTGATATGAAAATGAGGAATATGTCATGTTAATGTGCTTTGAATGATTCACATCGTAGTATCAAACGTCGATAAGCATATTAAACTATAAATTTGATCGAGAGTCCTCATGACCCAATCACACCGATAAAATTATCTGGAATGCACTTTATCATTGAACTAATAGCCTATCGTGCGAGTCACCCACTGAAGGCCCGCTATGCTAAAAGAGAGACATACTACATCCTTTTCTTTCATTTTTTTCACCTACGTTATCACACTCTACATGTCTATTGTATATAGAACTTGCTAACACTTGTTTGGGCTCCATTTTAATTTATTTCATTTTTTACTTTCTTCATTTTCAACCACATATTTTTTAATAAAATAATATTACACGTAAACACAAAAAAAATTTCTTACATTTTAAGTTTTAACTGCACATTCTCCAAAAGATTATTATTTCAAAATACATTTTTTTTTTCAAAACGCCATTAAAATGGAGTTAAACAAGAGGTATAATATATATATATATATATATATATATATATATATATATATATTTTAATGACTGTGGATGTGCAAACCAACTTATGCGCACCTCGACTAATTTTACAGAACCCTGAAATCTACAGTCAGATGCTCATCTTAGTGGCTCTGAAGAGATTATTTCTTATTCATAATATGAGAACCTCAATTCATTCAAGAAACTGTAGATGGTTACTATTTTAAGTATTAGAATGTTTATATAAGAATTTCTAAATCTTTTTTTTTTTTTTTTTTTTAACGTTCACAAAGTATTTGTGCATAATGCACACATTCCTAAGAAAAATCAAGGATTTATTTCTATTGACATATTAATATTTTTCTGTAATATAAATCAATCACAATATTTAGCAAACAAATTACAATTTTAGATAATTATTTAATAAAAATTTTAAGCTCTAGCTAGGGGTGGGCATGGTTCCATTTAGTTCTGATTCCAAGAGAACTGAGCCAATCCATAAATCAATGGTTTTTTTATAATAGAACCACATGATTTTTTTTAAGATATGGAACCGAACTGAACCGAACCATTCGATTCTGGTTTGATTTGGTTTGGTTCTAATTCCATTACTTGAATTTTCAAATTTGCGTCATATTCATAAGTTAGTAATATATACTTAAATACAAAATATAAGCATCAAATATTTAACAAATTCAAATTATCAGTTATCAAGATTTTACTAAAGTTTAAATTAATAAACAAAATATAAACGAATTCTTCTTTGCCAAAAGTTAATAATATCAAGTATCAATGTTCATCTTCATCCTCCGTCCAATTAATTTCTTTAAGTGGAGCCATCAAAACCTACATGAAAAAAATGAAATATGAAACTAAAATATAAAATTAAAACTTGAAACTTGAAACTAATAGATAGGGATGGTGACAAAATGACTGAGCCAAGAAACTTAGCCCTTACCATCCAGACAACCATTAACCATTTAATACTCCATTGTTTCTACCTTCTGCTGTAACTTTAAGAAACTCTACAAACGTAATTCAAAATACACATTTAAAAGTTAAAACAAACAAAACTAAATTAAAATCGTTTACAATTAATAAGATGTTACATGAAAATATTTTATAAAATTTTTATTACCAGACTCAATTTCTTCATAGAACTCCGTCTCCTCAATGCAAATTCTGTCTTGAGTTACTCTCAAAAGTCTAGATTCTTCTCGTAACCAATTTTGGGTACAAATTAAAGCCTCGACTGAGGTAGGAGTTAAAGAACTCCTAAAACAATCAAGAATGCGCCCTTCAGTACTAAATGCCGACTCAGAAGCAACTGTAAATACAAGAATGGCAAGCACATCTCTTGCAATATTTGACAAAATTTTAAATCTTGGAGTATTTATCTTCCACCAATTCAAAAATAATGGGTATAGGATTGGTTTCAATTAATACAAAATTAGATTCATATTATTATATATATAAATAAAATTATAAATTAAGTTTGATTCTTGATTTGGTTCTCGGTTCTAAAACTAGAACGAAATCAAAATCAGAACCAAATGATTCTCGATACGAAGAATCAAAATCGTTCATTTTTTTCGTAGAACCGAACCGAACCGCTCAGTTTGGTTTGGTTATGAATTGATTTGGTCTGATTTGGATATTTTGCCCACCCCTGACTCTAGCTTTATATGAAAATAATTTATTATTGAGAAAATATTCTCTACATAGGATTCTGATTTCTGACCTTTATGGGCAGCTGAAACACGGAAATGGGCACTCTAATTATTAATAATTAATCATTTGTGCATTAAACAGCCCACATGATTGGCTAATTTATTGTTTAATTAATTGATTAATTAATTAATCAGAATAAAAAACAGTACTAACCTGTAAACATTACAGTTGCAGAATACTACAGAATCTTTTCAGTATTCCTCCAATCGAGAATTTGTTGAAACACTAAAAAAATATCAAAAGAATAAGTGGTTTTTCAGACTTTAATGTCTCTTATTTCTGGAAAAATAAGATAAAAATAAAATAAAACATTTTATACTTTTATTCTTCCTTCTATGCTTAAACTAGTGGTGTCAAGATGGACGAGTCGCGCCAGACCGCTCGGCCCGCAAGCCTAGCAGGCAAGTTCACGGGCCGAATTTTTATTCAGCGATCCGGGTGGGCTTAGGGAAATCGGCCCAGGGTTAACGCGGGCCTATATTTAAAAAAAAAAATTTACCACTAATCTTTAGAAAAAAAAATAAAAAAAGGTTTTTTGCGGGCCGGGCCACTAGATTTTTTGACTGTCCGGGCCGGACCGCCGTAAACCCGGATAATGCGAGCTTTTTCGTTTATGGGCCGGTCCGGATCGGAAGGATCGCGATCCGAGCCGGGCCGACCCGCCCATTTTGCCACCACTAGCTTAAACTCATTTGAATTTTCATTTTTACCCTTATTTGGTAATGTTGAAAAAAAAAACAAATTTTCAATAAATTTTGATAAAAGTTTTTTATGAAATATACAATTGAAAAGTTGTATCCCACAAAATTTATAGTTAAAATTTATTGTTAACTTTAACTTAAATTTAACCAGATTTTTAGCTATATCAAACAATGGCATTGTGTCATTTGAGTCTTATGTTGAAAATTAGTTCATAGGAATCATAATCGCATCATGCATTATTTGATTAGCTCTCACAATAAGGCACTGATGAGACGAGTTATTTTGACTAAAAAAATAGCCAACTCAACATTATCTAACATAATCGGTATTGGGTTATGTACAAGTTGATTATTCCTTATTTGATTTACTAGTCAAGATATTCTCCAAAGAGCTAATAAAGATTGAAGAGCGAATTTCCTAATCACGAGTGGTACGATCCCAATGAAAGTGTCTCTTAGCTAGTTTACAAGCTTCAAAAAAAGGAGAAAAAAAATAGCAATCACCGTCGGCCTAGAATACAGTTAATTTGGTATGGGCTACTTGTGCTCCTAATAATTTACCAGATAAATTATTAAATTCAGCATTCACAACAAATGCACAAATATTACTCACTTATCAATAACTCATTTCTATCTATTTATGATTTGAATTGAATTGTTTATAAATAAGACCAATATTGAGTATATGACCACAAATACATGGTCGCTAATCTACTTCCTTTACACTAAACTCCCAACTCAAATCGGTATATGACCACATTAATTGATCTCACTCATTGACATGTGATCCTCGAGCTCACAAATAGTATCTATTATCTTACCATGAATAAAGTGAATTAAATTCTATATGGATAACCCTAGATTTTATTAATAGCAAACCATGTGTTTTATTTCTAATTTCTAATGCTTAATTTTTGAGGGAATAATCCAGGAATTATTTGTTAAATTCAGAAAACAAAGAAAGATCATAACATGAGATTTTGATATACTTTTCTTGTTAAATCAAAAATTAATAAATAATAGAGAATAAAATCTCAATATTCTGTGACACATCATTTACATGAACCAATGTTTTCCGAGGGGCCTCCAACGATAACTTGGTATATCTATGTCCATTAACAGCAATATGTCTATGATTAACTAATTGACGGGCTGCAGGGTCGGAATGTCCCGTGACAATGATTTGAAATATCCAAAACAAAAAATAGTGATATTAAATTATTTGTGAAAAAATATACAAATAAATACATTTCATAGGACATTATGTCACTTGTCAATACATCACCTCAGGAAATTGAGAGAAAAAAAAAATACATAGCATTTTATCACCTTCATAAACATCAAAAAACATCACATTATATGATATGTCGTTTTGACATATTAAAGTATCATTTTAAGAAATGTCACATTCCAAAAGAAAATTTCAAAATCCTTTACGACAAGGGAGAAATGGTTAGCCCGACAATTGTGAATAATATAATTTGTGATAATAATAGTTAATAATTATCGACAAAAATAAGAATTAAGAACAAAGAAATGGGATTACGTGTCATGCTCCCATTTTTATCAATTATTCTATTTGTACAAAGAAAATTTACAAAAATGATTGACAAAGGTCAAGTGACGGCCAAACTTACAAAAATGGTTAAAGTTTGCTTTGTACACATAGCACCTCTCCGTTTTTATATATCTAATTGCCAACAGCACGTGAGTTGTTTGACAAGCTAGGTAGGGTTGGGGGTTAGAAAATTTCAATAAAATAACTCAACGCATAGGTTTTATCTCCTGTCGATCGTTCATAGTCAATCTAACCACTTTAACATAGTTAACTTATATTTTTGTTTCAATTCGATAGATCATTGGCAGTCGTGGCCAGTGCCAAATGATCAAGAGCCACGTAGCCGATGAAATGCTTGACATAACACTTGTTTGGTGCTAGTTCGACAATTAATTTGTCAAACAAATTGAAACAAAATAATACAAGTTTAATTTATTTATTTTTAAATTAAAATCACACATGGATGGAAAGTACAAGAAGATAAAAAAAGAACAATTATGATATTTGTTCAATCATGTTTGACAATAATAACTGACAATTGGTCAAGTAATTTATTATAGTGATGATCTTGCCGCTAGGGAAGACGTGGTATGATATTAGGGCTTCGGGGCACATAGCTAACCAATCAGCTGATAAAAGGTCGAATCCAGCAAGGTTGCACGCACGAAATGACGATAATAGATGTGCAACCTTAGATAATAAGAGAATAGTACATTTTGAGCTAAACCGACAGTTATTAAGAATGCAACCATCACACCTAAGATACGCCCACACCTACCATCATATTGAGTAACGACATCAACCAAGAGGACTAAAGAAAGAGTTATGGGGGAAGGCAATCGGAATAAGAGAAAATGATGTATTTAAGACTATTCGACATTTGGCAGGGCCCCAATTGTAGATCTCAGCGGAAGGAGAAGGACCTGCAACGGCAGAGACTATTGACCCTCTTCTTGTTTTTAGCTGTATGTTACGAGTCCAAGAAGCCTCCTCAATATGAGGGATCCCTCTGTCAAAATCAGTGCCTTTGATTTAAAAAATAATTTTTAAAATGGATGAATGTGATTTTGTCAAGTATGAGTTATCAATCAAGATTGTTAAATTAGATTGTACATGTAGTATGATTCATACAAAATACATGTCTTGTGTGACCTAATACCAACTTGAAATTTCATGCTCTAGTTATATACTTGTAAGACTCTTTGTCTGGATCAAATTCACTGGTTGAGAGAGAATGTTCAGACTAATTAAATACAAACGTAAAATATCTTATCCCATCAATCTCCTTATTTACATGCCAAAAGCATCACCTGTTTAGTCACTAGGTTGAGGATGGATAAGGATGAGAGCTAAGGTTAATCTCATTGTGTTGCCTTGGTGCTTGAATGGCTTGCAGTTAAAATTTCTTAGTTGATTGAAGAAGCAATAGCTCCCCTCGAATGTAGATTTTTTGGAATCACCTAAAATATTGGTCACTAAATCTTCAATTGTATCTCAAAAATTTAGCCATACTTTGACTCGATGGCTCTTGAAATGGTATTCGTCTTGAAAAATTTGTTGCTTAACACGCCAAACTTAAGGTTCTCAGTTCATTCTTCCTACTTTATCTTGTCGGCAAAAATGGTTCATTTAATGTGTAACAACTTCGAGGTCACACATTCTATCTCTTATACAAAATGAATCATTCCTCCTGGTTTCACTACAGACAAAATTGGCAAATTGAATTAATAATATAAGCTGACTAATCAAAATGAAACAAAAGTAAAGTTGGATTATCAATATGAAACAAACGTATAAACTAAGTGACCTCTACGAAATTTTATAATAAATAATGATATGTGCAGACTGTCATTGTACTATTCCCATTGGACGTTGTACAAAATGCAACTTGCACATAATTTAATCAATAATTTTCCATTCAGTCAATCAAATCCATGTGCCCTTATCCTTAACTATAGTGATAGCTTGGTAGTTAAAATCTTCCAAAATAATCTTTTATTTTCCATTAAGCCAATCAAATCCATGGGCCCTTATCCTTAACCACAGTGATAGATTGGTAGTTAAAATCTTCCAAAATAATATTTTATTTTTATTGAACAATGCATAAATAGTTTCTTGATTTTGATTGATGTGTTGTTAAATCGTCGACTTGACAAATAATAATATTACACGTAAATCGAAATTACATTGTATTCTATTTTTCTCTTTCTTATTTTTAATCACACAATTTTTTCATAAAATAATATTACACGTAACTACTCATTTTTCAAAAAAAAAATATTGTTCCACCCATTTCCATTTCCAAAAAATAGGGCCAAACGGGGGCTAATAAGGGTGCAATTAGGAGCATGTTTGGTTCGAATTAAAATTTGATTTTAATTTAAGTCAAAATCAAACAAATATTGATCACATCTTTCATGGGTCCAACAACTTTTCAATTACACATTTCAAATTTTTTTTTTTATCATAATATACTAAAATATCTAATTTTAATTTCTATCAAACACCCTCTAGATATTTTTCTTTTCTTTTCTTTTTTCAGAGAGGAAATCCCAGAGGTCTATGAATTATAGATTTTCGTATAAATGAAACAGAGGATTTCACTATTTTAATCTGATTTATTTATTTATTTTCAGTGATGTTCTAAGAATATAACGGCCCATTTTACGAAGTTAGTACTTTAATTTTTATTTATTTTTTGTATAAGAGCTTCATGTTATCCTAATATTTTAATAATAATTTCAAAAGCAACTTTTGAATTTTTAAAGCCTTTCCAAAATTGATCCTACATTTCAATGCATTTTTCTGTACTTTTAATTTTAATTAAAGAATCGATCTCACTCTCCTGGTTTTAGTAGAAATACATGAGTTATATGCAGCTATGTATGTAGTCATTTAATTCAATATATTGGAACTCAAAATTTAATTTAATTAAATATATTAAAACTCATTAAAATAGTGAATACTAATTAAACAATTCAGATATTTCAAGTTTCTAAATAAGAATAATTTCTGTTATCTTTCTTTTATCACAAATTAACATGAATTTATATCGATCAAACTATGTCAATCCCAATTATACTACTTTTTTATTTTATAGAACCTTGTTGAGAAAGACTAAAAGAAATCTATTACAAGGAAACATGATATGAACTGGCATAGGCCATAATCGGAAGAAATTTTTTTTTTTAATGAAGTATTTTATTTTGATTAGAATTTTTGTTTTTGAATCTTTTTATATTTTAGGACTTTTAAATTCCGTTATTTCCATATTCTCCAGATTTAGTATAAATAAAAATTTTATTCTCATTGTATGAACAAAATTTTTAATATGATGAATTGAGATTTTCTCTCTGTTGGTTCTTGAATGAACATTTATCGAACTTATCAAATATTTTACACATTTGTGATATTCAACCCTTATAATTTATCAAAAAATTAAACATCCTTTTTGACGTTCGCAAATCGAGGTTCGTTGATTTTGTAATCAAGAGATCTTTCAAGTTTCGTTCTTGTTTGATTGCTTGATTCAATAATTTGCGGGTCGAAATCCTATCGTTTACAACCTGAATTTGAACTTTCCCGACATTTTCAAATCAATTCCACGAATTTCATGCGATTCCCTAACCGGAATCTCATCAAAGCACCTGCATTTGCTAAATTGCAATTGCTTTTGTATTGACAAGGTTTCTAGTACTCCCAAAATTCAATACCTTCTACCACTACCCAATAATACACCTCAATCAAATAGTGACAAAGAAAAAAAAAACTGAATACTCCATACTCCAAAAGTACTAAAATTTATTCCCGCATTAAGATTCATGGACCTTGCGCATTCGTCCTTGTATGGATGTACATTTTGCCAGAATCTCGGCAAAATGTTAAAACTTTTATTTTGAAGGTCTTAAGATTGATCATAGGCACTAGAATGATAATAAATATCTTTATAATCAAACCAATGCTGAGCAGTAATACTAATCTCAATAGAGTGAATACTCCTGTCTTGATTTGAAATATTTGCAAACTGTTCTTAAATACACCTGGTCTCTCTCTCAAACTACTTGCTTTTCACAATCCAACCGCAATAGATCATTTTTCAGCATAATCTTTCGCATGCAGTGTCAATCAGCCAACCACATTAAAGAGTCGAACTGTTTGAAGGCATCTCAGGCTTACTGTCAATTATAGATTCGTGACTAGTCATGCTCCCAAGAAACTATATGCCTTCCATCACGAGGATGTCTTGAGGCAGTTATCACAGGGGTTAGAACCATATTTGCAGGTATTTCGATCAAAGGATTCTCCGAAGTGCTCAAGTAATGCTTGCCTACGACATTCATCCTGCAGGATGCACAGAATCTATATTTAAGCAGGCTTACAGATTTATTATTTAACATGTGACGAGGCAATTATTCACTTTCAAGAATATTTAACTGTGTATTACATGGAACTGTACCTTCTGCTCACAGTATTGCTGCATTTTTCGAGCTTGATCCATTGCCGTTCTGAAGCTTTCACTCCTACCTCCTTGTCCACTTCTCAGCATACATACAACCCGGCTGAAATCCTTCTTCTGGTATAAAACAATGCATATGGAAGGAAGATTATCTCGTCCTGCCCTTCCAGATTCCTGATAGTAGCTTTCAATTGATTTGGACATGGTGTTGTGAATGACGAACCGCTGATAAATTTGGAAATGGTGACATGAACAAGGTCTCTGTGTCAATTTTCTGATAATTTAAAAGTACACAACGGCCAAAAATGTTGAATATGGTTTTGACCTACTTTATGAGAGGAATTTAGTGATTGTTAGACCATTTAAAAAATAACTCGTGCATAAAATTCTCAATGGATATAAGATGAACTATCAAAATATATTCATTAACTATGAAGCAAGATTTGAACCAGCAATAGGGAGATCACTTACAACATCAGGTTTGTCTATTCCCATCCCAAAAGCAATAGTAGCACAAACAACATGGACTTCTCCTGCATGCCATTTCTTCTGGACTGCAACCCTCTGACGAGCGGCCAACCCAGCATGATAGTATGCCGTTTTAATTTTGAGTTTCTCGTTCAAAAAATTTGAGACCTCCACACATTCATTTTTCGAGAGGCAGTATACAATTCCACATAAGTTCTTGAAACGATCCAACAGTAATTTCCCTAGCTGCTTTAGTGGTTCTTTAGTTTTCCCCATCACTTCGTACTTTAAGTTGGGTCTGTCAAAACTTGTCTCGAGGACAACTGCATGGGGAATTCTCAAGGCATTTAAGACGTCCTGCATATAATGAATAGTTAAGATTGTTTCACAGAATAAAACAAAAGAATTAATGGTAAAGTGCAAGCAGAAGTATCAGCCTAACCTTACGAACTGTCTTCGTTGCTGTGGCAGTTAAAGCCATCAAAGGAACACGAGGAAAGTTTTGTTTAAGACATCCTAATACCCTGTAGTCAGGACGAAAGTCATGCCCCCACTGGCTGAAAGAAGTGGCAAACCAAGATAAGTACATACCCAACATCTCTACGTCAAGCGGAATTTAAGAAAAAAGAATCTGATTCTTAATACATACAATTCTTAGTCATCTAGTATGTGATCCTTTTCATAGGTCCATTATTCAAAAGGACGTAGATTCTACAATTTAGAGAACACAGCATTTTCCACTCGTTTGAACGTGTGTCGTACTTTAGACATATTCCAATTTTACTAGGTAGTTCTAAATTTTGACGGTCCATTCAAATGACTATTTAAGATGCAGGAATTTTTTTATAAAATATGGAATCAATGTCATTATTCTCCAGATTCGCTGATGACCATCCCTCTCCTTCATCCAGTCAATACCCTCTCATTTTTATTTTTTGCTTTTTGCTCTGGTGTTCCCCATTTTCCTTGCTCTTAGTTTTCTTTCTCCAATTTAATAGAAATCTATAGAAGAACTTTAGGAATGCATACCTCACACAGTGAGCTTCATCAACAGCAAAGCCTGCTAATTGTCCCTGAAATTTGTGCAATAAACTTTTATATATTAACAAGGAAGTACAATTGACTTGGAAAAGCATATATCATCATACATGGAATTGTCAAGTTCAAGACTTCAAGAGCATAAAACTCACCTTCCTGTGAAGACATTTTAGGATCTCCTGAAATGGTAAATTTCCAGCAACCCTTTCCGGAGTTACATACAGAAGTTTACAGGAAGGGTTATCTTTCCTGAAAACATTTTGAACAGAGTGTAACCAAATAATTTTAACATGGAAGAAAAAATTAATAACCAAATTTAAAGCTAGAATTCAGGTTATTGGCAAAGAGTTCTTCGACACTATTCCAAGTGACACTGAAAAACAAAGTAGTCCAAGCATTCTTGAAACTCTGGGTTACGAGATTATGACAACTTCATGTCTTTAAGGATAGTTCAAATGCCCATTTTTGGCAAAATGCTTGAGAGAGAGAGAGAGAGTATTGGTTTAAAAGAAGCTCAATGACTGCAGGGGGAAGAATTTGTTCCAGAGATATTCACAACACATTTCCTTCGGAAGTTGGAAAATAAGTTGCGATGAACTGACAGGTATTATGGTATGAATTTGGTTTCCTTTCTCTTTTATTTTTCAAGTTAAAAGTTGAAAATTTGATTAAGTCTTCCAGGAAACTTCACCACTGGAGCTTCATGGAAGAATTATCAAGCAGGTTGGATTGCACTGTGAACTGGGCTTCGCAGTGGAGTAACTGGATCGAAAAAAAAGGGGTTCTAGTTGTAAGACACTATCAGACTAGTTGTGACAGTCACCTTGTTGAGAACTTGGTAGTCTACACACAACCAACGACAGCTATAAGAATTTCGTCTGAAGAGGGAGTAGAAGCTAAAAAAAATTGCACAGCCATAGTCAACAATATTGTGAATAGACAAGTGTGGAATTTAGTGTTTTGGTAACTATTTGGCACATCCGCTCTAATTGATACATTTTACTTTACATTATGAATAGAAGAGAAAGTGAGCTTGCCTTAGTTCTTGAAGTACAGCTGCTGCTTGTGATGGTGTTTGTTGAGAATTTAAAAAGGTTGCCGCTATTCCAAACTTCAGATTTAGCGTAACTATCTGATCTTGAATAAGGGAAAGAAGGGGGGATATAACCACTGTAACACCTGGCTGGAGAATGGATGGGAGCTGCATGAAATACAGTAACAAGAAAATAGAGCAAACATAAGATATATCTTTCTAATATATGACTCACCATAATATTTCATAATGAAGATTCTACAGATTCAATCTTTAATTTTATCATAGTCACCATTCCCACTTCAGCACCAAGAAGGTGTCATAGCGAGAGACTCCCAAAGCTCCATTGTGCCACCTTAGAACTTGCTATTGTTTTCATAATATCCTTGAGAAATGGGTTTTAGTTAAATGTTAATCCATATAGCCATGTGCACAAGTTTGTGTTGGATGTGACAACAGAGCCCAAATACGTATATATGCACTAAAACGGTGTATGTGCAATGATTTTGTAAGCTTTATATGCCAACTTGGAAATTGCAATTTTTTTATAAAATCCTTTCAAATTGATAGCAGTTGGAAAATATCAAGATAGTTATTTGATATAATTCGTATTTCAATATTTTTTTATAATATTTAACCGTAGTTAGATTCTACGAAGTTAAATAAAGTTACTTTTGTTATAGATTTTAACAAAGTATAATCAACTTAAATGCAAATTACTGCTGAGGGCGGCATCTTTTGTTATCTTCACTTCTTTTTTTAGTTAAATTTATTTTACATAGCTAAAGATTTTCATGCAATTGATTAAGAAATGGTATTACATGTTTGATATTTTACTCTCAAGGTATAATTCTTGTGACCACATAAATGTACTTGCATAGTTGGTTATGCATATCCTTTTGCTATCCTATTGACTGCCGTTATGAAGTAGATCTATAATGAAAAAAAGTTTCCAGTTCATGAAGTGAAATTGTTAATGAAGATAGAGGGCAGATACTTGCAAACAAATAATTTGATGCTACAGAGAACAGAGTAGAGAGCACATTATTTGATAAGTGAGTTGGAAACGGAGAGTTTTTTCAAGTTCAGCAAATTGATATTATCTATTTCTCTTCAACTATTTAACCCCGAATTTTTTCCAATTTGAGAGTAGCTAACAGGGGACGATTTACGTGATGGGATTATTATAAAAGCTCAAATAGAAAGATGAATGTGCTAAACAATTCTAGAAGCACCAATAATTAATCAAATAGAACGATAATTTTGTAACAATGTATTCTGTTTTTAAACATAGCATACAAGTATAAATTACTCACAGCTTGATCAAACTACAAGTAAAATCTTGAATAAAATTTGTCAAGACAAGACCAAACAAGTTTAGGGCTTTCTTTATCTAACAGGCTCAAAAGTTATAAAGACATTCAACTGGACTTTAATATTAAAAGGTCGCGGAGTAACTTCATTTTCCATTCAGTTGATGCATAAAGAAAAAAACTTGTATTCAAAGTAAGATCCTGACCTGATAACAAAGGCTTTTACCACCTCCAGTAGGCATAAGAATAAAACAGTCCCTCTTTTCGAGAGATGCTTTACAAGCCTGGTGCTGTAAGGGTCGAAAACTCCTGTTACCAAATACTACTACATTTGCCAATTCAATGTCATCCAATTGTTGCAATTCTTCATATGTTAGAGTTTCGTGTGCATTTTTGGATGACCTGGATTCTCTTATTTCACTGAAAATTGATGAAACTGAACTTTGAGTAACACTGCTCCTGCAATCCTTTAAACGAAGATGAACTTTCACTACTTGGAACTCAGTATACAAGCACTAAAAGATTAAGGCCACTGAACAATTATTATTATTATTATTTTATTTTTTTTGAGGGGTGGAGGAAAAGAAGATATTAGAGCATAGAATATACGTCATAAATTACTAACAGGAAACAAGATTATTCATCCTCTGAGTACCTCAAAGGGATATAAATGACATCCATTTTACATGAAGAAAGCAATTTCACCTGTTAATGCCCCACCCGTAAATTGCTAAAAGGAATATCACAAGATACTGAAGTTTCCATTTAACCATGTCGTAATTACTAAAATTTAGGGCTAGATGGACAATAACGTGACGTTTGCAGCCCACAAGAAAGATAGACGTTACTGTGGAAGTCAATATCATGGAAAAACAAGGTGAAGAAATATTACCCTAGATGTAGAAGGATGAATATTTGAACTTGGAGAGAGGTCCTGACTGCTGCCATCAAGACAATGTTTAGAGGTAAATTTGACGTCTTTATTGCTAAGTATCATGAATTCTGCCTCTTCGCTGTCACTTGAAGAATCTATAGTCGTGAAATTTTGACGCTTTTGACATTCAGGAGAATCTTCTATAATGTGGATATGGCTTCTTGAACTTTCAATATCCTTAACATCAGAATTCTTCAGAAGATCCTGGTCCAACAACTCAGCCAAAGCACCACAAGCTTCTGACTCCATGGCTTCCACATTATCCCAATCCTCGGTGTCTTGCATAGATTCGGCGAGTGTTGCCAGAAAGTCATCACCACAGTGCTCCACAGAGATGAAGTCACGTCCATCATCACCTTACCAATAATATGAGCATATAAGTAATAGAACAGGGCATTTGACCACAAGCTGAGACTCTATTCAGTTATAACAAGCCATGGAATCAATTTCACGACTAAAATGATTTCGGGTGCTGTTCAAATGGTCTTGGCTTGAGGAGAACCAATGCGATGCTCACATGGTATTGCTAACAGAGAATTATATAGATATCCATCAAAGCTCTATTCCACAGTTCATCAAGAAATAAATAAATAAGTACAGTCTCTATTCTACATCAACTTGCACCATACATATTATAGGTCAACATCTCGACATATAATCAGGTATTAGGGCCGTTGTTCTCCTTTGCCGGTTTTAGTTTCTATTTCAATTTTCCCTCAATGAAATCTTTGTTTCACATTTTCTTGCCTTTTAAGTACATAATCATTTCCTATACACTTCTGCTTTTGAGTTTCCCCACTGTCTACTTACTTGAGCATAGGAGGGCTTACAATAACACAAACCGAAACCTTGTTGTAGGAAACCCCCAAAGGCTTCAGTAGGGCAACTTCATTGTTGAGGATGACCCGGGCCATGCACAATTGGGCTCAAGCATTCAAGGTACAATTTTTAGCATCACCACATAATTTCCAGTAAATTTTCAGCATAATTTCTTTCCATAAAATAATTTCTTCTTAAATAAACAGAAAAACCTACAAAAAATTAGGTCACTAAAATGCAAGTTACTTTCTATAATCCCAAATACTTTAAAACTCCCAACAATCCGTTCAAATAAAAAATCAAATGATCACCCACAAATATTAAATATCTCGCTCGCTCGTGCCCGCATATACACGTTAAAATTAGAGCAGTGAAAGGAAAATAAATGCTAACCATAGAGCTGAACGAGGCGGTCCAAGCACTTATTGGACGAATCTAAATCGAATCCAAATTCGAGAGCTAAGCTAATTAACCTTGCTTTTTCTAACTCCAGATCCTCATCCTCCATTTTCTTCGTCGCCAAAAACTCTATTCCCCTGATGAATTTTTTTCCCGCCCTTTCAACCTGCGATTATCCCCGTTCTGATGAATTTAGGCTCCACTGTGGGCTTTGGAGATCGCAATAGGCCCAATTAAAATGGAACATTCCTAAAGCCCATACTGCTCCCCTGCAGCATTTGAGGTGAATTTCGGTCTTTCAATTTATTTTTATTTTTTTACTTAAAAGATTAATTTTTGAGGAAATTACATGTACTAAGGTGTTTAAAATTCACAATTCAAACATCGAGTATGAAATTTATTTATTCAAACACCAGGTATCAACCTAATTATAAAACAACCCACCCCCATCGTCCCACCCCCACCCCCAAATCCTAATTATTCTTATTTCCTTCGTTCTCTCTCTGCATTCTCTCTTCTCGTCGTTCTCTCTCTGCACTCTTGCCCTTTCTTCTCTCCACTCTATTTCTCTCTATAGGCATCACGTCGCTGCAAAATCTGAGCATCGTTGTGAGCATCGGAGTCAACACTCACAACGACGAAGCGCGACGACACTGGTAAGTGCGGTGGTGATGGTCGACGCTTTGTGTGATTTGTGTGGTGGTGCGTTGGAGATGGTCGACGCTGGTAAGTGCGGTGGCAACGCGTAGAAGATCGACATTGATTTGTGTGATTTCTATGTGTGGAAGTCGATTTTGTTGGTGCGGTTGCGGTGGTAGAGATGATCATTGGTGCAGGTGGTGGAGGTGGCCGATCTATTGGTGGTGTTGGAGTTGAGGGCCCTTTTCAGATCAATGGCTGTGAGATGGTGGTATGGTTGGATGCGACGGTGGTGGTGGTGGTGGTGGTGTGAGCTGTGAGTTCGATGGTGTTGGTTGTGATGGTGGTGGCCATAGTGTTGTGTTGTTATTGTTGATGGTAGTGGTAATGGTAATGATAGTGGTAGTGGTAGTGGTTGTAGCGGTGGCGGTGGAGGTGGAGGTGGTGGCGATGACGACAGTGACAAGATGGGACGAAGAGTGTCTGTGACCAATTATTTGGTTATTTATGACCAACGACTTAAATGTGACCTAAAAATTTAATAATATGTGACTGAAAAAAAGATTTGTGATTAACTAATTTGAAAATTTGTGACTTCGAAATAAATTGTAACCGATAATTTGTGATCTCAAAATAAACTGTAACCTGTAAAATTTTTGATTTGTGACTTCGAAATAATTTGTGACTAATCAATTTGATAATATGTGACCAATAAATAAATTGTGACCTTAATTATGTATATATGACCATTAGTCAAATAATGTGATTTTATTATATCTAATTAATTAATTATATATATATATATATACACACACCTGAGTTTTGAATTTTTAAACTTTGTACCTGATTTTTTGAATTGGGGTAAACTTCACACCTGAAGTATGAATTTTTCCCTTAATTTTTTTATGGGTAAAAATCAAGAGATCAATTTACTCGAAGAAAAATCCATAAACAATTGAGTTTCTTTTAAGCAGCCTTGCTTTCTTCGCCGAATCGGGATTCCCAATTCCATTTTGTATTCATTCTATTTCCTGTCAATGTGCAGCTTTTTTGTCATTCCACTTTTCAACTTCCCACCCACCCACCCACCCACCCACCCATTTACTTTTCTGTACAAAAACGCCAACTCCTTTCAACCACCCCAACTCCAAACCTTTATTATTATCAACTTCGTTTATCAACTTCGGCCCAACACTCTGTTATTTTTATTTTTATCAACTTCGTCACAGCACTCTATTATCAACAACTAGGTTAGTTGTATATATTTTTTCGTGTACTGTACAATTTTTTTTTTTTATTTGTGCAACAAAATAATATATATATGCTTTCATTTTTTTTCGTGATGTGTAAATCTTATTTTTGTTCAATATTTTTTGTTTGAACCAAAAAATTTAATTTTTTACATGTTTGTTTTGACAAATTTTTTGTGCAATATTTTCATGTTTATTGTTATTAACGTCTCAATACTCAGTTATTTGTCGTTGTTCTACTTCATCCACAGTCATTTTTTCCAGGTTAGTTGTATATATTTTTTTCATGTACTGTACATTTTTTTTATTCGTGCAACTAAATAATATATATGCTATCATTTTTTTTCGTGTAGTTTAAATCTTTTTTTTTTGTTCAATATTTTTTGTCTGAACCAAAAAAATTAATTTTTATATGTTTGTTTTGACAAATTTTTGTGCAATATCTTCATGTTTATTGTTATTATTTGAACTGATTTTTTCCCCAAGATTTGTGAATCAAAATAGTATATATGCTTTCATTATTATAGTGGTGGAGTTTGAGAGTGAAATTAATGCTAATTAAATTTGTGCTATAATCTATTCCCCACTATTACCTGCAATTAATTGATATATTTTATATTGTGCAATTTTTGTAGGAATGGGGTCTGAGAGTGATAACAATGATAATGTATTTGTTGCTCACGTGACTATCAGTGCCATCCCTCACGTTAGACAGGAATTCGAATCATCTGATGAGGCATTCAGTTTTTACAATCAATATGCACGGGAAGCGGGGTTTAGTACGCGAATACAAAATTGTAAAAAGAAAAAGGAGACTAATGAGTATTTCTGGAAACTATTTGTGTGTTACAAAGAGGGCATCACGAATGAGACCTACAACATGAGCCATAAAGATGTTGTACCACGAGCTGGGGAAAGAAATTGTGGACATGGGCGATGTGGGTGCAATGCTAGACTATCAGTGGTGAAGCAACAAACAGGGCAGATGTGAATTGTCAGGAAATTTGTAGAGCAACATAGCCATCCCCTTCCCACTCCTAGTAGGGTACACTTGTTAAGATCACGAAAAAGATATTTTTGTTGTTTCAAAAGGAAATAGAACAGAGTAATATCTACACGTGCTCGAAGAGATCAAGTTCCGATGAAGCTAAAGTATATGCACTTCAGCGTCTTGAGCCAAACAGAACATTTGATCGACATCGTCAGGTTACTTATTTTTCATCCACCGACTATATCTCGTGTAGTTGTCAAATGTTCGAGTTTGAGGGTTATCCACATCGACACATGATTTGCTACATGAAAAAAAAACAAGTGATGTTCTTGCCAGAAAAATATATTCCTATAGGTGGACAACAAATGCTAAGCAAGTCACAGTGTTCGATCCAACTGTTGGTTCATATGTTGATGATGGGCCTGGTCAATCATCAATGTCCCGACATGGGATATTGTCTCATGCAGCTTCGGTTCTAGTTGACGATGCATTTTTGACAAATGTTCGGAGCACTTTTCTGTTGAATGAATTCCAAAGTTTGCGCATACAACTCAAAAAAATTGACAATAGTGGAGATGTCGGCATGAGTAGAAACAGAATCCAAAGTCGAGAAGAGACCCAAGAAATTTATGATCCTAATCCTGTTAGAGCAAAAAGGATTGGGAATCGACTAAAGGGTGGAAAGGAGAAAGCACTTTCCCAATCCAATAATAGACAATGCGTTGCATGTCACACGAGTGGTTACGACAGAAGAACTTGTCCTATTGTGCAAAATAGGTTAGTCAATGTTAATTCTCATGCATCGGACTCACAGTACTCATACCATTTACCAAAGAACGACTACACGATCACAGGCAGTAGCAACTTTGAAGCGGCCCTGGTTTTTTTTTTCACAATCACTATCAGTTCTCATAAATATATTTTTATTGTGTTGTGTACGATTTAACTTTAGCCCCTGTTTGTTCCCCATTTTGTACAAAAATGAATTCTTCATTTCACATCAACTAGGGACCCACATATTTGTATATTAATTTATGCACAATAAAGTTATGCAAACTTTACCAATTTAACCCTATTGTCATTTGGTAAAAAACGGCTACTTTTTTTCAAATTCACATGTTCCTGTTGAAGCCATAAGTGTTGACTATTCCACACAATTTTGGGGCCCCACCATTCTCAAAAAAAACATTGTCTTCACTTGTGGACAAAACCCACGTTAAGGCACGGTAAAAATATCCCAAAAAATGCGAACCCAAATTACGTTCAAATTTCTCTTTGTCCCCGGACCACGCACATTTGCGTACGATACAATACGTCGCGCTCTAATTCTACTCTAATTCATTAGAATTAGAGCGCGAAACAAACAAAATTGTACCAGACGGAACCACCGTGTTAAAAAAATTGAAAAACTCTTACAAAAATAATGTCGTCGACACTTGTAACAACACAGAACCGAAGTATGTTCCTTCCGTGACCGTGAACTTATTCGTGCACAATTACACCACGTCGACTACAAAAGACATGTAACAGTATTTAACAATTATTAAACCATGCATACGTTAACATTACTACACAATTACAGAAAATACGAAACACAAGGAATTCAAGAAAAAAACAACAGTCGGCACACATACTTCCTATTACAAAGACAATAACTGTCCCACCAAACCAATTCTTCACGGTTGCTGTGCTAGGTAATCTCGAAATCTGTCCCACTCACTTCGTTGTACTTCCGGTGCATTCAGTTCGGCTTGCATCTCATCCATTGCGTTCGGTAGCTCCACCTCTGCTACATCTGCATCCTCCTCCGCTCTCGTGAAGGCTTCGTCCACCACTCCTGATCGTCGCAAAAAATTATGTATCCCCATCGTTGCTACTGTTGACCTATGGTTGATTATGACCTTATTGTTTTGATTATAACAAACAAGTTTATCTTGTTTACTAATGATCTAATTTGAGTGATCAAGCTTTCAAAGTTTTAAAGATTATTATTAACACTCAAATGAAGAACAAGAAAAAGAAAAGCAAGCATTTGAGATGATAGAACATTCGAGACAATAAAGATTTGTGTGCGACAATCAAATTGGAACTTAACAGAATCGCAAAAGTCGCAAATCAAGATTCAAGTTTGAAGACTCGAAGAAATGAAGAAATTGAAGACAAGTTATTGATCAAATTTATTTTATATAAAGGTATAACTTGTCAAAATTTAGCAAGTGCATTAAGCTCAACTATTTATCATGAATCATCACTTGCATAAAATGTTTTAATCAAAAGTAAGATTGATTTTTAAATGAAAACATCCTTCATATGCCTACATTTTTCAAATCAATCAAAAAGGAAATTCTTTTAAAAAAAAAAAAAAAAAAAAAAGGTCAAAGTCAACGGTCAACCGGACGTCCGGTTTACCAGGCGGACGTCCGGTTCGCCAGTGGTCAAATTTTTAACCGTTCTGACTTCTGACCCACAACGGCTAGTTGGTCATCCGGTTCAGATCCGGTCGTCCGGTTGGTCGTCCGGATGGGCAGAACTATTCCGTTTTGATGGCTATAAATACCATTTCACTTTGCATTCATTACAACAACTTTGAGGAGATATTTGAGAGCTTATTTTGTTGAAAATCCTTTGAGCTAAATTGGTATTTATTCTACTTGATTTATTTGGAAGAATTTCTTGATTGATCCAAACTAGTTTTCATCTACTTTTATCAAGAAATTCATTTGGCAAGAAAACTTCAATCTCATCCTTTTATATTCTTGAAGAAAGTTTTTCTTTGCCAACACTTTTGCTAAAGTGATAATCTCTCTTCATACTTAACTTATTATTATTTGTTAAGAGAGATTGATTGGTTGAAAACTTTGATATTGTGCTAAACTATTTCATTATCATTCATACATCAAAGTTTTCTAAACATAACACTTGAGCTTAATTAATTTGCTATCTATTGAAGTGTTATGCTAACTCTCTTGAACTTAACTTGATTATATTTTTGTTAAGAGAGTTTTTGAGTTGTAAACTTATATTTTACATTTGTTGGTTTCAAGAGCCTTATCAAAACTTGATTGTGAGGTTAGGAGCACCTTGTTGTAAGTCTCCTAAGGTTAAGCACACCTTGTTGTAAGTTGCTTAAGGTTAAGAGCACCTTGTTGTAAGTCTCTTAAGGTTAAGTGCACCTTGTTGTAAGTCACTTAAGGGTTGGTGCTCCTTATTGTAAGTCACCTAAGGTTTTGATACACCTTGTTGTAAGTTATCACTTAGTGAATTTGGCCTTGCTCGTGACGGAGAGCTTGGTAACAGGGACGTAGATCACGTTGTGGTCGAACCCTTTAAATTGGTTGTTCACTTTACTTATTGCACTTTACTTTATGTAGCCTATTTACCTTGTGCAATATTTATACTTGAACTTAGCTATCAAATTGTATATCTACTTGTTATATTAACTTTGCATTTGTTACTTTTGTTTTGAATAGTTTTGAGATTTATTATCGAAAAAGTTTCAAAAACCAATTCACCCTCTCTTGGTTAGTCGTCCTTTGGGTCAACAGCTACAACAACGGCTACCTGTGTCGGGAATGAATAGCTTGGCATGCAGTCCAATATTTACCATCTCTCTTTCAACACACCGAACGCGCGTTCCACGACGTTCCTGCATGATGAGTGTCGAAAGTTGAACTTTTCTCGAGCATTACGAAATGCACGACGACGTCCCGTTCGTTCGTCGTGAAACTGTTGAAAATGATACAGTATATCCGAGCCTTTGTATGGAGCCATATACCCAGGGCGATGAGCAAATCCAGAGTCCACCAAATAGTACTTTCCCGGGCCAGGCAAGGGAAAATGTATGTCAGGACTATGGATATCACGTGCAAGTAGTCGCGCATCGTGTGAAGGGTCGTGCGTCCCCGCCAACACGAACGTGAAACACAGATTGAAATCAACTGCTGCCAAGACGTTTTGGGTAGGCACTCCTTTTCGGCCTATGAAATTTACACGCTCGTGCCGTGGCAGCACTGCTTTCACATGCGTCCCGTCAATCGCCCCAATGCAATCGCCAAACAGTGCATGCTTGCTCATATCCGGCCTGTGGGGCTCTACCCCGTCGTTGTAGTTTGGGCTCGGCCGAATCATGCGCCTGGATAACGCGACAACAGCACGTAACACCTCTTTCATGTAGTGACAGACGGTCTGTAGTGAATGATTGAATATCGTGGTCACTTGACGGTAACCCTTCCCGTGCGCTAGAACGCACAGGAACATGCCAACTTGCTCGTATATGTCGACCTGCTGGTTGCTGCATAGACCGTGCTCGTCTCGCAAAACATGAGCAAAATGTCGCAGCATCCCGGGATACATGCGAAATTCTTGATAGCACATCTGCCCATTATCACCCATTGCCTCAAGCATGAACATATGACCGTTTCTATTGAATGGGAAACGTTTGATACGCCGCCGCTGCCTGCGGTAGTACTCGGATGCATCTCGTTCTGCGATTCGACAGTACGTTACCCAAGCATCCACATCAGTCGCCAAACGGTTCAAGAACTCAGCGTCATCGGAATCGTCCTCCACGTCGGAGCCTGGTAGTAGCTCGCAATTGAAGTTATGCTCCTCCATGCCTCGTCTGCACACAGTACAACGTAAATTTGACACACTACTACGGCTAGGCGTTACAGAATTAAAGGATTTTTTGTTAAAAACAATACTGACTTCACTAGTTTCTTTGTCAGTTCGCCCTCGTTACATGCTATTTATAGAGCTTGTGCGGTTGATCCCGCAATTAATGCACTCAAATTATTTTCACTAACTTGGCGACTGCAAAGTGCACCAGGATTCCCGCAATAATTGTGCATCACGCCAGAGAGTGATATGACATGGATCAGGAAAAAATTAGGAACCTCATTATTAGCCTTCACTATACAGTTGGTGTTAAAGTCTAAAGGTCCTGACACAAATCTGAATCTGACTCTGCTTTCACATTTATACACTATTTCATAAATCATTTCTTTATCGCTGTGTTCACGCACATAAAGTAATCAGTAACTGTTTTCACCCACGACACAGACTGTGGAAAGTCCTATGGACATGCACATAGAAACGTGACTACACAATTATCTAGCTGCGTCAGTAACGTACCTACGTCATCGATAATTTTCAGGTTCTGGCCCCGTTTTGTTCCCAGTGTCTCACCATACAATATAAATGTATTACTGTTATCCATCACATCCATCCACCATCAATAGCAAATACATGATGAGTAGAGGACCGATAACGGTTATATTTTTCATTATCATTTTCTTCAATTACTCGCATAGATAGTACCGTCGGAGCCTGTATGTTTATTATTATTATTTTTTTATAGTGTTATGTTTGTTGTAATTTGTTACACCTACTACGACAAAACAACCATGTCATTGTTAAACATAATACAACTGTAGTTAAAAAGTACATCTCGAGTATAATACGAAACGAAATAGTACTACATGGGCTGATAACGATAGTACATTTAAATAAACGTTTTCACGAATAGGGAAACTAAAATTTTTTGTCGCGCTCAGAATAATACCACTGAAGCCAATTCATTTTCTCATCTGCGTCTTTCATGACGCGGAGCATGTCTCGATACCGTTTTTGTGCTAAAACGGTGCACGCGAAAAAGTAGAGTGGCGTATTACGCTCCAGGCGGCCTGTCGCCAGCAACTCTTCCACACATTCTGCACAACCATTGTCATTTGCAGTCATCATGGTATTCATCCTTGCCGCTACCTCCTCCGCCGCACTTGTGGCCCGGTCTACCGAGAATGAAAGCTCGCGGGCAGTTAATTTTTTCTTCTTGCCCCGACGTGGACCACTGGAGGACTTTCTTTTGCCACCACGTGAGCTGCCGGAAGCCTGCATTCCCGAACTACCACCCACCACTTCTTCTGCTTCATCACTTGAACCACTGCTTTCAACTTCAACTGGGATTGAATCACGGTGGTCTTCGAGCGCACTATCCTCGAACAAACCGAAGCCTGTTCTGCACAACTTTGTTGGCGTCATAGCGTACTTGTCCCCATCAAAACTGTCGCCAAAGAGCTGACGGTATTTGATGTATATTTCGCTAACGTCCTTGTCCTTGAAGTCCTTGTACTCCTTGTTCTCCTGCGACGAGGGGATCGAAAAGCGTAACGCAGTGAAAGCGAGGCATATGTGTAATTAAAAAAGGTTACATATGTAAAAGCTGGAGTGGAAAACGTCACCTTCAACTTCCGACTCCACCATTCCTCTGATGCAACGATGCGTCCGGTGGAGGGGTTGTACTCAATACCGCTGCAGTTTAACAGCTCAGAGAAACGCCTCCAGGTTCGCCGCATTGTGTCCCAGTGGTTGCGAAGCTGTTGCTTCTGCCAGTTGTGACCTATGAGTGAGTTGAACAGAGCTGAAACACGTTCCCAGCCATGTTTGGTTAAACATCGGCCATTGCGAAGGCCCTCGGAAATAGCGGTGTCACAGGCCACAATAAAAGCTCGCGTATCTTCGAGGCTCCAGCGAGCGTAAGATTTTGTCCCCGAGCCTTGTCCCCTTTCAGGAACAGCATTATAGTCGGCCATCTGAAATAATTCGGCTGCAAAAAAACAAGCAAACAATGTAGACCAGTTGGAAAAGATTATCAAACCCAATAAACAAAACCAAATAAAGAAACAGAAATAGAAGCGTAGAACAGTTGGAGAAGATTATCAAACAATCAGAGAAAATCCAGAAACGCAAGATAACAATTCGGAAAAACTCTCGTGATTTAGAAGTTTTCTTCTTACAATTATGTGTTGTAAGGGTTATATGCAGGAGTTCAACTACTATATTGTTTTGTGTCAATGAGCAATGTATTGGCTCGTGATTACTAACATTACTTTTTTGTTTGATGAGATTCAAGAAGTCTACACTGGAGGTCCTCTTAACCGATTATGCAAGTCAGAGGGGTACAATTACAGAGATTGTTATTCTGTTGTTTTAAATAAGTATAGAATAAAGTAGATTTAGAAGTGTTAAGTAAGCCAGATTTTGTAGGGAAGATAAGTAACTGTTGTCATCTGTAAGCTTGCCAGACTTGATATAATGATGAGTTATCTTTTCTCTGGCCAATATATCCCATATTGGCCAGCAGTACGTTTCCCATGGAAGTTCGTACATTCCAGTATGTTTCTACCTTTGTGATTGTTATTACATGTCTTAGTGGCTGTACAAATTAGGAAACAATGCTAGAATAGGATGTATGCAATTATGAAGAAGCTACTACCACAAAAAACACGTATTTAGGTTATACATGTTTCAATAATCATTGTCTAGAGAAATAATAATATTATTATAATCAAATAACAATGCAAACAATGTTCCAAATGATCCTGAAATAAAAAATTTAACAACCACCACAACCACAACAACCAATTAATTGTTGAAGATAAATTTAATAGCAACCATGTTTTCAATTGGGCACTTGTAATTGTAAATTATGTCTAGCACCTTTAAATTGTACCACTACAATATCAAAAATTCCTGAAATTCCTACAATTGATGTTAAACATTGTCTATCAAGTATTATACCATGGTTTTTGTCAAACTTACATGAGAAAATTCAAGTACTCTAAAACAATTTGTTCATTACATGGAAATTCAAGTGTAAAAACCCAATTAATCAATCTGAGACAAAACCTAAATGGAAATTCAAGTTTGAAAACCTAATGAATCAATATGAGACAAAACGTAATTAATCAATCTGAGACATTGACTCCGAAAATACAAGATATACGGCCATTCCCTTTTAATAATTCGAACTTAATTCTATTATATTACCTGAGTGGCTGACTAACAGCCTAACAGGGACTGAGGAAGACTGGAAAAGTTACGTTGCTTGCACAGAATCTGAATCTGTATGCGAAGTTGCGAATCTGTTGAAGAAAGTAATTTGACATGATTATTACATAGTAGGTGAATAATATTAGAAAAATAAAGATAAAGCTCAATCAATTGAATGATTGTATATTGTTGGGTTTCAGCATTTCGGATTTCTCGTGTTCTTCTCTCGCACACACCGGCAACAACAAAGATGAGAGGGAAATGGGTATGAACTAGGAATGAGGTATTTAAAAAAATTAAAATTGAGGCTCTTTTTTTATTTGGCCCTGAGGCATGGGCCTCATCTGCCTCTGCCCAAAACCGGCAAGCAGTAACAGTTGGCATGTTGGGGATTGCTGAGTCCCCGAAAAATGAAAAAATAAACCATCCGTAAGAAGTACTGGTCAGTCCCCTCAACACAGTCTAGTAAGGCAATAGATGCATCAAGTCCCTTTATTAAGTACAGTCAAGCAACCAGGAAGAGAAATGTATAGGCCCAATGCAGTAAACCACAATTCAACAAATTACGTTAATTCCTCACTCTGCCTTCAAGATTCATACAAGCAGTACCAAGAAAATGAAAGAACTAAGTGTGGTAATAAGTGTAGGAGCTTGAAAACGACCAATCCCAAAACGCAAAAACAAAAACATTCTGTAATGTGAACCAATGACAGGGGAGGTGGTGATGGAATCAAATAACCAACAAAGGCAGGAATGAAATGCACAATTCAGAAAGCACAGACGTTGGTGGAATTGATAGGATCTATAGATAGTGTAACAAAAACAAACGTTTGTGAAACACATTTCAACATAAAAGGTGAACCGAAATGTTCCCCATTTTCATAGTTGTGAATCACAGGGGCAGCCATCAAAGGAGTACTGAACAACCACTATAAATTCAACACAAAACACCTTAATGTCGTTGTAAGAGTCACTCGAAAGTTGTATGGTAGTTTCGTGAAAAAACAGTATGTAAAATGTGATGAGAACATGGCAGGAAAAAACAGGAAAATGAAAAAATCATCAATGCAATCGTTCTCTGTCCACATGAAATCCACACAGCTCGTGCACAGATTTCACACATGAAAGAGTATGGAATCAAATTGGTATAAGGCTACAGAAGTAGGACGGGTCGAGACAGTCACTTGCACTTACTGTTACGCTTGTGAGGCTGCTGCGTGATTTCAGATGTGCGGGTTGAAGTGCGAATCCGGTGGGGGAGGTCGCGAGGAAGCTGGAAATGGGCAGAAGTTGTTGCAGCAGCGGCAGATGAAAAAACCCGGCCTTGCTATGTCGCGACGGGAAAGGTATGCAGGGATACAAATATTTACCCAGACGGAGAAGCGATCGGCGAACTGGGTGCGCAGTGGTGGCGGTGAACTAGGTGAATGGTTGGCCAGAGTGCTGATGGGGTCCTTCCGGTGCCGGCTGAAATTGGGGATTCGTAGTTATCTTGAATTTTGGGAGGCGTCGAAAGGGAAAGTGAAGAAGGGCAACGAAAGGGAAAGTGAAAGTGTAGAAAAATAAATGCCCACATGGGCTGTCAGCGTAGTAGGGGCCAACGGTCTAAAAATTGATTTTGGGGGTGGAAATAATGGGTAACAAACAAGCCCTTAATATCCTTATATTATCGTAACTTACTATGCTTGAACGTGGTTCCCAAATGCATTGTGTAATAAATAATTTTTTCTTTGCTAATTCAAACAATGGACGCAACATTTACCATAATTTTAGCAAGTTAAATTCACCAAAATTTCAGCAAAATTCTAACCCAGAATACGTATTTTAAAAAAAAAATGACCAAAAAGCTGCAAATGGGTGGGTGGATGGGTGGGTAGGGAGGGAGTAAGTAAATGGGGGGGGGGGCGGGGGGGGAGTTGAAAAGTGGAATGACCAAAAAGCTGCATATTGACAGGAAATAAAATGAAAATGACCAAAAAGCTGCAAATGGGTGGGTGGGTGGGTGGATGGGTGGTGAGTAAGTAAATGAGGGGGGGGGGGGGGGGGGGGGGGGGGGGAGTTGAAAAGTGGAATGACCAAAAAGCCTCACATTGACAGGAAATAAAATGAATAAAAAATGGAATCGAAAATCCCAATTCGGAAAAGAGAGCAGGACTATTCTTTTAAGTCACATGAGTACGTAACTTTTTACATTATTTATTATATTATAAATACTAATTGTGTTAATAACAACTAACGTTATTTAATTGTTATGAGAGTTTGCCTTAATACTAGACCCAATTGTATTAAAAACAACTAACGTCGGACAAATGAATACTAAAATTGAGAATTATGATAATTTTCCACTTCTTGTTGTGAGTTGAGCCATCGGCAGAAGTCCTATTGTATTAGAACAGTTTGATTAACTGATTAAAAAAAATCATTTAAACCTTTCTTAGATCAATCACTTGACCTCATATATCTAATTTTATGAAGTTTTGTTTTGTTTCTCATCTCCAGCCGATGTCAAGTAAAGACTTTTTAATATAGAAAAGTCATGAATATGAATAATAAATAGTTATAGAACCCTTCACAAAAACTTTATATTTATTATGGTTACCTTTTTATTATTACCTACTTTGTCCCAACAACAAACCTCTTTAATTAGTATTTCAAGTTTGATGATACCCTAAATTTATAAGTGAATGACTCTAGCTTATTTCCATATCAAGATCAACAACACTTGATCATTCAGAAATCGCAATTAAAGTTTTCGTTCTTCCGAAATAACATTTTGTTTCCTCTCGGGGTTAAAATGATTAATTGTATAGTTTAATTTTATTGGATTAATTTATGGATACTTATATATTGCATGTTTTATTTTCTTATATAAATTAAAAGAATTGTGTGTGTGTGTGTATATATATATATATATATATATATATATATATATATATATATATTAGTAGGAGGAAATCAAATGTGCAAGTTTGAACTAAAATCTAGATTTAATTGTCTAGTCAATTGTAATGGAGGATCGGTGTATATGGTTTAACAACAGTTGTTCAACACTTTACCCAATTTGAGAATTTTCGCATAATTGTGATGACTGATGAGTATTTGGACATAATTTAATTAATTAATTGAAATGTATAATTGTCGAATTGAGTTTAATTGAATTATGTCTAATATGGATATATCTTTCAAACTGAAATGTGTTAAGTTTTAATTAAGTTAAATAAAATTTTAGATTAATTTTTTTTCAGATTTTTTTTAATAAACGATTTGCAAATATTGAAACCTAAACTAAACCACTTCGAAGTGGTTTGGTTCGGTTCAAAATCAAAACATCGACGAATCCACATGGAACCAAACCAACGATTTCGGTTCGATTTTGACGATTTCATTGTTCAGCTCTAGTTTTAACCCTAAACCCTCTTTTTCGCAAAAGTCCTAAATTTTCTATCTATATTCATATAAGTTTCTACCAATTTCATCATTATATATTACTACCTCCATTCTATAAAGATAGATTTGATTTCCTTTTTCGTCTGTTCCAAATTATAGGTCACTTCCTTATTGGAGTTATGGATATTTTTTAATTTTCTAATGCCCCTATTTAATTTACGTTGTTATCAACAAATATAAACTAATCATTATTTAATGTAGGGGTATATTAGGAACAATATAAGAAAAAATTATATTTCTAACTATATTAATTATAATTTCTCAATTTATGTTAAAATAGAAATAAATCTAACTTTATGGGACAGTATAAAATAAAATGAGGGTTAAGTTCTTATACAATTGCTATGTGATTATAGGATCATGAAGTTCTAGACAACGGACGACAAAGTAAGTTTTTTTTTCCCTATAATTTAATACGTGAAAATTATGAAGTTCTGGCGTACAAACACAAAACTGCCTATAATTTTGACACAATAAGCAGAATAAAGCTATTTGTATACAATCCCCCACACAATCTCTTACACCCCCCTCACATGGAGAGGGGCCCACACATAATAAAATATTTGTGGGCCCCCCTCCATGTGAGGGAGGTGTAAGAGATTGTGTGGGAGATTGTGTGTACATGTAGCATAGTCCCAATAAGCAAGCCATTGAGAACTCAGCAACTTCCTATAATGACCCATTTCCCTAGATAATAAAGGTAATGGTTGAACCGGTTTTACACCTCCCCATCAATATCAAATCAAAAAGTACCCATTGGGAGGTGCGAGGACGGTATGGACCTATTTTATTACTCTCACACTCTATATATATAGACATGATGTATTTTACAATTTCACAGTATGATCATTTAGAGTAATTGCACCTCTTGTACTCATATTTGATATAGTGAATTTCTCCTCTTTCGTCAGTGATTTTGTCCCGTCTTGAATTTCCACATAAATCTTGCGTTCTTGTTCTTATTGTCTATTCTCATTTTTTTGGTAACATAGTTGATATTTAAAGTTCATATGTTAGATCAATACGATATTGCTATTTCTTTCCGATGATAACCTAAGGGACTACTAGAGGATTAGCATTCGAAGAAGACTCCAATCTCCAGTACATTGATTTTCCTATCATCAAGTTTCAATGTAATTGAGCTAGCAACAATTTTTCAACTAGACATTTTGTTCTCAGCCCAATGGAATGTAGAAACAAATTAAAAGCAATGAGAAAAAGGTAAAGTGCAGCCTAACTTTACATTTGTGGACGAGGCTCATGCATCGCAATGTTTTCTCAGGACTCGTTCTTCGTCCCAGCATCACACCTCCTTTTCGGTTTTGGCGTTCTGGTGTTGTCCATGTGAGAAACCTATATTGATTCCCGGAATCAGATAGAATTTTACAAATTAGAAAAATCAATCACTAAAAGTATATCGGCAAAAGAAATTTGGATAAATTGCATACTCCCCAACCAAATGGTCCTCACTAACAGTTCCATGCAAAAAAATAAAAAAATAATTTTTTTTTGTTGAGATGATATCGAAAGACAAAGTGACGAAAAAAGAAGAGAAATCGTTCTCTTTCCACCCCAACCATCCTCGCCACTCCCAAACTCCACCTTCACTAGCCTATAGGCCAAGCCTTGCTTTCCTCCTCCTTCCTCCACCTGTTTTCAATTAAGTGAGTTTGATTCAAGCAGTTTTTTTGCCTTAAAACTACACAGACAAGGGGAGGAGAAGAAGAGGCGGAATGAGAGCTGGGGGGTTAAGGTGGGAAGGGGGTGCTGCAATAATGCCATTGGATGAAGAAGAAGGATTCATTTTCTCTATTTATATTTAATTTTGTTTATTTAAGGTTGTGGGTAATTGTCTTTTTAGCTTGACAATTTTGGACAAAAATCACCAGTGAGGACCACTGGAGCCAAAAAAATAAAAGGTTGATGAGTTCAATGCCAAGGAAAAAAAAGGTTGGGGATAAAAGAACAAAAAGTGATATAGGTTTGGGACCGTGCATGCAATTGAAGTATGACCAGACATTATGTGCTACGTACACATCTACACACAGTGGAACATGCAGAAGCACACTAACGCATATGGAGAAATAGATAGTTATAATATAGAGAGAAATACATCAGTTCTGAAATCCTTACAATGCAAGATTTCCATCCTATTTTGGAATGCTTATCTAGGGAGTCGGTTTGCAACGAGTGGTTTCGTACATGCTGAAATATGTGGAGGAGGACAGCAGCATCAAGAGCAGCATACTCCAGCTGCACAAGAGACAGAATATATTTTGGAGTTCATAAATATCCGCCTCACAAGTTCCATCGGGAAAAGATAAAACCGTGTGATTAAACTAGACCAAAATGCAGACAACTCTAGGTTTCAAGGCTTATAAGAAAGCCACTTATTTGGCAAACATTCTCTAGAGCATCCCTCATTTCTTATAAGCTCGAAATATTTATCACAGCTGTGGCAAGAGGTGTAAATCGGGTCTTGTACCGTGTTGGGTGCACTGACAGGCTGGGCCTAACATATTTCTTGTATTTAATTGCAATTTTTTTTTAGTAAAAAATAAAGAACAATGAATTTTTTCCTTGGGATGCAGAGTCCACTGCATAGGCTGACACTTTGCATTAAACAGAGCCCTTCTCTGCAATTAATATTATAAGTTTATAACACCATCTTCTTTTTTCACCAAAAAAATAAAAAATAAAATCGAGAACTGCTCGGTACAGCCTAAGTGGGTAATGGGCCCCTAACTAGGGGACCAACACCAACTCGGTCAGCTGAACAGCACAGACCAGGCCATGCTGCGCGGACATTTCAGCCCTGGCCTGTCCGGCAAAGATTTGTTCCTCTAGTTGTGGCTGATAATTTACTCAATGAAGAACATGAAACACTTGCCTGATACTGAGTCAAAGGCCCTTGTTCCCAGTTGCTGTTTCGTGTTGTTTTGTTCAAACCATTACCCAGTATCTTCTGTTTCCATGAACACAATGCCCATGAGAGGCTTTAATTTGATAACCACTTGACCACAATGGAAGCGAAAAAAGGATAAACTAAACAAAAATGATGCACAAACTCATAATGGTCAATGAAATATCACACTGTGTGAAAACAAGTATAGTTGGTGGCTACAATTATATGATACCTTTGCTAAACCAGAAAGACCGCCTTGCTGCTCTTTGAACACATTCTGAATGTCAAGAAGCATCTCACAATGCTTGAAACAATTCAGTTTTGCATAAGAATGAGCAAGCAGATATGCATCACATTGAAAATTGTAGCCTGTAGATAACAAAATCATAGCTTAAGCAACTTTCTTGCAAAATTTAATTTATTTAATCATAACAAGACCGAATGTAAACCATACAAAACAAGGAAATTCCTTTAACTTCCACATTGTTTGGCAACGTAGACAAACTAAAGAAAATGCTACTTTCAAACATTGAACCGGGAGAATATCTTGTGGTCTAGGGTATAATGATAAAAATAAAAAATAAAAAAAGGACATTAGACTTTGACAATAATGCAGTAAGAATCAAGTTGTCCTATTTTTCATCCAGTCTGCTTTATTATAGTTATATTAATTATGTTTTTCATGAACATTGGACAAAAACCAATTTAGAATTCAATTATTACATTCTAATAGTCCAAATAATTGTATCCATGAAGTTAAACTTACCAAGCTTCAGAATACTTGGAGAGTGCAACATCCGGGCAAAGCATTCATCCAGTACAGTTGGAACATCTTCATGTAGCTTTATCAAGTCAAATATATAAACCTTTTTATCAGAGGAAATTTGCATAATAGAAACCTGTAGCATGAGGATCAACTTTTCGAAATTAGAGAACAAGAAGAGACTTTTGTAATGCATCAGAATATGCATGTGACCATTTTTGGTCAGAATGAAATATTCATATGCTTCAATAATGCCTCCCATTTTTCTCTAAAAAGGGGGGGAAAAAGAGTGTTTTTGGGTCATTTGTATTAGTAATGCCATTCTCTAAAGGTCAAGTACAATATGTAACAGAAAGAAAGGGTTCTTCGGTAAGCACTTGCTCTTAATGAAACCAAAAGGAGAAAAATATATTGATAGAAATGAACTTGCTATTGCAGTGGAAATGGATAAGAATGTACCTTACTGGCTTTGCTGCCCTTTTCATAAGTGGGTTTCCATTCACAATCAAGGCCTATAATTTTGCAATCCTCGAAGTAAGATGTTGCTTCACGCAAACCAATGACCTCATCAACCCAGATAACATCTTCAATTAACAATTCATTAAGGTGCAAATGGCCGCCGTGGACAACATTCCTGTCGAGCTCTATGCAATATGATTGAAAGAACTTAGGTTAGAAAAAAGCAACTAAAAAAATCTTGAATCAATGTTTCTGTTTGTTGCTAACTTTACTATTGAAAAGAAATGAAAAGAGATGTACCAAAACAACTAAGATGAACCCTCCTATTTATGTTACCAAAAGATGGGGAAAAATGTACAACCACTCAATCAAATCCAAAATTTAAACTTGCTGAGATAACAATGTTATTGGAACCTCAAATTTTGCCACTTGCACTTCTCAAAACCCATTCACAATAGTGGAACATAAGAAGCTATTTTTCAGAAAGCAATAACTAGCCAAACCAAATTAATAAAAATAGAAACTAATGCAGTTGAAAAGGAAGAAACAAATCTCCCTAAACAACTCTTAGATGTCCACTGTTATAGAGGAACTTGATGAAGACAAGGTTTAAATGATAGCAGTGGGATCAATCTAAATAAATTAGACCCACCCTCATAGGACAGCAAAATTATCTTACTATGCTGCAGATTATTTGATAAAATCAGCAAGTTTTTTTATTATTTGTTGCGGTAATTTCCACAAAAATTACAGAAGAATTATTCTTCTAAATCTTATCAATGTTTTTCGACAATCTCATGTTTGATTTTCAACGTTTCTTATCAATGCAGCAATTATGTTTAATAAAAAACTAGCTAATCAACCACAATGGAAGTTTGAAGAGAAAGTAAAGTTTGGTGTGCTTTTTGTAACAAGCAGAGGGACAAGAGAACATGCTGGAAGTCACATGGAAAGCCAGCAATTTGCAGATTTATAGACAAGAGTAGACATCAAACTCCTTTCAACTGGGAGAAACTTGATCATCTCTACAAGATGCTAAACTAAACTCATCCAAGTGTCCTCTCTAGTTCTCTTTCCCAAAAAGGTAGCCCTTTAAGTGCCCTCACTAGCTCATAGAATCCAGCAACTTGGATCATTGATTCAGGTGCATCTCATCACACAACCTGTTTGTCGTATTTATTTAGCACATAATCTCGTTGTTCTTGTCATTTAAAAATTTTAATTGCTAATGGTAGTTTGTCTCCAATTGCAGGAAGAGGTTTGATAGTCATACCTCAAGATTTAGTTTTAAGATCTGTTCTTCATGTGCCTAATATTCTAGCAATCTTTTGTCTGTTAGAAAATTCACCAAGAACTCTTAACTGTGTTGTCAAATTTCTTAATTCTCACTGTGATTTCAGGACCGACTCCCGGGGAAGATGATTGGCTGTGTTAGGATGATTGGCAGACTTTATTATTTTGATGACAACTTCTTCAAAAGTGGACAAGCTCAAGTTATGAGACTTGAACTCAGGTCTTATGCTTGGCTTCAATACTATGTTAAACATATCATCTGAAAGCTTAAACTTTTGGAGACGTACATTCATTTAATTCTTCTCTTCAGGAGAGAACTTCATCAGACTAGCAAAAATTATGTCATGGTCCTCAAATTTTATTGAATTTTAGACTCCCCAGATGGACCCAAGCGTCTTTCATTTACAAACTAAATACAAGGAAACCATTTGATGAAGTGTGTCAACTTAATTGGCGTTCGATGCACCCAAAAGAGAAGGACTAATTGTATTCACATCCATAACTTCATTAGAAACATGGTAATGGGTGGGGGAGGAATGACCAACCTGAAATCAAATTCTGACAGCAAACAAAATCCTCAAGCATAAAAAATCAGTATCATGTCAGGGAAACTGCCCGAAAGCCTATGAAAATGCCCTAGTCAAATTTAAATATCTGTCCTTACTAAAGACATATTTTCTTTATTCTCTATCCATGCACACTCTTAGCAACGTTTAAGCTCTCGTAATTGAGATCCTTTTACATGGAGAAATATTTTTTAACACAGGTTATTAAAAGGATCAAGCTTCAGCACAAGAAATCCATGAAGCAACAAAAATTTGATGGGTAACTTGAATGAACCCAAAATATTATAGAATTCTTGCTGTTCCGATACCTCTATTAATGGCCGAATTAGTCGGGGCAGTTAATCGTGAGTAAAGCAAGAAAAGATAAAGCATAACGTCTTCTCAAGCGTACCTTTGATACTCGTGAAACCTTTGAGGGAATAGCGATCACAAAGTTCTTTTACCTTTTCTGAGTAGCCAGCTTCCATTGCCAAATAAACCTCAAATTTCCAGGGGAAAAATAATAATAAAGAAAAGGTGTTCATACTTTATGTTTTCAGTGTATTTAAATATTTGAAGAACATAAAGAGTGACAAAATGTTCAAGAAAAAGTCCAATTATCAATTTCAGATGGGTTTTTTAACCATTTAAATACTCCATATTGCAACAAATATCATGGAAAATTTCTTGACTTGGAAGAATGCAGAAGAATTTCTTTGACATAATTTTTATCCTCGATGCCAACCCAATAAATTTAGACAGAAAATTTGGATTTCTCATCACCAATTTGCATCAATAAAACATGATTTGCAACTTGAGCCTAGTCAATGTACTTTACCCCCAAATTATTTTTCACTCAGGTGCCATGAAAAGATAAAATTAGAGCTTTTACCCATATCTCAACTACCTACCAAATACTCAAGAAGTTGTTTATCGGCATTTGCTCTTGCTTCTGCTACATCCCATACACCATTTTCTGCTAGTTTCTTTAGTGAGCTGCAATTTCATATAAAACCAAGTGACCAAGTGATAAAAATGGAATATAAAACAACAGAGTGGACCGGGTGAGTTATAGTGAATGAACTTGCCTTTCTCTATACCTACGATACAATTCAGGGAATTCCTGATGCATGTTATTTTTCTTTATAATACTGTAAGCAAGTTTTACAAGCTTCCTGTCAACATATTCTCGGACAAGAACACACAACATAGATTTCCCCATGAATGTGGCCCACATTTCTGCTGCTTTGTATTCTCTGCATTCCATCATTTGAAGCAGAAATGATCCCCTGGACTTGCGTATAGAAAAGTGTTCCAACAGAGAAACAGCATTTATGTATGATTGAGATTCTATCAACTCAAAAATATACTGCTCCACTAATTCTTTTGCTCTGTCAATTTTAACACTCCTCTTGACGTTAGAATCATGAATAACTACCTGTATATTTTCCAAACTGACATCAAATACCTGAAGAATCTTTATTAGAATTCTTTCGTCAAGTACCATACTTCCACCAGTAATGTCCAGAAATAATTTGGCAGCAAAAAGCTTCGCTTTGAGTATATCTTCAGCAGTAGATCCCGTTTTCAGAAATCGACGAAGAGCAGATATCATCAAATGACTAAAGCCCCTTCTATGTATTTCAAACAGGGGCAGAATACAGAGACAGTGAGCAATGAAAGTAGCAGGGCCAGGTTGCGGATCATGGTATAGAACTTGATGCACTTGATCTTGTAATGCATGGAACTTCGCAATTGCCTTGCCTTTTCCTGTCAAATGTAAAAATCAGAAAAATGTCATTGTTAAACAAGGCAACCAAAAGAAACGTGTTATGTAAACTTTGTTTCAAGGCTTCAATAGCATATGAGACTTAGTCATTTTGAAGTTTTCAGTTACTTTTATTCTAGTTTTTAGAACATACACAGCCACGAAGTCTTACTAGCATTTAAATTAATAATGCAAGGATACGAGAGTGTGAAAAATATTGTCAGTTTACTTAGTGATACCGTATTGCCACATTGCGAGACAAAACTAATAATGGTCACAATTTTTGTAAGAATAAAGATATACTTACACTTGAAACTCTAGGAAATTCTAGAAAGTAAACTTTAAAAGCAAGTGAGCAACCTTGAAACTCACATCAACTCATCTCTAAGACCAAACTGTAGGCACCGGAATTCAGACAATTAGTGCACGAACAATTTCTAGGGTTAATTACAGCTTTTACTATTGAAGATCGGATGTACGAATTAGAATAGAACATAATGCTTCAGAAGTTGGTTCTAAAAAGGGAGATTATCATTGCTCCAGAAGAGGAAATCATTTATTCCCAATTTACTATCATAAAAAAAAAAATCTGACAAGATGTAGTTTCAAAATTGTGTTTTTTATTTCCTTTATAGTAATTAGTAAATTAAAGTGCCTAAGAAGAACAGTGAGTCAAATGAAACTGGCACATGCAGACATGCTGGGGACTGGTAAGGAGGTGATATAGTTTTGCAACGCTCATTTCAAGCTCTGTCAACTTTCTATGGTGCTTAGTGCTATTGATGGTAGCAAAAGCGGTAAGGGAAGTTGGAAGGTGGGAGGAGGGAGGAGGGAAGGGGTCTTTTGATTTCTTTCATTTTTCAATTTCTTTGCTTTATGTTTATTTCTTTATTAGAATGTAAGAGTGAAATTGTCTTTTCACATTTAACATCTGCTTTGGAGGAAACTGAAAGAAGGGGACTTTTACTACAAATAGGTGATTGAGGACACATCTGCCAAAATTTTGAACAGGGATTCAAGTGCCAATCGACCCAAAGAATGTGGTCCATAGTTGTAATTTTCTCTTGTTGGTATCTGCTCAATTGGTAAGCATAATTACTCTCCATGACTAGCAATGCATATCCCCTGAAGTTTTCTGAACATAATCTGAAATGCTTTATAGAGTAAGAAAAGAAAACCTGAATATCACAGTTTTAATACAAAAAAACACTTGCCACAGAATAAGGAATAGTAAAGGTAATAATTTTAAAGGAGTCTGCATGTCTCAGATCAATTTCAAAATCGCTAATAACATAGATAATAAGTCAACGGTTCAAAAAGATAAAGATAAATGATTCAAGTTGGCTAAACTATAAGCTTGGCTATTGCCATTAACATATCCTAAATACTAGAATTTCAATCATGGCCTCATGGGATCCACCACCACCAAAATCCCAAAATAAAAAAGCATCTACTGAGCATTCTTGTAGAGTTTATAACAATTTAGAATGAAAGAGTGAGAAAATACCATATGCATAGTATTTCTTTAAAAGATACACAAATACCAAAGGAGGCATGTGGGAGAGATCACAAAAATCGTGCCTCCTCACTGACCAAGTGAGTTTTTCATCCATTCCCTAGGTTAATAAGACGAAAAGCCTACACCAGAAATAAAATAGACGTGTTGACAAATACTTGACAAGATATATACTCTAGTATTTACAGCAACTAAATAAATTAGAAGAAAACAACATATACACCTTCAATCATTAAAATACTAGTCGTTAGTTTTCTAGGAGCATGATCTTTCAATGCATATAATTACTATCTAATGGTAAACTCTATATAAAATGGTAATTTTGTACAGGGCTTTCAGATCAACTAGGTACCAAAATTGCAAGGCTAAGAGAAGGAACCACTGACGCGAAGATAAATCGAGCTACTATTATGTAGCCCTAGTATTTCTTGAACTCTTTCAGAAAGTACAGGCATTGAGCCCTCAAGAGTCTTTAACTTTCTATTGCAAAATGATTACATAAAAACAATAAAAGAATTCTCAAAACTCAATGCACACTTCAGACTATCAACAAGATACTGAAAAAAAAAGGTGATTTCTGAACACAATTTTCAAAAGTAACTCAAGGCATAACAATTTATAAAGTCTTCTAATTGTGTAAACATTTAAAAAAAAAATGCGAAAAGAGCACAGTTGTACTGCCAGGTGTCATAGTAAGTCAAAAACGTACTTTATCGAAATAAGAATCATGAATCAAATTGAATGGAAATATTTAGCGCAAAATTCAAAACTATCATAAATTAGACCTCCATATACTAATAGAATTACATACCCTTCAAAATGTACATTAACCAGAAAATGCTCATATGACAATCATGCAATGAAAATAGTAAGTGCAGCATCTTTAACTCATGAGATTTGAGTCAGTTTACATCAAAGAATTAACTCAGAGTATGCAACCCCCCGAGTCATTAGAATGAAAATATACGAATGAATGTTATTAGAACTAGAAAAAATGAAAATGCAAAAACCAAGCAAGGAAGATACAATCACATAACCAACCCTGAAAATATAGTTAAAATACTTCAGAAAATCTATACAACTATTGATCAAAATACAAGTAAAATAGTAGGCACTTGAGGAATAGTTACCTCTTACTTTGGTCTTTAGTGTTCATGGATTCCAACGCTCCTCCACAATACCCTGAAATATGCACATAAAATTCATCATTTATAAAGCAAGTCGTGTGAAAGAACGAACTTATGTTTCAATAATAATTGGAAATTTGTGGAACCAACACCATATAACCTAGATGATGGACTAAAGTGGTACATAATACCGAGTGTTCATGAGCAAAAAACAGAGAAGTGAAGAACTAAACAAAGACTTCGATACCTATTATTTTCCAGCAATGCTCAAAATCATCAAAGTTTATCTGAGGTCGAAGTGCCTGCACTACAGTTTTAAACAAAAATCTTGAGTCCCAGCACCTAAAAGATCACAGTAAAAAGTTTAGACAATACCATATCATCAGAATCACACGAAAGTTTAGAAATGTCAGATAGTGATCAACCAAAGCAGAAAATAATGAAAATGGTACTCACACAAATGAAGAGTTTTGATATTTAATTCTCTGTTACGTATGCCTATATATTCTAAGGTGAAGTCAGGATTGGAAGTTTAGTATCTTGGAAGTCAGTAATACAGACAAACTTATTCGAAATTATGCATTCTGATTTCGATTTTCAACATCATGTTAGAATGGTGAGTTTCTTTGGGCTGTTTGTAAAACATTATCTGTACAACTAACAAACAGATACCTTCTAAGTTCTAAATGATGCCCATAATGCATAACTTAAAAGCACAACTTCACTTGATATTCATATAAATTTCAAATGGCAGCGAGAGGAAACAAGGGTAGCTTTCTAGGGTCAGATAAACTGACACAGTGACACCATTGATAACCAGTAACCATTAGCTAATGAACCAAAAAGGAAAAAAAAAATTATTTCCCTTCTTCCGTAGTTAATAATAACCAGGGACAACTCTACTGATATATAAGTGTGGCACTGTGATTCTTAATGGTCAAGTTTTAAACATTAGGTCAATAGCTGTCTTATTCATCTGCAGATACACGGATAATTTTCTCATACAACAATAGTTAAATAAAAGCTAAAGAGAAAAAGGCACTAGATGAAGATATGAATGTGCACCTAGATTATAATGCTTGTGTGTCAATTAACATTTATCAAGTTTGTTGTGTGACACCTAGTCTTTAGATCTTCACCTCTACATCTTCAATTCCAGGACCCCCCAACTCCTAGGAGCTGGCTCCGCCACTGTGCAAGAAATCTATCAGACGTATCCCTTGACCACAGCCAAGCATAAATGTATAATACACGTCTGAGAGTTAAGTTGGCAATCTCATGCTCCAAACATAATCTAAAACCTATTATGGACTGGACTACGGAAGGGTGAAGGAAACTTTTGAATCTTAGCTCAAAGAGATAAAAAGACATAGATGCTTATGAGAGGAATTAAACACTTCAATTAGCAATCACTTCCTTTTTCACCTCATAATTGTAGAATTCAATTGAAATTTGTAATCGGAATTATATCGATTTCAATCCAAGTTCTTCAAAACTCCACAACTCAGATTGGGAAAAGAAACGACAAAGCAGTTCAAAATCCATTAGTCGGCCAACTACACAGATTAATGTAAACCAAACGAATGCATCTACTCAACTAACTGAACTATAACACCAAATTGATCACAAATTAGAGCATAACCATCATAATTTCTAAAGATGCAGGGCAAAATAGAAAGAACAAGAGAATGAACTCAACAATACAACAGTCGAACAGGCATAAATTGCATTCGGGATAAAAATAAAAGCAAATTTGCATTAAACTCACCATAGAAAGAAGTTTCGTATCCCGTTCTAACTAAATGTTTCTCTATATTTCTGCAACTCCACATGCATAAGTAAAGTTCTGAATAAAGAACAAGGAAAAAGAGATTTTTTTGGTTTCGATTAAATGGGTTTCGTTTCTCTAAAACTACAAGCGAAAAATATCTCTGTAGATACCTAATAAATGGTTTATGGTGGTTAAGGAAAAACAATGGCGGTTGGTTTGGTTGACAGAGGCATGTGATGTAGAAGATGGGATCGGTGTTTGTTACGTAGCCAATTGATGCATGTGGCCTCCATTTGTGTTCTATAGACACGTACTCCTCCAACAGTCCAACTCCCTAATTACTTCGAGTGGACGGGCCGACGGGGTCTAGGCAAGGACTCAATTGACGATTGACTTGGAAAATTAATTATTAATGAAAAAAAAAAAGTTATGATACTAGTAAAGAAATTTGACTTATTTTGGCCATTCAATTGAACTGCACTGCAGACAGATTAATAGATTTCCAGTACTTGCAGTTTAATACATTGAAATTTTACATTCATTAATGATAAAAAGTTATTTGAGCTAAATCTTGACCACAAACTCATTTCATTCAAGAGGTACATTAGGGACGATGATTTTATTGTTATTTTTTTTTTTTACGGGGATTCATAGCTGCTATCCTTCGGGTGCGTACTGAATAAACGTTCGGACTGACGCAATAGCCTACAAACCACTCCAATCAGGTTAATTATATTATGTAAATTCGGTGAAACAGACTCGATCAATAAAGTGTTGATAGAGGGAATCAAACTCGTAATCAGAGCCTTCACGCTCACTGACTCCACCAACTCGACCACTCCATGAGGGGTGATACTATTGTGATTTGTTTTGCTTGTTAGAGTACTATTCACTACAATTACAATTATAGTCAATTCAGTGTTTGGTAGAGAGAAATCGACGGGCGTTCAAGAACTATTAACTTTGATTTCAGGCTAAACGGTAGTTGTGTAAGTTCGATATACTATTGACAAATAACAAATACAAGGATAGCGATCGAGCTTTATTTGGCTTTCCAAGGCCTTGAGGTCAATATCTCGTATCTAATCAGTATATATTCAAACAACAAATTTAGTTTAGTTGCAAATCATTATTTTAGCAAATTTTGATAAGAGATTATTTGGTTCAATTACAAAAGTGAATTAAAATTTAATTCAAAGTTAAGAATTAATTTTAACTACACATTTCATGAAATTTACAACTTTTAATCACATTTCATCAATTTTTATCAAAATCTACTAAAATTTGAATTTGTCTAAACAAAAAAGAGCGCTAAAAAATGATTAAATGTGTAGTTCTAAAGTTAAGAAAAATTGTGAGTTTCATAAAATATATTTTTGGAAACGAATTTGAAGAAAATGAGTTTTAAAAAGTTCGAGACCAAACAAGGCCTTAAAATTTGTAAATTTAGTTCTATTTATGGTCTGTGTATTTTGACTGGCAAAAGAGGCACAAAGATGAAAATATTAAGTATATCAACAAAATATAAAGGGAAAAAATAAACAGGAAAATAAATGCACTAAATTTTGTTCCTCAAAAACTGATTATCGTACACTTGAAAGTTGAAAGGGGAGTTGATAGTTACTACTTACTACTATTCTTTTCTTTTGCCGAATTTTTATTTTCTTCTATACAAAGTTGGTTCGGCGGTTTTCCATGAGCAGCAGCTGATGCATCAATTTCACTGGTCATCGAGCCTCGTCTCTTCTTTATGAGCTTCCCTGGTCATCTTTGAATAACTAAGAAATGCTTTCTTGGTCTTGTGCTGGGAAAGGAGAAAGCCCAACTCAACTTAAGCAATGGGCTCGTTGCAAACTGGGCATAAAGCATGAAATTCTGCCATTGAACCTTAAAGCAAGTGCCGGCCCTAACCATAAGCGGGATAGGCGATCGCCTAAGACCCGCTTTGGTGAGAGCCTTGAATTATGCAAGGTTAATTAGTTGGTTGAAGAAAAACATAAATTATATTTATGAAATTCTTTAAAAAAAAAATTTATCACATGCAAACACAAGAAATTAATAAAATTGAAAATAAAAAAATCTTTAAAAAAATATATAAATTGCAGAAAACTTACAGTAATGACTCTTTTAATTTCACATATCATTTAATGTCACATTAGCGTCACCTAGTAATATTACTCTAAAACTTACCACTTAAATATTTATCACATAAATATATAACTAACGTTATCTTACAAACATTAAATTTCTTTTCTTAACCAAACAAGAGGTTTTTTTCTCTCTTCAAAATCCATGTCTAGTAGTCACCCACCATAATTTTTTACAACCAACAAGAAATAAATTATCTCCCTTTAAATTAAATTTTTGAAGATTCAATTTAGTTGATTGATTTGATCTCTCTACCATGATTACAGTCTTATAGGTTTCTTTCTTTTTTTCTTACATAGAATGTAATTATTATTGCTTTGCTTTAATATCATGATAATAGTCTTTTTAAATGTTTGTTGAAGATACCTTAAATTTAATAATTCTGAATTCGAGTAAATACTTTTTATTTGTAAGTTAATTTCTCATGTATGAATATAAAATCAGAAGCTCGTTTATATTTGATCGTCATTTTCAATACACTATCCCTCACGGTCAATATTCTCCAATTTTCTACATAAATCACTCAAACGCATATTCAATTTTGTTTGAAATAATTACAGGGAGAAAATGATCAAAGAAACTAACAAACCATTTGCCATTGTATTGTAATTCTATTTGCCAAATTTCAATTATGATTTGTATTGCATGTTGAAATATGACATTTTGTCATTTTCCTCTTCAAATTTTGAGGCTTAATTGTGTAAATTAGATTCTTCATAATTTTATTAAAACTCTATGTAAGAAGGCTCAAAATATAGAAGCCCCATATTTGACGTTGACATAAAGCCCCCAAAATATGAGGGTCGGCCCTGCTTAACGCCTATCCTTTCACCTCGTCTTCATGCTCAACACGTGCCTTCACATGAAGCAATCATTTTTTAGTATTGTAGTTGTATCTTCTTGGTTAGAAACCTGCCCAACAAGAACTCGTCAATACCATATTTCAGACTTCTTGAATCAGATAAGTCAGCATGATGTACAAGCATAATTTGCAACGAAACTCAACCTGTTATGATATTATTCCTCAGTTGGCAAGTTAATATATTGATTCCAATCAATAAAAATTTAAGCAGAACAGAACTTTCTGTTAAGAAGTGTCAACAAACTAATATCTTTGTTTGGGTCTCCTTATAAGTTCCTTATAATTTAAAAGTCAAAGTCAAACTTCAATCTTAACCACACATTTCGAAGGACCCACAACTCCTTTCTATCCCATTATATCTTTAGCAACTTATAAGGAAACCCAAACAACAGCTAAACATAATTCAATCATCAGAAGCAACCACAATCATTGGAAAGAGTATTAAAGATTAAGGTAATTGCCGTACAGTAATTTTTGCATTCCGACCATTAAGGGATACTTCAAGCGACTACAATTGCCAATCTTTTCATGAAAACCTGCGTAAAAATATATGAGTTGATGATAATAAGACATTTTCAGTTGGAATCATTTTGAAGATCATAGGCCGTACCATTCTGAAGTTCTCCAACTCTTTCTCCAGCGAGGCATTGATGTCTCCTGCCAATGGCTGCATATTATTAGGGGATTGAGACTCGTATCTTGCTTCACTGAGCACCTGAAAATCACATAAATTCAACGCCAACCACAAATCTTTACACCTTAACTTATTTTCCTTCAGAACAATTAATAGATTTGCGGGAAGTGGAGAACATTTTAATAATCAAATTGCCATTCACAATTTCACGTATGGAAAACAGGTGCTGCTTCCCCCGCAATTCACAATGTTGATATGTTTTCTTCTGAATATTTATACAAAGACCAGATCATTCCATCAAGCTGTAGAACCCACCAAATAAACTCACAGTTATATTCTGTAGCAAGGTCTTTGACAAGTTTTACAAGCAGATCAAAAGCAAAAACAATGGGATCCTGACCAGTAATAAATTAGAGATTTTTCACCATAAACTTGAAATCTTATGTGAAATATAGAACTTTGCACCTTATTTTCATAAAAAATCTGTTCCCAAAGATGGAAGTTTCTAAGCAATAAATGGCTGAAATAGCATGCATAAATGCAACGGGCAAGAGACTATTTTACCAATTCAAAACCTTCAGGAGAATGTGTAAATTCCATGTTCTGAAAATCCATAGGAAGGCATTGCTGCACTGCTGTAGATACACGTATAATTGTACAGAGGATTCTAAATTTCTGCTTTACCTAACACTCAAGAGAAAATATCAACGTATCAATAACAAGAAAATATCCAATATCACAAAAAAAAAAAAAAAATCAATCGTAACAAGTCGGCGTGCACTCATATAAACACACACTTGGAATACAGACATTAGGATACCTCTACAGTAGATCCTTCAAGAGAATTAGATTTTGGAAACTTTTTTCTATGGTGTCTCACCAGCAATGCTATTAACTGAAATGTTTTGAAATGTTGTCAGCATCTAGAAAACTTGCAAAATCCAACATGGAGGACAGACGAAACTTAAGTAAGCCAAATACCTCAACCTCTTTATGATTATAACCATGGAGGTGATCCCCATTCTGCACAATAAAAGCACAGCCAAAAATTAGGTTAACTGAAAAGTTAGTATTATATTTCATGTGATGCATGAGTAATGATCATCCTCAGCGGATTCTGAATCATAATCAGGGAATACTATGATGTACGATTTGGAACTTTGGGGAAATCAATTCACGCTTATCTTTCATTCTCTTGCTTTCTTTATCGTATGATGAATCATCATCTACCTCCAGCAAAATTGCATGATATCTTAACAACTAAAATCCAATTCCATATGCCACATGATCAATCAAAAGCATTAAATAAACGAGTTCATACCATAATAACACGATAAGATTGTTTATGGTAACCCTTCTTGCCAGTACATAACCCAATATTGTGAAGCAAACAAGCAGCTTCTAGATACTCGAGATCACTTTCATCCAACCGTACTACAACCTTATTGCTGCCGTTATCACCATTGTTATGAAGCTCATCCCATTTTCTTAGGCCTTCAAACATCTCTGCAGAAACCAACTTAATAAACAATGTCACCCGTTCCAAACACAAATCTGTAAAAATGTTCAGAACATCATACCCTTGCAATGCCCGCACATATAGCAGCAGCCTTCATCCTTTTCTTATTATTAAATCTCGATGCCAGTCTGACCACCGACCTCCACCGAGCATTTGCATTCAGATCAAATCCCGCAAAACGCCGTCCTAACATCTCTGTAATTACACCCTCCCCTAATGCATATCCAGATACCTCCATCTCCTCAATCTCAAGCCTTTCGAATAAGTCATCCAATAAAATTGTTCCGGCCAAAATGAACCCAGCTCGGCTCTTAAAAAAAACCCTCCCTCCTTCCTCTCCCTCCCATTTCCCTCTCTTCCTCACACAGCCTGTCAACTAATCCCTTCAACTCCTCCCTACTGAATCTCCATTCTCTTTTATAAAATTCCTCAAATACTCCGACATTTTCATCTACATTCCTGGCATACCCTTTACAAACAGCCTTCTCAATTGCCTTAATTGTACCCGAGGAACCTATCACTACATCTATCTTAAACTCCTTGATTTCCTTGATTAAACCAGAGTTTTCGATCTCTTTCTGAATGTATTCTCTCATTCTCGTAATTTGGGTGAAATTTTGGGTTAAAGTTACATGACCTAATTTCAATGACTTAGAGAACAACACTTTTCCCTTAAAACCCACTGTGAATTCAGTAGAGCCCCCACCAATATCAATTGTAAGAACCGTAGAGTGGAAAACCGAATAGAACTGCAGAACGCCAAGGTAAATGAGGCTGGCCTCTTCTATGCCAGAGAGGGTTTCTATCGGGTGCCCGAGTTTCTCGCGGACTGAATCGAGGAACTGGGTCTGGTTTGAGGCTTCGCGTACGGCAGAGGTGGCGACGAAGCGGTAATTGGAGGAGGGGAGGCGGTGGGAGTGAAGAATTTGTTGAAATTTCAGGAGGGTGGAGATTGCACGGTGGATTGAGGCGGCTGAGATGGTGGACTTAGCGGTGGCAGTATTGGTGTCAAGACCGAGGAGTACGGGTTCTTTGATGCGGTTGAGAGTGAGAAAGCGGCCAGAGGAGGGATCAGCGCTGACGATCAGGAGTTTGTGCCCATATCCACAGCGGCGAAGAGGTTGCTCTTCGTGGTGGCGACACTGGTGGTGGACGGCGTAGGTGGTGGGAAACTGGACGACATTTTCTTTACCTGGAAATTACTTTGCACATATTTGTCTCTCTTCTCAAGTAAATTGTTTTGTAAAATAAATAATTGAATAATCGAAGCCAGCCCAACCTGATTTGAGCTGGTTCAAGAATGATCAATGGAGAATAGTGTCAAGTTCGATCGTCTGTCTCGATGATCCAAGAAGATAAGGAGTGTCAGCAAAATCCACCAATTCGTACTAAAACCGATTCTTCCAAATGGATAATTTTGGTTCATGTACAAATGTTAGCCGTCGAATATCATTAAATTAAATTATATTTCATTTTTTTAAAAATTTTTAATCACACAAATTTTTATAATATAATATTACACGTAAATCGAAATTTTTTTTATCTTTTTCAACCACTCATTTGTTTTTAAATACTATTTCACTCATGCAAACGAGCCTTAATATTTTGACAAATAAATAATTTTAAATATTTAAATACAATAAATACTACATCATAGAAAATAGCTGTAGCATCAATTTAATTAACCTAACCAAACATTCTGATGTTTTAATATCAGTTGCCAATTACCAAAATTAGCTGATTGTCATATTTATTTAGCACATGATCTCTTTGTTCTGGTCATTAAAAAATTTAAATTGATGATGATAATTTGTCTCCAATTGCATGAAGAGGTTTGATGTTCATATCAGATCCGTTCTTCATGTGTCTAATCTTCTTGCAATCTTTTGTAATATAAAAAATTCATTGATAACTCTATTTGTGATGTCAAATTTCTTAATTCTCACTGTGATTTCATGATGGACACTAAAAAAAAATGACTGAACGTAGGGAAATGCAACACGAGCATAGCCATTGACATAACGGTTGACACCTCCTCACACGTGAGAGAAAAATATTATTTTATTCAAGTGAGACCTACACTTATGTGAGTAGAATGTCAACCGTTATATCAAGCATTATGTTTGTTTAGCATTATTCTTGAATGTATTAGGATGATTGATGAATTCTATTATTTTGATGACCACTTCTTCAAAGGTAGACAAGCTCAAATTACGAAACTTGAACTAATGCCTTATGCTTGATCACAAAGTTCTTTTGTTTTGAAGAATGTATTTTAGAATGGGTTAATTTCACAAACGATCATTGAAGTTACGTGAAAATTACAAAACGGTCACTGAAATTTAAAACTTTCACAAACGGTCACTCAACTATCTCCCGATTTCAAAAATGGTCACTGAAGCTAGTTTTAGGACTTTTATGTTTTAATTGAAACCTAAAGCACCAAAACACGGTCACTTAAAAGTTGGAGGACCTCAACTTCAAAATTCAACTAACCCAGACTTCAACATTCACACCTCATTCAACCACTTTCCGGCCACCAAAACCATCGGACCAACACACCACCTTGAAGCCCTCGATGCCCTCTACGCAACCCACCCAAAAATCGCCCCTAACTCCTGCGGGTTTGGCTGGAATTTCGTCCCAAAAACAGCCCCTCGCACAACACAAAAATCGCGAGCCGCACGTTTCGCGCCCCATTTGACCACTTTCCGGCCACCAAAACCACTGGACCAACACACCACCTTGAAACCCTCGATGCCCTCTACGCAACTCACCCAAGAATCGCCCGTAACTCCTGCGAATTTGGCCGAAATTTTGTCCCAAAAACAGCCCCTTGCACAACACAAAATTTGTCGACAACTCCCAATCCAAGCCCAACATACTGGTAGACTGCCCTCATCATGGAAAACCTAACCATGGTCTCCAAACATCTACTAAACTACCCAATCAACAATTGCAGCCACCATTTCGCACGCAGTCGACCCGCAAATTTCAACTCCACATTCCGGCGACGGTATTCATTACCATGGAAGCGGACCACTCCACTCAGTTCCGTCTCATCATGGCGAAGCTATTCCACCTATGGGTCTTTCACAATTTGGTACGAATAATGCAATCCACCTGTACAGTGTCGTCCTCTTCGAATCGAAATTTTCGCGAAGTGTGTGCTTTAAAAATGGCTTGGAATAAAATGGAGAGGGATGGTAGAGGAGGTGGTTGATTATGGTGGTGCAGAGGGGTGGGGTTTGGCGTCAAACTGTGGTGCAAATGTGGGGTTTAGCTAGGTGGTGGCTGTCGTCCAGCTTGGAGGTGGGGTTTAAATGATTTTTGAAGTTGAGGTCCTCCAACTTTTAAGTGATCGTGTTTTGGTGCTTTATGTTTCAATTAAAACATAAAAGTCCTAAAACTAGTTTCAGTGACCATTTCTGAAACCAAGAGATAGTTGAGTGACCGTTTGTGAAAGTTTTAAATTTCAGTGACCATTTTGTAATTTTCACGTAACTTTAGTGACCGTTTGTGAAATTAACCCATTTTAGAATAGTAAATTGTTAGAGAATGTGTGGTTAAAAAAAAAGAATTTTTTTTTATTTGCGTGTAATATTATTTTAATAAAGAATATGTTGTTGAAAAGAAGAGAAAAAAATGAATTTGAAAGAAAAATGGAAATCAAACGGGGGCTAAATATTGAAAGAACATGAGTGAGAAAGATTTCGAGAAAAAGTTCAACTATCAAAATCACCATTGGCCACCAAACTGAACCAGAAAATTGAATAGTGGACTTTGAAGACGATTTTGACCCACTAGACGTTGCTGAAAATAGCCCGAAATGTTGTGAGCTAGATACGGACGATACGAATCCAACGGCACCGACCTTGCCCAATTTCGAGTTACGGTTTGAAAGATACAATCGTTTTCCGTGGAGGTCACGCAAAGCTTAAAAAAAAAAAAACTGTTTTTGTGGGGATTGCAAAACGTTTCTAAATTTTTGAGCAGATTCCGTTTGAATAGCAATGGACCGGATAAACAGATCCACTCTGAAACCATGAAGGATTCAATAAAACTAAAAAGAACATAAAGAATTACGTGATTCGACGTTAGTGTAGCAACCTATATCCACGGGAGAAGAGAGAACTTGTATATATTCGCTTTTGTTTGGTGTTTACAATGAAACATATATAGTAGCATTACATCAAGATTATCTTATTAAGGACGTCTAATCATGAAAAAAAAATAACGAATTATGAAATTTTTTTCAAATAGTGGTTGCGCCATAAAATTCTCCAATATTAGCAAATCATTCAAATATCATCAAATATCTCTCTTCTCCAACAAAGTACTAACACAACATATGTTCACAAACTAATAAAAAAGAATTAAATTTATCATATTTTATGTCTTTGGGATTAACATATTCGTAGACTTTTTCTTGAAGTTTCTCGCTTTACTTGCGCCATTAAACTTCAAGGAATATCCAACTCCTACTATTCTCTTAGGCGTGACTGTTTTCGTTGAATGGCGAGTTTGGGATGAATGAATGGTAAGGAGAAAGAAGAGATTAATTCCCTTTAGACATCAAAATGAGCCTTTTGCCTTTCATTTATTTTATTTCATTTCATTTTATTATTATTAAAAAATGAATAATTCCAAGCATATGTGGCTTCTATCGCCACATGAACCGCCATATATACTGCCTACGACAACGATAATGTCCCCGTGGCATAATTCAATGGTGCAAATAACAAGAGTGAGATAATCTCAATTGAACTGACAGTCGCAGTGTGAGGGTTCGATTCCTTCCTCTTAGAATGTTTGAAATTGGACTCTTTGTGGGCACTAATATGACAACTTTTGTATCTTGGCCTGTTGAAACACATTCCGCGATTTACCTCCTCCATAATGTTCTAGGAGCGGGACGATGACGAATCCTCAAGGTTGGGATTCAACTTTTTTTTACTATAGCGATGATGATTAGCATTATTTTTATATTAATTCAAATAACTTTATTAGATACAAGAAGTCACAAAGAAATCAGGCTAAATTGGGACAATGTCCAACCCAAGACTATTTCCTAGAAAATATCCCAATAATTTTTGGTGTTTAATAATCCAAGAGGTTGCTTAGTACTTTTACTCTGTACCCTTCAAGCTTAATGTATGTTTGGCTAAGCTTAAAATGTCCACTATTAAGTAAATTTACTTATATGCAAAAAAAGTAAGCCTTTAAGTAAATCGTTTTACTATTGGAGAAAGTTAATAACCAATAAATTATTTATTTTGACATTAAGCTCCCGTTTGCCTTCGTTAAAAATCATATTTCCAGTAGATTTTGATAAAAATTGTTAAAAATTTGATAAAAGTCGTGAATACTATCAAATATACTGTTAAAATTAATAATTAATTTTAACTTAAAACCCATCAATCTTTTTAGCTAAATCAAACATAAACTAAGTAAAATATAATTTTTGACATAAAAAAAATAAATCGTCTATATATTAAGGTTAAAAGTACCTTTTCTTTTCTTTAAGTTTGGACAAACGTGGTTGATAATTACCGCGACTTTCCCACTAAACAAACAATAATAAGGACAAATATTCAAATCTTAAGCTCTTTTGATGTCTAGTTACGCCCTTGTTTGAGTATAATAATAATAATAATAATAAATAATAATGTGGCTCAAACAACTCCGTAACATTAAGGGTCTGTTTGATTGCAATGGTGGAAAATTGATGGAAAAAAATGAATGACAGGGAATTGAATTGTCTAGAAAACGTTTTACAGAGAATTGTAATTAATGATGTTTGATTGGTATAATTTTCCACCTGAAATTTTTTTTGTTTTGCTTTGTTTTTTTTTTATGTAAATTGTCAATTAAATGGATAAATTTTTTTACCATTGACTTTGGAATGTGTTCCAATTGCTTAAAAAAAAAAAAAAAAAAAAAAAAATTGTCAAAAAGCTGGAAAACGTTTTCCCACCACTATGGTGAAAAAACGTTTCCTAGCTTTTGTGCATCAATCGCTTGTACCTTGGAAAACGTTGGAAAATATTTTTCCTGAAAAATTAGTGTAATCAAACAGATAAATAGTAAAAAATAAGAAAATATTTTCCATCTTTCACGAAAAATTACGATCAATCAAACAGGTCCTAAAAATAACCTCTTTTCTAGGCAATTTTGGATGGACAATGAAAGTGATGCATATACACTTCATGGATGATAGTAACATAATAAATAATAAAATATTTTGGCTATCAAGTCAATGAATTTAAAAGGTTATGTGTCTTCTCCTTTCTGTTAAAATATTATTACTTTGCTTCTTCTTTTTTAAAATATTTCATAAAGAATTCAATTTTTACAAAGACAAACTCATTAGAACGCGTATAAGACTCTATAAAAATTGACTTCCTATTCTATACGCATGTATCCAAAGACCTTGGATTGAAATTCAAGGGCTAATTGTAATTTTGTCTCTCTGAAATTTTTCGCAACTATCCACTTTGAATTCAAGATTTTCAATTTCTTTTAGTCGTCTCGTCGTAAAGTATTTTATGTTTTTAATAGTGTAATTAATTTTGATTAAATCGAGAGAGTTTAAATTTATCATATTTTATGTCTTGGGTTTAACATATTCGTAGACTTTTTCTTGCCATTAACCTCCAAGAAATATCCAACTCCAACTATATAGAGTTATTCTCTTAGGCGCGACTGTTTGGGTTGAATGGCGAGTTTGGGATGAATGAATGGGAAGCAGAAAGAAGAGATTAATATCCTTTAGACATCAAAATGAGCATTTTGCCTTTAATTTTTATTTTTATTTTTTATTATTGAAAATGAATAATTCCAAGTATACGTGGCTTCTATCGCCACATGGACCGCCATATATACTGCCTACTATAGCGATGATTAGCATTATTTTTATATTAATTCAAATAACTTTATTAGATACAAGAAGTCAAAAAGAAATCAGGCTAAATTGGAACAAGAAAAATGCTAAACAATTCACTTGTTTGATCACACCCTCAAATGGGTGTGTGGGTCCTGAGAAAATAAAATAATATTTTTCCTTCCAACATGTGTGGGTATGATTATTCAAACGATCAAGCAAGCGGACACTATAGCATGACTCGTTGTGACAATGTCCAACCCAAGACTATTTCCTAGAAAATATCCCAATAATTTTTGGTGTTTAATAATCCAAGAAGTTGCTTAGTACTTTTACTCTGTACCCTTCAAGCTTAATGTATGTTTGGCTAAGCTTAAAATATCCACTATTAAGTAAATTTACTTATTTGCAAAAAAAAGTAAGCCTTTAAATAAATTGTTTTACTATTGGAGAAAGTTAATAACCAATAAATTATTTATTTTGACATTAAGCTCCCGTTTGCCTTCGCTAAAAATCATATTTTCAGTAGATTTTGATAAAAATTGTTAAAAATTTGATAAAAGTCGTGAATACTATCAAATGTACTGTTAAAATTAATAATTGATTTTAACTTAAAACCCACCAATCTTTTTAGCTAAATCAAACATAAACTAAGTAAAATATAATTTTTGACATGAAAAATAAATCGTCTATATATTAAGGTTAAAAGTACCTTTACTTTTCTTTAAGTTTGGACAAACGCGGTTGATAATTAGCTAAATCAAACATAAACTAAGTAAAATATAATTTTTGACATGAAAAATAAATCGTCTATATATTAAGGTTAAAAGTACCTTTACTTTTCTTTAAGTTTGGACAAACGCGGTTGATAATTACCTCAACTTTCCCACTAAACAAACAATAAATAATAAGGACAAATATTCAAATCTTAAGGCTCTCAGGACACATTTTCAAGTGGTAAAAAGGAAAGATAGAGAAATTTAATTTTATTTGAAACTGTCGCGTCAAGAGTTTGAATCCTAAAATATGAATTTGGCTCTTAGGTAAGTGTAAGTGTATAAGTAGTCTTCCATCCTGTACCCTTGGAGGCATAACCTGCGATTTACCTCCTTCACAAAAGTTCAGGGCAGGACAGGTGGGGCGCCAATAATGAAACGTAATAAAAAAAAAAAAAAAAAAATCACATCTTAAGCCCTTTTGATGTCTAGTTATGCCCTTATTTGAGTATATTAATAATAATAAAAAATAATGTTGCTCAAACAACTCCTACATTAAAAATAACCTCTTTTCTAGGCAATTTTGTATGGACACTGAAAGTGATTAACTGATGTGAATGCATATACACTTCTTGGATGATAGTAACATAATAAATAATAAAATATTTTGGCTATCAAGCCAATGAATTTAAAAGGTTACGTGTCTTCTCCTTTCTGTTAAAATATTATTACGTTGCTTCTTCTTTTTCAAAATATTTCATAAAGAATTCAATTTTTATAACGACAAACTCATTAGAACGCGTATAGGACTCTATAAAAATTGACTTCCTATTCTATATGTATGTATCCAAAGACCTTGGATTGAAATTCAAGGGCTAATTGTAATTTTGTCTCTCTGAAATTTTTCGCAACTATCCACTTTGAATTCAAGATTTTCAATTTCTTTTAGTCGTCTCATCGTAAAGTATTTTATGTTTTTAATAGTGTAATTAATTTTGATTAAATCAAGAGAGTTTAAACTTGGTTAAAAATTATAAATTTATTTAAACTTGATTTGATAAAAGAAGCGAAACAAGCTCGAATAAATTTTCTAAATGGCTCCGAAGAGAATATAAATTTAAATTTTGCTTGAATTAATTGGATCTTTTTACAAGTGAGTGGGTTTATTTAAAATTTGAAATTTACTAACACCCCAATTTTTACGTTTGAAATTCAACACGGTTGTAGTTCGTACATCTAAGATGGTCAATTAAGTATTATATTTACGTTGTCACTATAGAAATAAGTAGTCAAAGCAAAAGAACTCAAAACTTGTGAGACAAGAAACCAACATCAGTATGGCATTATTGATATAACCACGATGTAGGTATAGAAAATACATGTAAAATTGGATGGACAGGATTAAAATACAGATGGGTAGAAATTTTACACAGATGAATATGATGCTTCCAATTTGAATTCTTATATAAAATCTGTATGTATTTTCTGTGTTCAGAGAATAATTCTTATTAATATATATTGATACAAATCAAACAAACAATATTTTAAATTATTTTTCCTCTTCGGTATTATTCAATAGTCATTACCATACACTACCTTTCGCTTACCAATTCAAAAATTGTAATCAAATACCAAACAAATGATAATCTCGAAAAAAAAAATTCACCCGACTTGATATTACTTATTTTTTAACAAGGCAAATAATCAACACGGTGTTGGTTTTAAAAAAAAATGGATCAAATATTTCGACTAGAGAAATCAATAACTCCTAAAAATCCGTAAAAACTTTTATAATTATTTCTCTACAAATGTTACAAAAAAAAAAAAAAAAAATCCACACCCTTCTGTGTCGTTACAAGTGAATAATCCTCCTTTTGTCGAATTATTGCCATATAATCATAAGATGAATATTTATCAAAAACTTACGAGCTTTCTATCAATCCAGTGCTTAAATGCTTAAAATTTTATTTTTTGAGTCAATGTTCGACTTCTAAATTTGTTAAAAAAATATAATTGCTTATAATTTCATCAAACTATATTTTTATTTACACGTTTCATTGACTCACGATCTTTACTTATTTTTAAACCGTGCATTACTTAATACTCACTACTTAGAATTCATTTTGCATGACTTCTACTTATATTTTTACTTTATGTAGAAAACTGAATAATTTCATGAAAAAGTCATATTTGATTTATTTTCCCGAAAAATTCTTCTAATTGTGTAAAGTATTTTTAAAAATTATCCGAAGAAATTCATAAGCTTTTTAAAATTAAAATAAACTTTTAACTTTTAAAAGACAAACGAACCTTCAAATGATTTAGCCCCTGCTTGATTCCCTTTAATTTATCTTACATTATTTATTATATTCAGCCCTTGTTTGGGCTTCATTATTCAACATTTTAATGAGAAAAATAGTAATTTTTTGGAGAATGTGTGATTGAAAAAAAATGAATTTTTTTTAAAATTTACGTATAATATTATTTTATTGAAAAATGCCTGATTGATAAGAAGAAAGAAAAAAAATAAATTTTTATTTAATTGGAGTCAAACATGGACTCAATTTAATAATATATTTATATAATAAAATATTTTACAAGTAAAAATCGAAATATCACAACACAACCAAACCAACTCAAAATACCACCCAACACACGAAGTCAAAATGTCAACACACCCACACCAACTCAAAACACCACGCAACACGCGCACACAGAGACTCTGCAAGTCTTTTTATTTTTGGCTTTTAATTTTAGGGAAATTAGAGTAAAGGTTCCAAAATTAAAAAAAAAATGCAATCAAGTCCTGAACCTTCTAATCTTAACACATATCTCAATTATTTAGCGCTTGTTTGGTACCCTTTTTTTTTTATTTTTTTTTGATACCCAGATTTCCCAATTTATGTCAAATTATATCCTGGACTACCAGCCACCGATCCCTTAGTAACTGGCGAAAGTAAACCACGGATTATGTCCAAGTTGATCAGGGTCCGTGCATCGTTTATACTCCTGGTCCTAAAGGAGCCGCCTCCTCCATGATTATTACATCACCAAACTGCTCCAATCAATAAATGGTTATTACATCACTCAGCTGCTCCAATCAGAAATCGAACTCCCCGCACTGAAATTGCAAGCCCCGCAATGCTCATCCTTTGTCATTGAATGTGCCCCGAGGGACTTGTTTGGTACCCATTTTAATCATATTTTTAGAAGGTTTTTGGCCATACAACCCTTTCTTTTTTACTCAACAACGTGGAAATTTCCTGAAATGTCCCTTTTCAACTTTGAAATAAATGTTAAAAAGGGTAGAAAGATAATTTTGCTTCGAATGGACAATAAATGCACCTGCCTCTTCACCGTGTAATGGTTGTAATTCTTCTAAAAATGAGAATCAAAATACACAAGCTTAATAAATGTACGTCAAAATTACCTTTAAAAATTTTCGTTTCGAAAACATGTCAATTAATCAAAAATCAAAAGTATAACCTTACTTTGACCAATTATTTACTTATTTTAATTGTTTTAACTTTTAAGTGAAAAATGTTAAGAGACTCTTTTGCCCTCATTAAAATTGGTTAAATTAAGGTCAGTCATTTGACTTTTGACCAATTCACATATTTTTTAAGAAATCAATAGAGGTCCTTAGTTTGCACATTTATTAAAAATTTTAGGATGTAAATATTAAGATTAGAGGGTTTGGGGACTTAACTGCTTATATTTGAAAGGTTTGGATGCCACCTAGACTCACGTAGCAACGTCACTATTTATTCTCACCTAAGCGCGCCACCCTCTCTCTCCTACGCGTGCTTCGCCGTGTCGAATTTTCCGCCGTGCTTCTGTTTTACTCCGCAGGTATATATGTATATTTGTACAAATAACACCTCTCACTATCAAACTAGTCAGCCGCCCCGCGTTGCTTTATCGTGTTTTTTTCTTGTTATACTTGTTTTTGTGTTTTCCTATATTTGTATTCCTTTAGTAGCTTTCAGATTTTACGCGCTTGTTCAGTTGATTTTGATGTTTAGTTGGTAGAATCTCAATTAATTTTGTTTCAGTCAAGATTATATTTATATATACACACACATAATGTTAACTATAATGAAGCGTGTCAAAAATCCCTTTTATAGGAACAATTCTCTGAATCTTTTTTGTCGAAGAAATTTAATGCCAGACCCCACAAGGTCTACACGGCTACGCCCCCACCCCCACCCACCCTCATAAACCAACGTACCAACACACTAACACATTGGGTTTGTGGGCTAGTTAGATGATGATTAAAGGGTTTGTGTTTTTGCTATAAATGTATGTCACATATGCTTGACTTTTGTGATATGTGTGTTTGTTTTAATCACAAATCGAAGCTTCCTTGGTAGTTTCTTGTAAATTGATCACTGCCGATATATCTATTTAAAGGAGAGGAAGTTGGGCAGTTTAGATAATCTCTAAAATCAGTTCTTTAAGCTTTTGAATTTGGGTTTTTGATGGTACTGAAACGATCAGCTAGAGAAGGGGGTGAGGAAGGTTCTGAACTTCCGACTCGTGAATTTAAACGCCAGCATTTTCTTGCAACGTGGGTGGATTAGTACTTGATATGTTTGTAGTTGTGTTAGATGATTGAATTCTTGATTTGTTTGTTGATTTTGTTTCTGTTATTCTTGGTACGTGCAGTGTTTTCGGAGAGTTGGAGAATAGTCAGGCTTTTGAAGAATTTGTGCATAAATTTGAACCCTTCTTCCGAAATGTGGTATGATCTTTTCTTCTTTTTAAGTCCCAATCGACGTATTTTTATTGTATTGAAGAGGATTTTACTTTTATATTTGTGAAATATCATGTGTTTGTGGCTTTATGCTAATAAATGAACCTTGTGAGTTGACAAGATTTTGATGATTTCACATATTTCCCTTCTGTTAATACTCTTGTGGTTATTCCTTTATGATATTGAAGTTTGGTTGCCACACCTCAATTCTTTCACATAAATTTTGGAAGGGTTTGCACTTTTTACCAGTTAATTATGTTTACGTAATAGATCCTTCATTTAAATGTTGTTTTTCAGATAAGAAGTGACTGAAATGCACTAGTTCGAGCACATATATAGACTTCCTATATTCACTATTCTATTGTCTTAATAGGTGCGAGAAGAGGTTGAACGTGCAATCCATCCATTTCTGAGGTTAGTTCATCCATCAGTTATCTTAAGTCTGACCATTCTATGCATCACTTATGCTTTTATATTAAAAAAATTGTTTCAATCGTCATGTTGCAACCCATTTTAACTCAGTAATCTAAAGCGTTGCTATAATTATTTCTTGTAGACCCTCACAAAGTCAAATCGAGAGCTCTGGATCAAGAACATGGCAGCTGTGTTTTGATTGTGAATTGCCTGATACCATTTTCACAGGAAATAGGATACTATCTGAGGGTGGAAGACCCGTCAAAATTGTTCTGTATGATTCTTGTTCCAAGACCATAATAACATCTGGACCCTTATCTTCACTAAAGGTCAATGTTATTGTTCTTGATGGTGATTTTAGTCCCGATGATCATAACAACTGGACAGAGAAAGAGTTTGTGAGTAAAATTGTTCCGAATAGAAAAGGAAAAAGGCCATTGGTGACTGGAGAATTGTTAGTCCATTTGAAAGAGGGAGTAGGTTATATTGGTGAAGCCAACTTCACTGATAATTCAAGCTGGAGTAGGAGTGGGAGATTTAGGTTGGGCGCAAAAGTGAATAATAATTCCACTATTAGGGAAGGAATAAGCAAAGCCTTCAAAGTAAAAGATCACCGAGGAGAGTGTAAGTATTTCTTCTGAATCATTTTTCCACTATTAGTGAGTGTGTGATTAATGAAGAGGATGATTTATTCTGTCTTTTTTAATTCTTGAAGCTTTTTATAATAATTTACTTGAGGTTTATATTGGGAGTAAGTTTTGGGTAAACAAAATTAAACTAAGCATTTGTTTGGGTTGCTCAGCTTAGGATGTTATGCTTCTAGTGGAACCATCGAAATTTTAAGTGACCTATATTTGCAGTTAAACGTGGATAAATTATTTATTGATATATCAATTTTATTTTTTTTAGCATACCAGAAACACTACCCTCCATCCTTGGACGATGAAGTATGGCGCTTGGTAAAGATAGCTAAAGACGGTCCATCCCATAAAAGGTTGGCTCAGAATGGTATATCCTCTGTCAGAGACTTTTTGAGGTGGTATGCCAGAGACCAGTCTTCACTACGCACTGTAAGACACTCATTCATGATATCATCTTTGAGACATTAAATGGATAGGAATCTGTGTTCTTCACAAGTTCTTTAGGGGAACCATCTAAGACAACATTTTTACTGTGTAGATACTCAACATCTCAAACAAGAGGACGTGGGATACAATCATCGGGCATGCTACAACTTGCAATTTGGATGAGAGCTTGTACTTGTACATTGGTGCACCTGGAATTAGACTTTTCTTCAACTGCGTCTATAAGCTTGTAGGAGCTACTTTTTATGAACAAGATTACCTTCCCTTTGATAAACTCGATGCATATCAAATGGTTGGTATATTCATCCTCAACCTTTTTCTGATTTTTCTTTTTATGGCTCGAGTGGAGTGCTTCTGTTTCAGTGTCATAAGTCATTTCAGTAATTGTTGTTTTGCCACGACCTTGCCAACATCAAACATTTCAGAATTTAATAGCTAGTGCATGTATGTTCTAATAAATACTGCATCCCATTTTAGCAGCAGCAAATGTGCTGCAGAAAAGCCTTTTTTTGGTCCAGAACTTACATATTCTAATATGAGACTAATTTGACATCCCTATTTTGTGGATAGCAAGTGGTGGAAAATCTGAAGCAGCATGCTTATAGAAACTTAAAGGACTTGGTACCCATCGATTATCAATCAGCTGTTGGCTGCCCGATGCTATTGCCAAGTGTGGGAGCGGGCAATCTTAACTATCCTACTTCATATGTGCAGAATGCTAATTTCCCAGCTCAACAAGGTAACTTAACCATCGAACCCTTCTCTCTGTTGCCTTTTCTTCTCAGCTCATAAATTATCTTGAATTTGACTGAAAGAAATTTTTTCTTCACGTATCAACTAGAAATGCAGATGAACCCTGCTCATCCAACAACTTCAGTACATAATTACGAAGTGGAACGAGAATACAGTCCATTTGAAGTGTCTTTTGGAGAGAGAGCTTGTCAAATGCAAGGATTTAATTCGACATCTGGAAACAATTTTGGGATGAGTGATTCTCAAAGCGAATCCTATATGGGAGCAGACACTTGGGCTTCTGGAGGTAGCCATGTGGGTTCGTATATGTCAATTAACGATCCAAGTGCCAATAATTTTCTGGTTGAGTCATCAGCATTCCAAGGGAATGAATTGTTTCTGGGTTCAACCACCCAAGAAATGGGCACTTTCTCTTCCAATCATGGAATTCGTTTCCCCGGGAACAGGAAGCACAAAACAAGATGGTGTAAGGTTCTGGCAGTGGTTAAGTGGCATTTGGTTAGGAGGAATGTGGCTGCAAAAAAATGGAAGCAACTCTATGGCTATGCGTAAATTTATCAAGTTCCATCCTTAGAAAAATGACCACAAAAGCATAAGAGTCGAGCTCTCTCTCTAGCAACAGGTTATATCTGTATAATAGTCTATCTATTGAGAGTCGTAATATTACCCTTTGCTGTAAATACAACAAAGGGATACTGTACAGAGTTTCTTGCAAGGATAGTCGGGTTTAGATCAAGCATCCGTGAAGATTTGCCAGTGGAAGGAATGGCAAGTGTCTATGTTAAGCTTCCGGATGCTGTCTTAGTTGACTCAGTACTGTGTTGTATTGTATTGTTGTTGTGTGGTGTTTCATGCATCAAATGTTTATTCGTGCTTGTAGAAAGTGCAGTTTTCACATCCATGTAACATGTTCAAGTCTGTGTAACTTTCAATTCAGAATAATATTTCCTTTGTAAATTATCCTTTTCATTGTCTAAAGCGACACATGGATTGACGAACGCAAGATAATATCCGAGAGCTTAATGGTACGACTGGTCTTCAACATATGCCCAAGTAGCAAATTGGTTTTCCAACTTATAAATAAAAAGCGCGAAATTCTTAATTTGTATGATCAATCCTCAAACAACAAATCGTCTACATGTCCGTTACGCCATCATGACCTATATAATTACGACTTTATTAAGTTAGATTTCGTTTTCTAACTTAGATTAGTGTCTAGAATTTGAAGTGATACAAGTTTTTATGAAGATTCTATGAAGATTTAATGATAATTCATAACGATTTTGTTGTTAGAGACTGATTTTGCAAAGACGGGACAAGTGCTCCTTGCACAACATAATTCATTTCTATAATGTTGGTAATTTCTTTATGATATTAGCATATGAATACATGAGGAATTTAGTTGGCTATAGAAATACATATGCACGAGGGATTTATAGAAAAGGGACCAACTCAATTACTTAGCCTTATTTGTAACTAAGGCCCCTTTAATTTTAGCACTTTTTATCAATATCCAAACATTACAATGTGCGTTACATTATAGTACAGGATTTTGTTAGTAGATGTCACGATTTTTTCAGTGGATTTCTCTCACTCAATCGACGACGGAACTTTTGGAGTTTTCATGAAAATGATCTAGAATTTCATCGATTTTTATTTGTTTCAATTTCCTATTTTAACACTTAGTCCTTGTTTGAGTCCCATTTTTAATTTTTTTTTTTTATCAAAATACATTTTTCAACAGTGATTTGACCCCATTTCAATCACATATTTTTCAATAAAATAATATTACACGCAAATTCAAACTTTTTTCTATTTTTAAACAGCACATTTTTTATTAATATATATATATATATATAATTTTTTTTTTTTTTTTTTTTTTGGTAAGAATGAGGTTCGAAGGGCTTAGCGTGGATTGAATATTTAAAAGAGTCAAGTCAAATATAGAGTTGTCTCTTCAAATCGACTGGATTGAACTGACTTACACTTAAACAAGTGCCCTCAATTTTTGTTACAACTGAATACCCACCGTTAGTCCCGTGTGGACTGAGACGTCACAATCACATGAAGTGCGCGAAACAGAACAAGGAAGATGATGCCTTCGTGGCTTTCAATATTTGTCCAAATTTTAACAAAGTTCAAAACCCAAGGCAATCCCCACCGCCCAAGAGTGTAACCTTAAGAAATAAAATTCATTATTCATCTGACATAAATATTAAATGTACAACTTAAATATCGTTTGCACTATGTGTTGGGTATACGATCAAAGTCCCACATCGGATAAAAATGGGGAGGATCATGGGTTTATAAGTGTGGAAATATATCTCCATTGGTATGAGGCCTTTTGGGGTAAAGCCCAAAAAGCAAATCCATGAGGGTCCAGGCCCAAAGTGGACAATATCATACCAATGTGGAGATATGTATGGGTCCATGCTTATAACAAGTGGAATATGTGGTGTTACATATTCCTAACAGTGGTATCAGAGCCAATCCCCAAAAAATTGGCCATGTGGATGAATCCTTGGAATGCCGAACGAAGGTGGTGCCTCGGTCAGCTCGCGATGGGATCCGTTGATGAGCTCTATGGACAGGCGGTGTGCTCTTGATGCTTCACGTAAGGCGTGTGTCCAAACGCGGTGGAGAGGAGTTGATCTGGATAGAGCAAGCTCTTGGTGAGGAAGATGAACGGATAAATGATCGTTTGAGGGGAGGCTCGATGGTCCTTTGTTCGAGGGGAGGATTGTTGGGTATACGACCAAAGTCCCACATCGGATAAAAATGGGGAGGATCATGGGTTTATAAGTGTGGAAATATATCTCCATTGGTATGAGGCCTTTTGGGGTAAAGCCCAAAAAGCAAATCCATGAGGGTCCAGGCCCAAAGTGGACAATATCATACCAATGTGGAGATATGTATGGGTCCATGCTTATAACAAGTGGAATATGTGGTGTTACATATTCCTAACACTATGACATTCAAAATAATTATTAAAAAATATATATATTTGATTGTGAGTGAGATAAACAGAAAGAGTGTTGGTTGGCGTTTGAATGTTAATTTTTTCTATGAATTTTCATGGAGTATTTATACAGGATTAAAGCGAATCGTATTTATGACCTTTCAAATTTTTTAGACTCATATCGACCGTTTATAAGTTCAGCCGTTGTCACAAGTTGATCTTCATTGTATTTTGTTTCCGTCATAACGACTTTTATATACATGGCGATGGACCCCTCATCATTCGATATGAGGCATTGTCAAAATTTATCCAAAAGCTATAAATGATTGACACAAATGCAATTCACCTTCTAGCACTTAAAATCAAGCTCGAGAATTGACCTCATACTAATCCAAACCACTTCCGTTTTCAAGTGTGCTCCTGCATTACAATGCGAAGGTAAGAATCTGCAAATATTATGTGGTCTCTCCAAATAATGCATATCATGCAGCAGGAAATATGAGTTACAATGTTCATCTTTTTTGAAAAATCGTGCAAGCAGGGCCGAATCAGGCATGTGCTACCCCGAACTATAGCCCATGCTTGCCCAAGCCCAGATTCGGTAAGTACACCTTTTTTTTTGGTTGAGCCATTAACTTTGATGAGCAACTCATGTCCAACCAAAAAAAGTGATGACTCCAATCCAACAAAATGAGCAATTGACCAAACTCCATTGTTTTGGCCTAAACAAAATTTAAAATTGAATACTCATTTATAACCCAAACCCTATTTCTATTCTAATCCATTGGCTTCCTCCCCCAATCCAAATCTCCTCCACGAGTGACGAGTCCAATCCATAGCCAACAGTAGTGCAGTACACTGTATCACCGATTCAATTAATCCAATCAGACCAATCCGGCAAGTGTTAAGTGATATGTATTTTCGATTTTGCCATTTTGGAGTTTAGTTTCTTGTATTTTGTAACTTGGAATGTGCCTATTTTTTATTATATTTTTAATACTTAATATTGATTATTTATTGAGATTTGAGAGTGGGTTTCCCATTTTCGAGATTGTGGTGAAAAGAAGAGAAGGGAAAGTTCAAATAATTTGAACAAATAAGGCTCAGTGTTACTATGTACAAATTACAATCGATAATCCATGTCTTCTGCTGTTCTACATGAATCTGTCGAACCAATATCACAAATGACTGCACTAAGTTTTTTTAGAAATTTTCCCACCTTAATCACTAAGACACTAAAGTAGATAACTTGATGTTGAATGGGGATCCAACTAAGGCTGAAGGGTTCAGTTGATTGCAAGAATGGAATTTGGATGGAAAGGAAATGAATTCTAGAGAATTGAATTGCCTAAAATTGTTTTATCGGGAATTGTTAATTAATTGTGTTTGATTGGTATAATTTTTCACCTAATTCGTTTGATTTTATTTTTCATACAAATTGTTATTTTTTGAGATAATTTTTTTTACAATCTGTATTAAAATTTGTTTGGATTGCCAAAAATTTAAAAAAAAATAAAAAATATATATTTTGAATTTTTTTGTGTTCGTTTTTCATGCAAATTGTCAATTAAATGGATAATTTTTTTTTACTATTGAGTCTAGAATTTGTTCCTATTGCCACAAAAAAAAAGGAAAACCAAAAACCACCTAATAGGTAGGAAAACATTTCCAAGCAAAATGTGCATTGGTGGGTTGTACCTATAAAAAGGTGAGAATTCAATTCCATGGAAAAATTGGTGTATCAAACACAAAAAATCTGAAAAATATATATTTTCAATTGTCAGTTCCATGAAAAATGCCTTGTATCAAGGATTCTTCCATACAAAGAAAGAAAGTGCGCTGGAAGCCGGCAACTAATGGTTTTTTCAGCATGTTAATTATGTCAAATGTGTTGGGACATCACTAGAAAAGACTTAGTGGAAGCCATTATGAATTTCTTCAAATGATCCGAAAAGGACTTTCTGCTAACTCCATTGTTTTAATTCTTGAAAATGATGATCATTTGGAATTTTGGATTGGAAAGACTATAGGCCTATTAGTTTTTGCAATGTCTTGAATAAAATTATCACTGAGATCTTGACTAATGGACAAAATCGCTTGTTGAATATTTTGGTTTGATACAGCTTCACCAAAAATAAAAAGAAGGATAATAGCTTTTGGTTTCATACTGCTTAGCTTTTCAATACACGCCTTAGTTAATTCGATTGTGCAGTAAAATTCTTTCTAAAATCTAATGCGGAATTCGTCTGCATTATCGATAGACTTAATTCCACAGACACTGAAGCAAAAACTTGAATACACCCTAGTAAGTAAATGTGTTCATCTCTGCTTGTTGCCTTGTCAACAAAATATTGAATTGAATGTTGTCACTTACTTGTATAAGTTGTCTTGTTGTTGGTAAATTAGTTAATTAATTATTGTTGAAATGTTGCATTGTCGGCTTAATGATTGTTGTTATTGCCTTGTGGGTCTAGTGAATTATTTTTGTTGTCTTATCGGCTTAATAAATTATATTTTTTGTTGTCTTGTCGACTTTTAAATTTTAGCTCGTTCGCGAAATATTCTTGAATTCGCCCCCAGCGTGAAGCCCCCCTTTGAGGGATCGGAAAGACAATTTACTGAAGGAAAACAGGCTAGCCCTTTGCTTCACCTGTCAAGGACGGTGAGGTTCGGTCCCCTTTCTTTAGCCAAAAAGGTTTACTGGCATGCGAACCACCTCAACGATGTTTCATTGCATATTTACTTTTAATCTTCAATTATAAAGTCTTATTTCTGATGATATTTTCTATCCAAACATTATATTGATTCACATTAAAATGACAGATAAATATTTTTGTCAAATTTTGTATTTATCGTTCATTTAAAAATAGGAGAGATAAATAAATCTATTTTTGTCCTCCTAACATTTTTTGGAAGAAAACCCATCATCTGAGATAAGATGTTCAAATTAATTGAATGTTGAAAATGAATCCCCGCGAAAACAATGGGGACATTAGTGAAAATATGAGCAAATGTTGTAAGTATTTGTTTCAATTACATGTGATTAATAAAAAATGTGATTTGAATATAATTATCCAAACGGTTATACTATAATAAGTTTAAAATATTATTATCGTATTACAAAAAATAAGATAAAGAATGTCAAATTGGAAAATTTAAAGTTGTTTTTTTCTAGTTAAAATTTGTATCAATTTAATTCCTTTTTTATAATATTATTTAGCTTGACAGAAATGAGTAAACTGAAGAATTTATGCTAATAAGGGAGGTTTCGGTAATTTTCAAGTCTAGAGGTTGTGTTTCAAAAATTATTTTGTATAATCATATTTACAGTACAAGTTTTGCTTGTCGCACAGTATTTTAATCAAAATGAAAGTCTTCAAACATTTCTCATCGTCACATTTATATTCCAATTCCAAATTTTTTATGTCCAAATATTACTTTAAAACAAGGCACAAATATATTGTCGAACTTTTGTATTTGCTATTCATTTTGCTCATTTAAATTTAGATTTTTCCATATGTACAGAATACTGTTTGTCAGAAGTGTGCCAAAACTCTCACAAAGATGTGAGCCCCACCCGGAATTAAAAAAATTGCCAAAAATAACCCACCCTCTGCATGTGAATATTCTGTAAAAAATTTTGTAACTTTCATTCTGTACATATAGCATTGTTCTTTAAATTATAATGGACAGCATAAGTTATTTTTATGCCGTCCCCATTGATATTTTTGAAGAAATCATCATTGAGATAAGATGTCGCAAGTAATCGATGATTGACGATAAAAATGTGATAAAAAGTTGGAATATAAGTGGAAAAAAAAAGTGAGCAAAGGTTAAGACTTTCAAAGAAAAGCTACATATTTAGCATTTATTAGTTGCTTGAATTGACAAAACTAATTAATATTAATTGTCTTATTTAACCAACAAGAACTTTACTTCAAAGAAACGCAATTAAATATCAGGAAAGTAACTTCATCGCGCAACCAAAAGTCATAGCACTCACCAAACAGTGCGCACTAAAAAAAAAAAAATCTAAAAGACAGTATTTTTTAACTTACCTAATCTACCCTCATCCAAATAAACTCATTTGATTGGTAATTAAGTACACAAAGGGTAGGATGGGGCGTAAAGTCTAAACATTGGAACTACGTTTTGGTTTAACCCTCTCGTTGTTTCCGTGATCACGTGTCCTCTTTCTCACCGTTCGATTTTCAGTCTCCTGCATCATGTTGACCAAATCCTCACCGAACAAATCCACGAATGTTTTCTGCAGATCCTCCAGACTCTCCTCCTTCAAAAATATAATTTACAAATTAGAACAAAATTAATTGAAAATTAGAATTTCGACCCTTGAAAATGTAAGAAATTCCACACCTCAGCACCAACATTTTCCTCCATTACATTCATCAGATCATGCAGAAAATCACCCATGCCCTGCATCAAATTCCAGTGTTAGATAGAGATTTAATTATAGTCGAAGTCAGAGTCGGAGACGGAGTTGGGACTAAAATTAATTAATTTTTTTTTTAAAACTGGGCTAATAAATTTTTTTTTGTCCTGTGCACTTATTTAATAAATTAGTGACAACGAGACTCGAAGGTCCAATGTAGATTTTTTATTTTTATTATTTTTGTTTTTTATTCTAGGTACTGACACGATGTTTTTATTAAAACCTTGTCTTTGTTTGTCTATAAAAAAAAATTTAGAGGTAAAAATATAATTAAGGACCTATGTGGACTCGAATTAAAATTTGATTTTAATTTAAATCAAAATCAAACAAATAATATTAACCACAATTTTTATAACTCCTACAACTTTTCAACCAACTTCTATTACAATATTTTAAAAAATGTAATTTTAAATTCCATCAAACACAAGACAAGTATATGATGAAAAACTAATAATGTAGAAAGTACAATGTTATATGCACAAAGCACAATGAACTTGTTCTGAAGTGATTCAGCTCTAAGTTTTGGACAATACTACACTTACTCACTCTTTTCTACTAACTCTCTTACTTACTACTCATAATAAGAGATGAGAACCATATTATCGAAATATTTTATTCACGAGAGACCCGCATGTCATGTGAATTGTGATTAACTCATTTTGTATCTGACTGACTGAGTACATATAATTTAATTCTTAGGCCTGTAGCCCCTGTTTGTTTTAATAATAAAACAAAAAAAAAAAAGGAATTTGGGAGTGTAAAACGGCGTCGCATTTGCAATGATTAATGCTTTGGTAGAATCAAAGACGTGAGAAAATATCTAAGATATTTAACCTTGATTGAGCCCATTCTTGTTTAAAAAATTAATAATAATAATAATAAATAAAATAAATAAATAAATAAATAAATATATATATATATATATATATATTATATGTTAAAAAATAAAGAGAAATTTTAAATTTAATAAAAAAAATTAAAAAAAGGGCTCAGCGCACCTCATCCTCCTCAAACAGATCGAGGAATCCGGCGTCGTACATTGATCTCTTCCCCTGATCAGACAGCACTGCCACCAGCCGCCGCCGCAACGGAAATATTCCACATGAAAGCAGCACAAAAAGTTAACATCACAATTGCTGCATTATTAGATTATACCACTTTGACCGATTCTGCATAAGAATTTGTCGAAATGAATAGCAGAAATTTTTATTTATTTTTTTGGATCAACCTGAATAGGCTTCTTGGATTTTCTGAAACCGGCGTTTGGCTTCGCCGACGTCCGAAGAGTTTTTCGAACACCTATCTGGATGCCATTTCTTTAACAACAAAAAAATAGAAAAATGTTCATATTCATAATTCATTCACAACAGCAAATAAAATACATTAATTGGAAAACGAAGGCTTATTCAAGGTGGAATTACCAGGGCGAGCTTGCGATAAGCAGAGCGAATGTCAGAGAAGGAGGCATCCCTGCGAATCCCAAGCACGGAGTAATAGCACGATCCTTTGGAACCTCCTCCTCGATCCATACTAAATTCTTTTACCAGGAATCCAAAATCTCAAGTTTGAGAAAACTGTGCCACGATTTATAATCGAAGGATGCCGAATTGTGCTTGCTCAAGCATCCATATATTTTAGCAAAAGTTTTTGACACGAAAGCAAAACAATGCACGTAGCTGAATTAGGAGAAATTGCAAATTTGTAAGGAATGAGGGGGCAATGTTGGGCTGAAAATATCTGGCGCAAGATAGCAAGAGAGAATCTGACGCAGAAAGAAACTTCCAGACGTTCGGACTTTAGAGGGAGGAGAAGATATTTTCTTGGGGGTTATGGAGTTTGACCCTCAGAGTGTACAAAATTACGTCGGCGGCCATTGGCTTTTCTCATTGCTACACGTACGAGCTCCTGTCAGTTGTCCGGGTCGTGGCCGAAAGGTGAGATCCGAGTTTAATGGGACCCGTCAAACCAACAGAAACGGGTGGTCACATTGGATCCGGAATTTTGACAAAAAAATAAAAATAAAAATAAATTAATAACTTATTTCTCATTTTCTTATTTTACATAAATAAAAGACTCACTTTTTCAATACTATTCATAAATTGATTGGCCATATAAGTCGAGCCGAGCAGAATTGAGTGAGCCGTGTTAGCGAGCCATTTGCAATGTTTGTTTAATCCTAACTATCTCTTTTTTTTTTTCTTTTATTCGTACGTTATTTTGCGTGTGAGAACGGTACTTCCTGACAAAAATTTGTACAAGTAATGGCAAATTTACTCTTTCTCTCTATCTCGTCCATTTCCTTCCAAATCAGATAAAAACCCAAGTCTTGTTCTGCACTTCTCTCTCTCTCATTTTTTTCTCCTCCTTTTCCTCCACCAAAATGGTGTCGTGAATTCCGGTCCAAGGAAATCTAGGTGGGTCTCTAAATCCTCCACCAAATCGTCAAGCACGATCGCCGACTTGCACCGATTTTTACCTCCAGTCCAAAGAGATCTAAGTGGGTCCTTGAAAGCAAAACCCCAAGGAAAATTCCTCCGCTGCCCTGCCGCTGCCGTCATCGACTTCTTCACTGACGATCTTCTGCTGTCACTAATCTGAGAAGGGTAGCTTGTTAGAACATCAATCCCTTGTGAAGAGGCATTTTCTAAAAGTTCTTTGTTTTTGTTAACTGACATTGTACACTCGAGATTAATCGAAATTAAGTAATACCAAACCCAGATTGACAAAGAGGCAAGAACAGAGTCTTCTACTAAGTTCACAAGAAACGAGAATTGATGGAGGACTGGGGTAAGTTCCTTTTTTGTGAATTTTCATAATTTTTAGTTTATTATTTTCTTTTACAGATTTTGCAAATTGATATCTTGTATTTATCTATACTTCTTCTTCACGTGAATTGGGGCTTTTTTTTGCTACATTTTGAGCCAAACGTTCTCTTCGGTCTATTATTGTACTGCATTGTTTTTTGGTTTATTGTGAAGACTTGAATTGGAAAATCTAGGTATTTTTGTTATGGGTTCTTTATGATTTGATTTCATGGTCTTGATAAGTTTCCATTGGCTTGAAGGAAGAATTATTTAATTTTGTTATTCTCTGACGAAATTTATAAGTTGAAATTAGGGGAATGCTCCTGAAAAATGATGGAGAGTTATTAGTTTTTGCTAATTATTGAATGCTTTTTGATGTTACTATCCCAAATGTTTGATCAATACCTCAAAAAAGAAGAAGTTGTGATTCAGTGTTTTAACCACGTGGTCGATGTAAAGTTTCAATTGACACAAGTCTTTGATTGCAGCTAGAGCAGTGTAGTATCATGTTGTATTTCAAGGACTCAAGACTAAAGAAATGAAGTTTATTTGCACAGTTTGTACCATTAGCAGTATGAGAGATGATTGGCTTACTTTTAGAATGTGCAACTTCATTATACTAGCTGCTGGGAAAGAAAAAGTGGCAAGAAGTGAAGCCAACTACGAACACGTGCTTGGAAAGTCAAGTCTACTTGTGAACTATATGAGCACACTTGATACTCATCCAGAACTTGTGAACATATTAGTTTTTTTGCTTCTGATTGCATAGATTGCTCGAGACACACTGAAGTAGAATATTGGCAGAAGTTGTGATTTTCTGGAGTTCACTTCCGTTCTTTGATTCTTGATTATGGAGAAATCAATTCAAACAAAGAAGCTTCAGCTATAGATTTCTCGTCTTTATATCTTTTATTAGTCAATGTGAGATTTTAACCAATTTTTCTTTGTTCTTGTTATGCAAATCAAATAGAAACCAAAACTTAAGTCCAACCAATGTATTTTAAAACTTGTTGAACTAATTGCTGACATGGCAAAGCTAAAGGTTCTATTCAAGAAAGATGGTTCAACCAATGTAGGTAAAATAGGATTTTGTATTACACGTGTATTAAAAAACAATGAATTTCCAAATACTAGCTTTTCTAAACTGTTTGTTAAGGAAATTCTAGCCAAATGAGTGATGGCCTTATAAAGAGTAAGTGTTACATAGCAAAAAGGAATTCAAATGTTTTGTGTGTTCCAGTGCTTAAGTTTGATCTAACTAAAGATTAACACGTAATTTTTGTTTTTATATTTACGCTATTACGTAGTCAACTATATTATGGCACGTGCCTTGCACGTGTATTTCACTAGTCTTAGGTTAAAATCTTAAGTTAAAATCAACAATTAATTTTAATCATATGTTTCCTATGAGCTAGATTTTTCAATCACGTATTTCATTTACTTTTATCAAAATCTACTAAAAATATAATTTTAATCTCTGTCAAAACAAGGACCAAGTCTTTGTTTAGCCATATTCATTAACAAATAATTTGTTTTTCTCAAACTCATTGAAAATCATACATTTATGAGACCTACAACTATTATCAGATTTTTAATCACGTATATCATCGTTTTTATTTAAAACTAATTCAAACTGGACTTTTAGTCAAACTGAATAGGGGCATATTAGAAAGAATCTTCCTATAATGGCGATATGGACGAGAATAGAAAACGGAAATATTTCCTTAAACAGCGCCAACTGGATATCAAGCTTAAATGATAGAATAATATTATTCGGCACAACTGGTGCTATAACATTATAGTTTAGGTGACGTCACATAATAGACTCAATGAAATGCAAAGTGACGTGACTTTCAGTGGTGCTAAATGACTCATTTAATTGTGCATTTAATTTAATATCACATTAATGCCACGTGAAATAATGTTTTAATGACGATGGTGCTTAATATGATAAGCACCTGCTTGTCATCTAGCATTAATTGGGGAAACTCCACTGCATGCACATTGAACGTGTGTTTTGCTTGGGTGACATTCTGTAATCATGATTTTTTCTTCAAAATTTCTCCATTGGTGGCATATTTAATGTTATTCATCATGTCAAGACACGTTGCCATGTAAAGTGCGAATTATGTCGATTAAGTTGTCGCTCTTTGAGGTTTTGATATGTAAGTGTATTGGACGACATTCAAAATAACATAAATCTTTCATCACTATTACTTCATTGGCGGCACATTTAGTCATTCATCACATCAGGAAACATGTCACTCTATCAGAAGGGAACTTAGGTCGGATAAGTAGTTGCTCATCGGGTTCTTTTACCCATAGTTTAAAGCCAGCTGGCTAGCCAAAAAATCCAGGAAACTAGTTAGCAATACCCCCCCCCCCCCCCCCCCCCCCCCCCCCCCCCCCCCCCAATTAATTTCAATTGGATAATTTGCAAGTGAACTGATCAAAATTCGATCATATTTTGGTCTAATAGTAGTTTTGTAGTGCACTTTTTACTTGGTTCGAGCCAATTGCCCAATTAAATTAAAGATTTTCAAAAATTCACGGCAAGGGGATATGATCATGACACTTCTCGTAATAAAAGTTACATGCCAACCACCAACCCGACATGTGATTCTAATTAGGGAAAATTTTGTAACTTGTAACTACCATAATTTAAGTTTACGTTTTTACAAATACTAAAATTTGAGAACTTTTGCAACTGTATACACTTTGTAATGCAACATTGATATCTTTGTGATATCGTTATTCTCCTAAGTTATGATGAATATGTACCAAAAGGATCAAGTTTGACATGTGTCGTCCTCAAAATTTTATCAAATGTGACCCGTGTTTTCTCACAATTATGTCAAATTCATAGTGTGTGTGACGTATAAGCGTTAAAATAAAAAATAAAAAATGTGACACGTGATTTGTTTAATGTGGTATATATCAATTCCTCACGCATATGTGAAGTATTCGATTTTTGGTGTAATTAGAGTTTCAATGTCAAGATGACTACGGTGAAAACTCAAATACATAAATAATATAATTCGGGAATGAAGAAGGAAATATGCTTGAAAAGGTGAAAAAGAACGAGAATAGGGAAGAAATTTCCAACAAGAATGATGAACTTTCTCTCTCCAAAATGTAAAGACAATAAGGTAATAAGGTCAAGGGGATTAAGGAGTAAATTTTAAAAATTAAACTTCAAATAATATTACCCTAATTATCGGAATTCATGAAAATATAAAATGAAATATTAATAATAAATTTAAATTAGTTTTTTTTATAATAAATACTAATTTTTCAAAAAATGTATGACCTTATATGTAAGAACAGAACTTAAAAACATGAATAATTCTGTGTGTACATAATTATTCATCACATAAACCTTACAGAAATTCACATGAGATGGGTCCCATGTGAATATTTTATTGCAAAAAATCACCCATACTCTGCTATGTCTTATCTGTATAATTTCTGTTTCTGTAATTATAGTACAACTCTAAAAATATTGTTTGGTCTAATTTTCTCTTTTTTTTAACGCTAGTATTTTTCTGAATCCAGTCACAAAATATGATATATAGCTAAAAAGCCTGTGGAAAAATAGTTGTACTTGCCAATTTGAAGAGAAAAGCCCATACCTTACTTCACTTTTGGGCTTGCGGCCCAAACGGTTGGGCTCACTCGAGGCCTTTGTCACTATAACCCAACTAAAAAAGTAGAAACTTTTGCTGGGCAGCTTAGATACCCAAGGTAGCATGGGTAATTTGAAGTAGGACTGTAAGCATAAATCTGTCAACATGCATTGAAACTATTTTTACGAACAGTTAACATTTCGATTTTGACTTGAAATAGATCGTTCTAAAATAGTTTAGTTTAAATTTCGATCATTGAAGTGCAAAAGTATTTCTTGGGCCCATCAAAAATTGGCCTTCGGGTGCAAAAATATAAGTGAACTTGACTGTAAGATTCATCCATCAAACATGTAAGAAAATCGATCTTAATGATTAAATTAATGATTAAATAGTATCTAATAAAAGAGTTGTCGCTCAACAAATAAAAGTTACTTTAGAAATAACAATCTGATCTTCCCCCAGAGATCACATCGACGGGAAAACATTGACGAAAATGTTTGGCACCTCGATGTTAGTTTTTCACCACCTGGGATTGTAGTATTTAAAGCAGTAGATGAATACCAAACCAAATCTTTGTAGTATTTGCAAAAACAATTTAGATTTTTGTTTAAATGCTTTAAGGCCACAAAAACAAAGCTATATGTTTATCTACTTAATTATAAGATTTACAGTAAATTAAAGATAGAGTTATGCTAATCAAATGACTAATTGAATGACCAAACATTCTGATTGCCACATGCTAATTGCCAAACAAGGTCATATCAAACAAGTAACAAACACATACACAAGCTATAGATTTTCTCTCAACCCATCAAATTAAATATTTTCATTTTTCTTTTATTTTTCAAATAAATTTTGTTAAAAAATAGTATTATTTATGAAAATCAATAGTGAATCAATCTTGTTTGCTTTGTCTCGCAGTTTCTTTCAATTGGTTAACATCTGTTTCATTGTTAAGAATATTTCTTTATTTAATTTTTTTAAATTGAGATATAAATTGAAGTATTTTCGGAATTAGAGGAAATTTTTCTTTGAGATTATCTAAATCCGTAGTTTGAAACTAAACCAAAACGCAAATTATGATTTGATTTGCATATTGAAACGATTTGATTTGATTTGGAGATTTACAAAACTGTTTAAAATGATTTGATTCGAAAAACTCTCAAAAGCACAAAGAAATTGAACCTTTTACATCCCTAATTTGAGGTAGAAATAACACAGAATTTTTTAAATCGAGACTGTTTGAAGTCAAATGATAATCTTGCGTGTGTGCTAACCAAAGGGAAATAAATAATGAATTGCATATCGAAATAAATAAATAGATATCCGAAGAGATTAGCCAATAGCTAATTTTGGAGATTGCTGAGCTTAGCTTCTTGCCATTTGATGGTAGCTGTATAAGAGAACCATTACAGCTGTGACTAAACTAATAATTTTACGGTCGATGCAATAGCAATCAGTTCTTCCTCTGTAACTTTTTTTTGGGACTCCATCGACAATCAGAAGACCCATAACCTCTTCGGAGGGAGTGTCATCCTTGTCGCAAGACTCACGACCTGCTTCATTCTCCTTCACTTTCTTAATAAATGTGCTATCCAATTCTTCAATCAAAAAATCAGCTTCCCTTTTACCACATTGATTTAGTCCCCAACGCGCCTCGCCATCTGATACTTTTTGAGCTTCTCTGGGCTTGTCATTGCAGTTGAGAACCGGAGGAAATACCTGTGAATGGCTCTTTGAACAGCCCATATTTTCAGATTAGCATTTGACCAAATAATACATTAAAAAAGAAAATCAAAAAATAACAAAAGAGACGAAAATCCCAAAATACCCTCAGCTATTAACAGTCGGTTTCACCGACTGTTGACTTTAATTTTTTTTAATAACAATAAATGATTTAATTGTTATTCTATATTTTCGTATATAAAAGAAAATTAATAAAATTTAATATTTTGATATAATAAAAGAAATAACTTTAAATTGATAATTACGAAAATGAAATAATATTATTTTTTTAATATAGTATATTCCAAATGTAATAAAATAATATTTGTATTTGTTTCTTTAATAATTTCCTTTTGTTTTAATTTGCATATATAAAATAAAATAAATAACTTTTTTAATTTAATAATTTACTACCAAAAATCAAACGTAATTAAATAATATTTGTATTTTTTTCACTTTAATAAATTTCTTTTGTTTTAATTTTTATATATAAAATTAACTAAATAATTAATTTTAAATTGATAATTACGAGAATGAAATATTATTTTGTAACAAATTAACAAATTCTTATTTTTTTTCATTTTAATATTTTTATTAATTTAAAATTCTTCAAAGTCTGCTTGGAACTCTTTCTCAACCTTACTCCTCAATGCTCGTTCATATTGTTCTACGAACTATTGTAGAGATGTTTTAGAATGTACATATCTGTTAAAAAAAGCATTTGTGCTCTCACTCCTTTGAGTAGTTAACATTCCTGCCCATATACTAGTGTTCAAAAAGCAAGGAACCCAATGAAATCGATTCTCGTACAGTCCTGATAACTATTCATTGTCATGTAATTCATACTCATCAACCATCACCCCCCACCCTACTTCAAAGTCTTCAGCATACTGTGACTCATACACCAGGTCATGTAAGGCACCAAAAATCCCACCCTTATTAACATGATAACCAAACTTCTCTGGCAACTTTTTCAAAATGTGCCAGAGACACCATCTATGTTGCGTATTTGAAAATACTATTCGAATTACATTGTACATAGCTCTGTCTTGATCAGTTATTATTCCAACTGGAGCTTTACCATGCATGCATTTCAACCAAATGCTGAACAACCAGACGAAAGTATCTGTATCTTCCTTGGACACCAAACCACAACCAAGCAATATTGCTTGTCTGTGATGATTAACACCGACGAACGGTGCGAACGACATGTCGTACTTGTTAGTGAGGTATGTGGTGTCAAACGTGACTACATCGCTGAACTCTTTATAAGCTTCTCTGCACCTATTGTCTGCCCAGAATACGTTTTTCAGTTGCGATTCATCGTCCAAATTCATACTAAAGAAAAATCCCGAGCAATTTGCTTGCATATTTGAGAAGTAAGATTGTATGGCGGTTGCATCTCCTTCTCCAAACCTTAATCGACGTACTTGTTTGATATAATTTTGGCAATCCTTCTCAATGCAAGTCATGTTTTCATAACCTCCTGCTTCAACAACTGCGGAATTGTAGCTTTTATGCAATGGAATTCCAGCCACATCATTCACTTCCAGCTTCCGTTTCACATATGCATTAAGCTCTCGATTGCATTGATACAACCTCGACTTTGTTGGACTTGTTTTATGATTGTGTTCAAGTATGACTCTGTTAATTCTCCACGATCCATTATTATCTGAAGATGCCGAGATCCTGGCCTTACAATTTGTCTGAATTGTCGGCTGCGGCTTTAAAAAATAACTTTGACTACTTCTACTTTTTCCTTCACGGTAGAGGTGTCAAAATGGGCGGGCCGGGTCGAACTGGCACGCAAAACTTTAAGTCCGATCGGCCCGTTTTAAAAAAAGCCCGCATGTAGCGGGCTTTTTGGGCCGGGACGGCCCGGACCGTAAAAAAATTTGTGCAGCCCAACTTGCCCGAAAAGCCGTATGGACCGGTTAACTGCGACCCGCTCGCTAAAATTCGGCTCGACCCATTTAAATTTTTTTTAAAAACCTTAATAACATAAAAACTTTTAATTTTTAATTTTTTTTAAAAATACGGGCCGGCCCCCTTGGTTGGAACAGACCCGGCCCGGCTCACAAAAAATCAGGCCCGTGATTCGGCCCGTTCGGTTCACGGGTCGAATCGTGGGCAGGGCTGCCTCCGTGCGGGCCTAGCGGCCCGCCCGTCTTGACACCACTACTTCACGGGAACAAGTGAACGTCACAATTTCAATGCACCGTCTTCACCCCTTTTCGAATTCATTTTCCGAATTGTAAAACCTACACTATATGCATATCTTTTGTACAACTCCCACATATTCGTCTCACTGCTAAAAAGCATACCAACCTCGGGCTTAATCGGATTATCTTCTCCTAAAATCTGATCATCCACCGTGTTCATATTCTCTGTCACATTCTCATTCCCATATTCCACCAAACATTCATCAATTACGTTATCCATACTTTACCCTGCAACAACACATCAAAATGTAATAATCAGAAATGGAAACCGTAAATTTGCACTCAACTCAACAAGCACAAGTCATTCTGTAAAACTGTAAATTTACACTCAAATAAATGGCTGGAAATATAGGTAGACATTATGGACAAAAGATTGGGGGACACACCATCTTCTTCTTTTTTATTCTTTGTCGGTGTTAGAGTTACTGGCGAAGTCACTATTTCGTTTTGTGACAATCATTTGCAATTACTCAACATTTTCGGTGTGCATTGAAGAATGAAGAAGGCTTCTGTCCTATGGAGGTGACAAAACGACGTTGTGGGTTCTTATGGTAGAATGATGTCAACAAAAATGTGTTTTAAAGTGAGCCCTTTAGTGTAATCAGAACAGATTTCATTACACCATTTACAATTACTTTGGATTTGAACATTTGTAAATAAACATTGACTTACTTAGATAACGTCGTCCTCGAAATAACCGGATTCTGACTGATTTAATCCACCTCTTCGCCGGAGAAAATGACAGGCTTCGGCTGTTTAATACACCTCTTCGCCGAAGATGATGACATAGATGGAAAGGAGACGCAAATCGTTGAAGACGGAAATGGCAGGGTTAAGCTTGCTTTTAAAACATATATGAAAGAGGCAGATTCCAGAAGTACCCCCTCCTTTTTTTTTCCAGAAACTGGAGGTAACGAAGACGGAAATGGCAGGGTCATAGGGCAAGCTATTCTATTTTGGGGAAAACTCCAAGTGAGAAACCGGACTTCTGTGTGGGTTGGAGACGGAAATGGCAGGGATTCTTTGGCAAGCTACTCTATTTTGGGGAAAACTCCAAGTGATGGTTTTCCCTCCATTTTGCCCCGTTCACGCGGTAAATATTTTATTACCTGTAAACCACCTGTAAACCAAACCTAGGTGGACCAGCATTATTAAAAAAAAACCCATCCTGAAGGGTTGACGGGGGATCCGCTCCGTGAAAAAAATAATTTAAAATTAAAATTTTACCTAATAAATTGTATTATACAATTGTATTTTTTTTTTCTAATAATAGCAAAACTCAAAATATTGAAAATGTAAAAAAAATTAACGGGGCAAGATCTCGCAGGACGAACCCACTCCGTCGTCATCCTTACTCGCCTGCAATTATAATAACATTGAATTTTCAAAATTGATTACCCAAAGGCAATTAAGTGATTGTTCATATAGGTCGAGTCACACTTGAGTACTTTTTTAAATGTGTGGTTAAAAAAGATTAAAAAATTTTGGGATTACGTGTGATATTATTTTATTTGAGAATGTGTAATTAATAAGAAGAGACAGAAAAATAAATTATAATTTGAGAATACGTTATGAACATCGTACAAATATGATATTCTTAAAATTTTAATGAGGTCAAATGGGGGCTTAGAGAGACAAAAACATAAAGGATAAAAAAAACAAAGATTATTAGATAGCGTAAAATTGAAACTTTTCCGCTGTTTACAAATCATCTTTCGAGTCAGCTTGCACGAGAACAAAATATAATAAAAATTAAACACAATACAAGAATATAAACTTCACAAACAAGAGTATTTGATATCTACAAGATTACTGATTTTCTCATTTTCAATTTACTTCTGATCTTTATCCTAATTTTTAACCATAGCTATCTGCATCTTATAACTGAATTTTATTGCGATCTACTCCTTTAATATTCAATTATTCCCCCCTAATTCTGGCTAATTTTTCTTTAGTTAATTCTTATGTGTGATTCAGTGTTACTGTAAAAAATTAAAAAAAAATTCGTTTACTTATATATCCGCAAATCCGATTTAATTCTATTTTACAATTTCCTTAGGGCTTCAATTTTCTTACCACGCTATGAATTGGGAAGATCTTGAAACAATTGGCTTTCCCATTTCAGATATGAACATTGTTTTCGCCTTTGATTTCAGTTAGATTTACTTCAATTTTAGAGGGGTCTGAAAAGGAACAAAATTTGTTTTAGATCCCTCAAATTCAAAACCCTAATGGCTTCGATTCGATTGGATGCATCTATACAATACTATGCAACCAGCAGTCTTGTAGTGGGCTATGCTTTGTGTTCTAGCTTGCTTGCTGTGATTAACAAGTTTGCCATTACCAAATTTAACTACCCGGGGATCCTCACTGCTCTCCAGTACTTAACTTCAGCTCTTGGTGTGTGGATCCTTGGGAAACTGGGGTTCTTATACCACGATGCGTTCACCCTTGACACGGCCAAGAAATTTCTTCCTGCAGCCTTTGTTTTTTACTTGGCAATTTTCACTAATACGAATCTTTTGCGCCATGCCAATGTGGATACATTCATAGTGTTCAGATCCCTTACGCCCCTTCTGGTTGCAGTAGCTGATACTGCGTTCAGGAAGCAGCCGTGCCCTTCGAAATTGACATTCTTGTCCTTGGTGATCATTTTGAGTGGTGCGGTTGGGTATGTTGCGACCGACTCTGACTTTACACTGACTGCATATTCATGGGCTTTTGCGTACTTGGTAACGATCACAACAGAGATGGTTTATATCAAACATATGGTGACCAATCTTGGGTTGAACACTTGGGGATTTGTGTTCTACAACAATCTTTTGTCATTGATGATTGCGCCTGTCTTTTGGATTATAACGGGGGAGTATGTTGATGTTTTCGCAACTGTGGGATATTCAAGTGGAAGGAATTTATTCGAGCCAGTTGCATTTTCTGCGGTGTCCTTGTCTTGTTTGTTTGGGTTGCTCATTAGTTTCTTTGGTTTTGCATGTAGGAAGGCCATATCTGCAACTGCATTTACAGTGACTGGAGTAGTGAATAAGTTTTTGACTGTTGCAATCAATGTGTTGATTTGGGATAAGCATGCTAGTCCATTTGGTTTGGTTTGTCTGCTATTAACTGTTGCCGGAGGGGTTCTCTATCAACAGTCTGTTACTGGAGCTGGCAATGCTTCAAACCAGCGGGAGTCTGCAGCATTGAAGCAGATGGAAACTAAGAATGACGATGATGATGGTTATGCAGACAAGGATGAAGGAAAAGGCATTTTTGGTAAATTTTCTGGTGTATGAATATCTTTTCTTTCTTTCGCTGCTGATGGAGAGGCTACCTATTTAAATTTCCGTGCGCATGGCTAGTGGTTATAATACTCCCATGTAATTTCTTTGATTTTAGATAAGTATTAAACAGTTTATTATTTTAACATTTCTGCATTTGATGAACAATATGGAGGTATGATCATATTTCCCTTATTCCATTCCTGGCCATGGATATATACCATAGGCTTTAACCAATAATATGCCTAACTTGTTTTCCAAATGGATAGAATTCTTTAGAGTGGTCGATATTATTTTATTATGCATGCAACGGCCCTTCTCAGGGGAGTTTAGTTATGGCTTAATGGTGCATGGATAGTGATATTGATTTAGTTTGGCTCTGATTTGTTGGACTCTTTTTGTGTCTCTCTTTTTTGAAGTTCCAGATGTCTTTTGTTGTTGCACACTGCGATCTCTATTTTAAAAGGACCTCCATTGCTAATTTTATATGTTTCTTTCATCCGTTTCCTTTCTTTCTTAGGCTTTAATATAAGTTCCAAGAAGGCTTGTATGAGTTGAATAAATGTGATTAAGCAAATTAGTGGGATTATCGTTGCAATTATTGAGGTTATGTTGGTTATTAAAAACACGGTGCTCAAATAGATAATGACTTTTGTGCTTGAAATAATAATGTAGCTCAACCTTGGATCATAGATCTCCCCTTGCTATCTCTCTTTTGAAAGGGCCTTAGAAGGTTAAGGACATATGTTTCTTTCATCCTGTTCGTTTTCTTTAAGCTTTTTCTGAGTTTTATAAAAGCTGAAATTGAATTGTTATTGAAATACATGTTCAAGCTTGAAATAATAAAGTAGACCACCTTTGAACAATATATACCCTATTTGCATTTTCACTTTTGTAGGACTTAACTATGTTTTTTGTTTTCATCAAGTTCCTTTTTTCTCCTTACCTCTTAGTTTTGGAAAGATTTAGAAAATAGAAGAAATGTGAACTGAACAATTTATTAGAATGTCATAGACGATATCGAGTCTATGGTTATTTAAACACAGTAGTCAATAGCTTTGTGATTGTACTTTTGACAATAGATGCCTTTTTACCGTTGAGCATTTTCTTTCAGTAACTTGGTATTGATCATGTTGTGAAGATATGGAATGAAATTGTACTCATTTTGTTCTTCAACTTTTGAACTTATTATATTTCTTGTTTGTGACGTGAGAGAAATTTCTGAAAGTTGATAAAATGTGTGGTTAAAAAGTTAGATAAAAATTGTGGGTCTAGTGAAATGTGTGATTGAAATTAGTGTAAAAATATAAGTTTTGAAAATTTGTGGTCAAACAGGTGCTAAGTGTCAGATTATCTTCGAATGAGTTATCTTCGAATGAGTTAATATGGTTGACATTTACTACATTATGTGCTGCTATATTGTAGACAATATTGCCGATGTACAAGTGTTTGACATTGAGACTATCGGCCATTATCTGTTCTATACTTCTCGACGTTTTTAGCTAAAAGATGTCTTTCTCCTTCATTTGTTTACCAATTCGAAGCTCTGCTACTTTTATGCTGTCAATATTGAATGGCATCGATGAACTCTTGATTTATACATTACTGTATGCTAATAGGATAATGTTAAGCTTCAGGAACTGTTTGCTATTTTTGTAATTTTGTCAAGCTATTAAATCCTTAATTTTAGCGAATTTGGGATTTTGTTTGGTTTGAACAAGGTTACAATAAGATTACCAAAATCCATTTGCCCATTTGAAGATGCTAAGTTCAGTTTAATCAAAATACCAGTCTAGCGTTTGATCAAGTTCTTGAATTCGGACAATGAATACTTGTTCGTGATCCAAACATGAACCAGTTATTATTTAAAATTTTAATAGTTGAAATAATAATTTTTTTTTTGGAAGAAAAAAATTCTTTTTGAAAATTCATCTTCTATCAAAATTTACCATTATTTGAAAATTCTTTTTTCTACGTACTTATTTTTAATTATATTCACACAATAAAATATTGTGCACGTAAAATCAATTTTTTTATTTTTATTTTTTAACTACACATTATTTTAAAAATCACTATTCAAACCATTGATTTTTTCAAATAATAATTGTCAAGTAGGAGCCAAAAATCTGATTTTCATTTTCATCAAACGGTGCTAAATATAAAACTATAAATTCTACTTCTAACATATAATCACCCAAAAAAATTTAATAATAATAATAATAATTGGCCATGAGTCTAACCATTGACTCCACGATCTAACACTTTATTGTGATAATGGTTGATTTGAATATGATAAATATATTTGTTTATAAGGTCCTTTGACAAATCTTTTAAGAGGTCAAAAGGTGATTTTTTATATCTAAAAGTTATTTTTTGACTCATTCAATTAATTTCATGTCTCTTCTAGTTAGAAATTTTTTAAATCTTGATGTCACTTTATTTTAAAAGCATTTTTGGAAAAGGAAGAAATTTTAGAAAGAATTAAGCTATTTGTACTCGAGCGTCGACATATCCGATTACACGACTCCACTGTACCTCTCACATGGGGTCAGACCCCACACGAAAGATATTTGTACCCGAGTGTTGACATGTCCGATTACACGACCCCGTCCATTGCGCCCTCACATGGAGTTTTAGCCTCACGCCCGTGTGGGCCAGACCCTCATGTGAGAGGCATGATGAGACTCGGGTAACGGGCATATAAATGGTCGTGTACATGTAGCGAGATTATTTTAGAAATTATTTCAAATATCAATTAAGGTAACTTCCTCCTGATTTTTTTTTTACAAGAAGTAAAAGCAAAAATCTTTTCAAATAGGTGAAAATGTGCTTGAGGAAGTTGACTTGCAAGTATACTGTGGTTGTATCTGGGAGAGATTTTCTCTCAAATGAAGTAATTATTTGACCATTGCTCCTTGCAAAATGGGTCCGATTTTGGCAACAGTTTTTGACACAAAAAAAATAAAAAAATAAAATTGAAGTACCCAAAAAACTGTCTATCATGCTAAATGAATAAAATGTTAAGAGCAAAAATGTCATTATGCATTAAAATGGTCCAACTTGCTTGACATTCTGCAAAATGTATATTGTCAATATGAAAAGCAACATGTCAAATTTCAATTATCAACGGTCTAAATTTTAATGTTAAATGCGCCCACCCCCCCCCCCCCCCCCCCCCCCCCCGTATTAGTTATGTTACGGGTACAAGAAATATTTGACAAATTTTTTATAGATACTTGGCAAATTTCTATTAATTTTGAATCCAAAAATGACAGAAAATGCACCAGGGAATTGTATGGATTCTGCGACTGTATACATGGGGAAACGAAACAAAAAAGTCCGACAATTTCAAGAACCTCAAGTGACAATTATGTCACCAATTGATTTGATTTTAGGCATGGGCCAATTAAGCCATTGTGTGGTAAAAAATGTTGGGAATAGATTCAATTATGGGATCTTATTATAGGTACATTTTAGGTTACTTTTTAGTTTACATGGTCTCATCACCTTACTTACATGGGGGCCGGATCCCATGCATTTATTGGTGGTGAGACCCAACCCTCATGTAAAAAAAAAGGTGGGGTCAAGTAATCCAAAAAGTAAGTCAAAAGGTACAAATAGCTTAATCCTTCAATTATGTGTCCCCAATTGATTTGATTTTAGGCACGGGCCAATTAAGCCATTGTGCGGTAAAAAAAATGTTGGGAATAGATTTTGAGAAAAATTATGTTTTGAAAAATATATGGTTAAAAAGTTAGGAAAAAATTATTGATTCACCTAAAATTTATTTTACTGAGAGCATGTGTAGTTAAAATAAGTTTGGAGATAATAAGCTTTAGAAAATATGGACCTAAGGAGGCCTGAGTTAAGTATGTTTATAAGGGCCCAAAAGTATTGGGCCTGGACTTTAATACGATTGAGCTCTGAGAGCTCAGTATAGATAGTTGAGAGAGTCCAGTTGAATCCGTCATTGCAATTCGGGTTTTCCCTCATCTTCAAATTCGAAATTCAAGTCCCATTTCCGTAAATATTTGTTGATCCATGCCCCATTTCCTAACTCAACGCACCACAAAACAAAACCCCCTATATAAAACCTCCTTTAACCGGACGCCCTCCACTCCAGTCCACTCTCCATTCAAATTGAACTTTACTAACAAAACCCTCCTACGCCATTCATTCTTCCCCAAATTCGCAGATTTACATTCTCGTTTTTCTACCCATATATACAGATTCAAGATGTCTCTGAGGCCCAACGCCAAGGTGGAGGTCCGCCGTAACAGGTACAAGGTGGCGGTCGATGCGGAGGAGGGACGGCGGAGGAGGGAGGACAACATGGTGGAGATACGCAAGAATCGGAGAGAGGAAAGCTTACAGAAGAAGCGTCGTGAAGGACTCCAAGGAAACCAGCAGTTCCCTATTCCTGTCGAAGCCACCACTGGCATCGATAAAAAGGTAAATCGATTCAAAATTACTTTTAAATTGATGATTTGTCGTCGACTTAAAGTTTATGGATTCATTTTTGGCATACTTTTTTTGATCCGATTATTGGAATTGAATGGTTAATAAATTTTATGGGTGGTCAATGGATGCTAGGGTTTTGCAGTTTCATTGGCCACTTTATTGTAACTTTCATGGTTTATAGGATTTACGTTGCTTTGCATTTCTTTTAATGATTTCTAATCTCAATTTGTGTGCATAGATGATTTTAATTTGTTGAGTAATTTGTTTGATGCTTGAAATGGAAATTTTATTATAAAATGAGGTAAAAGTGTTTTCCAGAAACACAAGACTGAGCTTCTGATGTTGATGTATTTTGTGAGTGCAGGTGCAGTTAGAAAGTTTGCCGGGAATGGTTGCTGGTGTCTGGACAGATGATTCTAGTAGACAGCTAGAGGCCACTACCCAATTTCGAAAATTGCTTTCTATAGGTTATTATTGGGTTTTCCAGAACTTGTTATCATTGAACTTTTCTTTTCCTGTCGTCTTGGTTACTGAAATTCATATTGTTCTGCAATTAATGCTCTATGCCAGAACGGAGTCCGCCAATCCAGGAGGTCATTCAAGCTGGTGTTGTTCCTCGCTTAGTTGAATTTCTCATGAGGGAAGATGTTCCACAGCTTCAGGTCTAATAATGCCATCTTATTCGTCATTAATGTATTTTTTGTCAGCTCAGTACGGTTCTCCTATTCTTACTGACCTCTTGTTTGTTTAAAATTTATCTAGTTCGAGGCAGCTTGGGCCCTCACAAATATTGCTTCTGGGACGTCTGAGCACACTAAGGTGGTTATTGATCATGGAGCTGTCCCAATTTTTGTGAAACTTCTTGGTTCTGCAAGTGACGACGTCCGAGAACAGGTATATATGTTATAGACATAGTTTTAGCCTCTCTGTTCTTCTGTCATTTTGTTTGGATTTTGTTCATATGTTGTGTCGTATATTGTTGAATTTTACATGGAGTCACTAGATTTTCTCTTCTGCTTTGGTTGTTTAGGCTGTATGGGCCTTAGGAAATGTAGCTGGTGACTCCCCTAAATGTCGAGATCTTGTGCTTGGTCATGGAGCCTTGGCTCCTTTGCTAGCTCAGCTGAATGAACGTACAAAGTTATCTATGCTCAGGAATGCCACGTGGACCCTTTCGAATTTCTGCAGAGGCAAGCCACAGCCTGCTTTTGAACTGGCAAGTGTCTTATGTCTTTAATGGTTGTCTGTTCTTACATATACATTGAAATTCTTCAAATTTACAAATGCTAGGTCTAGCATTTATTATATTTTCAAGATATCACAGTATTCAAATTTGTTCTAGCCGTTTTTATACGTTGTAATCTTATCACAATCTATTCAATTTGAGTAATGATATGTAGCACTTGTCTGGGTGGTAGTAGTGCCACTACCATAAGATTATTCATTAAATTTAAGCATTTTTTTTTACAAATATGGTTTGATCAGATTTTTTTTACTCTTGATTTTGAGCCATGGATTCTACTTTGAATTGGTGCACAGTTTGGCAACTTATACTATACCTATATAATTCCATGGTCATAAGGTGAACTCCTCTGTACGTGAGATCCAAATGTATATTAAATTTTCTGCTCTAAAGAACGAAATTTTGGTAATGAACCCTGACAGAGAGCATGCATGGTGACGATATGATCTTAATTTTACAGACAAGACCTGCTCTTCCAATTCTTCAGCAACTTATTCACTCGAGTGATGAAGAAGTTTTGACTGATGCCTGTTGGGCACTATCATATCTTTCTGATGGCACAAATGATAAAATCCAAGCTGTGATTGACTCTGGAGTATGTCCCCGTTTAGTTGAGTTGTTGCTGTGAGTATTTTTGTTTTATTTATATTTAGTGTTTGGATTGAGTTTCTTCATACAGAAGTGTATTGTTTTCTTTAGCTTGTTCTGATGAAAGTGATTGTGCTGTTTCAGTCACCCATCTCCTTCTGTTCTTATCCCTGCCCTTCGGACAGTTGGGAACATTGTCACTGGAGATGATATACAAACTCAGGTACAATCCATTCCAATCATTTTGATCTCCCCTAGAGGGGTTTCTGATTGAAAAATGCTGGAACTCATGTTAAAAAGTACTGAAAAGATTATTTTTGTTGGAGTGAAAAAAAACAATAGATGAAAAATTCATCGAACAGTAATAAAACAATATATAAAGCAAAAGTTCCGTTAAAGAGAAACAGAAAAATATATATAATGTTGTGTTTACTAAGCATTAAGTTATGAAAGCATTGATTATAGAGGTAGATCTTCTAATAGCCAGCCCTCAATCAACCCTTTGAAGGACAAGGGTGCAGAAGACCGTTCATACCCTGCTTCTTACATTGATTATCTGATCTTGCTTTTCTTTGTTCTTTGCTTTTGGGTTTGTGTCTGAATTCTCACAAGCAGGGTGAAAATGTTGACTTTTGAATATTTCCTGGGTAAAGTTATTCAACATATTTGAGTTTCAACTAAAAACGTGCATTGCCATGGATATTCAAACGGTTTCTGAATCTAACGTGTGGCAAATTGGTTGGTTTTCTATGTTGGAAGGATTACAGCTTTAAAAGGAAAGCTGGAAATCCTGAATTTCATGAAATCACTCACCTAAACAAAACTGTTTCATGAGGCAGTGTTACTGTTTGGTCATGCACATAAGTTTCTAAACATATTATGTGGTAAGCTGCTGGTGGATGCCTGTATCATTTCACGAGAATGATAGTACTACAGAATGGTAATTGAAGAAGATAAGGTGGCTTGATAACACAAGTTGCAAGACAATAATTACAACTTTAGGAGACAAACTAAGAGAAAGTTGATTAAGATTGTCTGAACTCTGAACACAATTAACGAGGAACACAACCTACTTTCTTTTTTTTTTTTTTTTTTTTTTTTTTTTTTTTTGATACCCAGGTTCCTAGCTTACGCCAGACTAGTCCTGGACCCCCAGCTAACCTGCCCCACGGTCACTAGGAGGTTTAAATCGCTATTGAATAGCATGTAGTGTTAACAAGTTCGGAATAGTTATTTGCTAATGAGGAATTCTGGAGTGGTGAAATTTATTGATGTTTGATATTTGGCTAAGGGCATTCAGCTGCATCAATAGTTTTGTTTTGTTATAAAACTATAAAAGGTCTTTTTGTGCAAAAGTTATACTTTCTGTTGAATTGCGGTCCATATGATATGCACTCAAATGACAATGTCCTGTAGCGTGCCTGCTTTCTGCTTGAAATTTTGTTTTCTTGTCGAGTCCCAGCAGATCCCTGTAGATCATTGGGCACAGTAATTTTGATTGGTTGTAACCTGCAATGGCTGAGCAGTCACGTATTTTTACAGTATATCATCAACTTCAATGCACTACCCCGTCTTCTGAACCTCTTGACTGGTAGCCATAAGAAGAGCATTAAAAAGGAAGCTTGCTGGACTATTTCGAACATCACAGCTGGAAATAAGGACCAAATCCAGGTAAGTTTGATTCTAGTTTTCAGACTTTGTATTGAAAAAATATATCAACTTGTGTTTATGCATCTGTGAAACCTTTTCTGGATTCATGTAGCTGACTTCAAATTCATAGGGAACAAAAGAAGAGTACTTCTGTGTAGTTTTTTGTTTTTAATATCAACCCCGAGCTGTGGGTGACACATTTTTGGTACTCTGCAGGCTGTGATTGAGGCTGGCATTATCACCCCTCTGGTTCATTTGCTTCTAAATGCAGAATTTGATGTGAAAAAGGAGGCAGCCTGGGCAATATCAAATGCAACATCCGGTGGCACTCATGAACAAATTAAGTGTGTAGTCAATTTTCCCTCGGTATCTTAATATTTCAAGATACATTAGTATTTTAGCTGTTCATAACTGCACTCATTATTGGTTTTGACCAGGTACCTTGTGAGCCAACAGTGTATTAAGCCGTTATGTGATCTGCTTGTCTGCCCAGATCCAAGAATCGTCACAGTGTGTTTGGAAGGACTCGAGAACATTTTGAAGGTAGGGGAAGCTGAGAAGAACTTGGGTCATACCGGAGATATCAACCTTTTCGCTCAGATGATTGACGATGCTGAAGGGCTGGAAAAAATCGAGAACCTACAGAGTCACGATAATAATGAGATTTATGAGAAGGCAGTGAAGATTTTAGAGACGTATTGGTTAGAGGAAGATGACGAAGAGGCAGCCCCAGGAGATGCCTCCCAACAAGGCTTCCAGTTTGGAGGTGGAGATGTCTCTGTGCCTTCTGGTGGATTCAGTTTTAAATAAAGGTTAGTATCACTGGTTACAAAACTTGAAAGCCTAAGGTGCACGAATGTTGTCTGTCGAACCATTGACGAGAATTTACTACTAAGATGTTTGTGTTCAGTTATCATGTGTAATTTGTATCCTAAAACTTTTTCTTGTTTTTTGACCTGCCGATGGGTGATTTTGGCCCTCCCAAAAATTTGACTACCCAGTTCGTTCCCCGCGACGAAAACATTTATTACTTTTTCTCATGGTGTAAAGAATGCCTTCCTCTTCCTGTCTATTTTGAGGTGCCTTTGCAATCTCTCTTTTTTCATTATAAGTATTATGATTGTCGTCTTTAAAAGACAATATGAGCGAGTCTGTTGCGTGATGTTTAAATCTCACTAGAAAAAAAAAAGCATCATGATCCTCAATAGGCTATTTTCCAACGTCATTTTGGATGTTAATGTGTTCTTTTTTTTTTTTTTTCAAGTGTTCTTACAAGGGAACTTGTGTAATAATGTATAATTATTATACAACATCCTGTCTTGCACTGTTTTCGGACCATCACTTCTCCCTACCACCAATGAGGTCAGAAACAAGTAAAGAGAAAAAAAAAAAAAAAAAAAAACTAGAATTACGTTAAAAATAAAAGAGTAACATGTGTTACCCGATTCTTGATAAGTTAACGTCTGTTACTCCCTTTCCAAACTAACGTGACGTTATTTTCTACCATAACTTTTTGGCCACTAATTATGTCAAAAATTCATCACCTTCGGTCTGCCAGCATGGACCACCGGTGGCGCAACACTACACCACCATCATAAAATCACCATGGATATGTATCTGGATACAGATCCACTATTAGATCTAAATTCAAATCTATATCTTGATTTAGAAATATCATTCTAGAACACTTGCAAGAATAGGAGACACGATCAAAACTCGAATTTTTAGGTAGTGGTACACGCAATGTGATGGTGCTTGTGGAGGTGATGATGATGACAGCAACATCATCGAGGGTAGTGGCAAGGTTTTTTTCGGAGTATTTTCAAAAATGTCTAATTTCATGGGTGTGAATTGAAAAATGTCTCCCTTTTTGAATTTAGTACTAAACTATCTATTATGCTCCTAATGAAAAAATAAATGAAGCAATTGATTTTATTATTATTATTTTTTTGTCACTAATTTTGCGAAGTAGCTTTCATGAAAAACTACACTAAATGATGTTCTCGACATTTGAATTTTTTTTTTTTCAATTTGTCACGAATTTCAAATAAATTTCATGATAAACTACATTAAAATAATATTGTTGACATTTTATATGTGGTTCTCGATATTTGAACCATGTTTATCTCGACATTTCATTTTTCTAGAATGACATTTCATTTCCAACATGATATTTTTTTACATTTGAAATGTAGTTCTCGACATTCCTATATCAATAAGAAAAATAACATTTATTGTGATTTGACATTTGTACTTTTAAAATAAATAGAGCATGTATGTGTCCAAATTTTATTGACCAATAATATTTTGCAAAAATGTCAATTTTTGGGATTAGTGTGGAATCATAAATTGTTAACAAGAGTATTTTGGTCTAAATTATTTCAAAATGGACATTTTTACAATGATGAACATTTTTGCAAATGCAAATGTGAAAATTGATATTTCTTGCAATTTCCTTTTCATTTTTATGTTAGAAGAGACTTTTTAGGGTATAGTAATTTGTTTGGAATATGGGGGAAAAACTAATCAATTTAAAAGTGGAGTATAATCGATTAAGGTAAATTTTATTAAAGATTTGATTAAAAAGCTTTAAGAATAAAAATAGGATATATTTGAGCTTTTAGTTAAAAAAAAGAAAAAAGGAGGGAAATATTCATAAGTAAGATGTTAAGTAAAACTCATTTCAATAATAAGAGTACAAATTTTATCTTTCAAAAATCAGATTTTCATTAAAATTATTTATGATTTAATTAATTAATTAATTAAATATATAAAGGTCACATATTATCAAATTAATTAGTCACAAATTATTTTGAAATCACAAATAAAAAATTTTATAAGTCACAGTATATTTTCAATGTCACAAATCAAAATTGGAATATGTAAAAAATTATTTTACGCTCACGATTCAAAAATTTCATAAATCACAATTTGTTCATCAGTAGTAAATCACGATTATTATAAGTCACAATTTATTATATAGTCACAGATTAATAATTTCTTAGGACACATTATTTTTTACTCACAAATTATCCAAATCATTGATTACATATTTTTTATTGGTTACAAATTAACCAATTTAGTGGTTATAGTCAACCAAAAAATCTGTGACCACCACCCGACAACTTTTTACACCATACCACACCACCATGACCAATCAAAAAATTTCCAAACCTACTATCACCACGTCACTGCCACCACCACGACTATCACTAGCATCGTCACCGCCACGATCACCACCGTCGTACACACACCACCACTATCGTCAGAACTACCACCAACAAAATCGTTGCCAAAAAAACAACAAATTGGATAAAAAAAAGTCGTCACCTCGCCATCACCACAACCAACGCCGCTGAATGTGTGTAGCAGTGAAGCCTCTCACGGCGAACGGTAGATCTACGAACGACAGCACAACTTCTCACGGCAGTCAGAAGAAAGAGCATGTGTCGTGCATCCAGGAGAGTGTTCATGAAACTGTGGAGGAGATTTTCCGCTCTATAAAATTCTGGATCCAACATGTGTCGTGCAACCTCAAAAAAGAAAGAGCTCTTTCGCAGTCAAAAGAATTAATTCTTAGAAACTTGGATATTACCCCAATAATGTCTCATGAGAGACCTTTTCGGGTTGTTAAGTGGGCTAAACCTTCGAATGGTAGAGTAAAACTCAATGTAGATGGGAGTTGTCTAGGCAATCCATGAATGGCTGGTGGTGGTGGGATTATTAGGGATGACATGGACAGGTTGGTTGCAGGTTTCTCTTCTTTCTTTAGATAGGGATCTAATAATGAAGTGGAGTTGAGGGCACTTATTGATGGGCTGACCTTGTGTCAGGATTTGGGATTATATGAGATGGATATTGAATGTGACTCTTTGTTGATAGTATCTTGGATTTTGGCAAGGAAATGTACGCTATGGTACTTATGGGATTTTTGGGAAGTTCTAATTGAGCTTTTAAAGAAATTTGACTTTAGTGTCATACACCAGTATAGAGAAGCTAATCAAGTGGCGGATGAGCTGGCAAAGTTAGGTGCGAAAGGGAAGACAGAACAGTTTCTATCATGTATTGAACTTCCATGGTTTTGTCGAGGGTTGATTCATTTAGATAAGATGGGTGTGTTGTACATTCGTCAAAAAAAATATGCTAATTTCATTTGATTGATTTTTTGTACGGTTTTCCTCCTCCTTAAGTGAGGGATTTATGAATAAATTTTAATTTCATCAAAAAAAAAAAAGCTTCTCACGATAGTGTGTTGCTGTATTGTAGCATCTCAGCAGCGACAACTCGTAAGTTAGAGAGAGAGAGTCCAAAGGTGGAGAGAGAAAGGATTTGGGGAATTAGAGATTAATTATTTTTTATATAAATTAATTAATTAATAAAATATTTGATTTTTTAATAGTTAAATTTTCTGTCTGATTTTAAAATACTCAAGTTATAAAGTAGGGTTTTGTGTAATTTAAAAAAAAAAAAAAAAAAAAAATGGAGATCTATGGTGTAATTAAAGTTATCCAATAAATGTGGCCCAGCCCAGCTAAAAAAGCCCAAGAAAATTAAATCACATAGCCTTCAGCCTTCTGCTCATATATACGTGCTTCACATCTTTATAGTATACCATGTACCAAGTGTTCTATTGATGTTGGAAGATTGTGTATTATAAGTAGGTTTTGAAGGAAGCCATATATAATAAGTAAATCAAAGCAAAAGTTCATTCTAAAGAGTCTTGTTTTTCTCATACTATCTCGTAGTCATAGTTTACAACAATTTTTTTTTTTTTTTTAAATTTTTAAGTTAGAATAATGTTATAAAACACTAGTAGTATTTAACACCAATTAGACTGTTGTGACAATTCACCTTTATTTATTTGTTATAAGTGGTGCTTCGCACTAGTTTAGGAGCACCAAACTTGTTTATTGATTGAGATTATTCAAGACTTTAAAAACTCGAATTTGTATGATAACAAATATAATAATTGATGCACTCAAAATTTCTTCAATAAGTACACTTAGGACATCTCCAATATATTAGTGGATTGCCATTTTTTTTTTTACCTCGAGTAAAATAAATTGTATTTAAAAAGATTCAGACATTATCAAGTTGATTGGTAAAAATAACAAACATTTTAAAAAGCTCTATTGTCTAGAGTGTCTCATGAATGCTTATATTTCCTACGCATAAGTAACTAGACATGGTTTATTTTTATTTTAAGAAAATAAGACATCTAGGCATCAATATTGAGTTGTAGATAGAACTGATTGGAAACCAATTTAGACTCGATTGTTTATTCAATGCCACACTGACATAAACTTTTTTAATTGGTTTACCGCCCGTAAAAATCAATAGACATTGGAGATGCTTAAAAGGGCATGACCAAGTTAGGCTTGATTGGTTATTCAATGCCACATTGACATAAACTCTTTTAATTTGTATATACTGCCTGTGGAAATCAATAGCACACATTGGAGATGCTTAAACGGGCAAGACCAATTCGAGTAGATGATAGATGGCATTGCTATGACGTTGAAGAAGTTCGAAGCTGAAAACTTATTGGGAAAGTCTTATCTTGGAAAATCTATTATGAGAAATCAGTGACGAAATACTAATAATGAATGATATGTAAAAGATAAAAGATAAAGCTGCTATATAGAGAAGAGTGACAAATGTTGAATGACTTAAATATTAAATATTTGAGGTCGACCGAACTAAGTCACAATGAAAACTCAACCTAATGGCGACTTTTTTAGATGAACTATAAGTGGAGGTCTGGTACACTAAATTGAGTATAATAGTAGATAAGGATAATTCTACATGTACATTACGTTATGTCACGTGTACATTTTGGACACCCTTATGAACACCATAATATAAATGTTACAACAAAGGGTCATAATTTTTAAAACATTATAATGATGTCAAAATTCTTAAATAGCACAAATTAGTGTATAATTTAATATTTTTCGAGACAATATCAGAGATACTTTGTCACCATTTTGACAATATCAAAGACACATTCCCTCGTTACAAAATATTAGCTACCTCCTCTACTTCTAGATTTGAGTATTACATATATTCTCTGACCACTTTGTGAGCCATATATCATCTAAAAACAAGTTGATATATTAGGAATGCATACATAGAATGATAGAATAAGTAAATTTTTATGATTAAAATTTAAAATACGTCGAATGAGTTCTATATGTTAGATATCTATTTATATTCCTATATTTTACTTCGAACAAATTAAGCCTATATTTGATAATCATTCTTTCAAAACATTTTTTCAATATTCATTTTCAATTATATATTCTTATAATAAAATATTTTCACGTAAATCCAAAATATTTATTTATTTTTAACCACATATTATCCAAAAAAATTACTATTCAAAAACTCATTTTTCCAAAAAAAAAAAATGATGATCAAACGGGCCCTAAATAATTTAAGGTTGTAAGCAAAAATCGTCAAATCAGAAAATCGAACCGAAATCACATTTTAGAAACCGTCGGTTTGGTGCCACGTGGACCCATCAACGAAATGATTTTGAACCAAACCAAACTGGTCAAAAATGGTTTGGTTTAGGTTTGAAAATTTTAATTGCGGTTTAAAACCAAACCGGACCGGCGAAAAAATATATAAAAATAAAATAATAATTTTTTAAAAAAATTTATCCAAAATTTCAAATTATTATTATTACTCAATAATCATAATTTATATTTTATATATAAATTATAATAATCTCAATTTTATATTTTTCAGCCAATACGAATAGGAAATTTTCTAACACAAGCCCAATGGTGAATGACCCTACCCAAAAGTCCATAACGGCAGAAACAGAAAGTTAGAAACCCATAACGCATACATTTCTCATTTCAATTGAATCAAATTCAAAACCTAACTATTCCCTTCTTATTTTCATGTGACGCAACCTCGCCTCCGCCTCCTTCGCCCACCTAGGTTGGAGAAAAATGATTTGGTAGATTACTTGTCCGACTGATGTGAATATTTGACTGATGAGTCATTCGACATTTTATTGTGGTGAAAAATAAATGCTCCTAGGTATAAGATTGTCTTTCAAATTGTCAAAGATGTATTAGCGATTCAAATTTTTATAGTTGCTTCTGAGTCTGCATTCTCAACTTGAGGTCAGATATTTGATTGCTTTAGGAGTTAATTAGGTGTAAGGATGGTTGAGACTTGTATATGCGGAAAGAATTGGTTGCAAACTAAGAAGGAACGTATAGTGTTGCACCAATATTTAGATGAAGTGGATGCATTGGATGATTCAATGAAAGTTGTGGTAGATGATTTATATTTTCTATTATTATATTTTTGAAGATTCTCTTATCTATCTAGTATATAATATTATGATGACGTAATGAATGCATTTATTTGACTATGCAGACGATGAGTCATGTGTGACACTAATTGATGTTTAAGTATATGTGATAAAATGAGTTCGTAACAACATACAGTTGTAAACTTGTGTAATTGTTATGTTTAAATATTATAAACAATTGTTTTATTATTGTGGTTGATTATTCTCTCTATCTAATAAGTAACAATTTTTTTAGATATGATGATCACGAGGTCTTTTTGAATATCATTATATTTTTTGAGTCTTATATTTACTTCAGTAGACTTGTATTATAATGTTATCGTAACGTCATTAGCCAAAAAAATGCGAACAAAAAACTATTTTTAATTTATTGTGATTTCACTTTGATTTAGTTGATATTTAAATTTATAATAGATATATTTAATTTGTTTTAGATTTATTGCTAGTAAGTTATAAATATATATTGAATTCAATGTATTAATCGCATAAAGAGATGGGCAAAAAAAATACAGCAAAATCGACGGTTTAAAATCGGATCAAACCGTTAGGTTTAAATTTGAATTTTTTTTTCAAACCGTTCAAAATTGTTTGGTTTATGTTTGAATTTTTCTCAAACCGGTGTAAACGATTTAGTTTGAAAATCTATAAAAAAAAATAAAATAAAATAAAGATAAAATCAGATTGCTTACACCCTTACCTAAATTACGACTAATCTTAGAACATTTTATCATTTTTTTTTTTTGCAAGGGCATTTTAGATTGGACCGTGCTACTTGAACAAATCAACTGTACATGTAGCTTGATAGATCTGTAGGCCGAGTTGAATTTCTACAATTCAAATCGCTCGATAGATCATAGATGTACGCCACACGTATACTTGTAACACTATTTGTACAGTTTGAATGTATAGAGATAATTTTATCCTTTTGGATTATATAGACTCAAAGTAATCTAGAAGTTTTTGTGATACTCAAATCTAAAAACTAAAGAATAGTTTAACGGTACTTTTGGAACTTGAAGAATGCCTTATACTATTGTATCTATTCTTTAATATAAAATGAAACTACTTAAATTGTAGTTAATGTCGAAAACATTCCACTTAACCAATAAACAAAGACTAAAATCCTTTATAACATAGGATGTGTCAAAAAAACATAAAATATTAATCGGCCCCGTGCATGCAAGCTGACACGTGTATCGCGCGCTCTATTCTTACATTTTTGGCGGGCATTGTGTCAATTCGGGCCCTTCACTGTCAATTTGTACGGTGCCGCCATTTATAAGATGTCGGTTCTAAAACTCTGATCATCACGTCACTGCTGAAGTTTTCAGTTCATCGTTGTGCGTGTTTCTGTGTGTGGGTTTTAGTACGTGGGTTTTCTCCATTTTTCCTCTCTTTGCGCAAAATTTCCTTAATTCTTGATTCTGTTCTCTCTGTGTGTGTGTTTGTTTGTTTTGGTATGTGGGTTCGTCAGTTTCAACAAAAACTTGATAATTCTTGATTCTATTGTGTGTGTTGGTACATGGGTTTTCTCTTTCAACATAAACACACAATTTTTTTACTCTTTTTCGAGAAAATCGAATAATCATTTACGGAAAGCTGTTCTCGCCCTTTTGAAGTTTTCAGTATCTGTGGATTAATTACACCAGAAAACAACATTAAATCATTCCGGCTCTTCTTTGAGAAAGAGCTAAATTCATGGATTGTAGTCAAAAGGTGTGGCTGGTACTTCTTGTTTGTCAATTTTAACTGTTATACTGTGTTTTTACAGAGATCTTTGGTTTATTTTTATTTGTAGGAAGAGTCTTCGTTATCTGACGGTTTAATCGAGGTTGAAATAAATAAGTTTTGTGCTGATTGCAAGACCACAAAAACCCCTTTGTGGAGGAGTGGTCCTTCGGGCCCCAAGGTTGATTACTCCTTAATTGATTATTCTCAAGCATTTTTTGATATGTGTTGTTTGATTTTAAGCTTATTTTGAGTTTTCTTACTTTTTTTTGTTCCAGACGCTGTGTAATGCTTGTGGGATTAGACAGAGAAAGAAAAGGAGTCCCTTTATGGGATTGGACAGGCCAAAAGGCCGAGAGAGGAAAAAGGAGAATCCCACCACCACATCGGCCGCCGCAGCGGCAGCCACAACTTCCACCAAGAATGGTGGTAAAAAAGGCAAAATTGGAAAATCAGAGGATGTGATGAAAGTAAATGTGTTGTATTTGCAGAGGCAGAGATCACCGATGAAGAGACAGAGGAGTCCAAGGCAATGGGGTGAGGTAGAAAGGGCTGCTCTGCTTTTAATGGCTCTGTCTTGTGGTGCTGTTTTTGCTTGAAAGAATGTACAGACATATCAGAATGTATGTATATCTGGGGTGGGGTGGTTTTCTTGAACAAGGAAACTTGATGATCAGCAATTTTTTTCTTGTTAACTGAAATGACCATATTAATGTTAGATAGAAAAATGCAGTTTATTGGGAATGAATGCCTGCCCATTAATAGTGTCCCTTTTTCCTTTTTTGAGTAGGTAGGAAAAAGGTAAATGTAATTTCTCAGTTGATATCCTAACGAAATGAGAATTTACATCATGATGTTTTATTTCTACTTATTTCAGTAAGATTTTGACAACATTC